>CM042666.1:45191233-46607899 GCA_023638005.1 Forsythia suspensa | reverse complement strand
AATACCTTTACAGACAATATTATTAATTATGAGAAGAAAACAATCGTTTCATAAGCAAAAACAAACACTAATGGTAAATCAAAATTTCAACTTCCCACACACACACACTAAGGAGAAGAAAACAAAATAAAACAAAACAAAGCGAACCTATTGCCTTCGCTAGCAATAAACTGTCAAACGAGCGATGGGCAAAAATTGCAAACTGCACAAGAAACCTCAATGACAGAATCATACTACATAAATTATCAACTATAGTTGTTTCAGCCACATGTCTGGAAGAAATTCTCTGTTTAGAGTATTCGTGCTTTAGAAAACCGTCAAGGCTAGTTAGTAATCTCGGGTTGCAAACGCTGCATTAGTGACCACAATACATCCATCCGATGCATGCTTCGGTTGTTCTGTCCCTACACAAAAGGGTTCAAAAACAATGTATAATTCCTGTCAAATTATAGGTTTTCCAGATATCTAAGAATATTATTTAGGACACAGGATTCAAACTCAATTCTACAACCAAGTGGCGCATTTGTTAAAGATACAATAATATTTTCATGTGATTATTTCTTTTTATAGATGGCATTCTCTTTGTAATTCTTAGATAGAAAATTGCAAGTTCCTTCAACACAGATTCATAATTATATTTTTTTACCTCGACCACAAAGCACATCCACGTCTTATTTCCATAGGCTTCTGTTACACCTTTCAAAATTATCAAACCCAAACTTCTGATGGTTTCTGCTACCTCAAGAAAATGGCTGTGTTCTTCACATATCATCTGCATCATTCAAACTGATAATTGTGAAATGAAAATCAAAATGTACATAATCTAATGTCAAAGACTAGGCCATCTCTAATCATTGTGAAATAAAAACAATAATAAAATATATGTATTTTAATGTCAAAGACTCATAGCATATTTGGCTAAGTTTAAAAAGTTTACTTATAAGTAAATAAGTAAACAAATTTTTTAATTGGTCAAAGTTAGAAATAAGTAACTCTTTTCACTTGAAAGAAAAAGAAGAGTGGCATAGTCAAAGATGTTTGGAAACAAAATGTTATTAAAAAGTAACTTTTATTTTTTGTTAAGCTTAGCCAAACATGTTCTCTGATAACTCGGCCTTTTTATTTTCCCTTTTGAGTTTCAGAAATTTCTTTGTTTCATTGTTGCCAATGTGGGTGTTCTCATTTTTCTTTAGCAAAAGCTCTATGGAATAGTGAACTAAACATATCCTTACCTTCACCAGCATTTGCCCGTTCATATTTATATTTTCTACAACTATCGGGCAAGCCTTCGGGTTATTTCCCACTTCCACAGCCCAGCTCGAACCTTGCTCATGACAGGAAGATCCTATACCCATGTCCTTGTCAAGCAACTGCAAGATCACAGACTTTTTTCATAAATCTTTGATGAGGCATAAATGATTGTCAAATAGTAATATTTTTCTAACTCTGGTAGATACTCTATTCTATTGCTACATTCACGATTTTTTTTTTTTTTTCCGGCATAAATGATTACGAAAATAATTCTATTTTTCAGATAACCATGTTCACGGTGATCACGTGCCAGAGATCTGAAAACAGAAATTATAACATTGCTCTTCATCTCGCAAGAACAGACTCTTTAAAGAATTCAGGTACTTTATATGCATGAAATTTTTTTAAATTTTTGAAGGAAAGAGCATAGTTCAAATTTTTCCTCTTCTAAAAAAAAAATTCTTCATTGTGAAATATTAAATTTATCAACCTTGCACAAACAAAGGTATTACTGAGATGTGAAAGAAAAACCTATTATTTATGGCTTGTCCCCTAACAAACTCAAAGTTTGTGACAATTGAAATTGAGGACGTCAGTCCACGGGATGTTGGACATAGCGGTCAAAAATAAATAAAAAATACATAAAAAAGAATTAAAGATTCCAGACACCAAGCACGCTTCATTTGTTATTACGTGGCAGGGCTGTGCAAGGAGACTCAGAAATTGCACAAAACCCTACCAACCGAACCCAATCAATTTGAGGTTGCCGGCAGGTTATAGTTTTGTAAAAGAAAATGTGATAGAGAGCCAAAGGATTTAATCATAGAGCCATATTGAGCCGCTAGTACCCTAAACCAATATGACTTTAGGACAGCATTTCTGAACTTCAATTTTATTCTTGTTAAATATTTGATTATAGTATTTGGTTATTTGAATTTTGTCATGTGAAGTAATATTTATATTCTAAAAACAATCACATTTTTCCCAACAAAAACAACCTCTAGGAGAAACAGTAGGAGAAACAGAAAAATTGGATATAAACTCCGACAACTTCACAATCTGACCCAAAAATCATCCTTCAGGCCTGAGCCACGAAACAAACTAAAACCAAGAATATTCAAATTGAACTAATCGATTTCATCATTAAAAAGTTTGGCTTTTGTTGAGCCTCTCAATTTTGTCTAAAATTTGTCTAATCAACCAAAGGAACTGAACAAATTCTGTTGAAAATCAATTCTAAGAGATGCAGTCAATCTGATCTGGTAAATCAAGTCCCTCAAATCTCCATACAACTATGCCAATTATTATGGGCCCAGTTTATCACCCACACCAACTTGAACAACTCTTCATAGCTTTTAAAGTCCTAATTAATGAATAAATATGAGAAGATCAGTTAACGACAAAATGTCCATTAGATGAAGGTAGAAGAATGAGGATCTCAAGATAAGTGGTCTTACTAGAATGGATAATATAAAAATTAAGAATATACGGTAATAAGTGGAGGCTGCAGCAAGTAAGGATAAATTAAGATGACGATTTGGGTGGTTAGACTGAGTAATATTAAAATACATACCTTTGATGCAGAGCATCTATTTAGCTTGTCAGCATGCGTTGTAATGCTTTGCATAAAAAGCATGTGCTTAATTGTTCGCTCGAGAAGTGAATCAATACTGCACTGTGACAGTCAGAAATTTCAATACATAATACATGAAAAAAATAGTTTCAAAAAGAGGAAATACAGGGGATTAGAAGTTACCTTTGATCCATTGGGAACAAGCTCTCTCAGTTCCTTGATTCGATCTTGGATCAATTGTCTGTCCCTTGGCCTAGGCCTGCAACTTTCACCAGGTCTGGCCCTCTTTTTGGTTATCTTAACCCGTTCTCGTGTCCTCTCAGAATATTCACTCCCTCTACTAGAACTGGTTGATGAAAATCCTTTAAGAGACTGAACACCACATGTGGCTGAGGAATTCAAGCTGTTCATTGAGTCTTGATCTAACGAATAACCTGCCGAACTAATAGTGCCCACATCACTTTTGCAAGTCTCCAATGTTTTTTCAGCAGTCAACAGGGATTTCGCTATAAATATCATCTCCATCATGACTAATTTTACCCACCACTGCATCCAGAAGGTGCTCGGAATCATAGTTCGCTATCAACAAATTGCTACTGCCTATTCCCTCCGAAATCTCAATAGCCATTTCTGACCCAGGTTTTTCTGCCTCCTTATAACAATGAGTATTCTGCTTCTGGAAAGCGGGTCCCAGTGCTTCATACAGCTCATAGCCAGCAGCAAAACTTATAGATGTATTCCGTGAATCCACTTGATTAGACTTAGTTATTGATTCTAAGTTCTTCTCTAAATCTTGATTCAACTGCATATTGGAAAGTTCTGGCGCACAAAAGACCCCAGCTTGATCCTTGCAAGCTGAATGGTCAAGGCTTTCTGAAGGAAAGTATGGCATATCCATATCAGAATTATTGGTCGGGAGAGTGGCATTAGATAAATTACATCCTGCATTGTTGGTATCTTTAACAAATGGTGCACTGATATTTTTTGAATCCCGCCAGTTCGTAGTTCCACCTTCACACTTTGTCTCAGTAAAAGATTCCATCTCTACTCGTTTCTGTTCCCTAATGAGAATATTTTCAGAACTTAATGGAAGTGAATTCTCACTTTCACCATACCCTGGCATTGAGTACTTATCTTCTTCATGCATATTCAATTTAACTGACCTATTTGAAAAACCTCCAGGTGAAGGGAAAAAATATGAATGATGACGAGGTTTCCCAAGAGATGGAAATATCTGAGACCACAAATTCATCTCATCCTCGTGAAAAATTCTATCCATATTGGTTATGCTGCTACCATGAAAACCTGCTGAACCTGAAGTTCTTGTGCAGATATCTGACTGGTAAAAGAATATAACACCATAAGATGTGGGAAGAAAATTATTCTACATCCATGTTTTGCTAAGCTTAAAGTTACTTATAGGTAAATCACTTGGTTTTAGAATAAATAATCATTTTATCGGTCAAGTTATAAATAAGTAAGCTACTTGTTTTAACAATAAGGTAGAAGTGACTCTCAAACTTACTACAATTTTTTACTTGAAAGTAAGAAAAAGGTAACACGTCCAAACATAAAAAGAAGTAACATATCCCAACATTTTGAAAACAATTTTTTTTTAAAGTAGCTTTTACTGTTCTTTATGCTTAGCTAAAAATGCTCATAGTGAGAAAAAGATTCACCAGACAAGAATTCTCCATGCTACTTTGTCTTGATTGGGGAATAAAACCTGCTAAGGAATCAGGAAACATAGAAAAGACGTGTCTGATATGGCCAACCAGCTTCAAATCCTCTGCAATCTGATCTCCCAAACAATGATGGGAGGACAAATACAATGCAAACAAGATGTTACTAACTTGGCAGGGTGTGAGTACAAAAAGTGGAGCTTTTTCTTAGATAGGTGCATTCAAAGGTGAGAGACTGTAGACACTCCATCACTCAGGGTAATCTATATAACAATACTCTAATATAATGATGCAAATGATTGGGACACAGAACTGAAAACATTGATGCATTACTTTTCATGTAAGTATTGAAATACATATTTGGAAGATCTGTTTAGTATATATAGCAATACTCTAATATAATGATGCAAATGATTGGGAAGATGATGAAGATGATAAATGCAGATCAACATACCTTATGTAAGGAGCCGAGTTGTATAACTCCATGTGGAATGACAGCTACCACTGCAATGGTCTGCAAGACAGGAAAAAATTGTTACATATATTCCTCCATAAATCCAATTCCGAGGTTCCATATATAAAAACACTCACTGAATGAAGCACCATGGAGGAGAAACTTGATGAATTTTTTTTAAAGAAAAAGCATGAAGAAATTTAATAACAATAGGACATTATAATTTTGACTTAGCCATTCTCTACAATCAATATGAGAACATTACACTCTTTTTGGACCAAAGGTGCATCAGCTCATTCGAATAATTAGATGGTGGATTAGTCTAAGTCAAGAACTTGTGAACCAGAACAAAATTTGAAGTTATCTTACTTAAAAAAATTTGGACAAAGGTGCATCAGCTCATTTGAATAATTAGATGGTGGATTAGTCTAAGTCAAGAACTTGTGAACCAGAACAAAATTTGAAGTTATCTTACTTAAAAATTTAGTTCGTCTTCCTTCCTATAAGGTTTCAATTATACTAAACAAAAAAGTGGCAGTTTGAGTTACTCCTTAAGCAACTTGGTTGCCTTTTCCTATGCATCCTTCAAAAATCATTTTTATTGCTTGACAACTGAGAACTGGTAAAGCTGCAGTTGATGAATCGCTACTATTCACGAACATCTTTGTTCTTTCTTTTTTAATTGGTGACACCCGATTACATAATTTCACATGAATTGCAGCAACTTTGATGAACAGGATAGCAGGATTTACCTTAATCCCAGCTGAAAACTGATCTTGCCAACCATCAAAGCACTGGACAGAACCAAAATTATTTAATTAGAATGATAGTAACAAAACTGATCGTACATTGTTGTAAGGAAACAAAGAAAAAATTACACCCTAGACACCATTTTCACTGTCTTCCTTATGTTTTCAGCTTGTCCTACATATTAATTATCAACTTCCATAAATGAAATTAAATCGTCCTCATTCTTCCCAAACTACCCTTACATTCAAATTACCATGTCAAATATGAGGGACCTATTTCAGTTCCAATCAATAGAAAACAGAACAATTAAACCCAACACATTAAACATACGGAACCCAAGATTTCAAAGCAACTATTGTTAAACCACTCTTAAACAATAAATAGCTAATTATACTTAATTGTTTCCCATAGTACCCTTCAATTTTTAACACTAGGGCCACAGGTAAGAGTGACATAATTGCGCGATAGAGGGATTACAAAATTCTGTCAATCATCTGAATAATTTAGAATGTCCAAAAAAATTATGACCTCAGATGTGGAGGGAGAATCTGCTACATGCTTATCCAAAAATACCCACGAATGCTTCCCAGAAACTGCCACCTGCCCAACAATGCTGCCCAGCAGAAACATATAAGAGGTATATAGACAAAACAATTCTTAATTGCAAGAGTAGTAACTACCTCCAACATTAATGCAGTATTTAAAGTTTCAATTTTCATTAAATGCGTCGAAGTTGTTTCGGAAAATAAGGCTAGAAGCAGACATATAAAGAAATAACAAAAATGGGAGCATTTGAAGGGTAATGCTACATCATACTGTAGGCACTTTATCCAAACTTGAAATATCAAGTATCTTAATTATCTGAAGGCAAAAAAAGATAAGTATCTTAATTATCCAAACTAGAATTATAAACTATCTATTAATTGGGGGGAACACGCAACATGCATTGTTACATAATAACTGGCATACCCTTCCCCTAGAGAGTACACTTGATATGACATCTTGGCCACGGCTAATCCGAGAGGATCATGTGAAAATGGACCATCTTGCACACTGCTCACTATCTCATTGAACCACTTCCTTTCTGGGTATTTGTTGTTGTCGTAATAGGTATCCTCGCATGTCAACATCCTGCATGAAATTCCAGATAAAGGAAAACAGAAGATGGCACGAATTGCATTTCTAATGAGAAAAGAGAACAGTTTAATTTAATATTCTACATGATACATCAACTATGAAATATAGACAATCTTGGGAACTAGAAAATTTAATAAACATGAGAGATATATATTGCAAAGTTGTTCAGCAATTTCATTGATCAAAAATCTTCTTACATCATAAATTGTAGAAAAAGATGTACACTCAACAGTTCGCTGTTTTAGTTGATACAGAAAAATTGTGATTTTTAGTAACGGTTGATACACAAACTTCAAAACTTAATTTAAGAATTGAAAATGATCCAAATATCTTTTTGAAATACATAATGTTATGCACGCCGTGCTCATTTCAATTTTCACCTTTCAGGCAAGTTTTTCAAGAGTATAAAAAGTTACATCATGCTTAGACATCTTCCTTGCATAGACATAATAGCATTTGTCGTTACCAACAACTCTTCAGTAGTAGCTTTAGCTGACAAGTTACTGTCATCAGCATCTCCAACTTCAACCTTATCTCCCAGCCAAAGAAATTCTTCTCTGGGATGCACAATACGAACAATTTTGCATTTTTCATATCACTTAACAACTCTGTGCTTGCTATATAATATGAATCCTGGGAATTTGGTGTTCTGTATCTCCAAGAATTCTTCTTTCGGATTTTAACATATAGTATCTCCAATTCACACTTGAATCATAACCTCCACTTTGTATTACAGCCTAATGTGTTATATGGAATGCAATGGTTAAACTATAGTTGAACCTCCGTCCACAATAATGCTTCCATCCCTCAAACAATTAATACTCCCTCTATCCACAATTGAGTATCTTGATTTAACTTGGCATGCATAGTGTCTTCTTTTTACCACACAATAGGTCAACTAAGCATGAGAGGGCACACAGAAGAAAACACCAAACACTTCGGCCTAATGGGAATGAGCAATGACAAAATGATAAGATGAGGTACCCAAAAGAAGGGTAGAAGCTTTTCAGCCTGTATCTTTCCCTGCCCCCTCTTCGTCGGGTGATGGTTGTGCGGGAATACGCCATCAAAGATCAGGTGATCAGGTTGGGGGATATTGTGTCTAGGATCTGGTAATCTAAGCTCATATTAGTCAGTGCTTTGGTCTTCCATTACAACTTTTCAGTTTTCATTATTACCCTCAAAACTAATGGCCAAAATTACTTGTTAGTCACATCATGTAATCTAAAAATTTCCCTTTTTCTCTCTGCTGTGGCACTCTAGTTGATCTCCACTCTAATTCACCATTTAATTCAAATATCTGCTCTTAATTTAGCATTTTGCAAGGATTTTACTCAAAAAGACAATGATTTCTTTCATCTTATCTCAAAACAATAACAAAAAAATGTGATATTGTGTATTTAACCAAGTAAACAGCTAGTGAACTTAATAAAGCAAACGAACTCTACAAATTAAATCTTCCATTATGACTTATTTTCAAGAAATCAAACCAATACAGAGTACGTATATCAAAATCATGAATGTCTTGCATCAAGTAAGACTGACGTTCAAAACAAGAGAAAAAGAATAAAAGGACTCACATTCGTGATCGATGCCTGAGCTTCCAGAAAACTGCATACTTCCAACCAGTGTTGAAACAAAGGCTCCTCAACACTTGGCCCAAATAGCTTCCCATTATCCGTTCTCCCAGTAAGTTAAGATCCTAATCCCCAAAAAACCAATCCTAAACGAAATGAAACCCAAAAAAACCTAGGTTCACCCCCTCTTTTCGTATAATTCCAACCCCTAGCTCCCTCTGTAAGATCCTCTTCCGGCCTGTTTCCTTCTCAACCCTCGTTTTATTGGGGGGCCCACCGTTGGTAGCAACATCCTGTCATCATTTCCCATCCTCCCTTCAACTCTCACTCTTACTAAAACCTTAATTCAGCAATAAAGCTATAACCTTTCTTGAACTTACTCAAAAACATTCAACATAACTCGAACAAAGAGCATGGATATCCAAATATCATTCATGCCATTCAAGAAATTTTCCATATCTTTCGATTTTCTTCAAGTTCAAGAATATTGTAGAAACCCTTCAAAATCTTGAATTGAAGACACAAAAAATCACAATTTCTACAAATACCAATCATCAAAATTCAACATATCAATCACAACGCCCAAAACAATTCTCCGTGCATAACAATATCTTTAAGACAATTTTCTTCAACCTCAATAAGATTTAAAGAAAAAATAAATAAACCCTCGTGAAATCTTGAACTCAACAAACCAAAATTGCTAACAAAACTGCTATTCATCGGATATCAAGTGACACCGAGAACTCCATTGACAGTTTCTAGGCTCTATAACGATCAAGAATTCAATTCTAGAGAGGTATTTTAAAAAACCACCCCTCTGTTTCCTATATTATTGTTTTTTCTTTTGTGGGTTCTAACAGAAAGCTGGTTCAAAGAGTACCTTCGACGCTCTATAGCAAAACCATAAAGAACTGCATTTGCTGTCATTTTCTTTTACTTCCAATATTAAATATTACAAACATTTTGTGTAAAGGCAAAAATAATCCGTGTGTGTGTATGTGTGTGTGAGAGAGAGAGAGGGATCAAATTCAATGGTATTCCATTTTTTTTCAAACTCAAAAGGCTTTGCTTTATATGCAGAGCATAAAGCTTTTTCTTGAATGCACAGTGCCTTTCTCTAATCTCAGCGCCGATGCGCAGTACGCACCACCTTTTTGTCCTCTCGCCTGACTCGCCACATGATAGCAAAAAGGCCTTTATACCCTTCGTCCCCTCTCAAATCATTGTACCAGCACCAACGGTTATTGGCCTATCTTCCAATGACTATTGTACACGTCAATCCTCATCAATTGTACATTCTATCCACCAATCAGGTAACCAACATGGTCCGATGCGGTCTAATTTTAAAAGCATCTCCCATGCAATTGTGAATTTATCTAAACTAGTATATCGTTTATTGACGATAAAATTCAATCTTAAATAAAAATGAGATGAATTTAAAAATATGAAATTAGATGAGAGAGAACAATTCTTCATCAAATTTTTTTGAAAGTTTTTGAACACAAACGTTAGTGTTGCTAAAACTTCCTACAAATATTATGTTTTAAAATATTTACATGACAATAATAAAACTAGAGGTGTCTAACGTCAACATTCAGACGATGTACTAGACATCCACCCTTTATTTTTTTATAATCTATGTTCATTGAAATGTGGGTTAAACATCTTTTATTTAATTTGTTATAATTTATCTTTATTAGAATGTGTGATAATTTATTTATATTTTCTCTCTTGTATAATTAGACTATAGTTTTTCCAATTCACAACTCCATTGGAGAAGATTTTCTCTCCGTCTCCATTTTACTTATCACGTATACAACAATCCACATTATTACATTGGAGATGCTCTAATGAGAACTAAACTAAGTTGAGTATTGCACATAAAATCAAATGGCTCAATGATAGAATTGAACTGAACTAGAACTAACTTGTTCTGATTTGTCCAAATCTTTTTGAATCTTTTTATGGTTCAAAAAGAATTGTAAAATGAAACTTATGGGTAAATTTTCTTGTTTCATTTCGTACTTTTGTTTCAAGAAACAAAAGTGTTGAACTTTTAACCTTTTAATTCATACGAATTTTGTATAAATCAATTTAATCTTTAATTTATTATCGATATTATAAAAAAGTGATTTTAAAATCGAATTAAAAATGTGGTTATGTAGTTATAACCAAGAATTAGACTACAACCTTTTGATTCCCAATTTTACGAACTAGAACCAATTAATTGTTTTATTGAAATGGAATCAAAGTAGCTAGTTTGGTTCGGTTCTAATTCAGTCAGAGTGGTTTCATAATGACATACGATATTAAATTGTATTAAACAACATAATAAATAGAACTAACTATTTTTCATTTAATATTATCTAATAATATCTAATCATCGTTCTCAAACATGACATTTGTGTATTTGCTATATTTATATTTATACATTGTGTTTTTAAACATTATAATTTTAAAGTATATTATTTCATAAATGTTAACAAACAATATATTCCATTAAATTTTCGTCAAGAAAAAAACAAAAATTTGAAAAATATAGTATTTATATGGAGTATAATTACACTTTATGTACCACATACTCTTAAATTGATAATATATTTATTACATCTTTGTCGAAAAATAGAAAATTTTCAAGTAAGTAATTTTATTTTCTGGTGAATATCAAAAAAGTAACTTATAAGATAAAATAAGTACGTCAAAAAAGTTATATAAGGTTACGCATAAAGTAGGTCAAATGACTAAAAAGTAACAAAATTTAATTTATCAAATTGAACTTAAGGCATGCATGTAAAGGAGTTTGAATAGTTAAATGATTTAATAGGTAAAAAATTACTCATTTGTGATTTTTTATTTTTTCTTAATAGAAATATGCTTGTTTTCAACTACTACAAAATATCAATATATAAATCATAAGTTTTGAAAAAACAACATGTAAGTGTAAATAAACTCTATATATGGGTGTTTTGCCAAAAAAATAAAAAATAAAAAAAATCAATTATTTAATTGAAACTTAACAAACTTTGTTATTTGTTAATGTTTATGAAGAAGTAATAAGTAAATTGTAATTATTACGAATGGGTCGAGGATATGCAAGAAGGAAGTACAGACGAGGAAAAGAAGTCAAGCAGGCAGCCCATCCCAATTGAGTATAAGTGTGTCGTTAAGACTTTCTCTTAATAGATCTCTTCTTGTTTCTCAATCTTTGGAAAATGCGGTGTTGTATTATTGTAAGTTCTCTTTTTCAAATATTTCTTAAAAGTAGACGATACGTTTTAAATCTTAATGCAGGTAAGGCATATCTCAGAAGGATAGGAGATGAAAGATACCGGCTCTATTTGTTCTTTAAGTAAAAAAAATACAATATGTGAAGTGTACTTGAACCTATATATAAGTTATGTTTTGTAAATTTAACTCAAAATTGACATAGTTTTGGTATGTGTACATTAGGACATCAATGCTAAATGCACCATGCACTACTGTATAGATTTGATCTATATCATGAAAAAAATTAAAATTTTTAAATGTTATTCAATTGTCGAGTCTATCTTATCAAATTTGTGATAAATTTGAATTTTGAATAGGGTTGGACCATTTTACTATACATACATATACATGTGTGTGTGAGGGTAAATATTTATATAATCAAGAGATATTAGAACTTAAAACAACTAAATAAAGTCAAAAGTCCCTCCACTTTATATTTAAAGTATGAGATTCTTTAATTATGTGATGTGCATAAAGTTTCTAACATTGATATCAAAGCTAGATTATTTTTATTTAGAGCATGCCTATGCTATTAAGTAAAATGCAAGTGTGAGAAAGTATCTTTATAGATTTCAAACCTTAGCTTGTTTGTCATGGTTTGAGGGGTTAAAATTCCAATTGGATCAAAACAAAGTTGAGATGTAGATTCTACTTGCGAGAAGATAAGGTGTAACAAGACTTCCTCGCTAATAAATATGCAAACATAGTCCACTTGTTGATACAAATCAATGATGTAAAACGAAAAGACAAACATGTAGAAGTGTGCAATTTGACATCAAGAGATCAATCCACGACACCGCATGAGGTGCGACACCACTGATTAGATAAAAATCACAATTAATCTAAATATCTGTGACACAATATATTTTTAGGACTATACATGAAATTTCATATTTCACGCTTTTAGCAGATTTTAATAAATAAAAAAATTGATGCAATATGTGGTTGAAAAGTTAATAAAAGTTGTGAATCCCATGAAATATATAGTTAAAATTAATTGTTGACTTTGACTTCAGCTTTTTAGCATATTTTTAAAATCCGTCAAACAAGCTCTTCATCTCTCGTAGAAGATTATTTGTGATACATTTATGTCTAATTATAGTTCCCTGAGTTGTGCTCCTTGTCTTGTGGTTACCATATATTGTGAGCTTGAATATCCAAGAGAATTGGAGGCAATTATTTATTTTCGACATATGTCGTCATGTCATCAAATTGTTGATGCTTGAAGTCTAGTGTGTATAATGTGAATCTTCGCTTATCAAAAAGTACGTGAAAGTCTACACACTATGTCGACATATGTCATGTACTTTTTGTTAAACGATGATCCATATCATACACACTAGATTTCAAGTATCAACAATTTTGATTAGCACACTATGTGTCGATTTAATAGGTCGACTTAGTCTTATCACTTTGTTAAGCACACTATGTGTAATTTAGTTTGTAGGATGAAATTTGATCAAACATCAACTAGAAGTTATATATATTTATGTTATCATTTTGTTAAGCACACTATGTGTAATTTAGTCTTATCTATATTTATGTTACACATTTTATTCGACTAGTTTTTCAAGTCTAATCCATCCTCCATTCTCTTCATCTATACAAAACTTATAACTAGAAGATCTAAATTAATGTTTTGGTTATAGCTAGACGTTTCTTTTGGAGCTTGATTTACATCAACTAACACGATTTTAATTTCAAAAACCATTTTACATAGTAATTAATATTCATTATAAATTTCAATTGATACCCTTTAACCATAAAAATCAAAAGCTAAACAATTATTTTTTAATGAAAAAATATATATACTCACGATCGTAGGGAGTTTTCTCCGCTACATTGAGAAAAAGGTACTTACACGTCTGTGTGTCACTACGTTTTCAATTTTTCTATTCACAAAATCATCTCCTTCAAAATTTACTTAGCACTTCAATCTATCTCCCTCAATCGATCATCTCCAAAATTTGCTCACCTCCTAAATCCATCTCCCTCAATTGATCATCTTCTCTAAAATCTGTTTATTGTCTCAATCCATCATTATAATAGAGCCTATGGTCGGATCCTAAAGCAATGAAGCGGTATACTAATACATAAAGTTGTACTATGGTGAAAATGAGATGGGGTTTATGAGGTTAGTCCACTTATATGGCAAACAATATGATTTGTATGGATTGAAAATGCTTCTTATCTTCCCATCATTTTCCTTTGTAAAACCATTAACTTATTCTCCAAAAACACTTTTTTTAACAATCATTTTTACTGCTAAAACTTGTCTCCCCCTCTATCTTTTATGGGTTTTTTTTTTTTTTTCATTTTGATTTTGATTATCATTTATCAGCCCACCGACAGTGATTGAGTACCACCATTATATTCAAGAATGATGGTTGCTCCTGCCCAGTCTCTATCCAATATTACTGTTCTACTTATAAGTTAATTTTTTTTTTACTTATTTTAACAATAAGATAGGATTTCTTTCAAAATAATTAATTTTGATAAAAAAAAAAAATTACCTCTCACTCGCAACCCCGACATATCTCACTCTCTCCCTCTTCTAACATCTTCTCCAAAAATCGCCGTACGACTTTTGTAAAAGAAACTTCTTTTGGATCTTAGTTAAGTCATCGTTCTCTTAATTTGTCATATTATAAAAAAATTAATATGCCACGTAATTATTAACGTCATCGATTTATAATCATTATATCATATTTTCAACTCTTTCTTTGCCTAAAAAGCAAAGAAGGATATAACCTTGAATTTACTAGTAGGTAGCAATGAAGAACTAACAAACAAAATAAGGTAAGAAAGGAGAGAGTGACAAAATGATATGTTTAATCATCAATTATAAGGATCATGTGACATTGTTTCTCAAAAAGATTCAATTTGTCTGATGTTACGACATCGTTTTACCCATGTAATTAGAATTATTAAAGGCCCTAATCATTAAATTATCTTGGTTAAGAATAATATTAATAGAATTATTCTTCTAGGGTTCCATATGTTGTTGGCTTTGATGATTTCCATTCATATCAATTGAAGGTAAAAATTTATTCCTATAGTTTGTAACTTATAGAGCATGTTTGGCTAAGCTTAAAAGGTTTACTGATAAGTAAATAAGTAAATTTTAATGAGTAAGATACTTATTTTTGTAACTAAGATAAGAATTAGTTTCAAAAAGAAAAAGAAAAATATTTAAACATATTTAAGAAAAGAGTTACTTAAAAGTAATTTTACTTCTTTTAAAGCATAGGCAAACATGTCTATAAGTATTAAATATACAAGAATTCTTGCCTATAATTAAAAAACATATATACTCTTCATGCCTAGAATAAAATATGCTCTTCTTATACATAAAGTTTCATTAGGATATTGATGGATTATAGTCAAGTTGTTTTATTTTAATGGGAAAGATGGAGCCTTAGATCTTTTGACAAATGCATCGAGTTTGAATAAAGTGACGAAAATGAATTTATGATATCGACTTTAAAAGAAAAAAATTAAATTATTTTTATTGTTTGGTCATATTAGAATCCAAAGCAACTAAAAATGAATGATTAACTATATACATTAGAATTTGATAAAAGAAAAAATAATTCTTTACGAGATTGAACATTAAGGACTTGGGTTTTTTTTGCTACTTTATTGACTTTTTAAAATTTTTTGTAGTGTAAAAAGTTTGAAAAATAAAAAATAGTAAGCAAAAAAATGGGTTTTTTTGGAAAAAAAATGTTTATCGAACAAACCCTAAATTAAGAGACTTTTAACTTATTTGCTCTACTTCTATCTATTCTTCTTTATCAAATATACACTAAGGAAACGGCGACTTACATAGTTGAGACATACCTTGCATAGACCTAATAATGTTTACAACACTTTTACGTGTATAACAACGTAATTTCGTAAAACATGTTAAAAGAAATTATAAATCTTTTAATAAACATTATGATGAAGTAAACTAAGTGGTGAAAAAGAAATTTATGTCGCGATTCCAAAATTATCAGTTGAAGCCATAATACACATAAGAAAAGCATATAAAATGAAAGAGGTTATGAATACAATGAGACAAAAAATAATGATACTTTGCCCCCATTTTCTTTATATTAAAAATGAACATTTTCAAGTGCTTATCGAGTATTTACATTATGTGGTCTCATTCACATATGAGGCAAGTATTATGTAAGGCTGCCCTATCGCAATAAACAATAGGATTTTCTTGGAGAGGTGTGGGAGAAAATGAAATTGGGTTTTCTCTACCAACTCTGTCGATTAGCTCGACTTGATGGTTGAGCGATTGAGAATGTTTACAAGAAAAAGTAACAAACACAGTTTTGAACCCAACAAAACTTGACTAACTTGATGTTTAGGTTGAGGTGGCCGAGTACAACTTGACCAACTCAATCCAATAATCAGAGTTAAACTCGCTTGTAAAGAAAAAAAATAGCAAATAAAGACAAGTGATATTTTTCTCTTAAAAAAAGATTGTTCAAATAAATGAAATAAAAATTGTCATTTTCCATCTTAAACATAATTTCATCACGAATTATTATTTTATTTTTATTTTTATTTTTTCTTTGAGCTTTCTTCTTATCTCTCTCTCACCACATCACACACACACACACACACACAATGCAATTGGGAATCATAATCATCCTAAGTAGATTTCATAGCATAACTTTTTACTAGCATGTAATCTTGGAGTGTGACTTAATATTCTACATACTCATGAGTAATACTTTGATCTCTGCCTCCTAGTCAATATGGGCAGGCGTGGAAATTATTGCCCATTTTCATATTGTCTAGCCAACATTATATTAGTGGTGCATAATTAAGTAAAAGTTGTACATCTTTTTTTTCTCGAACGTAGGATGTATTGATGCATTGAAAAACACGAAACGAGATGAATATGTGATCGAAGCTCATTAATTTCAAAAGAACATCAAGAATGACCAATTAACACTTTTGGCTTGATTGAATATCAAAAACCCACTGTGATCTCATTGATTTTCTAAGAGAAATCTCGTATAATGTGATTCAAATCAATATGCTAAACATTCAATTAATTGGCTAGTGCTAAATTACGTGGAAAGCGACTTGACATTAGAATCAACAAATATAAAAGAGACACCATAATAAGTTGTATTTCTTTTCCTTTTCTCTTGTGAGTTTTGGTCAAAAGATTGGGTAAATTGTTTTCAAACTAGTCCATGATGAACTATCATGGGAGCAAGTAATTTCAAAACCAGTTATATAAGTTAGGATAGTTTCACCATCTGCATAAAAAATACCATTTTACTTTTTATATTCTAAAAATATTATTTTTACTTTTGTAACACTTGTTGTTATATTTGTTACGTTTGATATATTTCTCACAAAAAATATATTACATTTGTTGCGATTATTATATTTAGAATTTAAAATATTGAAAAGTAATTATAAAATTTTAATATAAAATTATGTATGTGACAAAATTATTCCTCAACATTTATCCATACACAGTCCGATACAGAAAATACGGGTCATGCCAGCCAAGCCCACTATCTACGTGGGCCATTTGTTTAACAAAAGATTATTTGTAAATGGGGTTTACATTTTGTAGTATAGGGTGAAATTATCTCTTTGTAAATTGGTGGCTGTTTTGGGCTGTTAATGAACATAGCTTTTTCTTCCGATTTTAAGGTATTTTCACAAATAATCACAATAGATAAAATATTTATTAAAATACTATCATTTTTTAATTATAAAAATACCATTTTCAATTTTTATAACACTTTTTGTTACATTTATTATTTTGGTTACAATAAATGTGTTACATTTGTTATTAACAAACACAACAAATATAACAAGTGTTACAAAAATTAAAAAAAGTATTTTAAAAAAAAAAAAATTAGTTAGTAATTTTTAAATTATTTTATATTTTGTAGTATATTGTGAAATTATCACAATCTTTAATCATGTGTTGTCCATTCTTACGTGCCACGCATGCTTGTGCACATCCTCTATTCAACTCCTTGAAATATTACTACACAAACATTGTACAAACAAATAGGGAAATGGGAATAAATTGGAAATCAACTGAAAATTTTATCCTGCCATGAAAACTGAATAAGATGTAATTATACTTGCATTGAACATCGAAGAGATAGGCAACTCAAATATGAAATATACTTCCATGCCTTTTCAGATTTATCGTGTGATACGTGTACGTAGATATTTAAATGTTGTATTACATTGTTCTGATGCTTCGTGGTATCCTGCAAAATTTATCTTTTCATTGGATGTCAAAGGACCCCCAGCTACTCATAAACGCTGCCACAAATGGCACAAATGGATACTTTCTCAAATTTAAAATGTGACGAATATATCCTTGGTTCTGTCTAAACTACATATACTAGCAAATGTCATCACTCCGGAACTTTTGGCAAATAGCAACATCCTGTGTGCTCGCCCGGGTATTGATTAGTTAACTGTGGTGGCAATCGGCATCATTTGTCTTTGAAAGTGTGTTCCTCTGTTTCTGGAGCTATAAATTTGTCAGAATTAAGTCACAAAATACTAATGTGTGAAGTACACGGTTGACGAAGTCTGATAAAAAGAAAGGAAAATAGCACAGCTTGGCACATGCACTCTTTTGGTTAAAAGGAAAATTATACCATTATTTTTAATTAAACAAAAAAATAAAGAACAACTCTTCCACACTGAGCACCACCTACCACCACCCCCACACCCATCTTGCTAATGTCACAAGATTCATTGTCACCTTCATTATTTTATATTTATTGACATTCTACTGAATTCTGCCGCTTTTGATTTGCGCTAATTGACTCTGTTCCCCAAGCTCTCGAGCAGCACTTACCAAGTCTATATGCTATAATGATTTAAATGAGTTTTCTTTCCCAGGAGTTCTATTTTAAACTCACATTGAGAGAGGAAGATGCCTTGTAGTTTATACATAATGCAACAAGAGATCAGCCGAAGAATTCTTTAGTCTGCAGCTCTGCCCTAAGTGAACGTCTCCAAAAACATATCTGCATAATTTTTAAAGAAGATTCCTTACATTCTACAGAACTATTTCATACCCTTTTAACTTGCAAAATTCTAAATGAAGATCATTTACAAAACAGAACTATTTCATAACCTTTTAACTTGCAAAATTCTAAATGAAGATGATTTACAAAACCTATATTCACAATGCTCAGGCCATGCACACCGAGCTTTTCCATAATCCCAATAGCAATCCTCATCCCTCAGAGGTCCACGCTTACCTGTTTCATGTAAAATCATTAGAATAACTAAATTTTCTAAGAAGATGTGATGAGTGACACCTACCTTTCGTCACAAATTTATATTTTTTATCAGGATGAATATCATGCCACATCTCAAGCCACAGCTCCCGCATTAAAACTGGAGATCTAACGATATTCCTGTGGTTTGCTGCACATGATACAGTTTGATTAACTGAGAATGTAATAGAACAACAAAGATGAAATTTGATAGGAAGAATAAAGGGGCGAGTGTGTTCTAGCAAGATCACCCAAAATATCAAGCACAAACTAAGATGACAAATGACATGCCAAAAATGCAAGACATACAATTAACAGTAAATAGAGTGGTTTATCATCATTTCACAGTTATTAATATTTGCAACTAGATATATGATTAAACAAATGTATGTATGAGACCATAGTTCAGGTTTTAGATAGAAAAGAGGACATAATGTTGCAATAGGTGTTGGCTGTGTTTTATTCCTTCTAGCATAAAGTTGACAAAAGTGAAATTGGAGTTCCAGTCCACATCACATGGCAGCTCGACTTGGTTGAGTAGAAGATCTAACAAGCTCATAAGTAAAAAAAAATAAAATGGCATGTTGTGTAAGTGAATTATTCACATGTTTAAAAAGGCAGAAATAGGTACTTAAGCAGTTTTTGTTTGTGAGGCGGGGTGTAAGCTTCGAAGCACTTTGAAGCGTAAGCCTCACCACAAACTAAAAAATTAGTTAAAAAACTATAAATTAAAATAAAAATAATTTATTTCACCAATAAAGAGCAGAATCTCAATTGAAATTTCTTATTTAAGTAGATTATCATAAATATGATTTGTTTGCCAACAATTTTTACTCTTTTTGCAATGAAAAAAAGTTTAAACTGACAAAGTTTAAAAAGCTGTGCTCTGATTATCATCATCACTCTTTGTAGCATCTTTCATAGAATTATCGTGATATCTAATTCTCCTAAATCTTTTTCATCTTCATTGGCAATTTCTATCCAATATTCTTCTTTATCTACTAATTGCAAAGATGGTGCCTAGTTGACGTGTGTGTTATGGTAGATATTTTTGTGTTTTTAATTAGTAAAGAGGGCCCAAATGTTTGTTTTTATATTTTATATTTTTGGGTCCAAACTTTTGATTTTTGTTTAAGTTTAGAAAAATGGGCTTAATTAAAAATTCAATTAAAAATTCACTTTTTAAAAAAATATAATCAATTTTTCAGTGACATGTGAGGCACACGCCTCACGCTCGTGAGGCGTGAATCGTGAGGCCTACGCCTCACAAAATGAGACGCCTGAACCTAAAAAAAGCACCACAATTAGCGCCTCAAAGCACTATGACTGCACCTCAGACTGAAGCGCACCTCAAGACACGCCTCAATCCGCCTTTTTAAACCATAAGTTGCCTTTTACTTTTGTTGTCTGACGTTAAATTACTTTACTAGGAAATATAGGAATGTTTCTTGGCATAGCAAGCCTGCATATGAGCCCCTTTATGCATATGAATACCAAAGAGGACTTGTTTGTTTTCCGACTTTGCCTTGTTCTTCAACTGTGAACAATTGATTCATTCCCCGTGAACTTGTACAAATCAAACCAACAAGTAATCAAACCAAGCAAAAGCAAACTGTCTTGCCGCCTAAGGTTTCAGACAAACAAATTAGAGAAAATTGCACTATTGGTCACAACCTATTGTCCGAGTAGGAAGATGGTCCCCAACCTTTTTTTAAAAGCAAGATGGTTCCCAATTTTCTGTTTTGTAGTTGCATAATCACTCATCCATGACAGAAACGTCCAAATCTCTACTAAATTGTCAGGTCACCCTTACATGTCTTTCCCAAAAATTATAAAGGATGAACCCATAATCAACATGCACAAGTGCACTAAGCATCCGTTTGGCACAGTTGTTGTGAGTAGAGCTTTTGATACTAGAAGTTTTGTTTAAAAACTGTTGATTGTTTGGATATGAATTCAAAAAGTGCTATGAATATTAAATTGAGTTTTTGTTACATTACTATAAAAGTACTTTGTATAAACTTTATATTTATTTGACTAAACAGTAATTAATTATTATATATCTCATATTATTTTTTAAAATAAAAAAAAATTTATATTCTATAATAATATTAATTTAATTACAATAATACAATTATTTTAGTATAATTGACTAAGCAAGAATTAATTATTATGTATTCATATTATTATTTTTAGAATAATTAAAAAAAATTATATCTTATAATAACTATTAAAATTAATATATTAATTTAATTATAATATCATAATTATTTTAGTATATATAATATTACTTAAAATTAATTAATTATTTAAATCAAACATATTATGTGTAATTTGTATTATATCATTTAACACGTCAACATATATTTTTCACTTTATATAAATATATAAAGTGACAATTTGTTATAAGTAATTAATGTGATAAATAAATAATTTTTTATGACGTATTAATGATAATTTTGTTAATTTTTAAGTTCATTAAATGTTAATTACAACTTCTCGTAAAAGCTCAATTAGAGCTTCTCCAAAATAGCTTTTTTAAGTTGTTTTTTAAGTCAAAAGTTTATTGACTTTAGCCATACAACCATAAATACAACCAAAAGCATTTCTCTTTAAGAAGTGCTTTTGAACATAAAAAAAGTCCTTCCAAACACACTATAAATCAAGACCAAGGTGTGCTGTAAATTGTTCTCCCTCAAACCCAACCCCCACCCTACACCCGTTTTTCCCTACAAGCATATTGTTGTCATTAACTTCTAAGCAAAAACATATGATGTAGCATTATAACCTTTTCACTCATTGAAAACCACAAAAAAAAAAAAATACCGAATAATTAATCAGCCTTAATTCAGTTTCTCATAATTCTTTATTGACACTTTAGACAAGTTCTTTTAAATCAAACGCTGATGATATAATCAATTCAATGTTTACTTGCATAAGACACAAGAACCACATAAACAATGTGACCAATGGAAATAAGCAATATCAGAATTCAGAAGCTAGTACTCATGCAGTTAGCTCCAGTTACCAAGAGCAAGATTCAACATCATGCGAAACAACGCCGTTCAAGTTTTAAGCATTCACATTGTTAAAGCTCCAGAAGATTTTGATCGTAAATGAGAAAATTGGTTACGTAACAAGACACAAATTGGGGATCATCATGCCACCTCATGCTTGAAAAGAACTTGCATGTTGATATAATTTTCCAATGGTAACTCTCCAACCAATTACTACACAAGATATCCTTTGAACCAAATTTATCAATCTAGCAGTATATGATACTCGTATAATTTGAATACCTTTATCAAGTTCCCAAACTGCTGTCCTCTTTCCTGGGAGACTTTCAGAGTCTTCATAATAGGTTATATACTTCACCCTAGCTGACCTTGTCATGTTGGGAATGATATCCATTTCATGCTCATGTTCGACATTTAAATGCACTTGGACATCTGATCCATCATGTTCAGACTGCAATTTGTCAATAGATATATTAAGAAAATAATTTTTGTTCCATAACCTGTACGTGAAGTCAAATTTATGAAGTCTTTCGCGTAGATGCTACATCAATCCACAGATGAGCATGTAAAGTACATAAACCAGCAAATAGGAACCATGATATCAGAAGGGGAAATGATATTGAGAACTTGGGGATTACAATAAAGGTAAGAAGATCTTAGCCGAGTGAGAATTATGATTATTCTCTGAATGAGAAAGAAATCAGCTGAACTGGAGAAAAATGTTCGATCCATTTGGAAGCACATTTTGTTTAAATCTTCCATGATTCGACTTTACTATTTAATACCTATCCATATATAATTTCTAAAATGACAAATCGAGGTAGCAAGGATATGGGATAAGTTTAATGCAGTAAGGTAACAGAAATTTTTCAGCATTCCTGCAGAATCCAAAACTAAGTGACAGAATAGCATAAATTAAGCCCGCCATATACATTGCTACTTTCCATCAATAAATTACAAGGGTACTAGAGAGGAATGAGAACAATGACATGAGCCATGATGACAAATCCTGCCTCTGAACTCATATCTACCAGAGCAGAAGGTTCAATCAGCTTGAAAAGTATTGGTGATTTAATCAAAGAAGCAGAAGATGGTATGAACATAGCGGAGTGATATCATGAACATAATGGAAAATATAGACCATAGGGAAAACTAAAAATTCCTATGTTTTTAGTTAAATATATTATGAAAAAGTGGATTGCAATATGGTTCAATATTAGGTAAGATAAATAAATGCAATTGCTTTATGACATGAGCCATACTTTTTTTTTTTTTTTTCGCGTTTTGGAAAAAAAAAATCAAAATAAATGTGTCCCTTCTCGTGGTTCAACATGGTACTAAAGCAGGTAAAGTCCTGGGTTCAAGTTTCAACTTCACCTATTTATAAAAATAGTGCATGCCTCGGGTCGGGACTTCGTTAAAAAATCAATCTAGCCATATAAAGTGGCATATTGAAAACTAAATTTAAATAAACAAATATGTCCCATCCCTAACAGCTTGTGCTATTAGATGAAATGGAATTCAACAACTTGCTAGATGAAAATATGAACTTATAGAAGTGTTTTTTTCACAAATTACATAAACAAGCAAAATTTAGTAATCAGAATAACAGATTTCAGCTTGTTTGGACAAGTTTAAATTTTAATTTAAGCTTGTCAAACATACTTTTTATCCACACATTTCATATAACTCACAACTTACTACTCACTTATTATCCACACATCTCATTAAATCCACGATTTATAATCACTTCAAAAATAAATTCAGCACTTTCAAACATGCACTTATTATGAAATCAACAGTACAATATTTGAAGTTAGAACTAGAAAAATATCTAATTAATCTCTAGAGTAGAAATTTATACTACGGTCTTAGCGAATAACACCCTATTCTCAAGTCAAGTTCTTCATTTATCCCAATGAATGGTTTCTAGAAGTTGGCTCAAAATTTTGATTGCTTCTCTAAGCTGTGTTTTAAATAATTATTTTCGAAATTCTACCACTCACCTAGATGTCATTGTCTTGATTCTTAATGGCAATATTGTCTGCTTAAATTTTGTGTTGTGGGAAACATGTACAAGTATGTGCATCCCCTGTATATGTATGTCGGAACGACAAGATTATGTGAAACAACATCTTCCTCATCCATGGAAAGGGGTAAAAAAAAAAAAGTATGAAGAAGACAATTACAAAGGCAAATATAGGAAAGCTCCAATGAACTCAATATACCAATCATTATAGGGCTCCATAGATATAATATAGATCGTATAATGTAATTTAGTTATTAATACCTGAGGAGCCCTTGTTATGTTCACTTTTGGTCCTAGCCAATTCTTGCACCAGGAGAGAGAATGGTATGGTACCTACAAAACAAAAAAGGCATCCTTTGGTAAAACTAAAGCACCGCACAATTACATACAATATTATACTCTACAACAAAAACACGTGTTCTGTATCTTAATCATACCGTTCCATCCCCACTTGCAGCACCAGGGTTCCCTTCAACTAGATTCCCGGACCTGAATATAAGACAATTAACTAAATTAAGAATTCAAGGTATCTGAAGTTTTCCCAGTCGATGCACATCAAAAATGAGTGGATCACTCAAAACAATCCAAGCTAAGAGCATATAACAATGGCAAAATCATTTTATCAAATATGGGATTCTATTGAGTGTCACACTATTATACCACAATTTGAAATGCACCTTTTCATATTTAGTACAAGAGGAGGTGCTTCCCAAAGGAAAATTGAAGAAGCGGAGACCATCTTGTAAGGAAGAAATAGAGAATGCCCCAAACCCCCAAAGCTCTTTTAAAGTTGGATATATTATTTTTATATTTCAATGCTTACAATATAAAGACTAGACTAGGACTCTATTTATAATACAATAAGCGAGTTAAAAAAGGAAAAGAAAAGAAAGGAAAAAGAAGAGTTTTCCTAAATTAAGAGCTGAGAATCTGCCTAATTACATACAATCAATTACTAATCAATTTTTCCCACAAATTACTCTAAATAAATAGGGATTTCAACCTCTCCCTCAAGTTGGATCGTAAATGTTGACCATATCTAACTTGCCAGTGATAAAATCGAATCTTTGCCGAAATAGCCATTTTGTGAAAATGTCTGTCGTTTGCTCTTTTGTAGGAACATAAGTCATACATATAGTTCCATCTTCAACCTTTTCCATGATGAAGTGTTTGTCAATTTCTATATGCTTAGTCCGGTCATGCTGAACAGGATTGAGAGAATACTGATGGCCGCTTTGTTATCACAGTAAAGTTTAATTGGAAATTCCACTTTGACATGTAGATCTTCCAAGAGTTTTTTTAACCATAATCCTTCACATATCCTTTGTGCAACTGCTCTAAATTCAGCTTTTGCACTACTTTTGACCACGATATTTTGTTACTTACTTCTCTAAGTTACTAAATTTCCCCATACAAAGGTGCAGTACCCGGTAGTAGACCTTCTATCTTCAATTGAACCTGCCCAATCTGCATATGTGAAGACTTCTACTTTCTTACTTTCACTTTTATTGAAGAGCAGTCCTCTGCCTCTGCCTGGGAAGCTCTTGAGATATCTTAAAATCTTATATACAGCTTCTAGATGAGTTTCTTTTGGAGAATGCATGTGTTGGCTCATCACACTAACTGCAAATGCAATGTCAAGTCTCGTGTGTGATAGATAAATTAGCTTGCCAACTAATCTCTGATGCCTATCCTTTTCAACTGAATTTCCAACATCTTCTATCTTTTTTTTTAGCTTTGATTGGTGTGTCACTTGGTTTACACCCAAGCATGCCAGTTTCAGTTAGAAGGTCAAGAATATACTTCCGTTGAGAAATACTAATGTCCTTTTTTGATCTAGCAACCTCAATTTCCAAAAAGTAGCGCATTTGTCCCAAGTCTTTTATTTCAAACTCAGTAGCCAAAATTCTTTTTAGTCTCTCCATCTCCACTGTATTATAGCGGGTTAGGATTATATCATCGACATATACAATTATAATCGTCTTCATCCCATCTTCGGTTTGCTAGAAGAACATAGTATGATCAGATTGCCCCTGTTGATATCTTTGACCTTTATCATCTTTGCAAATCTATCGAACCATACACTTGGTGATTGTTTGAGATCGTAAAGTGACTTTTTGAATTCATACCCGATTTTCTTCATCTTTTCTACAAAAACTCGATAGTATTGTCATTAAGACTTCTTCTTCTAATTCTCCATTTAGAAATGCATTCTTGATGTCGAGTTGTTAGATAGGCCAATCCAAATTTGTTGCCAAAAATAAGAGAAACGGAGTGTATTTAACGTTGCCACACGTGCAAATGTTTCAGTGTAGTCAATGCCATAAGTTTGTGTAAACCCTTTTGCAACAAGACGGGCTTTGTAATGTTCTATTGTCCCATCAGCTTTATACTTCACAGAGAAAACCCATTTGCAGCCCACGGGTTTCTTCCCTCTCGGTAAATCCATCACATCCTACGTTTCATTTTTTTTCAATAACCGCATTTCTTCCATTACTACATCTTTCCACTTGGGAACCCCCAAGACCTCCTCAATATTTCTTGGTATTTATGTACTATCAAGATTAGAATTAAAAGCACGAAATCTAAGACAAAGCATTATCCGATACAAATCTAGAGATAGGATAGAAAGTACATGACCGAGTTGGTTTTCTGAGAGCAATAGGTAAATCACTATCGAGAGATTCAGAATTACCTGCATTGGAGGGTGACTCATGGACAATTGGATCTAACACAGATTCCAACTCTCTTGGTGCTTCGGGTGTGAAAAACTCTTTGTACTTTAATTTCGACTTCCTTGAATAAACAAGTATCTCCTTGTCAATTTGTTTTCCTACATCTCCCCGAGTCCAAGTTTTTTTCTGTCAATGGCATATTGGAATGAGATGATGTGACTAGTTCAGTGTTTGGGATAGGTTGAGTGAAGGAAAGATCGAAGTCAAGAAACCGAGCTTCATTCAAATTCTTCCCCTGAAGTGAGGGTCGTTGGAAATAAAAAGTGTTTTAAAAAAAAGTAACATCAATGCTAACAATTACCTTTTTTGTGGATGGATCATAGCACTTGTAGCCTTTTTTAGTAGGGGAATAGCCAATGAAAACACATTTAAGAGCTCTAGGATCTAATTTACTTCGACGATAGGAGTGAACATGAACAAAGGCAATACAACCGAACACCTTGAGAGGGAAATTATCCGAGCCGAGCTGAGTCGAGCGATAGGGAAGAACTGCTGGAATTTTTGGAGAGGAGTTTCAAAAGAAAAAACATGGCTAGGCATTCGATTAATGAGATAAGTGGATGTCAAAATGACATCAATGCCCAAGCAACTTCGAGGATGTGTCTATTTTTGCGTTCGGCAATCCCATTTTGTTGTAGGGTATCAACACACGAACTTTGGTGAATTATCCCATATTTTGTAAAGTAATCACCCAAAGTAGCGTTGAAATATTCTGTGCCGTTATCAGAGCGCAATAATTGAATTTGTATTTAGCATTGAGTTTGAATTATTGAATGAAAGTTGACAAATATGGAACAGACATCAATTTTTTCTTTTAACAAGTAAACTCAACAAACTCAAGTATGATCATCGATGAATGTAACAAACTATTTTGTGTGGGTACGATTAAGAATACGTGAAGGTCTCCATAAATCAATGTGAATCGTGACAAATGGCTTAGACGATTTATATTGTGATTTTGGAAATGAGGTACGGTGGTGTTTTACAAGTTCACAGATTTCACATTGAAAATTAAAGAACTCTTTATTCAAAAAAATAGAAGAAAATAAACGTCTTAAATATTAAAAATTGGGATGACCCATTCTAAAATGCTATAACAAAATTTCACTATCCTAAAAAGAGTTGCAGAATATCAAATTGCAATTAAACTTTGTTTCCTCTCTTTAGCCTCTTCAAAGTAGTAGAGTCCCTCACATTCCTTAGCACTGCCAATCGTCTTCTCCGATGATAGGTCTTGAAAAAACAGTGAGAGAAAAGAAATTTAGCAAAGCAATTGGAATCTTTTGTTAACTAGCTAATGGATAATAAATTGCAGGATAATTTTAGAACATGAAGAACAGACTCTAGTGTTATATAATCAGAAATTCGAATACTCTATTTTCCTGCAACAGACGAGAGAGAACCGTCTACAATTTTGACATTGAAATTACCAGCACAAAGTATGTTTGAAGAGAAAAGATGGTAAGAATCATTATGTGATCTAAGGCACCAGAGTCAATAATCCAAAGAGTTTTAGTTTGAGAAGTAGTGCTTAAGGCTTGCAAGAAATTACCTTTATGGGTTAACGAAACAGAGGGGATATTTGTGGAAGGCTGACCAGATGTTTGAAGAGTAGAAAACATTATATCGAATAGCTCCATCTAGTCAAGATTAAAAAACCGCTTGATGTGGGATTATTGTTTTTTTCCTCTTGATATTTCTCGTACGATGATGTATAGCCGCTTGGTAGCCACGATTTCTATTGTTTTGCCTTGATTTCCAATTCGCTAGCTTCTCATATATCTCCCAACATGTATCTTTTGTGTGTCCAAACTTTCAAGACCGCTTTCATACTGCAATGCGTTGTTTGTATTGATTTGGGCTTGACCGAAGTTGTGGTCCTCGAGTCATTAAGGCAGACATCTCAAACCCAGTAGTCTCAATGGGATTATTTTCCTTCATCATCATTTTACACCTATTCTCTTCTCTTCTTACATCTGAAAATACTTTGCGTGTTGAAAGTCAAAGTACGTAGACCAAGAATCCTTCCTCTAACTTCGTCTAAGTAGTGGTTTAGTCAGCAAGAAATTCAAACACTCTTTCATTTTCGAGCTTCTTCTTGTATCTGACACTGTCACCAATGCATTCCCACTCTTCTTTAAAAGTTAGATCGAGTTCTTGCCAGAGAGCTATCATCTTCATGTAATAGTTTATGACGTCCCCATCACCTTGTATCATCTTCCATAGACGAGTTTTAATTTCAAAAATTTGAGAGAAATTTTCATAGTCAGAGTATGTCTTGCAAACTGCATCCCAGACATCTTTTGCTGACGGCAGGAACAAATAGGTATTTCCTATGGAGGGCTTCATTGAATTTACAAACTAAGCAGTCACCATTGAGTTCTCAGACTTTCATTTTTTGAGAGATAAGACATCGGTTGAGGCTGGCTGTTTAGTTTCACCGGCAAGGTAACCTAGTTTCCCCTTGCATTCGATTAAGTGCTTGATCGATTGAGCCCACTCAAAAAAAAAATTTTTCATCCAGTTTTTCCACCGTAAATGGAAAGGATGAGTGGTCATGTCCAATTGAATCCATGGTGGAGATTTCTGTCGGGTATTTTAGAGGACAAGGACCCTTTGCTGTTGACGGCAGTTTTCGTCATTTATAGCTAGGTTTTAGAGAGAACCTGGCTCTGATACCATGAAAGTTGGATATATTCTATTTATATTTTAATACTTACAATATAAAGACTAGGACTTTATTTATAATATAATAGGCGAGTTAAAAAAGAAAAAGAAAAGAAAGGAAAAAGAAAAGTTTTCCTAAATTAAGAGCTGGGAATCTACCTAATTAAATACAATCAATTACTAATCAATTTCTCCCACAAATTACTCTAAATAAATTGGAATTTCAACACTCTTGTCATTATAATCCTACTAATTACCTCTAACACAAATAAAACTGTGATAAGAGAAAGAGCGAGAGTGAGAGAGAGATTCCAACCTTCAATGTTTAGCTTCCTTCACAAAATACTGCTTAATATACCTCCCACTTGTTATTGTTGTTAGAATGGTTAATAGAGTTTTAACATTGGAGAGAGAGAGACATCAACTTACTCCAAGTGTTTACCTAACAGCTCTTACATCCTTCGGTAACTAAAACAAAATTTGTGTATTTGGCAAGATAATCTTCACAGAGAATGCTAACCAATTAGTGGATTTTATAACATCTATCCTGTCAGAAGTAATGCAATTTTGTAAGTATCATTAGCCTTCCACCTAGTGGAAGTTGGTTGATTCCATCTCTTAGAAACACGATAACTGTTCAATGAATTTTGTAAGAGATACGACAAGCATCCCATGACCAAAGTTTAAGAAGGTTGAATAAGTATCAAGGTGTTTTGCCACCATAAAGCGAGCTGTAGGTCTTGAGGCACTTTCAGGCTTAAGGCTCAACGTCATGAATAAAATAGTTCAAAATGATTACAGAAATGCAGCCTAAAGTACAAAAAGTACAAAATACAAAACCACAATAGAAAACACAACCAATGTTAATACGTATAAAACATTTAAATATACATCCACAGATTGAAGTATTCAACAATATGATGCTAACATATTAGTTGTGAATGATAATTAACCAAGCAGCCACCAAGTAAAAAAAAAAGGCCAGCCCAGAGGAAACAATTAACCAAGCACAAGCAGCAAGTAGAAGAAAATACCAACAACAAACTAGGCCTTATTCACAATAAATTTGGAATCGGCTACAAGACTCTTGTTTTGCCACTACTTTCGGTTATCTGCTTTATATACTGCAAGATCCAAGCAACTAGAGACTTGAAAATTAAAAAAAGTGTTGAAAAGATGATATCTCAAAGTTGACAACCATTAGTAACTGGCAAGTGAAACTAAAAGGGGGAAAAAACACAAGAAACCATCAGCAAGTAGCACTAAAAGAGAAGTAAGCAACATGTGAAAGCTAAAAGCTGCAATGTCATTGATGGGGAGGGTGGTTGCACTTCAATTGCAGTGGTAGACTGATAGGACACACATGGGCAAATCACTCCTCTTTCTAATCTCCGGTCCCCTTTTTCTTTCTTCCCTCAAAATTTTATGGTTCGGTCATATTTAGAATTAGAACATCCCAAAAAACCCTAGACCATTCTGACCTGTGAAGAAAACCAGCACAAATGTTGAGACTGTTGAAAAAAATGCCCCAAACGGGTAAGAATTAGGAGTGCACGCTTCAACTGTTCGAAGTCTAGTGCCCTGAGCTGTGCCTCAGTAAGCTATAGTGTAAGCCTTGACAGTGGAAGGGGCACTCAAAGAGTAAGCTTTAAGGCCACTAGGAACACCTTGCGCAGAGTGCGCCTCAAGGCGCGTGCCTTGGGCCCTGTTAAAACACTGCTCTTGAATACTCAAATGAACATTAAAAGAATAACCTTGCGATGTTAAGTTGTGTCCAAACATAAAGGTGCATGGCATTAGAACAGTTCTATTTTTTAGTTATCTATATGGTTTCTCCATTAACTTTAAGATAGGAGGTTATCCATTTAGCTCATACTTTCTCAGAAGTGCTTTACTAACAACATGCTCAAGCATATTAATTTCCACGCAGCTTGCTCTTCATAATTCAATGTATAGCACAACTGTTTTGAATGTTGCCTCTAGAATAACATTTAGATCAAGAAATATCAGGACCATATCGTGAAGTGAAATGGAAAGTGGATTGTTGCTCAGAATCCGAGGCTCAATAAAGAAAGGGTTTATGGGATCTTCAGTCACAAAGTAAAGACAAAAACCTAATTATCCGACAGTTATTATGACTATTAATAAGCTGATAGACATAACAAATTAGTAAACATGGCACTCATCCACCATGGTCCGAGAATAGGGAACATAGAATGTCATTATGAATTTCAACACTTAGTAAATTACAACAAATTGACAGGAGTGAGTCTCGGCATGTAATTAAAAAATTTTGTTGGTTAAGGATTACTAAGAAGTTTCATTTACCCTTGATAAACATTCTCATTAACCCTGCCACAGGAGGAGTTTCTACCTTCTGGAAGAGAATTATAACACATTTGATGACGGCAAATGGAGAGTTTAAATTAGTTCTAAGTAAAACCAGATCGAACAAAGCAACTGCGTTAAATCTTTCCAGTATAATTCATCATGCTATGCAGTTCAATGTGGAGGACGGTCACCTCGAATATAAAGATCCTTCAATCTCATAAATGATGTCGGTTATGATCCAGTTATCAGGATAGGGCTTCCCACTTGGCGCAAAATAGTAACCAACCTGCTCCCTCGCACATCAGATATCAAAACTATCATCAACATAAGAAATATGAATAAAATGTATTCCACATTAAGAAGTATCAGCTTCAGAATTCACTTCTGAAAATATACAGGAAAATCAAGAAACAAGATTGACCTCAGTTTTTGAATCTATTCCATATATACAAAAGATGTTCTTAAGAGGTGGTCTGTCCCAAGGTGTTAGAGGATTTAGAACTGGATCACCGTGGTATGACCTGAAATTTACTGGAATTAGAAAACACAGTGCGGTACTTCAATAATAAATGATATCATTTGTTTGAAAGAGATCAAGGGAAAGAAAAATGAAAAGGACCAGTTATATATCATTCGAGAAAGTTTCTATGATGTAGAATCAGATGAAAACTTGAAGTTTCATGGAAGCAAAAGTTGTAAATACAGGTCGAAGACATATGAAAATAATAAAATGATCAAAGACATGATATAATGTGCTGGACGTACATATTGCAAAAGAAAAAATGACCAGAGTTTTGATGAGGAAAAAGTAAGAGGGTCAGGTTACATTCCCTTGGAGCTGGGGGATAGGAATCTATTAACTTAGTACAGAAACATGGTCAAGTGAAAGAACAGACATACAGCCTCAGCGATAAGTGAAAACTCACTCTTCTAGTTGGTACAAGAGCCTTTGAGTATCAGGATCATAATCAGTTATACTTTTGAAAAAGGTTCCATCTGACACTTCACGGGCAGAAAAGGATAACTGAGTTGGGAATCCACATTCCATCCCAGACATGTTCGCCTGTGCTACTTCTATAAATGAAGGATAAGCTTCATCTCCTGTCAGTAAAAAGATCACATTAGCATAGTTAAGTATACAGTGTATGGCAACATAGTGAATGAATGACCACAAACAAAAATTATGCATATCAGCACATGAGACTATATGTCATACCTCGGACGGAAGGAATTTCAATATTGATAATATTTGTGGGCCATCCAGAATAGTTTTTTTGAAACTCGTGCTCATCACAATGATATACATGATGATGTTTTCTGCTCCCATCAGAGAAATGCTTCCAGTATACATTATCTGTTCTACAATGTTCTGAAAATGGCATCATCCATAGTGAAGAGCCAAATGAATTGAACATCAATCGAGCTGTTCCCTGATAACTTGCCAAATTATATGATGAACAGGTGTTAATGCAGCGTCAAAAAAAGAAAAGGGGCCAAATTGCAGACCCCCGCCACCATCCAACCAAGCCTACATTGCCACAGTAGTCTAATTGTGAAGTGTTTCAGAACTGATTTTTACAGGGGAAAATATGTGTATTCAAAATAATTTCCAGGATCTTGCTTAAATTATTTAGAATAACAAAACTCTCTCAAGAAAATAGTAATACTAAGAAATGAGAAATATTATTTTAACTTTTTGAGTAGAAAGTTCAAAACTGAAGAGGTTGGATAATTCAGTATCTTATGCCCATCTAATCTTGAGGAACTTGTTAGGAATATGCTATGATAATTACATAATCAAAGTACATGACCAAAACAATTTAGCTAAAAACAAGTTAAATGTGTTGATCATACTAATAAATCAGGGATCTTTTTCTGCAATGGATTAACTATTTATAACAATTAGACAAGAAAATAAAAGTAAACCTCGGAGACAGGAAGCCCGAATGTGAATCCAGATAGTGTTGCTTTGACAGTCTCAGTGGCACCAAGAAGAGGAGCTCCTGAAGCCAAAGTGAGGGGAGAACAACACATAATTGCATGGCTTTCTAGACAGCATTGTTGCAAAAATAAACCAAAGTTTTGAGTGGCATAAGCATACCAACAGCAAAGTAGGCATGAATATGTTCATCTAGCCACTTGATATACATTTTGGGGGCAATTTCTAATTTCAGCCACTCCAGAAAGTATCTGAAGACATTGTTGCCCATTGAGTGAGCGAAAACTATTGAAGGCCCGCCACGCAGCTTAAGAGCAGTTTCAAAAGTCAGCCTGCAACAAGAAAAGCAAAGCAATCGTCTAATTGAGATGATAACCTTTGTCGAGAAAGAAATGGGCAATAAGCAGGAGTGGATCTTCACAAAAAATTAAAGTACTATCAGAAAATTTGTTAAGATTGTTAAAGTTGTCAATACTACCTCAGAGATTCTCATTTTTGCATGTCTGGAAAAATCTATATAAAACAAGCATGATCTCTGATCACTTATATGTGCTAATTAGTTTACTGCCTACACGTAAGGAAGCGGACATAAAATGAAATAAGAACCCACACAAATATGAAATATACAAATAAAGTAAAAGGAAAGAAAAAATCTAAACCATGATCCACACCCAAATCTTATAAATTTCTCAAGGATGCAAATTACTTTCAAAATAACAAAACAGAAAAATATAGTGATTCTGAAACATTTTTTATAATGATTTGGATCCTCAATTATTTCTTATAGAGCAAGAGTGCCATGATCTGGGTATGTGAACTTTTTTCTTCATTTGCAAGATACAAGGATGCAACGATAAGATCAAGTGCTATAAAAAAATGCAAATCAGTTGAACAATAATTCAAGATAGGAAGGATAGTGCGAACTTTAGTTTATGAAAATAAAGGTCACGCTCTTCAAGTTTAGATGGTGACAATCTCCAGTCATATGGAACAGCAATTATTGAATTGGGCTCAATTCCAAACTCAATGCACCACTTAACCCATTCTTTCCACACTGAAGAAAGAGGACCTACAGTGATGGGGATATTATCAGCAAAAGAATGAAATACGTCAAACATGTCAAGTACCATAATCAAAAATATAAAATCATTCAGCAAAACAAGATTTAGAACTAAAATTTTCAATTAACCAAAACTTCAAACATATAACTTTCATATATGTCATATTTGATTATCTAGAACTAATCCATGGTGAAAATACATGTCACACAGACGAAGTGCAAGATGAAACATCAGCACATAGGAGCAACTTCACAAGCGAAGATAAAAGTAGAAGAACTATATTCCTTCTTGAGAAATAATTTCCATAAAATTAGTTCTACAGAAGACATCTAAACAGTGCCTTGGAGTACAATTCTGAAATTATGTATAAGACTCTTTACATGCAAATTATGTATAAGACTCTTTACATGCGGGTGTGTGAAAAGAAAAGAAGTGCATGGTTGAAAAAACAGCATAAACAGTTATACCTGTAATGTAGCCTGGATCAAGCTCTGTAATAGCAGAAAGACCACTGTCAGGGCGGGATCTGCATTCAGGGTGATCTGTTTGATTGTAAGGATCCAGTAACACGCACTTAAGCCAGCAATTCATGGCAGATAAAAGCTGAAACATGTACGATATTATCACTCAACCATCAGATGCTACAAAAAGGACAAGCAATTCACAACCTTTTGAGGTATGGATCGCAACCATATAACATTCTCTATTATTAAGACTTGATTGTAGATTTCTTCACACTATGATGAGTTCAACATTAATTTCTTTAAAAATACTTATTGGAAAAGGAAGAGATTTGAAAGAACAAATCATAAAGAATGAAGGAGAATAAAGAAAATTAAATTAGAATATCCAATGATTGTGTCTTCAAAGTTCGGATTATTAATCAGAAGTTATGTTCACCGGCTCCATTGAGATTGAGGTGCTTCTTCCTTTCGAACAAAAATACTTGTGGCCAGCACTAGAGGGAGCAAATTCGTATTAAGGAGAAGTATTTGGGCTCGGATAATCTGTGAATGTCAAATTATTCACATCGGGTATTAATTTTAAAACCGTATGTTCTAGTATCGTTCAAACAGCAATACTTTTCATGCTAATAGTATGAAATGTACAATCATATTGACAAGGTTCAAAAATCACGCAACTTAAATGCTGCAAGCATGAAAGTTTCTTCAGTATATTCTCAAACTTATGTAACATAATCGACTCAAAATCAGCCAAAAACCACAATTACCAGACCAACGAACAAAAAACTGGTAATAAAAAGAAGAAGAAAGAAAGAACCGAAGTATGAAAAACGGAAAGGAGAATCAACGTACTTTGGTGGTATCAAGCCAGACTAAATCGAGGGGGTTAAAATCGAGAGGAGAGTAAGGGCAGTCCAATATTGACCATGCTCTTAGTTGAGTGGAAGCAAATCCTGGAATTATAATCCCCGATAGTTTTGCATCCTCTCCTATGGCGCCCTTGTCGCCGTTTCCTTCGCCGCCATTCGTCGCCGTTAGGAGGAGGAAGAAGACGGCGAGCTTTGTGACGTGTTGTTCTCTCATTGGCTATGTGAGAGAGTTTTTGAAGACCAGTGTGGCGGACTGACTGACGGTTGAGAGTTTCTGAGGTGAATAAATTTGTTACTATTTAAGGGAAAATGTTTTTGTACATAGTTTGGTATTATCGAAATTATTTATATTATATGTTGTAGGTGAATGTGTTAGTACATTATATTTTAAGGATTTTGAGTTAAAAGAACTTGTCAAATAATAAGTTTAGTAAAATAAGTCTACTTCCACAATGTTTTGGTAAATAGCCTCCCCCATTAAATAAAGTATAAAAAATATTACACAATATCCAAAATATCCCCAAGTGCTTAAAACAAAAAATAACCTAATTTTTTCATTTTCATCTTTCGTTCTCCTCTTTTTCTCTCTAGGAAAATTATTGCAGCTATGTCTCTCTCTCATTACCATCTTCATTGCACTTATTCTACCTAGAAACCAAAAAATCTTTTTGTTTGTCTTCTCTCTTTTGTCCATTGTAATTTTGAGTGGTGTGTAAACTTGTTAAATTATCTACATTTTAGATTTGTAGTTAGAGAAGATAAAATATATATACTAATATCAATTGCGCAATTTTTGGTTCAATTTTCATTACGGTTTCTGACATTGTTTCGATATATGCATTTGAATAAGAATCGCCATAACGCCATATATGCCGTTATTCATGATTCATCTTGGCATTCATGCCGTTATCTTATTTTTCCACCGTCACCATGTATATAACCTTGGACCTTTACAACATTGTTGCTAATATATGCATTTGCCTAAGAATCTGACATAACGTCATATATGCCGTTATCTGTGATCTATAACGACATCCATGCCATTATCTTATTTTTCCATTGTCACCATGTATATAACCTTGGACCTTTACAACATTGTTGTTGATATATGCATTTGCCTAAGAATCTGCCATAACGTCATATATGTCGTTATCTGTGATCTATAACGGCATCCATGCCGTTATCTTATTTTTCCACTGTCAGCATGTATATAACATTGGGCCTTTACAGCATTGTTGCTGATATATGTATTTGCCTAAGAATTTACCATAACACCATATATGACGTTATTTATGATTTATAACGGCACCCATACAATTATCTTATTTTTCCACTTTCTGCGTGTTTATAACCTTTAATGTGATAACTTTCGTTAAATATATGTTTGTTTTAGTGAGTTAATATGTGAGGGTATTAAAAATTTAAAATAAAGACAAGTATGTCGTTATTCACAATGTATAACGGGACCAATGGCATTATTTGATTACTGACTATCACCATTTACCTAGCATTGGGTTTGATATTTGGCTTTGAATATATAGACTAGTTTAGTGCTATTGGACGTAGGTTAGTAGTTAGCACTAATCTATAAAGCAACAATGCCATTATTATGGGTACACTAAAAGCGGCATACTTGTCGTTATGGTCCTAAAAGTTCTTATCTATTGTTCACTTCGACATTGAATATCTTATTTTTGATAAAATCACCGTAACAAGTCGGTGTATTAGTTTCAAGTCATTAGAGCAGTTTAAAAATATAACGGCAAAGAATGCCGTTATGGGGTACACTAAAGCGGCACGCTTGCCGTTATGGTCCCTGCAATACTAATTTCTAGCTTAATTCAGCCATAAAGATGTTATTTTTAACAAATAAGCTAATATGTGTCATATTTGTTATAATGACATTAATAATAATTAATTTAGTTGATTTGTTAGCAAAGAACTTTAGTATGTGAAAAGAATTCATGCATATTGTGTTCATAATAGAGAAGATGTCATAAAATAGTTTTAGAGGTAGAGAGATTGCTTATGAATCGGTATAATAACTATTCTAACATTGAATAAGCATATAAAACGCTTGAAAAATATTTGCGAAAGAGATTTGAAGCATAACGTGACATGTGTCGTTACGACGATCATCACTAGAACCAAGACGCCTGCCGTTATAGAAACTACTTAAGTATTTCTATCTTCGGAACTCTCAAACATCATATTCTTTGTTCAAATGTACCTAAATTTACTATTTTAAGAAGTTAGAACACATTCGGGTTCATTTATAGGCATAACGTCATGCATGTCGTTATGCTTATCACTAGAACGACATGTCTGCCGTTATGAAAACTACTTAAATATTTCTCTATTCCGAACTCTCAAAGATCATATTTTTGTTCAAATGTACCTAAATTTACTACTTTAAAAAGTTAGAACACATTCGGGTTCATTTATAGGCATAACACCATGCATGTCATTATCAGTATCACTAGAGCGGCATGTCTCGCCGTTATGAAAACTATTTAAGTATTTCTCTAATTCGAGACTCTCAAACATCACATTGTTGTTCAAATGTACCTAAATTTACTACTTTAAAAAGTTAGAATCATTCGGGTTCATTTTAGACATAACGTCATGCATGCCGTTACGGTATCACTAGAACGACATGTCCGCCGTTATGAAAACTACTTAAGTATTTCTATATTACGAACTCTCAAACATCATGTTCTTTGTTGAAATGTACCAAAATTTACTACTTTAAGAAGTTAGAACTTGTTCGAGTTCATTTATAGGCATAACACTGATAAGTGTGGATTTTGCATTTATTTTAGCTACTACAATGGATATTTGTGAGTTCTTTGAAGTATTTTACTATTTATCTATAAATTTTGGAGACTAAAGTATAAAGAAGCAAAAAGATGGAGGACGTCTGCTATAATTTATGGAGGACTTATCCGAAATAATTAAAAAAGGATCAAGTCGAGATTCCACAAAGTTTAAGGATTGTAATTGTTATTAGTCGAGATCAAAACCTCAATAGCATGAAAATTTGGTATGTTGCGATCACAACATACCCATTTTTTTAGCAGAAAAGTTTTGAGTTATTCCATATGATCGCAAGACATAAAACCATGCAATCGCAGAAGACATAAAACCATGCGATCGCATGGCGATTTGGTAAGTCGATCGCATGGGCCAAATCGCATGCGATCGCTATATCTCTTTTGAGAGCGAAAAAGTTTGGATTATTCCATGTGATCGCATGGCACAAATTTTCGGCGCTCGTTTTTTTTGTTTCACATTTCATTGTTTTAGAACTTGTTCTCGGTTCATTTATAGGCATAACGTCAAGCATGCCATTACAATATCACTAAAGCGGCATGCGTGCCGTTATGAAAACTACTTATGTATTTCTCTATTAAGGGCCTCCCAAACATTATATTGCTATTCAAATGTAGTGAAATTTACTACTTTAAGAAGTTAGAACCTATTCGGGTTCATTTATAGCATAACACCACGCATGCCATTATTTAAGATCACGAGAGCAAGATGTCTGCATTGTTATGAAAACTACTTAAGTATTTCTCTATTTCGAGCCTCCCAAACATCATATTGTTGTTCAAATGTAGCGAAATTTACTACTTTAAAAAGTTAGAAAATGTTCGGGTTCATTTCGGGTTCATTTATAGGCATAATGGCCATGCATGCCGTTACGGTATCACTAAAACGGCATGACTACCGTTATGAAAATTACTTAAGTATTAGTGGTCAACAAATAGTAAGTTGTAAATCTTACAAAACGAGCTTAAATTATAATATAAGCTTAACCAAAACTCGACTTAATTTAGAAAGAATTTGTTTTCTTTCCCAGTAATTTCATAAGACAATTAAGGTAGTCCAAGCCTTCAACATTAACAATAGATTATAAAAAAACAAGGAGTCCAAATTTTTTACCATTGATTAAAAAACTACAAAAAGATGAAAGCTATTCTAATAAGCAATAAAATGAAATGAAAATTAACCTAAATTATGACAATAAACCATAGCACCAAATTGAGCAATCTATCAATCTCTATGACGATTCAATTTTGGGCTTTTTGCAGAGAATCATATGCATAGGTGTCGACAAAGGCAGGAACTTTCTCGACCGTCTCGATTTCTTTGGGAGGGCGAAAAAATATTGGACTTTTTCCTTGGCGACGGAACTGCTGGATAGCTGGACAGCATGTTTACCTTTTTGTTCGGTAGAGACAAGAACGCAAACAAACCAGTAGAGGCCACCGACTAAAAAGAGTGGTGTAGAAAAGAGATGAAAAAAGTGTGCAAAGTGGAGAGAGAAAGGTGAGTACATATATTTGGAATAAAGTGAGGACATTTACGTCATTTACCTATTATTTAATTTTTGACATTAATTTTATTTGTTTATTTCTGGTCAAAAGCCATTTGCCAAAATGTTTTGTGTGCAAAGGTCATTTATTGATATTTTCTATATTTTAATTGTACTTAAGATTCTCAATTTTTGTTCATTGTTGTAATTATATTCTTAACATTTTGTCATTGAATTCTTATCTTCAATTTTCATTAATTAGTAAATTTCATCATTAATGATGGTTTTTGTCGAAATATTTTATTTACGAATTTTGAAATGAAAAAAAATATTTATTTTTCGTACTTTTATATAGGGGTGGACAAAAAAACTGCTAAACCATCACCTGACCCGACCCGACCCGACCCAAACCGACTCGGGTCAATTTGGGTCGATTTTTAGCAAGAAAATGGGTCGATTCGGGTTCAGAAAATTAATTTTGGCAATCGGGTCGGATCGGGTCAGTTTGTGAAACCAAACCGACCCGAAACCGACCAAACCGACCCGATAATTTTGGTTTTATTTTTTTTCATTTTCTGACTTATGACTGTAGTTTCTAACCCAAAAAAAACTTAAATCCAAATTTTATAGAAAACGTAGCCCAGTAAAAATTTGAACCCAAACCCAACCCATGGCCCAATTCGTACCAATTACCATTTTGGCTTTTGGGTCCCAAATCAACAGCAAAACCTAATAGTAACAATTTCTCATTTTCTTCAATCCGCAACCGGCGACTCCAATCCATCGTGAATCATGATCTTCACCGCGACTCCCGTGAATCTCATAATCTTGACCGCACCTCAAAGACTCATCACTAACCAAAGTCCAGACTCTATTGCAGTGGGACGGATTTTTCAAACTCGCATCCCATCCGTCCGTCATTGTCTTTCAACGAATTTTACCCTAATTTTTTCAATCTCTCGGTCTCTCCTTCATTATCTCGAATAACACAATGGACCTAGGTTATTAACGCACTCCATCTGTGTTTTTTTTTTTTGAATGTTTTTGTGTTGTTAAAAACTTAAAATTTATATAAAATGAAGGTTTGTTTTGGATGTTAATTTTATAAAATGAAGATTTTTGGCATAATATTATCCAAATTTTAGAACCATTGTCAGCAAAATCATGTCTTCATTATCATGGTTATAATGTCAGCCATTTCATCTCTATCACTGTGATTCATCTCTATAATGTCAGCCATTTCGTTATGCAAAATCATGTATAAATTATATCAGTATAATTTTAGAACCATTGCCAGTAATTATGCAAAATTTTAGAACCATTGCCACTCGTTTTGCTTGAATCTGTTTTTTATTACTCATTATCAATTTTTGCTTGAATCTTTTTTTTTTTAGAAACCATGTTTTTTTGTTTAATCTGATTGTATATATTAATATGTATTTTAGAACCTGATAGCCTAGAATGCATTATCCTTGACATTGTAAAATCTTTGGTCCCATGTCTGTCAACGACTTGTGTCCTCATTGATTCTGATTTCTTCATTCAACTTCATGTTAATATGTAGATTTCAATATGGACATGGACGGCGAATTTCAATCTACTGGTGCCACTCCGTCAACAACAAACACAGGTACAGATCCTACAAATATTCCTCCACTTCCACCAAACAACTTTAGGTAAGAGAAAAACTTCTTGAAAAACTTCAGAGGTTTGGGATCATTTCACAATAGTAGGAGATCCAAATGCGGAAGATGTTAGGTGTGAGTGTAAGTATTGTGGACAATCTTATGCTTGTGGGGCTAAGAAATGTGGTACAAGTACTTTAAGGGCGCATTTAACTAGTCATTGTAAGAGATATCCGGGAAGAGTTGAAGACCAACAGTAAAAAATCTTAAGTTTTGACAAGAGAAGAGGGTGGTGGGAGTAATCTTATGGCAATTGAGGTTTAGTAAGGAAGCATGTAGACTTGCATGTGCTAAGATGGTGATTCTTGATGAACTACCTTTTAGCTTTGTTGAGGGTAGTGAATTTAGACACTTTTGTAGTGTAGCATGTCCTAAGTTTGAACCACCATCTCGTAGAACTGTTGTTAGAGATATTTACCAATTATTTTTGGATGAAAGATTAAAGTTGAGAAATATATTTACCAACTATTTTTGGATGAAAGATTAAAGTTGAGAAATATATTTACCACCCAAAGACAAAGAGTTTCTCTTACTACAGACACTTGGACATCTATTCAAAACATAAATTATATGTCTCTCACTGCCCATTTTGTTGATTCTGATTGGATGATTCAAAAGAGAATTTTGAATTTTTGTGTCATATTTAATCAATCACAAGGGTGAAACAATTGGGAAGTTGATTGAAAATTACTTACAAGAATGGGGCATTGATAGGGTGTTCACAATTACGGTGGACAATGCTAGTGCAAATGAAACGACAATTTCATATTTGAGACGGAAGATGTTGGGTTGGGACATTGATAGTTGTGTTTTGGATGACAAATATTTGCATATGAGGTGTTGTGCACATATTGTAAATTTGATAGTGTGTGAGGGACTAAAGGAAGCACATGATTCAATAATTAGTTTTCGCAATACAGTTAAATATGTTAAATCTTCTCCTGCGAGATACGAAAAATTGAAAGAGTGTGCAACCAAAGAAAAGATTGAATCAAAATCAATTGTATTTCTAGATATGCCTACGAGGTGGAATTCTACCTATTTGATGTCGGAGGCTGCTTTGAAGTATCAGAAAGCTTTTGAACGATTAGAAGAAGATGATGGACTTTTCTTAGGATATTTTCGGGAGGATGATGGGTAGAAGAAGAGGTGGACCACCTACAATCCGTGATTGGGAAAATGCATCGATTTTTGTTAAATTTCTTAAGAGTTTTTATGATGTTACTTTAAAGTTTAGTACTTCATTACATGTTAGTTCCATAGTGTATCTTCATGAAGTATGTTCATTTGTAGCTGATTTAGAGGGTTGGAGATCTAGTGGAGATTCTCTTTTAAGTGAAATGGCTAATAACATAAAGCGTAAGTTTGACAAGTATTGGAGAAGGATGGACAATGTAAACCAAATGTTGTTAGTTGCTATAGTGCTTGATCCTATATACAAATTGGATTACATTGAGTATTTTTTTGTGATATTTATAATGATGAGGTTGTTGGTCGTGCCATGACTGATGGGGTGAAGGATAATTTGATAACTATTTATGATTGGTATGTTCGGTTTGAATGGAGTACTCAAAGCAGTGAAGAGATTAAGGATGTAGATTCCACAAGTGGATTTTCTTCTACAAGTCATGTAAGTACTGCTTCTAGTGGGTCTTCTTTCAGTTTGTCAAAGTTTAAGGAAAAATTTGCAGCAAAAGACTCGAGTTGAACTAAAAATGACTTAGAAAGGTACTTGTTAGAAGGTCGTGAGAACATGGACATTAAGGACTTTGATGTCCTCAATTGGTGGAGGGTACATGGAAACAAGTACACTCTCTTGTCCAAACTTGCAAAAGATGTGTTGGCAATTCGGGGTGTCCACGGTGAGGCAGAGAGTGCTTTTAGTATTGGAGGAAGAATCCTCGATCCCTTTCATAGTTCTTTAACTCGAAAATGGTTGAGGTTTTGGTTAGTACATAAAATTGGCTCAAATCTACTCCAAGTGAAGAAAGATTTTATATGGAAGATGTGGAGTATTATAACAAATTGGGTGAAGGTAATTAAACATTATATATTTACATTATTTTTGTTACTTATATGTGTTTGTATATTCACTTATTGATTGTTTAATTATTATTTTCGATTTTATAGAATTTTCGGAGACAATCACGAAGAATAAAGAGTCCAGCAATGATAATTGATTCATCCATATGTTAAATATTTTAAGTAAGTATTATTTTTTTATGTCTTAACTATTTTCGTTTATAAAGTTATTACATTTTCAATCTCTAATTAAATAACGAACGACTTATTAATTTGGTGTTATATATTGTTCCCAATATAGGTTGGGAAAATACCGCGATTTTTGGAAAAGAATTACAATTGGATTATTTTGAAGAGAAGAATGTTGTAAACTTGTAATTCTCGAGATTGTAAAATTATTATTTCTTGTTTTGGATAACTATAATATTTTTACTTTTATTATTTTATTGCTTGTTGGATAATTGTAATATTTTACTTTAGTTGCTTGATTTGTGCTTTATTTAAATTTATGAATGCGATTATGTGGTGGTATCTTTGTATGTTAAAGTGTGAAACACGTAATTTGGAATTACTCTTATGTTGTGGGCTTGTTGTTGCTATATTGAACAGGGTCAAATATATTTCGATTCATTTGTTTCTTATGAAAATGTGTAAATTGTAAATTTGTATTTCGATTCATTTGAACAGGGTCAATTTGTAATGTGTATTGTTGCAATATTGCTATTTTTTTTGTTTTTAAATATAGCAATTCATGTTCTTACAAAATTGGTCAAATTAGAGTGTTACATATCTTATTACGACTAATGTAAAAACACATGACAAATGGTTTGGATTTTTTTTTTTTAAAAAAAGAACACGACCGACCATGAACCGAACCGGTTTGGTTTGGGTTCGATTCGATTTTAGTTTAACCGACTGGTCGGTTTGATTTTTCAAAATTATCCAAACCGACTTGGTCGGTTTTGGGGTTGGGTTGGACCCGAACCCGACCCGACCCGACCCATGCCCAACCTTACATTTATATCTATTGTTTTTTTAAAAATATGACACACAAATAAGTCTTTTTACAAATTCTCAACAAATGTTTTAGTACGAAAATCGTTGTCAGATACAAAATGTGTTAATTAATAAAAAGTTGAGGATAAAAATATGATAAAAGAAGTTGGGGACATGAGTGCTATAATGTTCATAGATTAAGAATGATAAATGTAATTAAAATGTGGTAAAAAAATAAAAAGTGTTATATAAATATAATTACTCTTCCTACTATGTGAGTTTACTGAAGAGTACAACTTGTTTGGCCAAGTGGCTCGTGCTACGTGGGTATTTGAAGGGCGGCTCCAAACGCTGAAAAAGTGTAGAACAACGCTTTTTAATAGTCAAGAAACGACTTAATCAATTTATTAAGTGCAACCAAACGATAAGCGATAATTACGCATTCGTCCCCAGACTATTTGTTCAGTTGCAATTTCGTCTCCTATTATTAATGTTTTGGCAGCAGAGTCCCCAACCTATAGGTCTGGGTGCAAAAATAGCCCTTTTCAATTAGTTTGACCATTAAACTTTATCTCGTGTTCATAAAATCATACATAAACTCATGAATTTGTTTCTCATTTATATATAAATTAACTTTCATCGGTCAAAATTAACAGAACAATCCATGTGGCAAACGACACACTTGGGTGGCTATAGTGTAACGAACAGTTGGGGAGTCAATTACGCAAATGGTACATGAATTATACCCTCTAATTCAAAATCATATATGAACTCGACTTTGTTTCAAAACCATACATGAAGAAATTCTTATAGATGCAACTTTTTCTTAATGGCTTAAAGTTATAGCGTATTACTAAGTGCACTTTTTTTTTTCGTTTCTGTTAAGCAAAAAATTGATTAAATAAAATGGCATAATGTAAACAAGCAAGTTATGAAGTCGGATACATGCAATGCTAGGTGCATCTAGTATTCTCTAGTGGAGCTCATGCAATCTTATAATGTACTATATGTGCAACCAAGTGGCATGAATTTAGCAAAATTCCTAGATGTAGATTTACATTTTGCATATATAATTCTTCATATAAAATTTGAAAATAGTTTCATTGACATTGCTCTATGGCATCCGCTCCAATAGGGGTCAAATTTTGAGTTATATTATATTATCAAATATATAACGTGCTACAATTATGTATAACATTTTAGTACTTAGAGTATCTCCAATAGACTCTCTATTTATAAAGAGTGTATTTGACATTTTAGAGAGCATCTATAAATTTAGAGAGTAAAATTTTTTAAGTGCTCCAATAATCTCTTTATCTTTAACATTTTATTTTACTTTTTACAATAAGTATTTATTATTTTTTCATTTATTTTCTTTTAAGATGCCTTTCTCCTAATTATTATATGATTTTATTCTATTTATTCTATTTTATTTTCTATATACTAATTAATTCAATCATTATTTGGAGTATTGAAAATTGAAATTGTTTGAATGCATTTAATTATAGAAAGTGAGTTTGGCTCTCCAAATATAGAGAGCCAGACCCACTATCTATTTTAAAAAGTTAATTTAGAGAGTCCGTTGAACTATAATTTTAGAGTTTGACTCTTTATTTAGAAAATCTTATGTTTAAAAAGTCAATTGGAGATGCTCTTAAAATTTACATATAGAAGCTTTCCTCTATTCTCTACTATTCTCTAGTTCTTGACAATTCTATTTTTTATTTTTTATTAATTTAGTTTGGGTTCCGTTTTTACTAATCATATTCTGTTTAGAAGCCCTAGCTTCAAAATATCTTGTGATCAATTTCTTTTTCAAATTTTAAACCTCCATTTATTATATACAATCACAACTTCAAATTCGAATAACAGCAAAAATGAGTTGCCATTAAGGACTAAGGATAACCATTCACAACTTTAAGATAAAAGATTGAACGATTGATACATAAATTTAACACCACATAAATCTTGAATAAATTTTATAACCACAATTTTCAATAAAAATGCAAAGATCAATGGGTAATTTTCACAACTACATTCTACAAGACATTGTTCCTCACTTGAAAATTTTGACAAACACTTGTGAAGAACAATATAACTTATATATAATAATTCTGCTAACAATGGTTTATGTGTGGATGAGAAACAAATTCATAAGTTTGTGTATGAGTTTGAAACATCGGATGAAGTTCGGTTATTTTTGATTGACATAAGTTAATTTATGTATGGATGAGAAACAAATTCGTGAATTTATTTACGATTTTGAAACAAATTTGAGTTCATATATGATTTTAAACTAAGATGTAAAGTTTATGTACCACTCGCATGATTAACCTGATTTTCTCTCCCATTACATGCATCCACGATATATGTATATATAAAGAGAGTTACGACTAAGAGTCGCTATTAACGAAAGCGTGGAGACCTAATAAAAAGATAAAATTTTACGGCGCGTTTGGTTTGTGTTTCACTTTTCTGTTTTGAAGGTCTGATTATTGAAAATACGTTTTAAAAAGTCTAAAACATTGTATAAAAGTAAACCAATATAGAGAAGATTATTTCGGTAAACATTTTAATAATTGTACTTTTAAATACACATTTATAAAGAAAAGTTAATTTTCAATTTTTCATTAATATTGTACAATTTGTTTCCTCATTAAATTGTTCACATAGTTCTCATGAAAAATGTGTCTTGACTTCATATTTTTATTTCATTTAAAGTTTAGAAATAAAACTTAACCTCGTAAACCCGAACCAGCAATGACTATGCAATAATTTAACAAATATTTTTCATCGTGCAATTATAAAAAAATAATAATTAAAGATTAAATTGGTTGAAGACGAGCTCAACACTAAGAAAATAAATTGAAGACATTGGTGTAAATTAACGTTTACAGTGATTATTATATACACAGAGAGTGTGTTAAATTTTGATACGTCAATAGCTCTTGCCAAATAAATGGGTGTAGACTCTAGTAAACTTGAAGAAGGGTTAATTACACTAATTGACATCGAAATTTACACTTAGCATCACTTATAATACTAAACTTTAAAATATTTTATTTATCTCACCAAACTTTAAAACATATTTCAGTTATACAACTATATAAGTCTACCATCCATATTTTAATAGAAAATCCTACGTGACGTTAATGTTCCGTTAGTTCGCTGATATAACCCACCACATAAGATTGAATTACTTACGCCAATTGTCGCTGAAATTTACACTTAATGTCACATATACTACTGAACTTTATATCATTCCATTTATGTCACTAAATTTTAAACTCAATTTCGATTATAGTACCATGTTAGTTGGCCGACTATGGGAGACCAATGCACAGTATAGATTTGACCATTTGTTGCGATTTTATTATACCTTAATATATATCTTATTTTATATTGGTTTGTTAGTTTCATGCTTTTTTTAATCGAAATATAATCACGTTTGGTCATTATCATTTTTTAGTCGCTAAGATGTTCTAATATAACTACATGAGATTCGTTAAAACAAATTTCATATACACATTTCTTATTCAATATAAAATTAGAATAAAATAGTTCGTTCCTTGTATTTTATGACTAAAAAATGGTATGAACAAGCAAGATTATATTTTAATTAAAAAAAACATAAAATTGTCAAACCATGAGTAAATAAAATATATAAAAGCTATAAAGTATAAAAATGCAACAAATTGTCAAATTCATACTGTGTAGTGGTCTTCCATGGTCGGTCAACTAATATGGTAGTATAATTGAAACGAAGTTTAAAGTTTAGTGATGTAAATGAAATGTTATGAAGTTCAATAATACAAGTGACACTAAGTGTAAAGTTCGGTGACAATTGGTGTAAGTAACTCAATCTCATGTGGCGGGTTACATCAGCGAATTAACGGAAGATTAATGCCATGTAGAATTTTCTATTAGAACATTGATGGTTGACTAACTAACGTAATGGTATAATTGAAACAAGTTTTAAAGTTTGATGAGGTAAATGAAATATTTTAAAGTTTGGTGGTATAAGTGACCATATGTGTAAAGTTCGGTGGCAATTAGTGTAATTAAACCACTTGAAATAGCTTGCAGGCATTGCAAAATCTGCAATTATATGCGCCAATAAAAATTGTTCACCTCTGAATGGTCATCTTCCCAAACCCATTTTTGGAACTTTAAACCAGATAACCCTTGAATTTCAAATCTCAAAACGAAGAAAAAAATAATTTCAATAAACAGTAATGTCGGAGATTCAGAACACGGCAAGGGTGCGAAACCCATGGGCTCTTCATTTGCAGAAAATTGGACTCGAACTCAAATGCGCCATTTGGTATATCCTCCTTCAATTACTATTATTTCTTCGTGTTCCATCAACGTATGCATTTTTCTTATAAATGTATGGAATTTTCTGTCATTTTTTTTGCATGTTGATGTTATAGTCTGAACTTCCTCAATAAACCCACGTTGCTCCCCTGCAATCACATTTTCTGCAAGTAAGTTCTTTTTACTGTGTTTTTGTGTGTGCTGTTACTTTTTTCTTTTATAATTTTTAGATTCATTTTCGTTTCTTTTGTTGTTTCATGTAGGTTTTGCATTCCCCAATTAGGATCAGAATGCCCTACATGCAATCATTTGTATGTCGATGGAGGTATTAAATTGATGTAATCTTATCACAATCTTAATGTGAAGAGTAGGATTATTTTGGCTATTATTTTTCATTAATTCGTTCCTTTTCATCATAATTTTGGTGTGTAAGAAATTTATTAGGAAAAAATAACAGGGCGAATCAAATTTGAGACCTCTATGATCTAAAAATCTTAGTGAAGTTGGTTCTTGACTTCTTTCCCACTTTTTAATGGCATCCATAGGTAACTAGTTTATATAATTTTTAGGGGAAATTTTATCATTAGCCCCCAACCTATCAATCGACTAGCAATCATGTCTCCAAACTTTTCAAAAGAGAAAGATGATCCTGAACCTCTTATTAATAGTTGCACATACAATCCCGAAAGATGGAAATTGTCCAAATTTTCTTTAAATCGTATTGTAGCCCTCATGGAAAATTGGCCCACTTCAAAATTTTGAGCATCAGCTCAAGTTGAGAAACAAATATAACTTTAGAAATTTCGACACTTGAGGGCACATCACAATTTTAATGGAGATTCGGACGGTTTCTGGTATTGGAGACTAATTGTGCATCTATAATGACAGGTTGGGGGGCCAACTTGCTACTTGGACAATAGGTTGGGGGCCAATTGTGCAAAATTTTCTAATTTTTATTGTTATCTGATTTGGGCACTCTATACCAATCTAAATTGTTGTTGTAAAATGTTAATATCTGAATAAATCTATGCATGTTACAGAGATGAGATCAGCTCCATTCTTGGAGAATATCATCACCATTTACAAAAGCTTGGATGCTACTATCTTCCCGCATTTGTCTAACGGTAACACAATTAATAACCTTTACACTCAAGCTATCTTTATTTACATATTTTCTATGCCAATTTGGTATGGGCATGTGAATGTTACTTAATCTGTATGATTATTTCAGATTCTAGAAAGCCATTGAACCTGTGTCGGGAATCAGTTACTACTATTGATGACAAAACTAGAAAGAAACTTAATGAAGTAGAACTTCATGGAAGTGATACAGGCAGCAGAGATGGGGTATGATTCAACCGCTCATAGCATATTAAATGAAAGTACAACATCAATCTGTATCTTTTACGAATCTATAAGTTTTCTGTTCCACTGTTGTGTTGGTTTGATTATTATTATTTTAGTAGTTTATAATTCATAGCCAGTGCTCAAATTTAAGTTATATGCATATTCTTCTGGATAAAGTATAAGCTTTAAAGTCTACACAGCTATTGAAGTGTTCCTCTTCAACACGGGGGACAACAATAATGTGATGTACCATATTTGATGGTTTATTGGTCAAAGTTTATTTTTCTATGTTTCTTCCTTATCGTAGATGGCTTCTGACAAATGCCCTTTGTTTGTTGTTGCTCTTGTGCTTGACTGCTGGTCCATTTTTCCATGATGTCCTATTAGTTGACTGTGAAAGGGCCGGGTAACAAAATTGATGAAAATACGTAACAAAATGATCAAATCATAACAATCTACGAGTCCGCTATGCACGCTATCTTGGTGAGCTTATCTATATAGCTTTAACCATTAATGGTGTGCTATAACAATTACAGGTTTGATTCGTAAATTCTACCATAGAAGTTTTCATACTGTAGATTGCTTAAGCTTTCGTAAGAAAGCTTGTTAGTTTCTGAACATGCCAAATTGATGTGATACTATATTGTTTATTGTGTCTCTTTAAGCTTCTGTGGTTTACTGGTTTACAATTGCAGAGTTCTGGAACATATAGAACCAAAAGATCAGTTGAGAGTGATTTTGATACAGCTCCTGGTGAAATAGCTGTTAGAACTTTTCATCAAGACCCGTTGCAGACACGGGATGCCAAAAGACAAAAGAAACTAAATTATGGGTTGTCTGAATCAGTTGACAAAGGATTAACTTCTCCTTCTGATAAGATAGCAGTTTCCAACTGTAATGGGGAACTCCCTGATGCACCAAACGTGAACAGAACTGTTTGCGCCTTCTGTCATTCTTCTAAGCAGACAGAAGTAAGTTTCAACCTGAATAACGTCTCTTACTTTTCCTTAGGTAACATCGTTATAATTTACAAGTCTCGTGCTATTGACTTTCTGTTGTTGCCATCAAAACATTGTTGATTTTGGGTGAAATATATCTCTTTATGTTAGAACTAGTCTTTGAACTAATCTATTCTTTCCTACATATTGTAGTGGACGGGAACACTGCTTTACTATGCCAAGGGAAAGGAAGTAGTGGGAGATGTCACTGCTCTTTCTAAGGCCATTCCAGTCCACTCTAAATGTCTTGAATGGTATAAAATTCATGGGGATATGCTTTATGCTTCGAGATTGGGTCTTGATGTTATACTGATATACTATAATCTCACAAAGGCAATAAACATAATGGAAATTGGAAAATTTCCTGAAATAAAAGCTTCTTTTCCATCTTCAAAAAGTTCTCTTGCTGACTCAAGACTTCTTCATATTTGATATGCTCTTTCAGAAGTCTGGACTAACTTTCTGAACCATATAGAGAGAGAAAGGTTTTTGTTGAGCCCAAGTAGCCTGATTTCGTTAATTTCGTTGCCTTATTTCATGTTCTAAATTGATATATTTGCCCAGTTTTCTAAAAGATCTCTTAAATAGGGGCCTATATATCACAATATTCAGTATTATAATTTTTTTTATTGCAGGACCCCTCGAATTTATTATGTCGGGGAAAAAATGAAGAATTTGCAGTCTGAAGTTGCAAGAGCTGCTAAGCTCAAGTGTAGTAGATGTGGGCTGAAGGGAGCAGCACTTGGTTGCTTTGTTAAGTCCTGCCGTAAAAGTTATCACGTGCCTTGTGCTGTCGAAATTCTGGATTGCAGATGGGATTGCGTATAATAACTTTATTATCCATACACGATCTGTTGAAATCATATCCTAAACCCTCTTTCTCGGACCTTTATTTATCATAAAACCAATGTGCAGGAGGACTTTCTAATGCTCTGCCCAACTCACAACTCTGTTAAATTCCCAAGGGAGAAATCCAACTCTAGAAAATTCGGGAGTGAGGAAAAGGAATCCTTGTCCACTAAAAAGTATGGATATCTTTTTATGATCATCCTTTTGTATGTTGAACTTTTCTCCAGCAATTAGTAAATTAATAATTCTCTTGAACATATATAGTTGATTACGGAAAATAGACTTCTTTCCAAGCTTTTTATTCACTTGTTTTACTCAAGTGGTGGGACATGAAAACAGATTTGAGCCGTCCCTGCCCTAATACTCATGCTTTGAGATGCTTCTTGTCAAAATCCAATACTGCGAAATTTTGTCACAAATTCTTATTCTGAAGCAACTAAGTCCTTTTTTATTTATTGTGTTTATAAGATACTTTTTTGTAGTTTAACAACAAAATTTTTGAGGTTTATCAACAGGAGAAACTTGTTTGACAAACTACAAAAGATTCTTTTAATTTTGACTGGTTGAAATTGGCAGATCCAGTTGCATTTATTGACCATTTCTAAATTGATGTAAAGTCTTCCATCATGGATGCAGATCCTCTAACGCGTTGAAATTTTGGGAAACGTCACCTACTGGACCAAAGGAATGGTTTTTTTGTGGATCTGCTTTGTCTTCAGAAGAGAAGGTTGGTACTGCTGAATATTACAATGATACATTAATTAAGATCACTAGCAAAGTATAAAGATCTGTATTTTTCCATACTATTTGATTCACCTATCCTTCTATTGATTGAAGTGCAAAATGCATAATTAGATCAGGAGAAATGATCAGGCATCTCTCACTTGTAATATATTCCGCATTTTAGATTTGTACATTAAAGTCATATTTGCTGCCTTCCTTTTTCCTATTTCCCCCTTTCTGGTGATTGAAGCAGACATTTTCGCATGGGTAAGTGCCCTTTTCACCTCAGATTAGCCATTTCACCATAGAGTTCTCGGTTATATACAGTACTGACTAAAAATGTCTCCTGGTTTTGGGTATGCAGTATTTGCTGGTCAAGTTTGCCACCATGTGTGGAGCAACTGTGTCCAAGTTTTGGAACCCAAAAGTTACTCATGTCATTGCAGCCACAAATGCAAAGGGGGCATGCAATAGAACTTCCGTAGTTCTCATGGCGATCCTGAGTGGTCAATGGATCCTTACAATGGATTGTAAGCCCACATTTCCATTTATGTTCAAGCAGCAAGTTTGTTTTCCCCTTCCCTGTCCATTTTGACTTCCACATTCTTGAAACATGTATAACTTTGGCTATTTGAGGGGAGTCAAATATTTTATTCAATGATTGTGCTCCTTTCGCCTGGAGCATAATACCTATATAAATCAGGAGTTGGTATATTATCAATGACTCATGTGCCACCTATTGGGCAGAAATTGAAAAGATGCACTCTCAGAATGAACAGAGAAAATATTGAACGAGATGATTGGGTAATTCTAACCATTCACGGTACAACCCATTATTTCAGGGATAAAGGTTTGTATGGAAGCAAATCAGCCGATGAATGAAGAACCTTACGAAGTCAACCTGGACAATCATTGTTGTCGTGATGGCCCCAGAACTGGCAGACTTAGGGTGTCAACTAATGTATGAGTTACTAATTTTGCAAAAGAATGGTGTTATGTTTGTTGTTACTTCTGTTGTTATTACACAATATCTACATATCATGTATTAGACACCATAAAAAAAAAAAACAAATCTAGAGATTGGTTGATTTTTCAGATTGAATGTAAATCTACATTGTTAGTTGTCTCATGAACGGAGAAAAAAGAGACAATTAGGCTATAGTCAAACATTGTCGCAATCTTGAGGTACCTAGAATGCAAATTTTTTGGATATATGTTCAATCACTTTGTCGAGAATCTCAATTTGTTATGTGCTGAACAACTTTTTCATTGTTACACAGGCACCGAAGCTTTTCCATGGTTTGAAGTTCTATTTTAGTGGGGATTTTGTGCCATCTTACAAGAACGAACTGAAAGATTTAGTTACAGTTGGTGGAGGTACTGTCATTGATAGCATGGAAGAGATGATTGCTCAAAGGCACGAGACTCAAACAACTTCTACGTGTTTTTTTGTTTATAATTTTGGTTCCCCGGAAGGATGCATATCAGAAGCAGCAAGTTCACCATTTATGCGAAGATTAGCAAAATCACAGAATGTAGCCAAAGACCATGATTCTCAGGTCATTCCACACACATGGATTTTGGAATCAATAGCTGCATGTAGGTTGATGGCATAATTTCAGTTAGTTTGATTTTGATGTGCCTTGGGAATTGTTATGTAGGAATACTTTTGGATATGTGTATTTTCTTAAACTTAATTCTGGAGTAGATTTAATGGGAATAGCTGAAATGTTGACTATAGATCACTGTGGATCATTAAGGAATTTAAAGAAGTTTAAATTATGTCCAATGTGATGTAGCATTGTCCAATACTGTGTGCATGTACTAAAACACAATATTCAAATGTGCTTAATGCTGTGGTTGAGATGTTTATTGTTATGACATGTTTAGTACGTTAAACTAAATGGACAAGATTAAAAGAGGAAAAAAAGGTTTAAATCTTGTCTAATTTTTATGCAGCTGCAATAGTTTTGAGCAGTGCATAACAAATTAGCATCTTAATGTAAAATATTGGATAATTTTAAAAACAAAAAAATGGAGAGACATACTTTTTTTACATTGCACAATAATATTGTGAATGTGGCCGATTGAATGTTCTGCAATTGTTTTGATTGGGCAATTTTGTATTTTGCAAAACAATTTTCGTAGTTCGTGTCCAATTATTCGAAGACATGAGGACTTGTACAAGATGAATTAGTGTATATTTGGAAATTTTTTTTTATAGATTATAAACATTGTGTCTTACGGAATGTATAAATAAAAATAATGTTTGACTAATTTATAAATATTTATAAATATTGACAAACATGCACTTAGGACATCAACTAATATACGGTATTCTATTATGTAATATCTACATATCATGTATTAGACACCAAGAAAGCCGCGAATCCACACATTGGTAATATTTTTATGTTATATTTGGGATGTTAGATGTTTGGTGGACACGATTAACAAAGGAAAAGTTCAAATCTTGTCGAAATATCATGTGCAATTGCAAGGATGTCATGTATTGAATAATATTTGAAAACTCGGTATATACTAGATTTTAAACATGTAAAGATTGAGTGTGTTCTATATTTTTTTATAGAGCACTTTTTTCTTTTACATTACATATTATCACGGTTCTTGCTCAATTGTACAAAAACATGGCTCAAACAAAAACAAGTTTTGTGTTTCGTTGTTTATAATTGTGACTTAATTTTCATTTAGATTCTAACAATTTCCATTCAAAATTTTAGTAGAAATATGAAAAAGAAATTTGTCCATATTTATTTGTTCAACTTGTATAGTACCAAATGCAGGACATGTTAAAATTCAAAATAGTAGTAATGATATCTCAAACGTATAATTGATTTTTTTTTTCTTCACATTTTATTTTGAAAGATAGATTGCAAATTAAGTGAAGTTTTAATAAATTTAGGGTCAACTACTTCTTTTAATTGATTCCTAGATTTGCAAGAATTTTTAAAAGCATCAATATTCTTCCTTTTTATTTGTTGTTGCATCAATATCGCATCACTTGAATCTCACAATAATTTAAAAAAACAAAAATAAAAACTAACCTAGCAATAGACTAGAATGAATGGCAAAATACTCTCTTCCGACATGATTCTTTTTATTTTATTTTATTTTATATTTTTAAATTTAAATCACATTAAAAAATTTAAAAAATAAATAATTAAATGAGTCGATCAATAGAGATATTTTAGTTCTCGCTCTCGTTCCTCTCAAAAATCTCAATTCGATCCGAAGAGGTTCATATATGAAACATTATGAAATAATACTTGAAACGATTGAAACGAGAGATTCAATTGATCAAAATTTGAAACTAGAATTTAACCTCTACTATTAATAAGTTTAGCCATGAGATTTATAATGCGATCCAAATAGCTCGAAATAGGCATAGGTAACTGGTATCCGCAATTCCATAAGAGTATATTAATAAAAATAATAAATTTTAAACAAAGTAAGCTAAATTTAAGAATCTAACACGTGTCTTAGATAATTAATGACTATGATGCGTTTAATAAAAATTATTTATTAAAACTAGAAAAACCTAATAATAAATGGGTTAATTTCACCAACAGTCACTGAAGTTACTTTTAAATTACAAAATGGTCACTGAAGTTCAAAAATTTCAGTAATAGTCACTGAAGTTAGAAATCTTTTTACTAATGGTCATTTTATTAAATTTTTAATTTAAAATAGTGATGTGGTATAATGATGTGGTATTTATTTATTGCATAGTAGTCTATGTATTTCATATAATATTCACTTTAGTCCCTATATTTCAATTAAGTCATTCAAAATTGCATCTTAAGTCTTTAATCTTTTACATCTTTATACTTTGGTCCCTAAATTTTCAATTATCTTTCAATTAAATCCTTCAAAAATTACATCTTAGGTCCTTAATCTTTTACATCTTTACCCTTTGGTCTCTAAATTTTTAATTATCTTTCATTTAAGTCCTCCAAAATTATATTTTAGGTCCTTAACTTTTTATATCTTTACACTTTGGTCCTCCAAATTCTTGAATTATCTTTCATTAAGTCCTCTAAAAAATTGCATCTTAGGTCCTTTAACTTTATACATCTTCAAACTTTGGTTCTCCAAATCTTGATTTTAGTGGCCAAAATAAGTGTAATTTTAGTGGTCAAAATAAGTGCACTTTCAATTAAATCATTGACTTTACACTCGAATTTTCACATAAACAAACAAAATAATATTATAGACATTTTAGTGGTCAAATCTAAGTGATAAGTGCTAATTTTATACTTATTTTGACCACTAAATAGTTTATTATTTAATTATATTATTTTGTTCATTTAGGTAAAAATTCAAGTGTAAAGTGAAGAATTTAATTAAAAGTACACTTATTTTGATCACTAAAATTGCACTTATTTTGACAATTAAAATTAAGGATTTGGAGGACCAAAGTTTGAAGATGTATACAATTTTTAAGAGGACTCAACTGAAAGATAATTAAAAATTTGGGGATCAAAGTGTAAAGATGTAAAAAATTGAAAGACCTAAGATGCAATTTTTGGAGGACTTAACTGAAAGATAATTAAAAATTTGAAGACAAAGTGTAAAGATGTAAAAGATTAAGGACCTAAGATACAATATTTAAAGGACTTAATTGAAATATAGGGACTAAAGTGAATATTATATAAAGTACATATACTACTGTGCAATAAATAAATACCACTTCATCATACCACATCCATCCATTTTAAATTGGAAATTTAATGGAATAACCATTAGTGAAAGGATTTATAATTTCAGTGACCACTACTGAAATTTTTGAACTTCAGTGACCATTTTGTAATTTTAAGATAAATAACTCAATAATAAATAAATAAATAATACAGCTTGTAACTATTAAATGAATTAAGTCAATGGTGAAATTAACCCAATAATAAATAAATAATACAGCTTGTAACTATTATTGCACCACCTCTAACGGTCACTTGCTTTTTCAAAACACTGATAAAACCTTGACCCACCCCACCGAACCCCAACCCCAACCCAACAATACTTGACCGTTTTGTGCTCTCTGTTTCTTTTAGGCTCCTCTCTCTGCCCTTGTTGCAATGAAAAATATGAAGACCCTTTAACCCCTTTCAAATAATCCGAAGCCAAGAAAAATATATTATACTGTTCGACAGGCACTCATTTGATTGATTTCTCTAAATGGGTTGTTTTCTTGGTTGCTTTAATGGTGCAAAGGATCCAAAACGGGCAAGAAGAAGACTAATCGGGTCATCCCTAAACAACAAGTATGAATCTTCTTCTTGTTTGGTTTTGTGCTTTTGTATAGCTGAAATTAAGAATTTTTATTGTAAACCCAGATGAGTTTTGGTCTTTTAAGGTCCCTAATTGTACACATTGAAAATTCTGACTATTCATAATGATTTTAGTGACATACACAGCTGTGTTGGACTATGTCTTGACCGTGGATGACAAAATTTTTTGGCGGTATACTAGGTATTTGATTAGTGTATTAGGTCAACCTAATATTCTAATTCCGTAAAGGATTATTAGTGTGACACACATAAAATTTGTGTATGATTTTCTTGTTTTCTTATTTTATTTTTGTTTATTAATGCTCTCGTAGGTAGGAATTATTTCTTGATCCCTAACTATTGTTCATTTACAAGCCTCTTGTTTATTTTTTAAGTTTAAATGATTAAAATCTTGTTACAGAACAAAGTATTTCAGAATGTTCAGCAACAAAGTATAATATCTGCAGAACAGAGGATCACAGAAATAACCCCCACCAACTTGGTTACAGAGTTGCAGTAAGTCCAACAGATTCTTTTGAACAGTTAAATTATACTTATTTCCTATTCATGTCTCTTAAAAATCAGCTATTGTTATATATTCAACTTAGATTTTTTATGGCAATTTGTATGTAGAAATAAGCCTGAGGGAGAGGAGCAATTGAGCCCGAATCCTCGAAAAAGAGTTACATTTGATTCAAATGTCACGACATATGAGCATGTTTTGGTTGGCGAAAGTACTGATTCTTTACGAGGGGACGATAAGGCTTTCGAGAAAGAAAAGGAGGAGAGTTTGAAAACGCCTAGCCAATTTGATGACTCCCTATCTGAAGAGGACACTTCTGTGATATCCAGTGTAGCTTCTTATCCTCCGAATCATAGGTATCACAACGTTAGAGACAGTAAAGATGAAGCCGAGGAGGAATATGGTGATAGTGATTTGGATGATTTAGATGATTATGATGATGAAGATGATCATGATGACTACGATATTGATGGCCAAGAAGTGTGGGCTGAATCAGTTTTGACATCATCAATGGAGTCTACAACAGAAAATTCTCCAGCTAGACTGATAAACGAGGAAGTAGAAAGTCGTTTGATAAACACCGGCCTACTTGAAAACAAAGTGGAGAGATTAAGCCACAAGACAACTGCAAGAGATAGAAGTGTTTATGTTAATTCTGTGCTGAATCCAATAGAGAACATTACCCAGTGGAAAGCTGTGAAGTCTAAAGGGACAAAGCCTCCAAAGGAGAATTTCAAGCAAGACTCAGATCAATCCAAGTACCGGAATCAAGACATAGCCGTTAATGCAAGTCTTTCAAATTGGTTGGTTCCATGTGAGGAGGCCTCTTCTGCAAAGAAAACGAGTCATAGTGAACTCGAGACCATGTCACAAGGATCAAATTCGGTGCTGAGTTATGAAGATAGGCCGATACTAGGTGCATTGACAGTTGAGGAGCTGAAACAGATTTCAGCATCTTCGACCCCAAGAAAGTCACCAAATCGAAGCTTTGATGAGATGCCTATAATAGGTACTGTTGGGACCTATTGGTATCACTCAGATTCGGCTAAGTTGCCTGAATCGGTCTCTTCTCGTAAGGGCATACAGAATACATCCAGCAAGTACAAAGAGCTATTTGTGAAGTGATAATTTTGCAGGCGCTTTCTGTTTGGTGTAATGTATGATAATTATAATGTGGTATGGTTTGTGAATTTTAATGTAATATGTTTGTACTTGTTTGTTTGTTGTTTGAAATTCTCTGTTTGGTGTAATGTATGATAATTACAATGTGGTATGGTTTGTGAATTTTAATGTTATATGTTTGTATTTGTTTGTTTGTTGTTTGAAATTCTGTATTTGTGATCTGATGAAAAACAGATTTATTTGATTGATTCAGTTGATTGTTTATGATTTGCTTCATTTTCTCAAAAACTTTTCTTGGAAATACAACTTCAAGCCATTTCATGGCATTGTGATAAGGATTCAGGTGCAATTCGGCCTCAATGCCCAATTTTTGCATAGTGTCAAGGTCAAAATGTATTTTTGTAATTCTAAACTAGTACAAATGGTTTCGTATGTGTATTATGACGTAAGAAAATTTTGGAATTCAAATTAAAAATACGTTTCGTAAAGTATACATGAGTTTTACGCTTGAATGTTATACAATTTTGACAAAAACAGTGGTGATTCGACATTCAACATCCTATAATTCATAACAAATTCAAAACTATTATGATACAATTCTCTCTTATAAATACAGGCAATCAAGATACTTGACAAGAACTAACGTTGTCGAGGTTCTATGGTTGAGCTATGGTGAAGACGGGTGGAGCCGCTCAAATTTTTGGGGGTTCCATCGGAGGAAGCCTTCTTATAACAAACTATGAAGGGTGGTGATATTGATTGAATTAAGTGCTTGTTTGATTCCTATTAAAATGAGTTTTTTGTTTTTTATTTTTTGACTTTTGAAGAAAAATAACCAAAATGTCCATTTTTTCTAGTCAAATATTGCGGCTACTTTAAAAAGCAAAAGGACATTTTGATCATTTTTCTCCAAAAGTCAAAAAATGGGAAACAAAAAACTCATTTGAATGGGAATCAAACAAGCACTAAATAAATTTAATATTAATTATTCTCTAAAATATTAAGATGTGTTTGGTGCACCATTTTAGACCCTATAATGAAATTAATATAAAATGAGAATTAAGATGTGTTTGGTGCACCATTTTGGACCATATATGCTTGTCCAACCAATGAAATTAATATAAAAGCTGAGAAGGAATAGTAGAGAATGTATAGTAGACACTGTTAACGTTGATAATTATAATCTTTGACTCTCAATCGTACTAATATAATGCGGATGGTGGAGATGATTTTAGATTGAATAAGATAATAATAGTATAAATGATATTTTATTGACTAAAAAAATTAAATAATATTATTTACAATAATACAATCAATCTACTACTATCTATTCTAATTTTTATACGATTTAATACAATACACCAAACACAATCTAACGTTCAACTAAAGATATTTCTATTTGGCCTTCAGGGGCATAGAGCGTGTTGGTAAGGCCTGAGGTGATGTGGGGAGAAATCCTCCGGCAACGCAGGTTCGATTTCCGTGTAAGCAGATTTTCACTGAAATATTGTGGGGGTCTGTCCTGGAGGTTGGTCTGTTGGCTCACTCTCTTAGGTCCCTGCTATTCGTGCACATCTCTCGATTTATAACCCGCCTCATCAAAAAATATATCGACATGTGGTGGAGGAACAGATTCGAGACTTTCTCCTCATGAGAAGGATATTTCTATTTGATTTTATAGAACCCCTTTCTGCCTAATTATCCTCTCTTATAAGGAATGTTCCCATTTTTATTATTTTTATTTTTTGTTTCCATTTCAAGATCTTCTTGAATCTCGTTAATATGCTTTAACTGTATTATAACGTTATATTTCTGGTTTTTAACCAATTTTAGGGAAACAATCGAATTTATTTTTATTTTCTCCAACATCATCACATTCTAAATCTCAAATTCTTTCAATTTTTCCCCAACATTACATAATACATTCTATTTTACAATTATAGGCCTCGAACTTCGAAGTAGTGCCTTGATCTTGAATTGGAATCTACATACAAGAGCCAAGTTTACAAAAGTCTGATTTCCTTCTTGTGGAGAGAACTTAAACTTGAATGTTTCTTCATTTAATCTCTTCAATTGCAATAATTGGAGAACCAAAGTGAATTGCCAATAATGTCGTTCAATTCTTTCGAAAAATTGCAAGAATCTTGATCATTTAATTGTGTGAATTGTAACGCTCTCTTAAATTTGTCGACACATTTTTTTTTCTATTATTGAGTATCTTGAATAGTTGTTGAATGATTGACTATCTTGTCCATCTTTTGATCAAGATTCTTATTGAATTATTGTCGTTTTTCAAAAAAGAGTCGAATAACATTATTGACAATTCACATGTATTGCAATTCAAGAGTCAAGAAATTTTCAAGATTAATTTCTCTCCTTGAGAATGGAATCAGCAATGCAGAGATTGATTTTAGAGATAAAAGAAATCCCTCGACTATCTCTTATTAAAAATTAACTGGTATTTCAATTCAAGAAGAAATAGTTGTAAGTTATTTCAAATCTTGTAATTGTCATTTTAAGATTACTAAACTTGTTGTATTTTTTTCCACACAAAGTGAAGAATACGTCCACTTATCAATCAAGAACTCAAAAATGGATAGTTCCCATATTATTTCATTGCAAAATCATTGCCATATATGGATCCTAATACCCACGAGTATTTCTTTTAATCTTATTTTATTTTTATCTATTTTTAATTATTTACTAATACGTTCCTTTTATTAATATAGTGTGAAAAATTTCTCTAATTTGGTATTTGAAAGAATTAACAATTTGTTGATGTTCTTCAATTCTTCAATTTTTTCGATTTCGCTACATTAGTTTGCATAATGTAATTGTTATCGAATACCAATTTGTCGATGCTCTTCAATTTTTCACGATTTCGCTACATTAGTTTGCATAATGTAGTTGTTATCGAATACCAATTTGTCGAAGTTCTTCAATTCTTCGCTATTTCACTACATTAGTTTGCATAATGCAGATGTTATCGAATAACAATTTGTTGATGTTCTTCAAGTTTTCACGATTTCACTACTATACTTCTGGATAATATAGTTGTCAACATGCCTACGCTAATATAAAGCAGATGCTTAACATATTCACACATCACATATTATTAAATCATATGTGAGAAAAAAATTGTACTAAGCATAGAGCTTAAAGAAATCATGATACATAATGTAGAGCAAAAGGGTTTGGCTTCATCTTTTCACCAAACTTCCTAATTATGTCCATTGCTTATCTCAAGAACCACAAATCTAAAGACTTCGAGAAACTGACAGTCGAAAGTCACAAGTTTGAAAAAAACAAGCCGGTGCCCAATAGCAGGCATCTAAAGGAAGGACTAGACGAGTCTAACCTTGTCTTGAGGCCTAATTAAACATCTATCAAATGATAGTCTTACAAGGGATTATAAGATTAACCGGCCTATTCATGCAGTTTAGCGCGCTTTGAGGATGGTGACATGCCATCAACATTTGCCTCGGAATTTTCATGAACTTGAGTCTCCGGTGCTTTAGATTTCTCTCCTATGACTTGAGAATTTTCTCCTGATGCTGTGGATACATTAGACGGGTCACCTACTGTTTTGCTGATACCTGCCTGTACTGCCGGATCATCTTTGGCAGGAGAATTTTGTGCAGCACCTGACAACTCTTTAATGGAGTTCTCTATAGTTGATGAAGTCTCCTTGAGCAAGTCAGTTCCGGACTTGCACTGTTTCTCGAACATCATCTGCAGGTATCGCCCTTGCTCCTCAATTCGAAGTTGTAGGTTTCTTTGAATCTGCAGAATGGAATACGATAAGCTGCAGATTTGATACTTATAACTCATCAAACAAGAGTGACCGTTTGCTAAGATAATTTCATTAAAGGACTCCATGATATGGGGAGGTATGATCCCACGGCAATAGTCGTAATTGTGAAGATGTAAAGAAATGCCACAGGGCTACAACTGCATTTATTCATGCACGTTCACAGTTTCTACAGTTGCAGGATGAAGGGCAATAAAGCAAGTGTAAGATCCACAGGTAAATGTATGAATATTAGAGATCATGCTTCATGTTACCGCATATATAAAGGTGATTTTACTTGGAACGTGTTTAAAATTTCCCATCTTGTGCCTACCGGCACAAAAAAAAAGGAAGCATTCGACAATGACTCTTCAAATTGAAACAATATTCCGTAACGTATAAATTCATACCTCAAGCTGTTCATGCAGACGCTTTTGCACTTCCATCTGCAACCGCAATGCTTCAGTGATCTCTATTCCCCTATTTTCAAGTAACAGATGTATATAATCAGCAGAAATGCATATGGGACAAAACAAACAGAAGAAAGCAACTTAATTAATTAGTTATAACCAATCGAGCACCACTTTTCGAAAAGTTTCACATTTGTCCCCATTCTGGTTGAAACTAAAATCAGAGCAGGAATATTTCCTAGTTCCAGGTTGTCCACACGTCACAATGAACAATCTTCCAGTAGCCAACATCATATTAAATATCATGTAATTTAAGAAGGGCAGGCATCAATAGTTTGCCAAGAAACAGCTCTATTAACATGACCAAACGTGTTGTAATCATAACCCTCCTCCGTACTTTGACCTCTCCTTTCAGAGTAGTTTTGTGGGAGCAGACAGTCATTATAATTCACTGTGACAAGTGCCTTCCACAAGTCCTCACCATTTCAGAAACCATTTCTGCAAGCTATTCACAAAATCAACTTGGTAGAAAATACAGACGACGTGTAAGGGTGGGTTGTCAAACTTTTCAATCACTGGAGAAACTGTATAGTAAGGAAAACATACGATACAATAGAGAAAAGAAGCCATAGGTCCATCCTCAAAATTCAAGAAGCTGATTAGAGGAAAGTAGGATCAACATCCTTCATCCATGAGTGAAAATCAACGGGTGAATGCTGGAAAATCAGAAGAGATGACTGCAATAGAAGGAAGATAACTATAGTTTAAAGTTTTAGGGAACATCGAAAGCGTCAAAATCTTTCTTTTTCCTTTTGTTTTGGGTTGAGAGGGAGGAGGGAGAGGGTTGGCCTAAGAGTATCCAAAGACAATTAGAAGCACCACCTATTGTACATCTGCAATCATTATGGTCAACATGAGCAACCATATTTCCTTCACTCTCCAAAACTTGCATCTTGCTAACAAATAAACTGCCAAACCCCTTTTGTAAACAGAATAATGAATGAACTCATAGTCTAGATTCTCTACTTAATAAACACTTGTAGATGCATATTCACACTTTAGAAGTATAGACACATAGGTTATTTTTCCACTCTAAATAGCACAACTGCATGGTATGATATGCTCATATTTAAGTAAAATGAAAAAAGAAATCTTAAATTGTGACATATTGTTTACAAGTGGTCGATCAAACTTACGTTTTCAAGTCCAAGGATGACAATTCTTCAATAGAAGTCAGTTTTTTCTCTGAAGATTCTGTGAAAGGAGAAAGGGGTTACTTTCAAAGTGATGAGCAAAAATTACTGTCTCACAAGGTTCAGCATATCCAAAAAGCAGTGAATAGTTATTAACCACACACAATTCTGAAGAAAGAATAAAACACTAGAGTCCATGCTTACGATGTAAAACCATAGCTACCCATTTAAACAGGCTGATTGGCACATACCTCTTGTTCAGTCATATATTACCTGATTAGGTGTAAGAAATCATAGTCCAAAAAGGGTCTGCTAAAAAATTGATGTTTTGGCTTCAGATATGATACAGATAGTATAAAGAAGCAATTTTGTTTCTCTGAACCAATTTGAGCAGCTCTACAAGACAGGTATCAAGAGAAAACTCAAGAGTAATAGCAAGCGATTGAAAAGGTCTTATCCACAAAATTTCTCTACCTACTCTAGGTTAAGGGTAAGTACAGTAGGGATTTCATCAGAGGTTTCTTCCTTGTATAATGGACAGCTTGTTTGGGATATAGGGTCTATGAGTCAAGGTGGATTGTCCCACACTAGAACTTCTGAGCAATAATTCTACAAAAGACAATCCTATTTAGTATTTACATGAGCATAGTTTTACTGTTATTTCATGGAAAAGCTATCTTTTTATCGTCATGTTGGTAAAAGAAAATACAAATTGTCATGCAAATTTGTACCCGTCAAACCTAGTTAGATAACAACAAATTTGAGAAACTTTCACTCCATAATCCTAGAACTTTCTTGCTGCTTTATCACCTCCAAGAAACAAGTATAGCATGCCAGCCTTATTGTTTACCATTTAACATATTTAAGACTCAAGAGTAGAGTTCAACCTGTTGAGTAGACAAGTCTTGACTTTGTCATGAAAAAAGCTTAACATGTTTAATTAACAAGGATCCCTTCTGTTTTGGCCAGAAAATCAAAATCCCAGTTGTCTTCACATGGAAAAATAAATCCAATTTGAACTATAATATGCCAACTAGATGAAAGAAAAAGAAAAAAACAACCAGAACTAAATGAAAAGGCAGTTGCTGCAGTTACAGAGAGAATAAATTGGCAAAAATGAAGAATTAAAGACACAGGAAATTTAAGACTTTTTAAAAGTTTCAAACTTCAAATCCAAGGAAATTGTTACAAAAAATTTGCTTGATTAATTTGAAAACCCAAGAAACAGAGAGATTCATTTGAACTAGTGTCTCCATCTACTACTTTAACTTATACACCAGCCTTCTCCAGTATTTATCCTAGATTTGGACAAAGAACCAAAGAAGTAATGTAAATCTATAGTAAATTTTGAGTAAAACTGTAGCAAAAGTTGTTGCACACCTTCTGGTGTCTCTGGCTTGTATCTAGCTGTTCGGTACTTCTGAAGTTCAAGAAACAGATTCCATAAATAAATAGATGGCAGTGAGAATCATCATTGCAGGTAAAAATTGTTATGACAAAAGAATGCAACAGACCTGCAGGTGGCTTTTTACATGATAAATTGTCAAACCTTCAACTTTCATTAACTTCAGAACACCCTTGGGAGTAGCTCCTGGGGTCAAGAGGAATTATTAATGTGAGTAGATGGCCAATATGTTATGATCAAATGATATTGAAGAAGGAAGGCAAGGAAATTACTTTCACTTCCACCAAGTTTACTGACTGCTTCGACAAAGGCTTCGTGAAGTTCTGGTGTCCAACGCATGCGTTGCTTTATTGGAGCCACATTTGCTGAGGATGATTGAGCAACAGCTGTGTTAGTTTCTCCAGGTGTATCTGGAGGCTGTTGGGGTATTTGGGACGGCTGCATTGAGAAATTTACTGGCTGTTTCGACATCTGATGTTGCATCTATATTACAAGAACAAAGAAAAAGCACACTATTGATTATCAATTATCCCCAATGAAGAGAAACAAAAATGAAAAATGTAAAAGCAAGAACACTTCAAAAGTCATTCATAGAGAAAAACATCAACCTTCGGCTCAACACTTGCATCAGCAAGAAGCTCATTCCAATCAGAGGTCAAAGGATCAGTATCGGTAATAAGCTGGTCAGCCCATTCCTGCCAATCATTTTTTCTGCTAAGATCCTCAGATGAAATGCCAATGTCACCACTGTTAATACTTTCTAGTTGACTATTCTGGATTGAGGTAGTAAATGAATAATCTAGAAAATCAGGTTCTGGACACCAGGAAGAGCTGTTATTTCCTTTGGTATATTGGCTTGATGCTGTGGATTGAAGAATTCCAGAATCACAAGAATGCGGTAATGTAACTGATGTCCCACTATTTGCTGATTGAGAAATAAAAGGGGCTTGTCTTAGATGCTTTTCTTGCTTTGGGATGGATGAAAAATGAAGATCACTAGAAAATCCTGAGGACGAAGAAAATATATGGCCAACAACCCCACTGTCGGAAGACAATGGTGAAAGGACAACTGGAGGATGTTGCATGAGTTCTCTCTCTGTGGAAACCTGCTGGGAGTCCCATAACTTGGGATATTTCTCTTCCAAAGGGGTCGGAATAACAGGTAAAGAAGTCCCAGATGCTCCACAGTTACCAAGTTGTCTTGCACCTGGTCTTTGAATAGATAAAGCTGGGCGTGCTTCCATATTTGCCTTGCGAGTAAATGATGGAAATTTCAACTTAGAACTAGCTTAATTTCTCCCCTCACCTAGAACACCTGCACCATAAGAATACCCATCAAGCTCATATCTTGAATAAATTAACTGACAATACCTTAGTAGTCTATTGAAACAAATGCACAGAACAGAAAACACCTTTGTTAGTCTAGTTCAAAAGTTGTAGAAAGAGATCTTCAGATCTGCTCGGACAAGTCATGATAAAAGATTTAAAAATAATCTTTGATGCCTCATGAGGCATAACTTGTGAATTTAGGTTTGATTCCTGCAAAGCTTGAACGCTCTTTGACATACAGGGACTTGAAGTCTAATATTTTTTGTAGCCAAGTAAACACAGAGAAACAAAAGTTTGTTATTTCTTCACATGATCCATGATAAAAATACGTGTGAATGGAGCTTTATGAATGACCATATGCCTAAAAGCTCTATGTTCTGTTGTCAGGAAATGGAAACAAATGATATATACTATTCAGAGACTGTGCCCTTATCATGGATTTATGAGCCAACACTTTTGGTCATATTGCCTGGTCCATTTCCACCACAGAGCCATGGTGTTGAAAATCACTCAAACCAACTTAAACCAGTCCGTCTTGACACAACTGAACATCTCATTCAGTACTTAAAATTTGTTATTCAGAGATGGTATGAGGTGAAATTCTGTTCTGCTTGTCAGGAGCTCACAGCTAACAGTGCTTTCTGACAAATGGAAGGAATAAATGGTAGCTTTCAAAGAGTGTAAGCACTAAACTCTTTCATTGTTTCTCCTAAGAACATGTAGCGATAAGATTTTCTTTTCATGCAATCAAAACTGAGGGGTACGTTGTAATCATGAAGGTAGATTAACAGCACTTGCTTCAGACCACATTTCCACAAATCTCAAATAAGCAGAAGCAAGAAAACTGAATCAAAAACAGGTCTGCCGAGCCTGAAAAGGTATCAGATCATCTGCAGTGATCTCTGGTTTGTAATAAAATTAAGACTTCTATGTTTTCCAAAACTTAGTTGGTTCAGAGTGGCCCATTTTTATGATTCCTGTGTTTCTCCCCTTCTGGAAGTTATGACTTAGTAGACTTCCAAAAAGTATGATGCAGATGTAAGTGCCTCTATGTGAACTAGGAATCCATACAGCCATCCGTGGTCTCACCTCAAAAACTCCTCAACAAAGTGCTCAACATATACAGATTCATCTAATCAAATTGAAGAAAAAACCTTACCGATCAATGTATGTTTGCAGAATGGAGCTTAAGAGAGACTTCAAAGAGGACATTCAACTAAGGGATTTTCATATGGTCGTCAGCTTAGAAAATATTAGTATAGCACTAGTGTGTTAAAGTTAAATCTTGCATAAACATTTTTCCCTCGGTGATTTCAAAAATAGTAGCTTGTGGAGTAATTTTCATAGATTAGGGCCATTCAAAATGACTTTATGGCCTGATAGGACAAAAATTGTATATTCATGCATGCGGGAGATTTCCATTTTTGAGAGTTAATTGACTACAATGATTTTAGCTAACATGTAAGGAATTCCAATCCAGATAGTCAATCGAGAGCTAACATAATTGAAGTTTCCATCAGCTCCCATTTTTACTGACAAATCCCAAACTTATACCAATAAAACCTTACTATATTATACTAGTCCAAGAAGAATTAGATAATAGAAATCATACATGGAAATATACCTTAGCAAAGGAAAAATAATCAAATTCATGCGAAATTAGAAACAAATTCCCTCGTGTCAATCCCAACACGAAGTCATTAATTTTCAATTGAGCATAATAAGAGAAAAAAAACACACACACATATACACGCACAAATCAAAAGATTAAAGAACCCCACAAGATTAAATCACTAAACCTTCAAAGAGAAAATGGACGTGAATCAAAATAAATCCAATAAAAATAATAAATTTTTTTGCATAAAGCATGAATTCGGGGGGAAAAAAAATCTTACCTAAAATGGCAAATGAATCACCACTTGTGAATCAAACAGCTCCATAAATGAATAACCATGGTATTAATAGTTCCACGACACACGCAAAGACGACAGTGCGTAAATAAATACGAAAAGAATATGTATAGAAACAAGTGCGTGTTTCCCGGGGGTTCCGTCACCGGCGGCGGCGAGTGGGAATTTTACGGTGACGCGTGCGCCTTTCCTGTTGTTTGTTTGGCTATTGGCTTCTATTGTAGTTTATACTTTATACTCCAGGTCAATGATTAAATCACGCGCATCTTGTGGCGCGTGTTGGGCAACAGGTCTAGTCTGAAAATAAGGTATATGGATGCATAATTACATATAAAAAATAAAATAATTTAGAAAATATTATCTAAATTTTTTTATTTTAAAAATACTATTTTTATTTTTATAACATTTGTTATTACATTTGTTATTTTTAGAGTTTAAAATGTTAAAAAGTAATTGTGGAATTTAAATATAAAATCAAGTATGTAGTAAAATTATCACGAAAAATAAATTTGAATATGATCGTGAGTATGTTTGGTAAAGATGAGTAGATTATAAGTAGTGAGTCGTATAAAATGTGTGAATAAAAAATTAGTAAAAATTGTACGTTCTACAAAATATATAAATAAAAATAGTGTTTGATCGAGTTATAAATACACACAAATATACTATATATTAATAAAAAATATAATCTAGTTTAATAATTTTAGATAAATACTCGACGAATTATGAATCTAACTAAAGATTTGTGTAAATGATAAACAAGTAGTCTTTTTATTATTGTTGAGATAAATGTGTTACCACCCATTTTTTGTAAGACCTTCATGTCATCAAAGGCCCAGCAAATACTCCATGGACCCGGCAAAGGACTCGGGGGCTAGCGAGGACTTCGTAAATTTTTAGAAGGCTTCGGAGGCCCATCGAACATCTTAGCATTCTTGAATCCATTACAGCGAAGTCCATGGAGGGCCTCAACATTCCTGGCCAATCTGAAGCGCTTCGCTGGTCTTCACACTCCCGTTACCCACAGGCAATCTAATATTTTGGGATAACCAGAGAGGTAATTAAAGAAAGATTGTGTTTGATTGCCATAAAGATTCTCACAAGAAAAATAAATCTCAATCTTCTAAAGATTAGGCAATGTGATTAACTCAATTAAGGACTGAAATCTTGGAGATTGTCTTGACAACCTATTGCCCTTATCTCATAAGGAAGGAGAATCCAATCAAATATCTAATTGATTATTTCTCTAGATCAATTAGAATTCTTGTACTATAAATACAACGTCCCCGATTATTCCAACTACTTAAATCTATGCTTGCTTGTCCCTCCCACATCCTATTATTTTTGTTTCCTGTATATTATTACACATACCGACAGTTGACTTGATCGTCAGAGTATTAACGATTATCGGACTCTTTTTTCCCGACGATTTTGGTGTCTAACGATCGTCCAGTGTCTGTGGTAATATCTGAGTTGGTAGAGGAATGACCGAAGATCTATCGACACGTGATGCAACAAGATTCCGACGTCAACAAAATATAAATAAATATTTAACTGGGTCAAACAAAAATTATCTAGTGGCAATTTCTCTCAATTTATATTATGTTTGGTAAAAAAAATTCTTATAGAATGAGTGAATAAAAAATAGATAAAAGTAGTGAGTCTTATAAAATACATTGACAAATGATGTTTGACTAATTTACAAATTTAAAAAAACATTACCAAATATACAATTAATACTTAAAAATTTAAAATGAAGAGGAGGGCTAGGAGCACTCGACTTTTGAAAAATTAACATGTTACATTCTCTCATTATTGTCAAAATTCGAGGAAGAATCAAGATCAGAAGGTTTGACTGTAATAGACGTTTGAAAGACTACATGAAACTTAAAACCTTCATCCCTTCATCCTATTCTCAAAATAGATTAGATTGAGACTGCAGTAATTACTTATCATATTGATACTAACGGAAGATATGAGTGCAATAAACATTTGAAAGACTATAAAATTCAAATTATCAAATATTTTATCCCATCATCCCAATCTCAAAATAGGCTATATCGAGACTGCAATTATAACATTCAAGTTCCTATACAATACAATTTTTAACTTATGAAGGGAATAATTATTATGAAGAAATATCAGCCCAATACATTAATTGTAAAGCAAATAAAAATGTTATTTTGCCATCATAATATTGGAACTTATAAATTTGGCAAGATATGTGAATTACTTGTAAGAAAATTACGTGGAGTGTCATAAAATACTAATTTTATAAATATTTGTGTATTATACAAAAATATCGTGTTACTTTTCAAACACTTTTAAACTTACACAAAGATATGTGAAAACGAAATATAAAAAGCAAAGTCTAAGTGCACTTGACATGACAACGAAATGATTTCGATTAGATGTTATCTCAATCGTACAAATATAAAAAAAAAAAGTTTCAATGATTATAAATGAAAAGTACCATATGATGTCATTATGTTATGTTTTTCTTTTTTAATCATATTCATTATTTTCCAAATTTAACTATCAAACATATTATTATTAAAAACAAAAACAAAAATCTAACTGTCAATAAAATTAGTTGTTTGCTATGAAAGTAGGAGGCAAATAATTGAGATTCAAGAGTACTAATGTCCCTTTAATACTAAAAGTGATGCACTCCCTTGCTGTAGTATTGGCGCAAAAGTTATTTCCATCTTATTAGTCAAACTTTTTCAAGTTATCATCTTTGTTGAAAATTAAAGAACTAACAAATAAGAAAACGAATCACTAACTCATTTAAAATCCTTTATATCTCAACTTATACTCCCAAATTAAGCTAAACTTTAACAAATTATGATATAGACGATTACACAATTTTTACTCAATTGTCTTCACAGAAAATTTCTCGTCTCATTCTATATAGGACCAACAAGTCTTTTTTCAACCTCTAGTGTCTCATAGGCAATGTTCAAGACAAGATGGATCCAATTGAAATAGATTATCTTTCTATTATCTCACATGGAACTTGCATAAGTAATATTGTATGGTTCCAAATTTGAATACAACCAAAACCTTAAATAAGTTTGAATGATACATCTTGAGGGACCTTCTCCTTCATAAATAACAAGTGGGGAAAATGATTCCCCAATGTGTAACATCACAATCAATGTCTATCCTCCAAGGCTTGCATCGGACACAAAGGCCATTCTTTATAGCCATTCCTTTTTATCCTTGTTATTATGGAGTGAGAGATGGTGAAAGGGAGAGGTTACCTTGCATGACTGCAACATCAACACAAACTACCCTACCATCACTAACCTTAAGGGTTCCAAACGGGTGGGTTCCTAAAGGGTACATAGATAGTTTATATCGAGCGTTGACATGATTTTGGAGTACGACGTCTCTATGATTTCGAGGGGCACAAAGCATGGCATTGGCCAATTATTTAGATTCAAAACCGTATTTTTCAAGTACTATGCTTTACAGCTTTAGGAAGAACCAAAGCTCGCCATACATGGAGTTTAAAGTCTACTTGAGGACAATAAGTGAACGATCGTGCCCTCAGATTTATCCTAGAAATTATAAAGTAAAATTAAATGAGATGGAAACTGTAAAAGAAATAATAGACATTTTTATTTTCCATTTCATGAATCACGAATAGAAAGTCGAGAATAATCATATTCATAAGACTACAAATAGATATAAAAAGGAAAAGAAATTACTTTTTACTCTCCTAAATGTAATTTCTTGATTTATCACTAGTAATCAAGTTTAAATTATCCTCTTTATATGCTTCCTAAATCCTAACCCTTATAATTTATCATATGATATAAATATTTTCGAAAACCTTAATGACAATGAATTCATGTTCATGAGTGACTAGCTGGATTGATCATTAGTGACTAGCTGGATTTCGAAAACCTTAATTTATTGATTTATCACTAGCAAAGATTGATCATTAGTGACTAGCTGGATTGTACATCACTATGCATGAAATATACTCTAAGATGAAGAAACTCGTTCTGAATAAAAAAGCATGAAAAGAAATATAACACGGCGTGAATCTACTCAGAGCAAACACAAAATTTGTACAGTGAAGTACGGTAATCTTGTAGGAAAGAAGTGCATAACAGGTACACAATACTAACAGAATAGGGTGTAGACAATGATCAAACGGAATTGGTACTGCATGTTCTATGGGATCGGCCGACATGGATGATATAGAGGCACCAAATTCTCTCAGCCACCTCACCTGGAAGCATGATCCATGAATAATCAGTTCAAGACACATAAGGGGATGCAGAGAAGAAGAGAGTTATTTCAGTGAACTCACATTCTCTGTGCTCCTTCCCATCAGTAGAGCAACTACAGCATCTGTGCAGAAAGAGAATTTTAAAGGTTTACAGAAAGAATGCTTTCTTATAAGCATCGGCAAAATTCATTAGAAGCCCAAAGAGAATGGAGACAAATACAAACACCTGATAGTAGAAGAATCTCCTCTGAATTGACTCTGTAGTTTACTTAGATATGATTTGAAGAGCTGTGACCTGCAATCAGATGATCCCATTCATTTGCTTTACGAAATTAGAGCGAGTTAAATGAAACTAATGATTATTGATTACGGCAAACAAGACGGGCCAATTTTCAAGTTAATGGATGCAAAAACAAAATTTCTCTAGAAACTGAAGCAATATATAGTGCTATTCCATTTTCATAGATGTTTCTGAACATGAAGAAATTCATCTGAGATTGAATACACAGGTATCATAAAATTTGTACCAGCAAGGAAATGCAACTGCTGCAACAATAGGGGACAGTTTCCACAATTGATTGAGTTGACTGCTCAGGAACACTTCTAAATAGTCCAGAACACTCTTTTCCTGCTTTAAACAAAGACATTCAGGAAAATATTGGTAAAGAAAATCAATGAAGATGGAATAATTTTAGACAACTTCACGAAATGAACAGCTTAATGGAAAATAGAAAAGGGAAAAGGAAAAAGACCAGCAATGTAACATGCAGTGAATCCTCTCAACCTAGACTGTCATATACATACATCAATGAGTAATGTCTACAACGCCATTTCTAAATATTGATAATTTGATGCAAATTAATCCTCATTGTGTAAACACATTGAGATCCCTACATCAAAAATATAAAAATGAAGTTAATTTTCTAATTTGTTATACAAGTAGTCTATTTTAGTTAGTCATGACACCCACAGTCTACAAGTGTAAATATTATCACAAAAATATTAATAATAATCTTTTTTTATAACTAAAGTCTATCTAATTAGTTACAGCAGTTAGGGTACATTCGGCTCAAGCAGTGAAGGCCGCGAAGTGAAATAAGGAAAATTAGACTAATCCATCCTCGTACCACATTCATATGCAACTTCAATACGAAGTATTATTTGTCTAGCCAAGGAACCTCATTTCTTGTGAAGTGTGAGAGGTAAAATTGATTAATTATCTGGAGATGAGGAAACAGGATTTTAAGTCGAAGTGATGCTTATGTTCCTATGCAATTGAAACACAAAAAATGCACATGCTTCCCAGACCAATGCCTTTGGTCCCCATCTACTGCCACCCTTGGTCCGTTTTGTGTCAGTGCAGTGGGGGGAGGCAAATGTTTGATTATTGTATCACATATCCACGGATATATCATCCATAGATGTAGGGCCAAACTCCAAAGCTATACAGAAATTAAGCGTACCAATGACGAGCATTAGCCTAATCCTCGACGAAGAAAATAGAATGACAGTCTAATGGTCTAGATAGATGTGTAAGGCAACTCTGAGAAAGTGAACACATAATAAAAATGAACTTCTGAGTTCAATAAAATAGATGATATATCTTTGTTAAAAACATATTACACAACCTTGACAAGGTCTGTAAAAAATATATGGAAGACAAATGTGGGAATATGGTTAGTAGGAAACTGCACCCTCATTTTGGTACATATTTCATCCAGACCTTGGAATCCTATGAGTTTCAGAGTCCAAGCATGAGTTAATGGTGTTTTCCCATATTCCAAATAAAATGGAAACTTAAAGATAAACCAGTACAATTTAGGAGGAAGAACAAACGCCTGAATTCGTATCATAAAGGATTTGGACCTCGTCAGTATCCCTTAGTGTCTTCAAATAATAAGTTATCACGTAACCAAAGATTTTTACATTGTACACATCAAAATAATTTCTCCCACTACCCACTTATATCTGAGTGTAATGCCTGTTTATTACCTTTGAGTTCATCAAGCCCACATTACAACAAAATTCGTGAGATCTTCCAAGTGATAAGTTGTGAACATCATGATATAGCTTGGAAATAGGAAGAGATTCACAAGAACTCGACATTAAATGATCAATTAGAGAACTCCATTTATCAACGATGCACCCTAGTAACAAGAGTTCCTGCCATAACAAAGGATCAAAGATAAAATGTCATCATGCATCATACAATGGAAGTCAATAGATTGGATAATTCGTGTCACGTAAATAAGCTGTAAATATGGTATAGTAAATTTAGAAACAAAGCTGTCATAATTTTAAAATTTTGTTTGATTAGGTAATAAATTGTACTTGTGCAAGGATATTTACATGGTAGTGTAGCAATTTACAAATATTAGTAGTCATTATAATTGCTTATATAATAAGCTATCCACCTGCAAGAGACGTGCATCTATCTGATCCATTTCAAATGTCAATATAGCAACAGATGACTTTTGATCATCTAGAAGATACATTCCTCTATGAAGACAAAATTTAGAAGAGGACTAACTACCAAAGGTAAACAGAGTGTCACTAACTTTAAAGGCTACGTAGAAAGCAATCAATTCTTAAACTTAGTTCATCTAATTACATGTTGTTCAAAATTATTAAAATTGACCAGGATGTTCTGCTAACTTTGATGCCGATTGAATTACTGACAAGTAGCCAACAACAGGTCTTACTTGTTCAATGAGCCTAATTAGGATAGTGGTGGCTCTGTAAAAAAAATGATTCTTACAAAAATCACTTTGATAGCCCACAAGAGTTCAAAGCCTTCAACTCTTATTAAAATTCTCAGCGCCACTGTATAAATTAGAACTCAATAAATTGATTATATCTTGTGAAGCAATGGTTAAACACCATAAAATTCCTTCAGTAGAATGACTAGTTAACAGTTCCATTCAGATTCGTAATGGGATGAACAAGGTAATCTACACTGACACTGACATATGAAGCCATAACAACTGTTCCAACTCAACCTCATGCATATGTACATGTGATGCGGATGCCTATATGCATACGCACATGCATCTCTGAATAGTTTGTAATGAAAAAGGAGTGATGAACAAAACATATAATTTTCATAGAGAATCAGACATATAAAAGTACATTACAAAAGTGGACTTACTATTGTTTCAGACAAATTATCATCATTTTCTGCTGAAACATTGAGACGTTCTAGAATTTGAACCCATTGGCCTTTAGGAGCAGAAAAAATCAAACTGGCACCAGAGACCAGCCTCATAGTTCGCTTGTCAAGCATGTATGATAGATTTCTCGATCTCCAGTGATTCCATACAACTGATTCCACTGGTGTTTCTTCTGTACTTTGGGGCAATAGAACAAATTACGATCAAATCAAGAAATTCAATCCATAACAGAATGACATGCCTGCATCTAGTTAAAATGCATTAGTACAAAGGCCAAAAAATTAGTAGACGTGTACCAACATTTTCTAAAAGAATCTGTATATGGTAAAACAACAGCAATTAGCATCAACTGTCTAGCTTGTATGGTAACTTCCATCACGCCAACCTCAGAAATGGTAAGAGTTTAAGTTCATCTTAAACACATTACAGATGAACATGACCTCCAAACACTACCGATCCCACTTTACAAGATCCTCAACCTAGGCCTAAAGTACAGATATATGTTCAAATATTTTCCACGTTCTGCATGAGCGAGGTGATGGACAAGGCTTCTATTTTTCTATACCACCTCACTTGCCATGGAAACACCCCAAAAATAGAGCTAAGAAAAAGTTAACAGAAAAGAGATTTGGTATGTGAAAAGAAATTGTTAGTGGGATTTTCTAATGGGCTATCTGCACTGGTGGGCAGAACCCACTGTTAAGAGGACGTCTTACAAAAGATACTGGATGCATAAGAGAATTTAATTTTCTTTTTCTTCTCTGTGAAGCAGATGTAACTGGGGAATGTAACACATAAAGTGAAATTTGACAAATCATTGAGAGAGAGGGAGGGGGGGTGCAATTGTCATGCATACCTAAAAATTTTAATGAAGCTTCTAAGACAATGCTTTGCAGTGATGGTAGGAACTTGTGCATAAGAAAATGCAGGAAACTAAATGTCATAAACACTACAAGCCATTCACATAATTTGATCAACTACTTGGGTTATAAAAGCAGGCCAGGTTAAGGTTATTAATAAAATTAAGTGGCAGTTTAAAATAGTAAGTTCCTATATTCCATAACATTGTTGATGTTTAAACTACAAGGAGATGCAGAGTATACACAGTTGCCATGAGATAAAAGCAACAAGAACAGAACTACAAGTTATCATGTAATAAAAATTTTGCCTTTTGCTTTCACTTTCACGAGATGAAAGAACATCAAATCAACAGAGTTGTTTGTGAGTGGTGTGACTATTCATTCATAATTCAATTGATTAATAAATGAACCGAATATGATACACCATTTAATGAACATTGTGAAACGGGCAATTCATACAAAGTTCTTTTCTAACTCCCAAAAATGAAAAAATATATCAGTCATTTTCTAAATTTCACTAATATTTTCAGATAATTGTATTGTACCTCCAATAATTGATTTTCACTAAATCTAACAAATTTATTAAGATAACAGTTACTTCCTTCAAAATTTAGATTCTTCCATAGAAATTAGAGCATAAAAGCTATTCATGAACAGCTCTTCCATTCATTTCACCTGAACGAACAAAACACCAACAAATATTTGAACTCACATGACCACCTGCTAAATAAATTGGCTTGCTACAACAGTGAACTTTGAATACCAGTAAATCACTAATACCAGCTCAGCACACTGTAATAGATCTAGCAAGTACATAACTTACATTAGAGATGTCTGGTGATGCATCCGTTCCCCATATGGGATATTGCCAGGCTCATTGCACAGGCTTTGTCCTATGGTCTTTAAGAGAATTTCTAAACCTGTCTGCACTGCAGATATGCATGACACTGCATGTTGCCTACTTTCAAATTCTTGTAGAGCACGCCTACTAAAACCACCATCAATCCAATTCTCGTGTTTCCCACTTGGAGCAGCTTCAGGAGATGAAAATGTTAAGTCATCTAATAAAAAATTTGGCCTACTTAAATTTGAGTTTATGGATGCATCCTGCATCAATCTTTCAAGATATACATGAAGGCAATTATTGTCTATCCTTTGAAGCTCATCAAAATCCATCTCAATAACGGCCGTTATTATAGCTCTGAGATTTGACTCCCTCAAGGGCAGTGCATGGATCAGACGTTTTAGAATAAGATCCATTGCTCTACTAAGGGTGGTGGATGATAGATGTGCAAGTCCCTGCATAAAATACCGAAAAAATAAAAATATCTTGAGAGTGATAAAAATTATTAGGTGTATTAATACTATCAAAAATTAGGAGGATAATACAGCATATTCTCCACCTGAGGGAAATGTTGACTAGATGTCAATTCAGATAAAGCTGCATCAACTTCCTTAATGGAGTCCTCGTGATCATCCGAACGTGTCAAGCCCTTAAACACCTAACCATTGTAACCAATGGAATAATTATGACAACCACTCTCCTGATACAAGAATCAACTACATTTAGTGCACAACTAAAGTGATATTATTAACTATTTTTTTTTTTTTTTTTGGTTGAATCAGCAGGAATGAAGATGGAATAAGAAATAAATAGGCTATGTTGACCATGTTATTAACAAAAAAAAAAAAAAAAAAAATACTAAATTTGGTTTATGCTTGTGCTACAGCATGAATTGGGACTTCAGAATTGAATTGAAATGTTCCACTCAAAATTTGTAAGTACTAGTTCAAAATGCTAATTTCATATAGACGCACAAAACAGAATTGATTACATACCTATGTTTGGCAGCGCAGAACTAGGGCGGTGTAGATTTCAACTACTCATAGTCTGTAGAAACACTGGTGTATCACTCAGAAGTCAACTCAATAGCATGTAAGGATCAATTCTAAATCCCATCTTGCCCGTGGGACACCCTCTTTTTACAACCTAATTTTAAGGAAAAGTGCTTGTAACATAGCACTACCACCCAACTTAATACTGTTCCAACAGAGTTCTCTCCAAAAACAAAAAATGAATACAACGAATGATAATTCCACTCAAATTCAACTAGGTTTTCTAGATATCTCAACCCAGGAAAAAAATTCATTTGGATTATCAAATACGGGAGAAAAACAATAGGAATTTTATACTTACATTCTGAAGAAGGATAGCCCACTGGAAGGCTTTCTTGATATTATGGGAGTCCCAGTGCGCATGGCGGCCGGTTGATTGATATCCAGAAGCCAGAATCAACACGTCGACGAACGCTTTTACAAGTTTCATGAGATCTTCAAGGGATATATCAGGATAAGACCAAACCATTTTCTGATTCTCAAGAAGCTCAAGCCTACATACAACTGCTGTGTGCGTGAGAGATAGAGAGAGGGAAGGAGAGTCGCAGACTCGCAGTTAAGCCTCTGATTTTCGCGCCATCTGCGTGCTTCTAAAAATGAAAAACTCTGGACAGCCCGCAGGCCACGTGCTATTACGTGCTATTCCAGGATCTGACCGTGTGATTTATAAGAATAGATCTAAGATTTGAACTCTTTATTTTTTATATAGTTTAGATAGACAAAAATAACTATATGATTTTAGGATCAAAATAGTATAGAGCAAAGAGAAAATCATTTGATATAAAATTTTAGTAATAGATAAAGTTTCTTACACTCGTGACAAGTAAATAATTGAACTTTAAAATAAAAACTATTTTTATCAATATAATTTAAAAACAAATAATTTACTTTTTTGGAAGCCAGATAAAACTTACTTTTACAATAAGTTAATAGGAGCTTTCGAGAGGACCAAAACGTACAAAACCACAAATCCCACACAAATTTTTTTCTCTTTTTTTTTTTTTTCATTTAATTAAAAGTTAGGATAGCATTATCTTTTTTATGAAAAAATTAATTTTTTACTGTGATTATCTTCATTCTTATACTCAGCTGAACCAAATAATAATAAACATGTCATTAGAATAACTATTATTTAGATAATTTTTATTCATATAAACAACTTTATCCACAAACCAAACTAGCCCTAAGAAAATCCAAAATCTTGTTATTCATACTATAAAATACTCAAATGCTCAACATTACATATGAAACATGTCTTAATTAGAATTTTATTTTATTTTTAAGAGAAAATAAAATATTTGGTCTCCAATCTTTTAAAAATATAAAAGATTTATTCTTAATTTTTAAAAATAGCACCGGACATCTCAAATGTTTGAAGAAATAGTAGGTCGACATCCGATGTTCTTTTTAAAGGGTAACATCTCAACGCTTTTTAAAAGTCTATGGAAAGTAAAATATATCTCTTACGTTTTTTAAAGACTTGGGACAAAATATGCTATTTTCCCTATTTTTAATTTAATGTGTTCTTTTTGACAAAATTAGAGCAGGGAATCTACAAGGTATGTTCCTTTTTTTTTCTTTTTTTTTTTTTTCAAATAGATGGTGAGCATTTCATTTGAGTTTGAATGTACTGAGAGGTCCAATAAAATGAAGCCTTTATAAAATATAACTTTCAAGACTAACAAAAAAATTATTTCTTTAAAGAGATTATTAATTTGATAAATGAATAATTTAATAATTTATCGATAATATTTATACTAAGTATATTGATGTAGGACAATTTGAGTATAATTTCTAGTATTCAATCCGTATGATTTCTATTTTTCTAGAAGTAAGTTATTGGTTTTCTTTTTATTTTATTTTTAAGGAGATTTATTTTTTTCTTAGTAGATTATCAAGATTAGTAGATTACTGATGCTTATGTAAGAAGAGGGCTAAGCTTGTTTATAAACACAACTCAAATTCAAATTCAAATATTCAAGTTTTTCAGTTGAAGACCCCAAATCATTGCAAATTCCATATTTTGTTCTTCACGGATGTGTGAATATAAAATGAGCATCTACCTTTTAGATGCATATTTTGAGAAGGAAGAGGTTGATTTCAATTTGAGTACGAGTTGTGATATAATAATCATAGTAGACACTAATTATGATGTCCACTGCACATTGATTACTTTTTAAAAAGTTCCCAACAACTTTTTAACTTTTTAAGAAATAACCAATGTGGCAATGTCATAGTGTTCATTGTAGTACTATATCACTTATTATTATATGCATTTAGCAAAATTATAAATTTTAGCATCCTGACCAAGACACCAAGTTCGAATAGAAAATTTTTATTATTTAATTAAAACTATTAATTTGTTAAACGTTCATTTATCGAACTCTGGACTCGTTTTTTTGGATTGTTAATTTTTGTGACTTATTTAGTAGAGTGAGACACCTTTTTGGAAATCACCTCCATTGAAATAAGGGCCGCCATTAGTGGGTTCTAAATTAAGAGGTGGAAGCTCAAATTGTGTCCCACATCGCTACTTGGGAACACTCCCATGCAAGCAGGGCTTCAAGGGTTTCCTCTGTCAAATGTGGTTGCGATTTAAACAAGTAATAGAGAGCCAAAGAATAGGTTCCAACCATTAAACCTAACAAGAGATGGCTAATAATTTTCTGGAAAAATTATAGTACTTGATGTCTTAAAGGAACACAATTGATTAACTCTTGCAAAAACCCCATAACAAATAACAACACTTTCACATTTCTAAACAAAAGCACCAAACTATAAAGACTAAAACCAGGGAAACAAAAACAAGAACTACTGATCACTTCAAAACCACTCCTAGACAATAGCATTGGCAGCACTCGCAATCCTAGGCCAAAGATCGGCACACTCTTTTCCAATTGGGCCGGTGATTGCAGAACCTACAAAGATCAAAACGGATAGAAGAATTAGAATCCAAAGGCAAAACACACTATTTTATAGAACAATCAAGAAGATTGCCAACGAGCACAAATAAAAACAGAAATTTACTCAGTATTACCTTTCATTTCACCCTTGGGATTCACAATGACCCCAGCATTATCTGCAGATGCAGACGACACATATTAGAAACAAGTTCAAAATTTCAAGAGTGTCCTAGTAAACAAAGATAAAACAACAAGAATCCCAAATCCCGTGAACAAAATCAAAACTGTATGGTGAAATTTAATGAAAAGAACCCACAACAAACGCACTACGATAGTACTATGGGAGAAGAAAGAGAAGCATGTAATGCTGATACAACACAGTGCTACTCAAATGTAACAGCATCGCACTATTAAGAACTGGCAACATTTTCTTAATCTATGCCTTCATGACACAAGCAATGAATTGATAAACCAGACACGATTTTCTAACTTCAAAATAAGCAATTAAAATATGAAGCCAATACTTATTACCATTATGCAACACTATGAACACCACCAAAGATTATACGAGATGCCTAAATATATAACTCGCCCAACAAAAATGAAGTCTATTATACAACAACATAATATTTTGTTCAAGCTTTTTACAAAGAATTGACATAAAATGCAACTGCAAATCAATCAGACTACATTTTTTTCCAACACATAATAATTCAACTAAATCGCCAAGAAAATCACAAGTCACAAACAAAACAAAAAATTGCACAGGAGAGCAATTGTACACTTTTATTCACAAATTTATGATCCTCTGCGTTTGTACACAAATGTAAGTGTTAGTGTTAGAGGGGAGCGGGAGCGGGAGAGGGAGAGGGAGAGGGAGAGGTGTGAATGTGTATATCTATACCTTCGAAGTACATGAAAACACCATCCTTTCGGCGCCATGGTTTGCGCTGGCGTACAATGACGGCAGGCATGACCTTCTTACGGAGATCTGGCTTCCCCTTCTTAACTGTGGCCATCACCATATCGCCGACGCAGGCGGAGGGCAGCCTGTTGAGCCTCCCCTTGATCCCCTTCACCGAAATGATGTACAGGTTCTTCGCACCAGTGTTATCGGCGCAGTTCACCGTCGCCGCCACCGGCAGACCCAGTGACATTCTGAACTTGTTACCCGCCGATCCTCCGCGTCCTGCACAAAAATCGATTAAAATGAAACATTAGATTGTAAAAACGAAACGAAAGATTGGGAAACGGAATAGTTTATCGGAAGACCGTACCTCGCTTCGACATTTTAGCTCTCTGTATCTCTCCTTCTGGAGGCGCTAGGTTTTATTTGGTAGTTTAGGTGGGCTAGGGTTTTGTCAAGTTAAGGGGCTGTTTGGATGTGACAAAAAAGTTATTTTTTTAATCTCCCCATTTTAACACCATCTGCATCTCCATTTGAGTCTAGTCTATTGGAAAAAAGTACAAACACGAGTGGGCATTTAGTGCATGTTTGAAAGTGCGGAAATTATAAGTTGTTAGTGAATGTGTGAATAAAAAGTGAATTGTAAGTTGTGGGTCATATAAAATGTGTAGATAAAAAGTATATTTGACCAGTTTGACCTGCTAAAATTATAATTTAAACAATCTCAAACATGTGCATACCGCGAAATTGAAAAATTGATCGACCCAAATTGTCATTAACAAATCGAATTGAAAATCGAACCAATCTACATTGTAGAATCAAGAAAAGAAAATTTACAATTGTGAATTATATTATAGATCGATTTAAATTTAAATTTAAATTTTTGATTTTTTAATGACTAGCCCTCGAACCCGACTCACACATGTTGTGCAGAACTTCATTGGCATATTTAATAAAATAGATTATATAGCACCATAGAGTAAATTTAATAAATAATCATCCATCTACCTCAAATCATTTCTTATCCATCACCCGACTCATTTCCATCAATCCACCTTAACGAAAAATGCCACGTAACGGACGGAATCCTATGTAGCACAAAAATCCGTTAAAACCTGACACATGGGTACAATAATTAAAAGAAAAAAGAGCTAGCCAGCTGCATTTCAAGAACATAATGGAGAGGATTTTTGTGAGATATCGTTTTTGTTTGATATGATTAGCTTTGTAAATTGAACTTTGGGAAACAATGATTGTTGAATTTTTGGTGAGATTATTGTTGTAGATCGAAGTGGAATGGAAGGCTGATTGTGATTAATCTGAAATAGATGAATTCAAATGAAATGGTTGAAATTTGAAAAAGAAGATTGGAGAGAGTTAGGGTTCTTCTTCTGATTTTTTGGGAGATTGAGATGGTCGTTTCAATGTGGAAAATGAAAGCGTGTCATATTTTGGTGGTCCAATAGTTGGTATTATGTTGCATGCGTTTTTTGTCATGTGTCAATTTTAACGAAATTTTTGTGCCATATACGATTGTGTTAGCCACATATCATTTTGATAGTAGAAAAACAAGTAAGTAAACAAAAATTAATTAAAAATTAGGAGTTGACCATATTGACCAGTTGGTAGTAAAAGAACAAATAAATAAACTAAAAATTAATTAAGAAGCAACGAAGAAAACAGTTGAGAGGATCAAGAGGTAATATCAAACCCTAGTATTTGATGAACTTGTAATAGATCCACCTAAAGCATTGGAAGTAATGAAGCCATACCTATTGAAGAGCTAATCACTGGTGACCTAAAGCATGTTATCCACTCTAAATTCCACTTCAAGCTACATTTTCCCCCATTGACAATACAAGTACACAATTATGCATTATTTATTTGTTATTCTACTTCGAAAGTTATTTGAAATTAGACTTCTAACGACATATTTTGTACTTCATATTAAACATCACAATGGATAAAATTTCAATTTGTTTTTTTTCTTTTGATGCGTTTTCCAAGATATTGTCAAATAGTAAAAATTTCAATTGACGCCATAATTTCAACTATAAAATAGAAAAAAATTATGGTTTTATTTTTATTTTTATCAATGGCCAACATATTTTTATTTTTTTTAGAAACATTATTTATGTTCTATAGCACATAGACTAGCCCTAATTCTAACTATTGAGTCTAGCATTCCAACTTAGAATGACAAATCATTAAGATAAGTTACTAAAATCCTCATATATTAATTATTCAATTGGAATTTAGTAACATGTCCCACTAGCTAAATCCCCCACAAAACTCATTTGATACCATCAATTGTAAAATCTCTGAGCTTTGAATTATATTATTATATTAGATGTTGTATTTGCCTTTTAAAAGGTCAAACACAATCCAAATCCCTATATATTGATTACCAAATTTATATTTATACGATGCTTTTTCTACACATACTTGAATGAAATTGATCTCCAATTGCAGTCTTACATAAAATTTTAGAGAACATTACTTTAGCACCATCAAAATGTCTTCCTAAATTCTCAAAACTATGAATTCCCACAACAATGGAAAAATCGATATATTTAAAAAGGTAAATTATAGCCAGTGTTCCCAACCTTTGACTTCATTTACACTTGTATCTTCAATATTAAATCTTAACATCCATCACCCCAACTTTTTATATAATTAGCAGCCAATGCCCTCACTCTCACATGAGGGCATTGGCTGCAATTATATAAGGACATGAGGACATTAACTACTAATCATATAAAAAGTTGAAGTAATGAATGCCAAAAATTAAATAATGAGAATACAAGTGCAATTAAAGTTAGATTGGAGATACTAGCTGCAATTTATCCTATTTAAAATTGCATGCATTTGCATTTCTTGAGAGAAGTAATTAATTTGCATTTCCTGAGAGAAGTAAATAATTAATTTAATAGTCCTCAAATCTGTTTGCCTCAAATTTTGCCAAAGATTAACCACGTGGCCACAATATATAGGCATGCTGCTTGAGAGTTCAGCACCTTACAACTACTTGTATTCACTCCGAGCATGACAACAAAAATCAATCGAGTGCATAACAAAACAGGAAGGCAATAACAAGTGAAACGGAGAATGTTATGTGAAGTGGGTGCGTGGAAAAACAAAAAAACAAAGTCTTAATCACAACAAATTAAAAATCTGCTACATGAATTCTTTTTTGCCACCCCATTCAAATGGGGATGCAAATGAAAGGGTAAATTAATACACAAGGGAGTTGAATCCACAAGTAAACCACCCCATTAGCAGCGTACATACCAGCGGCTAAAGCAGACAACACCGGCCTTAGTCAGCTCTGCTAAGCAGAAAATGTACAAACATCACAGGGTGAAAGGTCCAAAACTAAAGCTGATGAGATCACATGTGCCCTAATGGCATTGAAGTCGATTGTTTTCATTATACTGCATGGTAGCAAGCATGCACTGAAGGGCATGACTGAGACGGCAAGGTCGCATGAAATGAACCTCGAGTCCTGGCTTACGAGTTGTGAAAACTCAATAAATGTCTTCCTAAGCAAAGATTTTGAGTACAAATGCCTCAACTTGTCCCGCAATCAAATTATACAGCATTTCAATAGAGCCAATAGCCACTAACAAATACTTGAGTCAGATGGAAATTCATAAATTCCAGACCCAGTCCGGTCAATTATGTCATTCACTGATTTTTCACCAGTGGAAAGCAGAATCGAAAGCCCCATGGTCATCTCCTCAAAGATCTGGATCCTGCCAAACAACGGGTTCTGGTTAGCAGTATTAATGAAAGCCAATAAAATACACCAAATATTCTTGATGGCAACAAATCCGCGCCCAACTTTACGATTCTGACTTCTGCAATTATCTACAAAAGCATGACGTTTGCAATACGGATAACAAGTATGGGTTAACATATTAGTGGCGTTTAAAAAATATAAATTAAGAATTTGTTCAAATCTACAGCTGAATCAGGATGCCATAAAACTGTACAACTTTCAAAAAATAACTTTACTCAGAAGTAGAGAGATTGAGGTTTTAACCAAAAATAAGGAATTTAGGTTCCAAATATATCAGATCTTTAACAGGCACAGTAACATGCACATGCCAGAAAAGCAAACGGATCTTCTTCCTACGTCTTGTTAAAAAATAAACAAGGTTAAAATTGAAATTGAACAGGGAGACAAACGAGACAATCTACAAACTCATGACTTTTGCAAGACCCGGTAAAACATGGATGGTCAAACAAGCCTGGGTATAGTTATTGGTGGGAGTTCAAAAATATAGGTGAAGAAGTATGTTCGCACCAAATAGCCATATGAAATGATATAACTTATAGTTTTTCTAAAGTAGCAAGATAGATTTCCTACTAAAGGAAAGACATGAGTTGTACCAAAAAACAAGAAACCAAGCCTAATTACTAACAAACTAAGCCTTGTGCAAAATGATACTTCTATCATTTATGAGGATCCTCCTCCATCTTCTCCGCCTTCATTTCCAATTCCTCATACTATCTTCTTGAGTGTGTACAAGATAAAGATCGAGAACTAAAGGTTTATTCGAGAAGGAACAAGGCACGTTTTCTTCATTTCCAATTCCTCATACTATCTTCTTGAGTGTACCAATCATCGAGAAGAATTGAGCTCAACAGAAATTCAGAATTGAGCACAGAAATTCTGGAAAACACAAGTCTCTAATCTTCCCATGAATCTTGATCTTGATGTCTCCACTGCTCATAAGGAAAGATATTAGATCTTGCACTTTGCATCCCATTTCTAAATTTGTTTCCTACCACAAATTGTCTCATACCTTTAGAGCCTTTACTATGATTTTGTTCCAAGAACTATACAGGACGCTCTACTTATTTCAAGGTAGAAAGAGGTTATTTATGATGAGAACATGGCACGGAAAAAGAATGGTACGTGACAGCTTGTTGATCTTCCACCAACAAAGAAACCAGTCGGAAACAAATTGGTGTTTCCAATAAAGCAAGAAGCTGATGGAACAATTGAAAGATTGAAGGCAAGACTTGTTGCAAAAGGGTTTGCACAAACTTATGAGATCGACTACCAGGAAAGTTTTGCTCCAGTGGCAAATATCAACTCAGTTTGAGTTTTTCTTTCCCTTGTAGCTAAGCTGGATTGGCGTCTTGAATAGCTTGATGTTTAAAACGCCTTCTTTATGGTGATATAGAGTTGGGAGTGTATTAGCTAGATTGATGTCTTAAACAGTTGATGTGAAAAATACCTTCATTTATAGTGATCTAGAGATAAGCATGGAAGCACCGACACAACACAGACACGCAATTTTTCAAAAAAGGACCATCATGAGTCGTCGGGGACACTTTACATTAAAATAATATTTATTTATTTTTAATTTTTATAGCATGGGAATGCTTAATCCCTAGAACAAACAAAATGATAGATGTGTTTTCTTTAATTTCTAATTAAAGTTAGGGGTTAATAGTAATTTTGACAGTTAAAAGGTCATCCAACATTTCAAAACAAATAGCATGTTGCTCAAAGAGTTCAACAGTAATTTTGTTGGTAAAAAAGGAGAATCTCATTATTTATGCATTAATTAACCGAAAGCGTGTCTTGCCTCTTGAAAAGCCAAAATTGGTGTTTCGGACTCAAAAGTTCTCAATCTACTATGGTTTGGATAAGCCGTTCGAACTTCGAACCAGATGCAATGAACATCGTCCATACTTTGACTAGGGTTTAGATGCGTCAGTGGTCGGGAATTTCCATCCGACACCTAACGTCATGCGATAATAATATCATAAATGGAGAAAACGATAGACCAGATGAGTTTCTCCTTTTTACTTCTTTATTTTTGTGTTTTTGTTTTTAAACTCATAGCATTTGGTGATGCATACATGGTTTGTTGCCAATGCATACATGGTGTGTCAGGGACGTGTCCGACCGTACAAAACCAAAAAATGAAATGGACATGCCACTTGGAGTATCCGACACGTCGGTGTCAGGTAAGTCTCGGACATTGACGCGTCGGTGCCGGTAGTATGTCAATGCTTCCCAGGGAAAAAGTCTATATAGAGTTGCCTCCTAGATTTGAAGATACCTTTGGTAGAAAGAAAGTTTACAAATTAAGCCCTTGTTTGGGATAGCTTAAAATTAATAAAATTATGATGTCAAAGTCAACAATTAATTTTAACCACACAATAAATTAAACCCACAACTTACATCAACTTTTATCAAAATTTGCTAAATATTTTATCAAAAGCTTAGTCAAACAGGCCCTAAAGAAATCATTGTTTAGACTAAAATGACCACCTCGAGCCTAGTTTGATAATTTACTAAAGTAGTTCGTTGGTGTCAATATACTCAAACTAAAGATGATCATACTATGTTCTTCAAACACACTTGAAATGAGAAAATTGTCGATGATATTATCGTCATTGGAAATGATGGTGAAATAAGAAGGCCCAGAGAGATGTTGGCTGAAGACTTTGAGATTAACAATTTGAGAACCTTGAGATGTCTTTTGAGAATCGAAGCGCAAGATTGGTAAATGAATATTTCTCTTGAAGAAAGTATATTCTAGACTTCATAAACAAACGTGCATGTTCGGCTGGCCTGCAGACCAAGAGATACACTAATTGATCTTAATCACTTTGGGAGAATGGGAGCCATTGTTAAGAGCAATGTAGTTCATATAGGTCGATACCAAAGACTAATTGGTAAGTTGATACATTTATCTCGTAATAGACATGAAATTGCATTTTCAATTAGCGTAATAAGTCAATTTATGCATTCTCCTTGTGAAGACAAAGGGTCTACATCTGGGTATTACACATTTGTTGGTGGGAACTTGGTTATGTGGAAAAGTAAGAAATAAAAAGTGGTGACAAGATCAAGTGCTGAAGCGAAGTTCACAACAATGGCTTAAGGAATACGTGAAATTCTTGTGGTTAAAAATATTGCGAAAAGAACTACGAGTTACTCGAGAGGATACAATGAAGCTCCACTGTGTTAACAAAGCGGTTATCAACTATGCTCACAATCCCGTTCAGCATTATAGTGCAAGCGTGTTAAAGTTGATAGGCATTTTATCAAAAGAAAAGATTGAAAGTAGACATATTTGTATTCCATTTGTTTCTAGCAGCAAAGCACTCCAAGACCTATTTTCTATTCATGTTTTAGCAAACTCAAAATGATAGATGAATTTGAACCAACTTGAGGGAGAGGAGAACGTGGAAAATAACTGTAATTTAATTTATTTTCTAGTTGATATCATTAGCATAATTATAGGAATGTTGGGGCATAATTAAAGAAGAATATTGAAAGTTGTCCAGTTTTCTTTCCTATATATTTGTTGGCGTAGCCTTCAGAATTCATTTATGAAATATATGAAATTTCACAAAATTCATGAGTTCTTTCAAACCTATTCTAATAAGATGCATAACTCTTATAAATGGGAGCCTTTTAAGTCGACACAAGACATCCCTCAACCACCGCGCCTCCCTTAATTTATCCTCAATTAGTATCACCTCTACTTGTTGACGTATGTTCTCATTTCTAACATTTTTATTCAAGCACGACCACATATCCATCTTAACATCCTCGTTTCCGCCACATTTATCTTATGACATCTTGTCCTTAAACAACCCAACACTCGGTATCGTGAAATATAACGTCTAATAATTGTTATATAAAACTGAACTTTAACCTTGAATCTTCTTATCCCACCAAAATTCTTGTTACTCCATGCCATCCAACCCTTAGTAATCCCATGCATTACATCTTCTTCAATTCCTCCTTCCTTGTTAGTAATCAAACCTATATATCTAAAACCATCACTTTTCAAGTCAACGTGATTCTCTATAGTAACTCCTATCCTTATCTTTAATATTAATAAAGTGGCATTGCATGTATTGTGTCTTTATTCTACTTAACGTAAAACCTTTAGATTCCAAAGTACCAACTTATGACTTAACCTCTTCGTAGTCTCGTCAACTAAAACTATATCATGAGTGAACAGCACACAAGGTAACATGCATGTACCGAAAAACAAATTGTAGAACCTAGGAGAGACCAAAATATTTGAGTAACCTTACAATTGGCCAGTGCTATTCACTGTCATTCAGAAAGAGCAGAAGCAGTCTTCTTTTACAGCATGTTTAAACAGAAGGTCAGAATTGAAGCTGGACAAGGAGACAGTGAATCATGCCTTCAAGTGAAATACTTACTACTTGGACGCTTTACACTGCGGCAGAACCTGCTGCCACATTGACAGCGAAATGCCTTAACCGGATGATCATGGTCGTCAAAATCAATACCATAATCCTGCAAGGATAACATTAAAATTTCTTAATAAAGAACATAATCAAATACACAAATTTAGGTGATGCATGGCCATCAATTGTTATTTACTTTAAAAAGCACATGATTGAACATAGACACAGATAAAAGAGAGTAAACAATGCAATTAACTGCATTATATATTACGCATAGTAGCAATCATAGAGACAAAAATGGTGAACTAAAAGGCACAAGTGGGAACATTTACTTAGAAATCAATATCTTAAATTCAATCTTATGTTGCTAGATTTCTAGACATTTAATAATCCTTTAAGTTAGAGATTAGTCTATACTGGGGAACTTTCCTTGTGTATTTCTTCCAGTTGGCCCATTGTTCATATGATAAACAAGCAGCTCTAGACACTATTGGACTCTCCCTCACTCCCATCTTGTTTTCTCCTCCTCCATTCCCTTCTCTCACTTTCATTGCGTCATCATGAGATACACAGATGCCCTACTTGGAACCAGATAGCTATCGAGCCTACTTTGTGAAGGCCTCTTTAATTCGGCCTGATGCAGGTCAACCAATTCTTTGTACTTCTCTACTTACCTATCCGTGCACATTTAAAATATCAATATGCACCGTATGTGTCAACCTTGGCAACAGTGGTCATGGTAAGGTCCTTCCTTTTCTTATTGAATGAGAGAAAGCGGACCAGTTGAGTGGCCAGTTCACTGGCTAGTTCACTCGAGTTAATAATGACTGGTAGAAATGAAATGAACATCAGACTCAGATGTGCAACAATGAAGTCACCACTAACCCTTTTTTCATTTATATTGCTTGTGCCTATGTTATAATCCTCCTATTTACTAGTTAGAACTTGTACAAATTACGTCCTCTTTCCAGAAATAGTTATTCCCTCCCCAAAAAGCCCTTACTAAAGTACATAATGTGACTAACAAGGATTCTTGTTCCTTAGATGTGAGGGTAAAAATGAAAAGTTACATCAAGTATCCACTTTATCAACTATCACCTAAACTCCGTGACATTTCAAATCACCTCAGCGAATTATGGAAGGAGTAATATTTAATACGGTAAACAATAAAAGGTGGGTGCCGATGGACAATCTAACTCTAACATGTTTGCAAAACTCATTTCAAAGAACTATTACATACACAATTCAATATATTAAGAAAAACAGTCACGCAACCAAGATGTAACCAGATACCACCATGGAGAATCTAACTACCATGTCCAGACAAGAAAATATATGGTGCAGATATATCCAAAACATATGCTAAACTGCAGCTACCATCCCAAGCGTATAGTGTCTTTTGCACTTTTTAGCCTCATCTTTTGTTCTTGGTATTGAGCTCCTCAATCTTTCATTTTTTTAGCGCAAAATGGTACTCACTGACGGAAACCGTCCAAAATGACCATCAAGTTGACACAAAAGACAAAAATACTCTTCAATTAAACAAGTAAAAGTGAAGAAAAAAAAAAATTCAAAAACAAAAAATCTTTATCTTCCTACCTCCACCGCACTCCTACCAAGCCCCACAGCAACCACCACCCACCACCGGAATCTCCACCCAACACAGCCCCAAGCAATTGCCCAACCACAGAAGAAGCCAATATGAGATTCACAGCCCACCCATTCCATGGATAGAACATTCTTTTCTGAAATCTCCTTTACACAACTATGACCAAAACGAATTCAGATTCAAAGACTTTAGTTTTCCATCACTCTATTTTCTCACCATCTGCCATTACATTTTTCCACATTCTCTAAAGATTCTCTTTTTCAATTTTCATTAGCCATTTCAGGAGCTATTTTCCTAAACTGGATTTTAATTTTTTTGGATTTTCCGTTAATTTGTGCATGTTAATATCTATTTTTTTCTTTGCAGATTCGTGTAAAAACCCAGTAGATGGAATGAAAGCGAATCTTGACATAAAGACCCAATATCTGAGACTGCCTTCTTCCTGACATAAGGCTGATCTGCACTTGAAATTTCTCCAATATTTAGATCGGTAAATCGTTGTGGGAGTGACCTTTGCAAGTAGAGTCAAAATGTTGACTACTCTTCAAATAATAGATCGATTGTTAGCTGATTTGCTGGATGAACACGATCAGTTTAAATGGAGTGCGAGCAACAGTTCCTGAAAAATATCCCAAAAAAATCTGGGTAGAAGTAGTTCTAGATGCACACACTTGAAAAATCAACTACCCTCTAGAATCTTGGACAAGAAAAGTCCTGTGGATGTTGTATCCAAGTTCTTCCATCTATACTTGAAAGTCAAAATCAACTTCCTCCCAAGGTAAACAGTTGTTCAACTTTTGTTCATATCCATGCCAATCAGTTTAGTAAATTGGATGCCCAATTTGTTAAATGGTATTTTTCGAGTATTTCCGAAAAACAGGAATTCAAGTGTTATCACCGAGGCTCGAAAAGATGTTTGTATCAATGAATGTTACTTTTGCTGAAAATCTTTCTTCTTTTCTACACATTATCTTCAAGGGAAGTAAAATGGAAGATGAGGGGAATTCAAACCTGGATTTTTATCTCATCAATAACCGCTCAAAGAACCCTTCACCAAGCAGTCTCGGTCCAATTGATGGTCCAACTACTGTTTTATCCCAAGAAGCACGGCACAGATATGCGAACGCGGACGGACACGACACAACATAACACGAACATGCCAAGACGTGAATTTTAGATAAAGTAGGACAAGAACACGTCAGTGGCACCTCGATTTAACTTCTTTAAAATTATACATCTATGTATTGTATCTTTATTTTTATATTTTTAATGTTTTGTTGGTGAAATCTTTTAGAATCGGATAAGTAGCTATTAGTTATATTAAAATTACTGAGTTTACACTCTTTATTACCATGGTTTAAAAAATCCCGATTGAGACCCGCCTCAATGTGTTGATTGTGAGGCAGTTTTTGGAAGCGTACACCTCATAGGCATGAGGGTGCACTCCTTAATTTTCCAAACACACATATTTTGATGTAGGTGTGGGCACACGAATAATTAAAAATTCTGATTGGCCCAATTTTTCAACAGCCCACCACCCCACCAAAACATCAAAAATTGTGTTTCTCGTAGAACCACTTTGGAAATAGTCCATTGCTCCCACCAACTAAAATAATAGTTCTTTTTTGTTACTTTATAGATTTTTCTTTAGTTTGTTTGCAAACTTTAAATTGTTCAATGGTGAATTTTGAAGATTGTTTATGATTTATTATGAGTTTACTTTGTATTTTAATAATTTTTTAACATTTTTTGGTTTACAATGAGGTTTATGCCTCACCTCACAAAAGAAAAATGCCTCAGGATCCAATTACATCTTTTTAATCATTGCACATTACTACTACCACATAAAGAAAAATGCATATCATAGATATATAAAAAATAAAAAAATAAAATAAAATTCTAAATGGAGGTCGTAGAACTTATGTCACATTATTGACTCTTTTAGACAAATGTTTTAATAATGAAAATTTTCATTAATTTCAAAATATACAACATGGGACTTTTCGTGTCCTTGACGTGTCAAGGACATGTTCCTCGCGTTTCTAGAACTAAAAGAATATAAACAATATAGGACACGCAGCTTGGCATGTAGGACATGCGCCCGAGGGGAGTTCTTAAAATTTCCCTTTAATATCGAAAATTTAAATATATAAATACATAAAATAAGACATACTACGTGACATGCCGAATAGATATCCTGAAGTGTCCGAGAAGTGTCGGTGTCCGAGAAGATACATGCACGTGTCGGACACGAATACACCACCTTAATAGAAGTGCACGTGCTTCACAAGATTTATCTAATGGAAATGAAGAACGGGAAGTTTGTGATACACTACCATTGAAAGTCTATTCAGAAATTGGTCACCTCCTCATCCAATGTGGGTTCAAAAATCCAAACCAGTAACAATATTGAACTCCACTTTCATCCGACTCCTTTCAAAAGAACAAATAGAAGCCATTAAAATGACCAATATTAGTTGACCACTGCCACCATATGATGATTTTTGGTAGCTCCGAAGGCTCGTAATAAAGGTAACGGTTCAAATCTGTCTCCGCAACATTTCATTTATCAAAATATTTTAGGTCTAACTCTGTAGCTAGTAATTAGAGTAATTTTCCCAATTAGGAAAGGAACAATGTAGTGTACAACACACCCTATATTCAACTTTGCTTCCTTTGATATATTATCCTTGACACATCATACCTTCCTGTCCAACTGAACCCTACTGGAACACCACCAACAGTATAAGAGGCACTTAAGGATTAAGACTGGAATAAAAAAGTATATGATGAAATGAAAGCTCTTGAGAAAAATTAAACTTGGAAAATGTTGAGCTTCCAAATGATAACGGTAGATGGGTGTAAATGGGTGTTGGCAATAAAATACAAAGTTGAGGGGACTTTGGCAAGATACAAAACTCGACTAGTTGCTAGGAAAGATAGTCAAACGATTCAAACCTATGGGTTGATGACTTTATACCATTTCCCGCGTAGAAAAAATAAATACTATTCATATGTTATTAATTTTGGGAAATAAATCTTGATTGTCTTTGTAACAATGATGTTAAAAATGTTTTTTTTATGGCAACCTAGAAAAGCGGGTATTCGTTAAAGCTTAACTAGGATTGATGAGATTTTTAAAAATAAAAGTGTGGAGTTCGAAAAAATGCATTATTGAGGCTACAATAATAGCCTCAATAGTCCATAAGGAAGATATGACGGTGATGATCTCGTAAAGATAAATGAGCTTAGAAGGCAGTTGTCCAAAGAGTTTGAAATAAAAGACTTAGAAGGCTTGAATATTTTCTAGTATTGAAGTTGCTTTACTCAAGAAATAGAATCTTCATCTCATAAGCTAAATACATCCTTGATCTCCTCAAGGACAAAAGGATGCTTGGTTCTAGACCATTTGATACTCCTATGGAACTAAACCTGATTTTCTCAGCAATTTTGGCACTTAGGACGAGACTAAAATTAATCAGGTCTTCCTACCTATTGATAGAGATCTTATCAAATCGATCCCTTTGAGTTTGCACAACTAGAATGACAGAATTATCTGGCATTATGAAAAGAATGGATAGTATTCTGTTAGTAGTGGTTATCGACTTCTACTCAAAGAACAAATATCTCATATTGGTCCAAGCACAAATGGACTAAACCTGTGGTAAAAACTTCTATGGAAATGGCGACTGCTTCCCAAAATTCGAATTTTCCTTTGGCGTGTATTTCACAATGCCATTCCTACCTACAACAATAAGATGTTTCTGGCATGTGAAATTTGCGAGTATGTGGTTAAAGATAATTCTTGAAGATCTCAAAATTCACTGAGAAGAAATTTATGTATATTGTGATAAGAATTCAATAATTAGCGGGTGGGTTTTGACAGATTCAATATTCAGAAAAGGAAATCTTGGTTCTTGATTCTTGATTCTTAGCAAGTCTGTATTCATTTTGCATGAGATAGCACAAAATCAGAAACAGATTAGGTTACCTTTCTGGCAGCAGGAGTCTTGTATAAAATATAAATAGTGTATGTATTATTCAAAATAAGATAAGACCAAAAAAAAAAAAACTCACGCGCATGCATATATATACATATACACACATACATACATACATATATATATATACACACACACAAACATATAAGTATAACTAAACAAAACAGCAAACTAAGCCTTATTCCTATAAAATCTAGGATCAGCTACATGCATTCTAGGATCAGCTAAGGCAATCAGAATGTTTTTAACTACGATAGACCATGTTAATTTTGGTCTCTCTCTCCCTTTCTAATATGTTCTATTGAGATCTCATTACTCTTGTGAATGGGAGCTTCTTTAAGTGACATCCCCCAACACCTAAGTCATCCTACCCTTAATTTATGCTCAATGGGTGCCTTCGTCTTCCCTAAAACCCACCTAAAATAATACTAGGATAGATGGTTTTCAACTAGCAATGATTAGGTTGAAAGTTGCTTAAGCATACGCTGCATTTTCATTCTAACGGATTTATGACATTTTCGAGACACCAAAACTCCTTTTTCAATGACATAGTGCTTCCTCAACATGATGCTAATTTCAGTAAATTATGGTCTAGATTAAAAACATCCACCAATATTATTGCCACATTTCCACTGTTCCAAATTGAGCATTTTCTTGCTCCTCAGTTAACAATCAAGAAGCAAGTGTTTTTCCCACTAATCATTTCACACCAGTCAACTATACACTACTTATCTAATAGTAGACATCTATACCTCTCTAGAGCAACAAAAAGCAAGTTTATACATAAAGCATAATACAATGAAATAAATCCTACTCACCCAAGTGAGTTCTTCCATGGCTTTTACCTTTCTTGTAGTGAAAAAGGCAAGCTGCATTAAAAGATGCAAAATCCAATAAAACTGTGGACACAAATAATTAACAGCAGGCAACATGGAAAATGGAAAAGATAAAACGTGCAGGATAGGATTTTATACATGGTAATAGTGGTGATCAGGTGTCTCCACTTCCACCGGTATCTCCACCATGTTTGAATCGAAACACCTAGCAGGATATAAAAATGGCTATTAAGAAATCTGCAATTGAAATCAAAGAAAGGCTCTGAGAAAGAGAAGTCTCTTCTACAAAATTTAATGCACTCTACATTCTGGAGGCAGAGGGGGATTGGACACAAAAGAATAGTTTGTCTTTGACAAGGATGCTGACATATTTAAGCAAATGCAATTTTATGGGTATATGTATGTGCTTCTAGGAACCTATGGGAGGAGGAGAGAGACTCAATTACATAAACATAAGAGTTTTAGGAAGTGAGCATTATTGGATAGGTTGAATAGGATAATCTAATAAATGAAATAAAAAAGTTTGAAATTAATGCTTACCTTCTTCAAGTTTCCCATCTTATCTTCACATTATCATAAACAATGTGATAAAAAATGGCATTTAGATATTTGTACTGAATGACTGGACCCTTAAACAAAGCTCTTTGATGGAGCAACTTTTGATAACACAAAGGAATCACACTAATAATCATTTGCCTTGGTATGCTCTTTCTCTCTCTTTTGGAAGGGGCTCATCTTTTGGACAAACCAGAATTGTGTTACTAACTTGCTATATCACACAAGAGATTAAGACTAAGAGACGTGATTACCCACCAGTGAATTTCAGGGGGGAAAAAATAAAATGCTTAGCATTCTCAATCAAATGAACTTGCCTATGATTAATATCAAATGAACTTACCTATGATTAATAAACCTTGCCACATTACCATAATATGTAGCATCTAAACAAAGAGCTTCTTCATCCTTTAGCACAACTTCCGAACCCCAATCAGCATCAAGAAGCACGGGATATGAATGTTCTTCCCTTTTGGAGCTCCGTGAAACACGATCATATAGCTCCGCATTTGTTAAAACTTCTCCAACATATTCGCAAACAAAGGCACCTTTTGGCAGGTCCTCTAGGGTGCGTAAACCCCACCCTTTTCCACCAGGGGTCATAAACACCTGAAAGAAAAAAAAATATGAGGAGAAATTAGTGCAATCATGGTAAACTTATTATTAAAGCATCAACAATACCATGGGACTCCATAACCAAGCAAGAAGCACATGGGGTTGGGTCTAGGTCTGAACATAGCCAGGAACTCCTACCTGTAAATTGCGACTTATTCCCCTTTGTACCACTCGATTGCCACACTGTATAGGACACCCACATTTCCACCAACATTCTTTGATGAACTTCCTCACCAAATGACCTTTGCAAGATCCAACAATATCTTCATTTTTTGACCTTTCCAGTGGGCATTCCTTACAAAAGTACTGGCAGTGTTTTTCAGGATCCCGATTCATTGAAATACACTCTTTAAGGAATTCATCCTTAATGAGTCCATCTGTTGTGTATGCAAACTCACCGCCAGTTTCATGTGAACATGCACAAGGCATGGATAATGATAGACAATCACCAGAACAGGTTGAACAACAATTATTATCTCCTATACGAGCTAGAGAAAAATTCACATACGCATTTTGGAAAACAGCATTTTTGGGTATGTAGAAGAAAGATGGCGGAGACTTGTTATTAACATCATTCACCAGGGTAATTACTACTCTTTCTTGTCCCTTGGCTATATCAACAACGTCATGGAGTGACCTTATCGTTTCAGGTGTCAATTGATGCTCCTGGCTAACTACAACATGCTGGAAGTTTGTGTCTTCAAGATCATTCTCTTTATTTTCTTCATTTGTTTCACAGTAATTTTCACTGGCCTTCTTGTTAAGCTGCATGCCGTCATCCACGCCGTCACAAGGTGGAGGAAGTTGTGGTTCTTGGGGCAGAACTACCTCCTCATCAAACTGAGAACTGACTGATCCATCCAAAGGATTAAAGTGCGCGCCTTTAGCACCTAAAGCATCTGTTGCAAAAGATTTTTTGAATGAATAAATACTGAGTTTCACATCTATGGTTACTGGCAAATAATTAGAGGATTCAGTTCCTAATTTCAGAAAGCATTCACACATTTCTTTCATAAGTTTCATCGCTGAAAAGTTCGGATCAAAAGTTTTATATGATCAGACATTTATCATCCATAGATTTTAGTACTGCATTAAGACTAGGCACGTGGAAGCCAGGCCTTCCGATAGCCAAGTTGCAGCTCAAAGAAATTTTCACCTCTCCAAAAGGTGAGGAAGCAATCTCAAGGTTTGAAGAAGATTCACCTGAAACCCTTGCCGGCTCACCAATGTTTCTCGTTTCAATTGAAATGGAATCCCCATCAGCTGTGCCTTTTTCACCCGTTGACTGTGATGCTAACGGATCAGGACCATTATTTTCTCTGATTGAACCATTTCCACTTGATGACTCTCCTTTACTTGATGGATCTGAAATGATGAACTCGAAGAAATTCAGCTATATTTCCTACTGAAATAGATAAAGGCAAATGCAGGAGACAAACCTTAAGTTGAACGTGTCAGACATATGCCAAATATATTGATAGTTTAAATAAGACACAGTCTGGGAACTCAATGGAATAACCCACAACTGGGCAGCAAATACTTCTCTCAACAGTCAACGTCCAATATATGAAAATCAATCAAGTATATAAAAAAGTAAGTCATAATCAATATACGTCCATATTGACAATTAAAATCGGAGGTCTTGAAACTTTTAAAAACCTAAAAACTTAATAGAAACCAACAAACACCAGGACCAGGTATTTCTGGGAGCCAAATGGGAAGATGGTCCAACGATCCAAGTGAAGTAGAGGGACCAATTATATGGACAAAATTTAGATGGGTAAGTTAATAAATAGAAATGCAGAAGCAAAGCTCATATAAACTAACGAAATAAAAATGTGTCAAAATGATAGTAGCTTTCAGCAGGATGTTTAAGCTATACCTGGCTGGATGACCGTAATAGGAACCTCAAGCTGTGACACGTCATAGGTGACCGGCTCGTCTTTAATTAAAACATGACTGGTAGTAGTCTTCTGTTTGGGCAACACTGCAATGCTGGGCTCAAGCTTTGGCTCTTTAAGGCACCCAGCAAGAGATGACCTCTTCTCCCCAGAAGGAATTTGAGGTGAGAGAGTTCCCTTTCCTCTATCTCTGAGGCGCATTGGATGAGAAACAGAATTGGATTCAGTTCTCAAACGGATTTTTTGCTGACTTTTATTGACAGCACTAGGCCGAGAGGGATCACACCTCTCCTGGACCATCATTGATTTGGTAGAAACAGGTAGCTCTTCTTTGTTCTTACCAAGTAATTGGCATGCAGCAGCCTGTGACTCAGACATCAGTTTTCCAGTATTGGGCTGAGGTGAGTCTGCTATGCCTTGTGACCGATTCTGATTCTGGGGACACGTTTCACGAAGTTCATCCTGTTCTTCTTTAGGTATGACAAGTGAAGTTCCAGGCAAGCTAGTATTATTTAAGGAGGGTGAAGCTTCACCTTCTCGGTTTCTTAGTCGTGACCTTTTAAAGGGTCGTTCAGGCTCCTCATTAACCTGAGCTTCTTCCTCCAAATAAACCTCCTTCCATTTAACAGAAGTGGACAGGTTCAGTGTCATAAGATTGACGAAAATAAGAGAAGAAAGAGATTAACAACAAAAATTCACTAGCAATAAAAAATTGATTCCAGAAAGCACAACCATCAAAAAAATAAAAAATGCTGCTTACTTCATTATTCGCAATCTTCTTTGACTGCTCTATTGCCTGAATGATGAGATAAATCAAGAAAAATTTGCACTTCAACAAAAAGTATTCAAAACTTCGAATGGTAAGGAGTCTAACAGATGGAATTAACTTAAAGGTAATAACTCAAAAGAGGAAAAAGGGAGAAAGAAAGGAAGAAGAACAATTTTTGAGGGGAACACCATACCTCTGCTTCCTCGCTCTCAAATATAGCATCAGCAAGGGCTCTGTAATTTTCCCCTTCAATAAGCTCCCAGTTTTTATCAAACAACTTTAGTAGATTTTTCAATACAGGCTTCACCTTATCTTCGGAGATCCCAATATCCTTCATAGCACGAAAGGCTTTCGTAACTCTTGGATTCGGTGGCATGCTTATTCCAACAGTTTTTATAAAGCAGCCTCTGAACCTTCCAGGGAACCTGTATTCCTTAATTATGTGAGCTACAGAACAATAGAAAATGCCTAAACCTATAATCTAGTAAAGTAAACAAAATTCAGTGACAGATAGCCACTGACGTATGATACACAGAACCGTCAAAACTAAATATTGGGGAGACCATGCCAAATAATGATCATTACGTCAAGCAGGTAGCAGAAGCTAGATAGGTTGCTTGTGTCAGAAAAAGGAAACACGCTCCAAAAGACTCGTATTTGTCCTGTTTCAGACCTTTGGGTTCCACCTACATAAATGGTGGGCACACTAGCCTAAGTTATTGGCCAGCAATGAAGCTCCAACTTTTAGCTGGAAACCAAATGCAGCAAAATATGGAGAAGAGATGCCTGCTAGCCCCAGTAGTGTCCACACCAATTAATACTTGACATCCTTAAAGCATACTTTGACCAACTTTCAAATTGAATGTAATAAATAACTACATTAAAGGCGAGTTATAGAAAGTCATATTCTCTCAGGCTCTTGTACAAACACATAATCCTTACAAGGGCAGCACAAGCAGCAGGCCTCAGCTGGCCTACTAGCAACCACCACAACCAATGCTCTAGATCACTGAAGATTACGAGCTTCATTTTGGATGTGCCTGTAAGGTTGTTAACGATTAAAGCGAGAAGATAACACTTAACTTAAGACCTAGAGTGATAGGAAATTCTCCAGTTCTACTGTCACTACATCTCAAGACTCATGACTGTTCCATTGTACATGTTGTTAATTATATAATCAATCCAATAGAAATTCATTCTCTCTGGCACCCACCATAGCACTTCTATAGGTACCTATCATGGACTTTTACAAGTCAATAAAATCCATGTGCGAGAAAGACGTGAAAAAAATTTGCAGGATGATATACAAATGAAAACACGGATCAAACTCAGGTGTTACACTACAAAATAGAAGTGCTTGCTTCCAAAAATGAGATGTTAAAGAAAAAGGCGTTCTAGCAATGGCTCGTTCTTACCCAATGTAAAAACATAACTCTACAGTTCTTTACACATAGTTACACTAGCATGCAACTAACACATGAATCTCAGTGGAATGTTGTGACCTCACCAAATGGCAATTGCTCATTCTTGCCCAATGCAGAACATACATCTACATTTCTTTACACAATCACATTAGCATGCAACAAACACATGAATCTTGGAAGATTGTTGTGACCAAATGCAATAATCTGCACAGTTTGTTCTTGTTAACGAAGACCTAAAATTGCCATGCCATATAAGAGAAAACTAGATGACATTACAGCACTGGCATCAGCGTGCTAAGGTTTGACACCATCAAATTTAGGGTAAATTCCTACAGGCGTCCCCAACCTTACATAAGTGACAGCCATGTCCCCAATTTTCCATTTGCCATTTGTGGCATCCATGTCTCCAATCTTTTAGCATTGTGCACACAGTATCCCCACCTAACGAGAAACGTATATTTAGACGTTAAATGGCCATGCGATAGGCGTGTGATATGTGACTGAAAAGGTAAAATTGTCCAAAGAAAGAGCAAGATTTAATGTAATTTGATCTATCACCGTTCGAATTTTGGAGTAAATTAACTCTTTTTTTTGGGACAATTTTACCCTTTCAGTCAAACATTACATCCATGTCGCTTGAAAATTTTCCATCTAAGTAGATGTTTTTCATCTGGTAAAGATACCGCATGCACAATGTTAAAAGGTTGGGTCATGGGTGTGACACTTATGAAAGGTAGGGGACCCTATAAAAATTTACCCTTAAATATGACATGTAAACATATCGCTGATATTCTTTCCATCCCAAAGGAATTACTTTTTCGATTTTGGAGATCAACTCAAGGTTTTCAAGGTCATCTTTTCTATCAGTTTAATTAACCTCTTATCAAAAACTTTTTATAGCTGTATCTATGAGAATTTTATGATTCTAAATTTTTTTAGCTGAAACCAAATACAACAAACAGCAGCAAAAGATTGGGTCTTGAACCTAGTAAATTCTAGGTCGGTCACATGAATTTTTTCGTCACTATGTTGTGTTCATTGCTAGATCTATTCGAAAGTCCAAAGTAACTGGATCTTAAAACTAAATAAATTATTAAAAAAATGCACATCGAGATCAAGAGATAAAATAACATGTATAGAAGATTACTCAAGAACAAATGCAAGGATACAAAGCAATTCTAAACAAATATATAATCTTAGAGTAATTCAATTCTCCGTAAGTTGGAAAAATATTTTTTCATTTTTCCCACTACACTTCAATTTTAGGAGACTACAATTATACTATAAGAAATCCAAAGAGAGAGCTTTGGCACCTCTACGAAAGGAAGTGGTGATTGAGCATAAATGGATGAATTGGCAATTATACATATATCCAAAGGGAAAACTTTGGCACCTCTACGAAAGGAGCTGATGATCGACCATAAATGATGAATCCCTATTACTTGTTGAAAAGAATGTTGTAATGATTTTTCCTCCGTTGTGAAAACTTAAATGCAACCTAAGCATAGAAGATTTTGATGAGTTGGCATATTAATCAACACCTCACAGCTCACACGTGTAAAGCATGCAAAATGTGGATATATTTTTGAATTATGTCTGTTACAAGTGATACATGGCATAATTTTTACCGCTTAGGGGAGAGATGTCTATTAAAACATAATAACATAATGCAATTTAACTTGACTAAGCAACAAGAAGTTCTTTTTTCCCCAGACATCAAATATAGAAATAGACTACTAGTATAAAATGTGGTGAAAGGCCTTTGAAATACATATTACTAGAATAGAAGTGTATACCGTGTTAACAATACAGGTAAAGGTTGAGAACCAAAAATGTTAAACGAAAGAACTGAACCACACCATTCCAGATGGATTGAATGAAGTGGATCTGATGGGTGAAAAAAGAAGATTGGGCAAATTTTTAGTCATACCACAGTTTGTCTGATTCAACCTGAGGAACTAAATTTTTTTACCATGGGCTCAAGCTAGAAGTTGGCAAAAATGATAGAGTGACCAAAGGTTAAAGAAAAATAAAAGTTGAAAGCAGCCTCAACTTAAACATGACATTTATTTAGGCTCATTTTATTTAATGTACCAACACCCAACAAATTTAAAATGTTTCAAATTTTTACTCAACTTGATCTCCTAACTTCTAAATAGACAAACCAGCTTTTGAGCTCAAATTGAATTATGCTTGACGAAGGCTCATTCGTTTATTGCTTCAAGACTGAATTAATAAGCCTGAATATAGCTTAAAGCCTGTTTACAATTTCAAGCCAATCTCAGGCACATCCCTAGCTTAAATAAGAAAACTCGTGAAAGATGCATTTTCCAGTGTGGAATTATAGCTCTAAAAATTGTGTCTCCTAATGTCAATGACATCCATCTTGTGCTGCAAATTGCCACTAAACTAAAACATTTTCAGTTGAAAAAAACACACATAGGATTTCTTTCTTTTAGATTATTTGGTACAACTTCTCATGTCAATTTTGATCACTATCAACTAGAAAATTGTAGCTCTTACAGACAGTGGGCATTGCAGAACATTAATCCACTGTTCCAAAGAATCATATATTGACTTGACCTTTAAAATAGTTGAAATCCTACACTACCACAGGCGGATATACTTGGGGACCAGAGGGGCCTACGCCCCTGCTCAATTTTAAAAAAAATAATTAAATTACATATATTGATTATTTGTTTGATATGTTTGTATTTAACTAATTTATTTTCGACTTTTGATAAGTCCAGGTTGGTTCAACTTGCTAAGTTTTATCTAAACAACTTCTCTAATGTTGAATTTGAGTTATTTGGTAATCAATTTGACAATTATAAAATAGATGTACGCTCCTCAATGTGGAATTTTCGGGTTTGAAAAGAATCAGAGGTTAGTGGCCTTACACAAAAGCTAATTGAGACACACAAAAAAAGACTAGATTTATTCTTTAATTGATTTGCTCATCAAATTAGTTTTTCTTTTATCAATCGCAACTGTTATGGTAGAAAATATGTTTTCAACTATCTATATCATAAAATATCTACAGCACAATTGGATTAGGGATGAATGGATAAATGATTACATACATTGAAAAATATATTTTTGATAATATTTGTAATGGTAATGTTGTTAAACGATTTAAGATTATAAAAACTTGTCATAGACAATTTTATTGTATTGAAATTTTTATTGTTGCTTTATTGTATAATTCGTCACAATATTTTTAGCTTATTATTTATATATGCTCCTCCTTGACTGAAATCCTATGTCCACCCCTGACTACATTGGTTTTTCTCCTTCTATCTGTTTAATTCCATTCCCACTTTTAGTCACTGTAATCTACAAAATAAAAGCTAATATATTGAAAAATATCATTCCCTGTTGGGACGACAAAAATGGAGAAAACACATACAAAAAAATAAGATTATAACAACACTTGGACTTAATTTGAATAATCTCACATTTTTAAAACTCGCAGCAACCTGCATGCAGCATGTCTATTTTATTTACAAAAATGTAAAAACACATGTTTTGCGGTAATCAAACAGAGGCGAGCATGAAGGGACTAATTGGACTGCTATTTTTTTTCGTGAAATATATGAACGAACAAAATTCCAGGTGTCCACAAGGCCACTAATTAACAAAAAAAAAAAAAAAAAATCAAAAAATGAAAATCGAATAACATTGAAATACCAACAAAGAAATCAAAAAAAAAAATAGAAAAATAGTAGAGCAGCAGACGAGCAATAGAATGTAGAAATCGAATCGCGCGGAAATCAAAAGCAAAAGAACTTACCAGCATTAATGGCAGTGTGTGTGTGTGAGAGAGAGAGCGAGAAATAGGGCAAGAAGGCAGTAACTTGAAGGGGTAAATTTTTAGTGCGAAAAGGGAGGGAGGGAGAGGGAGGGAGGAAAGAGAGTGAGTGCGCGAGTTGTTGTGGCAAATTTAGAAATGGACGTATTTTTAGAAATGTCCGTGGGGGAAAATAATTTAATTTTAGATTTTTAATTTGTGAAGTGTAATATATGTTAAAAAGTGAGCACTGGACGAATTTAATTAAAAAATAAAAAATCTTAAAACATTTTTTTGTATGAATAATAGTTTGTCATCATCTTCAGAAATGCCAAAATCAATTTTAATAATGCTTCCGAAGTAGAAATTTTTGAAATAGAAGAATGTTTAACCCATAAATTATTAAATGGAAAAGACAAATATAAATTTATACATATAGAATTAGTGCAAATAGCACTAAAACCTCACATTAAAATAGGCTTAATTGAATCTAAAGGTTTATTTTAACTGATTTTTTATTTTTGTCTCTTTTACATATTAGAATTTACTGGATGTTTTGACTTTAAATATTGAATCTGATGGTTGTAGAATGAAAGTCTTGAGTGAGTGTATATTAATAATTTATAGAGTATTTTACAAAATTATTTAAATTATAATTTTAAAACAGGTTGTGGTAAAGAAACGATCAATATGATTGAAACAAATCTAGCTATATCTAAGTAAGCAAAGCCAAGAGCCATATGGTGAAAAGATATCAATCTTCCACAATAATGGACTCCTCAAAGGGTCCGTTCAAAAGAAAATCAAGAAGTTGAACAAATTGTTCAAACTCCAGAAGGAATTGTCGAGATTTACTTTAATAGCATTTTAGAAATAACTAATTTGAGAATTTCTAAATTTAATTATGAAATACATTCGATAGAATTCTTTTCTGAACTTCAATTCGTTCAAAGATCTACTTCATCCACTTCATTCGTACCTAAATTTATAGGTATCCATAAATTTTCATATTCCACATATTGTCTACCAAAAAAATTAAAAATAGAATCGCCTCATAAAAGATCAGAATCTCCTATAGCCTCATATATGAATTTCTGATATAAATCGTTAAAAAAATATTTCAGGATCAACAAAAAAAGAAATTAGAAAAAAAAAAGTTTTTAATGAAGAAAATATATTGCTAAGACTTTAAGAGAAAAGATTTTTGCTAACTATCCTTTAAATGAAAAGAGAAAAATTGAAGAATTAACCTTTTTATTTATCTTGAAAAATACGAAGTTGTTATTTCTTTTGCACAAAGGCTAGGCTCATTAGAGCATTTTTAGTGAAGGGGAAAATTAGAGCATTTTTAGTGTAGGGGGGAAAACTCATGGGGGAGTAAAGTCAAAATCGGAGGAGTCTTCACATCAAAATCTTCAATATCTCCTTTTATTTGCATTTTGAATTATTTTTCCCTACAATCTTGTAAAACAACAATGACAGAAAATTCTAAATACAAAAAATCGTCTAGAGAGCCAACTTGGAGAAAAGAAGAAATAGAGGCATTGTGTCGAGCATAAAACTTGACAACGAAATATGCAATTATAGGTAAAGACCAAATGAGGGAGACATTTTTTTAAAAAAAATTGTATACGTTTTACAAGTAGGAGCTCAGCCCGAATTTTCGGTCTAGATCAATTGACGGTGTCGATTTCAAGTAAAAATAGTTGAATACTATGCTTATAAAATGGAATTAGTGTATGTAGAGAGCATCGAGAAATGTGAAAAGTGGATGGAATGTTTTAAACGATGTACATATTTAATCCGTATGTTTATATTACTTTTTTTTTCTCGTTTTCTTGCAAGATTGAATTTTGATGAATTTTTATGTCTTTGTAAAATTTGCAAGCAAGACAATATTACGTGGAGGCTTTCAAGCATGACAACTTGTGAAAAATTGTAAAAGATGCTTGAAATGTCAAGACCCACCAATCGGTTGGCACTCATGATATCCTAACGCCACAACAATCTCCAATAAATCTCGATGAAGACGGAGAAGAGACTTTTGGAAGTGTTGGTAACACAATGCAATACTGAAAAACCAATGGGAAGAAAGGCGGCGAAACAAGCCAAAAAGGATAAATGCCGAATCTTCCAATTCTCAATCTCGGATTGCAAATTCTATAGAAGCGCCACACACACAAGTCTTGAATCGGAGTGTCTCAAAAGCCACTTTTTATGAAGATCATTCAAAGATGCAACGACTTAATTGAGAGTTGAATATTATGAACATCTCCATGTTAAGTCCAAGAAGGGCAAAATATTTTCAGCTGAAGCAAGACGAAATTTTCGCTTCTTTGGATGCTCCAGAAGCCCCACAAGATAATCCAAACAATGATAATAGCAATTGAAATTACACGCAACCATATATTCCTAATCCACCACGTCTAAAGTATCAGCTGAAATGTCAAATAATGAAAATAATATATGGTATTAAAATTTAGCATTTTATTTCAATTAATGTGCAGTCTAAAAACTCAAAAACATATATCTAAATTTTCTCCCAAAATTTTCCCCCAACATTACATTTTTCCTCCAACACTAAATATTGGAACCATTGAAAATATTGAGTCCTCTTCAAAACTATGGAGTAAGGTTGATAAGGTAATACCACCTTCCACTCCTATGACTTACAAGAAAGATAAACAAGTCTTAGAGACTAATGCCTATGATAAAATCTATTACGAAGATGTGTCATTTCATCATATTTCAATCCTTTGATTATACAAATCAACTATACAAACTTGTTTTCAAAAATATAGCTAAACAATTAGATAGAATTGAAAAGCAGATTAGTGCACAAAAATCTGTTGTCCCAAATCCAGTTTTTAAACTAACCTTTGAATGGTTTGATATGAGTTTAAAGTCCCATAAGACGAATTATTCAATACTTTGACTTTTTGTGTAAAAACATGTGGCTTTAAAGGGAAAGAGTAAGACAAAGAAATGAATAGACTCGATCTTTTAATAATAGTTCAGAACAATATAAATTGAATGTTAAAGAAATGAATTCTATATGAATAGAATATTGATCGTCAAATTGTTTATCAAATTATTGATACTTTAAAAAGTATTGTGCTTTGTGCAAACGTTTATATAAAGCAAATGTCATCCCTATGACAACCAAAATGATTATTCAAGGATTTTTGGGCCAAATTTAAAGGATGGTGGGTAGAGGCGTTAACTATAGAACAACAAGAAAGTATTATTCACGCCAAAATAAGTGTTATTAAAATAGGAGGACAATTTAAAATTGAAACAAACATTAGTTAAGTATTTTATGAGAGATATTATACAATTAAGAAAAGTGAACAAAGGCCAGCTTATGAACTTAAAATATCGTTCTTTAATCCATTTAAGATGGTATAAAGATACTTTTAGTATATAACAAAGTCCCATACATTATACACTGATGGTAATTTTGATTTTTACTTGAGAAAGATTATCAAATAAATTAGAAAATTCTATTGATTACATGTATTGTCAAATTGAGATACGAGATTTAAACTGAATTAATATGTTGAAATCGCATGTCCTAAGACTTTAATCTCATTAAATTTCACTTAGCCAAGTTTGTTAATTGCTATTTTTTCCTTTATAGTTCAAACCTAGTTTAAAATTGTATAAAACATCAATTATTCAAATAAAGTTAAAATTAACAAATTTCGATACTTAATAACACAAACCTCGTACAAGCATTTTTCAACTCGCTGCTTAATTATATTATTTGTTGCAATATCGTGTACTTGCATTTGGAAATGAAAATGCTCAGGCTTCCAAGAAGTGGACTAAATATTGACAAGCATGGTGGATGAAAGGTTGATGTCATTTTAGCAACATTAACTATTTTTGATCGTTCTCCTTTTTATAACACGGAGTAGTTTTTGTACACCTTTTTGTAATCAATGTGTGCGTTAGCTAGATTTCTATCAATTTGATAGCGCAAGACACGCTCAGACAGTTATATGTACACGTCCGCACAAGTTAATAAGATCTCGCGTTTTCATGTCCCCGCAACAAGACGTGAGAGATCATGTCAAAAAATAAATTTAAAAGAAACATGAACCATTCAGAGGCACGCTAGTATGACAAACGCACTAGCTCTGTATCAATTTGGTAGTGCACGTCATCTATCAATTTGTACACACACTAATGACTAGGACGGTTTTACATGATATTAAGTGATGTGCATGGTACTGGATAATAAGCATCTATTGCTATTTAAATTTTTTTACAAAACATGCATTAATTGTTTTATATTCCAATCACTTAGTTATTCAATATGCAAACAATTTTAGCTACAAACATTAAAGCTACAAACATTTTTAGCTACAAACATTAAAGCTAGAACCTTACTTGAAAGTAACATTAAAGCTACAAACATTTTTAGCTAAATTTAGAAGTTACTTTTAAACAAATTTACTGTTATTTTAAAAGCTTAGCCAAACATGTAATCCAAAGATAACATATTTAAGTACTCTATAAATGATGGAGGAGGAAATCCATCATAATATTAATTAACAAAAAAAAATTAGTAGTTTATCTATTATATGTCTTATTTAGTGTTCTGTACCAAACATATCAGGACTTTATAAGTACAGATTGGGGAAGACAAGTTGGATAAAATTGAGAAATTACATACATAAAACAGAACAAAAAATGGAGAGATTCAGTCACTTAAACTACAGTTAGTGGATATTTGTTTACCACTAGTGTACCGCTTTTCTTTGCGGTGGAATCCGACCGTAGAGGATTTTAATGGATCGAGGAGTTGAGAAGAATGAGAGAGAGTGAGAGAGTTTTGTTTTAGGAGAGTTTGATTTTGATGAATATGGAAAAGAATATGGAGAAATTGAGAAATTGAGAGAGAGATGTGGGTCTTGGTTTGAGAGGATGAAGACGTAATGACGGACAAAGAAGTACTTTTTTTGTGCTTGTAGTGGAGTAAATCTCCCTACGGTCGGTGATAATAGTAGGACTTCTATTGTAATTTAAACGCAAACCAGACAGATTAAACTTTCAGCTATTCAAATTCAGCTAGTTCTTGCTTATACTATTGAACTTTGAATTATTTTATTTACTTCACATAAGTTTAATTAAGAAAATTTAAGCCCACTAGTGTTTAAGACTTCAAACAATTGTCTTCCTAGATTATAGTAGATTTTCGTTTCTATAGAAGCAACGCCTCTGTTCCACAGTAATCAACGAGCATGACTCTTTTTCTTATGACTGACTTTTCCGGGATGTTGCAACCTTTGAATAAAGACTTGAGATTGATACATGAAACGAAGTGACAATTCCAGAAGAATATATTTCTTACATGGAAGATCACGATTTATGTGCCAATCTTAACGGTAGACATGATTTGGGGCAAGATTAGATGCACCAATTGGAATTGGGCTGACTGATATCATTTGGCTATAGAATAGATCACAAATTAAAATACCGGGAAATTTTCCAAACACAATTATTATTAAAAAGAACATTTTGATTTAACCCAAACCTGATCCTAAGCCTGAGACTGTACTGGTGTGGCAACGAGTTGAGTTAAGTTGAGTTGAGTCAAGTCGAGCAGGCTGAATGATGGTGGCAATACATGCTCGTTTGTTGGTCAAGTCCTCCAATATGTAAGACCTCTCCCTTGCCCAAAAGTTGGGGTATTAACAGTGTCCAAATTCTTTTCTTCTCTATTGTTCTTTCGTTTCTTCCCTTTGTTCAAGTGCCATAGTATGACGACAAATTCTTCTTTCAACTCCTTCCTTTTCCCTGAACTCTATGGTCATAATTGTAGAAGTCCACGTAAAATGTATTGGCTTATTGCTAATTAAACAGCTATGCCCCGACCACCAACCATTGTATACTGTAAAAATTATTTTCTCTTCCCTGACCATGGGCAAGCGTTCTCTTAGCTACTTGTCTATTCAGCCATCACGGCTGTGAGCACGTGAATGAGGGCACTCTCTTCCATATAGAATTTTAAATATCTCCTTCCCTATTTCCCAGTCTTTCTTTACTTTTGCATTTAAAATTTGATCAAGCAGCAGTAGCCTTTGAAATGTATGGAAGATAAATTTTTATCCATCTATAAACTTTCTTCAAACGAGATGGCTGTAGTAGTTTCACTTCTGCCTGGTTTACATGTGTATGAGGATCAAGGATCTATCAAATACCTTAGAATTTATGGTCAATATTCAACCTAAATCTGTTTCTTATTGACGAGGAACATAGTCGTATATTTTTTACACATAAAAACAATCACAAATTATGTCACTATTCACACCTTAAAGAGTGACTATAGCTTCTTATTCAGGCACCTTAAGAAGAGCATGATGGGCTAAGCTTAAAAAATTGTACAAAGTACTTTTTTTGGATTGCTAGACAAGATTGCTACACCGATTATAAAAGTTAAAAAAGGATGTTATCAGGGTAAGAAATTGGATGTAGTTAAGACCTACCAATTACCATAGGAAAGTTATATAAAATCCAAAATTTCAACAAAAATATAATATCAAATATCCAGATTCCCATAAATTCATCAGAACAACTAACTCCCGAAGACATAAAGATCAAATTATTCGAAAATTTAAAGGTTCAAGATTCCAAAATACCCCAGTACATCAGATAAATTCTTCACGCCACTAACATTCAATTTCATCTGACCTGAAAAGGAAATTTCGATTCGCCGATTTATCTCGCGGCTGCGGATGAAGGGGGAGGGGTGCCTAGCAAGCTGGCCTGCTGCAACTCTAGCTCGTTGAACTGCTGTTCGCGGTCCATCTCGATAATTAACGGTACGACGAGTACGAGAAACGTGGTGCCGAGGATCCAGGCGGCTTTTCCGGTGCTCTTGAGGAGTTTTTTGGCCACAAATGTCGAGTCGGATGCGGCTTTCTTGCCTTTGTACACAATGGGTGACTGGGAAAACCTCGCTAACACTCCACCGTCTTCACTACTCATTCTCGCCGATGACGTGATGGACTGCGGCTTGGAGAAACAAAGGCACACGGCTAAAAAGGGCGAGTAGTATGAAACTTTGGAATGGTTAGGGTTTCAGAGAAGGAGAAGAGGGCTTTACGATGGCCTGGATCCACAGGTCCAACGTTTCTAGTGAATTGATTATTTTTAGGGAAATTTGCGTCATTCATCCCCAATTGCGGGTGTAGCTGCAATACCGTCCTTACTCAATTGTTTTTTGACAACTTGATCTCCCTCTGCTACAATTTTTCTTAGGGTAAATTCCATTGGGGTCTCAACTTTTTGTAAGTGTGGTATACATATTCCAACCTACTATTTATTACACTTATATTCCCGATCATTTAAAATTATGACATCCATGTCCCAACTAACGAAAACGTTTATTTGAGTATTAAATTGTCACGTAACTCTCATATGATGTCAGCCTAAAAAAGTGAAATTGTCTAAGAAAAATTTATTTATTCCAAAACAAATCAACACTAACTTCAACTTTCAATTAAAATTCGAACAAGATAAAATTAGTCACTATTTATAAAACATATCTCATTGCTTCAACTCATCCCTTATATTACTTGAGTGTCACATAGTCATTTAAAATTTTAACATTCAAATAAACGTGTTATGTTAACTAATGACAGACGTTAAGTAAATGACACAAATACCACAATTACAAAAGGTTAAAAACCTTGAAATATACCTTTTTCATATTTTCATTTCCTCCTGAACTAAAAATAGTAAAAGAGAGTAGAAATGGCAAAATGACCATTGCCCCGTTCCATAATTGCCCCGCCCCAAAAAATCGGGTATCGACCCGTCCTGATTATTTTTTTTTCCAAAATTCTAGAAATTTTAAAAACTATTTTACTGAAATGGAACTAAAAGGAGTCGAACCCGGGGTGTTCGGATGGGAAGATCAATCCACAAATTCTAATTACTACATCACAACGCCTTGATATGTATTTTTTTTTTCATTTTGTTTTGTAAATATATTATAAAAAAAATTACTAAGTAAAAAAATTCAATAAAAAATCATAATTAAGAGTAGAAAAAAAAACTATTAACAGAGCAATAAACAGGGCATGGAGCCCGCCCGACCGACCACGCTTTAAATGAAGAACGGGGTGGATATGGGGATAGAAATTCCCTGACGGGACGGGAACGGGAATGCTCGACCCCGTCTTACCCTATTGCCATCCCTAAAAAATAGGGGGTAGAAAACTAAGTTGAAGAATGTATTCTTTGTTCGTCTTCATTTGTGTACGCATCTCTCTACAAATAATAAAATGGTTAATTACACTAATGATCTCCATTCTTTTAGTTTTATAATGATTTTATCCTCATTCAATTTTTTTAGCAGATATCATCCTTATTATTATATTTATTATCACATACCGTCCCCACTCATGAATTCGTCAAAAATTGTCGCTAACTGGTTCACATCACACTTTTTAACTTTTTAAGACAATGACATTTTAGAAAAGTATGTATCCACCATCAATTACAATTCTATTTAACTCTATCTCTTTCCTTTCTGTAAAATCCTTCAGCCAAATTATCACAATTCAGAAATTACATTTCATATTTCCCAGTCTCTATATTCAACAATCTTTATTATTTTATGGTCACCTCTTTGTACCATGGATTTCATGGCTTTTAGTGCTTGAATTTTCACCTTTCATCGCTCGGAATTTCTTCATCATTTTTTGGTGGGTTTTTGCAATTCGATTCTCGATATAAACATATATGGCAAGTGGTTTACAAAGGGAAAGAGAATTTTAACGACAATGGCAAATCCAACAAGCCAATTACCAGTCATCGAAAACTTGATCGGAGCATGCGCCGCAGCCAAAATGGGGTGGCGAGAAGTTTCAGTTTCTTCTTTAGGCATGGTTCATCATTTGGCGAGAAGTTTCAGTTTCGCGATGTTACGGCTAGTTTTCTTCTTGTTTTTTGCAGCTCTAAGCATGGCGAGTTTGGCTTGATACTCCATTTTCGGCAGCTTTGACACTGGTTCGAAAATGCTGTTTTTACTCTCATTTTTCCTCTTCACATCACTGGTACATTATTAAAATTTTGGAAAATTTTCATGCTCATCCTCAATTGAACTTTTTTTTTAAAATGTAGTGTTTTCGCCTTCTTTGGGGCTAACACAAAATGAATATATCATGTTCACAAAATTGACAAGAACTTCCAAGAAAATGTGTGAGCCAAATGTGTGGTAGAGGTGGAGCACGTCTATTTAAAATTGCTACTGATTTTTCCCAAAGAAAGAAAACAATGGAAAGGAGCAAGAACACACTTGAGGACAATAAGACAAGGGTATAACCAGATACCTCAAACACCACCCAAGCAGCCAGAGTCACCACTAAAATTCCTGCTGTCAGATTTTTTTGCCTCCATAGCATCACATCTGCAGCAAGTCCTCATCCAAGGATATGATGAAAAAACAACCGATCTGAAGAACTCATTTTCAAGAACTGGAAAACAAATAGAACCGAAAAACCAATTTAAATGGAATTCAATTCTATGGTTGGAAAATAATTTATGTTACTATGCTTTATAAGGAAGTAAATATCACATTGTTCTATAAAGCCATCAATCACATGCTTGACTAAAATGTCCTCGTCTAAAAATGTTAAAAAGTGTGATGTGAGCCGAGTTAACAGTACTTTTTAACAGATTCCGTGAGTGGGGACGGTATGTGAGAATAAATAGAAGAATGATGATAATATCTGCTAAAAAAATTGAATACGGATGAAATCGTTACAAATTTAAAAAAATGAAGACCATTAGTATAATTAACCCATAATAAAATGGGAGAGGAAAAATTAGGGCCAAGCTTCTCATTCTTTCACCTAGTGTGATTGTGGGTCTCAAATTTTCCAAAGTAGTGTTATAGGTTTTCAATCTATTTAAATTTGAAAATCTAAGTTATCATCTAACGAAAATCTTCAACATAGATGTGAAATCTCACACGACTTTTAATTGATTTTGAAATAAATGTTAAATGGTTTGATTTTTGTCCTCTAGCTTTGAATTATGTGAAAGGCGTGTGCGATTAACGTCCACATTGACGATTTTCATCATTTGGGGACCCAAATTCACAAATTTAAATATGTTGAATAGCTAAAACCTTACTTTTGAAGTTTAAGGATACATAATCACACCAGGTAAAATGTTGAGGGAGCTCAGTCCTAATTTTATCAAATGAGAAAGATGATCATTATTCACACACGTCAACATTTTGTACTTTGGTCCCCAACTTTTTGACATATTCTGTACTTTTATCCTCAATCAATAATAGGTAGCCTTTACATCATTAACCTTTTATTTTGGCAGCACTTAGGTCCTTATTGTACATTTACCGTTGTCTTTAATTAACAAGTCAGCATCATTTTGTTAAAAGATCAACTTTAACCTCAACTTTAATTTTAGGATAAATTACACTTACATTCCCATCCTTTTAATTTTGTAACAATTTCATCTTCATTCTATCTTATTTGCACATCATTTTTAACCTTTCATTAATTAGCACAAATGTCTCCATATGGTCTTTTTTGACGATTTTACTTTTAATTTAAATAAATTAAAATAGAAAAAATAAGAAAACATAATAAAAAAATTATAGTTAGAATTTCTAACTTTTTCAAAAGTGCAAAATCATCTATTGACATCTAATTATTTCAAACAATTAAAAAAAAAAAAAAAAGGAAAAGAAAAAGAAGAATCTACTCAATTAAAACAACATGCAACAAAAGAACAACTTTACAACAACAAAATTAAAATAACTAAAAAAATCTCAACTTATGGCAACCTTCAATGCTGAAGAATAATTCGGTAGGAACTGCAATTTACAAGTGTACAAGTATTTGTGTAACTTATTGATTTTTTTTTCTTCGGGTGGAATGTGGATGTAGATGTAGTTATAGATGTGGATGCGGTAGTAATCCCTTTACGGGGATTTTAAGGGAACGGTTATGTAATTAAAAGGATAAAAATGGATAGGTGGTTATGTGAAGTGGTGGGTGAAAAGATGCAGTGTGTGATATTTTACGTTTGAGGTGAATTTAATGTTTTGTATCTGCACTTTCACGAAACTAGGGAGATCAATTCCTCTGATTTGGCACATATCTTGTGTAGGGATGGTAAAACACTTTGCTCCCGACATGTTCCGTCTTTCCCGCTCCGTTAGATAATCGGAACGGAGACGGAGAATATGGTTTCCACCCCAAATTCTCCAAACTCATCTCGAATATTTTTATATTTTAAAATTTAAATTGTATTTAAAAAATAAAAAATAATATTAAAAAATAATCAATTAATTAAACGATGCGATAAATGAGGATATTTTAATGTCAGCTACCACTCCGATCCCCTTCCCACACCGCCTCTTAAAAATTATTGACAGTGCGAGGATGGTAAAGGTCGATCCTAATATAGTGGGTTGGGAGTGAGGAAGAATATGAAATTTTTTAATTATTTTGAATAATAAAATATAAAGAGATTATTTTGTCATTGTTAAATTATGTTACAAGCTTGACTTTTTGTTAATTAACGAATATTTGGACGAAATCCATTCACACTCCGAGATTCTTTTGGCGCATATATACCAATGGATGTAAATGCCAGATTAAAAGGTTTTGGAGTTGATGACACATTTTTTATTATTTTAAGTAAAAATTTGTTTAAAAAATAGAGATTTATTTGTACTTTTGAAAAAGATTAGGTACCCCAACTATAATTTTTCTATCATGTTTTTAAATTGGAGGTAAAATCGTCAAAATAGACTATCTAAGAATTGTAGGTGCGAATTAATGAAAAATGTGGATGATATGTTGGAATAAAATTAAATAGAGATAAAATTGATATAAAGCTAAAATGATGGGGAATATGAGTATAATCTATCATTGATTTTACAAGAATTTAAACAAAAATTGTAAAAGAGGAGAAAAAAATCATTAGAAAAGAAAAAAAAAAGAAGGATACTCACAATCTTAACACAAGTAGATGGGTTGGGGTGTGGGATCAAAATGTAATACACGTGAAAAGTTGGGACATATTTTGTTTTATTGGGCTAATTTCAGCAACTGTAATTTTTAAAAAAATTTAAAATTGTTATTGAAGTTGTTTTCTCACACTACTAGTCACTGAAGTTTGATACCCTTACAGTAAAAGGGGTGGTCCTGAGATTTTGGGAGTCTTGAACGAGAATTTAAGTGGGGCTCTTAATAAATTAAGATGTTTTGAAATGTAATTTTTTTATAAACAACTACACTTGGTGCATTTTCGGACATATTTTATAATACTTTGTTTAGATCCAAATTATATTTTTACACAAGTCAAAAAACTCAAAAACTATTATACAACAGAGGCACGGAATATAATCAAATCATTTTCATACAAAACAAATAAAGTTTTCCGAATTAAAACAGTTGAAAATGCGTAATTCTATATATTATCAGTTGATTGCACTCATTAACTTTTTAAAATCCTGATGTCAAGAGCAAAACAAATGCCAGAGGAAGGGGAAAATGTATAATAAAAAAACATACACGCAACATCTATAGGGTGTGTGCGTACATATATACAAATTTACAAGGGCTTATTTGCACAAATGGTCCTGACTTTTGCACTACGGGTTGAGGACCCATCTTTTCATTTTGGCGAGTTTAACCCACTATTTCAAATGTTTTGGCGGAAATGGTCCTTTTCAACAATTTCCATCCAAATACTGTGAAATTTGATGGTGGAAGAATTTTTATTTATAAAAAGGCTTATTTGCACAAATGGTCCCTGACTTTTGTAAAGAAAAATTTGCGACAAAAAGTCCCTAATATTTTAGAAAAGTGTTGAAAGTCCCATAACCTTCTAATCCTAACACATATGACCCTAAATTTTTTTGACAATTTACCCCTAACTTAAATAAATTAAAATAACTCACAAACCTTTTCAAAAATACAAATAAGTCCTAAATCTTTTTATTTTTTCTGATTTACACTTAAAATAATAAAAGTGTGTCATCAAGTCCCAAAACTTTTAATTTTGTTCACCAAAATGATATTTAAAATGTGTTTGATTAAAATTAGATTTTTTAGAAAAAGTGATTGAAAAATTGTATGACCATAAAATGTGTGGTTAAAATTAATTGTTGACTTTTACTTTAGTTTTTAACAAAATCAAAATTGAAAACAAAGCAGCTCTTAGAGTCTGTGATTTTGTCAATTGGTGCATTAATTAACAAAAAAAATACACATGATCAAAATTTGATTAATTTAAAATTTTAATTTATTTTTCATATCAATTACTAGAGGTGGCAAGATGGGTCAACCCAGATACTTTGGTCTCTAAGTCGGGTACGATCCGATAAAAGTTGATTGATAAAATTAGGTTAATTTAGTCGGTGACAACTAGTTAATCAGGTAGGCGACGATAATTTTTTGCCCAAGTCCCTACCCCACACTTCAAACACCCCACCCCCGGCCGCCACATTTCGGGGAGGAGGGGGGAGGAGGGAGGGTGGGGTGTTTGAAGTGTGGGGTAGGGATTTGGACAAAAAAAAAATTATCTGACCCGGCCCGGTTGACTAGTTTTATTGGACTAAATTGACCTAATTTTTATTTAATCAATTTTTATTAGACCACCGACCATTTCCAATTTCAAATTTCAAATTTCAAAAAAGGAGGCCAGGGCTATCTAGGGTCGCCCATTTTACCACCTCTAGTAATTGATATGAAAAATAAATTAAAATTTTAAATTGGTCAAATTTTGATCATGAGTATAATTTTTTGTTAATTAATAGACCACCTGGACAAAATCAGAGAGACTCTAAGAGCCCGCTTATTTTCAATTTTGATTTTGTTAAAAGTTAAAGTCAAAGTCAATAATTAATTTTAACCACGCATTTTATGGTCCCACAATTTTTCAATTACTTTTACTAAAATATCTCGATTTTAATCAAACACATTTTAAATATCATTTTGGTGAACAAAATTAAAAGTTTTGGGACTTGATGACACACTTTTATTATTTTAAGTGTAAATCAGAAAAAATAAAAAGATTTAGGACTTATTTGTATTTTTAAAAAGGTTTGTGAGTTATTTTTAATTTATTTAAGCTAGGGGTAAAATTGTCAAAAAGTTTAGGGTCATATGTGTTAGGATTAGAAGGTTATGAGACTTTTCAACACTTTTTAAAATATTAGGGACTTTTGCTGCAAATTTTTCTTTACAAAAGTCAGGGACCATTTGTGCAAATAAGTCTTTTATAAATAAAAAATTCTTCCACCGTCAAATTTCACGATATTTGGATGAAAATTGTTGAAAAGGACCATTTCTGCCAAAAACATTTGAAATAGGGGTTAAACTGCCAAAAATGAAAAGATGGGTCCTCAACCCGCGAAAGAAGTGCAAAAGTCAGGGACCATTTGTGCAAATAAGCCAATTTACAAGTAAAAAATGGTACATTTTTCTTCTTTACTGAATGAAAAATTGTTGGAATTTGAAAAATTATTTTGATTCAGATGCCAAGATAAATATTTTTAAAACTGTGTTAAAAGGAAAATTTGCACGATTTACAATTTGAAGACTAGATTAAGGTAGATAATGTAAGTTAGATTTTGGCTTGTTTTCCATTTGGATTAATTTCAAAGGTAAGTATGTTGATTTAAAAACAAGAAAAGAAATTGGTCAAAAATTTTGGGGCCTCTAATGGTTGGGCCCCTAGGCAGCCGTTTAGTCGCATAGGGTCAGGGTCGACCTTGGCAAATGTCATTCTGTTAACACTATAAACTTTAGTAGTTTACGTGTAAACTACGTGTCACCATTAAATGCTATGTGGTATTGACGGTTTTATTTATTCGCTATGTCAAAAAATCGGATTTAAAAATCAAAAAACAAAACTTTGAAATTGTCCACCAGCTACCGGGCTGAGCCGACTATTAGAACTGGACCACACTTGACTATTAGAACTGGGCCCAGCTCAATTTTGTGCGGGCTAACAATATGTTGGCCCAGCCCAGTACTCCTCCACATTGTCCTTCACAAAGAGTTGTCCTTGATGCTGTTGGGGGCAGTGCAACACACTGATACAATAAAAATAAGCTACAATTTTCACAAGTATGAAATGACAATCCTTAGCAATGCTTAGGCATAAACTTTTAATTACTACTTTCCATGACATCCAACAGATATCCACGCTCACATAGACGTTCAGCATAAATTAAGTATCCTTCAAGATAAGCCCGATCACCAGTAACAAACACATGCACGCCATTGTTCAATTCAATCCAGCTGCAACCACATCTCTTACTCACATCTTGCTGTCTCATTTTATGTCGTCTCACTTCCGCAACCTCTTCATATCGACCAGCTGCTCCATAAGATGTGCAATGAATTTGCCATTCCTCAATGCCTAATTGGAATCTGTTGGTGCACCAAATTTCCAATCATGGTATAATTATGCAACCGGGGGGTCTACTATACTTGCTGCCAAAGCCAATTCAATTGGTCCATTTTCATTTGGAATCCCGGTAGCCCAATTTATCATATTCAAAGCTTCTAATAAATAAATAAAAAATATTGCGACTGGGCAGTCGAGCCCGATTTTGTTCCGACCAGCATTTTAATAGCTAGCTTGGCCCAAAATCCGGATTATACGGGCCAGTCTGGCCGTTTTGCCACCTCTATCCACCAAGGAAATTTGTGTTGCCAAAAAATAATAGTAAGAAAGAAAGAATAAGCAGCACATGCAAGGAAGGGAAATCCATTGTCGGCCAGCAAAACATGAATTTCCTTCTTTGCTAGTGGAAAATTTCACAGTAAAAAATTAAAATCGATTTTTGAGATGGCCAAACAATTAACATCATCAATGACACGTAATATTTAATAGTGACATGTAAACTACTAAAGTTGACAATGTTAATAGGATGATCTTTACTATAAGAGTATCAACTTTCAATGACTAGTAGTGTAAGAAAATAACTTTAGTGACAATTTTAAATTTTTAAAAATTTCAATAACACTTGCTCAAATTAACCTTGCTTTATTTGCCAAAAAATTAAGTGGTCTAGTAGAAACATTATTACACTATTTGGGGTGGAGTGGGGTGGGGGGCATAATTTTTTATCGTAGTTATGCTATAAAATTTGAACTTAGATATAGTTTTTATTACTTTTGTCAATACATTGACAACTTTGTTACTTTATCTAAATAATTTATCATGACTAATTATATATACATACATATGTAAATTATGGGGATTGTTCCTCTTACAAATGTAGTTGACAAATAATTACGGTCTTTAAATTCAAACAATCTAACGGTTTAAATGTATTAACACTTTTAAAATCCTTATATTCAGATCCAAATACATCCCAACAAGTGTTTTAATACATCTAGACCGTTAGATTTGTTGAAATTAAGAATCGTAATTATTTGTAAATTTCTTTGTCAAATACATTGGTAATAGGAACAATTTCCTTATATCACTAGCCATCTTTGTTAGAAAACAAAATTAAACTAAATGGTAAGTTTACAATATTTAATTTGCTTAATTTTTTTCTAGTTTCTAAATACTAACATATTAGATTATCTCTTCAAACTAATTATTAATTTTAATTACAAAAATTAGAGTTGTATTATCCTCCTTTCAATAAGGACTCTCACCTCATTTCTTGTGTATTAAGAACTCGAAAACAAGTGTAGGCAACAAACATATTCTAAGAAAGATTAGGTCTAAATAATTGACAATAAATTTAAAAGTCTATATTTTTTTTTAAATTACTGAACCGGTAAAACTTATTAATATTGGGGGGAAAAAAAGTTTGTGCATACTTGTAAAAATATGAGAGAAAATATATGTGGAGAAATAATTCTCTGTATTGATTTAATTGAATGAATTGAATTGAATATAATTGAGACAGTATAATTCTTACATCTAATTATTACAAAGTAGAAGACGTTATTTATAGTGTTACAATAATTCTAAAAGGAAAGATTGTGTAATAATGATACAATCAACTATAAAAGAAAGTAATCTCATACATTAAGAAAAATATCAAATAGAATAATACCACGATCTTTTCATATCTTTAACATCCCTCCTCAAACTCAATATGGTATTGTAGAAACCAAATTGAGTTTGAAAGTTAAATTGATCAACTGGTAGTATAGTGTATTTGTGGTTTTTGTGAAAAGTAATACAGGCCATTACTCTGCCTTACGGAGCAAATTGAGCCATCGGATTCGATTGGGTAATCGCTTCTATGTATGATACTTTCAACAATATCTGGATGTACCGAACTAAGTATCCATAATTGTTTCTATTAAGTGGTTTAGAAACGATGATGAAGCCGGGATGATCGGATTACTGTAGAGCCATGTTTAGAAACGGAGATTAAGCCGGGATGATCGGATTGCTGTATAGCCATGAGATCCGATTGGGCAATCGTCGCTTCTATGGTTTTTCTATCATCGTTTGTGCGAAGCATCATCGTTAGAATCGTCGCTCTGATACCATGTAAAAATATGAGAGAAAATATATGTGGAGAAATAATTCTCTGTATTGATTCAATTGAATGAATTGAATTAAATATAATTGAGACAGAGTATAATTCTTCTGTCTAATTATTACAAAGTAGAAGACGTTATTTATAGTGTTACGATAATTCTAAAAGGAAAAATTGTGTAATAATGACACAATCAACTATAAAAGAAAGTAATTTCATACATTAGGAAAAATATCAAATAGAATAATACCACTTGAGATTGGAGTAAACCTACATAGAGCTAAGAATACCTTAAGAAAGGGACCAAACAATGGCTAGACCAATGGCAAGTGAACTCCACTTCCTCAACCACCAGCGACAACCCAAATCAAGAGCACACCGAATGGGGGTCGAGTTTGAGAGTGAGAGTGGTCTTACGTCTTTAGTCTTTAGTCATGGCCAACTCATTTGTAACTGAGCCTTTCTGTTTCAATAAGCTTCTAGAACTCAAAATGTGTTTACCACGATTAGCATTTGCATAAAAAAAGACCAATCACAATTCCCTCTTCACCACCTCCAAAGCATTATAAAATTATTCTTAGCAACGGAATAGGTAGAGAAGCAAGCAACTTATCAACAAAATTATAGTTACAAAGAAGATATAGAGACAAAAGTAACAATCGCACATAGCTAGTTGGTATACTGAACAAGCTAGATGCATAGAGAAACCAAAGCAGTGCAATTGGAATTTAAGATTAAGGAGTAGATAAATGCACAAGACCGACCTGATTGTCTATCAATATTGCATATTTGAAAAATGATGTAGGGCGGTGTTTGTAGAACCCAAATTGGAAAAAAGGAAAAAACTGAAAACGATGAAAAAGTTGAGAAAGTGTGCACAACCCAGATGTACAATATTGTATTTGTTTTTAGATATGTACTTATTGATTATTCAGCAGAATTGAGGTGGGCGGGGGAGGTGGCTGCCGCTGGTGGTAGTAGTTGGGGGTGAGTGGTTATTATTATTATTTTTAATGATTTTTTTCCTTTTTTAAGTACTTTCATTGATGTGACGATTTTGCCTATGTGTTTTCAAGCACTTAATTTTGGAGTAAACAACGTGTGAAGTCCACTTGAGTCATATAACGAAGAAAGTGGATGGATTATGTCATCAGGCACATACCATGCCTATTTCCTCCAACGTTGAGTATGCTCGGCGCTATTTTTAAATATTATTTGTAACAATTTCTTTACTATTCAATTTTATTCGTACATACTCGATATTTTATTAATTCGCACAAATGATCCCTTTTGACGATTTTGGCACAGATGGTCCGTAACATTTGCTCCCAATATGGAAATAATCTCTAATGTTTATGTTTGGGCACTAAAGTTCTTAACGTCATTGTTTAATGAAAAATAATAATATACATTTAATTTTAATAAAGAGAAATTGTAGTTGTGTTGCTAACCTTTGCAAAAAGTGCAAATGTATCCGATACTTTTATTGTTTATAAAAAATTGTAGAAAAACTAACAAGTTTTTTTTTCGAATTAACACTTTATTGATCAAATTGATAATATACTATATTGTTTTGTATATTTTTTAAAATATTATAAAATAACTAATATTTAAGCTCATAATTATTAATAAACATGTCAAATAAAATTATTATTTTTATTATAAAGTAATTATATTATTTAAAATTTAAAATTTTATTTTATCGTTACAATAATAAAAAAATTTGTCGCAAACTTGATGCTCAGATACTTTTATTTAATTGAGCTCTATGTTTATTAACTACAAATATTAGAGATCCAACTGTATTCTTCATATTTTAATTAATCATTTTATTTTTGTTCAAAAATAAATAATACATAATGTGTAAATTAATTTTTATTAGTATTTTTATGTTAAATAAAAAATATAATAACATCAATTCAATATCATAACATTATTTACGTCATTTTGTTATTTATTTAACTTAATATTTATTAAACTTTTCCACATCACGTAGCAATTACATATATTTAAAGCACAATAATTTTATATTTTTCTTTTATGGAAAATTTAATTCACACGACTATAATGATAAATTTAGTATGCAATATTAAATATTATTTAATAAATGTATTGAGCTCATTTGTACATTTTGTAAAGACTAAGAATTCATTATATAATTTTTTCTAATTAAAACTAAGTGCATATTTGTCTTTTTTATTATTATCAAATAACGACCAATTGCACACTGAAACACACATGTTAGGGATTTCCGTGCTAAAAAATTAACGTTATGAACCATTCGCACTAAGGACAGAGGTTATGGATCATTTGCGCCAATTCCTTTAAATAAATTAAAATAGCAAAAAATAATAATAACACAATGAAAAATTTGTAGTTGAGATCTCTGACTTTTTTAAAAATGCAAATAAAATTTGAACATTCTATTGTTTAAAACAATTTTAAAAAAAACAGCAAAAATCTTCTTATTTTTCCTCTGAACACCAATCCGACCCGACCCGACCCGACCCGACCCGCACGCAACCACTGGAGTTTAGGTCGGACACCAAAGGGCGAGGAAGAAATCTCCTCGATTGCGCGCAAACTAGGGAGATTGCATCCAATTGGGATGATTTCTTCCCACTAAGTTTTCGACAATTTGGGTCAGAAATGGGGAGAAGAAGCTGGGTGGGTTCAGGAAAGAAGACATAATATTTTTATTTTATTTTATTTTTTTTAATTGTTTAACTTAATTGAATGTAAATAAATAATTTTGTATTTGTTAAATTGATCAAATTTAAGTCACATACTTGATTTTTGATCAAATTTAAGTCATATACTTGATTTTTGATCAAATAACGGATATTTGACAATCTATTTAGATTACAAAGCACCTTTTGGCGCACATATAGGAAAGTGGGTGCTAGAATTAGAAAGTTAGGAACTCACGTTACATTTTTTTATTATTTTAAGTGAAAAAATTCACGATTTATTTATTATTTTCAAAAGATTAGGACTTAAATACAATTTTTTCATTTTAGTTTATTTAATTTAAGAGTAAAGTTGTCAAAAAAATCATATATTCAAATTATTAAAAAGTAGAGGATGATATGAATAAAATTAAATAGAGACTAAATTGTAACAAATGTGAAAGGAAAAAATTTGTGATCATAATTTACTCAAAATAAAAATATTTTATATATTTAAAATATAGTGCAACAATAAAACATAAAGTGTAATAATAAAAAATTATACTGACAATTTTACCATTCAACGATTATGAACTAATTAATCAGTGCAAGTATGTTTTCCAATTTTGCCCTTTGTTGCGGGACCCGCCTCCCCGCACGCACCGTTGTGAAAATTGACATTGGAAATTCGTCCCAACAAAATATGTTGCTATAAAATCCAAACCGTAACCGTAAACTAGAAATCTACTACTTGTGCGGTCCAGATCACACTGTTATTGGCTTATATTGCCATAACATCAAAGAAAAGAATTAGAAAAGATAATAAAATTCCTCTCTCTCTCTCCTACATCAATTGCTAATTTTACTGAATCTTTCCATATCTCCTCCACCCTTCAGTCCTTCTTCTACAGGGATACGATTTACTTCAATAATTATTTATATATATATCGATAACCTTTAGAAAGTAAAGTGCAACTTATTTTTGAATTGTTTTTGTGACCCCTAGAGGCATTGATCTAGGGTTTTTCCGATCGATTTAGAAAAAGCGAGAGAGAATGGAGACTGATCCGGTCAGTTTTGCTCAGGTAATCGGATTCTATTCAACGGAGAATTGTATATGAATGTGTGCATGCATATTGTGTAATCGGTTTATTAATTTTTACCTTCTTGAGAATGATTTGTTCCTTTGGATGATTAGGTCGGCTCGTATTTTGTTCAGCAGTATCATCAGGTGTTTCATCAGCAAAGGGATATTGTGCATCAGTTTTACACTGATAACAGTTCTATGATTAGAATTGATGGGGATTCAATTGAATCGGTTTCGGGAAGGGTGGTAAGTTTCTTTTTGAAATACAAATTTTGTTTTTGGATTTTGATTATTTCGTGTTAGATCGGTTTAAATTATTATCTTGGCTCAGTTATAACTTTTGTGATGACATAGCTAATCTGGGGGCACGTATGCATTAAAATTAATCTGATTTGGGTAATTTGTTCCTGATAAAGTTGCTTATTTTTTTTTTTTTTTTTATGTACTTGTAATTCCCATCTTTTAACATCATTGTTAGGCATATTTTTTTTCTACAAAATTTCAAGAATGAAAGAAATTATTGTTAAAATAGTTATAACGAATCACTTAGCACAACAATTTGGGTTTACATGGAAGTCCATGTGTTAACATGTTGAACAAATCTTAGTTACTAGCGAAGTAACCTTTGAACTGATGAATAGTTCCTCGTTATTACCATGCTCTGGTTTGTTTATCATTGATATTTCTTGATAATTTACTTGCCACATGATACCTTACCGAATAAACAAGCAAGTCTTTCCTCATTTATGTTTTTCTTTCCCTATTTTATAGATAAGTTTTTCAAGAGATATATATTATGACTCTGTCTGGCAAGTTTTTATTTGATAAGAATCTCGGTCCTTGCTTTTTTACCATTCCATTTTCTCTGTTCTTTGACAAACATTCAGGGCTTATGCAGATGGAAAGTCTCAATCAATTCATTTAATTAGTGAATTTTAGGCATAAAACATTAATGGATAGGGGACCTTAGAATATTTTATATTATGATTTATTTTGCCAATGTTTCAAGATGAAGTGCTCACTTACATAAAATTATTCAAGAGACTTTGTATGCTAAAAGAACCATCACCTCTTTTGCTATTTTTTTAATAGATATTACCGGTGTGACATGAGGCATTCATGCAGTGGTGATGTATGGATAAAGTTGCTGCATGTTTTTTGATTCTATCTAAGAAGCACGGACACTTCTCCGCCACCGGCGTGTCGGTGTCGGACACGTATCGGACACTTCGTCGGATATTTGTTTAGGATTTAGAAAAAATAGGTCCATCTTTATGGACCGATCAAGATTTTAAATAGGCTAATTGTGTGTTTGTTAATGTTAAAATGGGTAGATCATGTTTTAGTATTGTTTTTTATGCAATAAGTATATAAATTTGTATTTTCTTTAGGCTATAAAGTTCAAAAAATTTAATTAAAAAAATTTAATCGACGTATCGGTGGCATGTCGGTGTCGGTACTTTTTTTAAAATCGCAAGTCGACGTATTCGATACGTGTCGTGTCGGACACGCGTATCCGTATCGGTGCATCATAGGATTCTATATTTATGATATTTACTTTGCGCTTGGGGAATTGTTGTTGACTGTCGTCTGTTTAATGAGGAAAAATATTTAACATCCTACCTATATTTTCTCATCCCAAACAAAACAGAGGAAATAATAGTCATTTCGTCAATATTGAACTTCCTTTCTAAATTTCTCTCCCCAATTCTCCAATTCTTTTTCTATCTCATTCTCTTTCCCGCTCTATGTCATATTTTCTTTTTCTCTGAAAGTTTTTTAAAATTACATCTGTCATTTCTTCATGTTCCTTATGTGAAACTGTTGTACATTGTCGTTTGCTTTGGCCACTATTATCTAACTATTGGCTACATCTTTTGCATGTTAATGTATTTGTTGGATTTCTTGATTAAAAATTTGTTGGTTTCTGTTCAAAAATCTTACATTTATCTCTCTGTCGTTGTCTGCAGCAAATTCATCAAGTAATCATGTCGCTAAATTTCACTTTAATTGAGATCAAGACAATAAATTCTCTTGAATCATTGAATGGAGGTGTTCTAGTGGTGGTTTCTGGTTCTGTAAAGTCACGGGATTTTGATGGGGGGAGGAAATTTGTGCAGACGTTTTTCCTTGCTCCCCAAGAGAAGGGTTATTTTGTTCTGAATGATGTCTTTCACTTTGTCGACGAAAATGTTCCTCTCCAACCTCCAGCTGCAGCAGCGCAGGAGCAGAAAAATGATTACCAACCAACTATATCTGATCATATTCCTGAGCCACCAGGTATAATTGACTGATTTGGATTTACAGATATTTTTATTTATCATGAACACACTATGTTTTCCAACTAGAGCTCAAGGTAATTCTCCTGGGTATCCGTCTCGTGCAAGAGGTGTTTATGCCTTTATTTCTTTCCTCAACTGCTTTTGATGGTTACCAATGCAATGGTGTTCATTTGAATCGGCAAACTTTTGATATCTGTGTAAAAGACTTTCTGGATTTCATTATTGCTTCTTCATTATGATTATCACACAGACACATGTTTTCTCTTTCATTTTGACTGGAGCAAGTACTACTTTAGCTACTTCTAGATTTCAAGAATGCAAAGTCTTTTAAGGTCGGTTTCTTTGTGCCTGGAGTTGTTCAGTTTTTGAAACTATAGATTATTCTTTCATATGTCTCGTCTCTTGACACCATGGTTCGTATTGTTTGAGAATCACCAAGGTTTTGTGAGAGAGAGACGAACAGGTTCAAGAGGGTTCTTCAGGAGAGAAAAAGTAATTTTATGAAATGGAATCTGAAATGTTTACAACCTGTACAGTCATTTATATACTAGTGATGACTGGGCCAATGACTCGTACAAAACTATACATCTGGTGCTGATTCAGCACAATACATCAGAACAATATATATACAGAAATAGTGATTACATTACTTTTACATTCCAGCACTGTTCTATTGATTTTGTATGAGAAATGATATCTTGCATACTTGTTGATATGCTGTCTTTTGGCTAACATGTTTTGTTTGTAACAGTTTCTGACTATGCCTTAGAGGAGGAGGCCGGGGAATATGTGAACTCTGTTCATATTGAAGGAGATGAGCCGGTTGAAGAATACAGTTTTCAGGAGCATCAGCAGGAGCATGTTCCTGAGGCTGAAAGAGTAGAAGATGATCATGCTTTGGAAGAATCAAGTGTGTTGATTCAAGATGCAGCTACTACTGTGCAAGAACCTCTGACTGCTGCAGAGGAACCTGTTGGAGAGCTTCCGAAGTTGACTTATGCTTCCATAGTATGTACCATTGCCAGTTATGCTAGTCAAAGTCCTTATGATACTGTGTCTATATGATTGTTTTGCATCACATTGCCAGTTTCCTGCTTATCACATGGATGTCATATAAGCTGAAAATATGTTATAGGACTTAGATATGAACATAGCATGGTAGTCAACATGAACTTTTAGTGAGAGAGGATAATTAATAATCTGTCTAATATCCATCCAAAACTTTCTTAACACGGTCCCATTTCATTTGTTGGTACTCCACTATCATAATAAATAAAAATAATCGGTACCACAGATTTTCCACATCACCAAGGCACTAGGAATCTATGAGTGCTGAAAATGCTATCATCTATTCAATGCTCTTTTTGATGGGTACTCGAAGTCCTAGAAATCTGCTACATGTTGATTGCCCTTCCTCATTTCTTCCTAGATTCTTTGAAAACAGTTATGAACTCATACTGGAGGACAAGGTCCTGGTTATCCTTCTGTAATGCATTAGTTTTCGGAGGAAGCTGACAACTCGGTAGTGGAACAGTATGTTCTAGGTTAGGGAGTAAATGTCTTGACTTTTGAACAGTATGTACTTCTAGTGAAATGACCCCTGCGAGTATGTGCAAAATTAGTAAGCTTCCGTAGGATAGATGTATAAATCTGATGGAAGAATTTTTATGGTAAAACAGATACTTTTTTCTCCTCTTTTTTGTCATGCTCATTTTCATTTATGAGTCTTTGATGTGTTCTTTACACTATCTGACTGATTTTGATTTCCCCCTGCTCTTTGTTTTCAATTCTTGGAAAATTAATAGTTGCGGGCTCCTAAAGGAAAATTTGCACCATCAGTCAGTTCTCAGCCATCTTTCACTCACAGCACGCAACCTGCTTCAAATTGGTACCAAGCATCACAGCCTTCAGTTCAGCAGTCAAACCCTGTGGTGTCAGGTGTACCGGGTTCTGGTTTGGATCCGGTAGACAATGGTGTATCACAAGAGGATGGTAAGAACCTTAATCTTCATTTTTCTGTTTTTTTTTTTTTGCTACAAAATATGGTTTAAAGTTATGACATTTTATAATTTCATAAAATTAGAAGTATTGCTAAAATTACATTACTCAATCGATATATGTTAAGTAGTGGCAATGTTTGGGGAAAATCTTGTTTTAGGGCCCGTTTGTTTTCAATTTTGATTTTACTAAACAGCTAAAGTCAAAGTCAACAATTAATTTTAACCATACATTTCATGGTCCCACAACTTTTCAACCACACATTTCAACAACTTTTATCAACTTTTACCAAAAATTTGATTTTAATCATAATCAAACACACCCTTAGTATCATTTGTAGGAATGTAATTGATTAGCCGGATATGGTCAACCTCTTATGTTATTGTATGATACAAATTAACACTTTGGTGGCAATAATCAAGCCTCTGATATCAATCCATATAAATTTGGAAGAGTTTACTTTAAGAACTACATAAGGGAAATTGACTTTGAACAAATATCTGTTTCTATTTTTTGGTTCACTCAGCGAAGGCCCATTAATGGATGAGTTTTTAGACAGTATAATTTTTGCAATTGACCTTTTTACATACTGCAAACTACTTCTTGTCCTTCTATTTCGATCATATCAGCTTGATCAAAGCAACTACTTTTCGTCAGGGGAATCAAAATCTGTCTATGTGAAGAATCTGCCTTCTAGTGTTACTAGTCTAGATATTCTCCAAGAGTTTAAGAACTTCGGGAAAATCAAGCACGATGGAGTTTTCTTAAGAAATCGCCAGGTCCATTTCCTTTCCATTGTCTTTTATCGTGTGCTTTATGCTGTACATTTGTGGGATCTCTGAATTTTCAATTGATGGACAGGATACTGGTGTTTGCTATGCATTCGTTGAGTTTGAAGATGTGCAGAGTGTTCGAAATGCTATCAAGGTTTGAACTCATATTTTACGAAGTCAATGATATGTTGTCTAGGGATCAAGAAGAGAGCTCTTTCGTACATAATTATTTTCTATAAATTTTACTTTTTGTTCCCACTGCTTTCAATTTCTTCACCACTTCTTTGCATCTATCACATTATAATAGTTTGTTAGGTGCCTCCTTCCCTCCTCAATTAAATATCAATGGTGTAAAGAAATTTTATCATGTGCCCGTTACACATCTGGCTAGAATTTTTTCATGGTTTGCCTAATTTCAATTATGTGAGAATTTAGGAAAATTTAACCTGTTCATTCTATGCATATCATTATATTTCTTACATTACATGGTACAATATTTGAGTACATTTATGGTTTCAGGAAGATGGAACGGTATATAAGATATATTCAACGTGAATATAAAGGTGAAATTTGAAATAGAGTTTAATGGTTAAAATAAGCCCCAATTCCTTCTTTTTATGTTTCTGTTTAATTTTCCCAGCTTGCTCAATGAATGTGCTATTAGCCACCCTTAGTTTTCTCAGACTTGCAAGTCAGATCTAGGACAACAGTCTTTCTTTACGCAAAATTGAGCATAATATTCCAATTCAAATTTTCTTTTAGTTGTGAATTTTTGTTGGGATGTTACGGATGATGTTTTCAACTGTCAATGTACAGTAATTTGTTGTTTTATTTTCTTTTTTCTTTTCTAGGCATCTCCGGTTCAGTTGGCTGGAAGGCCAGTTTACATTGAGGAGAGAAAATCAAATAACAGCAATGCTTCTCGTGGAGCAAGTAAGTTTCCATAAACATTCTTTTCTTTAGTAATAATAGAAACGTAAGTGGCTTAATTTTCACTTCTTCTGTTCTGCTAAGGGAAAAGGGCCAAAATCTTGTCCATTGAACTGTCCACTGTCCTCTCACTGTGTACAAAATATGCCCTTCCTGTACTCACTCTTGGGTTCCATATGAAGTGCATTTGTCTTATTGTTTTTGCAGTATCCTTCTGGGCAATCTTCGGAGGGAATTTGTGTTTACCAGTATTTTAGAATGATCTTTGATATTTATTTCAAGCGGAAATTCTAGGACAGACTTAAACAAAGAAATATAACATAGTGCAATGGCAATAGGTAGATTGAAACATAGGCATCATAGACGAGTTCTCTCTCTCTCTTTTCTTTTTTCAATGAAGAGATGGAGAGATACTGGGAAATTTCTTATATTGTAAATATGCCTACTTAACTTGTGATATTTAAGCCTCATATAATGTACATGTTTGTTTTCATTGACATATTTTCCTACTCTGACACTGTCTTGACCAGGCGGAAGAGGAAGGGTAAGGGGAAGAGGCAGAGGAGGTCGTTTTGGCGCAAGGAGTTTTACTGGGACAACATACTGAGAAGCAATGGTTTTTTTTGGTACTTGATGACAGAGATATTTAAACAGAGAGGATTAATTAATTATGCAGCCATAATTTTAGGTTTTCGAGAGCAGATTTTTTTATTTTTTATTTTCCGTGTGGTAACTTCAATGGATGGATGGACATATTCTTTAATGGTTTTCTTGTTTCACTTTTTCTTTTATATATGGGTATGCTTTTCTTTTAATTTTTTTTTTTTTTACCTTCCCAATTCAAGAGGGCGTGTTTTCATTTTGGAGCTATGTTTGTAGACATATTTATGCACCGATTCATTGGTAAAATGAAACCCCTGGGATATACCGTTGTCTATATTATGAGCATTTGAAATGCTGTATGTTTACGCCATTCATGTCTACATTCTCTTGAGCATGTCTCAGTACCAGTGGCCGTTTTGTGGCTAAAAGTTCAAGTAAAACATGCTGAATAAAAAAAGAACATAACTTATAAACTTTAAGTTGCAAATGTCTTTTTTATTTTTTTTTTAAAAAAAAAAAAAGGACTTAAAAACTCTCATCGATAAGGATTATTAACTATAGTCTGTTAAGACTTGATAGCTCATTTCGGCTTTAACAGACCATAGACCAAATCATAAGACTATAGGTATATATTTGTTAAACTAGTTTTTCAATTTACATATTTCAATATTTCATTTATACATTGAAGTTTACAAAAAATTAAAGTAAAAATCACAATTCATACTCTACTGTCATAATTTATACCATAAAATTAAAAGATGTACAAGAATTTAGATGTATTAACCCACACATGTTTGATCTTGTTTTGAAACTAATAAAATGTCAATTTCTTTGCAAAATGATGAAATTTGAAATATTATCTTTTCCGACAATAGCATAAAGACAAGTATATATTCAATAATTTGTTTGTAAAATAAATCAACGACTATTTAGATAAATTGATTGGATCACCCCAAGCATTTATTGCTATTCCCTCCCGTACATGTCCTATAGTCACTTACTCGTAACTGTTTTTGATGAAATAGTATTTGCTAACTCAAGAATTTGGAAACATGGGTTTGTGTAGTGTCAATAAAAAATATATGATCCAATAATTACACGGTGTATATTGCGACACCTGAAAGCTGAAAATGCAGCAAACTCTCCTTATTATCCCCTTGCATTAATTTTGATTGTCTGCTCGAAAGAATTGTCTTGCATTTAAACTAAGAAGCCATGACTAGGTTGTGGACGGCCGGCTGCCCAATGTGGGGATCCTCGGATGCTTCGTCTTGATCTTCATCTTCTATTTCCCAGAGGAAACTGGCGTATGCTGCTTGAATGTGGCTGGCGACACAATATTGTAGACGAGTTAGAATGTGAAATTCTGACATGAAAAACACCTAAAATCTATGACTATTTCATCGATGGTACAAGGTGACACAATACATGAAATGTTGTCTACGGTGGATTTATGAGCTTGTTTGGTGCAATTTTTTTCTAAAAAAAAATCTATTTTTTGTGTACTTTTGGTTGAGTTAAATGACAAAATTGTCCTTAATCAACAAAATGTCATTTTATAGTAGAAATGACAATTTTATCATTTAAAAAATTACAAAATTTGAATAGTAAAAAAAAGTAGGGGAAAAAACCCATTTTTTTGAAAAAAATCTGCACCACTGAACATGCTCAATATAGAGTCAAGATTTCTTTGTCTTAATCAGTATGTCCCATTTAACGTCCCACCAATAGAAAATGTACCATCAAATAAATACAAGTTAATTTTAACAGTAAATGCAAACACATTAAATAATTATATTAATTTAATAACGCCAGTACATTTTCTATAATTGAGACAAATGAAAGGACATCATAAATTAATTTTTTTTGATGTGCTATATTCACTACGTTTTAATATTGTATACCAAATATGTACTAAAAGGCTGTATTAGGAATTGGATACAGTGCGTTTGATAGAGATTATAAACAGTTTATAAACCAAAAGTAGTTTATTTGAGTTGAAATTGTTGACTTTTCATGTTAAAAATGGGTTGAAAAGTCAAAAATAGTAGGCTGAAAAAAACCAAAAACGGTTTTTAATCTAAACCAAACACAAGCTAAATAAAACTAGACGGGATTAAGGATGTTTTTTTTATGAACTACGAACCTGTCATGAGAAGATAGTTGTACTGCTCGTTCAAAATAGTTTGTGGCTTTATCTTTATCACGGTGTAGTTCCCACAACAATTTAGCATACTGTGAGAGAATTTCACCATCTCCTGGATCAGCCAAAATAGCCCTGGAATAATACTCCTCAGCTCCTTGAAGGTCTCCCTTTGTCTGCCAAAAACAGGCAAATCAATGTTCGTCTTTGATTGTTCTTTAATGCAAGAAACTACAGAAGATTTAGATGACCACCTCGTAAAAATGTCTTAAGATTTAATAGCATGTTTGGTATGAATTTATCACAGGATTAAGAAACAGACATGTGAGATGCTTGTCCCGCGTCATGTCCTGTCTACCATACCAAAAACACCCCCGGAGCATATTTAATAGGCATTCTAGTGAAGGGACTTACTTGATACAAGAACTGAGCATAGTTTCTCAAAAACAAAGGATTGCCTGGGCTTTCCTCCAGCATTCTCTTGTAGTACTCTTCCATGCCGATGCCACCACGGCTGTCGCCACCATCACTATCAAAGGCTACTGGTCTATAGTTCCAGCCGCCGCTACCACCGCTGCCGCCATTTCCTCCTCCAACGGGTCCATCCCCATCGAAATAACTAATATCAGCAACCCCAAGCCCTGTTGCAAGATACATTTTCCTCTCCCCTTCAAACCTCAAAGTACCATATTCATTTACACTTGCCATCTCTTCTTTCATATGCATGTTATGCACCTTGAATTGGTTTCCATTACTAAATTCACTGTTTTCCTCAATACTTTCGACGTCCCCTTCGTTTTCTTCCTCGTCCTCGTCGCTGTATTCATCTTCTTGACAAGTTCCCAAGTTGTGCAACGAGCAGTTAGGTTTACGTGCAAATTTCTTGGACACATTGGAGAAACTTAAGTCATCAACATTATACGAGACATTGGCTAATTCTTCCAAGTTTCCATCGGATTGAACTCTTCGAAATCCGTTCTGGGAGCGCTGGCTCATGCTCGAGGGAGACGAATACCATAAAGATTTAGGGTAATGTTGAGATCCACAAGAGAGTTTTTTATGAATGGAAGTTGGTGTGTCTTTCGTTGTGGAATTTGGCACTTCAGATTGATAGTGATTATTGTTGGGACTTTCTGAAATGGATGAGAGTAGGGATCCAAGAACTGGAGTAGATGAGCTTCTCAGCAACATTTTCTTCTGTTAAATATGGTCTCTAATGAACCTGCTCTGAAAAATATTACGCAAACCGTGATTTCTGCAAAACATAGGAACTAAAGTATAATTACACCTTATGGACGGGCAGTCTTTTAACTCTATGACTCAAGATCTCAGTAGCTCAAGCACAAATAATGCTCTGTTTGACAAAGTTTTGCCCCCCAAGGCTTGATTGGGAGTTTAGTTTTGGAGTACCCGTTATGTTATGAGAGTTTTTAAAGTATCGATTCTAGGAGTTTACAATGAGTTCGATTTTGGTTGTTTTAGTAACGGTTTTTAATATATTCAAAGTTCAAATCCATACTTGGAAGTTTATTATCTAACTAATGAAAGTTTTTTAAAAGAACAAAATTACATGTACAACCATACATTAAAAAAATGTAGGTATTTGTAAACAATATAAATAATATAAAATTTTAAATGTAAATATATATTGGACTGCAAAAATTTTCAAAAATAATTCAATATCACATAAAAAAAAATTGTTACTATTTGGAGAGAAGAAAGATGAAATATGTATTTTATGTTTATTTAAGATTTAGAAATATTTATTTCAATGAAGGTAAAATTGGAAGATAATTTGAAAAACTACGAGAAAAAAAAAAAAAAAAAAAAAAAAACCACATAGGATTGCACTCCAATTAAAAACTAGTTTTTCAACACAAAATAGTCAAATATATCATATTATGATAGCAAAATTACGATCAAATAAATCATTTTATATCAAAAAATTAGTTTTTAAACTAGACCAAACAAACACTACACCGTTTTTAGGTAAATTTTAAACCACAACTATTGCCCCCAAAATACTAAAAAGCACCAATTTTCTCAACATTTCATGAACAATACCACCAAAAACCAGTCAAAACTGGTAAAAAAGTAAAAACTCCCAGTCGGAAATAGAGCATGTTGGGCTAAGCTTAAAAGATGCTTAAAGCAAAACATGTTTGAAACAAGTATAATTCCAGAAAACTCGGCATATGAAGTGTAATTATAGACTTATAGTTTATATACAAAATGTGTTTGTATAAATGAAAAACACAGTGCAAACTACAACACACTAAACCTTATTTATAACATTAAATCAACAAATTGTGCTGCAAAATGGTACCTTTTCTGAAGGGCCCTTGAAGAGACTTTCAATGGAGAGAGAGAGAGAGAGAGAGAGAGAATAAAACTTAAACTGAGAATGGAATTGGCATATAAATAAAATATGGGTTTTTATCTTCAATTTTTCCAGGCAAAAAATGAATTATTTCATATATTTGTATGGTGGAGAGAGGGCGTAGATGAAAATATCAAGTATATGCTCCGTCGGTATTTTGACAAGTGGGAAGAAAAAGTATTGGGGCATATGGTACATGCATGGAAAGTACAACTTAGAAGAAAAGTTCGTTTTTTCCTTCCATAAACATGTGTTTCTTGCTCTTCCCTAGTCATTTTCACTACGGTTTCGATTTAAATGAACAATTATTATATAAATATAAATGTACAGTAATTAACAACATACCTCAATCTCAATTCATCTTTGTATGATATAATTATAATTATAGAGTTTTCAAATAAAATAACTTCTTCAATAATTATCCAATTTATTTAGTAAGATTTATTCATAAGAGATATAACTAAATCCAGCATCTTATCATGTGGACTACTAGGGGCGAAGATGGAGGATGAGACTATAGTTAAATCACGCTTTAGAAATAAATCAATTTTTGTAATTTTTTTTTTTTAACGGCAATTTTTTTTAAATAGTAATTCCACATTCAATAAAGCATGGCTCTACCCCAGTTAACTACATTAGGTTTAGGGTGGACAAAAGTACTTATTTGAACTGGGCTGAATCAAAATCGAACCAAACCGATCCATTATTCTTAAATTTAAAATAAGTAGTGAGTATTAGAAGTAAAAATCGACTAGTTATGGTCATCGATTCTAGGCCCAAAATCGAAGAACCGATCCAGGAACCAAACTATTCGTATACGTTGGTGAATGATTTTTATTAGATAATTTGTTTTTGTATTTTTAAATTTGGACTAGACTTGTTATTTTGTACTAAGATGGAACATTGTGTTCAAAAATCGATATGTTGTTCTTTTGTCAATGGATTAAAGTTTGGAAATTATAATTTGTTAGATTATTATATTGTTTCAAACATTATGAGAATAAAAATAGTTGTTGAAATTAGAAAAATTTAAATATAGAACCGAACCGAATCGAATGGTTTAGTTTCATGAGTCTTGATCTCCTACCCACTTATGTTGTCCACTTATAATACTCACGCTGAGGTGTCATCACATAATTGGTAGTTCATGGTCTCACACTCATTATTTTTATTAATTATATGATGTCACTTCAGCGTGGGCATTATAAATAGACAATATGAGTGGATAGGAGATCAAGACTCTTAGTTCCATAATTAAAAATGGAACTTATGATTCCGCTTCCATCTACAATATATGCATTAGTTATCTATTCAGTTCGGTTCTCTTTGGAATAAGATCTAATTGAACCGTCTCCACTCTAATTAGATTTAACAATGTAGTCCACTTCGAAATTAAAATCATTATAAATAATATTCAATAAATTGATCATATCTTTTATATAATAAATTTTGTTTGCCCACGACTTCAGCTATAAAGTTTAAGTCATAATTTCAATTAAATTATATAAAATAATACACTTTTGACATTGATGTTAGGATTTTTCCTCAAAAGGCCAAAAAGAAATAAGGGCATCATTTTTATTAAAGGAAAGAAATAAGGTGTTCAAATTTCTACCTTTAATTTAATAGTCCTTGTTGTCGAAGAAAAATGTGGAAATTTCGGTAAGAATAGAATGCATGGCAAATTGAATAAAAAAGATTCAATGAATGGAAAGTTTCCAAAGTTTCAATACCTGACTTGGTTCAGCCAAAATTGAAAGGAAAATTATGTCTAATCTTTGAGAATCGTGAATTGAGTTGAATGGTTTAGGGACTGATGTGTCATGATTTAAGTGAACGGTCTTACCGCGTGTGTATATAAGACTGTCCTACCAAGATGTTTATCCAAATCTTTAGTCTACATTAATTATAAATCTTTAGTCTGCATAGAAGACCTCGAAAGTAATATTGATTTTGAAAAATAGCGAATTTTAATAATATTTATAAAAATAGCAATTTTTAGATGCAAAAATCACGTATGTCTAGGGATGGAAAAAGTCACGTATGTCTAGGGATGGAGCTCTTTAGCACGAGCTCCAAATTTTTTCATAACATGTGTTTTTGAATTTTTATTTTTAAAATTTTGAAGTTGTTTAAAAATTTGCCTTAAAAAAAAAAAAAAAAAAGCCGGCCAATGAGCTATGGGCCGAGTTGAGTTGAGTGGTGACTAATGGTGGCACGAGGCAATGTGCGGTGGCTCGAGGCATGAGTAGAATTTTGTTTTATTTTTGGAATCTTGTTGTACATCTAATTTTTGTGGAATTAGCTTTTGACATAATTTTAATATGGTATGTTAGTATTTTAGATAGTTGATTGAGTGTATTTTTGTCCAAAATGACAATTTCTCAAATTATTTTCAAAACTTTCCATTTTTCAAAATGACCACATGCAAATGGATATTTCCTATAATTTTCTCATTATAAATTAACTTGCTTTTATTTTTTTTTTGTGTACGTGATTTGATGGTTTTTATGAGAAAAAATGTAAACTTAGCATTTTTATTTTTATTGTTTAGAGAGTAAGAATTCGTTGGTGTGGTAAATCTTAGAATATTATTTTTTTTACGATAGTTGGAGGATTTGAATAAGTGAAATTATATATGATTGTAATAATTTTACATGTAGTATAAAATTTTGACAGTCCGTAAATTTGAAAATCTATATTTTTATAGTTTTTTGTCTAATTTTTTTTCTTTGAACAAGAATCTTGTAAAAAATAGAAGAAATTGTCTCAATTTCCAACAATTACATTATAAGAATTTATGGACTCACCCCAAAAATCTTGTTACCAATATTACTTGGCAATGGATTCCTAAAGATGTAAAAGGTGCAAATAGTAGTAAGACGGTAATGTCAAGCCTCAAGTTTTACGAGACTAAGCGTATTCACCTTAAGATATGTCTTTATTTTTAATTTTATTTTAATTATTCTAAAACTATTAATAATTATTTAAAGAACATTAATAATTAAATCTTTTATTTATTTAGTTTATTTAATCTTAAAAAATAAATAAAAAATAAAAATAGGCATGCGTCTTTTGGCGCTAAGGCACACATTAGTCGCACCTTTTGATCTTTAAACTCCTATTATTCGCATCTTTTGGCGCATAGGCCTGCACTATATGGTAAAATAGTGTTGACCACCTTGTTCACACCTCTCTATTTGAGAACTTTGCCTAGGTCTCGTTTTTTTCGATGTTTTAGAATTATTCCATAGCTCAAGCACTTCTATGTATAATAGTATAATGTATTATATAATTTATATATATATATATATATATATATATATATATATATATATATATATATATATATATATATATTGATTGTTAGCGGATTTTGTGTAAAGTGACTCCAAAGTGCATAAACAAAAAAAATCGAATAAAAATAAATGATATGCAAGTCAATGCAAGTGTTGAACACTTTGTTCTTAAGTCGAATTTGCCCCGCAACGGTTCTTTTACGGTTTATGGCAATCAACTCCCAAGATAAAACCATTTTTACTTTTGTTTATAGCACTTCAAAACACAAGCACAACGAACCAAAGATAGTTTGTACTCCAAACGATTAAATGAAATGAAAACCAAAATTTTTATGCAACAATGCAATAAATTTGGTTCAAGGAATGAATATATGAGTTGGTTGTATTTGCATATCAATTCTGTATGTTAAAGGACGTCCAGAGGGTCCTATTTAACGTTGATGAAGTGTTGGGAATGAAGAGGTGTGAGCCAAATTGTGCAACACTTCAAAAGGACATACATGTTCGCGTGTAAATCTGTGCGATCGTATGGTTTTAATATGATGTGATCGCAAGGTACAATTTTGAAAATAGAACTTAATCAAGGCTAACTATGAGATCGTATGGCTTTTTCTCCTGCGATCGATCGTGGTAGGACAAAAAAATATTCTGCTTAAAATTTTAATAAGTTGTGATCGCAGGATAAAATATATATGCCGTGTATTTATAATCAACCCCGTTTTCCCGAAGCGGTGAAGTGGCAAACTATTTTGCCTAAACGAATTAAGTCGGGTCTGTATATTTTGACCAAGTTGACACGAAGTCACTTTAGTTGTTTTTAAACACTTAGTCAATTTCTCGAATTCTTACACTAATTTCCAACATATATATATCAATAGTAACAAGTATGAAATTTTAGTTACTATTTTAAATTGAGTATATCGTATATATTAAACACCAACGGGATCGAACCAGTCTTATACAAGTCTTATACAGTAAAACTAGTTCGGTCATATCCCCAAACCATGTATTTATAATCAAGCTAAAACTCATTTAGTGGGCCAGTTCAACCGGTTTGGTTGACCAGGTATTTTTATTGCACTATTTAAAAAAATGTTTTAAATTAATGAGTTAAATGTTTGAATAATCACTGAACTTTTAGTCTCATCTTCATTTACTCACTAAACATTAAAATTGTGCTGAATGTTCATTGAATTTTATAACGTTACTCGCCGTTACTCATTTTTGACTACCCATTAACAACTAGTGAACGGAACAGCACATGCGACAGACAGAATGTCCACGTGGCATACGTTTTTACCAACTAATATTGAGTTGTTCGCCATGTCAGCAATCTGTATTTTGAATAATCATTGAACTTTTAGTTATGTCTTCGTTCACTCACTGAATTTTAAAATATTACTGGATGCTCACTCAACTTTTCAAAGTTATACTGCGTTATTCACTCATGACGATTTAATAATAGCCCATTGACGGAATTAGTGGCGGATATAGGATTTCAATCAAGGAGGAGCACTATATAAATAATAAGTTAAAAATATTGAGACGAATTATACAATAAAACAACAATTAAAAATTTCAATACAATAAAATTGTCTATGACGAGTTTTTATAATCTTAAATGGTTTAACAACATTATCATTACAAATATTATTAAAAATATTTTTTTCAATGTATGCAATCATTCATCCATTCATCTCTAATCTGATTGTGCAATTGATATTATATGATATAGATAGCTGAAATTGAAAACATACTTTCTACTATAGCAGTTGCAATTGATAAAAGAAAAACCAAATTTCGTTGTCTTAATCATCTTTTGTGTAAAGCCACTCGCCTATAATTCATCTCAAACCAGAAAATTCCACATTGAGGAGCGTACATCTATTTTATAATTATCAAGTTGATCACTAAATAATACAAACTGAACATTAGAAAAGTTGTTTAGATAAAACTTAATAAGTTAAACCAACTTGGACTTATCAAAAACTGAAAATAAATTAGTTAAATACAAACTTATCAAACAAATAAGCAATATGTGTAAATTTAATTATATTTTTTTTAAAAAATTGAACAGGGCCTAGGCCCCCTCTTGTGCCCAAGTATAGATGCATGTGGACGAAATACCTACATGACTGAGAAAATGACCGTACGTTATCTATTTTGTGCCATTAAATTTACCAACTAGAATAGTCGCGTGTCATATCATTAAACGCATTTTCAAAATGAGTTTTTTAAGATGTAAAAAATGGTGAAACTTGTCCAAATTGAAAATGCATTTTTTTAGATGTAAAAAACGATGAAACTTGTTACAATTAAACAAATGATTTCATTATAATCAAAATCGCGTTGGGGAGATTTTTTCACCCCCACACACCAAAAACAAATACATAAGTTTGTCTTTCAATCACAATTTTTTTTCCCCAATTTTCTCATTTTTCCATTCTAATTCACTTCTTCTCCATCATTCTTCACCAAATCTTCACCGTTCTTGTCAAACTTGTTCCTGTTAATCTTCATTTACTTTATAGCGGTTGATTTCCACCGATTAGCGGTATTCTAGTTAATCTCAAATTGATTGTTGTCAACATACACACCATCCCCACCGTCCAAAGCCAAAAGGCGTCTTCCATCTCTCTCTCACACATTCTCTTGGAGGTATTCACTCTCTTGAAGGTATTCAATATCCTCCTTCAATTCATATTATGCAAATGACGGGTTCTCTGTAATTTTTTCTTAATTAACATATTTTTTTATGTGGCGAATGTAATGTAACTATCAAACATTATAGGCTATTACACAAAACTTATTATATTTCAGTATGCTCAATTTAGTTCTGTTCATTTCTTTCTTCATCTCGGCAAAGTTTCACTGAATATTTTTATGTTTTAATGTAACATTGGTGTATTTGAATATTTTTGGGTTGAATTCCCCCCATGCCCACCCAAAATGCCACATTGTTTAAATGATTCTAAGAAAAGGAAGAAAATATATAGGAACACTATGAGAATTTTTGTAAAACTAGTAGATATGATGTTTAGGAACACTATGAGAATTTTGTAAAACTCCAAGTAGATATGATGTTTAGAAGGAGAGCATAGTACGGGTAAATTAGTCAAGCCACACATAGCTTGTTTTTCTTTTGTAGATGGAGATGGAAAAGAAGTGAATTGGGTAATAGCTCTTCATTGTGAAGAAGAAGAAGAAGAAGAAAAATGGGGAGAAGTTGAAGAAGAATAAGAAGAAGAAAGTTGTAGTGAGCAAGGACGTTAACAATCGATAATACAATTGGTGAGGATGTTCACCACAAATTTTAAAATAGGTAGGGCTGTTATGCGCATTAAGAAATGAAAAATAGGGACGATTTATACAAGTTAATCCAAAAGGTAAGGACATTATGCACATTTATATACAGAGGTAGGGATGTTTTCCGCAACGTCAATTACACATCAAAATGTACGATGCACTACGTCCCTACCTTTTCTGAAAACATCCCTACCTCTGTATATAAATGTGCATAACGTCCTTACCTTTTGGATTAACTTGTATAAATCATCCCTATTTTTTATTTCTTAATGCGCATAACGGCCCTACCTATATTAAAATTTGTGGTGAACATCCTCACCAATTGTTAACGTCTGTGCTCACTACAACTTTTTTCTTCTTATTCTTCTTCAACTTTTCCTTATTTTTCTTCTTCTTCTTCTTCACAGTAAAGAGTATCAAACAAATAGAATTTGAATCTAGATTTTACTCTATATCCATCTTCTTCTACAAAAGAGAAAACAAAAAGTAACCCAAACTCCATTTTTGGCATTAAAAAAATAACACTATTCCTTCATTTTGTCAAAACCATTGAAAAAATCTCCTCCGCCAGTAAAGAGATTGAAGTTCTTCATCATCCCATAACAAATCTTGTTCCATTAACAACAAAAAAAAAACAAAAAGATTTGGTATTAAAATGATTATTTTTGTTCAAAATAATTTCACTTTCTTCTTCTTATTTTTCTTCAACTTCTCCCATTTTTTTTCTTCTTCTTCACATTAAAGAGCAATTCTTCACGAAGAAAGAGTATCAAACAAAGAAGAATTTGAATCCAAATTTTGCTCTATATCCATCTCCATCTACAAAAGAGAAAACAAAAAGAAACCCAAACTCCATTTTTAACTCATCTATCTCCATATTACCCTTCAAATTAGGTAACATATATAGAATGTAATAGAATATAAATCTTAATATGCACGTGTGGAAAAAAGCATGAACAGGATATGAATAATTGAATGACATTCCAACAAAAATACTTTTATGCATAAAAAACCCCAGGTTCAGCAGGGTAAATGTATTAAAAATGGACAAATTTTAGCAGATGGTGGTGCTACGGTTGGTGGCGAACTAGCTTTGGGGAAAAATGTATTAGTAGATTATATGCCTTGGAAAGGTTACAATTATGTAGATGCAGTACTCATTAGTGAGCGTTTGAGAAGGATGAATCGCTATTGAAAATCTATTGATTCTCTCCCAATTGGTTGGACCGTAGGTGTGATGATTTACCTCATGGACGAGGTCTCTAATTCAAGTCTAGGATGCCCCAGCTGCGCTAGGGAAAAGAGTAGAAGAAGGATCTGACTACCCATGAATGCTCAATGAAGAGATATAAAATGAAAGAGGTGTTATGGTCGGGAATAAAACTATTCTAATTAGACTTATGTTTGCATAAGAGTCAATTGGTGTTATTAGCGTATATGCTCTATTAATAGAATGGATGAGGCGTCAAAGCGACGAATTTAGGAAGACGTGAATTGGTTTATACAGGGATTTCGTGGTTAAGATAAGATTTTTGTTGAGGAGATTGATAAATAAGGTAGTGAAATGTAACATATGATATGAAACAATACACTGAAATTTTGATGTTTGGAATCGAAACGAGAAAGATAATACCATTTTTTTACTTTAAGATAGCTAATGATTTGGTGTCAATGAATCTACATTTTGGAAAGAGAGGTTCTTGTAACAAAAGTTAAGTCAAATTGATTTCACCTTTACTCTAAAGCTAGATAGGTCATTGTTCAAGGCGAGAACCTAACTATATAAAATAGGTCAATCATATGTGGGCAAAGCCGGATCAAGCACTAAACGAGCTAGGCAATCGCCTAAGGCCCCTGATTTATTGATGGCCCCCAATTTTTAAAATTTACATATTTTTGCCTTGTTTTTCTTATGAAAGATTCTGTCTAACATAAAAAAAAAATTAAAGATTACGAACGGTTTTTTAGTTAGTAATATTACAAACATAAATATTATGACAAAGTTAATTTACGAAATAAAATTTTGTAAATAAATAAATAAATAAAAATATAAAAATTTAATACTAACCAAAAATTTCATCGGGAACAAAATAAAAGTTAAAAATAACTTATCCGTCGATAATATTATAAGAAAAAATAAAAAAGATACTTTCACTTATACAAAAAATTTAAAAATATAGAGAAAATAAAATTGTGAGTGACACCGACGGCTTCCCGTCGGTGACTAAAGTAATGTCGGTGATTGCCAATAATATCACTGACGTTATTGCCGTTGGTAATAACTGACGAAATGTGTGTTGTTGTCGGCAATTCCATCTAAATGACCAACATATATTGTTTTAATTCAGAATCACTAGTAGTCATACCATCGGCGATCGACAACCGAATTTCCGTCAATGATAATTTACTCCATTAATTTTTTATTATATTTCTCGAGAAGGCTCCTTTGGTGATTTTTCCCAAGGCCTATGTTGACAAATAGAAAAGAAAGACTATAGATGTTTGAGACCATATAACAAGAGGGTGGAACTCCTAGGTGAAATAGAAGTGACTTTTGAGGATAGAATATTTGTAAAAGAAGGTGTGTGTGTGTATAGTTGCTTGATGTGGGAAGAGGTGAGCGGTTAAGGATAAAAGAGAATGCTGTGGAAACTTAAAAAAATTTAAACATACGAGGCTCATGAGAAGGATAAGTTGATAAAATGGAAAGCTAATAAATAGGTGGGTTGGTAATATTGGAAAAAAGTTGTATAGTTGTCTTGAAACCTTGGATGAAAGGAAAATTGTTCACCAAATATTTAGGCATAGAGAAACAGAAATTGCGATCTAAACCAAATATATTAAAGATGAAACCCAAAGAGTATTCTCTCATAGTGATGAGATTATAGAAAAATTAAGCAGAATTAAAGCATCAATAGTACTATGAGCACAGCATGTTTTCACTTCTTTGATGCCCATGTTACTGAAATAGGACTCTGGACCCTATGAAAACTATTTCCTCTATTCACCCATGTCAAACGTCCTTGAGCGTATCTTGTTGCATCATTTCTTATTCTTTTCCTTAATATAAACCAAACTCTGTAACTCAAAGTTTGATTTGTATGTTTATATATCAGATGTTGTGGTATCACTCGCACATTGACTCCCTCAGGTGCCACCACTTCCACCGAGTAAATGGAATTAGGACTCCCCACATTTGTCAGACGTCTTTTAATAATCTTCCTCGTCTCTCCCGGCCTGAAAATTACAGAAAATGAGGGATAATTGAGGCTGAATCCCCTGTTCTGGTTCACAATGTCATGGCAACTTGTGTTCCTGTGAGTTATGGCGAAAATTTCAGATCTTGTATATCCAAGAGTGCATAGATGAGTTATATAGTCGTTTGGCTGGATATTGTAAATCAGTCCTGGATTGATGGCTCGTTCTGGGTTTACATGTCCTGCTCCAATTGCGAACAGTTCGGCAGGCTTGTCTCCATCCATTATTGGTTTCCCCAGATGATCCATCATGTCTGCAGTTGTCATAAGTGCTGATTTGATTGCAGCTGGGGTCCACTTTGGATGAGCTGAGTGAATCAGAGCAGCAATTCCACTGGCATGGGGACAAGCCATAGAAGTCCCTGACATGACAGTGAAGTTTACTCTTCTAGAATCTTCTGGAAGGCCACTCGGGCCAAGATTTTGTGGCCAAGCAGCAATTATGTTAACTCCCGGAGCAATCATATCCGGCTTGAGGATTGCAGGATCAGTAAAACTGGGTCCTCTTGAGGAAAATTGAGCTACTGCAGGTGCTCGGGATTTGCCAATGACGGTTCCTCCAAATATGATTTTAGCTCTTGGTCTCCTTGTGGAGTTCATATAACTTTCCAAGTGAATTGATTCATCAAACCCTATCAATGTTGCTGGGAGGACATGGACATCGACTGAATCTTCCTCCAAATTTATTTCTGTATTCACTAAAATCATTGCAGCACCGCCTGCTTCCTTCACTATCTGACCCTTCTCTGCTCTCCCATTGACACCCCGCTTACACACTACCATTTTACCTCGAACTTTTGCTTTTGGAAGAGACCCTCTCATGCAAAATTCACTACCCTTATTGCCTCCACTTATATAAACTAGCTCGAGCTCTTTCCCTGCGCTTTGAACTCGATTCCCAGGGTACATGGATTCTCCATATAGGAACTTCCGATTGCCTAGTTGAACTATAGCTGGAAATCTTCGGTCAAGCGTGCTTGCACCAATGGTAGCAATCCAAGGAGCCTCATTGGCAACCGAGTATTGGATTGGACCGTTGTTTCCTGCAGCACATATTACTGAAATGCCATGCTCCATAGCTCGAAAGCTGCCAATGGCAATGGTGTCCTCATAGATGGGTACTGGGAAGCCGCCTAGTGAAAGGGAGAGTACGTCAACTCCATCTCTGATGGCTAAGTCCATTGCTGCAAGGATGTCCGAGCTGTAACAGCCACTGAACCAACAAACTTTATATATGGCAACATGGGCACCCGGGGCCATTCCTCGAGCCTCACCAGCTCCATTTCCGAGGACACTCGCCATTGGCACTGGAGCTCCCGCAGCAGTGGATGCTGTATGTGTACCATGACCATGGGAATCTCGTGGTGATACGTATTCCGATACTATATCTGGTGATGATGACAACGAAGCCACACGGTGACCTTTGCTGAAAAACCTGGCACCAATGAGTTTTCGGTTACAATTCGAAGAACTGAAATCTTGTCCTTCTTGGCAGGTCCCTCTCCATTTCTGAGGAATTGGAGGCATCCCTTGATCATCAAAGCTCGGACTCTCTGGCCAGACTCCAGTGTCGAGCACGCCAATTATTGCTCCTCGACCAAATCTAGAATTCAACCAAGCACCTCCTCCGGTTGGATTTAGTCCCAGGAACTTGTAAGAGTATGTAGTTTGAATCTCAAGCCTTCTATCTGGTCTTATAGAAATTACTTCGTGTGACTTCTGCAAGGTCTCAAGCTCGACTGGTGACAGTTGAGCTGCAAAACCTTCTATTGCAGAGCTGTAAGAGTACAAGAGTCGAGACGAAGAATCCTCATTGTTGGAAATGGTTTTCTCAAGGAATGAGAGGTGCCAATGAAGTCTAGAGCTAAACGAAGATTTCGTTAACCCCTGTGGGTGGAGTTGAACTATATAGGTTTGTAAATTCTGTGCATGGACGCAAAGAATGTAGAGTAAAAGGATAGAAAAAAGGAGTCGAGTTTTTGGTACCATGTTGCTTTACCAAAAGTGTGATTCTTGGATAGTTGTAGTGGTGTAGATTTCCACGAAAGGAATATGGGGGTATTTGAAGGTGTTGAAGAGAATTCAAATATGGGTTTAGGAGCCATGTCTGAACTCCTGAGACAAAGGTAAAGCTCGTGAAATTTAAGAGCTCTTCATCACGAGTATCTTTTGGGGGGAGAGAGAGAGAAACAGGATTTAGTTTCTTGAGGAGCTTAAATGTCTTGACTTTCACGAGATGTTCTGGTCAAATTTAATATACTACAGACCACATAGGTTTTCATAGCCGTTGAAATCATATTCCATGAATCTTTGTCGACAGAATCTGTTATTTTGAACTGGGCATCAGCTCTAAGACACTAACTACATGCTTGTTATGATGTACTGAAAAATACCGACTAGGACTAGAGAAACTAAGTTAAAATCTTTATCTCGTTAAGTACTAGACATGCTCGGTGACAAAATATGATACTACAATGGATTGTACGTCATACTTTAAATTAGTTCTCTGTCAATAAAAATATGCATAGTTTCTTTATTCACCAAATTATAGTCTATTTTCATTGTTGAGAGTATAGTTGATTTCTTAGTTTCTTAGTATGTGTTTTGTTATCAAGAAGTATAAACTACTTTCTTCGTCCCATAAAGATAGATTTACTTTTATTTTTACACAGATTAAAAAAAACTTAATTATTATGGTTGGAATAATAAATTTTACTTACGTTTTTTATAATATACTCCTAGAATAATATAATGATAGTTCATATTTGTTATAACAAGACATATTAAATAGGGACATAATAGAAATTAAGAAACTAACTATAATATCAACAAAGAAAGTGGATTATAATTTGAGACACGTGAATAAAGAAAGTAAGTCTATCTTTATGAGATAGATGAGTATTAATTAAATTTGATATTAATGTAGGGGTATATTAGAAAAAATATAAAATTTAGTTTTTAATATATTAATTAATTTTTTTAATCTGTGTGAAAATAAGAATAAATGATAAATCTATTGGACAAAGAGTATTTATTTTAATCCACCTTACGCAACGTGATAGAATTGTTAAAAAAGTAGGAAGAAGAAAGTAATTACGGGTATGGTTATGAGAAAGGGCATTTATTTACACGCTCTGGTTTGCCTTTACTTGGCTCCTCGTACCACATGCTACTTGTGCCTCTTGCTACATGGTTTGGTTTTGTTGGTTCTACGTTACCTTCAAACCAAATGTAAATTTGTCAAATGCTTGAGTAATCATTTGAATAATTCGATTGTAATAATATATTACTGCAAGAATTTAATTAATGTTAAATTCCGATCATATGTATTCATTTTTTTTTTTCACCAACTAGTACCATTTTCTCAACTTAATAGTTTGCTCTCTTTATTCACAATCCGAATTCTCATGGTAACATACTCTTACATTCAAATAATATTTCGTGTTATCATCATCATCCAAATACAAATCTACCACGGCGTCGCCCCACCACCCACCACCATGATCAGCAACCCCTAGGGTAACTATGAGGTGGTGGCATACCTTGCGTCGCCCTTCATAATCCATTATGGTGCCTTTTGTACCAAAACTAACACCACTCATCCACCGAACGCATCACCATCGTCACCTTAAAAAAAGTTCAAAAATAAAGAACAACCTCATAAAACAACCTATCCTACCTTATCGCCACCATAACTAGTTGCGAATGAGTGCCTTCATTGTAAAATTTTCATATCCAATCGCAAAAGTGTTGAAAACGTGTTGTTGCTGTTGCCTTCTGGATCCATCGAGTTGGTGATGGGTTTGTCACCCACCGTTGCTTGAACAAGTGGTTTACCGGCTAAGCCGCTATCACTTGGGGTGGGCATGTGTTGGATTGGTTGGTATTTTACACAATCCAAAATGAAATCGATCAAAAGCGAAAAATGGTTCAAAATTGAACTTACCTAAACTGAATATTCTTCGATCGGTTCATGTTGGGTATTCGGTTTGGGTTTGGGCCTAAATTTTTTTATAAAAAAAATGTTTTAGCCCAATTCAAGGTAGGGCATTTCAAATTACAATTAAAATAAAGATTTTTACAAATTTAAGTTGGGTATTCCGTTTGGGCTTGAATTGTTGATTTTGGCCATTTGAGCTTTCATTGTTGGAAATGGTTTTCTCAAGGAATGAGAGGTGCCAATGAAGTCTAGAGCTAAACGAAGATTTCGTTAACCCCTGTGGGTGGAGTTGAACTATATAGGTTTGTAAATTCTGCGCATGGACGCAAAGAATGTAGAGTAAAAGGATAGAAAAAGGAGTCGAGTTTTTGGTACCATGTTGCTTTACCAAAAGTGTGATTCTTGGATAGTTGTAGTGGTGTAGATTTCACGAAAGGAATATGGGGTATTTGAAGGTGTTGAAGAGAATTCAAATATGGGTTTAGGAGCCATGTCTGAACTCCTGAGACAAAGGTAAAGCTCGTGAAATTTAAGAGCTCTTCATCACGAGTATCTTTTGAGGGAGAGAGAGAAACAGGATTTAGTTTCTTGAGGAGCTTAAATGTCTTGACTTTCACGAGATGTTCTGGTCAAATTTAATATACTACAGACCACATAGGTTTTCATAGCCGTTGAAATCATATTCCATCCATGAATCTTTGTCGACAGAATCTGTTATTTTGAACTGGGCATCAGCTCTAAGACACTAACTACATGCTTGTTATGATGTACTGAAAAATACCGAATAGGACTAAGAAACTAAGTTAAAATCTTTATCTCGTTAAGTACTAGACATGCTCGGTGACAAAATATGATACTACAATGGATTGTACATGGTACTTTAAATTAGTTTCTGTAAATAAAAATACTAGTTTCTTTATTCACCAAATTATACTATTTTTATTGTTGAGATAGTGATTTCTTTGTTTAAGATGTGTTTGTTATCAAGAAGATAAACTACTTTCTTCGTCCAAAGATAATTACTTATTTTTACGATAAAAAAAACTTAATTATAATGGTTGGAATAATAAATTTTACTTACGTTTTTTAATATACCCTAATAATATAATGATAGTTATATTTGTTATAAAGCATTAAATAGGGACATATTTGAAATTAAAACTAACTATAATATCAACAAGAAAGTGGATTATAATTTGAGACGTGAATAAAGAAAGTAGTCTATCTTTATGAGATAGATGAGTATTAATTAAATTTGATATTAATGTAGAGATATATTAGAAAAATATAAAATTTATTTTTAATATATTAATTAATTTTTTTTAATTAGAGTAAATCTATATTTATAGGACAGAGTATTTTTTTTTAATCCACCTTACGAACGTGATAGAATTGTTAAAAAGTAGGAAGAAGAAAGTAATTACGGGTATGGTTATGAGAAAGGGCATTTATTTACACGCTCTGGTTTGCCTTTACATGGCTCCTCGTACCACATGCTACTTGTGCCTCTTGCTACTTGGTTTGGTTTTGTTTTCTACATTACCTTCAAACCAAATGTAAATTTGTCAAATGCTTGGGTAATCATTTGAATAATTCAATTGTAATAATATATTACATGCAAGAATTTAATTAGTGTTAACTTCGATCATATGTATTCCTTTTTTTTTCACCAACTAGTACCATTTTCTCAACTTAATAGTTTGCTCTCTTTATTCACAATCCGAATTTGCATGGTAACATACTTACATTCAAATAATATTTCGTGTTATCATCATTCATCATCCAAATACAAATCTACCACGGCCACTCACCACCCACCATCATGATCGCAACCCCTAGGGTAACTATGAGGTGGTGGCATACCTCGTCCCTTCATAATCCATTATGGTGCCTTTTGTACCAAAACTAACACCACTCATCCACCGAACGCATCACCATCGTCACCACTTAAAAAGTTCAAAAATAAAGAACAACCTCATAAAACAACCTATCCTACCTTATCGCCACCATAACTAGTTGCGAATGAGTGCCTTCATTGTAAAATTTTCATATCCAATCGCAAAAGTGTTGAAAACGCATTGTTGTTGTTGCCTTCGGATCCATCGAGTTGGTGATGGGTTTGTCACCCACGTTGCTTGAACAAGTGGTTTACGGCTAAGCCGCTATCACTTGGGGTGGGCATGTGATTGGATTGGTTGGTATTTTACACAATCCAAAATGAAATCGATCAAAACCGAAAAATGGTTCAAAATTGAACTTACCTAAACCGAATATTCTTCGATCGGTTCATGTTGGGTATTCGGTTTGGGTTTGGACCTAAATTTTTTATAAAAAATGTTTTAGCCCAATTCAAGGTATGGCATTTCAAATTACAATTAAAATAAAGATTTTACAAATTTAAGTTGGGTATTCCGTTTGGGCTTGAATTGTTGATTTTGGCCCATTTGAGCTTTTCATTTTAAATTTTGATTTTTGTTTGGTTGGCTTGGGTTTTACAGGGTGTCCTAAAACTCGACCCAACCTGATGAGCAATGTTTTACAAAACCAAAATTGAACCAATGAGCTCAAAAATGACCTTTCCAACCCAAAGGCCCTTTGGGTGAAAGGCCGTGTCAAACAAACCGAATTGAAAAACGATTACTTAATATTGTTTAAGTTGAAAATGTCTCTTTTACGTAAAAAAAAAAAACTTAAATACACTCATTTAATAGTGGATATTACACCCACTATTTACCAATTTTAAATTAATTCCAAATCTAACAACTTAACTAATTTATTTTATAAATACTACATTCTTAAAATTATATTAATTAACAAAATAATAAATTAAAATCAAATCGATGACCACGTGAATCACATGTCAATTGTGATGAACTTTGACCCAAATTTGCTGCTTGACTTCTTTATTATTTACACAACAAGTCTTTCATCTTTATAATATCTCTACTTTAGTCTTTGTACTTTCTCTTTCATTTTAATTTTGTCCTCTTTTATTTGCAATCCAAATTATTCAAATTTTAGATTTTTGTAAGTTGGTCCCCATATTTATACTTTTATGTCAATTTAATCTTTTATAGTATCACTATTTGATACTAGATGTTACAAATGATATTGTATAATATTTGATATAGATGTTACAAATTATAATTTGTATTAATGAATATGTTATGATTATATTATGTTATTTTATCATCACATATTACATGAATTCATATTATTATCTGATGATCGTATGTTACAAATGATGAAATCATAGTTTTATTTGTTAAATTTGATATTGTGTTATATCTATATCATGTTAATGTTATACAATCAATAGGTTTTAAGTCCAAAGTGTATATTAATACAAATTTGTTGAAGTTTAGAGTTGATTTTACAGTTGTAATAGTTTCTGTTTAGTATCGCGATCTGGATGTTATAAATAATATTTTGTATCATCGAATACGTTACATATTATATTATGTTATTTTACAGAGCACATGTCACTTGAATTGATATTTTATATCACTGATATTTTACATCTCAATTTGTAACATAGATCGTTACAAAATATCATTTGTAACATTTGTATCAAATATTGATACACAATGTCATTTGTAACATATGTATCAAATAGTGATACTATAAATGACTAAATTGATATAAAAGTATAAATATGGAGATCAACTTGTAAAAATCTATAAGTTGAATGGCTTGGGCTGCAAATAAAAGAGGGTGACATTGAAATGAAAGAGGAAGTATAGGGACTAAAGCAAAGATATTATAAAGATAAAAAGACTTATCGTACAAATAATTAAGACTCAAACAAAGAAATTTAAATATTCGCTACCATATATTATTTAATATAATAAATTGAAATAATAGTTTTTAAAAAAAGTACTTTTAAAATAAATAAACAAGAATGGTTTTTTTGAATTATTTTAAAAGTGACTTATTTATGAAAAATCCCCATTTAATAAATAATGTTAACAAACCATCGTTAACGGACTATCTGTTAATGACTATTAATAGACCACAAACCTTAAAACAAAATTAACAAAGCACGGCTTGTTAATGTTTGTTAATAAACCATGTGTCTATTATGCAATTTACATATTTTTAAGAAAAATTTGATATATACAATATTTAACTTTGTATTTTGATAAATGACAAAACTATTAAAAATAGAACAATTAGTCACTAATTGTAAAAATAAAGTGTACAATGTGTGTTTCATTTAATTGTTAAAAAGTAGGAAGAAGAAAGTAATTACGGGTATGGTTATGAGAAAGGGGCATTTATTTACACGCTCTGGTTTGCCTTTACATGGCTCCTCGTACCACATGCTACTTGTGCCTCTTGCTACTTGGTTTGGTTTTGTTTTCTACATTACCTTCAAACCAAATGTAAATTTGTCAAATGCTTGGGTAATCATTTGAATAATTCAATTGTAATAATATATTACATGCAAGAATTTAATTAGTGTTAACTTCCGATCATATGTATTCCTCTTTTTTTTTTTTCACCAACTAGTACCATTTTCTCAACTTAATAGTTTGCTCTCTTTATTCACAATCCGAATTTGCATAGTAACATACTCTTACATTCAAATAATATTTCGTGTTATCATCACTTTCATCATCCAAATACAAATCTACCACGGCGTCACTCACCACCCACCATCATGATCTGCAACCCCTAGGGTAACTATGAGGTGGTGGCATACCTTGCGTCTCCCTTCATAATCCATTATGGTGCCTTTTGTACCAAAACTAATACCACTCATCCACCGAACACATCACTATCGTCACCACTGAAAAAAAGTTCAAAAATAGAGAACAACCTCATAAAACAACCTATCCTACCTTATCGCCACCATAACTAGTTGCGAATGAGTGCCTTCATCGTAAAATTTTCATATCCAATCGCAAAAGTGTTGGAAAACGTGTTGTTGTTGTTGCCTTACGGATCCATCGAGTTGGTGATGGGTTTGTCACCCACCGTTGCTTGAACAAGTGGTTTACCGGCTAAGCCGCTATCACTTGGGGTGGGTGTGGATTGGATTGGTTGGGATTTTACACAATCCAAAAATGAAATATATCAAAACTGAAAAATGGTTCAAAACTGAACTTACCTAAACTGAATAATCTTCGATCGGTTCATGTTAGGTATTCGGTTTGGGTTTGGACCTAAATTTTGTTATAAAAAAATGTTTTAGCCCAATTCAAGGTATGGCATTTCAAATTACAATTAAAATAAAGATTTTTACAAATTCAAGTTGGGTATTCCGTTTGGGCTTGAATTGTTGATTTTGGCCATTTGAGCTTTTCATTTTAAATTTTGATTTTTTGTTTGGGTTGGCTTGGGTTTTACAGGGTGTCCAAAAACTTGACCCAACCTGATGAGCAATGTTTTTACAAAAACCAAAATTGAGCTCAAAAAATCGACCTTTCCAACCCAAAGGCCCCTTTGGGTGAAAGGCCTTGTCAAACAAACCGAATTGAAAAAACGCATTACTTAATATTGTTTAAGTTGAAAATGTCTCTTTTACGTAAAAAAAAAAAAATACTTAAATACACTCATTTAATAGTAGATATTACACATAATATTTACCAATGTTAAATTAATTCCAAATCTAATAACTTAACTAATTTATTTTATAAATACTATATTCTTAAAATTATATTAATTAATAAAATAATAAATTAAAATCAAATCGATGACCACGTGAATCACATGTCAATTGTGATGAACTTTTATTAAATTCTTTGCTTGATTTCTTTATTATTTACACAATAAGTCTTTCATCTTTATAATATCTCTATTTTAGTCTTTGTACTTTCTCTTTCATTTCAATTTTGACCTCTTTTATTTGCAATCCAAATCATTCAAATTTTAAATTTTTGCAAGTTGGTCCCCATATTTATACTTTTATGTCAATTTAATCTTTTATAGTAACATTATTTGATACAGATGTTACAAATGATATTGTGTATCAATATTTGATATAAATGTTACAAATTATATTTTGTATCACTGAATATGTTACAGATTATATTATGTTATTTTATTCATCACATGTTACATGAATTCATATTATATATCACTGATGATGCGTGTGTTACAAATGATGAAATCTATAGTTTTATTTGTTAAATTTGATATTGTGTTGTATATCTATATCATGTTGATGTTATACAGTATCAATAGGTTTTTAGAGTCCAAAGTGTATATTAATACAAATTTGTTGAAGTTTAGAGTTGATTTTACAGTTGTAATAGTTTCTGTTTAGTATCGCGATCTAATACAGATGTTACAAATGATATTTTGTATTACTGAATATGTTACATATTATATTATGTTATTTTACTGAGCACATGTCACATGAATTGATATTTTGTATCACTGATATTTTACATCTCAATTTGTAACATAGATCGTTACAAAATATCATTTGTAACATTTATATCAAACATTGATACACAATCTCATTTGTAACATATGTATCAAATAGTAATACTATAAGTGACTAAATTGATATAAAAGTATAAATATGAAGATCAACTTGTAAAAATCCATAAGTTGAATGGCTTGGGTTGCAAATAAAAGAGGGTGACATTGAAATGAAAGAGGAAGTATAGGGACTAAAGTAGAGATATTGTAAAGATAAAAGGACTTATCGTACAAATAATTAAGACTCAAACAGCAAATTTAAATATTCAGTTACCATATATTATTTAATATAATAAATTGAAATAATAGTTTTTTTAAAAAAAGTATTTTTAAAATAAATGAAACAAGAATGGTTTTTTTGAATTATTTTCAAAAAGTGACTTATTTATGAAAAATCCCCCATTTAATAAGTAATGTTAACAAACCATCTGTTAACGGACTATCTGTTAACAGACCATTAATAGACCACAAGCCTGTTAATAAAAAAATTAACAAAGCACAGGCTTGTTAACGTTTGTTAATAAACCATGTGTCTATTACGCGAATTTACATATTTTTAAGAAAAAATTTGATATATATCAATATTTAACTTTATATTTTGATAAATGACAAAACTATCAAAAAATTAGAACAATCAATCACTAATTGTAAAAATCAAGTGTACAATGTGTGTTTCATTTATTTTCCATATATTATTTAACAATAATAATTAAAATAATAATGTTTAGATAAAAGATAAAATTTTATAACCAATATTTAAATATGATTCAAGATAAACATGTAATATATCATTATATTATTTCTCATCAAATTATATCCCTAAAATTTGGGATTTGTTATTATCATGTTTTACAATTAAAAAAATCTAGTTCGTAGAGAGAAAAAAAAAATTTCTATATGTGACTAAATAGAGGTTTTATGACTCAAATATGAAACATTGTTACTTGTCTCTGAATGGACAGCCACATCAAAGGGTCACACAATTAATCATCAAATACTAAACCATTACAACAACAGGTCACAACAGTCACAAATTATAACCAGATAACTTGAGAAAAAAATACACCACATTATTAGATCACAAACTATCACCAGAACATCATTTTTTAAATACTTAACAAGAAATTAAAGTCACAGCCACATGAAAGGGTTCACACAATTAATCATCAGATACTAAACCATAACAGCATGTCACAACAGTTAAAAACTATTATCAGATATCTAGTGACAAGTATACACCAGATTATCAGGTTACAAACTATCACCAGATAATCAGTCACATATATACTATCATTGGATAATCATGATAAATGACACACAAAAATCAATATTACCATTGAAAATTTGGAGCTAGAGTTTTTGAAATTTGGGGTTGAACAGAAATTGAAATCGATTTTTGAGTTTTGCCCAAGCCTAATTTTGGAAGAATTTTCCAAAATATTTTTTTGAATCAGGCAGATGATAAAGGTTTGAGCAAAATAAATTATCTCATTGTTTCAATTTTGAAACTCCCCTCGCCAATGATTAAAGTCGTGGAGTTTGTTCGAGGTAGTGTTTGGCCGTGACAAAGTTGAATGCTAAAATTTCTCTTTCTTTAACAACCTCATACCAGTTCTTAATTATTAGAAAAGATAAATACAAATAGTGATAATAAATCATTTTATTATTAATTAAATATTTAATTAATTAGCTGGATTTTAATTTATTAATTAAAATAATACTTGATTCTTCAAAAAATAAATTGTTAATCTGATTTGTCAAAATAAATATATAAAAGTGGTGTTAAGCCTAATTATCTCTATTTTAACCGATTTTTCAATTAACTCACTTCAAATACTCAGATTTACAGAAATTTAAAATAAAAATCACAATTAATACTCATATGTATAAATATTTTCATGATTTATACTATAAAATCTACAATTTCTATCGTGAATTAAAAGAAGAAAACAGGAACAGATGAATTTTTACTTTGAAATGAGATTTCTTATATAAATAAAATGTGTTGGTTTTTAACATTGAAATGAGTCTAACTTAGAAATCTTAACTTTTTAGCAAACACCAACAGATAAATTTGAAATTATTTAAAATGTAATAAGCGGAAAAAGAAGAGATGTTTATATTTGATAATTTGCATAAAAAATATGTCAACGGCTATTTAGAAAAATTTGTCTGATCACCCGACCATTTATCACTATTTGCACAATGCCCACCCCTAGCCACCACCTCAAGAAATTCTTGGATATTTGATTAAGGTTCAGTATTTTTTATTAGGGTAATAAATTGTATAAATTTTTATTCGGTTAAATATATTTATAGTAAAGAAAAGTACGGCATTTTTCAAGGAATTAAAAAAGAAGAAGTCATATTCAGTTTTTAGAAGAAATGATGGTATTTGTACAATTTCCACTTCTTTTAATTCATATAATAATTGGCCCAAAAAATTTGTCTAATGTTCTTGATCAAGATCATCCAAGAACTGAACAAGACTTGGCTTGTTTCTTCAATACGATGACACTGGATACATAGTCAAAGAACAAAATTATACCATATCAGTTGAAAAATAAGTGTAGAATTCGCATTACGAGGACTGTACACTATAATAGACAACAAGCTTTTTCTTTTTTCTTTCTTAATACTAATACCGTCCAACAAAGTCGGGTCCATCTCACCAAATGAAAAGATAACCCTGCAGCAGAGACAGCACCCACTCTGATAGAAAACTTCATACACGAAATTGAGATGAATTTATTTAGAAGTGTTTAGGTAATATTGGTTAGATTTCTTTTATTTAAAACCTAAAAGGATCAACGCTTTGTATCTCTTCAAATAAAGATTGCTTAAACAGTGTTCACAACTATAAACAATAATACAAATCAACACTAAAAACAGATGGATGCAAGTTGTACAAATCAAGATTGTCTCTGGGTCCTGCAAAAGATTAAAAATTCTCTCCAGGCAAACAGATACAACACAACATCCTTATCACCAAGTTGTAAGAAAATTTTATCAAAAATATACTCGAAACATGTAATTGCATATAGTGATGAATAGACAAGATCAGTTTGTTTTCTGAAGTGGATCAGAAAACAAAAGAAAAATGAATTATAATAAAAGAGATTATTTATGATTAATGACTCACTTGATTTCTATTACTGTAAGCAAAAATGACAGACAAGATGTCAAGAACTCATGTGCCTTTCCTTAAAAGTGAAACAACGTTCAGCAGATGAGAGTATGTTCTCTCAGCTATGTCACAGGATCCGTCTACTAAAATCCATTAAAAAAAATGACAAACCAGTATTTGTGACAGGCATTAAGAAACCTATTTATACTGGAAGCAAAATTATGCATATCTATGTCTTATCTTTAAACAAGATTTTCATTCTTAGACCATATCCTATAATATTATGTCCTACCAAGCCCAGCATTCATACCTAGACTGTGCACAAAATGCACAACAGGTCACATGTGTCTCGATTGAAGCTCCAGCCATATCTTACACCATGCATTGCTGGAAATTTGCAAAAATATTCATGACTATTGTCTTTGCTCATTCTTCCAGGAGTTTTTAGCGGCTTCTGCCGATGAACTGTTGGAATCCGCATTGCCATCTTTAGGTTTTGAGAAGAATGGATCCCATTCATGAAGCCCTACCTCTTGGCCTTCATCTAACAAAGCATACTTCCAACTAAGCTCCTCAATAAAATTATCATCTTTACGCCCCTTGATGATGTCTCTCCTCAACTTTGTAACTTTGTCAATAATGGCCTGAACAGCCACGTCAAAGGCATCATTAAGTGTCTCCAATTTGGAGCGAGGATCTGCGTATATAAGCCTCGGGATGAGATTTATAACCGTCTCCCTCACTTCTTGTACCTTCTCTGGAGAAATTTCACTGAGCCTTTGTTCTATGCTGATATTCCTCTTACGAATGTCGTCCTCTGGAATGAAAACGGAGTACAGTGAATAATTTCTTGGCAAATGCCAAGTGTATTGTGTGTAGGCAGAACCTGGATGGAAGAAGACAGGTATACAACCAGCCAACATGGAGTCGAATGCGGATCTTCTCGTGTATGAATCACCCTGAGGCTGCAGGCAGAAAAGAGAGCTCTGAAACATCTGCATTATACTGCTTGGAGAATGACACTTGCTCTCCCCAAAATCACACTCCAATAGTTTGCAAACTTTGGAGTTCTTGCATTGGTCAATTATCTGCCCCCTGATCGATTTGGGGTTGTCTGGACGCGGTGCACCAGCAAAACAGAAAAGCCATTTCCGATCTAGTTTCCTCATCCTTTCCTGCCAAATAAATACATCGGCATCCTTTGCAGGGTGGAAGTAGGTTGGATATGGGATGCCATAGTCATTTGCATTCCAGGGACTCGATTCTACCACAAGCATGGACATGTTTTTGGCAGCAGGTAAGAACAGAAGCTTGTTACCCCAGTCATTTTCTGTCAATCTCCTGAAGTCCCACGTTATCCTGCCTGCAACAAGAAAGTGATCCTTTCCTCCCATTATCTCCCACTCCGGCCTCTTCACGAGCCAATCAACCAAAGCAAGAGAAGAAGCATCCCTCGTCGATACATTGTGCCCCCAAAGATACCTTGCAATATCAAAACCTGCATAGAAAGGCACAAAAATAGCAGCAGCCAAAGACGAATCATTTGTCAAGCACTCGTATTGCTTCATCCGATTGCTAAAGATCACATCCACCGCAAATTGATTTGTCGCATACCACCCAGTATTTGAGAACACCCCTTCCGCATTCTCCAATGGGGGACCAAGCCCAGCATTAGTAGTGTACTTACACATGTTGGTCCATAGGCTAAGACTCCTACACTCTTTCAACATATCCTCATTGAAACGTGGAGGAAGATCATAAACATAAATGTACCTCCCTCCACATGGATCACTCTTATTCTCTACGGTTCTTAACGCCCTCATAAAAGGATATTTCGCCTTCTCACTATGTGCCTTATCTTTCTTATTCACAGGCAGATGTTTCACATTGCTTGATTTCACAATATTCAGGCTTCCATTTTTTCCTGTAGGACGAGTGGTAGCAATGTGGCGTTTAACAGGGATAGGGTTGGGGCTACTCGGGCGGGTATTAATCGATTTAGTGTTTAGGGAAACGGGGTTCAGCTGAGTCACAGTACTGCTACCTCCCAGCACAACAAAATGGAAATATAACAACAAAAACCAAAAGAGAGCTGCTAATGAAGCTAATAAACATATTCTAGACTGTCGATTTTTTCCTGGCCCTTTCTCCTTCTGGTCATCTAAAGGCAGTGTACCCGCCAGGCGGCGTCTAAGATTCCCAAACATGGCAAAATCACCCATAAACCAAACCCCAAACTTTCATTCGACTATCAAATACCCATCAAGAAATAACATCTCAAAACCCATAACTTCACACATTCATCATCTCCCGCCCAACAACTAATCAGAAAATCCAAACCCTAGCATAGAGTTCAGGTTCTGAACGTAAACTAGCCTCGGTAAAACAACAATAATTTTCAGAAGATCTAAAAAAAGTCCAAAGAAATTGATTAAATAGGAGGAGAACCAGTTGAACAAAATGAACGAAATTAAGGGCGTGATGTGAAACGATTGAGCAAGCAAGCAAGAGGAAAACAAGAAATGGAACAGAATTTGTTCTGATCTAATGCTGATTTTCAGGAACCAAAAATAGACCTATTAATATAAAATGGAAATACATTTCTCGATTTTTATACGCGTATAAGCAAAAAGAAAATACAGCTAATCTAACAAAAAGTTTTGGGTTCATGTGAGACTCACAGGTGCAGAGAATGAGAGAGGTTTTATGGGTTCTTGAAGTATGGGAACGAGAATGATGAGAGACGTACTTAAGCTAGGGATGGACGTTCAGGCGTAAGTTATAACCGTGCGCCGAAGGTCGGTCCATGAATTGCCTTTGTCGGTAGTCAATCAATAGACTGGCACGTATCCACCTGATGACGTCACTCTCTTGTCGGGTTTTTGTTGCATAGTTGTGGTGTTTGTAAGGTTATGTTTACTTGTCCAATGAGAAGAAAATGGGACCCACATGTTAAACGTGGCAATTTATTATTGGCTACCGTACCCAAATCTAAGAGGTTCTATGGTATTAAGCTAGAGCTGTCCGTAGAATGGGACTATATTCGAAATTTCTGGGATTAGGGAGAATTACACGGGATTAGTGTTGTAAGTAAGGGCAGAATAATGTAATTACAGGAGTGGGACATGTTTTCCCTTTTGGATTATATTTTATTAAAGATACTAAAAATAAGATTTAATTAATTGATACCTTTGACCCACTAAACATAATTAGAAGTGTACTTTTATTATTTATTTGCCAGTTGAAGGGACAAAGATTTGAATAATTGAAAATTACACTTCTAATTCTGTTTATTAGGTCAAAGGGGTCAATTAATTTAATATTAGTTTTAGTTTTATTAATAAAATATAATCCAAAAGGTAAAACATAAACCAATTGAAGAAATATTTTGATTGAAAATAGTTTACAAGTGAATCTGAATCCTTCCAATTATTGGGTCACTTGCATGTGCTTTGGTTTTGTATATAAAAAGGATAGGCTCGAAATTAAAATTAAAGTAATATTGAAATTTTCTTATAGTCGATGAACTAAAAGTAAGAATAGAAAGAATATTATAACTATTCGGGTTCATAGTACAAGTCGACACTTAAAAGTGTCAAGCATTCATTTATGTAAATAGGAGCAAGTTGTTGAAGTACAAATCAAAAAATTGGTTGTGTCATTCAACCTACTCGTGATTTCTTTATTGGAGAAGTAATAAAGAGTAGAAATTTATTTGTTAACACAACCAGATTTTGATGCGACATTCATTTGCACCTTATTAAATATTTGTACGTCTAGAGCCAACGATTGTGCCTAGCACCTTTGTGTGATTGCACGTGTATGTTTGGTAAAGTTTTTGTAGATTATAAGCAGTAAGTTCTACAGAAAATATGGATAATAGTTGTGGGTTCTAAGAAATGTGTGGATAAAAATAATATTTAACCAATTTGTAAAGACTTATAAGTACTGACAAGTATTACAATTAAAAAATATAAACAAAAAGAAAATAATGAAATGTAACATATAATATGAACTTACCCTACTTGTAGCAATGTAGGGCATATTTGTGCATGTATGGAGGTTGAGCATCAATTTTGAAAGTGTCTTGTAACAGTAAGACAAAGAGTGGCTAGCCACGAAATTTGTTCATGATCATCAAATGACTTGACCCCATTACTTAAACTCTATTTTATTAAATCCAATGTCTGGTCAATTGATCACGTCCTAATTTAACAATCACATGATCCTGCTCCCCTCCCAAAATTCCCTAACTAATATTGAAAATAATCGAGCTCCTACCAGTTTTATTTAATCCATAATATTCATTCACAATAAAATTATTTATACGTTGATATAGTAGTAGAAACAATATCGTGCAAGATCGAGACCCATTTTTTTCCTCATCCTTCAAGAAAAAGATTTTCGTGTTCTAAATTCTAACCCAGAAGTCCTAGTAACGATTAACAACTTGTTGCATGATGTTCCAAAATGATCTATTAATATTAAGAACAATAATGTGATTGTCGTATTCTCTTTGTTTTCTATGCCAAAAATTAGAAATCCGCCTTGAGGTAGGGGATTATGATCTCCGTCCTAAATCACGAATTTTTCGAACATGTCTCAAATATTTTTATTTTATTTTATTTTTATATTTTAAAACTTAAATCGTATATTTTAAAAATATTAAAATTGATTAATTAATTAATTAAGCGGGAGCAATAAATAAGAGAATTATCAATCTCTGCTCCACTCAGTTGCCATTCCTACCAAAATACCAAAAATCATAGTAATGACCCACAATATTTTGATAAATAACAAACTTCACAGTTCACACATTAGTTGATGATGGGTAGTCGAAACATTAATAAGACTCTCTGAATATATTCGATTTTTAATATTTATTTGAGTAATTTTTCAATACATTAGTCTATAAATCTTTACTTGATTTGAGATATAATGTCGAAATCATAGCAAAATATACACAAAAATACTTTTATTTGAAAATATTCTTGAATTTACTATATTGATTAAGGCATTATTTTTCTTGACTTTGGGCCTCTTCCATACCAAAGGGTTTGAATTACTCTTCTTATTAATAAAATTAACTTTTTAAGATGGAATTCAAATTTTAATTATGTATATTTTAATCTTTTATCTTTTGATTATTTTTCTTGATAGCAATTCCTACAACCTAGTAACTTCTTCTCTTTGTTCATGAATTTTTCAAAAAATGGATTTATTTATTGAATTTTATGTGTTTGTATGGGAAGTGGTGAATAATTTAAATTTTGCGTAATATTTGAAAATTGAAGTCGAGAAAATTCGAACTCTGTAGTACTCAAAATAAGCTATGGCGATGAGGCCACTTTGATGAGACCGAGGCAGCGGTTGCGGCGGCGGTGGTAGCAAAGAAAATCATGATTGGCTATCAAATCTATTAAATAAGGTGGATAATGGTACGAATGACTTTGATGATGTGGTTTGGTAGATAAGGCGAAGTGGTTGTCAACCCCAACAAAGGAAGATTAAATTCTTCAAATTCCTATTAAGCTGTAAATTATAGTGGCGACGACCACATAATGTGTTGTTTTACGCTAGACATTGCTTAGGACTAACAAGTCATAGGACATGTGCACGATTGATCATTACATAAAACTATGAACGAAATCTTTTTATAATGATGATGATGAGTGTGTAATTTTGGATGTTGACCTGATAAGTCGGTGGGGTCGAGAATATTAAGTTGATAACGAGGATTGTGATGATTTGCTTCTTGTGAAAAGGGTTATGTATTGATTTTTTCTCATATTTCTGCCTTTCTTTGTGGACGAGCTTTACGATTGAGCTCTGTTTTGTAGATTTGCAGTATTGAAAAGAGACCTCGTGCATAGTGCCCAGGGTCAACTAAATTTGGAAGTCCATAGTCTTCCAGAAATTAAAATAATTCTCTTTATTTTAAAACATTTGCAGAAAGTAAATTGAACTATCAAATCAGTTTTTGAATAGTTTTTCCATATTGTTTTATTATTTGCTGAGCTAAACATTGTAATATTTATTGAACACTTTGTTACCATGTCGATTTTGGTAAAGGTATCCACGTCGATAAAAAGTTCCTAGGCCCAATAAAAGTCCAAATCGGGCCATGCGAGAAGGTCTCATAGGTCCAACGAGGGCCTCGTGAGTTAGTAGAAGGGTGAAAATTAGGACCTCCATCTTTTCTAAAATCAATTTTTAAAATATACTAGTTTTAAATAAGTTATTTATATGTACTTAATTTATTTCAAATTTCTTGGATATTAAATAAATATTATATTATTATATATATGTAACTAAATCGGTTGTTCCTAAAAATCGGGGGCCAAATCGTAACAATCTATTTAATGGAGGAAATCTTGCCATTTTCAAACTTAATCACATTTTTTAGGCTCTGCAATGACATGTCTTTCAATCTCTCTCGTTTCATAATTTATTCTTTTCTTCTTTCCAAAGGCCAAGAAATCTTCTACAATATTCATCCATTTTTTTTGCTTCAACCGACGAAATTGAAGAAAAAATTTCATATCAACATGATTTCCACCGGAGTAGAAGGCATGTATGTAAATGAGATTCATGTTTTCGTTTTGATTTTATTGTTTTTACCTATTAATCGCTATTAATACATAGAATTTGGAGCAAAATCACTTTATTTTGAATAAGGGACAAAACTTGCATCTACAATTCTCATTTTACATATTAATCGATGTTAATGCAAAGATTTTGGAACAAAATCACTTGTTTTGGTATAAGGAACATATATCGTTTCTAAAGTTTTCATTTTATCCATTATTCAAAATTTCAGATCATTAGGTATGGCATCCAAAAGTCTTAACATATTGGTTCATAATGATGATGATTGCATATTGGTTTATAAAGCGCATAAATTCAATGTGTATATTGTTAAGCGAACTATGATGCCCACATGTTCAATTATTATGTAACATGTAGGCAAGATCGAGACCCATTTTTTCCTCATCCTTCAAGAAAAAGATTTTCGTGTTCTAAATTCTAACCCAGAAGTCCTAGTAACGATTAACAACTTGTTGCATGATGTTCCAAAATGATCTATTAATATTAAGAACAATAATGTGATTGTCGTATTCTCTTTGTTTTCTATGCCAAAAATTAGAAATCCCGCCTTGAGGTAGGGGATTATGATCTCCGTCCTCGTCCTGAATTTTTCGAACATGTCTCAAATATTTTTATTTTATTTTATTTTTATATTTTAAAACTTAAATCGTATTTTAAAAAATATTAAAAATTGATTAATTAATTAATTAAACGGGAGCAATAAATAGAGAATTATCAATCTCTGCTCCACTCCGTTGCCATTCCTACCAAAATACCAAAAATCATAGTAATGACCCACAATATTTTGATAAATAACAAACTTCACAGTTCACACATTAGTTGATGATGGGTAGTCGAAACATTAATAAGACTCTACGAATATATTCGATTTTTAATATTTATTTGAGTAATTTTTCAATACATTAGTCTATAAATCTTTACTTGATTTGAGATATAATGTCGAAATCATAGCAAAATATACACAAAAATACTTTTATTTGAAAATATTCTTGAATTTACTATATTGATTAAGGCATTATTTTTACTGACTTTGGAGCCTCTTCCATACCAAAGGGTTTGAATTACTCTTCTTATTAATAAAATTAACTTTTTAAGATGGAATTCAAATTTTAATTATGTATATTTTAATCTTTTATCTTTTGATTATTTTTCTTGATAGCAATTCCTACAACCTAGTAACTTCTTCTCTTTGTTCATGAATTTTTCAAAAAAATGGATTTATTTATTGAATTTTATGTGTTTTGTACGGGGAAGTGGTGAATAATTTAAATTTTGCGTAATATTTGAAAATTGAAGTCTGAGAAAATTCGAACTCTGTAGTACTCAAAATAAGCTATGGCGATGAGGCCACTTTTGATGAGACCAGAGACAGCAGTTGCGACGGCAGTGGTAGCAAAGAAAATCATGATTGGCTATCAAATCTATTAAATAAGGTGGATAATGGTACGAATGACTTTGATGATGTGGTTTGGTAGATAAGGCGAAGTGGTTGTCAACCCCAACAAAGGAAGATTAAATTCTTCAAATTCCTATTAACTGTAAATTATAGTGGCGACGACCACATAATGTGTTGTTTTACGCTAGACATTGCTTAGGACTAACAAGTCATAGGACATGTGCACGATTGATCATTACATAAAACTATGAACGAAATCTTTTTTATAATGATGATGATGAGTGTGTAATTTTGGATGTTGACCTGATAAGTCGGTGGGGGTCGAGAATATTAAGTTGATAACGAGGATTGTGATGATTTGCTTCTTGTGAAAAGGGTTATGTATTGATTTTTTTCTCATATTTCTGCCTTTCTTTGTGGACGAGCTTTACGATTGAGCTCTGTTTTGTAGATTTGCAGTATTGAAAAGAGACCTCGTGCATAGTGCCCAGGGTCAACTAAATTTGGAAGTCCATAGTCTTCCAGAAATTAAAATAATTCTCTTTATTTTAAAACATTTGCAGAAAGTAAATTGAACTATCAAATCAGTTTTTGAATAGTTTTTCCATATTGTTTTATTATTTGCTGAGCTAAACATTGTAATATTTATTGAACACTTTGTTACCATCTGATTTTGGTAAGGTATCCACGTCAGTAAAAAGTTCCTAGGCCCAATAAAAGTCCAAATCAGGCCATGCGAAGGTCTCATAGGTCCAACGAGGGCCTCGTGAGTTAGTAGAAGGGTGAAAATTAGGACCTCCATCTTTTCTAAAATCAATTTTTAAAATATACTAGTTTTAAATAAGTTATTTATATGTACTTAATTTATTTCAAATTTACTGGATATTAAATAAATATTATATTATTATATATATGTAACTAAATCGGTTGTTCCTAAAAATCAGGGGCCAAATCGTAACAATCTATTTAATGGAGGAAATCTTGCCATTTTTCAAACTTAATCACATTTTTTTAGGCTCTGCAATGACATGTCTTTCAATCTCTCTCGTTTCATAATTTATTCTTTTCTTCTTTCCAAAGGCCAAGAAATCTTCTACAATATTTATCCATTTTTTTTTGCTTCAAGCGGCGAAATTGAAGAAAAATTTCATATCAACGTGATTTCCACGGAGTAGAAGGCATGTATGTAAATGAGATTCATGTTTTCGCTTTTGATTTTATTGTTTTACCTATTAATCGCTATTAATACATAGAATTTGGAGCAAAATCACTTTATTTTGAATAAGGGACAAAACTTGCATCTACAATTCTCATTTTTACATATTAATCGATGTTAATGCAAAGATTTTGGAACAAAATCACTTGTTTTGGTATAAGGAACATATATCGTTTCTAAAGTTTTCATTTTATCCATTATTCAAAATTTCAGATCATTAGGTATGGCATCCAAAAGTCTTAACATATTGGTTCATAATGATGATACTGCATATTGGTTTATAAACTGCATAAATTCAATGTGTATATTGTTAACTGAACTATGATGCCCACATGTTCAATTATTATGTAACATGTAGGTTTTTTTCCAATATGTTATTATATATTATTAATCATTTGTGGTGCAGATAACTGATACTATTTAATGTTACAAGATAATTTTAAATCTGAAGATATCAATGAAGATGCAGAAACCAATTTCACAGATGTATGAGCATTACTGAACTCTGCAACTTTAGTCGAAAAACTATCAAAATGTAGAATGCCAAAATTACTGGACTCTACAACTTTGAATTGTGGATGAAGATGAATTCCCTTAATTATTGAATTTCAAATTCCTAATAAATCTCTGGCATTTAATTTTTTATATGAATTTGAATTGTAACAGATTCTTTGAAAGGTAATAGTGAGAGATTTCAGGGAAGAATAATGATCCAGTAAATTTTCCTCATTTAAAGATAATTTTAGTATTTTTTTTTTTTTTCAATATCCAGTATAATTCTAAAAGAGGTAAAAACAGATATATATATGTAAATTATCCTAGTAGAAGGCCTCAGAGACCCAGCAACATCTTAGCACTAATGAATCAAGTGCAGCGAAGCCCATAAAGGGCCTCGGAGATTCATAACCAATCCAGGTGTTTCACTGATTTTCGAATCCATCATAGCTCGCAAGGAAGGTGATTTTTTAGAGTGACCAGATATATATTTTTAAAAAGATTACGTTTGGTTGTCACATGGATCCTCACAAGGAAATCGAATCTCAATCTCCTAAAGATTAGGCAACGTGATAATTGGGATCAACTCAAATAAGGGCTAAAATCTAGGAGATTGCGTTGTCATCCAATTATCCTTATCCTATAAGGAATGAGGATCTGATCAGATATCTGATTGATTGTTTACCTAAATAAATTAGAACTCTGAAGATATAAATACTACATCTCCGGTTGTGCTAAGATACGTATTATTCTCACTCTTAAACTCTGCTCAATTTTCTGCCTGCTTGTCTCTCCCACACTCAAGTACTCTCCCATATATATATATATATATATATATATATATATATATATATATATATATATATATATATATTTTCTATATACCGTGATTGACTTGATTGTCGGAGTACCAACGATCGTCGGACCTTTTTCTCCCCGGTGATCTTGGTGTCCAATGGTCGTCATAGTGTGCAAGTAACATACAGGCAGGCAAAGAATTGACTGGAGATCTGTTTACACGTAGATAGTACAGATTCCGAGGTCAACACACTTAAATAGAAGTTGTAACGTTTACTAAAAAGAAAGATACAACAGTATAACATGTACTATGAATTTAATACAAAATATTATAACATCTAAACTACATTTAATCGAAAATTGTAACATTTACTATGCAATGCAATTAATACATAATGTATGTTATAATATTTGTAGTGCATTTAGTCATTATGTTATAATAGAATGTTGCATTATTAAAACGTCGTATTAGAGTCTCATCATGAGTAAATAAATAGCTCTAATAACATTAATTCTTTAAAGAAAACTTCGTATAGGTTTCCAAATTCATTGATCAAATCATCCAAGCATCTACCAACTCTTGCAACAATGAGCAATTAATTTTTGTAATAATATACATTCAAAATTAAGCAAAACGAAGTCAATACCAATCACAAACTCTATACAATTGTTCAAGTAATACTACATATTTTATGTATCGTTTAAATCTTAAATTTATGAGTGTCAAAGTATCAAAATTTAAGATCATGATACTTGTTAGTTTCAAACTTTAGGATCCCATAACATGGACTTTATAAGGAAATCATTTAAATATTAAAACAAAAGGGTTTAGTGGTTTTGAAATTTGCAAATTAGGTTAAGTCACAATCCTAATTAATTATCTCCAATAATATTCCTTGTTTAGCATAAAAAAATTAAAGTAAATATTAGGTCTTGTACCATTTGCCATTTCAAATTTTAAAATATATAGGTAGATATTAAATTTTCCCATATTTACACTTAAATTTATATAAATACATTTTATTGCAATATTTTAAATAATAATTAATTTTCTTAAACCCATCTATTGTAACCGAAATTTTCCATTATCAATGGATTTGTCCGCTTATGGAAATCTTCACACAAAAAATCACGTTCCTTTCCCCATTATCCATCAATTTGAAACTATATCATTCTCTAATCTCCATTCCAAAAAAAAAAAAAAAAAATCAAGGTATTTTCATCCGAGTTCTGAAGTTTGCAACTTTGAATGTAATCTAAAAATATTTTCAATTAAGTGAGTACATATGCACATTACATTATATATTTCTTTAATATTTGATTAGGTTTATCTAATTATTTTAGCAAATTGATTTTTATTCATTTGTCGAAGACACGCATCTTTGGTAAATCCAAGTCTAGAAGCAATTCAAAGCGCTCAACCTCAGGGAACATAAAGAACTAGCCTGCTAAGAAAGTCAGAACAAAGTCGACGAAGAAGAAATACAGTGTTCCCGTTCCTGAACAAACCAAGGTAAGTTCTTGTTTGCCATTTCTCTTTTTTATTCTTAAACATTATTTTGTTTTATTAGATTATGTTTTTAACAATGTGTTATTCATTATAGCAGATTTTGTTATTGTAAAAATATCTTTCATTAGTCAAACCATAATGTTATGATTCGACTTGCAAAACAGTTATCTTTATGAATATATGTCCAACTGAAATTGAAAATTTGTTTTCTTATGATTATCTCACATAATGTAACATGGATGAAGACAAATGAAGTTAAACTCTATGATACATTTATATTGCCATTAATATTATTATTCGACTTGCATAGTTTTTATCTTTTTGAAATCATGGACAATTGAAATTGAAAAATTATATTCTCATGATTATATCACATATTATAACATGAATAAAGACTTATACTTTTATATTGCCCTTAATATTATGATTTAACTTACATAGTTGTTATCTTTTTGAAATTATTATGGGCAATTGAAATTGAAAAATTATATTCTCATGATTATATCACATACTATAACATAGATTTCATGAAGTCAGATGAAGTTAAACTGTGTTATAACTTTATTATGCTCTTAATATGATTGATGTTAGGACAGATTGTAAAACCGTCGTAATGTTAAGTGAAATTATTATATTAGTTTTGACATATGCAAACAATAATTGTTATATATACTACCTTCAGTTAACTCACGCTATTAACATATACTTAATTATTACAACACAATGTTAATGTATATTTTCCAATGTATGATAACTTTTTAGTGTTTATTAACAAGTTTTGTTACATCATCAACTCATGTTGATTACCACGTTATGATATAAAATCTCGTATAATTGTGTACATTTGAGATTATTTGATATTAAACACATACATTCAAGCAAACTTGTGTACTCAACTTTTTTTGTTGCAGTCTATTGAACTCTATTTTGAAGTCTTGAATTCAAATGATATTCGTTATTTTACAATGGTGATTGTGGCATCATCATCATCATCAAATATGTTGAATATATTATTGGGCACAAGATAAAGCAGATGCCGAGGTTTGATACTAAGTTTACACATTCAAACATAGCCACACAAGTATACAAATATGCGGTGGAAAAGCAGGATGCACGTGTATTGTCAATGGCCAAGTAGTGACGTAAGATCTACGATGCCCTTTTTGTATTTTGCCAAATGAAACTTTATGTCCTATATGTTATCTTTATGTTTAGTTCAGCTGCTGATGTTTACGGACAGATTGCATATTTCAATTGATAATATTTTGAAGCTAGGGTGACACAGTTGTATACATGTATTCAAGCTCTAGACCAAGCAACTATGTAAGTTGAACAGATATGTTAATATATTATATTGTTTCGTATTACCTTAGGTATCAAATTTTGAAAATATTGTCATATTAGTCCTCCATTCTTACCTTGAAAAATACCTGTCAAGCCAAGAGTGGTAGAAAGCTTATACACATTAATAGTTTTTACACATATTGTGAAATTTTATTCTTCGAGAACTAAACATTCACAAATGAAGTTACGAGGGCACAATAAAAATTATATATATGGAGATAGAACAAGTTTCAAATGATCTTATAAATCTGAAACTCTTAAATATTAAGAACATACAAAGTCATGAAATGAACCGCGCAAACCACCTAATTACATCTAATTGCAACCATGAAAAGCTCCAATTATATAGAAAATTATGGACAGAGACATATTGTGGATAAATTCTTATCAACAGTAGAATTCATCAATCATCTAACAACTACACACAAAACTCTAATTTGGCAAGTGAAGCTAATGATGCAAGACTATGGATTCCAGCATTTGATGTGCAGTTATAATAGGATTCACTTGGATGTTGAACTTGTTACCACCAATTTATCAACTATAAATTCTTTAATCCTCATATCTCCCTAGGCACCATGAATACAGGCGAATTGGACAAAATATTACCAAATTTGGTGGTCCTTCTTGATTGTCAACCTAATACTAATACCAAATAGTTGTATACATGCAAAAGCATATGAACAATAACATGTTACTCAGATCTTAAGCCGCTACACATCTGCTTTGCTCGAATTTCATCATTCACATGTCAATATAATATGATTACACATGAAATTATTTAAGTTATACTATCAATGAATTAATTATATATTGTAAATATACACCAAATTCATGTTACACGGGGACATGTTAAGCAACACCGCAGATATACTTTATTTTGAATTGTCACCAATGTACAAAAAATGTCAAACTATTTACCCAAACAAGTATCAATCATCCTCTTCAAATTACAACTAAGCACTAACACTTATTCTTCCATCTGATACCAAAACTAAAACAATAAAAGTCAGTAAACCATTTAATCTAGAAAATAGAGAAATGTTAATGAAAATAACAATTACTCTATTACCACTACATCACGTTGATCATAGCAGTTATTCCTAGAAAATGTAAGGGATTATTGGTCAGATTCTTTAATTTAATCCAATATTCATACTATTTATACACATTTACAATAAGTGTTATCAGCACACATTTATGTCCAATAAAAGAATGATATAGTTTGAAAGTAAGAACATTTACAATAAGAATTACTTCAAAGTATTTCATTCTCTTCACCGGTTTTTTCATCAACGGTGGTGGATTTATGCAATTTCGTATGTTGTGTCTGTATTCCAAACATAGTCCACACCGCGCACTGTTTTTATCTCGCCGCTTGACCGATGTCTTTTCTCTTTTAGTCTTCTAGATCATCTCTCTGAGGTTGGAGCTAACACTAAAACACTATTGACATCATCTGGTAATCGGCACTCTATACTGTTACCAAGGGGTATATTGTTCCGTTGTAGGCAACTAAGTACGATTCTTTGGTGTAATACCTCGAACAGTAGTCATATACATGCAAGTACATTTTTCCAATGACTTCTATGACATGTGGACATGGTATCTCATCAATTTTGAAACTTCTTGCAAGTACAACTCTTTTCATCAAATTGGTCACGCCTCTTTCGTTTTTTTCAAATTTCAATAGAAAGATACACAATAGTCATTGTTAAGCATGTTCGCAGGATACAAACACACCTGTACATTCAGTATATTAATTTTCCCAACCCTGTGCCCATAAACAAACTTGTTAACTAAATAACAACATCAGAAATCGATTTGCTAATGTCATATGATCTCTATTTATGTTAATGAGGACCATTACCAAGTTTATCCAATCCTGGTGTAATTTAAAATCTAATAAGGGAAAACTTATGTAACCTCAATTCATTTGTTGCCAATTTATTTACTGGTGAATTTGATATGTTGTTGAAAATCTAGGTTATATAACACTGATTTTTTTCTAAAGTTTTGTTAAGTACATACACTACAGATTTTGCTATATGGGCGGAGCAACAAATTTCCCAATTAGATCATTAGCAAACTAGTGACTTCCACCAAATGGAATACACTCGACAATTGATGGCCTTTTCTGTTTAATTGTAACAATAATCCTCATTCTTCAAGAATAGTCTACAATATTTTCCAAGCAACAAACTGTCTGCAATTTGTTTGATAAAATGATTTCCAGACATGGAGATTTATAACTGAAAATCTAAATAAATTCCCATAGTTTGATGATGATTTCATAAGTATCACTAACAGTTACAAATTTCTATCATGCTATGCAGAGAGAAATAAATCAATTCGTGAATCAAATGTGAAGATACTCGAAAGAGTTGTTGAATCCCTCGTTGATCAAACTTTTTTCTACAACAATATGTTTACACACAAAAATGCCAATGGATTATGAATTAAATTCACAGTATAGTTATTGTGTCATCGAGTAATATTACAGATGGCTGTAACTTCCTAAGGGAACGGTAGACAGAATTAGCATTGATGAATTCTGTATTTGAAATTTAAAAAAGGAGAAATTTATGGGATAAAACATTGCTCAATAATTGTATAACTATGTTACTAAGAGTGCGTTTGATAGAGATTATAAACAGTTTATAAACCAAAAGTAGTTTATTTGAGTTGAAATTGTTGACTTTTTATGTTAAAAATAGGTTGAAAAGTCAAAAATTACGACTGAAAAAAAACCAAAAACGATTTTTAATCTAAACCAAACACAAAGCTAATTAAGGTAACAATACAAAATAACGGGACTCTTTACATTCCATCAATATTCAATTTATGTTATCATTTAATGGTATATTTGAAAAAATTAATATTAACCAGTAAATTTCAATTTTCTATTTCAAAGTAGGATATATGTATTATTTTTCCAAAATTAAATTGATTTTCCCTCTTTTATTGTCGACTGAAAATTACTGCTTAAAGGCCATGTATTGGTTGGATTTAAAGTTAAATTGGGCTGGTTGGTCTCGGACTAAGTATCTATGCTCAATTTAATAGTTGAAAACACAAAAATAGCACAATTTAATTATTTTAGGAAATTGTGTCAGAATCGATTATACGCTTATGAGCTCTTAAGTCATATGACCCAAACGTAATTCAATTAAAGTCACATTTCAGTACTAAAAGACCAACATACCTCTGCAATTGCAAAATGCGCTAATTCAAATGCGATAATGTTTTATTATGATACTATTTTGTGAGATACTGTTTTGTAATATTGTTTTATTAAGATACTATTTCTATGATACAATATCAAACAACACACATAAATGTGTGACAGTAATATCACGAAACATATAAAATGTTGATGTATGTGAAACAAATATTGTTTTCTTTTATTTAACCAAAAAATAATTACAAAACAGTTGTGTTTCTATATATTAAAAAAATAATATCTCTAACAAAAACAACTTTAATTCAATAAAAATAAGAAAAAAATCACTCATAAAAATTAAATCCACCTGCAAAATAACATTCAAGAAACAATTGTTTTCAAAATTTTGCAATCTATGGACTGTTAAACACTTATCAGAATCACCGTTATTATATGATAATTATAGTAGGTAAAGATTAAAATTATATCTTTTACATGATTGGAAAAAAGAAAAATAGAATAAACTGTGAATTTACTATTATCATCTATAAAAAAAACAGTGAGAAATAATAGGGTGACCGACGACGAGGTGCAATAGCTGACGGGGAGACGCAGAAGAAAATGGTGACCACGTGCGTTGGTGTGCTAAAATTTAAATGTGAAATACATGGGTAACTTAGAGATTAATATGAAATATGGTTGAAGAGTACGACTTAATGATAATTTTAAAAAATGTTTTGACTTATATACAATTTTCCCATTAAGTCTAAAATAAAAGTAATAGGTCTCTCAACAAGTAAATATAACAATTAACATAATGAAATTTTTATCAACTCCCAGTGTACTTCATTTCCTGGAAAGACTCAGAATTGCATTGAACTCCCTGAAACTTCTAGAAAATTGCAAATAAAACCAAATTATTTCTTGTGAATGTTGGGTTTGTGATCTTACGAAGTCAAAATTACAAAATAGGTCCACAACCTAATAAGTTTATGCAAATGAGTCTCCAACCTCTATTTCTTCTCATGTACGTCCCAATCTTTCGACCTCTATTTTATTGGGCTTTGTAGAGTACAAATGGCAACTCAACTCGGTTTGCCACCAGTCTTATCAACTCAGCACGAGTCATGATTCAACCAACCCGTAGCGGACGGCACACACACATACACGCGCTGTTTCCTAAATAGAATCTGAAGACTATATTTTCCAATTGTCAGTAAAAATAATGCCTTTTTCCATTTCTTGAATTAGGGTTTTGTCTCATTTCTCTATAATTTCTTGCCCTTGAAAAATCTTTATCAAATTTAGCCAATCATTCTTTTCGTTATAAAGTAATGACCTTTCTTTTTTTAAGTCGCAATTAGTGCATAATTATACTCATCACAGACCTAATTTTTCTTGTACTTCGTGATGTATCTTTGAATCTTTTCTTTTTAGGCGATCTTTTCTTGATAGCAATTCCTACGACCTTGTAACTTCTTGTTTTTGTTCCTGAAATTGTTTTTGTTTTTCAAGAAAAGGGTTGATTTATTGAATTTTATGTGTTTTGTAGCGGGGAAAGTGATGAATAATTTAAGACTTTTCCGTAATATTTGAAAATTGAAGGGTTCTACTGGATGGAAAATTCGAATCCAATAATACTCGAAATAAGCTCCGATGATGAGTCCAGTTTTGGCGAGGCCAGAGGGGACGGGAGTTGCAGCGGCGGCGGTGGCGGTGGCGGTGGCGGTGGCGAAGAAGACCATGATTGGCTATCAGAGCTATTAAACGAGGTGAATAGAGGTACGGATGATTCTGATGATGTGGTTTTTGTGGATGAGGTGGTTGTTAACCCCAAGAAAGCAAGATTAAATTCTTCAAATTCTTCTGTGAAAACTGTAAATTATAATGGCGATGATGACGATGAGTGTGTGATTTTGGATGGTGACCCGGATAAGCCGGTGGCGGTCGAGAAAAGTAAAGTCGATGATGAGGATTCTGATGATTTGCTTGTTGTCGGTGAAAAGGGTCAGGTATTGATTTTTCCCCCATTGTTTATCATCCTTTAGACAAAAAATTGGGATCTTGATATTGGTATTTGAGTCCCTAATCGGTCAATGTGCTTGATTGATTACTTTATTGCTGTACTTAGTTTTAATGTTAACTTAGTTAAATCAATTTAGGGATTAGGATTTATGGGTTCAGTTTTGAAAAGTCTGTGGAATCGAAATATGAATTAGAATATCATGGTATTCTGCTTTAGTTTTTATGTTTATTGAATTTTTCCCAATCCATTTGTTTGTTTAGTGGGAAGAGAGACTGCGCCAAATTTAGGCTACCTTTTCTGTTTATGGCATTTAGATAGTTTGTATTTTCCGCTGTTTCAGATTGCAGCTTTAGAAATAATCAAATAAAGATGGATATCATTTGCTGGAGGTTTGCGGGGGACTGGCATGTATCTTTAAACAATGCTTATGTTGTAAAGATTTTACGCTTTTTCGACAGCTGGTAATTCTTGGTTCCGTACAAGTGAATGAATCATATTACAGTTGCAGAAGTCAAGACTTTTTTATGACATCATTACGTGGGCGGTCAAGCATTTGCAGCTTGATTGGCATCACAATTTGGTAATAAATGGAGCCATGGATTATCTTGCTACGGTGTGGAATTTTCAATGATATTTTGTCGGTTTCGATTAGCTTGATTCTCTTACACTCCGGTATCAGAATTGATTGTGAATTTTCAATGATATTCTGTTGGTTTCTATTAGCTTTATTCTATTACATTCTGGTATCAGTATTTATTGTTTTTCAATGTTATTATGGTTTGGTTTCTCTAATAAGAATTATACTGATATCTAGATGCTTTGGAACAACAAAAAACTAAACCTTGTTTCAGATAAATTTGGGGACAACCACATGATTCATTTTTCGTTATTGGATACAGTCCATCACTAGATCTAGCAAAAGATCCTACTCAACCAGATAATCGTTGACCACTTAGCGTACCTCTTGCTCTTGTAACATTTTCTAATGCAGTCCTATTCCTCTTGTGAATAGGAAAATTTTCAAGTTTACGGAAGACATGCCCCAACTTCTTAAGTTGTCCTTCTCTTAATTTATCTTGAATTGGTGTGCCCCGCTTGTTGGTGTTTATTCTTGTTTCTCATCATCTATTCTAGTATAGCCACAAATGTTTCTTAAAATCCCCATTTTAATTCTGCTATGTTCGTTTCTACACGTCATATCTAATTGAGGTAATTGTAAATGACAAATGTTCTTTGTTCTTAAGGCTTCTTTCAGATTTAGATTGTTTTCTAGATGGTTTCCATGTGATTCAAGTATCTCTTTATCTACTTTACAATACTTATTTTTTGTGGTTTCATGTTTTATAATTTCACCCTGTAAGTTACCCAAGAACCCCACTTTGTTTGCTTCAACATTTTCAACATTTTCGTAAGATCCTTTCTGCTCGTTATTTATCCAACATTGGCAGTTATTTTAGCCGCATTCCTTTCCTAGAATAGAAAAAGAAAATAAAAAGAAGATATTTTGTTGGCTTGATTTAATGGAGATCTTGTATGACATATATTTCTGCTTATCCTTTTTTTTTTTTCCATTTTAGGTTGCATGCAGAGACTTCCCTCACCCACGGCATCTTTGCGTAAAATTTCCATTTTCTTCTACTGCCCATGATTCTTACTGTGAGCGGGTGATTTTCCAATTTTAGCTTTTCCCTTTATATATATTACCATTTGTATTTTGTAGTAAATGAACATGCTGCCATTGTAATTTCTAATTTTCTAATTTCAGTGTCATTGTTATGTTTGTGACTCACTTGCTCCATGTGTCCATTGGGGCTCTGGCATTTCCAGTATTGACCATTGTCATGCTACGGATAAAGAGGAGTTTTGGAAAACTCAACGGAAAAGCATGAAGGAAAGTGACAAAACAAAACCAATTCTTAATGTTGTTCCCCACGCGAGTCTAGTTCCGCCATTGTCTCCAGTACAGGCCAACTCTTCGGCCCAGAATCAGGATTTCAACCGGGTCACGGTGCACCCTAGGACCCATTTTGGCATTCCAAATATCACGAATCAAGGCAGAAGTCAAACGTCTAGATCTGCTGTTCCTAGATATAAATATCAACCGCATTTGATCCCCCAACAGTTGCGTAGTACACACTATAGGAATGTTTTCTCTAAGGATAGAAGGCACAGTGTAGGAAGCAGAGGCCCTCAGTTCATCCCTCCATGTACAGCGTTTAAAAAGAGTGGACCTGCCCGGGTTGATTCGGTGAATGATAGGCGTGGCTATGGTTTATCCAAAAACAGTTACGGGTCACAATTTTCTAATAACCCGCCTCTGCCTAGGTGGCATACTTCTCATGGCGAAGTGCATCCCGGCATAAGTGATTATGCAAATTATGCACCCCCTGAACCTCAAATGTCGTCTCAGACACCTTTGAGCAGCCCGGTTGCAAATGCAATACCCTCCCAACCTCAAGTGTCTTCTCAACCACACAGACGCGGCAATTTTCTGAAAGCAGTTTCCTCGCAGCCCCAAAATGCTTCCCAGCCATATGTCAGAAACCCTTTTCAGGATACAACTTTCCCCCAGTGCCCACTGGTGTCCGAGCCTAATAGGGTCAATTCCTTTCATCCCGTACCTTCTCAAACCCATGTGTCCACCCCACCACCCTACACAGGCAACACTTTTGAACATCCAGTGTCCCTGATGTCCTCGCAGCTCAATATGGATAGCACCTATGGCTGCATTGTCTCTCCTCTACCCCAAGTTTATACTGCCTCTACTTCCTTACCAAATGATGAACAAAATAACTTTCAGCAAGAGAATCAAATGCAAAGTGATCTTGGTACAAGTTTAAAGGATTTTGGCTTTAGTTGGGATCCCTCTGTCAGCGAAAGCAACCAACAGATCCCTGCAGGTAGTTCCCTACTTCAAAATTCAGTACCAGCAGATAATTTTGCATATCAAAGTTTAGCAAAAGAAGATAATTCCCATTTTCAAAGTGTACCTCCAGAAGATAATTCCCATTTTCAAAGTGTACCACCAGAAGATAACTCGTATGGTCAGGTAGCAGTACCAGTGGATAATTTTTCCCTCGTAGATGACATGAATTGCCGATTTCCCGTAAGTACAGATCCTGACTCATTGGACTTCCAATTTGACAGTTGGATGTTTGAGAATCAGTCTGTTCCAGGGGCTTTGGACGTTTCTGTGCCTCCTGGGTTGAATGTATACTCCCCTGAACCTGGTACAATAGATGCAGGTACTCTTTTTGATTTTTAAGTCTTTTACAAATGATGGAAAATGGCGGGCCTAGAATTGATGCTATTTATCTGAAGAAAAAAGGATGGAAATTGATGTTTTTGGTGATATATAGGAATAGTCGTGTTGAGTTTTATCTTTTTAGCACTCTGGTTTGGTCTATGGGGTGCACAGATCGCCCGTGTTTGAAGGTTTCTTATACAGAAACTAGTCTTTTGTAAAATCTCTTTTTTTATTTAATCCCTGTTCTGAAATTTCTCGAGAATGCAGTTGTACAAATATTCAATTCCACGCTAATTTATGGAACTATTCTCTCTGCTTTATTATTGGTGCTTCATCACTGAAGATATTGCTTAGTATAGAAAAATGATCTTTTCGAATGATGAGCTTGGATCGTAAGATGCGGTGAATTCTTTTTTCGAATCATAGTTTCCCCAAAGTTCATTTGAATGAATTGTTCTCACATTTACATTTTCCTTGCTGAATTATAGAATGCATACTGTGGAATGATACAGATGCTGCAGGAAAATTCAGATTGGAAAATATTTTAGTTATTTGAGGATTTTATTTTCATTAGCTGCTTTAAAAGCTTGTGAATATCTGATTTTTTGGTTATTTCATCCGTATTGATGCTAATGTGGCCAGATGAAGACTGTTGCCTACTAAATAAAGATTCTTCTGAACACTCCATTTACTTCATTACTGGATCAGAGGCAGAGGCAACGGGTCGCTAATATGGTAAGATTTGACAAAGTTTTACGATAGCTGTTCAACTTTATGCTACTCGGCCTATACAAACGTTGATGTCTGATTATTAATTAAAGCATTAAATTGAATAGATTTTGTAGGAGATGAAAATAAATATTATTTACTCAAATAAATATATAGTTTATGTACAACTCCAAAAAAGAAAAAATGCATTTTTTGACAAGTACGTATCACATATTTGGGTAGGGATGGGTACTTTAACTGGAACTGATCCTCCCGAATTGGAATCGGAAGATTAGGTACAAGTCCAAAACATTAAAATTAGAAACTGGAATCGAGAATCGGTCGAGTTCGGGTGAGTTCTTAGTTCTTAAACTAGAGTCGTAGGTACTCGATTGGAATCGAATTTGTCATTATTTTTTTTACAATTTATTCGTCATACCCCAATACTATGGTTACTAAGATGAGTCCAACTGTTGAAGACTTAAACTAAAAGTACAAAATCCATGACTTTTAAATTCAAATTCAATTGACTCAATTTTAATTACACAAATCTCAAATTCTTAATCAGTATTTGCTCAGATACTCATTATTGTCTGTTTTACACTTTCGCTCATTTCTCTATCGCTTAAAAGTTAAAACACAGTGAAACGGTAAAAGTGAAGCTCATGTGTAAATTGAAACAAATTCTCAATTTTGAGAAGTAATATTTATTTTTCTAACTTTAAATTATGAATTTACAATTTTGGTGTCTATTCTTTAAGTTAATATTTAGGATAAATTGCATTGGAGTCCCAATCTTTTTAACTTTGTGACGGTGGAGTTTCAAACCTTTAATTTCTAGTACCTAGGTCTCTAACATATGTAACGTTAGCGTCCAAGATCTTTTTTTTTTTACAGAAACCATTAGTTTAACCGTTAAATAATTAAAATTCTGTGAAACGGATCATTTTACCTTAAATTGAATGATAAAAAAAAATAGAAAAAGAAAAGGAAAAGGAAAAAACAAAAATTGCAATTAAATTCCAACCAACAAAAAAGAAAAAATTATAACAAACTCCCAATCCAACCTCATCTTCTTCTTCTCCAAATTGTCGCCGAAAAACCATTTTCACCAACAACCGATTTCATCCATTTTTCAGTGAACTAGGTTAATCGAAAAACCATTTTTATATGGGCACACTGTTGTCAAGTTTATCAATAATAAGAGATATTGTCTAGATGTAAGAAAGCTTAAATTTCTTCATTTAAGGGCTCAAGCATCAGGTATTTTCCAATGCTGTTTGTTTTCTTACTTGTTTATATGCTATAATGGATCCTTTTGTATTTGATTTTAGCATCTGCATGTTTGGCCATGCTTAAAAGCCAAACATAACTAGGAATAGTGCATTGTACTTGTTTTTGAGAAATCTATTGTGCATGATTGAAACAAGGAAAATGATTGGGGTTTCTTGTAAAAGAATGAGTAGTTTTCTTGTACAATTTTTCTTTAGTTCGATGAGATTTGAATTCTTGATTGGGTTTTTCATGTCATTTGAGGAAAGAAAAGCAGAAATGAAATATAAAAATTTAAATTGATTGGATATGGTTTTCAAGCTGTTGTTGGTGAAAATGGCTTTCCGGTGGGTGGTGAAAATGATTTTCCGGCGACGAATTGGAGAAGAAGATGAGGTTGGATTGGGGGTTAGTTGCAATTTTTTCTTTTTTGTTGGTTAGGGTTTATTTGTAATTTTCGTTTCTCTCTCTCTCTCTTTTTTATATTCTTTTTTATCATTCAATTTAAGGGTAAAATTGTCCGTTTAACAAAATTTTGACTATTTAATAGTCAAACTAACGGTTTCTGTAAAAAAAAAATATCGGGTGCAAACGTTTCATAGGTTAGGGACCTGGATGCTAGAAATTAAAGGTTTGGGATTCCATCGTTACAAGGTTAAAAGGTTTGGGACCCCCGGTACTATTTACCTTATTTATATCTTTCATAAATTGTTTTAATATCTAACGTACTTTAATGTTAACGGATTTTTAATTTTTTTCAAAACTTGTCAATTCACAATTTTAAAAGAAAATGTTATGGGTAGAAGTAGAACTCAACTCGAACTCGAACTCGAACTGACGGTTTTGGTTAAGTTCCAATAATTACGTGGAACTGAATGGTTCTATTTACGAAATATCCAAATTGTAACGAGTGATTTCAAATTTTAAAATACTTAGACTGACCCACTCGACACTCGAGACATATAATTGGAAATGAAAACTATATATGAATGGGTAATTATATTCACACTACAATTTTTATTATCTACACCACGTTTTAATTGCAATGAAGTTCCTCCAACTTTTGACATTTTGGTACTTATGTTCTCAATTTTTTTCTGTCGTATTTTTATCATTAATTTTCACATATCTCTGATGACAAGTTTTATCCAAATATTTTGCTAATGTGCATTGAAATGAGAGGTAAATATTTTGTCAAAATTTTTATATCTGTTATTTATTTTACTTATTTAAAAATATGAGAGGTCAAATTTTTTTTTTACGCCATTCTAATTAATTTTTAGACAAAAATCATCATCAAAGACATATATAAAATGTACAAATTAATAAGTTGATGATAAGAATGTGACAAAAAATAGCTAGGGATATAAATACAAAAATGAGCAATAGTTATAAATTTTTATTATAATTAAAATGTAGTGTGGTTAGCCAAAAAAAAAAATATATATGGTTAGAATATAATTACCCTGTATGAACTAAACAATAAAGTGAATTTTTTCCTGATGATGTTGGTAAAGCTTAAAAGTCAAAGTAAGTTTTTTTTTTTTATTTTTAACATATTTGGAAAAGTTACCTTTTAAAAAGAAGTTGTCTATTTGTTTAGAACAAACTGTTTCAATTTTGACTAATTAAAAAATTATTCTTTTAAAATAGCTTACTTATTATTATAGGTGGACTTATTTTATAAGTATACTTTCTAAGCCTAGCCAAACATGCAATACAATTTCATGATTCATGAACCGGGAATTACACTACGTAGATAGAGTATATTTGTAGTGCAGTAACACAATATGTTATTTGTTAAAAGAAAAAAAATTGAAGATTTATAAATAAGTGGTTATATTCACACCACGTCTTTTGTTTACAACTTTATAATTTAATTATAATAAATATTCCAAACTATTATTATTTTTATATTTATATCCTCAATTATTTTTTATCACATTCTTATCATATCTACCTATTAATTTTTACATTTTATTTTTTTTTTGATGATAGTTTCTGTCCATAAAGTTAATTAGGAGGGTGCACAATTTTTTTTTTGCCTCTTGTACTTTTTAAATAAGCAAAATAAATAATAAATTCAAAAGTTTGACAAAATATTCGTCTCTCATTTCTAAATTTGGACAAAAAAAAATCGACAACCGATGAACCGAGACCGAAGGCGAACTCGGGTCGGTTTAGATCGGTTTTAGGCCCATTCAAGTCGGTTTCGGGTTGGGTTTAAAAAAAAAAATTATTCTTTAGTAGGGCCCAAAACCAAAAACCTGATCGAGCCTATTTTTTCAAAAAAAATTCTATTTCAATTTCGGTTTGGCGGATTTTTTTTCCAGTTTGTGTCGAAAATCGACCCAACCTGACCCACGCCCACCTCCACTCATTTCAATACATATTAGTAGAATATTTGGACAAAAAATTTTATCAGAGAGAATATGTGAAAATTAATGATGAAAATGTGATGAAAAAAAGTTAAAGACATAAGTGTCAAAATTTCAAAGATTGGAGGACCTTTATTGCAATTAAAACGTGATGTAGTTAATTAAAATTGTAGTGTGAATATAATTACATTTACAAATATGTCATAAATTATTGGACAAATAAGAATATCCTTAGTTGTAAGTGCATATTTAATAGTGCTGAAATTATTTTTTAAATACTTATATTATAAGTTATTAATAAATGTGTAAATAAAAAATAGATTGTAAATTATGTAAATAAAACATATATTTAACCAACTAAAATTATAATTTAAACATTCTCAAACATGTGCTAAATAACAAATTACCTTATATACATTAAATTATATAGCAATTTATCTTTAATGATTTTATTTCTTCAAAATTTAATTTCTTGAAGCAATGATGTTTCTTTCTCCAAATTTATCATATTCATGTTCAACAAAAATATTATTATATTCACTTTCATTGGGTGGGTCCACCTTAAATTAAGAAATTAAATTTCGGGGGGGGGGTGAGTTCATTTGCTTTTTCTCTCAACATTGTAACGTGGATAATGGAAATTCCTACTTATCATATTCTAACTAAAAGATTATGTTCATTATATATATTGGCAAAGCACTAGCGACACTGCCATTTATTAAGGCTCGGCAATGATCGAGAATGGATACAATCCGAAATCTAAACAAACCATGAGGAAAATGTCAATCTCCACGAAAGGGTAGAATTTGTCAAAAAGATTAAAAACAAAACGTCCAATAAACAGAAATTTTAGTTCCCCATCACATAAAAGGGATACGAGAGGAAAGCAAGGCTCATTGACAAGGCAAATCTACGACTGAATGCCAGTCAAATCATATTATGCTTGCATATTAAGCACAACACGGAGGCAAACCCCTTCATGCATCAGATCAAAAGCTTCATTTATCTCTGCAAGAGTTAAATTGTGGGAGATGTACTCATCAACCTTGATTTCCTGTAAAACAGAGTAGCAGATTGATTTTGGAAAAGTAAAGGTAAACGAAAACCTAGCAAAGGATTAAAAACAATAATGCTCCTGCAGGAAAATTCAGTTACTCACTTTCTTCATATACTTATCGACAAGCCAAGGTACTTGTGAACGACTCTTAAACCCACCAAAAGCTGTACCCTTCCAGACACGACCTGTTACCAGCTGAAATGGACGTGTAGATATCTCTTGACCTGATGCTGCAACACCCACAATAACTGAGGTTCCCCACCCCTACAAGTTCATAGAGAAATTCAGCATACCCGACTTCTAATATGGTATTCAAGATTCATGAGATAAATTTTCAAACCAGTTACCTTATGGCAGCATTCCAGAGCAGCCCTCATTACAGAGACATTCCCAATGCACTCGAAACTATAATCGACGCCACCATCTGTTTGATCGACAATTACCTGCTGTATTGGTTTATCATGGTCTTTCGGGTTGATAAATTCAGTCACGCCAAAGTTCTTTGCTGTGTATTGCAACTAAATAAATAAGTGCTCTGCTAATTAATAGATTAGCAACTAAATAGACTACAAACAACTACACATCCATACCCAATAAACTTGTTTTAGTGATCCACATTCTCTAGTGATCTGATCAAATTTATGTTCATGAGAATAACAATGTTACTTCTGAAATCCCAGTACTCAATTAACTCTTATAAATGTAAATGATAATTAAATTGAATTCTCATGTTGGCTAAGTATCTCAGTTGAACTCTAATAATGGCATGAGATGTTTAGTTAATATTCATGCCCAGGTCTTTTGAGTCCTTCACTATAAACAATAACAAAACCAATTAGAATGAGTATGTGATATCTAAATGTTTTTGGATTTGATCTCATTGAACCTTCAAATTTGGGCATGCTAATATCCACTTCATCTCTAATTCCTAATCTAAGCACACGTTTGTCACTGCTTAAATGATAATTTCAACTAGTCAAACATACTTTTTATCCACACATTTCATGGGACCCACAACTTACAACTCACTTTTTATCTACACATTCACCCACAACTTATAATATAAACAATTAAAATATAATTTCAGCACTACCAAACATATGCTAAATAAGGCGACGATAACAATTACTAAGCATGCTTTCTCTCATATTATGTAATATCTCTAAAAAGATGGAATTCTTATCATATCCCAGAATGTTTCAAATATAGGTAGCATCCAGAGAGCTAGATCATTTAATACTAAACCAAGACAATCTTAAGTAAGCTCACCATAAGTCTTATGTTAGAAATACTCATCATTAAATAATGATAAGAAATCGATGAACATAAACGATCATATTTGATGGATAAGTTTGAGAGGGGGAAAGTTGTATGGAATCAAGATTTTATTATAGGCTTAAATAAGCAGCCAACTTCATGCTATCCTTTTAACAGCACTAGGACGATGTGTAAAACTTAGCAACTGAAATCGACAATGCTTTATGCTTCTGTAGTATTTAAGAACATATTGACTGTCTAACAAACTTAACATCATAAAGCTAACATCCAGATGCCTTGCAATAGCAATATTACTAAAATAAAAAAGAAGATGCACAACATATTGATTTTGTAACTTAACCCAACTATTTAAGAGAAATTTAACACTGCATGGGAAGTTTAGCAGATCACTGCCTCGTATTACTTTTTGGCTCTCCTGAAGGACCCTTCCTTAACACGCGCACACACACACACACCAAAACCCCATGCGAGTGGAGAAAAGAATGCACTAAGAAAATCAAGGGTTCCCATTATAAAAACATGCAGAACCATATTATTCTTCAAAATCACGACGCACAGAACCGTAAAAGTCCCAACAACAACTAATTAGCCAACCAGAAAATATGCAAAAGCAGTAGTGAAATGTAAAAATGAATCTTTTAGGAGAAACTGGGAAAGCGTGGATCACTTGAGGAACTAATTTCGGAGCACTTAAGTTTATACATGGAGGTGGCGTAATACCTGTATCAAACTTTTTGCTATCAATGTCGATTCCAATGATCCGTGAAGCACCAGCAGCTTTTGCACCCTCTGCTACCTACAATAATAGGCAAAAGTATTGTTCATCATTATCATATGGTCAGGACAAGAATCAAATCATCCCACCAAAAACTTACAGCAAGTCCAACAGTGCCAAGGCCAAAAACAGCAACAATGGAACCTGGTTCTACTTTTGCTGTATTCCAAACTGCTCCAAGACCTAAAGGCAGCACAATGTATAGTGTATAAGACATGTCCAACAGACTGACTACTGATTTGTCATCTAAAAAGACACTCAAAATTATGCAGCAAAAAAGAAAGAAATCTGGAAGGGTAAATAAGTTAAATGGCAGAAGAATACTTGACACAACTGAATGGAAACAGAAAGAAGTATATGGAAGGGTAGATAAGCTACTTGACAGAAGAATTTAAAGTCTATGACCCCCAAGTCCCCAAGTAACATATCATTTGATTGATTATCATACTTCTAAACCATAGGACCCAGGGTAAAGGGAAGAAAAGGAATGATATCCACTGAAGAATGTAATATAGATTCTGACTAATCCTTCTCTTGTTTGATGGATTTATTGAGAAAAAGGAGAAAAGCATTATAGCACTAACTAAAAGAAAAGACAGCAAGTTTGGCTAAATTTAAAAGGTTTACTTTTGAGTAAATAAGTTCATAAATTTATTTGTTTTTGTGTCAAAGTTGGAAATAATCAAGTTATTTATTTTTATAGTAAGGGAAGAGTTAATTTCAAAAGAACTTATTTTACTTAGAAGTAAGAACAAAATAAGTTATCCAAACATGTTTGGAAACAAAAGGGTAACTTTTTATTTTTTTCTAAGCTTAGCCAAACATGCTCATTATGTACCGACAATGACATAACCACTTAAAAACAATGGACGGACAGGAATTCATTTATTGAACCGTCATAAGATTAAACTTTCTAAAGTACAAAATTTACAGCAGCACTGAAACTGGGCGTCTAGAATTTGTCAAGAAACCATACATGTTATCTAGTCAATTAACAAATCATACAAAAAGACGATAAATTGCAGTTTTGATTTCCATCATATAATGAGGGAGCAGGAAGCGACTTGCCTGTTGGAACACCACAACCTAGTAGACATACTTTCTCCAAAGGGGCTTTGGGGTCAATCTTTGCAACACTTACATCATGGACAACAGTATACTGACTAAATGTTGAAGTTCCCATGAAATGATAAATAGGTTTGTCATTGATCGAAAAACGACTATTGCGATCACTCAGCATAACTCCGGCTCCAGTAGCCACCCTTACTTTTCCACAGAGATTTGTCTTCCCCGATTTGCAGAACTTGCATTCCTTGCACTCTGCCTGGTAACAAGGAATGACATGGTCTCCTGGCTGAATCTCAGTCACACCTTCTCCAACACTTTCAACCACTCTGCAATTCCAATAAAAAGTAGTTATACTGGGTCGATGTTACTTCATTGGAAAAGAGTGCTATGGACAACAGCACACAATGTATACGTGTGTGTACCGTTAACAGACAACATACCCTGCAGCCTCATGACCAAGAATACATGGGAAGAGACCTTCGGGATCCTTCAAAGATGACAAACAATGAATTAGATCACAGTGCAGAAGTCTAAAGTGAAAAAAATAGTATTATTTTGAACTTTCACTTTTTATTTCTCATGTCATTTTCAGTTGTGTTTAATGTGTTGAGAGTATAACATTGCAAAAAGCAATTAAACAGAAAGCCAATCAAATCTTGGTGAGTTGGAAATTCAAAAGATCAAATGACCACACATATTTTATTGAGTCCATTTCATATCTAGCATCTGAATGAACACCCATTTCATGAACATGTATTCACTTTTGGAGCAAGAAATTTGTTATCAAATGAAAAGGTGATGCTACCTTTCTTGGTTCTTCTGCCTTGTGCTGACTTCAGATACATCCTATTCGTTTTTTTTTTCTTTTCCTTTTTCTTTGGGGTGGGGGGTGGGGTTGATGCTGAAACCATGAGTACAACATCGGAGACATTTACAATTAAAAGAAGACAATTTCCAGGATAAAAGATCACAATCTTAAGTGTAACATAATATTTGCATTCTGAAAAAATGGTAGATGGGAAATTCTGTTCCAGTGGTTGAAAGTAAATGTAGATAAAAGCAACAGCTAGTAAAGCACTTCTATATCCATCTTCATGCAACTAGCAAACATGCAGTATATCTCACTCCTAAAAAAAGGCAATCTGTATTTACTGTACTTTACCCTTTCTGGCGCTATAAGATAAAATGAGCTGACTGAGGCCGAGCTTAACTAGGACAGAGCTCGTCTCGGACTCATTCAAGACGAGCTCGTCTAATAAACCAATACAGGATTAACACATTGTTGAAAATTCAATATTTCATCTTAGTATCAAAATGATTGCATATAAACAGTCAAATTGAATTCAGCCTGACAAAAACTTGCTCGTTGTCGCCTCCAATCTCAAAATGTTCCAACCTTGACCTTTTTCAAGGCTCACAATCCAAGTTTTAGCAGCCCTCAGCTTGCTCAGATCATTTACCCATGTATATAAATCCATTAAAAATTACAATCAAATCTTTAAATCACAAATTCATTACTAGGAAGTCCACAGGACCACAGAAAAGCACAATTCTTCATTCTGAAATACAAAACCTTCTAACTTCAAAAAACCTTTCAAAAATTTCAATATTTTTTAACAAAGACATATCATCACAATCCCAAATCCAATATAATATTTCATTTCACTCAGCATTTCTATGAATACAGACAGTATACCTTGCCGCTCCAGGTGTATGCGTCGGTGTGGCAGAGGGCAGTAAAAAGGATCTTGATTCGAACCTCGCCGGCTTGCGGAGGCGCCACCTGCACCTCCTCGATCACCAAAGGCTTGTTGGGTTCCCAGGCCACCGCCGCTAATATCACACTAACTCAGCTTAGGGTTCCATTTTAAACTATATACTATATACGCCTATACAAATACGAGTATATATATATATATATAGAGAGAGAGAGAGTGTGTGTGTGTGTACCTTTGCAAGTAATTACTTGACCTTGAGTAGCCATGGAGTCGATGAATGGGAAGAGGCACAGAAACACGGTGACAGGTGAGAGTAGTGTATGTGACGTGAGGAGTGAGCTGCCCGAATGAATTATTTAATTTAGATTTTTTCTTTTTTGTGGATTGTGATAACTGACCCGGCCCGTAGTACCGTTCTTCTTAACCGGGTTGAAAACCAGTTTTCGGCCAATAACTGATTATTTGATTTTTTCTTTTTTATCCATTCATATTGAAGTAGTGTGTTGTAGAGTCCCTTTGACGATCAAATCAAAAAGAAAGAAGAACGAATGTTGTATGCAAATTGGAACTTGTGCATGTTTGGTTAAGCTTAAATAAAGATAAAATTATTTTTGAGAAAAAGAGCAACTTATATTTTTTTAGACAGTATTTTTATTGGTGTCTTTAGACCTCTTTTTTGGCCAATATTAATTTGCAAATGAGACACGAGCTTGGGCTTGGTGAGGGCCCATAGCCCGAGTTGAAGGTGGGGGCATTGTTGTACTCAAAGTGGATGCGACGGCAAAGTTATAGTCAAAGAGCTTGATTCGAGCTCAATGATTTTAATAAAAAATTTGAATTTTCAATGTAAAATGAGAGCTTGTGTTTATGTCCGAGGCTTGATAATGTAATATGTTAAAGAGATTTATGCATACAACCATGATAAGTAACAATGTAACAAAATTTTTAAAAAGTACAAATGAATAAGTGTTAATAAAGGATATAAAGAATTAGGATTTTAAGTAGGACCCCTAATGTTTGGTTAGAGGTTAAAAATCATCAATTTCGCAATCAAACATGAATAATTTTCATTCGTTAAAGACTTCTTTGTTAAGTACAAATACAAGAGTTGGGGACTCGTGTGTCACAAATATAATATTGAAGACACTGGCTGAGCTAGGAGGGTTCCTTGAGTGACCTGGACCCCAACTTTTTGAGATTTTTGTTTTTTTTATTTTTATATATGCAATTTAATGTTGACATAATATTAATTTAATGGATGACAAATGGATCCATTGACCCAGTATCAATTTAATGTAAGAGAATTGGACCAATTAGCCTAATAAAATTAATAATACAAATTTACAAATGATCAACTTTTCGGAAAGTTGCTGCAGGTTTTTTGTCTTTAGAAGAGGATTCTTCTGCACCTCTCTCCCTTGCTTGGCCCATTCCTCAATGTAGGTTCACCCATCTGAAATCTCTCACATTTCTCCCCCCTTCCCCATTTCTATATTAAGTAAAACAAAAGTTAGATTACGACGTTTCAATATTTACAAATTTATCATAAATCACTCAACAATCACCATATATTAATTTAAGGTAAAGAGAATACTAAAAATAAGTCTTTTTTGATAAATAATAAATACATTTTGCTTGTGAATGCGTATCGTGTTCAATTAATTTTTTTTTCTTTTGAATTTGAATGATATTTAATTTCATTTGTGTACTTGGGTCTTCCTATTTTCGAGGATAATGTTGTAGAATGTAATGTCAACAACAAGAGTTTGCTATTTATTTATTCTGTGGTCTTATTTGAGACATTGCAAATTAATAGTCTAAATTATATATTTAAAAGAAAAATCAACATATTGATGCAAAATCAGATCAAACTATAGTACGAGTGAATTTGTTTATCTGTTTGTGTATAGTATATTGTATAAATAAAATAAAGTATGAGAACTAGTAAGGAACGTTTGTAAAAAAAAATTAAAATTATCACTATTATATTGTTTCAAATTTTTTAGATTTAATTTGAGACTTCCAACTCAAAATGTCTGGCTCCGCCACTGACCGAATATCTACTCACTCTATTTTTCAAATGTTGAAGACAGTTCTAATATTTCCTAAAAAATATTTTCTGTAACTTGTAAGATTATAACTATGTAATACTACTTTATGAATGTATCACTATTTTAAGCATGTAAATTTTGCACATGCCACAGATTCTCCTCTAATCCACAGTGACGTGCATTTGTTAGAACAAATATCTAAAATATCATATATGAACACGAATGCAAAGAGGAAAAAAAAAAAAACCTACAAAGTTAATATGTCAGCAATCTTTAAGATCGGAGATGCCCTGGTCAAACAGTCTTACGTGACAACTAATAGTATTTTGCCACGTGTTTTTTGTCAGGTAAGATTATTTTAGTCAACGGTTTGACTAGAGGAATCCTATCCACAAGTTAAATATACACCAATATGAATTGTAGCCTCAAGTTCTATCTATCTAGGGGAGGTTGTTTTTAATTACAATTGCCCCTCTTATATACTTTTTATTTTTATTTGAAGAAATATATAATTAATAATTAGTCATTTAAAAAAAGAAAGAAAAATTAAAAAGTTCTTATTAAATCTTTTACTAAATTCAAAATCATTTCGTTGTTCATCATAGAAATATTCGGCATAATATATAATAGTACTTGAAATTACGTTTGTCAACGTTGATACTTTTTTGCTGATTTTTTTGATCTATAACATGAGGGTGTTTACCTCATTGTGACTAGAATTTTTCTTAGGCAAGCGTGATTTTTAGAAGAGGAAAATTAAGAAATCATCAAGTCGAATGTGCTTGGAAATTTGATAAAATTCATCATCTTTGATCCTATATCAATTAATTTTCTAGAAAAGAATATGAGCTTTTTGATAATTTCATAGAATTTTTTATTGTTGGATTCCATATGTGCTTATAGATAGCTCTGCGACCTAAATTTTTTATCCCGGTGATAGTTTTTCTTTTTCTTTTTTATTTTAAATTTTTATTTAATTTATCTTAGTAAAAAAAATTAGTAGTTCTTCACAACTAGTGATTATACCTAAGAATACCACGTGCACCACTCAATCACTCATAATATAATTTTAACAAGCATTTTTAAAATAATGAATTACACGAAAACTTAGTCGAGCTCTCCTTAATCTCACCCATTCATTTCGGTGATCTTTCAATCGTAATGTCATTCTTTCCCTGTGTATAAAAGAGTTTAAAAATATGCTTGAACTTGAGCAATCTAAACTCCTACTTTCCCAAAGACTAAGTGCTACAAAATTGAAGGTTAAGAAATTGAATTGAGATTCGAGTGCTCATCCTAATTTGCACTTCGAAATATAATGCAAAATTAATTGTTAGAATTACTATGAGATGTGTATGTATAAAAGTATAACAAAATCTTTTCAATTTGCTTTATACGTAGTTAGAAAGCAAATTTAAAACATGTTTGGTAGTTTTTAAAATACTTATAAATTAATTAAACATTATTTTTATCTACACATCTCGTATGAGCCATAATTTTTTTTTAAAATAAAAAATAAAAAATAAACCTTACCAAACAGATTGTTAAAAGTTCAAATCTATTATCCCAAATACATTTCTCCTTAATTGTTCCCTCAATGAAAATTTTACACATCATCAATAACAGCAATGGTGAATACATCAAATGTTGTCTATAATGATCCCATTATTTATCTATTTGATGATTTAAGGATGTGTAAGATTTTCGATGAAAAAAAAGATTAAAGCCTTGTTTGATCTAGTTTTTAAACTGGTTTTCAACAAAAATGGTCAAATTTGTCTTGGAAGAAGCAAAAATGTGGTCGAATAAACCAATTTGTGTTGAAAACTGGTTTAAAAGTGAATCAAAAATGCCTAAAAACATATATTTAAAACAACATATCTAGAATCATTATTAAACGTCTTTCCATTCATTGTAGAGATTCCTTCCTTGTCTCAACATATATCAAACCTAAAACCCAATAAGGTTTAAAGACTTCGCATACACACACACACACAGAGAGAGAGAGAGGGAGAGAGAGTACACACACACACATATATATAGAGAGAGAGAGAGAGAGAGAGAGAGAGAGGGAGAGCGCAATATTTGAGGAGAGTTTCTAGACAAAAGCATCATATTTCATGGCTGCAGACTCGAACTCAAACTCTTCAACAAATCTCAGAATCATTGTTCAGAACAACCCTTCAGACTCCCAACTCTCTGAATTGGGTATCAAATCCTGGCCTAAGTAAGTATCTCTCTCTCTGTATATATTTATGTACACAAACACACACATATATGTATGTGTATGTATATGTCTATGTTCTCTTATATTTATATTAGCTGTGTGTTTTTGGTGAATCTTGGGAAGATGGGGTTGCTCGCCGGGGAAGTACCAGCTAAAATTTGACGCTCAAGAAACCTGTTATCTACTCCGTGGGAAAGTGAAAGTATACCCTAAAAACTCATCGGAAGTAGTAGAATTCGGCGCCGGCGATCTTGTGATTATTCCTAAGGGACTCAGTTGCACTTGGGATGTATCTGTTGCCGTCGACAAACACTACAAATTCGACGCTTCTTCTCCTTCATCTTCATCTTCTTCATCATCATAATCATATCACTATGGATTTTTTAGCATAATTTCTTTGTTCATGCCGTTAATTAATTCTTCTTTTCATAGATAAATTCTTGTGCAATGTAATTCAAACCATTATCTTAATCATGATTAAATTTTATTTTATTTTTCCTTTGCCTTTATTCTGAAATAAATAGGGTTTATTGTGTTTTTATTTGTTTCGTTATTGTTTTATGTTTACAAGGCAGCAAACTATTTAGCAGTCAAAAGAAATGGAAATAATTTGGTCAATGCATGTCCCATTCAATATTCAAACTTGCCTTTATCTTTAGGGAAATCTTTAATATGTCTTTGACCGGTCAACTCTTGATATTTTTATAATTAATTTATTAAAAATGAGTACCTTGGTTACAAGAAATCGATAATTGAATTCATTGTGTGTAGATCCATCTATCTATAAATATCGTTTAGGTGATATATAAACTAGAAGACTTTCAATAGACGTAATATTCATATTTAATGAATAGATAATTAAGTTCAAATTTTATCTCGTATAAATAATATCTACAATTCTATAATGTGGCCTAGGTGTCTTTTGAAGTGCCGTTGAGTATTATCTAAATTAATGATTATTGTTTATCTAGTTAAAAATTAAATATTTCAATTCTTTAATTTTGTTTGTGTTAAACTAATTTTATACTAAACAATGTGAAGAAAGCAATTTAAAAGTTGTAACAAGTTTTAGGGAGAATTCAAATAGGTGAATACACTAAAGATTTGATTCCATCGTTATATTTCATTTTATTTTTTATTTTTTGTAAATTAATCGATACAAACTTGAATTGACAGTCAATTATTCAAAATTATTAAACAATTTTTCTCAAGCAACAAGTTTTATATTGTAGTTTAAACCCAATATTATAACCTAAATAATTAAAAATCAAAAGGTATTATCAAAACTCATAATACTTATATTTTTCCAAAGTGATTTGTTCGTATAGTGGGCATTCAATATAACTTCAAATATATTATCATATATGTTCCCTCGAAAATGGAATATTCTTCTAAATTGATGAGTAAGTAGCGTTGGAATCGATAAAAAAGTTTTGCACAACTCTATGATAATATCTTGCAAAATCTAATACATACATTAGTGGAAAGAAATAACTCTAGATCGAGGGACTAGTAATAGCGAACATCGAGGGACTAGTAATAGCGAACAGAAAAAATAAGCTAGGTTTCTTCAATCATTCCAATCAATACATGTGCGATTGTTCATTTATTCCTCTTGTCTATTCATTTTTTGTCTTTATCCTTTTCCCATTGCATATTTCATACCATACATCTTATTCCTTCGATCTTAGTGGCAATATTCAAAGTATGATATATCGTGTCAAATTGAAAAGCTTGATGTGTATATAATTCTCAATTTATAAACAAAACGTCTCATCTGACGATTCTAGACACATTTGATCCCCATAAAGTGATTCAATATATCCAATTTGTTGGAAATATTAATTTGGTATTGACTCCTTTTTTTTTTTTTAATACCATGGGGTAACCTTGTCAAATTCTTTAAAAATACATGGAAAAACCAGTCTACTAGAAATAATTACAAGCTCAGACTTGTCAGATTGGTAAGTGAGCCGAGCTAGTTTGGGCAGTGTTAGAGCCAATCTCAATTAGGAATCGAGTCGTCCATTTTGACACCTAAAATAAAGGGTAAATTTATCACCGGTCATTGAACTTTTAGTAAAATCTCAAATCGGTCACTAAACTTAATTTGTCTTAATTGGGACACTGAACTTCAATTTATTTCAATTGAATTAATAAACTTCAATTTTTTTCTTCAAATTTCACTGTTTTCGTTGCCTATTATCGCCTAAATTGATGAAAACTACTTAATTAGCAGTCATACTTCAACGAATCTTCCACGTAATTGCTATATAGCAATCCAACTTATCATTACTCCACTGTAAGTATTGAGAAAAAGAAACGTATTTTAACATTTTAATATAAATAATTTTTCATAACCTTACAATTTTCGTGTCTAGGGCATTGTGAAGCTATTGCATAAAAATTTGATTATAGTATGACTGTCAATTAAGCAAATTTTGCGTGACTCCAAATGAAATTTAGTGAAAAAAAAGTTTGTTTTAAACTGGTCACATTTTAAAAGAGAAAAAAATAGGCAACTTTTTGAAGATATCAACAATTTGGGCACCTTTACATGTAAAATGCCAACTTTACAATTTTTAAAAAAAAAATATGTCACACACGCCGGGTGCACGAGACCCAAAAAAAAAACTTTAGCTTCTAAGATAAGCTATCCAAAAATCTTTTTTATTTTTACAATAGAAGAATATCTAGACCAAACATAAAAAATTCTTTTCGTCCATATTTTTGTTGAGCTTTTAACAATTAATTTCTTATTTTTATTTGTGGTACCATTTCTAGTATTTTCGCCATTAGCATTTGGATGATGGGATCTTTTGCTCAATAACTTGATATTTTGCCCCCTACTTGCAATTCAAGCTGTCTAGACAGTGGAGACCATCGGGATAGTTAGACATTTGTAAATATCAAATTGTTGTTCTATGGTATGTAGTGTCTAGACAGTTTAAATTGTTTAGAATTTAATATTCTTAAACTATATTTACAAAAGAAACAAAGAGTTTCTTGTCAAATACAATAAATAACATTTGGGTATTACTTTAATCTTAAAAAATGTCATATTGTTTTAAATAACAAGAAGGAACCCAAATTCCCTAATTAATATCAAACACAAAAAACTATTAATCCTAAAGAACCTAAGAAATAATAATCTTTAAATTTTGTTACAATTCTTACAAATATTTCTGGCGCAGATTGTTTGATTTCAAAATACAACACCAAAAAATAAGAATGTTAAAGAGATAACATATTCATTTTCCTTCTATCACTAATTTATCTATCTTTGCTAGTTTTTTCAATGTCTTGTATATCACTTTTACCTTTGTATTTCAAAATTGGCCAGCCATAGAATTAACTTTTACCCTCTTTAGCATCACCGACGACTTCAATTAGGGATGACAAAGGAGCGAGGCAAGCATTACCATCATCACCCGTCAGAGATTTTTGGGAGGCGGGCGTGGGGCAGGTATAGAAAAATTATCATTTATCATTCTGTTTAATTTTTAATATTATTTTTAATTTTTTATTTTTTACATATAATTTAAATTATTTTAAAACATAAAATAAAATAAAAAATTCGAGGCAGGTTCAAAAAATTCGGAGTTAGGACCGTGATCTTTGTCCTCGTCCCCGCCCCATTCGGGACGGATCAAAGCAAGGCGAGGACAGGTCGAAGTCGAGTTTTTTTTGTCATCCCTACCTTCTATTAGGTGAATGTGGAGAGCTGATTTATGAGAAAGAATGGAAAAATAATAAAAATTGTGAGACTACTGTAGTAAGGAAGAGAGAGAAAGGAGGCTCGAAGCCAGTCCTATTGGCTTGTGAATGCTTTGCTCTTAACACTTTGAAATAGGTCTTGGCCTTGAATTTTGTATTTGTTGTTATTTTTACTTATTTAAAAATATGATAAATAAATAAATTTTTTTATGTTTTTTGATGGATTTTTTGAACTACTATCGTTATCGAAGACAATATGTGCTAATTAATAAATATAAAAATACGATAAAAAATTGAAAATATAAACATGATAACAAACAAGATTGAAATCAAATAAAAATGTAATGCAACAAATTGATACGAATATAATTACCATTTTCATAATATTCGTAAAAGGTGGCCAGTTACGTAATAGGACGAAAGTTAGTAACCATTTGGTGCTATTTCCCAAAAAAAGAAAATGTGTTTAGCTTTCTCCATACTGAGCTATTGGTTCGTGTTGAGCACGCATATAAAAGTGGGTAAGTGTATCGGACAGTCCTCAATTGCCCGAAAACAAGGTGCCGGTGTCTACACCGGCAATAAAGCTCCCCACTACCCCCCCGGCTCTGTCTCTTTCTGCTAATCCTTCACTTTTTGTATTTGCTTTCCCAAGATCCATCCAGCTTTTCACACTTTCTCTCAATCTCTACATCTACTTACATTTTGCTCTACATTATTTTCCATTGTTTAGATCTCTACTGCACTTCGTGGATCTACTGAATGCGCACTGGAAGTCTGAAACCACATGCATTGTTGAATTTTGAGTTAGGGTTTGTTTACTGGTTGGCGCACTTCATTGCCTAGTTAAGCGCGCAAAAAACGATATGCAGCTTTTGAATTTTCGTGGAGGACGGTTTTGTCGGCGGACGGCGCTTCACCGGAACCCTAGACTACTCTGGCGAGTACTTAGCGGGATTTTGTAACGAGCACAATGTGAATTGGTTTCTGGAAAGAGAATATGCTTCTTTTTCTCCTCTCTCTGCTACCTCTGCTTCCAATTAGCTTCGGTAATGTGTTTTCCGTTTTTGGCTGTATGTGTATTTTTGGTTACTGAGTAATTGGAGCCGGAAAAATGGGAAGATAAGGAAAAGAATAAAGATGGCTTATTTTTATTTGAAGTAAAGAAGAATACATCGAGATATAAAGAAGAATGTATGATCGGGAATGAAATGTCAGAAATTTCAATAATTGAAGAAACCCTCTTGAGAATCCAGCAAAGCATTTGTTTTTTAAAGCTAAAAATGTGGAATATCTAACAGTTCCTTCTGAACTTATGAAACGAGTCACTATTGTTGCATCATAACCTCCTTCTTTATTGTTTCTTGTTTATTATAATTGTTAGAGTTTGGTGACCCTAATTCTATTGGCCCAACTTGAAATGTTGGGGTGCAACATATGCAGTGAATTAAAATTATGAGAAAAAATGTGATCACTCCACGTATGTTTAATCACGTATAAGGAGAGGTTGAAATTCTCCTGCGCCTGTAGGATAAAGATGAGGTGGTGTTTTTCTCTACGAGGGATGCGGGGGCGGAAGTATTTACCTGTTTTATCAGGACTAGGATTCTCGCACAAGTATATATATCATGTATTCTAGGGTTAGCGTATCGGCTCCTCTTTGTAACCATTTATGATATAGTGGATTATTTTCTCATCCTCTATCCCGTGGGTTTTTCTCCCCATTCTAGGATTTCCTATGTAAATCTGTGTGTTCTTGTTCTTTTTTTTGTTGCCTATTTTTCTTTCATATTATAACAATAATAAGAATATTTAATTTCCAAAGAGAAAAATATACGCATGTTCAGTGTTCTCGAAACTTCGAACCTTGTTTGAGTTTAACGAGCTTAGCATCTTCTTGGAAAAGAAGCATTGTGCAATATGAGTACATGACTCAAAGTTAAATCTGTTGTGGATTCCTTTGTATATGTACTTGCATTTATGAACTTTACACCTTTGTAAGTTATTTGGGTTCTCAAGCTCATGCAGCTGCCGTGATTTTACAGTAAACTAATCTAGTCATATTCTAATTAAAAAGGTGACATGTGTGACCAGAACAGTTTGCACCGCTGATATACTAATTCAAATTTATTCATGACATGTCAAAGAACGTGGATGCTATTTGTGGTTATCTTGTCCTTCACATGCAATGTATGGTATATAATTCCGTTTAGCCTGGTCTCAGAATAATTTTGTAAGAAAATCTTGGTTGATTTAATCATCAAGCACACAAATTTTCCATAATATCAATAGAAAATAGACTAAGAAGAATGGACCAAGAGGTATATATTGGTAATAGATCGACCTAAAGCTTAAGACTTTCTATTTTAGACAGTTTTCTGTTGATTTTATTTGAATGAAATTTGTAGTTTTAATTCATAAGTTGGTTTCTCAACTATACTTTGAATTTTTATAAACCAAGTTTTCCACTTGCTCAGGGATTCCCTTACAGCACATCTACTTGTCTCCTTCTCAATTGTCAAGCCTACCATCCTTTGTGAGGAAAACTTCTCTAGAGCATGGTAAATTAGCATAACTCTGTAATTTCTTTTCACTAGAATAGCAGCTGTGTTTCCCCTTCCGATGTTATGTTTCCTCACCTATAATGCATTTATGTTGGTTTTCATTGGACTGGATTGTGATGTAAATGTTTGTCGGAAACCGCATCATCTTCTTTGAATAGAAAATTAAGATTGCAGAGCTGTGTGCATGAACTGTAAAGCTCTACACTTTCTCTTCTTTGTTTTCTTTTGATTTTTGGTAAATATTACAACCAAGGTCTTATTACTACTGCATGTAGGGATTATTAACACAAAAAAATTGTGCTACTTTCCAGTGAGCATAATGTCCTTGAGTGCATCATTGGATCATTTTAGAGCACTGCATAGACTGCAGGTTAAACCTCCTTTGATATCACTGAATGCACCTTCTCCTTCTCCAGCACCTCAAGGTATCCAAGACGTTTATAATCTCTCCTACTTATTTTATCTTTTAGGTTTTTATTGATATGACACTTGCTATATAATAGGTTCAGTTGCAACTCCTATTGGTCGTACTCGATCAAGGCGTCACCACCACCACCACCACCATCATCATCGGGTGAGAACTCATACGGTTTCTCCAGCTCCATCAGCTGTAGCAGGTATCTATTCAGTGGGCAATCTCTCTCCCCATAATTATAGTTATCATATCGTGGGTAGTTGGGTTGAATCTGTCTGATGGTTCGAGAGTAGTTTCAAATTTTATTTGCGTCCCCATCCCCAAAGAGATACACTGTTGCCATTATCTCTTGGTCAGAGCCACATCTGTAGTTGAAACTACCGAAGAAATTAATGGAGGAAAAGAAAAAGAAGAGCCTAGTTCTTATGATTGATGGAAGAAAATTCGGTTGAAATGTAAATACCATGCCCAATCCATACTGGAATAATCCACCAATGTTGTGCTGGGATGGAAGTTATTGGTGGTGAAGTGAAATTCCCTCTTGACAATCATGTATACCTACATTAGATTATCGATGACCTGTTTGGGGAGCTTCTTTCTCCTTTAATGATGGTGTTATGTTGTTCACTGCAAAAAGAAGCTAGCCTCTTCAAATTGCCCTTCACCTATTTCTACTTTGATATGAAGATAGAGAGTAAATAGATGAGTTCTCCATTCTATAGTGTTGAATAGAATACCCAAGCTAAACCAGTAGAGCCATGTAGCTAATTAAATTGTATTATGGTGGATTAGCTGGACCATATTATTCAGCTGATATTGTATGGATTGGGAAAGTAGAAATAGGTGGATTAGCTCGAAATTCCTTGGTGGATTAGCTTGTATCTCCTTGGTTTCTTGCACTTCATCTTCTTCACAAAATCCTTCTTATAGAAGGCGACTAAAACAAGTTTTTCTCGATTATCATAGGATGGTGAGGGGATGACATTGAGTAGTAGTAGATATGCTTGAATGCTGGTATATACCTTTTCCAAAAAAGAAAATGCATTTAAATTAGCTGAAAAAGCTTTTCTGTTCTTGAAAAAAGAAATTAATGAAGAAATCCTGAAAAATTATGTGCCTGTAAAGAGTTAACTCCATGTGGGGTTCATTCTAAGCACAAGAATTGTGCGGTTCATAGCTGAGTGGAAAGTCAACTATTCTTATGATTGTCTTTATTTAAAATGAAACAGAGAGAATATTTACGACTGACGCTCATAACAAGAACTAGAATTGTGGAAGAAGGGGAAAAGGGAAGAGAAGAAGAAGAGAAAAGAGAAAGAGGAGGAGGAAGAGAAGAAGAGGGAAATAAAGGGGAGAGAATAGAGATAGACGAGAGAGAGAATCATTTATTCAATAATCAATAGTCTAACTAATACAATGCATTAACCCAATTTATATAGGGTTTTAGCTAGTCTACTTTTAGTAGAAACCAAGGAAATAAAACCTGAATTGAATGAAAATAGAAATTTACAATAAACTAAAATAAAAGTAATCAAACTTGGCAAGTCTTCAATATCATATCTTTAAAGATCTCCATCAAATATAAGTTACAAATTTGTTTGTACTAATGACTAATGTCATGATTGGTCTTAATCCTTAATAGATGTTATCATTTATAGTTTTGGCTGAAATATCTTAAATGAGGATCCATGTGCCTGCTATTTGGTAAATATAGCTTTCTGCGTATTTTTCTCCCTTAATTTGTCTTCTTGGTTATGGCCAACAAAGTACCCATTCTTTTGTAGTACTATTTATTATGATCTCTGAAGGGTTTTCTGCATATGGGTTTTAGGATATTTTCCCCTCTTGTAAATGCTTGGTCCTATGTGCACAATACACATAACAAATTTTTGCTGTATTGTGTTGCCTATTTAGGTAGCAATGACCTCGTTGTAGTGCATCGATTGGCATGCTCAATGTGAAAGCCTAATTCTGCCTGCTGTGATTTTAACTTGTTAAATGCTGTATTGAAAAACGTTTTGTGATTAAATCTGGCAGGTTGTGGTCATACTTGCACGAAGCCTCTCACTTCAACTCCCATCGGTTCAACCTGTGGCTGTGTGCTTCCAATGAAAGTCAGACTTCTTCTAGATGTAGCACTTTATGCTATCTTTCCGGAGGTCAATGAACTAGAAATTGAAATTGCAGCAGGCACCTATCTAAAACAAAGTCAAGTGATCATAATTGGTGCGAATGCAGATAGTCAAAATCCGGGAAGAGCAGTGGTTGATATTAACCTGGTGCCACTGGGGGAAAAATTTGATAACACTACTGCTATCCTAACTTACGAGAGATTTTGGCAAAAGAAGGTGCCTCTGAATAGGACCCTTTTTGGTGATTATGAAGTTGTATATATTACTTATCCAGGTACGATCTGAACTCTGATTAGTACATGGTTTAGTGTACATGGTTTTGCTTTAATAGAGCCTCAAAAATTGATTATCAGGACTTCCTTCATCATCATCTGGTACTTTTGGTGATGGTCCAAGTGGAAGTGCCGGAAATCAGCAAGATCCTATCAGCGCAGATTTTGACAAGAATCAGAAAATGAACCCTCAAATGATTTTTGTCATTGCTTTGTCTGCATTTGTACTCTTGGTAGTTTTCTGTGTGGCGGTTGTGATACTCATAAAGTGCAGGAAGTCTAGCAGACCATCCAATGCTGTTGGTCCAGTATTTACACCATCGACAAACAAGAGATCTGGTAAATCTGCATGTTATTGTTAGCTTTAAATTGTTTAGTGATGAACAAATGTGCAGTTTTGAACTTGAACATGTAGAGGCTGAAATTACCATTATAAAAAATTGTCCTTTTCTTTGTTTTTGACAATATTTAAATGATATGTCCTCTCTAACAACTTAAGCTTTTTAGATCAAGTGGTTCAATGTGGTATCAGGTCGTGAGTTTTAGTCTTACTATCACAATGAAATTGTGCACATGTCAAACTTTAATGGGAAAAAAATGAACCCGATTACACGTGAGACGGCGTGTCAATATCTAAATGATATCCTTGTGGTCCTCTCTAACACTTCAAGCTTTTAGGATAAAATGTTATGAAAAGATTTTTTGGATTGCTGGTATGAAGGTTTTCTTTGGGTGATTTTGGGTTGTGCTGACCATTTGCTCCAATATAAAGATGCTTGGCCCAACTCGCGATAAGCCCAAGACATGTATCAGAGTTGCACTTTATTTGGGATGATGACACGTGGCAATATTGGACAGTTGGATGGGTATCTTCTGTATCCTTCCGATAAGAGTGAATGTGGCCTCATTCTCCAGTCAGTTGTGACATACACGATATACATTTTCTCTTTTCACAGTTCTTTCATCTTCTTCCCCTTCTTCTCTTACGAAACTAGGGTTTGGGTTTACTGTGTGTTAATCTCACTAAGGGAAAGGTTTAGGCTATCATTGATAAACAATAACTTGTATTTTTAGAGATGTTCTGTTGTGAGGAAGAAAGTTTTTGATTTGTGAATGTTTCGGTATATTCGTCTCTCCATTTTGAGTTGTGCTCAGTGCTAGAGCTTTGTTCCTGTGTGAATGCTCAATAGGTGAATAGGTCTTAGTGGCTGAACATCCGGATCTTCGAGTGAAAAATCTCCTTTGTTGATTTACTTTACTGCAACATTTTATACTTTCTTCACACACAAGTTCTATTGGGATAATGAACATATTTTGAAAAAAACGAGTCAATTTATATGCTTTGTGGTTGTTGTACATTCTTAGTGCTTGTTTGGCTAAGCTTAAATTATAATTTAAATTAGTTAAACATATTTTCTATCTACATAATTTGTTGGACCCACAACTTACTACCCACTTTAAGTGTGTATGGAAGGGTTTTTTTGAAGGCCAAAAATACTTCTTAAAGAGTAAAAGTGTTTGTGATTATGTTTACGGTTGTTTGACTAAAATCAATAAGTATTTTTTGACTGAAAATTTGCAATTAACATTTAATAAAACTTAAAGATTAACAAAATTATCATTAATACATAAAATAAAAAAAATAAAATTATTTATTTGTCAATTAGTTACTTATATCAAATTGTCACTTTATATATTTATATAAAGTGAAAAATATATGTTAGCGAGTAAAATAATATACTACAAATTACCCATAATATGTTGATTTAAATAAATGAATTTTAAGTAATATGATATATACTAAAATAATTGTGTTATTATAATTTAATTAAGATATTAATTTTAATAATAATTATAAGATATGAAAAATATTATTTATAAAATAAAATAATATGATATATATAATAATTAATATTCTTCAGTCAAATAAATATAAAATTATACAAAAGTACTTTTATAGTTATGCATTCAAACACTCAATTTAATATTCATAGCACTTTTTGGATTCACATCTACCAAACAATCAACAACTTTTTACCAAAACCTCTACTAGCAAAAACTTTACTGCTAAAAGATGTACTCATAAGAGCGCTCCTAACAAACTCTTATTATCCACATATTTCATAAGATTCACAATTTATAAGCACTTCAAAATTAATTTAAGCACTACCAAGCATGCACTTGACTTGTCCTTGATTTCTCATCTGACATAGGTGTCAAAATCTATTTGTTGAATATCGATGGATTTTGTTGAAATTTGTCAACTGCCTCAACGTTTAATGATTTTAAATTCACTTGATATCTTTCCCCCGTTTTTATGTTGCAAGGAATTGGATCTATGTTCTCAAGTAGCCCAACCAGCTCAACATCAGCATCTCTCGTTGTAACCATGCCTTCTTCAATTCTTTCTGTTAAAACATTTACAATTGTAGAGCTCGAGAAAGCCACAGACAAGTTTAGTTCAAATAGAGTTTTGGGTGAGGGGGGGTTTGGACGTGTTTATCATGGGATCATGGGAGATGGAACTGAAGTTGCTGTTAAGTTGCTTACCGGGGACAATCAAAATGGAGATCAAGAATTCATTGCTGAGGTTGAGATGCTAAGCCGATTGCATCACCGCAACCTTGTAAAGTTAATTGGTATATGCGTTGAAGAACGCACTCGCTGCTTGGTCTATGAGCTAGTTCCAAATGGCAGTGTTGAGTCCCGCTTACATGGTATGCTTCTCATTTCCTCTGAATTTATAAGTTCCAACTTTACAGTTATTGGTGTGATGTCTGAATATATTCCATCATTAGAGTCAAAAGGGCTATAGGCATGATAAAATATACGTATAATCCTTCATAATTTTATCTGTCTCTCAGAGTATCATGCAGAAACACCTCTTCTGCAGGCAAGGATGTGCATGCTGATTTTAAGCTGAACTTCTGTGAATTAATCAAGTTGCTTATGTTTCAGGTGAAGACGAGAGGAAAGTGCCTCTTGACTGGGATGCACGGTTGAAGATTGCTCTTGGTGCGGCAAGAGGATTGGCTTATCTTCATGAAGATTCTAATCCTCGTGTTATTCATCGAGACTTCAAGGCCAGTAATATTTTGTTAGAACATGACTTTACCCCCAAGGTTTCAGATTTTGGTTTGGCTAGGGAAGCAACAGAAGGAAGTCATCATATATCAACTAGAGTCATGGGAACTTTTGGGTATGTTTCTTTCCTCAGCAGCAAATTGTATGAAAACTGGTATTCTCATATTACTGCTATAAGCTCGGAGGAAGATGCATATTCTGATTCATGTTAAGAACTTGTTTGGTTTAACCAATCCTAAAATGCTTGGTTTGAAAAAACTATTTTTAATGCACAAAATATTTTACCCAATTAACACTTTAAGACACGTGCACTATACCTAGAATTTGCATCTTGAGAAATCAATTTTTTGCCTACCCATTAAATTTCTGCCCCATTAAATCAAAATAATCAATTTGGTAAAACATCGTAGTGTAGTTAGTATGTTCGGTTAACCAAACATGTCACCAAATGTATATGTAATTCAATCAGCTAAAATAATGCAAACCAAACAGATTTGATGTTGTAGGGCCATCACGATTAACGATTCTTTCCCTTTACTTTTCCTTTTCCTTTTTCCTTTTTCATGGTTTGTTCTTCCTTTCTGTTCAGTTCCTGAAAATTGTGATATACTATTCAGCTTATGAATTCTGAATCCACAGCATCTTTATCTTCTGCCGAGATTGCTACTTCAACTATAATTCTTAAATATTGGATAAAAGCAGTTAGTGACAGCCACCTAAATTGTGGATTGCAGGTATGTTGCACCTGAATATGCTATGACAGGCCATCTACTTGTCAAAAGTGATGTTTACAGTTACGGAGTTGTTCTATTGGAGCTTCTATCCGGAAGAAAACCTGTGGACATGTCTCAACCTCCTGGACAAGAAAACCTCGTGACTTGGGCACGATCTCTGCTGACTAGTCGAGAAGGCTTGGAGCAGTTAGTCGATCCTTCCTTGGCTGGAACTTATGATTTCGATGACATGGCAAAGGTGGCAGCCATTGCTTCTATGTGTGTTCACCCAGAGGTGACAAAGAGGCCTTTCATGGGAGAAGTGGTTCAGGCACTAAAACTCATCTATAACGACGCAGACGAGACTTGTGGGGATGCTTGTAGTCGGAAGGAGTCTTCTGCTCGGGAATCTGACTTCAAATATGAGTTTCCCCGTTCTGACAGCAGTTGGTGGAATGCTGGCGGGATTACCCCACGGTTGACATATGGGCAAGCCTCTTCTTTCATAACAATGGAGTACAGTTCAGGTCCTCTGGAAGAATTCCAAAACAGACCGTTTTCAGCTTCAAGGTTGGTTGAGGGTGGGGTTGCCTTGCCAATTAGGCATGGGAATAGATCAGGTCCTTTGAGGACAGTCCGGAGTAAAGTAGCTTTTTATAGATTACAGGGAAGCATGAGTGAACATGGTGGCCTATTGAGACGTGCTTGGAATGATGGCACTGGATACGAAGCTTCCTTTTAAAGAGAGTTCAAAATGTACAGTTCTGAGGACCATTTTTATTCAGAAAGTTCTTTCAGTGCAGCTTTAGGCAGTTGAAATTGGCGCAATTTCCCTACCGTCTACTGAGGACAACGAGGGGGTCTATCGTCTATGGCTTCTAATTTTGTTCGTCTTAAGATTCGATAATATACAGACAAGCTGTAATTTGGAAACTCAGTGTTGCATATGCTCTGAATTAAATTTTTGTGGTTCAAAATTTGATAGAACTACCAACTCTTCATTTTGTTTCATTCAAATTTGGCTCAGGAATCATTACATATCCTGCACCAGGGCCCAATTTTGTGTTGGGCCCTGTTTTAATCCTCGAATGCAACACGTGAACTCCCGTCTATTAGGCGGTGATGGAGGCATTGTCTGCACGTAATCTGTGGGAATTGACGGCCATGATTGAACCGAAGGCACTACCTGATATTTATACCGTTGATCTGATAACAACACTTTTGTCGCACGTCCTCAAATGCGTTCATTTTGTGTTCATATATGTAATACTATATAACCCTAAGAAGCTCATGATTGATGAGGCTCATGAATGATCGCAAGCGCGTTTTTCAGGCTTTTTATTTTATTTTATTAATCAAACCCTCTAAATTATGTTACTACTAATTTCATCACTTCATCAAATCTGCGGGCTTTAAAAGAACTCAAATTACAAAAAACACTTATGAGTAAAATTTAAGCAGTTAATTTTTATTTCCAAATGTGTTTAGATTACATAATAATTATTTTTTATAAGTAATTGCTATTGTACCGTTAAACAAGAAATTTTTTTATTTTCAACTTTTAACAAATAAAAAAATATTTATTTTAAAAAACCTTACTTGTTCACTTATAAACAGTGTTCTAAAAGCGCCCAAGGCGCCTTCCCTTAAGGCTGGTACTAAGTTTCAATGCTTTGCAAAACGCATCGCATTGAGTGTATGCGCGTTAAAATACGGTCAACTCTTTTTGTTGACCGCCTAGGCATGAATATACGAGAATATGCGAGAATAAACATGATTAATCACGCATAACACGCATTAGAGCATGCAAGCTTCTTTTTAAATTTATTTTCAGATTTGGCCAAAATGAACATTTTTTAAATCTACAAGAGATACTAAAAATGCTCAAGATAAAATAAGAGAACCCGACAAAAATGATTTTGTATCGGATGGCATGGAAGATGAGTTAGATAAAGAAGAAGAGCTTGACTTAGAATCCCATAAAGAGTTGGACAAAATTTAAGATATGTTGGTATGTAATAAAATTGTAGAAAATTATTGAGTAATTTGTGTTTATGTTTGTGGTAGTTAAAATTTACTAACTTTTGTAAACTATTATGTTGGACTTTTATTTTATAATCTAATTATAGACTATGATATTAAAATTAGTCCCGCAATTTTGATTTTGAACCACGTTGAATGTGATATGTTCAACCATAATACGCGCTTCTTAATATAAATCTAATTTTTCTTCATTCATACATCGTGCATCTAATTTTGAAAACTCATGTTTTTGTGTTTTTTTGAAAACTAGGCGCGTAATTTTGTAATCTAAATCAAGATATTCTATGCTATGTTATTAAAATTTAAAATTTGAGCATTAAAAAAAAAAAAAATCGAAAACGGATTTTGACGCCTAGGCTTTGCATAGGCGCGCTTAGACCTATTATTCTTGATGCTTCATCTCGCCGCGTTGTCACGCATTACGCATTTTAGAACCTTGCTTATAAATAAAGTTACTTATAAGTAAACTTTTTAACTTTAGTCAAATAAAACAATAATTTTTTATTTTTAACTTTAACAAATAAAAAAATTATTTTATTTTAATAAAACTTGGATATTCACGTATAAATGAAGTTGCTGACTTTCCAAACATGCTTTCGAGCCCAAATCTTGGTATGACAGAGTAAAGAACACGCAGATGCTTAAGCGTACGTAGATGCGTAATTTAATGAACTTTACTGTACACGTGGCATTTTGTAATTAACGTGGCTAGATTTGCGTTCTGAATTAATATATTAATTGCCACTATTCTCTCTATCCCCTAATTACAAGGGATATTAATACTTAATTTGCCTTTAATTCTAATGAGAACTAATAAATGAGTAATTATATTCATACCACACTTTATATTATTTTCACCACATTTTAATTACATTTAACATCCTTAATTTTTGAACATTATAGCACTTATGTCTCCAACCTTTTTTTATCACATTTTTATCCTCAACTTTTCATTAATTAGCACATATTGTGTTTGATAACAGTTTTCATCTAAAATATTTATTGAAAATTCGTAAAAATACTTATTTTTTTCGTTATATTTAAAAAAATAAAAAATATAATAGTACGACAAACTTCTCATTTCAAAGCACATAAACAAAATATATTGACAGAAATCATCGTTAAAAGTAAAATTTGCTAATTAATGAAAGTTGAAGATAAGAATTCGACGATAAAAAATTAAAAATATAATTATTATAATGAACAAAAATTGAAAATCTTAAATACAATTAAAATATAATATATTTATAACAAATTATAGTATCAATATAACCATGGGAAATGATGTCCTTCCCATATAAGGACTCCTGATAAATCTACTTTCGCAAGTTTCATTACTGAAAATACCCTTTCCTACACACGAAATAACGGATAGACCACTCCATTACATGCGCTAATTTGCCTTGCCATGCCACCTGGAAATTGCTCGGTTTTGGGAACAATTCAAAACGGCCAAAGAATCCAATATAATTGATATTGATTTTGATGCGTATTTATTTAAATATTAATATCAACGTGTAAACTACATTAATTTATTTTTCCAAAAAATTGTCATTCACATACTATTTATAAAAAATAATAGTGGCGGACATGACTTGATGACGAGGGACACGATGTAAATAACAAGCTAAAAATATTAAGATGAACTATACATATAAAACAATAATTAAAATTTTAATATATTAAAATTTTGGATAATTTACAATTTTGGTCTCTCAATCTTTCAAGTAATTGCAAATCACGTCTCTAATAACATATTTTGACGGATTTACCCTCTTCTTTAAATAAATAAAAATATAAAATAGCTAAAAACAACAAAAATAAAAGAAAATTGTAAATAAAGTTTCATAACTTTTTAAAAAATACAAAATAACTTCATATCTCCCAAAAATCTACCCACCCCATATTCAAATCACCACTCCATGAGAACTCAAGTCCTGATGGAATAAACAATGAAATCTTTCAAAGCATGATCATGGACTGTAGTTCATGAACACCGCCTTACGAACTCCGTGCCAAAGGGGAAGTAGGCGTTGTACGGCATTACTACACCGTTTTGAGGGACGTTAGGCTCAGACAAAGGGAGGTAAATAGTGGTACCATTGCTCAATTGCGTGGAAATGGGGGAATGCTTAGGATAAGAAAGGAGTGTAGAGTAGTCAGCGAAAAGGGACACAACGAAAATAGACCAAGCTCACCCCGCTGGAGTCACCTCAGTTTCATGGGGCCCTTCAATGGCCCCCGTGCTTTAGTTGGATCCGGACTCGGATCCTGTTCGAAGTTGGCATCCGTGTGTACGTGATAACACAATGAAGGTTTGGAAGCTATATAATGGTAATTGGAAGATGGATTACTTCCCTGCTTTACAAATGCACTCCGATTGGGTGAGAGACGTTGTCTGGGCACCAAATTTGGGGCTTCCATCAGGACTCGAAGGACTACGGCAAAAGAAAACGATCAATGGAAGGGTGAAGTTTTGAAGGACTTTAAGAATCCTGTTTGGAGGGTCACTGGGAACTTGTTAGCCGTGGCTTCTAGGGACAACAATGTCACATTATGGAAAGAGGCAATTGATGGGGAGTGGCAAGAGGTCACCATAGTCGACCAGTGGAATTCAGGTTTGTTTCATTTCTAGAATTCAGGTGGTGATTTGGCCATTGGGTGGAGTGGGTTTTGGAGAAGATGAAGTTATTTTGTGCTTTTTAAAAATTATGAGACTTTATTTGTAATTTTTTTTTATTTTGTTGCTTTTTAGCTTTATCCTATTTTTGTTTATTTAAAAAAGAGGGCAAATCAGTCAAAATATGTCAATAGAGACGTGATTTATAACAAACTTCAAATGTTGGAGACAAAATGCTATAAAAATTGGTTATGAGTAGATTAGTAACAGATTTGTAAGATTGGATTCCAAAATTGAAAATTACCCTAAAATTTTACATGACTAGTTTTTATATTATTAAATCGTTTAACATCACAATCATTACAAATATGATCAAAAATATTTTTCTCAATATATATAATCATTCATTCATTTATCTCTAATCCGATTAATATTTTTTATAATATTTATAGCTGAAAACATACTTTTTTAACAGCAGCAGTTGCAATTTGTAAAAAAAAAAAGAACTAATTTGATGAGCAAATAAATTAGATGGTAAATATTGTCTTCTTTTTTATTTAATTTTATGTTTCAACCAGTTTTTGTGCAAGGCGATTGGCCACTAATCCCTTTCAAACTTGAAAATTTTATATTGGAACACACATCCATGATATAATTATCGAGTTGATCACCAAGTAGTACAAATTGAATATTAGAGATATTCTTTAGATAAAAATTAGCAAGTTGAACCAACTTGAACTATCAAAAGTTGAAAATACATCAGCTACATTTAAATATGTTTCTTATAAAAACTTAAACAGTTAAATCGTTAAATATCCTTTTGTCGGGAATTGAGATTAATTATTTGTCTACAAAATCTTTATTCAAAGAAAAATAACGAGACAAAAAATATAAAAATATATAGAAAAATTTATGAATTATCAAAACTTTCACTTTCACTCACCAAACTTTTTCAAATTTTCTAAGAAATATAATATCATAAGTTTTACCACACCCACTAATTTATAATCTTTGTACAATCCAAAAAGAGAACAAGAAAAAAAATTAAGATACTATATTTATAATTTTTCTTTAAAAAAACTCATATGTCACGTACAAAAAAGAGAAGAAAAACACGTCAATTTATAATTAATGTATGACCTAAATTTCTTCCATATTTCGACTGCCGATGTATCCAATATTTGAAAACTTGTTTAATTTTAATCATCAAATATAATATAATATAATATCACATCTTTTCTTTTTCAACAATTAGTGTATATTTTGAATTTAGCAAAATTTGGAAAAATATTCCAACACCTTTTAGTTAGGTCTAACTTTTATTGAAAACTATTTTTTAAACTTGTCATTTGAAAGGTTTATTTTTTACAATTGCAAATTTTAGAAGTCGTCTTCCCATGAAAGAAAATAGACATTATAAATTAATATTTATATTTAATTCTTCATTTCTCTCCCTGATCTATTTAATATTTTTTGAAGTCCAAAAAAGATTATAGACCTGACTAGGGGATGTCGTCCACTTAGATTTAAATGGATTTTAAAAATATGTGTAAATTTTGGTGTTTCCAACTCAGATTTTAATAGATTCAATTGAAATTTAGGTATCGTTAACTCAAATTTAAATATATTATTTAAAAATTTAAGTGTTCCTAATTACAAATGGATTTCTAAAGATTTTATTAATTAGAAGATTTAAACAAATTTGAATGGATTGCGAGCTCATAAATATGAATACCAAATTTTTTAGGAATTATATCTCCATTCTTCAAAATTTCAATCTAACACTTCTCTTACGCATCTCTCTCTCCTCTCTCCTCAATTTGTGCCACAAATTTTTGTAGTAAATTCTTGTTCTTAATTTTCAATTTATATTAGCATGAAAATTTATTGAATTTATTTTGTTTTTAATTTTTTTTTTTTTGTACAATTATCAAAGACCGTCTTTGAAATTTCATTCTTTATGCTCTATGACTATTCATTGAATCAAGCAATTGGGTTGAAAAGTATAAATAATCTATTGGTGAATATTAATCAAATAATTAATTTAATATTATTTAGAATAAAAACAATGTAAAATTACAATTATTACTAAAAAAAACCACAAATCCCTGAAAATTCATAAAAATCCATATGAATACATTAAAATTTATAATATAGATCACTGTTGAAATCTTATAAATTCAGTAGAATTCTATTCAAATTTATGAAATCTATTCGAATTCATAAATATTAACAAATATTTTAAAATATGAGTGGATGAAATCCTATTAAGTATATGCATGGTTGGCATTTTACAATTTTCATCACAGATTGGAAATAGAAAATATCCATTTGGCAGACTTTTTGAATGCTCAACTTTAGAACTTATTGTCCAATGAATTCGATAGATTTTCAATGGTATGGATTGTTTTCATGCTTTTTGCATTGATTTATGTCACTTTCATCTGGGCTTAATGTTATCCATAACAACAACATAATATTTATTTTTATCAGATTTTTTTTTGATAGAAATAGGATAAATTAATAAAATGTGTAAATTCTTATATAGTTGGCCTATATTCATTGAAAATAAAATTCAATTTATTTTGTCTCTTAGTAAAAATAAACAAATAATTATGTCTCTCGAGACTAACACGACCCAAATTACGATAAGTTTTTTCTCTTCTAACTTCAAATCTCAGTCAACTTTGTTATAAAAGAAAATTAGAACAAGTTGCATATGTGGGGGTAGATATTTGGTTTTTGTTATTGCTAGTAATCCAAACTAAGAAATGTTCAATTTCTCTTTGACCCATACAGGGATAAGTCGTATTACGGGACTAATACATCTAAAAAGTCGAGTTTAAGAACTTGATCAATTTGACATGATTGATGCCTCCAAAAAAACAATATTACATGTGATCAAACTTTAACAATCATCCCCTCTTACCCCCAAGTTAAAACTTTTTGTGGGCCACAACATGTTATTACGTAAAAAAGTATGGTTATTGAAGTTTAAGTCAAATTTATGTTAGCACAAATAGAGTTTCAGTTAATTAAAAAAATAATATGTTTTAAAATTTTATTTTTTATTTTTTTCGAGTTAGGATTGTTTTTCTATAAATATGGTTGATTGTAATGAGTTGTTTACACCATTATTAAATATACAAATTCTTATTATTTAATGTGGTATCGGAGCAATCGTCTTTTCATATTCAATGAAGTGTCTGTTTTTTGAGTTTTTATATTGAATTTTGAGTAGAAACAGTCCAACGGACAAAACTTACAGCTTTGATGTGACGTTCGACCTTTTTCTGCCAAATCCCATCATTTAGGCCTCCAATAATACGTATTTCTTTTTTATGCAAGTGAATTTTAGGGAAAACTATAATTCTTGTATCTTCGAAATTTCTTTGTTCCAATGTCAATTACCTCAGGCAAAACTGAAACTACATTTCGAATCATTCCAACAACTTTGACCCCAGCACTGCAGATTATAGTTCACCAAGATAATTCTATTTTTCTAACCTAAATTACCCTATATGAGACCAATTATTCATTGTGGTCGCAACTCATGGAGATGCGAATTGGTGCTCGTAATAAGACTGTGTACTTTGCTAGAGAAGCGAAAAAACTTATGAGGCATGGATAAAGCTGGCTTATTGACTCGATTAGTCCTTCATTGATGCAGCAATTTATTCGTCTTCCTACCATTAAAGAGATATGGGAGATGGTGTCTTGAACTTTCTATGACAGATTGGATGAAATGTGTATCTTTGAATTAAACCAAAGATCTTTCTCTACCGAGCAGAATGGTCATCCATTGCTCACTAATGAGTTAGTCACTATTTTTCAGGAAATTAATCACCGAACACTGTCATATGCAGGAACGATTGAAGGAGTAGTTCAGTTGTATTCGGCCATGACAAGACTTCGAGTTCATATCTTTCTAAGTGGACTTGATTCTAAATTTGAATAGGTTCGTGGAGAAACTTTGAGAAAAGATCCAACACTTGATCTTCAGAGTGCATGTGCCTAAGTCTGGAGAGAGTTTCAACAATAATAGATGATGGAAGGATCACATATGATTTCTGAAAGTTCGGTGATGATGTCAAACCAAGCTCGATAAGGCTCTTCATCGACTACTACGGAAAAAGGCAATAGGAAAAGACGAATGTGTACTTATTATGGTGAATTTGGACACTCAAAATAGCTATGTCATGAAATTATAGGCTACCCAGAATGGTGGAATTTTTCGAAAAAACCTCGGAAGAATATTGGAGGGAAAGCCATGGTGACACCCACATATGAGGATCAAGTGCAACCCACAGCTAATGTAGTTCATCCATGTACAATTGGTAATGTTTCTGTACAATTGGTAATGTTTCTTTACTCTCTGCTATTTGTAAGAATAGCAATTGGATTATTGATACATGTACATTCGATCATATGACTAGTGATTCTAGTCAGTTAAAGTCCTCAACCCATCGTCTTAGCTTGTCATCTCTATAGTCAATGGTAACACATTGCCTATTATTGTAGAGGGATCTATTAGTTTATGTGATTTTTTTAATTTAAATATTGTTCTTGTTGTTCCATCCATCGCATATAATCTTTTCTCTTTTAGTCAACTTACTAACAAACTTACATGTACTGTAACTCTTTGGTCTTTCTTTTATATTTTTAAAGACATTCTAACCTTAAGATTCTTGGCTATGGTGTTAGGCGGGGCAAGCTGTATTATCTCGACTTTGCGAAAAAAGAGGGTCAAAGCTTAGTCAGACAAATCAATCAAGCATTAAGGATAAAGATAGAGCAACTGTTTTGTTATGGCACCGTATGCTAAGACATTTTATCTTTTGGTTATCTTAATAAGTTACAGTCGCATATGTTTTCTCGTTTAGATGGGTTTTTTTTTCGTTGTAATACTTGTGAACTAGCTAAGAATTGTCTGATGCTCGATATTTTGTTATATTTATTGATTAATGTACATAGATGACATGGATTTCTCTTATTTGAAATAAAAGTAATGTTAGTATAGTGTTTCATGATTTTTCTAAAATGGTGATGACTCAATATCAACGCCAGATTCGCACTTACAATCGACAATGGAAATTAGTTTATGAATAAAACTTTGAGAGCTTTTTTCAGAAATAATTGTATTTGTTATCAAATTTCTTGTACTTATTACTCCACAATGGACTAGCAAAAAGAAAAAATAGGCAAATTCTGGAAAAATGTTCGAGTTTCCTTCTTTGGTATGAATATGCCAAAATTCTATTGGGGTGAGATAATAAAGTCCGCAGCGTATTTGATTAATCGAATACCATCCAATGTCATTGATTTTAAAACTCCACTACAAAAAATGCAGTATTTCCTTTCGGGTTCTCTACTTTCGAATCTTGAACTGCTTATTTTTAGATCTATGGTATATGTTCATGTGCCTAAGGCACCATGATGTAAACGTGATCATTGTGCACAACGGTGTATTTTTGTAGAGTACTCGAAGTTTCAAAAAGGTTATCGATGTTATGATCCACACACTAAAAAATTACATGTGACCTTTGATGCTTTGTTTTGTGAGTTGGAACCGTAATATCTTACAAAAAAATAATGAGTTTTATCTTCAAGGGGAGAGTCATCGTAAAGATAATGAAGGTGAAAAGGACTTATTTGAACTGGAGAAAAATGGCCTCAAAGGCCCAGCAAAGGCCCCATAGACTCGGTGAAGGCCTCGGGGGCTCAGTAAGGGCCTCGTAAATTCTCAAAAGCCCATCGAACATCTTAGCATTCCTGAATAAGAATATTACGAGGCCCATGAAAGACCTCGACATTCATGGCCGACCCAGAGAGCCTCGTCAGACTTCATATTTATTATAACTAGCAGGGCAGGCGATATTTTGGGACAACCAGAGAAGTAATTAATGAAAAATTATAATTATCATAAGGATTCTCACAAGGAAAATTAGGCAACGTGATCAACTCAAATGAGGGCTGAAATCTGAGAGATTGCCTCGACAACCGATTGCCCTTATCTCATAAGAAATGAGAATCCAATCAGAGTTCTAATTGATTGCTAACACAGAATAATTAGAACTCTGCAGCTATAAATATAACGACTCTGGTTATTCTAAGGCACGCACGATTTTTATTATGCATTCTTTTTATGAGACGCTCTTTTTGCACTAAAATTTCACCATAAACTCTGCTCAAATCTCTGCGTCTGCTTGTCTCCCCCACACCCAATTACTTTCGCCTCCCGTGTATTATTTTTATACCGGCAGTTGACTTGATCGTCAGAGTACCAATGATCGTCGGACTCTTTTTCTCCAGAGATGTTGGTGTCTAACGATTGTCCTAGTGTGCACGTAACATACAAGTTGGCAGATGAGTGAATGGAGATCTGTTGACACGTGGACGGTGCAGGTTCCGACGTCAACAATACTGTTAGATCCAAATTTAAGAGGTTTAAGGTCGAGCCATCTTGTTTTATAGCGAGTGTCTGGCTTGACTGACATATTTTATAAATGTTTGGATGGTGAAATGATAATCTTTAGAGACGCCATGACGAGCAGGTTGAGGCTACCCTTAAACTCATTGTTTACCAATGTACTTTTGTCCTCGGGCCTATGCCTCAGTCATATAGCTTCTAATGGATGGATGCTGCAGACCTATTTCTTTATAGCTTGCCAGTATGTAGAAATCACCCAAAGGTACAACCTATGTCACGTGGTCCTTGAAATGAAATATCTATCTGAGTATAGTTATTTGCTAATTTGTCGGATAACAGAGTTTTGGTCTCTTGAGCTCTCGAGCTCTATAAAGAATTGGAAGGAGAACTATTTTTACATTAAACCAAGGTCATAAGAGGTGGTATTTTGCCCAGAGTGGCTATTGCCCAATGTGGCTTTTTTAACTGTGACTAGCCTTATATGACCGAGCTAGAGGTAGATCCGCTCAAGTTGGTCAGGCTTAAACATTTAGTCGAAGAAGTTTCTAGTTTGTTGGATGATGACGTTATGGAGGCGGCGAAGTTGAATTTTCCCGATGGTAGGGTCCCGAGTCTTTTACTTTATTTTTTTTTAAGTTTTTCTTGGAATTGACCTAACCTTGGTTGCTTTAATTTTCAGAGATAATTTTCGATCCAAATCATTTGAGAAAGGCTGTCGAGCGTAAGGCTAGGCTGTCGAGCGCAAGGCTAAGGAGGTTGTGAAGAAGGAAGAAATAGAGGCCCAGAAGAAACATGGAAAGAAAAGATAGTGGGTAGGACTGCCCTAAGATATCTTCGAGGCCGATGGTGAGACTTCGAGGGGTCGAAATGTAGATACAACATGCATGAAACTTCCAGACTCCAACGGGCCTGATGCCGAAAGTTTAGGTTTTGGAGATACAGATCAACGGCAAAATACTGAAGATGCGAAGCCAGTACATTGGACCATGGCGCCGATGAGGATTTCCACATTAATCTCCATTGTGTTTCCGAGACGCCTACAACTATACCATTAACCGAAGAATCAACCTAGAATGTCCTTCGTCAGGTAACTCAAAACTCTTTTCTTGATGATTCTAATAATTTTTTTAGTTTGACATAAGATGTAGTCAACAAATATCTACAAAGGTCAAATAGGAGAGTCCCAAAAACAATATGAACTCGATCCCAAAGCTAAAATTAAGTACCCGATCAATTATTATTTTTCATCCATAGGTTGTCAGAATCGTATGCATTTACTATTAAATCAATTATCCGATGTCCCTATTCTTAGTAGTGTGTAGGGATGGCAATGGGGCGAGTCAGGGCAACCTTTTGACCCGCCAACCGCTCCACGATTTTCTTTTTCATAAAACTAAAAAAAAATAATTAAAAAAAAAGAAACATAATTTTTTTAAATATTTGTAGCAAACAAAAAAAATACAAGATTGAGGTTGTGGTGTAGTGGTTGAGATTTATAGTTTGTAACTTTAAACTGGGTTCAATTATTCTTTAGTCTATTTCTAGTAAAATTTTAATTTCTATTTTATTTTATGATTATACAAAAAAAAAAAAAAATTGATGGGGCGGGTCGCAGGCGGGGCTACCCCTCACATCACAACTTCCGCATGGCAGAAAATTCTGCCCTAGAGATTTACCCGAATAGGCGTAAGGTGGTAGGACAGGCAAAAGGCGGGGACGACGGGTATGTTCGAGGTGACATATTTTTTTGCCATCCTTAGTAGTGTGCAAGATGCATTGACAAATCCACATGGATTAAAGCAGTGAATGAAGAGATTGAGGCTCTCCAGAACAACAACATGTGGAAACTTTGTTTATTACTTGAAGGAAATAAGGTAATTGGGTATAGATGGGTGTTCACAGCAAAAATCAGGGCATATGAAAAGATTGATAGGTACAAAGCAAGGCTAGTTGCAAAGAAATATACACAGAAGTACGGTGTGGACTATCAAGAAACTTTCGCTTTAGTTGCCAAGATCAATATCATCTGCATCTTTATGTCAATAGCAGCAAATCGAGACTGGCCATTGCAACAATTTGATGTCGATTAGGGGTAGGGGTAGGGGTAGGGGTAGGGTAGGGGCGTGGGCATGGGCGTGGATTGGGTTGGGGTGGGTCAATTTTCAGCCCAACCCAAACCCAACCCAAAATTGTCTGTTTGGTAAGATTTCAACCTAACTTGACTCGACCAGACTAGGTTTGGGTCAGTTTGGCAGTTAGGGCATGGTCCCAAATTTGCATTATTCTCAAACATAACTTCATCATAAAAGAATCAAGAAGTTTCCAGTAAAAGAACATATAATCCAAAAAGAAATTGATTGGGTATCAGACTATAGTGATTAAACCAAGTAAATAAGTAGAAAAATACATGCACAATAACAATAGATTTGGTCATTGAACTTTTACCTCAATTGGGATGGGTTGCTAAACTTTTACAGTGAAAGGTTGTTGCTGGCCGGAGTGTCCATTGTTTAATTTATAATTAATTTTTAGGGTTGGGTTTGGATTTAATTTGATGAAAAAATAGAAGGATTGGAAGATTTTACCTGAACTTGGTCGGCTGGAATGGCTATCGACGGCGGCCATATGGAAAAGGAGAGAGAAAGTGTCAAATGGAGAAGGAGAGAGAAAGGGGAAGAGAATAAGAGGCTAGAGAGAGTGAATCTGGGTTCTTCTTAACTTTCTCCAAACTTTTCAGTTTTCACGCTTTTTTCCTTTTTTTTAAACGAGTCGAGTTATTAGACCCAACCTATAACCCGACCCAACCCAATCATAATCCATCCCTTGAAATCAAACCCAACCCAAACACATAAAAAAACGGACCCAAATGGGTCGGGTCGGTTTAGCCCACCCCTAATGTCAATAATGCTTCTCAATAGAGATTTAGAGGAAGAAGTTTACATGGAGTTATCATCGGGAACTAAAAGCAAGTCTTCTAGTGAAGCTAAAGTGTGTAGATTGAATAAGGTGTTATATAGACTAAAACAATCACCATGGGGTTGATTTGGATGATTTCTCTCTACTGTGAAGGAATTTGGTTATAAGCAAAATAACTCAGATCATACTCTATTTATAAAGCACAACAATGGGAAAGTAGCAGTGTTGATTGTTTATGTTGATAATATGGTCTTGACAGGAGATGTTCCGGATGCAAGAAAAGCACTACAAGAGTACTTGACAGAAAAATTTGAAATGAAAGATCTTGGAAAACTAAGGTACTTCTTAAGAATTGAAGTTTCCAGGTCAAAAGTTTGAATTCATCTATCACAACGGAAGTGTTGCAGATCAAGTTCCAGCCTACAAGGAACGGTACCTATCACACACAAGGCCGGACATAGCCTATAAAGTAAGTGTGGTGAGTCAGTTCATGCATGATCTGAGTGAAAAACCACATGAATGCAGTGTATCGAATATTGAAATATTTGAAAAGTGTTCCATGAAGAAGATTACTATTCTCCAAGAATGAAGTTCATGGAATTGAAGGGTATACGAGCTCAAATTGGGTAGGAAATCAAGATGATAGGAGGTGTAAATCGAATTACTTAACGTTCATGGAAGGTAATCTTGTTATATGGAGAAGCAAGAAGCAAAAATGTAGTTGATATAGTGTAGAAGCATAATTCCAAGGTATGGCGCATTGTCTACGTTAGTTGCTATGAGTTAAGCATGTTTTACAAGATTTAGGATTTGATTATGAAAGACACCTGAGTCTATATTGTGGTAATAAGGCAACCTACTGAAATTGTACATAATCCAGTTCATTATGATCGTAGTATACACGTTGAAATGGATCGTCATTTTATTAAAGAAAAACTTGATCAAAAAATTATACAGTTCCCATTCGTTGGATCAGAAGATCAATTGACAAATGTTCTCATGAAGGCAGTTTATAGAAGAGTGTTCCATGGTGCAACTATAACTTCATCACGAAGTGAGTTTGTTTTATTGCTAACATAATTTCCTATGCTCATTTGTATTGGCTTATATCATTTTCATCACGATTTATTGTTATCAATGACAACTATAGCAAATTTAATTTTATTATATTTTTTGTTAGAAATAGTACATACTAATCGCATGTTTGGCAGTGCTGAAATTATTTTTAAGTGTTGAAATTATAAGTTGTTGGTGAATGTGTAGATAAAAAGTAGGTTGTAAATTATGTGTTCTATAAAATATGTGGATAAAAATATGCTTGACTAGCTGAAATTATAGTTTAAGCAATTCCAAACACGTGCTATGGTGAAAATTCATATAATTTGCCTTATATTTATTTAGAATGGAACTATTAATTTTATTAACTGGCATAGGTATACTCAATAAAATTGTATAGACTAACGAATGCCCATCCACATATGAGTCATGCAATAGATTAATCCATTCGAAGTCAAGTCTATAATCGAGCTTGTTCAATTTGAAAAGTTCGATCTTCTAAATGTTTGTTTGATAGAGTTTAAAAATAGTTTTTTAAGAGATTTTGAAAAAAGTTGGTGAGATATATGGTTGAAAAATTGATAAAAATTATCGATCTCATAAAATATATAGTTAAAAATAAAAAGTTTAAATGGGATCTAAATAACCATATTACCAGTGGTGAAATTTTAACAACCATATCCTTTTACCCCAAACTATTTTCCTAAATTTGTAACTTTTTGTCGGCCACATAATATTTTTACATAAAAAAGTTAAAATTTTCTTTTCACTAGAAATAAATAGCCGCGTGAGTAGCAATAAAATAAAAAATAATATTATAACCGCGCTGGAATTTCAAAAGGGTGGGGCCCAGTACAATGATGTCCGCGTACTATCTTTTACATGTCTGAACCCTACAATTGCGAAGTTTGCCACTTATTGCAATAACGCGTATCTAGGAGGGGCATTTATGGAATTCAGTTCATTTAACCAACGTTAACTTGTAACAGCAAAAGACTAGACGAAGAAAATAATAGAAAACATAAAACCTATGCATTTTTCCCAAGCAAAAGAGGGGTTTTGAATTTTTAATCTCTCTTTCTCTCATTTATTTTCTTTGTTTATTAATCCGAAATATTTCTCCGATTTTTTCCACTTTTCAAAGAAAATTCGGATCGGTGAAAGTGAAAAAAAATAAAGATATCAAAGCTGAATCTTCTGTCAGATCGTTTGTTTATTTTTTGGAATAATGCAAGAAAATAAGAACTTGTTTTGAGAACAGGGGAAGTGTAGTTCATTGGAGTTTGTTGTTGAAAATATTGATTTGGAGTGAATATTGGATTGGACTTTTCAATTTTTTTTGAGTGTTGGATGTGCATGAACCGTTGGTTCGCTTGATCTGGTTTTTTGTTGAATTGGTGTTTTGTTGAGAATTTTGAAGCTGATTGAGACGGCACTGAGGTTCCTGATCTGATTGAAGCCATCCCAATATGGTATTGAATTGTGTTTTTATTTTTTTATTTTTTGGCCTTGATTGATTCCAGGAATGTGCTGTTATTTGATATCAGTTTATTGAAAAATTGGGTGTGAAAATTAGTTATTTTCTTAAGCCGATTAATGTTTGTTCCTAAATTTCAGAATAATCTTCTAATATTTCTTGAATAATGCCAGTTATATGTTTTGATAATTCGTGCAAGCATTCTTTCACTGCCAATTTGAGTTTACTGGAGTACCTCTTCTCTCCAATCAATTGAATGAGAAATTGAAATATTTGGAATATATGAATCTGGCGAATTGTTGTATTTTCAGTTACTTTTTTGGGGGCTGGGGGGGAGGCTGTGCACCGTGACAGGTTTGACTTCAATCTTAGGAATCAATAGTATTTTGTCATATATCAAGGGCAAAGACTTTATTTTGTATCTGCTTATCAACTTTTTTGATCATTTGACTTGAGTTCAACATAATAACTTGCGAAGTTTTTCTCAACATAGTTTGGACCATTGGTCAAAATACATGAATTTTAGAAGTCCAAGGGTCTTTGGTGCAATAGATGCGACAGTTTTGGTTTCTAAAGTTCGCTTTCACTGTCTGAAAATTTGGTTTGCTGGTTAACCAAAATCTATTGCCATTTCAGTACTAGTAATTGACATTCTTTGTCTCTGTCTTTCTTTCACTTGATCAATCAACAATAACACTAAGTATGTGGTACCTTTTCATTGTTTTCAGAGTTTTCTAGCAACCAGCTTTCTTGTTTCTAAACTCTGCTAGTGAATACTAGAGTGTCTATCACCAGTAGCCCTTTCAGCCATGAATAATCTGTGAAGTAAAGGATATAAGAACTACTTGTTAGAAAGTGATTCAATGGGATCAATTCTGTAAAAGATGAGGTCAGTAAAAGGCAAACGAAATTTCATCTTTCTAGGATCGTCAATGTTTTACCAAGGGCATTTAGAGTATACAAAATCAGTATAACTATCCTTCTTCGGACACCTATTCAAATTCATTTGACACCAGAATTCATTTATTAGGATGCAACTGTAGATAAAATAGTAGCATGCTAACTAATGAAAGCAAAATTCCCTCATACAAATTGTCCTATCTTGTTTTGATGGCTTGGGTTTCCAATCCATGTGCATTGCGATCCTCGGTTCCAATGTTTTAATTGGAACTGACTCTTTCATATTTTGGATATCGCTTATGAAGTCAGCCTGGGGTTTATCACGTCGTTTTCTGCAATGAGAAAATAATGGAGTTTCTGGACATTGGTATTAATACTCCATAATCCATGCTTAAAGATTGTTGAATATTTATAGGTTGCTTCAGTCAGCTTAGGGGTGGGTTCTCTTGCATGGGTTGAGGATCAAGATGAAGCATGGATAGACGGGGAGGTTGTTTCCGTGAATGGTGAAGATATTAAGATCCATTGCACATCTGGAAAAACGGTGTGTATTTCGTATATCTTTTTTAGTTATTGGATTAAGTTTTTCTTGCTCTACAAGTAAATTGGACGGCTTACAGATTTACTAAATTTAGCCTCCCTGTATTTTTTTGTCACCTTTTCCTACAGGTTGTTGCTAAATCTTCCAATGTCTATCCCAAAGATGCAGAAGCCCCACCTTGTGGAGTGGATGACATGACAAAGTTGGCATATTTGCATGAGCCTGGGGTTTTACATAATTTAAAAACCAGATATGATATTAATGAGATTTATGTAAGTTCCTTACTTTTGCATTCTTCATCTGGAAAAGTTCCCTCTTTCCCTGATTACTGCCTTCATTGATAAAACTCTGAAAACATTATTGGGACTGTTCTATTCGTGCATTTTCCAGACTTACACAGGAAATATATTAATTGCTGTGAACCCTTTCCAAAAATTGCCCCATCTGTATGATAGCCATATGATGGCACAATATAAAGGAGCAGCCTTTGGTGAGCTGAGTCCGCATCCTTTTGCTGTTGCAGATGCTGCATACAGGCAAGATTCATTTTAGATTGACTGCTTGAGTTTGCATACATTATATTGCTATTAAAGGACCATTTCTTTGAACACAGACTAATGATGAATGAAGGAATAAGTCAGGCAATTTTGGTTAGTGGTGAAAGTGGGGCTGGTAAAACAGAAAGCACGAAATTGCTTATGCGTTATCTTGCATACATGGGGGGACGAGCTGTGGTTGAGGGAAGGACTGTGGAACAACAAGTTCTTCAGGTATATTCAACTGAATATAAGCATAGATGAGAAGTACTGATCACGATGGTGAGTTTCTAGTAATTACACTACATGGCCATTTCAGTTTCTCACACAGTACATTCCGTGTTTCCTATTTGTAGTCAAATCCCGTTTTGGAAGCATTTGGTAATGCCAAGACTGTCAGAAATAATAATTCAAGGTGTGAAAAATAATGCATATATTGTTCTCTGAATGTGTTCCGTACTTTGTTATCTGAATTTTGTGTGGGATCTTTTTGCCATTAGCACACAACTAATATGACATGTCCCCTGTTACAGTCGTTTTGGTAAGTTTGTGGAGATTCAATTTGATCAAAGGGGAAAGATTTCAGGGGCTGCTATTCGAACTTATTTGCTTGAAAGATCTCGTGTTTGTCAAGTGTCCGATCCTGAGAGAAACTACCACTGTTTCTATATGCTTTGTGCTGCACCGAAGGAGGTAATTGAATTTAATTGAACTTTTTACCCGTATCCTTTTGATAGAACTCTCATTTTTTAGCATCATATCTTAAAAATGGAACTGCATGTAGATGAAGATTTGGTAGTTTGCTCACCACTCCCAACAGAATGAATCTGGTAGTTTATTAAATTTCAATTTCAATCTTTTTCATCCTAGTGGAACCCATTTATATTATATATTTTTATTTTTATATAAGGCCTTCCTCGAGTCTTTCTTGAGTAAGTGTATGTTTGGTAGAATTGAATTTATTTTTTATAAGTTGTGGATCTTATGGAATGTGTGGATAAAAAGTGGGTCATAAGTTGTGGGTTCTATAAAATATGCAGATAAAAAGTATGTTTGACCACGAAATTATAATTTAAGCATTCCCAAGCAAGCACTTAAACTTGTAAATTTGCTACCTTTTTGATTCTATGTCCACTTGCAGCTCATTCACTCACACCAATTATGCACAATATAGAGAATAGGAGTTTGTTATGTTCTCTCTGCGGTGCATATGGTTTGAAGTGTTCCATATGCAGACTTCATTCACATTCTGTTTTGTTTCTTAGCGCATGTTTGGTGGTGCTGAAATTATTTTTCAAGTGCTTATAAGTTGCAGGTCCTACAAAATGTGTGGATAAAAAGTATGTTTGACCAGCTTAGGAAAACATGCAATTAGTCATATGTGGATATGATCTCTCTTTCCACAGTTCTGTGCATAGCATTCTTTCTTTCTATCATGTTTTTGGCTTTGTGGAGTGGACTGGGTTTATGCAAAAATACTAACACTAATCTAAAATTGTTGTTCATAATTGAATTTCTATTACTTTTAACTGAGATGGATTGTGGTTTTCTTATTTAAGGTGTAATTTGATAGTGTATAAAATTTAAAGCCGACAAAGTTCTTCTAGTTCAGTTATCACTTTATTTGATTTTATGTTGGACAGTCCCTTATGTATCTTAAATCTCCATCTCGATTTCATATGAATCTGATTTCATTGTTTTCAATTTAGGAGATTCAAAAATATAAATTAGGAGATATGAGAACATTTCATTATTTAAATCAAACAAATTGCTACGAGTTGGACGGGGTTGACGATTGCAAAGAATATATAGCAACAAGGAAGGCAATGGATACTGTTGGCATAAGTTCTGAGGAGCAGGTATGCAGTTATTTGACATGCAAAGGCTTATTGCCTTCAAATACATTTTTTTGCTAATTCTATTTATTTTTCTTTCTCAGGATGCAATATTTCGAGTTATTGCTGCAATCCTCCATCTTGGAAACATTGAATTTGCAAAGGGAAAGGAAATGGACTCGTCAACGCCCAAAGATGAAAAATCTTGGTTTCATTTAAGAACTGCAGCAGAGCTTTTCATGTAATTCTTTGGTTTTCTCCATGGCATTCAGTAACTAACAAGAACAGTTCTATTGTTGCTCTTTAATGCTAGTGCCTTAAACTTAAGCATTTCGTAGGTGTGATGTGAAGGCTTTAGAGGATTCCCTGTGCAAGCGTGTAATTGTAACTCGTGATGAAACCATCACCAAATGGTTAGATCCAGAAGCCGCTGTTGCCAGTAGGGATGCTTTGGCCAAAATTGTCTACTCTAGGTTGTTTGACTGGTAAGCTTCACTTTCATGCTTGAAGAAGATGCGCGTCACTTAAACACTCAGTCATGTCCCAGCTTATATTGTTTTCTTTAGTTGCCTAATTTCATATTGATTTTGTTAAAAAACGTGAATTTTCTCTTTTACCATTCTTGTGCAGGCTTGTAGATAAGATTAATAATTCAATAGGTCAAGATCCAAACTCAAAATGTTTGATTGGGGTGCTGGATATCTATGGATTTGAGAGTTTCAAGACTAACAGGTGCTTAACTGGTACGCTTTATATTTGTTATTGACAATATCTGGTCTGTTTTGGTGAATCACGCTAAGATTTTCTCATGAGTTGAAGGATATTCACATTTTCCTTACCCCATTTTTAGCTCTTTTATGGCTAGGCAGTTCCAAACTTCGATGCTACGGGGGACACGGTCTGAGATAAGGACATCATTTCATCATATAACTAGATTCATTTGGCTAGTTTTGAATATATTTGGGGTGGGGGCAGGGGGCGGCCAATGCACTAAACTCTACTTTGCTGTGCCTATTCTGTGAATAAGCTTTCTTTCTGCTTTTGTGGTTATAGCAACTGACTTGCTTTCTCAAGTTCATGTACGCGTGTGTTCATGACCTCGTGATCTCTTTTTATCATTGCTCAGTGAAAGAAGAAAGTATTAATTCAAAACTTGAGATCTTGCGTATGAACACCTCTCATACTTGATACTGCATTTGAAGATTCGGAATTGTCATTATCCCTGTCTTTTGAAACGCAAACTATTGAGAGTAATTAGAGAAAAAATGCTCATGCCATTACTGTCTCCCATTTGGGAGAGAATAATGATGGACCATCCACCCTACAATTTATTGAATGATCCTTCCATTCCCCAACTAAAAAACCTGATGCAATCTCCTGGACGACCCACCATTTGAGTGATGTCTAGGGCACTAAAGTCAAAGCGTCCTGCATTTTGAATTCTGAACAGTTTAATGTTAGTGCATTATTTGACTTGCTCATTGATATCATAGGTGATTATTTGCAAAAGTTCTTAGTATACCATTGATTTCATTAACATTGCATATTTCTACAGTTTTGAACAATTTTGCATAAATTTGACCAACGAGAAGCTTCAGCAGCACTTTAATCAGGTTTCTCGTGGATTCCTTATTCTTGATTGCTGAATTTTACTTGCTCCCCATGGTACAATTTTGTGATGTCTATTCCCTTATTTGACAGCATGTTTTCAAAATGGAGCAAGAGGAGTATACGAAAGAGGAAATTGACTGGAGCTACATCGAGTTCATTGACAATCAAGATGTTCTAGATCTCATTGAAAAGGTTCTGCTGACTGTTATTTCAATCTAAAGTTTTTCTTCCAACTGTTATTCCACACCTCTCACTAGTTAAAGTTGAAGAAAATTGGTATCTCATTCTGTATGCAATGTCTTGCAAATATACTCCCGTTACTGTGAAATTTGGTTTATGCTTCCCAGATTATTGCCATACCATACTCTTTAGTCACTGATCTGTTTGTATCTAATTTAACAACAATTCTTGCTTCTTTTTGCAACTTTCTATTATTGGACTCTAGATTGTGAAGTAAATTTGTTTATGTTGCCCAGTTTATTCTTGTTTACTTTTCCATTTTTTGGTTCCGGGTCTAATGTTATTTTTCATATTTAAAATCCAAGATCCTTAATCCGTTCAACTTTCTTTTGGTCCCTTTTGTTTTTCTTGTTCTGGAGGTGGACGAGTGAGGAACTTTGGTTCATCTTCTGGCAAATTTGTTGATGTTAATGCCGAGTTATTTTGACTATCATTATAACATGGTCCTCTTTTCATCCTGTATTCTGTTTAACATAAATCTTTTTAATTGCTCAGAAACCAGGTGGCATTATAGCTCTTCTTGATGAAGCTTGGTAAGCGTTTTCATTATTTAAGGGACTTCTATTCGCAATGCTTCAGCTTGTTGATTGATCATAATTACTTTACGGAAATTATAAGGCTGTGACTTTGTGGTGTAGCATGTTTCCTCGATCAACTCATGAAACATTTGCACAGAAGCTTTACCAGACTTTTAAAAACCATAAACGCTTCAGCAAGCCCAAATTATCACGTTCTGACTTCACTCTTTCCCATTATGCCGGCGATGTAAGTTTCTTCTTGTCTTTATTTTCTATATTGAATTATATAGTTTAACTTAAAAAATAAGGAGATTGCAATTGAAAAGCATTGATTACCATTTTTTGTTTCATATGTTAGGTCACTTATCAAACTGAGTTTTTTCTGGACAAAAACAAAGATTATGTTATTGCTGAGCATCAAGCACTCTTGAATGCTTCCAACTGTTCCTTTGTTTCGGGTTTATTTCCAATGTCAAATGAGGAGACCTCTAAACAATCAAAGTTCTCTTCCATTGGCTCAAGGTTCAAGGTCTGTAATTCTCCTCCTGCTTTCTCTTCTCTTTGTGTGTGTCTATCTTTCTCTTGGTGTGTATCACAACATTAGCCTTTCTGGCAAGTATGTTGAGGTATTAACTTTTCTGATGATACATTTGCAGCAACAATTGCAAGCTCTACTTGAAACTCTGAGTGCCACTGAACCTCATTACATTCGCTGTGTGAAGCCCAATAATCTTCTTAAGCCAGCTATTTTTGAGAATCATAATGTCTTGCAACAACTGCGTTGTGGGGTAAAAAATAGATTTTTTTTCATTGGTTGCCAATGTTATCTTGAAGTTAGAATAGCTGCTTGAATATTTGTTGTGTTTATACTCATTACATGTATATCAGGGAGTCATGGAAGCAATTAGGATAAGTTGTGCAGGATATCCTACCAAAAGACCCTTTGATGAATTTGTAGACCGTTTTAGCATCCTGGCTCCTGAAGTTTTAGATGGAAGGTATATTGATTGTTACTTTATACTTTTCATGTGACCCATTCTGGATGTTAACTGTCACTCTAATGGAAATTGATAATAGTACGGATGAGGTCACTGCTTGCAAGAGGCTTTTGGAGAAAGTGGGACTTGAAGGCTATCAGGTAGTGCATTATTTTACTGGATAATTAATAAATGATGCATATCTCTACCACTCATTTAGAATTTTATCATTGATGTTTATCCTGTTTAGTCTAAATGATCTTGTTCAACTTGTTTTTGAGGCATGGTGGTGTGATGTTGTGTGAGAATGTATTACTGATAGGTTTCCTTGGTTCTTCAAAGTAAAATTTCTAGATTGTTGATCTCGTCTGAATATTCGTTTGGCATTTTAGCAGTACTAAATTGCTTTTTCTACCATTTATGAAATTTTTATTTCTTTTGTGTTGCTCCTTTCTCTATGAAACTATAAGTTTTGACGTTATAAGACATGCCATGTGCTTTCTATGCTAATGCTTACAGTAGGAACACTGGCTGCTAGTATGATGGTTGCTTCTTGTAACCTGGTATCCAAAACTTAAGTAGCTTGGCACTCTGTTACTTAGTTACATGAGTTCTGGACGAAACTAATTTATTAATTATTATTTGGTGAAAATTGGTTTCATAATTTATGAGTCCGCTTCTACTTTGATAGTGTTTTTTCTTGGTCCCTCAGACCCCAAATCCTTCTCGTTTTTTGATGATGAAAATGCTGTCTGTATACATCATTGGATGTTCCTTTTTCCTGGTTGCCATTTTGGATCTTTTGTGCACTTCCAGCTAGTTGGTTTAAAGAAACATTGTATGTGATTTAGTGTAATATTAAATATTTTGCTTAGCTTAGGCATCCTTAAAAGCTTCTAATTTACATTCATGTCATCAAACAAGACTCATTACTTATTCCTGCACTTCTACATATGACGATTGGGGAATTAGGCTTATTTTTATTCTTAATACAGTCTTTCGGTAGAAGTATGTGCACCAAAAATGCCTACATTCCCTGTTGGTTAAATGCTATTAATGAAAATTGTAATTCATTATTCTTAACAATAGGTCCAGGAGACTTTTTGGTTAATCATGCTATTGCACTGGGTTAACATATAATTTACATTGATCTTAGTAAAAGGTGCTTTAGATGCACATGGTCCAAGTTAATGCCCGAAGAAACGGATTTTGTTTATATTTTTCCGTGCGATGGCCCGGGACGAGGGGGTACTTGTGATTTTTTGGCATGTGAACGAATTTTATTTGCCGGTTTTTTGAATGGTAAATTCTATTGGCTTTTTGATTCAGTGTGCTTTTGCAGATTGGGAAATCAAAGGTGTTTCTAAGGGCTGGTCAGATGGCAGAGCTGGATGCTCGCAGGACTGAGGTGTTGGGAAGATCTGCAAGCATTATCCAGAGGAAAATTCGTTCTTACATGGCTCAAAAGAGTTTTACATTGTTGCGTCGCTCAACAATCCATATTCAATCAGTGTGCAGAGGTACTTAATTTTGTAAGATTTGCTTTTTATATGTCAATGGAGGCACTGCAAACCTTATATATCAATCATCCTTAGTGGTTTTCCTCTTTGATGAGTGCAGGAGAACTAACTCGGAAAGTTTATGAGGGCATGCGCAGAGAAGCTTCCTGTCTGAGGATTCAAAGAGATCTACGGATGCATCTTGCCAGGAAAGCATACAAAGAGTTGTGCTCATCTGCTATTTCAATTCAGACAGGAATGCGTGGGATGGCCGCACGTAATGAACTTCGCTTTAGAAGGCAGACAAGTGCAGCCATTGTCGTCCAGGTAAGACACCTCAGAAAGACATATGTGGCTTGTTGGTCAAGATAAAAGCATTTTCTTGTCCTAAAACCTTCCAAGAAGATTTTAGTCCTAATTGAAAATTTTGATGACTCGATCTTGTTACTACAGAGTCACTGCCGCAAATTCTTAGCGCTTTCAGAGTATAGGAAGCTGAAAAAAGCTGCAATCACCACACAATGTGCATGGAGGGCAAGAGTTGCACGTAGAGAACTTCGGAAGCTGAAGACGGTACCCTCCTCTGCCTTATTCCCCCTCAATCCCTACCTTTCTCTCTGATTTCTTTCTTCCTTCCCACCAATTTAGCTGAAAATATGTCAATATTACTTATTATTAGTTAAGTACAGTACTTATCACGATTTTAAAGCATTTTATGACTATAGAGTGCTCAGGAAGCAAATGTTTAATGAACCATAATTATATTATTGCTTTATGGATAGTCGATTTCAGAAATCAATGTTTTCTTGTGACCAGAGAGTCTGGGAATCCACTAGTTAAAATGTTATGGGGATTAGGCCATTTTCTTGATTCATGCCTTTTTTACCCCATATTTTCTGTCTCTTGTAATGGCAATTGAAAATAGTATATTGGTTGACCAAGACTAAGAAATCTGATTTGTTCTTAAAAAGTAATCAATCACCAATAATCTAACAGCATAGTTACAATGGAAATTCTTCTTCAACATTCATAAGGTTTTCCTTAAAACACGTTGAATTCAAAGTTGCTTGGAATGTGTAGAAGTGTTAATTTTATGATTCAGACAACTATCCATTCATGGGAAGACCTTAAATTCGATGAGATGCTTGGAGAATAAGAGTGAAAGCAATCTGGTATTTTAAGTATTGTTGACCCCTCTTGGGTACATATCTTGCTCTAGCGTTCCTGAACATATGATTTTATGGAAACTTGGAATTAAGAAGCTTATAAACTGTACAAATTTATTTTTGCAAAAGGATGAAGTGGAGAATAACCCAAAACTGGCCCGACATATTGCTTTATGGAAAATATCTTTACATTCTTTTAAAATATCTCTAGCTGTCTCTTGCATACTTATCTATATTCATGTTCTTTTATTTTTTATTTTTATCAATTCATATACAGGCTGCAAGAGAAACAGGTGCACTGCAAGCTGCCAAGAATAAATTGGAGAAGCAGGTTGAAGAATTGACTTGGAGATTACAGCTGGAGAAAAGAATGAGGGTGAGTAAATCTTCTGAGCCTCTTTTTATTTTTGTTTAGAAAATGTTTGATTGTTTTTTCAAGGGCCTGCATTTCTTTTTTCAAGTTTTAGCATGGGATATTACTGCTGCACTGTTGTGATTGTGCTATTGTGACTACGAAATAATACGATTCTTAAAGTGGTAAAAACATGGTTGAAAATGTTAGGACAATACCAATCAATAATGAACATTCAACATGTAAAATTACCTTTTTATATCTATGCTTCTTCAAAAATTATTTTTGAAGTCATCTCTATTAGGCCTTCTCGTTTACTTTTCTTTTTTTCCTGATCCATGACTGGTGTCCTGTTTCGTAGGCTGACATAGAAGAAGCAAAAACTCAAGAAAACGAAAAATTGCAATCAGCTTTGCAAGATCTGCAACTTCAATTCAAGGAAACTAAAGGCTTGCTCATGAAGGAGCGTGAAGCTGCTGAAAAGGCAGTAGAGCATATTCCTATAATCCAGGAGGTCCCTGTCATTGACCATGAATTGATGGATAAGCTTAATGCTGAAAATGAAAAACTCAAGGTAAGGTGGCGAAATTGACTTACTTTGTTGGGGACTTCATGTGAAATGTGGTGGAATAGATATTACTGAGTGCTTATTCTTGCTGAAGCATTCATTTATGTTATTTATTGCAGTCCTTGGTTAGCTCTCTAGAAAAGAAAATAGATGAAACAGAGAAGAAATATGAAGAGACAAGCAAACTTAGTGAGGAGAGGTTGAAACAGGCTGTGGAGGCAGAGTCGAAGTTCATTAAGTTGAAGTCTGCCATGCAAATGTTGTACATATTCTTTGATCATTAATTGTTTCTAGTCATAACCGATGTTTAAATTCAATATTGCAAATCGATTAGTGTCTTAACTTTGCTGTAAATATAGGCTTGAAGAAAAAATTCTCGACATGGAGTCCGAGAATAAAATTCTTCGGCAGCAAACTTTGGTTACCCCTGCTAAAGGAGTGCTAGAACATCCATCTACTTTAGCAACCAATGTATGTATTTTAAGAAAAAACCGCAAATTTTTTGTATTCATTTTCTTCTCTCAAATCTCATGTCATTCATATAACTTATATGTAGGTATTGGAAAATGGTCACCATGCAAATGAAGTCAAAAGCAATGTACTACGCTCTTTTCTGAAACATCAATTTAAATTTCGTAGAGCATGTTATTGGATTCTACTTTCCGCTTTTCGATTATTTGATGAGATTGACTTCTGCAGGAATCACAGAATATTTTTCCACCCAAAAGTTATGAGACCCCTGACGGCAAACCAAGGAGACCTCCAACTGATCGTCAGCATGTGTGTGCTTCTAGGAATTGGGATACACATTATTTCTCATCCTTAAATTCTGGTGTAAATTCTAGTCAACTGAATAAAAAATATATGTAAAACATGCAGGAGGATGTAGATGCACTCATGGATTGTGTAATGAAAGACGTGGGCTTCAGTCAAGGCAAGCCTGTCGCAGCTTTCACCATATACAAATGTCTTCTGTACTGGAAATCTTTTGAAGCTGAAAGAACAAGTGTATTTGATCGGCTCATTAATATGATCGGTTCAGCCATCGAGGTAATTGGCTAACTTCACATGACATCATTATTCCTTGTCATGTGGGATTTGCAGGGACATGTTGCACAAATATGCTTTAGCAGACATCTTGATGAACTAAATTGCTATAAAAAACAAAGTTCAACAAGCACCCTAGTGAGGGAACACAAAAATGAAAATTATCAATTTTCACAACATGTGGAGAAATAATTTATATCGAATAGCCGTGACTTAGAAGTTTGACCACTTTGCTGGAAAAGAGCCCTTCTCTAACAGCTCCTTGTAGTTGGAGCTGAAAGCCCCATCTATCACATCCACCACTTGACGAGCCAAGCCTTGCAGTCTGAAGATTCACGACACTATTCGACTTTTCAAGAGCAACTAGCATAGAGTTGACCTAGTTGAAAGTAATGATCAATATTCCTGATTAAACAGATTCACGACAATATTTGACTTTTCAAGAGCGACTAGCATAGATTTGGCCTAGTTGAAAGTAATGATCAATATTCCTGATTAAACAGAACAAACCTACATCTCTGAAGATGACTGTTCAGTTCTTGACTGTGCATACTCAAGCCCAGCTGTTGTAATTTATTGAAATATCTTAATTGTGGTTTATTTAGACACTTGATTGACGTTGTTCTGTTAATTCTGTGGCTTGCACATATGAGACGTATTCACATTGTGGGTTTCTTTTGGTACTTTGCATTTTTTTTTTGTTGGGGGGGAAGTGGGTGCTGATGTTATGAGTTCACATACTTCCTCTCCGGAGTTCACATTGTTCTGTGGTAGAAGGCTATCTGGCTTCTTTATAGCTGTTGGGGTAAATATAAAAAGAAAGGAAATTAACTTGCAGCTGTAAGCTGTCTTGATCTATTGTCAAAGACATGAAAGATAACCCAGTTTTAACTGATTGCAGAATCAAGAAAGCAATGATCATATGGCTTATTGGCTGTCAAACACCTCTACATTGTTATTCTTACTCCAACGAAGTTTGAGGCCTGCTGGTTCAACTCCAGTTCGTAAACCACAACCTCCCACGTCCCTATTTGAGAGAATGACAATGGTATTTGAAAAATTCAAACCTTTACTTGTTTCTTTCATGATATTTTTAAATTGGGTATTTTCGTGAAGTTGAATGACAGTACTATTTACCTTGATAATGTATCTATAATTGTACTCAGGGATTTCGGTCATCCCCTTCTACTGTCAACCTTTCTGCAGCAGCAGCAGCTCTCGAAACAGTTCGCCAAGTTGAAGCCAAATACCCAGCTCTGCTTTTCAAGCAGCAGCTTACGGCCTATGTTGAGAAAATTTATGGTATTATTCGAGACAACTCGAAGAAGGAGTTGGGATCATTGCTTGCTTTGTGCATCCAGGTATCTTGAACTGTTGTTTGCACTTTGCAATTCTCCCTAAACTTCCAATGTTGTATTTGGCTTTTGGTAAAACATTTAAGCTCTTTCACGTCTACTCTTGGATTGCGCGTCTCCTTTAAGAAGAAATAAATTTTTGCAAGCTACAATTGGACATCTGTCAGGCATTGATCCTTGCTTGCACACACATGCTATTTTTGCATGTCTATCATTGCGTAACAATCCCCATACAATCTTTTGTGGTAGATGGTAATTCAGATGTTAATCAGGAACACAAGAAAAGCATCTTCATATTGATATTCATTTTATGGGATATGAAAGATATCTCAAGTTCTCAACTAGCATGTTCTACATTATTAAGAAAGGTGTTCTAAAGTGCAAGAAGATTGAAGGAGTCTTTTTACATTTTCTCTTGGATTGATTAGAAGAAAAACAGTCTTAATTTATTGCTATCTGTAGAAATTATTATGTTGCTCTAAGCAATTCTTGTAGATGTAAACCAATAACTCTTTCTGCACGATGCATCAGAAAGTTTCTCCTGTGATGAGAATCGTTCTCACGTATTTGAATTTTATGCTTACTATGCTGTACTGCCTATAATTGAACTATTCGAGGAGCCTATGGCTTGATGCTTTATTGACACTATTTGTTAGGCAGTCCATGTCACCGTGTTTTACTCTTTTTGTTATTATATATGGTTATTTTGGCGTGTTATCTTCATTCAATGTTACTTAATTTTCAATATTCTGGCAAGATGGTTAATGACCATTATATGGTAAACTAAAATTCAGGCACCAAGAACCTCTAAAGGAAGTGTGCTGAGATCTGGACGATCCTTCGGTAAAGATTCTTCAACAAATCACTGGCAGGGAATCATTGAGTGCCTCAACTCTCTTCTCAGCACCTTAAAAGAAAATTTCGTATGAATCTCATTCACTTCATGTTTTATACCTTTCATATGCTATAAAATGCTGATGATAGTTGCATTGCCAGGTTCCTCCAATTCTTGTTCAGAAGATATTTTCTCAAATATTTTCATATATCAACGTACAACTCTTCAACAGGTGATTCAGTTTCTTATAACATGTTTGGAATGAAGGATTAGATATCACTAAACATTGCCCAAAAAAAAAAAAAAAAAAGAAGAAGAAGAAGCAGCTAAAATCATATTCATTATTCCATTCCTGTCTAATACTTTAGCAATGCTTGATAGGACTAGACAGTTTAATAAACATGATTTTACTTTATATTTCTTCCGTAATACTGTCCAATATTATGTAATCCTCTCTACCAAACATGCCATTGAAGTCTTGTTCTTCTGTATTTGTTATTTTGAGAGGCTTACTAATTTTGTCAAATGTGTTGACTCCGCAGTCTACTTCTACGTCGTGAGTGTTGTACATTCAGCAATGGGGAGTATGTGAAGGCGGGGTTGGCTGAGCTAGAATTGTGGTGCGCTCAAGCAAAAGAAGAGGTGATTACTTTCCATGAACAGAGCTTTATCTTATCATTATTCTTTTTCATCAAATGATGAAGTGTTTTTTCTGCTTTTCTGTACCAATATTTCTCATGCCTTCTTTAAATTCTTGGATTGCAGTATGCAGGCTCAGCTTGGGATGAACTCAAGCATATACGACAAGCTGTTGGGTTCTTGGTGAGTACTTCTCTTTGCAGTGCCACATTTCTCTCAACTTCAGCAGTATTAGTCATTGGATATATTAAGGACTGCTAGTTATTAAATAAAATATACCCCAAGATATCTGTTACCAGAAGTTCAAATCCTATAAGTCGTCGAATATTTGCATGTTGCTAATTGTTAGATGTAAATTTGTATGATCTTCGTAATTTAGGTACACTAGCATTGTTGGTCACTCGATTTTGTGGTCTTATGTCTCTCTACCCCTTTCCGCCATTAAAAATAAAAAATTGAAAGCCAAAATCCTTTACATGCATTGTTATGATAACATGCTACAGTGAGCTAAATTAGTTCCATAAAGTTAATGCATGCTAATATTTTGTTGCATTATCATTTTTATTTTGCTTTCTCATGGACTGTAGCTCAACTGAATAAAGTTGTATTTCAGTAATTCTTATATAAAGATTTTATTGTGTGAAACTAGGTTTGCTTGATTATATTTAATAAAATATTTGCAAATTGATTGCCTGTTCAGTTTTTCAAAATATATTCACTGTGTGATCTTGGAAACCTTCCCAAGAATCTGCCCATTGTACTAGTTGATAATTAGTGATGCTTTTACCCTACAAACTGCTGTTGCACACATACTACTACCGCATGTTGACTAAGACCATATAATTACTATTCAGACTCATGCTTTGAATAATACTACTTACCTGGCTCCTTAATGTCTAGCGTCTGCACCTGTTTTGCACTAACTTTCATCAGTAGAACAACTGCAGACCAGTACAAACTGCTGTTGCACACATACTACTACCGCATGTTGACTAAGACCATATAAATACTATTCAGACTCATGCTTTGAATAATACTACTTACCTGGCTCCTTAATGTTTAGCGTCTGCACCTGTTTTGCACTAACTTTCATCAGTAGAACAACTGCAGACCAGTATTACATCTTCTTTGAATATTACTACTTACCTTACTTTTTAATGTTAAGGGTATTTAGTTGCCATTGAGGAAGAGATGGTTCTTTAATTGTTTGAAATTGATATCAATTTACTACTTTTTATAAACAACGTATCCATGCTTACTCTTTTGGCTATTTAATGTTCCTCTCCAGTGGTAGGGTAGCAAATGATCAATAATGATATTGCAACTTTTGCTTTCGTTAGTTTTATTTTGTTCTTTTTTTCTGCATGCAGGTTATACATCAGAAGTACAGAATATCTTATGACGAGATCACCAATGATTTATGTCCTGTAAGTCAGTCTCCCTTTAATAACTAAGAAGATAAAAAAAGATAAAAATTGGGTTTATGACCGCACCTTCAGTGCAGAATCGAATGGGGAAGTTATAAAACTTTAATGGCAACTTAAAATCTTGTCTTTCAATACTGTCGAGTAATATGTACCTAACATGCCCTAATTGTGTGCATAATACATTTTGCAAAAGTGGTTGTCTGTTCGATGCTCTGAAAAAAACTCACTATTAGCATAAAGAGGTTGAGTGCCATATGCTATATCTCATTCTCACATTCAAAATCTTGGCTTCCTCAGATTCTTAGTGTCCAGCAGCTGTACAGAATATGTACTTTATACTGGGATGACAACTATAATACTCGAAGTGTATCCCCCGATGTAAGTAGTTTATGGGCTAAGTACTCTTCTCTGCTAGAAGAAAATCTCCGGGTAGAATTATATTTATGATAAAAAAATTTGGAACTTTAATGGCAGGTCATATCCAGCATGAGAGTGCTAATGACAGAGGATTCCAACAATGCTGTTAGTAACTCATTTCTGTTGGATGACAATTCGAGGTATGAAGTTTTTCACACTTCATGACAATTTTATTTCTTGATCTGCAAAGATTAGGCAAAACAGTAATCGTGGAAAATTGCTAGAAAAATCGTCTTTGGGGCACAAGAACCATAATCTGCAAGGGCAAATTTTTTATTTTTTATTTTGAAATTTGACTGAATAAGTTAGTTTCTTTCTATTTTCTCTTGTTTCCTTACCTCCCATACTAGCATTCCTTTTTAATGCCATTTCATCTTAGTCTAAGAAGACAGACATAGACACAAACACAGATATGGACATGCGGGTGCGTGGTTTTTCACAAAAGTAGGACACGGAAATGGACACGTCGGGGACATGTCAATTAAAATTATTTACAATTATACGTTTATGTACTATCTTTATGTTTATACCTTTTTAGCTTTGATTTTTATGAATTACATCTTTTTGAACAAGAGTAGTGGCTGTTTGTTGTATCAAGATAACTTTTAAACTTCTATTACTAATGTCAGAGAAAAAAATGGATAAAGTAGTATAAAAAAATTGGACACGAAGTTCGTATAACTTTTCTCACACTATTTTCACTTTCATACCCACAAGTTTTCATAATAAAAATTTCCCTAATTTTATAATCTAAATTTTACAAAATGGACTTTCCACTTCCTTTTAAGTGTCGAGGACATGTTCCTCTCGTGTTAGAACCATAAAGTAGTGCCTGAAAAGTGTCCAAGAAGGTCTCTTTAAGTTTTAGAAATTTAAAAAAATATATATAAAAATATAGGGCACGCACATGGCTTGTTAGATATGTGTCCTAGAGTGTCAGTGTTGCTACATATCGGACACGATGCCACACCTAAGTGCTAGTGTTTGTGCTTCATAGGTCTTACTCAATGTACTTGAATGTCTCTCCTAAATCTAACATAAATCTACATATTTGGTTTTTAGGTATGTTTCTTAATTCCTATTATGCTTGTGCAATTAAATCTCTGCACATCACAAAGATCTCAGAGGTTTTTTGAAGAACCACAAATTTTCTCTGCAATGAAATTTTCACGAGTAGAAGAGAAAGGTGCTGCATTTTATGTTGGAGTTCATGTAATGCTAATCCAACTTAAATGGCCCAAATTAATTCTAGTCCATATATTTCGCCCTTCGATGAATTGGAAGTTTTACATCAGCCTTTTCGATTATCGTAATGAATTGATAGTTTGTTTAATGAAGGAACATAGACTGCATGTTTGCTTGATTAACTGAATGGTGTTTGGTTTTGGCTGATCAAAATAGTCATATAGTCATTTAAATGCATATATGTAAATATTGTTTCTTGATTGTTCTTCCTCTTCATTTATTTTTGCGATCTCCTTTACTTTGGATAGCAGAAAATGCAAATCTAACACGTTGTCTAAATGCAGCATTCCATTCTCGATTGACGACCTTTCCGACACCCTCCAAGTGAAAGAATTCTCGTCAGTCAAGCCCGTGATGGAACTTCTCGAGAATCCAGCCTTCCAATTTTTACACGAGTAAGGCTTAGGAACCCTACGAGAACGTACCCTTTTTGGTTTGGGGCATAGTATAGAAACTTCCCTACATGGATACTTGCGTTGTAAATTCATCGATTTTTTCAATTTTATTATTTCTTTCAAGTTTCTATATATATATTCTTCTCTTTTGTTATTTGAAAAAATGTCTCTCTGCACTAGGTGAAGGAAAATTCTTTCAATAGGTCCAATGGTCCATTGCCTTTGTTTTGTTCAGTTCCAAATTAGCATTCTTTCTAGGGAATTAGGGGTCAAGAGTGTTGTGTTATAGTGATTGGAAGTGAAGAAAAGCTATCAATCTTAGAATGTAATACATTGAATCTTGAAGAAGAAATTGTATATGACAATTATATGGTGGTTGGTTTTGTACAGTCAATACAGTTTTTGTATTTTGCTTTTTTTCACCTTCATATTTACTTATAAGTTGTGTTTGCAAACGTGGGGGCAATTCAACGAAATGATGAATGCACTCCAAAAATGTTAATTTTGTAAATTTATAGCATGTTTGATTTGTTGGAGTAGATAATGTTTGTACATATTAAGGAAAATAAATTAAAGTTTTCTTTGTTGTATTTTGCAATAATTTGTATTAAATATCTACTGGGTTTTTGAAACACTGAATTCCCATGCTTTTGATTTGTCATAACCTTCTAAATTTGAAAATTAGTGAAAACAAACTCTAGACAATGTCTATTGATTGTTTCTTGAAGTTGAAATTTTTATTGCCTATTTGAGTAGTACGCGATGAAACGCAATACCAATTAAATACCAAATTATTTAGACGGTCAAGGCATTTTGGGCATGTAGACATGGTCGGAGAAGATATTATTGGACAATTATTCTATTGAAATCTTTTTAATTGGGGTAATTTGTAATTTGGGTTCTCAACCTTCTAAATCTTTTACTAATTTACTCCTAAGCAATTTTTTTAGCATCAGAGATTCATAACCTTTTAATTTGTTGCAAATTACGTCCTTATTGACATATTTTGATGGATTTATCTTCATCTTTAAATAAACAAAAATAGAAAAAAGTTAAAAAAACAAAAAAAAAAAAATAAAAGAAAATTGTAAAAAAAATCCCTTAATTTTTTGCATTTTGGGCATGTAGAGATTGTCGGAGAAGATATTATTGGACAATTATTCTATTGAAATCTTTTTAATTGGGGTAATTTGGAATTTGGGTTCTCAACTTTTAAATCATTATTAATTTATTCTTAATCAATTTTTAGCGAGGTTCATAACCTTTCAATTTGTTATAAATTACGCTCCTATTGACATATTTTGACTGATTTATCCTCATCTTTAAATAAATAAAAATAGAAAAAAGTTAAAAACAACAAAAGAAAATAAAAGAAAATTGTAAATAAAATCCCTTAATTTTTTGCATTTTGGGCATGTAGACATGGTCGGAGAAGATATTATTGGACAATTATTCTATTGAAATCTTTTTAATTGGGGTAATTTGCAATTTGGGTTCTCAATTTTTAAAATGTTATTAATTTACTCATAATTAATTTTTTTAGCATTAGAGATTCATAACCTTTCAATTTATTGCAAATTACGTCCATATTGACATATTTTGACTAATTTATTCTCATTTTTAAATAAACAAAAATAGAAAAAAATTAAAAACAACAAAAAAAATAAATAAAAAATTGTAAATAAAATCCCTTAATTTTAAAAAGTACCTTCACCAGATGTGTCATTAAAATACAAGCTTATACACAAGATAATCAACAAACACGCATACAAATTACAATATAAAACCTCTTTCTTCCCCAACTATTTGACACAATTAATTTGGTGGAATTAAAATAAATAAAATCACTTCATAATCATAGTCTCGAAATCTCAAAACTTTATATCGTTTGCATGCACGGTAACAAGGTTTCTTCTTTCTTTTCATTTAATTGACTTCTTAACTGGACAAATATGTACAGTTCGACTCCTGTGTTAACCAATTTAAAAATCGTAAATAATATATTGTTTGTGTACATGTTTTTTCTTTCTTTTTAATCCATTGATCTTAATCTTAATTTTAATATATATATAAAAGAATGAGAGTCTGCCAATATTTTTTTGCCAAGTTTCCCTCCAAAACATTAATTAATTAATGATAATTAATAATTAGTAAATAAAATACATTAATAAAACCATCTATTTGATTTATATACATTAATACATTAATTTTTTTTTGCTTACATGTTTTGGAACGTGAAATAAAAATAAGTCAATCTCATTTACAATATAAATTTTGGGAGACACGTTTTGCAATGTCAAATAAATTTAAATCAACATCTATAATTTTAATAAATGTTTTGTTATACATTTAATTTACATAGACATTGAGCACTGTACAACCATCATAATTTATATAATAAAATCTTATCTTAATATATAAAAAAGAATGATAGCCGTCAAAACATTTGCAAGGCTTTTCCTTCTAAAACTTGCCTCAATTCATGAGATGAACTATTATATATAGGTCAAAATATTAATAATGCGTGATTCAATGTTTTTTAGTTTAAACTTCCATTGTATTCTTAAAACATGTATTAATATATTATTGTTTAATTTAACTAATTAATGTGATTGAAGTTTCAATCATTATTAATTACAACTATTTTCGAAAGTAACACTACGTTTTTTCAAGATTGCTAACAATAGTAATATTTCAATGGTAAACTTGGATCATGTAAATGAAAAAATAAACATTAAATTAACAATTATCTCTATTAAAAATTTATTGTTATATTGAATAGAAATTTATTATTAATATGATAGGAAATTATAGGAAATTAATGCAATCAACATCTATATAATTTAGAAAATCAAATTTTAAATTATAATATAATAACTAGTGGGTTATTTAATGAGCAGAGCCCAAATTAAGCTAGAAGCACTTCTTAAAAAATTAGATAATGATAATCAAGTCTTCCCTTAAATTATGTTTGTTTGTTTTTTTCCATGTTAACTAATAAACAGTTAAAATTAGTTGCAATTTACAAAATATATATAAATACACAATCTGACTATTAAATAGGTATAGGAAAACACATTCATTTGATTGAAATAAATGATAAGATTTAAACTGTTATTGTAATTGAAAAATCAATCAATCTAATAATATTTATATCAATTATTAAAAAAACTTATCTATGAAAATTATTTTTCAAATTATAACAAAAATTATTCAATAAGTTTTAATATTATATTATATATTAAATAATATTAAAGTATTTATATTATATTTTATAAAATTATTATTATTATTTATATTTACGCAGAGTCAGCAAAAAAATATACTCCAACTTTAATATCTTTTATATCAAAATGACGTAATTTTAATATTTTATAATATTAAAATTTAATTAATTATCCAACTTCAAGTAATTAATAATTAGTATTCCAATACAATTTAATCAGGATGAGATTTCCAATATTTCAATTTTCTATGATACTCGGTAAAATGAATAAAATTATGAATTGATATTTACAATTAAAAAATATACAAATTTCAAAACAAGATAAATTCACTTCAATTATTAGTAATAACAAATTTGAATGCTACATTAATTAATTAATATAAGATTTAGAGTATGTAAATATTATTAGTTGTCTATAAATAGAAAAACAATAAATTTGCAGAATATCGTTAATGCAATATGCATCTTTACAATTTATAAAATCAATTTTCAAATTATAATATATGAATTAGTAGGTTATTTAATAAGCCACGCCAAAAATTAATTAATTGTCTCATACGTTATGACTATCAACAAGAGTCATGAAACATCTTTTATATCTGAAACAACCAGTTTTTAGTCATGGACAATTTTATGTAGCATTGTCTAGAATTACAAATCGCACGGGATTGAAAATGTTGATTTGTGATAGGGATGAAGTGTCAACCAATTCGAATACAAACGTGGTTTTCATAAAGGCGTTTGAAAATAATAAATAAATAAATTTGGATTAGCTATGTTGTTTTTTTCAATATCAATATGTAATCAAATGTTATTTATATGATATTTTTTTTATTTAAATATAATAAATAAATAATATACTTTTAAAATATTTTAAAATCACTATCATAAAAAACAAGTATCGTATATCGCACGGGTGATATACTAATTGTTTTAATAGATGAATATAGTTGTTTTCAATATGGACGAATTGGCTCAATAAATACATAAATAAATAATTCAGAAACTTATTGAAGAAACATTTATGACGCTAACATTGACTTTGCCATGCAGCTAACGAATTAATGGACCAGCAATACACGAGGAATTCACATGAATTCTTGAGAATTTGCCCTCGGGGATTCGTAAGTCGTGTTTTGGGACCATAATTCACTGTATATTAATTAAGGACCCATAATGGACCATTTTATCATTTCCACGTATTCCAATGCAAAGTTGGCATATTTATCAAACTTTCTCAAAATCAAATTTATGGGTCGACATGAGTCGTACAACTCATTAAGATAGTCAAAATTTAATTTGAATTCTCAGGAACATATTTTTCACGCACATTTCTCAAACCTAATAATAAGCTTTCCTTTTTTTCAACAAAGGCCCTGCTGGGTTGTACAACTAGTTGAGATAGTCAAGTTTCGAATATTAGGTAAACAAATATTTCATTTACGTACCAATCAAATTTAATAATTTTTTTTTTTATTTTATTTTAATAAAAAGTCTTAAACAGCGTTTGATAGAGCCATACCAAACCTACCTACATAGGATTATAAGCACGTCTAGGATTGTCGTTTACATGTTGACGTGAGTTGTACAACTAGATTGTCAAATTTTGGATTTTCGGTGAACAATTTTTTTATACACGCACCTGTTGAACGTAATAAATTTTCCTTATCTTTTTTTCTAACAAAAGGTCTTACTATGTTGAACATTGTATAATAGTCACATCCACTCAACTATATAGAATTATAGCATGTTCCAGATTGTTGCACTTGGCACAGGCAACCCAAAATGTGATCGCGTCATAGGTTCTGTCTATTTAGCTATTTGAGCATGTCTTAATTAAAGTTTGATAAATTACAATGAAGGACTTGTTACTTGTTGGATTGGGACTGCAAAATGCATGAAACATTGCTCCTTGGAATGCACCAATAGACACAATTCGTATTATCACACTCGTGTGAGGATGGTCTTGATTTCTTGATTTAGGTAAAGATGTGGACCATGTGCATATATCATATTTTCAATGACAAGGAGAAGAAGATTGATTTTATCCATTGGTTTGGGAGAAGAGATCTAATTTGGGTTATGTCGGCACAAAATGGACTGGGTTTTTTAAACCATGGTGATTGATAGTCAATTCTTTGATTGTTGATGTACAATTAAGTTTTCAGTCTTTATTTTTTACTTTACGACTAAAATCATTGGACTTCATGTGCTGGTCCAACTTGTTAGGTCAGTCGTCTATGTTAACTCGACGTTTAATTGCCGTCCAAATTGAGCATGTCACTAGCTCTCGAAATGTGAATTCTAACCGTTCGGTGTGACCACCTTACATTCCTATCATAAATTAAATATCTTACATCTTGTTTAAATTATATTAATTTTTTCATTCAAATATATCTTTTTTTCTAGTCGTACTAATTTAACAAGAGAGTTTCAACTCCCATTTTTAACAATTATCATTCAGCATTCTCGGAATGTAATATAAAGTCATTTGTAGTTGATATTTTGAACATGACATGAACTTTATACATACATATACACACATTTATATGTATACTTAGTTTGACTAATTTCTTAATAATGGACTCATATTAAGTCTAAATGGTCTCATGTGTTTCCAAATTTCTCTACCTACCTACGAATATCCTTAATTGGTCCAAAAAAAAAACACACACACACACACACTCATGTGTGTTTATTGTTAATATAGTTATTAGTTAGTTAATTAAACTATTGTTAAGAGTGGAATTAGGATCAATGTTCTAATCTAAGATAGTTTGACCAACTTAATTGAGGTCGGGTTTGACAAATTAAACGTGACAAATGATAAATTTTATCGTGTTGAGATTGTACAGCAGAAAATTTTACAAAATGGGTGACAATATGATAATTGTACACACTACGGAATGATTTGAATATTATTAAGTAAAATAATTAAAAAGTATTAATTAATTATTTCCACATGCAATTAATTAGTTAAATTAGTAAGTGCAATATATAATTGTAACATGGTATCTCATTGACTTGGTTCAAACGGTTTTTACTAATCCATCAACCCAACATTGGGAAGAATTTCCAATATCAATAATATAATTAGTTCACTAATTATATATATATATATTCTTTGTATTATTGCCACGTGACCATATATTCCCCCTTGAAAATGAAACTCTAGATTTTATAATTTTAAAATGTTTTTTTTTTATTGAATTTTTCTTTTTTATACTTAGAATCCGTTTGTTTTCAATTTTGATTTTGCTAAAAAAGTAATCAACAATTAATTTTAACTACACATTTCATGATCCCACAATTTTAATCAAATTTTATCAAAAAATTTTATTTTAATCAAAATCAAACATACCTCTCACTAGTATATATTTTAACATATTAATCTTTCTTATATGATGTGAAAATAGACAAATATCGCGAGTGTAAAATTAGAATTATTAGTGAGTGGACATATATTTCAAACGTAAAACTTGATCCTTCTTGACCGAAAAATAGAATTTTAATATTAAAATTAAAAAGTACGTGAGAAGATAATAAACAATATTATGCCAAACGGAAAGTATATATGCTCTAGGACAAAACTTGCTAATTAAAATAGTGCTAATAAAAAAAAAATAGACGTTTATCTTTTAAGATAGAATATTGTTTTTCAGCATCAATATGAAACTATATTGATTTTAACAAGTAGATCGGACACAATTTTAAAGTTCAAATTAAGAAATCGTACTTATTAATTAATAGAGGTGGGGGTGCGGGTCGAGTTGGATTGATTTTCGACCCAATTCGAACCCGAATTGAAAAATTTCGGTTTGGCAAAAGTCAAATAAAAAATCAACCCAATTTGAAAAAATTAGGCCCGAACCGACTTGAACCGATTTGGGTTCGGTTCGGGACGATTAAAGCTTATTTTATTTTTTTTTTTTTAAAAAAATCGATCTAGAAACTCAATCCAAAATCGATCCAAATTTTCCAAAACCAATCCAAACCAACTGAGTCGGTTCTAGTTGGCGGACATTTTGTCCAATTTTAATTTTAAGGATAGTCAATATCTCTTCGATGCACTAGGTATTGAATAACTTGCATCTAGTCGGTGCAAAGTATGAAGTATGCCTCTATAACGCCAAATGTGTGCGTGAACATATGGCGAGTTGTAACACTCTGGTGACTAGTATAAAGAGTAGTCATTAGATTATAATTGAAGAGAGCATAATTATTTATTAACTCTTTTATTTCGACATTGGACATTGTCCCACAAATAATTAGAAAGAGGACACGATAAATGCTTTTCAAGGACGAAGTTACTTTCAAAGGATGAACGGAATTCTTCAATTATTTAATGATACAAAATTACTCATATTCATATAATCCCGCTTGGTTAGCTAAAACCATAATCCCAATGTTTTGAAGACATCTGATGAATTGAATTACTCAAGCATTTTATCATTTCACTTATTGCTAATGGAAGTTCCAAAATCAATTTAACCATATATTAAAAATGTAATGCATTACTAGATTTTTTTTTTCCCTTTTTTTTGATTGCCAAATACTAATTCATACGACTTTATTCATGCCTTCGTCTGTATTAGGGAAAGACGATTTGACCTATCACCCCACGTCCTGTTGTCCCCGATTATTCGGGTAATAGGGGCATGGTCATTTTTTTTTTTTTTTTTTTTTCAAAACTAATAAAATATAACTACAAATCACAATTTATGCTAGAAATATGTTGAATGAGATTTGAACTCGGGTTGGTGGTGTAAAATTATAAAACTTAACCTCTACAACAACAACAATCTAAAATTTATTTTTTTGCTACAAATTTTAGAAGAAATTCCTATTACTTTAATTGTTTGTTTTTAATTTACAAAAAATAAAAAATACAAAATTATTAATCGGGTCAATGGGGCGTCCTGCCTTACAAATTGGCGGATCGTAAGGCAAGATTGACTCACCTCAGATCCGTCCTATTGCTATCTCTAGATATATAACGGTCTAGTATATATAACGGTCGGATCGATATACTTTTTAAAAATTTGACACGAAGTCTATTTAGAAGTCTAATACGATCCTCAACGTTAGACAAATAAAATTAGTCAAAACCGTCCAAAAAACGCGAGTTCTTGCACTAGCAGCACCACACAAGCCCAATCGAACAAAATATTTTTATTTTTTATTTTCAAAGAAAACAATTAAAATAGGTTGGCTCAAGCGCAACCCAAGAATCAAGTTGGATGCAATTAGCCTCTCTAAATGGATTTGCCCACCCATCTATAACGGTCGGATCGATATACTTTTAAAAATTTGACACGAAGTCTATTTAGAAGTCTAATACGATCCTCAACGTTAGACAAATAAAATTAGTCAAAACCGTCCAAAAAAGTAATTCTTGCACTAGCGCACCACACAAGCCACCGAACAAAATATTTTTATTTTTATTTTCAAGAGAAAACAAAAATAGGTTGGCTCAGCGCAACCCAAGAATCAAGTTGGATGCAATTAGCTCTCTAAATGGATTTGCCCACCCCATCTATAACGGTCGGATCGATATACTTTTTAAAAATTTGACACGAAGTCTATTTAGAAGTCTAATACGATCCTCAACGTTAGACAAATAAAATTAGTCAAAACCGTCAAAAAAAACGAGTTCTTGCACTAGCAGACCACACAAGCCACTGAACAAAATATTTTTTATTTTTTATTTTTCAAGAGAAAAACAATTAAAATAGGTTGGCTCAGCGCAACCCAAGAATCAAGTTGGATGCGATTAGCCTCTCTAAATGGATTTGCCCACCCCATCTAGACCCTACCTCTAGATGTTGTACGTCTTGGTAATTGTTAACGGATGAATTACAATTCAGTTAAATATCTAAATATTTAGGGGATTTTCATAAATAATCATAATAAATAAAATATTTTTAAAATGCTGTCATATTTTTTTAATTCTAAAAATACTATTTTTTTTATTTTTGTAACACTTGTTGTTATATTTGTTACATTTGTTATTTTAATTATAATAAATATGTTATATTTGTTATTAACAAAATATAAATGTAACAACAAGTGTTACAAAAATAAAAAATAGTATTTTTAGAATAAAAAAAAGTTAAATAGTATTTTTTAAATTATTTTATATTTCGTAGTATATGGTGAAATTATCATAAATATTAATTAACATATAAATATTTGGATTACTCCTCTTAATGATGTTAACCTTTTAAGATGGAACTGAAAGTATTAATATGGCATCAGAGTCCATTAAACTCAAACGAGTAATTCAATCTATCTAAAAGGTCAAACGAGCATTCGAATTTCAAGATTGTTGTACTTAAACGAGTCATCATCTTGTGAGGACATGTTAAGAAATGAATCATATATCGATTAAATACCAAAATATTAATCAACCTTTCATATGTATGCGCCAATGACAAGAATGCAAGATGAATTTAAAAAAAATGACAATGAAAACTGCCAATTTAAGAAAGAGTAATGTTATTCATAATCGTTCACTATAGTAAAACGCATATACTCGAATTGATAAATTATTCATAATGACTATAAATATATTACTCAATTGGAGTAAATAATACATCTAATTGAGTAATACTACGTAAGATAACTATATGTAGTGAACGACTATAAATATCATTATTTTTAAGAGGAATAGTCAATCCCAAATTTAACGGGATTGTTATTAGAGAAATCACATAATTTATGAGATTGGGACGATCCTAAATTTCTAATTAATATAGATACAATACACACACATAATACTCAATGATGATAAGGGACCTAAAGATTGTTCCTTCTAAGTAAATTTCATAAAAGACATGTTACATTAAACAAATATGTATTAAAGTAAGACACTAAATAAATTTAATTGCAAAAGAATAAATAGAAGAGAGTAGGAGAGAAATTTATATATAACAAGAGCCAACAACTCTTTTTAAATTCTTTTTAAATTCAATTTCGACTAGGACAGGTCGAATGACATGCCATCTTGGTCCACCACTGTACAGCAGGCCAAGATGGGCGCAAATTATCTATAGATTTAAAATGTTCGATCCTTTTTACATCTCTAAATCAAAGCGAAACCAATGCGGCAAACCTAAATCGACTACATTTGCAAGAGAGAATATTTTATTCTTCTAAATTTTTAAAAAAAAAAAAAAAAAAAAGACATTCTTATTGCTGAAAACCTTAACCTCATTCATGGTTATATAATATTCATCATTAAAGTATTCATATTTTATTAATTGTATATTTAATTACTTATCAAACTTTCTGCGCAGTAAAGTTGGCAAACTAAAGCTACCAGGAAGACTATAAAGCCACTTAATTATAAGCTAATCAATTCTTCCCTTTTACCTTCTAACTTTTTTCTACGCGTGTTCGAACTAATTATAGAATTCATCAAACTTTTGCATATTTTAATGTTACCAAATACAATAAAATATATCCCTATCCCTATATATTAAAAGAGGGAATTGAGTTGGGCACTATTTATAGGAATGTGTGCCCAACTATCATTCTTCTTCTTTTTTTTTTTTTTTTTTTTTTTTTTCCTATTTCCTTTTCTTTTCTTTTCTTTTCTTTTCAACTGCCAATTTTTTTTTTCAATGTTTGGTCATTTTTCTCGTTTTCTTTTAGTCGTATTATTCGTCTTTTTTCCGATTTTAATCATGCCTTTCGAAATTGTCCAAATTTTTTGCAGATGTTTTTATTATTTTAAATACCCAATTAAATATTGTTTTTATTTTTCTCCAAATAGAAGCTATCCAAATTCCTAATAACTTAAACTATTGAAACAAAATTCAGTTTCCCACATATATATTAGGCTTTAGGTTCGACTTCTTAGGCCGAGACATAGTAACATATATCAAGCAATCCACTTTGAACTTCAAAATCATTTGCAATCAAAACAACTTTTCTTCAATTAATTAATTACTTATATTAAGTTAGCAATACAATGATCAAGATTATAAGAAATACATAGTTTTAATTCATTTTTTATGTCGATTACTGAATCAAATTACAATTAAGTCCAAAAAAATTTACCCACAAGCACAAAATCTTGCACTATGCAAGAAAAAAGAAAAAGAATACTACTCTCAAGGTCGAAAGTTACAATAGTAAAAAAAATATATCAATGAGTACAATCCTATCCAATATACCAAGAAAATAAAATCACTAATTAACAACCTATACTAATCTATAATAAATATTTTTACTACTTATTATCGCAAGTTCACAAAAAATCTTATGCGTATCTCACGACATTCGCATGATTTAAACTTTTTTTTAATGTTTGATACATTATAATGAATAAAATAAAATTGAAAAATTAAAATAATTTACAAAGTTGGGTCATAATGAAGAAAAGTATGGAATAAGTTTAAAATTTAACGCAACAAAATAATCTTATGAGATCATAATTAAAGTATTCAGTTCTAAAATTTGTATTAATGAATTATATTGGTAAACTATACATCATTCATTACATCATCTAAAAATAAAGAACGTTTTATTAAAAATTAATTGAAGTTATATCGCCCTCCTTTAAATAATACGTAATTTTTTCAATATGTTTTAATATATGTTTTACTTAGTCTTTTATAAGTAAAAAAATAATTAAAAAATTCATTAACAATGATCACACTATTAAATACTTAATTAAAATACAATACGTGCCTTGCACATGAATTTCACTAGTTATTACAAGAAGGGTTTGCTTGACATTTGATGATTATTACAACCGACCCACAAAAAGGGGCTTTGGTCTACTTTTTATCATGGGGAGTTCTTATAACTCCCCACCATAGAGAATAGATCAAAACCTTATGTGGGTGACCCCAAAAAGAATCCCAGCTGCTCATCATGAACTAGTATATAATCTCCCAACGTGGCTGTGGAAATTAGGTATAAAGAATATTACACATGTACCTATCAAATCCTGCATGGGATATATAAATATATATACACGCATGCGCGTGCACACATAAATTAATTAGACGAGATTAATAAAAAAGGCATGTGATAAAATTTCAATTATGTTGTCGAATTTTATATTGGCTAATTTAGTGTAACGATCATGATATAATTAACTTGTACTCTTTGAGAATGCAGCAAGGTCGATGTCTTAGGATTATATGTTTTACCATGTTGAAAAATCTTATCCGTATGTTGAGCCATACAAGAGAGCTTCGCCTTACCAAATTTAGATTTGATGTCCATCCGTATAGTGTGTAAATTACTAGGGTACTTCTTGGCCGTCTTGTGCTTTTAAGCCTTTTGTTGGAAATTAGTTTAAGAATTCGAAAAATTGACTAAGTGTTTAAAATAACTAAAAGTAATTTTGTGTCAACTTCAGCCAAATATTTAGACCCGACCCAATCCATTTAAACAAATTAGTTTGTCACTTCGCCGCTTCAGGGTGTCGAAACGGGGATCGACCTGCATGCGTTGAAGGGTATATTTGGCATCTCGAAATCAATATAGGATGAATGAGAAATTACGGAAAATGACAAAATCGGATCAATTTTTGACCATGCAATCGCAACTTGTTGAATTTTTAAGCATAATATTTTTTTGTCCTACCATGCAATCGCATGAGACAAAGCCATGCGATCGCATAGTTAGCGTTGATTTATTCTATCTTCAAAAGTGTACCTTGCGATCGCAGCATGTTAAAACCATGCGATCGCATGGGTCTAAGCGCGAACATGCATGTCCTTTTGAAGTGTTGCACGATTTGACTTCAATCTCTTCGTTCCCAACACCTCATCAATGATAAATAGGACTCTAGGGACGTCCTATTCAATACAGAATTGAGATATAAACACATTCAAATCATATTTTCATCATTTGAACTAAAATTCTTGCATTTGTTGCATAAATTCTGGTTTTTTCATTTCATTTTCATCTTTTGGAGTACAAAACCATTTCTGGTTCGTTGTGCTTGTGTTTTGAAGTGCTGCAAATACAAGTAGAAGTCGTTGTTGTTGTAATATTGTTCAATTACATGATAAGAAGTGATTTGGATATCAATTAGGTGAAACCAAAACCCAAAAAAAAAGAGGAAAACAAAAATTGAGGTGGAATTTTAAGTCGGGCTAACACCCAACTTTAAGGTCGGGCGAACACCCCCTGTCCACATCATGTGACCGAGGCCAAAAATTGGCCCGGCGAACACTAAGATTGTACCGGGCGTCGCCAAGACAAATTTTCACCGCTGCTAGGTTTTTGAATTCGCAATAAGCTTTCAAGAAGTTTTGGCACCTTTTGGGTTGGTTTTGGCATCTTTTCGTGTGTAAGACTTGATTATCTATATATATAGATAGTTTTCAAGTTAAAGAAAAAAGATTAACATCAAAAAAAGATCAATACATCCAAATCAAAGTTCAAATATCGATTTTTCAAAGTGTTCTTCAAGTTTCATTCAAGTTTATTTTGCTTGATTTTGAACTTGAATCAAAGGTTTGATTACTCCTACAAACTATTTGCAATTAAAGCCTTCAAGCACTTTATCCCGGTGGCGGCAAATATCGCTTGAGGACAACGATTCATAATCGTGTTCAAACCCTTCTTTTGGTGTTTTAAAGTTTATTTTTTCTTGTTTTGTTCTTCATCCCTTCTTCAAAGTACAACAATCTCAAACGATATTTTGTGATGGAGAACGAGACTACGATTGCTACTATTAAGATGATGAATCAAGACCTTGTGAGGCTTGATAGGTTCGATGGATCCAATTTTACAAGATGGAAGGATAAGTTGAAATTCCTTCTCACCACCTTGAAGATATATTACATATTGGATCCGGATTTGGCACCATTGCCGGAACCAACCCCAAATGATTCCGATGCAATAAAGGCAGAAAGAAAGAAGAGACATGAAGATGAGTTTATTTGCAGAGGACACATCTTGAATGCTCTCTCTGATCGGCTTTATGATCTCTACACCAACACCACTTTGCAAGGGAGATATGGAATGCATTGGAGAATAAATACAAGGCCGAGGAGGAAGGTACCAAAAGTTTCGATTTCCAAGTACTTTGATTTCAAATTTTTGGATAACATACCTTTGTTAGGACAAGTACATGAATTGCAAGTCATTGTCAACAAAATGAAGTCCGTGAAGATTGAAATTTTTAGAGTTTCCAAGTTGGTGCAATCATCGCTAAATTGCCATCATCATGGAAAGGCTATAGGAAGAAAATTTTTCATAGTTTCAAGATTACTCTTTGAAGGGATTCAAAAGCATCTTCGAATTGAGGAAGAATCAAGAGCACGAGATGGGAACGAACATTCTCATGAGGGGACTTCTAAAGCCCATGCCGTGGATCAAATCGATAAATCCAACAAGAATTCCATGAAGAGGAAATTCTCAAACCCAACAAAGACAACAAGGACAAGAAAAAATCTAAAGTTTCTTGTTATGTATGTGGCAAACCCGACATTATGCCCGTGAGTGCGTAAACCGCAAACAACCAAAACAACAGAAAGGTGAACTCCATTGACACGGACAACATTGTTGCTATCGTGAGCATTGTCAATACCGCCAAAGGAAAGGTTCAAGGATGGTGGTATGATACTTGTGCCACCATACATGTTTGTTATGATAGGTCACTTTTCAAAACCTATCAAGAAGTAGACGATGAACACATTCAAATGGGAAATGAAGTTCAATCAAGGTTGTTGGCAAAGGAAGTGTAGATTTACTTTTCACATCCGCAAGAAGATTACATTAATAAATGTTTTACATGTACCGGATATGAATAGAAATTTAGTAAGTGGAGATTTGTTGGGAAAACCGGAATCAAGTCCAGATATGATTCGGGAAAACTTGTACTTTCCCGTAATGGTGTATTTGTTGGAAAAGGCTATTCAAGTGATGGAATGGTCAAACTTTGTATTGTTGAAAATGATATCAATAAAGCTATGAATTTAAATTATGTTATTGAGTCTATTACTTTATGGCATGATAGACTAGGACATATTGGTTTCTCTACTATAAAAAGAATGATTAAGAATAACATGATTTCTTGTGAAAACATAGAACATAATAAATATGAATTATGTGTTAAGTCTAAATTAATTAAGAAACCTTTTCATAGTGTTGAAAGAACCTCCAATTTATTAGACTTGATTCATTATGATATATGTGAATTAAATGGAATGATAACAAGAGGAGGAAATAAATATTTCATAACATTCATAGATGATCATTCTAGGTTTTGTTATATCTTTTTAATGAAGCATAAGGATGAAGCCTTTAGTATGTTTAAGATATACAAAACCAAGTAGAGAACCAATTAAATAGAAAGATTAAAATTTTAGAAGTGATAGAGGAGGTGAATATTTCTAATGAATTTAATCTTTTTTTGTGAACAACATGGTATAATACATCAATGTAGTGCTCCTAGAACACCCGAACAAAATGGTTTTGGCCGAGAGAAAGAATAGGACATTAGTAGAGATGATAAATGCTATGTTATTAAATTCTAAGTTGCCATTTAACTTATGGGGTGAAGCTTTATTAAGTGCATGTCATATAGTGAATAGAATTCCTTCTAAAAGATTAAAAGTTTCTCCCTACTAATTGTGGAAAGGAAGAAAACCGAACATTGGTTATTTCAAAGTGTGGGGGTGTCTTGCTTATAGCAAGAACACGGATCCTAAAAGGACTAAGTTGGGTCCTAGAGGGATCAAATGTGCTTTTGTAGGATATGCTCAAAACAAAGAAAGCATATCGATTATTAAATTTGGAAACCAATGTTATAATTGAATCCCGTGACGTAGAGTTCTTTGAAAATTTATTATCTTCGGATAATAATTCATTAAGGAATTTCAAGTGGAGACCCTACTTCTACAAGATCACAAGTAGAAACGCCTTCTAAGGATGTTGATACAAATGAACTTCAGAGAAGTAAAAGAGCTCGAAAGGATAAAGTATTAGGATCGGATGAAATTGATTCTCAACTTATTTCCTTCTATTTAGTTGAAGGAAATGAAAAGAGTGTCACAAGAACTATTCCATATGTTCTTCAAGTTGAAACCGATCCTAAAACTTATCGAGAAGCAATGTCATCAAGAGATAGCATATTTTGGAAAGATGCTATAAACGATGAAATGGATTCAATTATGTCAAACAATACTTGGGAATTAGTCGATTTACCACCCTACTCAAAAACCATAGGGTCAGAAAAATGGGTATTTAGGAGGAAGTATAATACAGATGGTACTCTTAATACCTTTAAAGCGAGGTTAGTAGCAAAAGGATATCGACAAAGGGAAGGAATAGATTACTTTGACACATATGCACCAGCTTGCTAGAATAACATCGATTAGGATTTTATTTGCCTTAGCTTCTATTTATAATTTGCATATACATCAAATGGATGTTAAGACGGCATTCTTAAATGGGGATCTCGATGAGGAGGTCTATATGGAACAACCTAGGAAGGTTTTGTTCTACCTAGAAATGAACATAAAGTATGCAAATTAGTAAAATCTTTATATGGTTTAAAACAAGCACCAAAGAAATGGCATGAAAAGTTTGACTTAGCAATAATGATGCTTGGATTTAAACATAATAGTGTTGATAAATGTTTATATTCAAAAATATGTGATAATTATGTTGTGCTTATTTGTATATATGTGGATGATATGTTAATTGTAAGTAATCAAATGCAAGGTATAAAAGAAACAAAGAGGTTTCTATCTTCCACATTCAACATGAAAGATCTTGGTCAAGTGGATACCATATTAGGTATCAAGGTTACCAAGATTAGTGGGGGTTATATGTTGAACCAATCACATTATGTTGAGAATGTGATCAAAAAGTACGATCACTTGAACATCAAAGAGGTAAATACCCCGCTTGATTCAAGTTTGAAACTTAAAAGAATGATGGAAGAGCAATAGCACAACTTGAGTATGCAAGTGTTATTGAAGTCTTATGTATGCGGTGCAATGTACAAGACCCGATATAGCATTTGCAATTAGTAAACTTAGTAGGTTTACTAGTAATCCAAGTGAAGAACATTGAAGGCTATTGGAAGGGTTCTTGGTTATTTGAAGAAACCAAGGATCTAGGTCTCCAATATTCTAAATTTCCAGCAATCCTAGAAGGATTTACCGATGCTAGTTGGATCTCTAATGCAGTGAAAATAAATCCACATCAAAGTTGGGTATTCACCCTTGAGGAGGTGCAATTTCTTGAAAACCAAGAAACAAACGCATTACACACTCAACTATGGAATCAATTTGTAGCATCGGGTCGAAACCGAAAAGAAGTCGAATGGCTTAAGGATTTAATGTATGAAATCCCATTGGGAGAGAAGAATAATTCTTCTATATCTATCTTGTGTGATAGTCAAGCCACTTTAGCTAGAGCATACAATGAAGTGTACAATGGTAAGTCTAGACACATGAGTCTAAGATATGACTATGTGAGGAAATTAATAAGATGGAATAATTTCACTCACTTATGTAAAGTCAAATGAAAATTTGGCGATCCGCTTACTAAACCGCTCACAAGGGAATTAGTACGACAACAACTAGTAGGATGGGGTTGAAACTCTATAATTAAATCCACCAAATGATGGTAACCCTACCCGATTATACTAACAAGTATATCTCGGGTTCAAAGGGTAACAACAAGTCATTTGATAAGTGGATAGATTCAAGACTTATTCTTTCTTAAACCCTATCCTAGGTTATAAGTGTTGGTTGTCACGGATAAGGAGGGATGAGTTTTATGACTCTTAATAAAGTTTAGATCGTTAGATCAAGTATCTCTAAAAGTGACAAAGATATCGCAAGAACTTTACCTATACGAACTTTCGAGGTGGTGCCACCAATAGAGAGTTGGAGTTTATCTCTTAAAAGTTCATGAATAGGAGGAGCGCAAGGCCTTAAGAGCGCTTAAATGAGACAAAGTGTGAAACTTAGAACACATGATGCTTGTGTGTGTGATTTCACCCAGATCATCACAAGGAATAACAGTTCAAAGCTTTCACACCACCCGAGATTTCGATGATACTTTGTGAAATTTACACTAAGGTTGGATTCAAATCGAAAGATATCCATACTTTATGCATAAACGCTGCTCAATTTGAGTTTGCGCTTATTATATAATTGAACAAGTGGGGGATTGTTGTAATATTGTTCAATTACATGATAAGAAGTGATTTGGATATCAATTAGGTGAAACCAAACCCAAAAAATAAAAGAGGAAAACACAAAATCAAGTGGAATTTTAAGTCGGGCTAACACCCAACTTTAAGGTCGGGCGAACACCCAAAGGTCCACATCATGTGACCGAGGCCAAAAAATTGCCCGGGCGAACACTAAGATTGTACCGGGCGTCACCAAGACAAATTTTCACCGCTGCTAGGTTTTTGAATTTCGGCAATAAGCTTTCAAGAAGTTTTGGCACCTTTTGGGTTGGTTTTGGCATCTTTTCGTGTAAGACTTGATTATCTATATATATAGATAGTTTTCAAGTTAAAGAAAAAAAGATTAACATCAAAAAAGATCAATACATCCAAATCAAAGTTCAAATATCGATTTTTCAAAGTGTTCTTCAAGTTTCATTCAAGTTTATTTTGCTTGATTTTGAACTTGAATCAAAGGTTTGATTACTCCTACAAACTATTTGCAATTAAAGCCTTCAAGCACTTTATCCCGGTGGCGGCAAATATCGTTTGAGGACAACGATTCATAATCGTGTTCAAACCCTTCTTTTGGTGTTTTAAAGTTTATTTTTTCTTGTTTTGTTCTTCATCCCTTCTTCAAAGTACAACAGTTGTATCTTGGGAGTTGATTGCCATAAATCGTAGGTACCGTTGTAGGGCAAAATCGACTTAAAAAGTGTTCAATACTTGCATCGACTTTGCATTTCATAACTAAGCAAAAAAAATGAAAAAAAAATAAAATTCCATCACAACACATTTTGTATATCTAGTTTATACTAGTTATAAAGATCTAATGAAAATTTTCTCACGCATTTTTTTTTATTCATGTATCTCACTCAACATAAACTACTAAGAGGAAAGTGAAGACAAGTCTAGAGACTATCGTGTAATTTATCCCAATTATTTAGCGCGCTCAACTCAACAAATTGTTTATTTCCAACCCTATTTTAATAGAATCCATCGAGTGAATACAATCAAGCATATATGTACAATTGTATTCTATGTTTAGCATTGTTTTGGCGACTTGCTTTTGGAGGGTTGTTTTAAAAATGGGATTGGGAATAGCCAAAGAATATCAGTTGGAAGGATGAAACCAATTTAAAATAATGGGAAATTGGCGCAAATGGTCCCTAACGTTTACCATTAGTGCGCAAATGGTCCCTAACGTTTCATTTTTGGCGGAAAAGTCCCTAACCTATACATTTAGGTGCACAAATGGTCCTTTTAGGCAAGAATGGTCCCTAGCAACAGCATTTTTTGTCTTTATTATCAGGGGTAAAATTGTCAAGTCACATTTTTTTTCAACCTTTCAATTGGCGCAAATGGTCCCTAATCTTAAGAAATTTGCAATTGGATTCCTAACCTTTAAAAAAGTGAAAATAAGTCCGATACTTTAATTTTTTTTATTAAAAATTAAAAAAAAACTAATAAATTGATAATATACTAAATTATTTTGAATATTTTATGAACTATTATAAAATAACCAAAATTGAAATTCATAATTATTAACAAATGTGCTAATTAAAATTATTTTATTATTATTAAGTAATCATATTATTTAAAATTCAAACTTTAATTTTATCGTTAAATAAAAAAAGAAAAATAAATTTGTCACAAATAAAAATTTTACTTATGCTCAATCCAACTCGATTTTATATAGTCTCATATTTTCTTGGGCCAATCCAATTCGATTTTGAGCTACAAGGTTATTGGACCCAGTCCTATTTTAAATTTTAATTAATTTTACATTCAAAAAAAATAAAAAAAAAAAGGTTCCACCCACCCCCACCCCAACCCCACCCCAAAATACGAGAGAAGGGATTTTTCTCCCCCCCGCCGCCGCCGCGACCGGGAGGGAGAAATCCCTCCCTCGCCGCCGCAACTGTGGGAGAAATCCCCTGGTTTCGCCATGAATGGGGGAGCGAAACCGGGGAGAGATCTCGTCGCGTGAAATGGGGGATTTCTCCCTATTCATGGGCGAAACCAGGGGATTTCTCCCCACAGTTCTTGCTGCGAGAAAGGAGGATTTCTCCCTCGGTCGCCGGGCCGTGGCGGCGACCGGGAGGGGAGAAATCCTCCTTCTCTAAATATTTCAGTTGTGGGGTGGGGTGGGTGGGGTGGGTGGGGTGGGGTGGGGTGGAACCTTTTTTTTTTTTTTTTTTTTTTGAATTTAAAATTAATTAAAATTTAAAATAGGACCGATCGAATAACCTCAGAGCTCAAAATCTCGATTGGATTGGCCCAAGAAATATGAGATTGTATAAAATCGAGTTGGGTTGAGCATAAGTAAAATTTTTATTTGTGACAAATTTATTTTTCTTCTTTTGTTGTGACGATAAAATTAAAATTTGAATTTTAAATAATATGATTACTTAATAATAATAAAATAATTTTAATTAGCACATTTGTTAATAATTATGAATTTCAATTTTGATTATTTTATAATAGTTCATAAAATATTCAAAATAATTTAGTATATTATCAATTTATTAGTTTTTTTTAATTTTTAATAAAAAAATTAAAGTATCGGACTCATTTTCACTTTTTAAAGGTTAGGAATCCAATTGCAAATTTCTTAAGATTAGGGACCATTTTGCGCCAATTGAAAGGTTGAAAAAATGTGACTTGACAATTTTACCCCGCTAATAAAGACAAAAACATGTCTACAGTGACCATTCTTGCACCTAAAAGGACCATTATTCGCACCTAAATGTATAGGTTAGGACCTTTCCGCCAAAAATGAAACGTTAGGGACCATTTATGCACTAATGATAAACGTTAGGGACCATTTGCGCCAATTTCCTAAAATAATCAATAACCTTGCAAGTCACAAACACCAAGTTTATAGCCTATAGGTCACAATCTTTTCATAAAAAGAAGAGAACTCCTGAAAACCAGGTTCCATTCACATGCTCCCCTCTTCATGTGAACTGATTGATTAACCTATAATTTACATACATGTAAGAGCCTAAACCCTAGCAAAGTACACTCTAATCATAGTTGTAAATTAAAATATTGAATAAAGCTTTTCTTCATCACTAAGTTTTGACACGTGTCCAAGTACATGTTAAGAACCCACTGCGTTGCTTTTTTAATATTATTGAGATTTTATGTTTTTGAAATTTATAATAATTATAGTTCAATTTGAGCGGCCAAAATTAAATTTTATTTAAATTTATTAAGTAAAAGAATATTTTGATTAGAAAATGAGTTCTCTATTTTCTTAATCTTAATCTAAGTGTCATTTAAGGATAATGGTCATTTTAAACAAATCAGCTTCTGAAACTCATGCTTTCCTTTTTTATGCTTTTTACATCGTCCATGCATGTCATATTTCACATACTCGAATAAGTTGAAGTTTGTTGTCACTATTAATTTCTTGAAAATCAAATTGCATAATTGTTAGATATAATAAACTGTTGAGTTGAGTATGTTCTAACAATTTATTCTGACTATCAGAATATTGATCCAATGTTGAAATTTTTAACTTCATTTGAACATGCAAGGCGACTTCTCTTCATGTTAATGGCTACACACATATATAGTAGAATGAATTTTGAGAATAGATGCCTCAGAGACATAGCTCAGTTGATTAAAAGACGAGAGTGAAATAATCTCAATTTTGCTAGATACTGTAGGGTGGGAGTTTGATTCTTATTTTTGGTATAAAAGAAATTCTTTACAAGTGCAGTTAAAAGTAAGCTCTCAGTTCTACTCCAATAAAGTACATCCTGCAATTTACATTTTTACCAATATTTCAAGATAGGAGTGGTAGAGTCTTCAAAGTTGGAGTTAAACCTTAATTTTGAGAATAGATGTAGGAGTCAATGATTAAATGCAATGCAATAATTGCTACATTATTTTGACATTAAAAGTTTAGACGTACAACCTATTTGAGTCACATTCGGTAGACATATATAGACTTTACCCTTTCTGTCGTGATATTACATACAAAGTGGAAATATAATACTTAGAAATGATAACTTTTACAATCTTGAAAGACTACATAAGTCATCATTGTTGTTACTCACTATATCACTCCATCATTTGAACCTCATGATAACGTTTTTTTTTTTTTTTTTTTTTTTTTTTTTAACTTCCAAAAATAACTGCCAACAAAAATTTCATGCCTCTTCTTCCTACATGTAATTTCCCTACGCACTTGGATCTCCACGCAGGTTTTGTTAGCCACGCAGATGCACCTAGAACCGAGTAGATATGATGTTTGTGGGGGGAGGCACACGCTATGATAAAGTGGTGGCGTGAAGGCCCCTAACTAACAATTCTTCTAAGTGATTATGAAGCACTTAAAAGTTCATTAGCATAGAGGACTTGTGTTTTCTCTGTGTGAGTTTATATTTTTCCATCATTTTCTTGTGGGAATGGCGATAGTATTTATAAGCAAATTCTAATTGATTGACCTCCTTTCGATGTGCAACAAGTGGCTCAATCTGAAGGGTCTTCGTGTCACATCTCACATCAATAACTTTAATGAAAATGTCTCTTTCATCCGCATGCTAGGAAGCTAGGATGTGACAGTCGTCCCATCATTCACTGAATATGACGTGGTGTCAGATGAAGCTTTCTACACACGCAATCGTGGCTACCTGCCTCGGCATAAAAGAACAATATCTTCTTCTTAACATCCTCTTCCCAAACCTCCTTTTCTCAAACCTCATCTTCCCAAACCTCTTCAAAAAAACAACCTCTTCTTCTCAACTCTTCCCAACCTCCTCGGAAAAGAAAGTGATTGCCTACTAGGCAAGTTTGACTTTGATCAGGCCATGTGGAGCACCACATGGGATTAGGGCGTAACAATAGTCCCTCAAGTCCAGGACCTCCATTATTTATGATGGGTGTTAGACTTGGTAAGAAAGCCTTTATGCCGGCTTACGTCTTTGAAGAGGCTCAGTAGAATAGTCAACTTGAGAATGTACGCGGGGGCGGCGGTATGAGAGGAAATGTAACATCGCCTCACTTATGTATTGGGGCGTTCAATAGTGTTCAATTAATAATCCCACAAGCTCAGGACCTCCGTTATTTATGTGAGGTACGTAGCTTGACGTGGTGGCGAAGTCCCAACTGATATAGGCAGTTTTGGAGAGGGCAAGTCCTATGGAAAGTGCTAAATGTAGAAGAGCATAGTCCCAAGCAGGAGAGGCTTGATGCGGAGGAGTCTAGTCCCAAGTTAGAAAGGATTGATGCAAAAGAGCCTAATCCCAAGTGGGAGAGGCTTGATGCAAAAGAACCGAGTCCCAGGCGAGAGAAGGTTTAGGTAGAGAAGAGGCTAATCCCATGTGAGAGAGGCTTAACGCAGAAGAGCCGAGTCCCAGGCGGGAGAGGCTTGACGCGGAGAAGAACCTAATCCCATGTGAAAGAGGCTTGATGCAAAAAGAGCTTAATCTCATGTGGGAGAGGCTTGATGCGAAGGAGCCTAGTCCCAAGTGGGAAAGGATTGATGCAAAAGAGCATAATCCCAAGTAGGAGAGGCTTGACGCAGAAGAGCCGAGTCCCAGGCGGGAGAGGCTTGACGCGGAGAAGAGCCTAATCCCATATAGGAGAGGCTTGATGCGGAGATGCCTAGTCCCATGTGGAAGAGGCTTTTGCGAAAGAGCCAAGTCCTAAGCATGAGAGGTTTGACACAGAAGAGCCGAGTCCCAAGCGAGAGAGGCTTGATGCAGAGAAGAGACTAATACCATGTGGGAGAGGCTTGATATAGAAGAGCCTAATCCCAAGTAGGAGAGGCTTGACGCAGAAGAGCCGAGTCCCACGCAAGAAAGGCTTGACGTGGAGAATAGCCTAATCCCATGTGGGAGAGGTTTGATGCGGAGGAGTCTAGTCCCATGTGGAAGAGGCTTGTTACAGAAGAGCTAAGTCCCAAGCTAGAGAGGCTTGATGCAGAAGAGTCGAGTCTTAGGCGAGAGAGGCTTGACACGGAGAAGAGCCTAATCCCATGTGAAAGATGTTTGATACAGAATAGCCTAATCCCAAGCGAAAAAGGCTTCTTGCGGAAGAGCCAAGTCTCAAGCGAGAGAGGCTTGACGCAGAAGAGCCTAGTCCCAGACGGGAGAGGCTTGAGGCGGAGAATAGCCTAAACCTATATGTGAGAGGTTTGATGCGGATGAGCTTAGTCCCATGTGGGAGAGGCTTGTTGCGAAAGAGCCAAATCCCAAGCCGGAGAGGCTTGACGCAGAAGAGCCGAGTCCCACATGGGAGAGGCTTGTTGCAGAAGAGCCAAGTCCCTAGCAGAAGAGGCTTGACACAGAAGAGCCGAGTCCCAAGAGGAAGAGGCTTGACGTGAAGAAGAGCCTAATCCCATGTGGAAGAGGCTTGATACAGAAGAGCCTAAACCCAAGTAGAAGAGGCTTGTTGCGGAAGAGCCTAGTCCCATGTGGGAGAGGCTTATTGCAAAAGAGCCAAGTCCCAAGCGGGAGAGGCTTGTTTCAGAAGAGCCTGATTCTAAGTGGAAGGGGCTTGTTTGCAGAGGCTCTTCCAATATAAGATAATGCTTGATATTGGACTTTGCCAGCTGATGTGATGCCTTCCTAAAGAGGTTTGACCCTTGTGTAGGGATGATGTGTCTGCAAAAACTGTCCCAATTGAGGGAGAAGCTTTCCCTTGTTTGGAAAAAGATTGTTTGTAGATGCCCTTCCAATATAAGACAAGGCTTGATATTGGGCTTTGCCCATCTGGTGCCATACCTTCATGAAGAGACTTGGCCCTTGTGTAGGGATGACGAGGCTTGATATTGGGCTTTGTCCAGCAGGTGCCATGCCTTCATGAAGAGGCTTGACCCTTGTGTGGGGATGACGCGTCTGCAAAAACTAAGTCTCAATTGAGGGATGAGCTTTCCCTTGTTGGGAAAAGGCTTGTTTGCAGTGGCTCTTCAAATATAAGACGATGCTTGATATTGGGCTTTACCCAGCTGGTGCCATGCCTTTATGAAGAGGCTTGGCCCTTGTATGGGAATGACGCGTCTGCAAAAACTAAGTCCCAATGAGGGAGGAGCTTTCCGTTGTTGGGAAGAGGCTTGTTTGTAAAGGCCCATCCAATAAAGTCATGAAAGTACCTCTTCGCAGAGGCATATGAGAAGATTTTACCCAAAACTAGATTAGGTACTAGTCCCTTTTTTTAGAGGTTGTGTCCCCTAATCAAATGACTGAATGATAGACGTGGCGCTTCTATAATGCTGCCAGTGTCTCTTCTAAAAAGCCTCAATCAAGTAAACAATTAAAACTTGATTTATAAATAATCAAATGCTGATGCCTCTTCTCAGAGGTGTCACCTAGGCTCCAACGAGATATCGGCAATGCCTTAAAAATGTTAAACCATTAATCAAGTTGGATAAGCTCGTATATATAGTTTTCTAATGCCTCTTCTTCAAGGACCTACGCTAGTCTCAATTAGTACTTGCATAACGTCATTTCTTTAAGAAAACTTCTTTGTCCAATGAGGTTTAAGCATTTGATCACGTTTCACTCGTGGTTGAATGTGTGGTTTCCCACAGACGGCGCCAATCTGTTGACCTCCAAAAATAGATGCCAACAGGAACTCCACGCCTCTTCTTCTTACGTGTAATTTTCCTACGCACTTGGACCTCCACGGATTTTGTTAGCCACACAGATGCACCTTGGAACCGAGTAGATATGATGTTTGCGGGGGAGGCACACCTTATGGTAGAGGTGGTGGCGTGAGGGCCCCTAACTAATAATTTTTTAGTGATTATGAAGCACTTAAAAGTTCGTTAGCATAGAGGATTTGGGTTTTCTTTGTGTGAATTTATATTTTTTCTATCATTTTCTTATGGGAATGATCTCAGTATTTATAGGCAAATTCTAATTGATTGACATCTTTTCAATGGGCGACAAGTGGATCAATCTGAAGGGTCTCGCATCACATCTTGAACGTCACATCAATGGCTTTAATGAAAAGGCTTTTTTTAGCTGCATGCTAAGAAGCTAGGATGTGACAGTCAGTATTGGCGTGTCATTCCATCATTCATTTGGATATGGACGTGGTGTCGTGTCGATGAGGCTTCCTACACACGCAATCGCGGCCGCTTTCCTCGGAATAAAAGAACGGTCTCTTCTTCTTAACATCCTCTTCCCAAACCTCATCTTCCAAAACCTCATCTTCTCAAACCTCTTTTTCCAAAACCTCCTCTTCTCAAACATCCGCTTCCCAAACCTCCTCGACATAATAGAACAGCCTCTTCTTCCCAACCTCCTCAGAAAAGAAGGTGACTACCTACTAGGTAAGTTTGACTTTGATTAGGCCATGTGAAGCACTGCGTGGGATTGGGACGTAACATTATATTTTTTTAAAAACATGTTTAGATACGTTTTTATTTATTTATTTATAAGTAAAAAAGTTATTTAATTTTCCCATAAAGGTAAGAATTATTTTTTTAAAATAATTAATTGCAAACTATGACCAACAAAAATAATTATTTATTTTAAGACATACTTGGTTCTAAGTAAATTTTTTAAGCTTAACCAAACACGCGCCTTTCAACCTTGAGAATATGACAAAGGTTGCAAGTGTCGTTGATCCCTGCATCTGTGTAAGTGAGATAAATATGGAGACAATAATAATTGAAAGGGCAATTGTTTCGCACAGAAAGTGTGTTCCTTCGCTAACAATTAAAAGATTCAGACGATGTGTAAGGGACGCCAAACCTTTTGAGACAAAGTCCCAATAAGGGGTGTTTGATTTATGAAGATTACAATAGTGACAAAGGATGAAATAACAAAACGAAATGCCTCCAAGGGGCACAAGCACACTAGAATTCACTATAAAGAAATATTTAAGACTAAAATAAAATGAAATTACATTTCTCTGTTTTTTTAGAGTTCTCTTCTTTTTCTTTTTCTTTCAATCTTCTTTCTTTTATACTTTACCAAACGGTTTTGCCACCCGTTTTTCTTCAATCTTGCGTAAAAAACTTCTCGTCGCCCAATAGCTACCTCATCGCCCAATAACTACCTCATCGCTCAATAACTACCCATTTCCTCCATAATAATTCAACTGTTTGTAACTCCTCCATGATGATCCAACTGTTTGTAACTCCTCCATGTAACTCTTCCATGATGATCCAACTGTTTGTAACTCCCGAAATGTGGGAGAAATGAGAAGAGAGGAAGGAAAACTGCATTTTAGAACGGTTACTCTTATGAAGTAACTGATCGTTCTAATCGCCCAACGCCTTGGACGTTTCTGATCTGGGCGATATCTATTTTGAGCCCTATCTGGCCTGGATAATTTCCATTGGGCCTGGACAACATGTATTTCTAGGCCTATATGCTTGGGTACTTTCTATGGGCCTGCACGTACAATTTTTCTTAAACCTCTTTTTAGGCCCTTATTATTTTGTATGTCAACAATTACCCCCCAATATGGCTTAATTAACATAATCACTTATTAATTAGCCATATTCACTTGGTGGCGTTCCATCTTCTAAAAAAAACAAGTTTGGCGCTTCAATCCCGAAATCTTAAACGCACGATTTATATAAACCCAAAAAAGGCGCCATTACCTTGTACCAATAACCACGTCCGGCCCCATCACGTCGCCGCCCTTTTTCTCCCTCTATAAAAGGACACTATTCATCTTCTCCTTGACTTCCCACTTACCTTCTCAAGCTAGTCATCTCCTTTGCAATCCTCTTGTCAATTTGTCAATTTGCTGAAACAATGTCTACGTCTAAGACTTTCTCGAGGAAAATAGCATTACTTTCGAAGATTTTCGGGACCTCCTAACTAAACCTTATGTAAACCCATCGAGTCTTCAGCCTTCTAGGCCTGATATGAATGAGTTCTATTTGGGCCCGTCGTTCGTGGCCTTGAGACTCCATTGGGCGACTGGCTGCGGCCCAATTTTTTCCTTGCACCCAAGAACCTCCTTTCTTGGACCCCTTCTCTTTGAAGCCAGTCCGTGAGAAAAGCATTCGCACATGGCCTAAATCTGATACCACTTTCCGCCTCTGGCATGCGCGCATGATGAAACACGGCCCTACGAAGGCGCTCTTCGATCGTGCTAGGATATCTGACCTCCTGGAAATTGTCACACGTCCCCCGCTCTATAACCCTTTTCTTTTCCCAATCGCCCTAAGTTTCTAGTCTTCCGAATACAACACCTTTATTTTTCCTCTTGGCCCAATGTCGATTACTCTAAGGGACGTTGGTGCTTTGGTCAATCTTCCTCCTCTGGGCGATACCATTTCTCCTGCCATGCTAATGTCTTCCCTTGCTCCAAAGTTTGATAAGAAGTATACGGATTCCTATTCAGGCATGCAGGAGCTTTATAACAACACTGGCAAAGACCCTACTCATGCAGAGCGCGTAGCCTTCCTCCAGGTTTGGCTATGTAGGTATATTCTTTGCGTTCCTAGTCTTAAGCCTTCTATGGCCTATTTGCCCATCGCCCATGAGTTGGCCCTTGGTAGGTCTTTAAATCTTTGCTCCCTGTTTCTAGCCGCCTTCTATAGAGGTATGGCCTACCTTCAACACCAACTTAGGACCAATGCTTCTCCCACTGGAAGTGGGCCTCTTTGGCTCGCTCAATTGTGGTTGAGAGCATATTTTCCACAGCTTGGTATTCCTTCAATACCCCCTAAAGCCGGTGAGTTGCTACGGGCTAGTTATCAACCAATTAGCTCCCGTTGATATGTCTAACCGGGATGTCTTCACATTCTTTTATAACTTAAATTCAATTCCATCTTTCTTTCCTTTCTCTGTTCATCAAGTTCCAGTCTATGTCCAATCCCCTCTTACTCTGAACGAGGTGAGTAATGTCTTGCCCGTTTGGGCCCAATACTTGATTGGGCGAAAATTGTTTCATGACATCCTCACGGGTACCAATGCCAAGGCTGGGGTTGAAGTCTATGCTCTCCAGTTCTTTGCCCGACAGCTTGGTTTTGGCCAAACTTGGCCCATTCCTCCTTATTACTCAAAAAGTTTTCAAGAACGCTTCCATACCATCGCCAAGGTAGAAGCACAAGCCATAGATGAGCGTAATGCTTCTCTGATGAATGGGTTCTCTTTGGCTCCTTTCAATCCCACTTTGGCCGTTCATCCTCTTTTTGAACAATTTTGGCCTTCGGTGAAACGTAGATTCTTCACTACTAACGTCAACCATGCATTCCATATACTCGAGGGATCAGGGTCTTCTAGAACTTCCATTTCTTCTACTCCAATTCCCATCCTGCGCTGTGCCCATATCAGTTAAACACCCTGCTCCTTCGTCTTCTCCTTCAAAATCTCCAACAGTGCGTACTAGACGTTCTGTTGCAATTTTCACTCAATCCAGTTCTCCTCCCGCCCAAACTGGAGTTGCGAGAGGTGTATCTAGCTGTAAATGGCCAACATTGGACCCATCAGATCAACCGATGATGGCGGTGATAGCGATGATGGTGCTCTTCCTCGACACTGGGAGAAAGGTAATATGATTTCCCTTTATTTAAAGAACACTTTAATATAAATATTGATATTCTTTTGTACTCTAAATCGAAAGGGTCACTTCTCCTTTGAAAGATTCTATGTCGCCCGACCCTTCAATTCTTCGATCTTTCGAGCCATCCGTCGAAGTGGATTTGCCTGAAAAGGGATTCGGAGACCCAGCCGTTTTGATCGCCCAGCCAGTTGAAGAATCTCCATCATTTCAGGGCATTTTTCCTCCAGGTGTAGAACCGGACGGTAATATGTGCACATAGTTATGACATTTTTCTAATTTCACCATTTGTCATGGCGTTACTCTTGAAGCACTTATCATCGTTCGTCCCTTTGTAGAAAGACCAATTGATTTGTCGGTTGTACCAAAGCCAGTACGCTCGGATAAGAGTGAATCTTCGCAGGCAGTCAAATCACCCAGTGGCACACTTCTCCTTTCTTCCTCCAAAACCACTGATGAATCAACCCATGAGGTAATTTTCTTTCGATTTACTTTATATTGCTTATTGCCATAAAGACACTAAGTAATCGTTTTTACTTTACGGAGACACCGATACCATCTTGCGCTCTATTCGGGACTTGTTTACGTCATGGGAACAAGTGAAGGCTAGTCGACCATTTCGTTCATCTTCGCCGATCGTCCTTCTTACGCCTCGGTGCTTTTTCCATAGAAAATATGAACATTCTTAAAAGCAAAGATTTGAATACACTTCTTTCATGGACATGGATATCTCACACGCCAAAGATCGCCAACCACCGAGATAAATTTGAACGTTTAAGCGCCAAATGGCCCAAGCACTTGAGCTTCCTTCACTCAAACTCTCCACGGATCTCAAGTTATCTTTGAAAATCATTCATCGGAGATAAGCTATTTGTTGGCCAAAAATGTGGAACTCAAAGCCAAGAAAACTCAATACGTCAATGTTGTGACCGAAAAGGAATCTCTTCACCAGAAATCGATCAAGCTAAAACAATCGAACGAGATTTCTTCCGAGGTCATGGTTGAGGATTCTTTGATGATGAGTTTGGTACGCTCGATGAAAGAAATTCAAGAAAAGATGGACGATTGTAAGGCCGGGGGTGGCCGCCAAGAAGTGCAATGCTTCTCGGGAAGTTGAGCGGGCTAGATCCTTGCTTGAGCGTTATTCAGGTCTAGAAGTGGACGAAGGAATTATGGCTGAACTATCCACCGCTTCTGTTGAACAGCGCGATGAGTGGGAGAAACTTAGAGAGCAGATGCGCTCTATTTGGGGAAGGCTGTAATTAAGATTCTAACGTTTTAAGGACAACTTTTCTTTTGTTTTATTCAATTTCCCTTTTGTAATGGTAGCCAATCATGGCAACCAAATTATCCGATGAAATGAATAGTTTTATTCGTTTATAGAATTGTGTCCTTTAATGTTAAACCTCTAATCGTTCAAAATCCCAAACTGACGGAACGTACTTCTTTAAATATTTGCCATTAATAGACCTCATGTGTCTCATACCATCTAAATTTTCTAAATGATATGCCCCATTTGGTAACACCTCTTTAACTCTGTATGGTCCTTCCCAATTTGGCGACCATTTTCCAAACTTTGGATTACTACTATCCAATGGGAGTATTGTTTTCCAGACCAAATCCTTCGTGCTAAAACATTTGGCTATAACCCTTTTATTATAATATGAAGCCACTTGTCTTTTTTGAATTTGCAATCTATCTAAGACGCTCAACTTTAATTCGTCTAATTCTAATAAATTCTGAACGAGTAGCTCAGTATGCTCATTTTCATCTATACTATTTTGCAAACGTACTCTGATCGATTGCACATTAATTTCCATAAAAGATCGCTTCTTGCCCATAAGTTAAGCGGAAAGGAGTTACTTTAGTACTAGATCGCGGAGAAGTTCTATAAGCCCATAACGCTCTATTCAAACACTCATGCCAACCACGGCATTTTCGCCTATCATTTTCCTTATGATACTCTTTAAAACCTTATTTGACGATTCCGCTTGGCGTTGGATTGGGCGTAATAAGGTGTAGAGTTTGCCAACTTAATTCCAAACTCTCTCGTAAATTCTTTCACTTGACTCCCATTTAAAGAAGTTCCATGATCCATCACTACAGTTTGAGGTATCCCAAATCTATATACGATGTGATCACGAATGAACCCTATGACACTTCCTTGAGAGATTTATTTTAAAGGTATCGCTTCTACCCATTTAGTGAAAAAATCCGTAGCGACTATTACAAAGGTGTGCTGTTTGGACGATGGTGGGTAAATCTTTCCTATCAGATCTATCGCCCAATACTTGAATGGCCGTGGTTTAATAATAGGTACCATTTCCCTTACTGGCATTCTTTGGATTGGGCAATGTTTTTGACACTCTAAACAACTTTTAGCATACTGAACGCATAACTCGCCCATTTTAGGCCAATAATACCCACTCCTAATGATCAACCACCTCATCTTTTGGCCGGCTTGATGTGCTCCACACACTCCTTCATGCCCTTCTGTCATAACCACTTTAGCTTCTTGTAAAGTTATGCATCTCAAAAGCACACCATCTGAGCGTTTCTTATATAATTCTCCCTCAACCAGCAAATAGTTCATTGAGCGTAATTTTAACTTTCTATCGCTCTTCTTATCGGGTTCTTCTAAGAATTTTTGTATGTCTTCTCTCCAATCTATTGCGTCTCCGTTTTGTATACAATGCACATTAAACTCTTTCGCCCTTCGTTGAGCTACAGGCAATATCGTTTCATACTCACAAGCGTAATCGTTATTTAATATTTTTAAATAACCCGATGCCATTTGGGCGACTCGTTTGCCAAATCGTTATATATCCTATTAACGTATTGAAGCTCCACTTGGTCGAATTCGTCCAAGAGCTCTTGGCGATGCCATATTGACTTATGACAGAATCACTTTGGCTTTTGAAATCGCCATTTAATTGATAAATTACTAATTGAGAATCACCTCACGATAAGCACATTTTTCGTCCCTAAATCTAATAATAGCTCTAAACCGATAATCAATGCTTCAGTATTCGCTTGATTATTAGTACACATTCGAGTTAGGGCGAAAGCAAACTTGTAACAAACCCCCAGTGGGTTTATTAGTACTATCCCTACTCCTGCACCCCCAGCAGTCTTTGAGCCGTCAAAGTATAAAATCCAAGGTTTCAGCTCGAGCAAATTGACTTCTAATTCAATTTCTTTAGGCACGTCTAAGCATGGATGATCGGCCAAAAAATTAGCCAACGCTTGATTTTTGACAGCCTTTTGGGGTATGAACTGTATTTCAAATTTTGATAGTGCTAAAGTCCAAAGACCAATCCTTTGATGCAAAACAGGACGAGAGAACATGTACTTGACTACATTTACTTTAGAAATTAAGTAAATAGTTACAGCCATAAGTAAGCCCTTAATTTAGTACATGTAAAATATAAAGCAAGACATAATTTTTCAATAGCGTAATAATTACATTCACATGCGTTAATCGTCTACTAAGGTAATATATCGCCTTTCTTCTCCAAACCGATCGTCTTGGGCGACTAGTCCAACTATTGATTCTCGCTCGGTCGATATGTAAATTTTCATTGGTGCGTCCTTGGATAGGTGAAACTAACATCGCGAATTTGACAGATATGTCTTGAGCTATGAAAAGCCTCTTGATGCTCTTCCTTCCGCATTTAAGTCGTCCCGATTTTTCAACTTCAAAGGAGGCGAAAAAGCTTTCGTTCGCCCTGCACAATTAGAGATGAAACGTCGTAAGAAGTTCACTTGTCCTAGGAATCTTTGCAATTCTTTTTTGTTCTTAGGTGGTTTAGCCTCTAAAATAGCTTTTGCTTTGTTTTTATCAAGTTCAATTCCTCTTTCATGTAATAGGAACCCTAGAAAATTTCCTGCATTAACACCAAATGCATACTTCAACGGGTTCAATTTTAATTTACATTGTCTCATCCGTTCAAATGAGCGTTTCAATTGTTGGAAATGGTCTTCTTCTTTCATCAATTTAACCACTATATCATCAACATAAACTTCAACGAATTCTCCTATCATATCATGAAAAATTAAATTCATTGCCCTTTGATAAGTGGCTCCCGCATTTTTTAAACCAAAAGGCATGACCACCCATTCAAAACATCCTAGAGCACCCGGGCATCCGAATGCGAGTTTTATGTACATCTTCTTGACTATATAAATTTGGTTGTATCACGAATATCCATCCATAAAGGAGTACATCACATGTCCGTGATTGAATCTACCAAGGAATCTACCGTTGGCATTGGATACTCATCTTTGGGCGTTGCTAAATTCAAATTTCGAAATCTATGCAAACTCTAATACTACTAGTTTTCTTTGATACGGGCATAATATTGGATAACCATTCAACATATATCGGCCGTCCCTAATAAAACCCGCCTTTAACAATCGTTCTATTTCTTTCTTTACTTGAGCAATACATTAGGAGCAAAGCGTCTGGGGCTTATGCGGTTTAAAATGTAGCTTGGTTGGCGACTATGTTCTACCAAATCTTTATCTAACCCCGACATGTGTTCATATTCCCAAGCAAAACAATCCTTGTACTCTTTTAACAAAGCGATTAAATGGTTACTTACCTCTTTGCTAAACATCGATCGACAAACGTTGGGCAATCTTCTCGTTCATCCCCAATATTCACTTTTACCAAAGGATCTTGTGCTTGAGCTTGCGGTCTTCATAACTCCTATCACATCATCGTCCGTGTTCCTTGTGGTGATGTCTTACGCATCCAAACAATCCACCTTATAAACTTCTCGGCCAATATTACATTTCTAATTCGAACATCGCTAACTTGTTCTTTAAAATTTTTAAAGCCGTTTCCTTTTTATTTCTTCTTCGCACCTCTTCACGAAAGCCACCGACTTGGCTTTGACATCCTGAAAAGCTAAACACCTTCTTCAACATTTATTGAATATCTTTTTGCCAATCATTGGCTCTTCAAGGGCCACTATGTTTGGCCTCATTTGATCAAACATTTCAGTAAATGCATCTACTGATAATGACTCCTCGCTCTGCGCGATGATTCGAGTTTCTTCGCCATCTTGGACTACTCTCATAGGTCCATAATTCTCCTCATACATGAACTTTTTGATCGAGTTCGCCTCTGTAATAAAAAGACACGTGATCGCTTGCACCACCCTCGCCTCACCTTCATCGTTCCAAAAACTAGACATTGATGGAGCGGCGAAGGTATACAACCATTTCCATGAATCCAATCTCTTCCTAACAACACGTTGTAGCTAGTCGGCCCGTCTATTACAAAGAACACGTGGTTTTGGTGATAGTTCCTACCGTCACGTCTAACGGCATTACTCCTTTGGTCAAGTCGCCCCTCCATTGAAGCTCGTAAGAATAACTCGTGAGGGATCAAATCGCTCTCCGTCTTTGCAAATTTCTTTATCATTCGGATGGAATGGTATTAATCATGACCCCATTGTCGATGAGAACTTTGGCTCTTGGGATGCCATTGACTAAAGCTTTTACATATAATGGTCTCAAATATTTGGTTAAATTGGCGTTGGCTTCTTAAAGATGACCTTTTAGGTTGCCTCTATCTCTACCTCTTGTTTTCTATCATCTTTTAGATCAAATTTTGCTTCCCATCATCTTTTGGATCAAATTGCGTGTCAAGTTCACATGCAACATTTCAAGATCGATCTTGCGTCTTAGGAACACGAGTTTCTATATCCTCACTTCTTGCCAACTTTTGTAGGGGTGGCAATATCATTGGAGGTGGTCGATACTTTTCGGAGCATGGTATCCTCATTTTTCTCTTAAGCATCCCGTATAATCCGTAATAATCAAAAGATTGCCCAGATGGTTCGCCCAACAAATCTACTTCTCAGACGCCTTCATGATATAGCTGCTTTAGCTGATTGTTATATGAAACTCTTCTTTTTCTTCTTTCGATTCTAGGTCAATCTCTTCTTCAACATCGGTCAAGCCATCATCTTCTTCTTCTTTTCACATATACCTCCGGAGGTTTGCCCGATTTCTCCCTCACATTCCAACGTGTATGCTTCTTCCCCTCATCATCGTCTTGTGTCTCCTCATCCCCTTTACTTTTAAACTCATTGGCAAGCAGATAATTATTAGCCAATACTTGGGGCAAAGAATCAAATTGAATAGTGATGGATCGTCCCCGGATCATCTTCATCTTCGCGTCTTTCTTTGCGTCTTTCAAATCTCGACCTACCGTAAGAATCTTCCGAAGAATTCTTACATTGAATCGCTCACATTATGTTCTTTCTCATCTTCGAGATTTTCCTTAGCGACGGCGTTGGAGAAATTGGACAATTTGGGACGTCTCGCTCTCGTTGTTGCCTCATCATTTGTCCATAATTTCTCTGATGACGTTTTTGCTGCGTCCTGGTCATTTGATCAAAGGGTATCACCCTTCCCACGCTGTATTGGAATGAGTGCCATAAATTTGATCGATGGAGCTGTGGTCTGAACGTTCTGCTGTTGAGCATCGGCCTGCCGTTGTACATCGGCCTGCCATCATGCATCGGCCTGACCTGTCTTTCAAAAGGAGGCCTTGATACCTTTCGCCCTTGAATAGGCTGGAAATTTGGGGTCACGTTTAGATGATTGTGACGCCCCCATACTTCCATTTTCTCCTCATCTTCATTTATTTCTCTACTACATCTAGCACACAACATTTTTTTGTCCCTTTCGACTTCTTTACCTTTGAGACGTTCGAACACACTAGGATGCTATTCATCCTCGTCTCCATTATCAACTACCAATTTGAATTTAGGTAAACTACTTTTGAAACCTCACGATAACATATTCATTCCTAGTGGCCGTGGAAAAGGATTCTCATCCACCGCCATCTTCTTTTAGCTTCAAAATGATTCATACGATTCAATGGCATCTGTAATACATGACGAAAAACCAAACAATTATTAGTTGTATGAGACCATGCATTATGCCACTTACAATATTTGTTATCCTTAACTTGCTCGAGGATTTGGCAATTTGTGCTTATCGCTCGCCGTTTTATTTGTTTGTCTTTATACAATCTATCAAATATAGTATCTCGCTTTGGTTATATCGAACGAAAACACTCTAGCCTTTTTGCTTGTATCTCTTAGAGGCTCATTTTTTCGCCGTCGTCACGAAGTTAATCACTAACGAGCATGCATAAGCATCTCCTTTAACCAATTCGACCGAGACATATTTGGTTTGATCATAATATTCATCTACAATATGAAGCGTCGAAGTTTGGGTCTCTATAGTAAGTCCCTTTGCTAGAATTTTTCATTTTTCTTCTTCCCTTATCAAGCGCTCATATCTAATCACATTGGCCGTTAATTGGAAGAGATCAGGAAACTCCCTATCCTGAAATTTCTTTTTCAAATCGAAACTTAAACAACTCTGAGCGATCTTAACAAATTCCTTCTCAGGTAAGGGCACGAAGCATTTACTTCTAGCAGTTTTAAATCTTTGAAGGAAAACTTCCGCCCATTCCGTTGGCATTTGACGTAAATTCGCCAAATCGGCCAAGGTAACTTCAGATTCGGTTTTATAGAATTGAGCATGGAACAACTGCTCTAATTGTTGCCATGTCTGAACAGAGTTCGCTGGTAAATTAATGAACCATGAAAAGGCTACCCCAGTTAGCGAACTAGGAAACAACCTTATTTTATGATAATCACTTACTTCACCACATTGCAGTGTAAATCGTCCTACATGTTCCAATGTTGAGACTTCTCCTAAACCTGTGAATAGTGAAAACTCCGGCACTTTATATCCTCTAGGCCACGGATACGCTTGGTCTATCCAATCGGGATATGGCTTCCTATAGGTCGGCCTAATGAAAGGACGCATTCCAAAAGCCATCTGATCTTGCATTATCTCGGCGATTTGGTTTCTTAAGGCCATGTTAGGATCGTATGGGACTCCTATAGGTTGATTCATAGGTGGGATCATCTGAGGTCTATTATTTAACCCTGGGTTTGTGGCCAGATTACCATTATTCAAAGTATTATTGCCATTTATTTGGACATTTGCCCCTTCGCTAACGCGTGTTGCGTTTTGTCCTACATTTGGTATATTTTCTCTTGCGTTTGGGCTACCCCCCAAGTTGGATGATCCCACATTATGACCACTCAAATTGGCCATGTCGCCTCTACCCACATTTGACGTCGATGGTATAAAAGGCGTTTCTATTCCCTGACTAGGATTCATAGGGTTCATCGTTGGTGAATTGTGCCCCACAACCGTCCTGGCTTGGAAATGATTTCCTATATTTGACAAATTTGGTTGACATGTTTGGCCTACTAACCTATTCATAAGTTCATTTAAAGTACTTAATTGTTTGGCCATGTTATCATAATGCACATTTTCGGTTTGAACAAATTTTTCCATATCATGAACATTTTGCGAGCTTACCGTCCCACGACATCTTGTGTGAGTTCGCCAAGTAATGCGCATGGTGCGTGGACTCAATTCCGTCATCGGTTCATAATGACTTTGATTTTGTCCCTCCGTTCTTTGGTGTATTTTTTGTTCTTCGTATCGTTCGATCTCGGATTGAATTCGCCGGCTTCTTTGGTTCCTTATCTGAATTCTTGTGAGGCATATTGTTCTACTTTCTTGTATTTTCTAACGCACACCAAAAGTGTCCCACCGTGGCGTGCCAAATTGTTTCGTGCAGAAAGTGTGTTCCTTCGCTAACAATTAAAAGATTCAAACGATGTGTAAGGGAGATCAAACCTTTTGAGACAAAGTCCCAACAATGGGTGTTTGATTTATGAAGATTACAATTGTGACAAAGGATGAAAGAACAAAACGAAATGCCTCCAAGGGGCACAAGCACACTAGAATTCACTGTAAAGAAATATTTAAGACTAAAATAGAATGAAATTACATTTCTCTGTTTTTTGAGAGTTCTCTTCTTTTTCTTTTTCTTTTTCTTTTTCGTTCAATCTTCTTTTTTTTATACTTTACCAAACGGTTTTGCCACCCGTTTTCCTTCAATCTTGCGTAAAAAACTTCTCGTCGCCCAATAGCTACCTCATCGCCCAATAACTACCCATTTCCTCCATAATGATTCAACTGTTTGTAACTCCTCCATGATGATCCAACTGTTTGTAACTCCTCCATGATGATTCAACTGTTTGTAACTCCTGAATTGTGGGAGAAATGATAAGAGAGGAAGGAAAAACTGTTTTAGAATGGTTACTCTTATGAAGTAACTGATCGTTCTAATCGCCCAACGCCTTGGACGTTTCTGATCTGGGCGATATCCATTTTGGGCCCTATCTGGCCTGGATAATTTCCATTGGGCCTATACATACACTTACCTGGGCATCCATTGGGCCTGGACGACATGTATTTCTAGGCTTATATGCTTGGGTACTTTCTATGGGCCTGCACGTACAATTTTTCTTAAATCTCTTTTTAGGCCCTTATTATTTTGTATGTCAACAGCAATTGCTTATTGGATTAATTCAATATGATAACTATACGATACATGAAGTGATCTGGAAAAAAAAAACCGACTAAATGTGAGTACTAACAACTAATTTCCACTAATTATTAACAAATGAGTGCTTATATATAACTTATTTCTCCTTCTACCCACTTATATTACTCATTTATAATACTCACGGTGAAGTGGCATCACGTGATTGGTAGTTCATGATCCCACACTCATTATTTTTACCAATCATTTGATGCCACCACGGCATGGACATTATAAGTGGGTAGTAAATGAAGACCTCATTTTCTAGAGCCTCGAAGTCTTTTATTTAGTGCTTGTTTGGTATTTTTTATATATATTATAAGTAGTGAATCTTACGAAATGTGTGAATATCAATTATGTTTGACCAGTTTATAACCACTTTCAATTATTATTATATTCATGTCATGATAATTTGGATAAAGGATAGTTACATTGTCACTATATTTTATATTTTGTGTCATATTTTAATTGTATTAAAGGTTCTCAATCTTTGTTTATGGTCACATTTATGTTTCATACTTTATTTTTTCATTATATTCTTACAATCAACATTTCTTTAATTAACACAAATGGTTTGTGTCGAAAAAGTCAGCTAGGGTGACAAAATAAGGCTCACTTTTTCGTTATATTTTTAAATAAAAAAATAAATAACAAATACAAAATGTGAAACAAAATATTTGTCCCTCATTTTAAAACATGCCAATAGAATATTTGGACACAAACCATCGTCATAGACTAGATGTGCTAACTAATAGAAGATTGATAATAAGAACGCACCAAAAAAATATGGCGACATAAGTGCGATAATAAACAAAAATGAAGGACTTTTAGTGCAATTAAAAGATGGTGCCCAAAAAAACAAATTTGTATTGTTAATATAATTATTTTTGGATAAAATAGTCCATAAAATAATTCTCATTCCACATACTTATCTCAAAATTGAGTTAAATGTAATACATTTAATAGTTACATGGCATACTTTGGGACAATTGTTCAATTTTGCAACGGAGAGTAATTATATAAAATGGGGGTGGCGGGGCCAGACATTTTAAGTTAGGGGTCTTATAGGACGGCCAGGGGTCCGGGGGATGGGGGAAGCCCTCATGGGTTGCCTCGTAATTTTTTTCTCAAACCATAATTATTGAGCGCATTTTTATGAAAATCTAGTATTTTTTTATAAGTCATATTTTTTAAAAAACTTACAAGAAACTATTGCACAAAAATATTCAATCTAAAATTAGTCAAACTCTTCTTATTCAAGTTACATTCTATAAAATTATCCTCCAAAATAAAAAGATCCGATTCACAAATAAAATTAAATATTAATCAACCTCAAAAGAAAAAAAAAAAAAAATCAATTGAACACGATTTGTATTAACAAACAAAGTACCTTTATTAATTTTATATTATCATTTGAGGAATATGTCAATCATTTGTAATTTTGTATTATTAATTTTATTAGGCTAATAGATCCAATTGTCTTACATTAAATTGATATTAGGTGAATGGATCCAATTTCCAATCCATTAAATTGATATTAGATCAAAGTTAAATTACATATTTAAAAATTTAAAAATTTAAAAAAAAATTCCAAACAATTGGGGGTTCAAATCTCCCCTGAAACCCACCCACCCAAAGCTCCATCTCTGAAAAATGGTACTATTTAAATATTACCATTATAATTTTGACATAATCGTTTATAAAATCATTCTCATATTCTTGTATCACTCTTCAATGTATGTCATGTGTACATAATAATAAAATTTGCTATCTAATGTCCAACAACATAAAAATAAACATTTATTTTAACAGTAATGTAAGATTAGTTTTAGATTAAATAACTTATTTATTTACTTTGAATACTAATATTGTTATGCCCCTTAAACAGTGCATACACGTGGTGCCCCACGTGTAGTTGTCAACTCAATCCCACATAAGACAAGTCACACAGGCGGTTCATGACGCCTTCAACCGTACTAAGCAGTTCGATACACAATAAATACTTGACCGTCATAACTGATTGATAAAACAGGAGTATGACAGCTCTGTTAACCTGACACAAAAAGAGTATAAGGGATGAGATAGCGCACTTCGCAAATCTTAAAAGTCGATTTAAAAAAGGTGGCAGCAATGACAGTTTGATAGGACTCAATCACACACACAAGGGGCGAATACACTCATGCCAATTGGATTCAGATATAAACAAGAGGAAGAGTGCCAGAGAAAAGGTAAGTACTTTTAACCCAACTCAAGAATAGAATATTTTGTAATATAAACCAATCCGGCTAAGACATGATTTCTGATTTGGACGTCGGAGCACATATGGTAGCCTTATCAGCTATCTATGTTAACTGACTTTTTGGTGTTTAAGGTGCAGGATCAAGACAGCTGAACGGAAAAGATAACATTCCGGTATTGATTAGGAATCCAGCTAATATTCGTGGTCAACAAATATAATTTATTCATTTTATAATTTACTTATAAGTAATATTTTTGAGTTCAGCTAAACTTTCATATGGGTCTGCATGAATTGGGCTACGAATGTGGGGTTCCAGTAGCATGTGGGTGACATTAGCCGCTCAACTCAACTTGGACCATCTACTACACGTGGCCACATTGTTTTTTATCCTAGTCAGCCTCCTCTGTCGCCACGTAAGTATCAACGTATGTACATACATCCAGCGGCAGAGCCAAATTTTTGATGTTGAAGGGTCCAAAATAGGAGTGGGCAGGGGAGGGGGAACCGTCTTGCCGGGGTTCGCCTCGATTTTTTTTTTTCAAACCACAATTACTGAGTCATTTTTATGAAAATCTAATATTTTTTTATATGTTATAGTCTTTAAAAAATTTAAAACTTACAAATAAATATCAGACAAAAAAGTAATCTATATTTATTTTATCTAAAACTAAGCTAAGTAGTCGATGGACACAAATTTAATTCTTTTTAATAGTGTTATATACAATTATTATTTGAACACGATATGTATTAACAAGCAAAATACCTTTATTAATTTTGTATTATCATTTGAGGAATGGGCCAATCATTTGTAAATTTGTATTATTAATTTTATTAGGTTAATAAGTCCAATTGTCTTACATTAAGAGTTAGTTTTGGTTTAATTTATTGATTGAACCATAGTTTATTTGACCAAAAAATGATTGATTTGATAAAAAAATAGTTTATTTGAAGAAGATGAAAAATTTGTCTTGTTTCTACGACATTTTTAATATTTTTATCAAATAAACAATACTCAATATTTTTCTATAATAAACTAATTTATAAATTATACCACATATAAACTAATTATAATGATCCAATTGTCATCCATTAAATTGATATTAAATATAAAATTAAATTATTTATTAAAAATTAAAAACTACAAAAAGGATTAAAAAAAAAAAAAACCCAACAAATTGGGGGGTCCAAGTCTCACCTGGGACCCCTAGCTCCTCCATCGCATACATCACTGCGAGATATTTAACAATGAAAATTTTAATTTTGTAAAATTTTTCGATGACCTTTTTTCAACAAAACAATCTAAAAATAACTTTTTATGATAAAAAATTACATCGTTAAAAGTAAAATTTCTTGTAGTGCATATATATGTGCATAGTATTATAAGTAGATATATAATTTCTAGTGTGTTATTTTACTCGTTGATCCGTATTCAGAAGAAAAGAAAGGGTTGAAAACGGTGATTTATGATCGACTGTTTTAGTTATAAAGTATAAATTGTTTCGTTTAATACGAGATCATTTGATACATAGAGAAAGTTCTTCAATATTCTAATGGACTTTTGTGGGCTATCAGAATCAAAATGAAAATGACGCATCAGTTCCGTTGCTCACTCATTCTCCTCCTAATTCTGGTTTGACCATGTTTAGTAATTTTCAGCAAAATACAGAACCCTTTAGATCAACAAAATGTTTGGTAAATATTTTTGTAAATTATAAATAGTTGATCTTACGAAATATATAGATAAAAAATAAATAAAAATTATAAATTTACAAAATATATTGATAAAAATGATGTTTAACCATATTATAAACACGGACAAACATATTGTAAATACTATCCATATTTGTTTGTCTATAAAGTAAGATTTGATCCATTTTTACTAGAGTTAAATGTTTCATTGATCACTTAACTATTACTCCCCTCTTTATTCACTCACTCAACTTTAAAATGTTTCTGAGTACTCACTGAACTTTCAAAAATACCTCACCGCTACTCATTGAAGACGATTATGTGACGACCAAATGACAAAATCCATGTGGTAGATAGAATATACATGTGACAGACGGAATCATTCAACAAACATTTGAAATCGTCCATTGCATCCAAAATCGCACGCCATGTCATATGATTTTGGTATTTTATGATTTCAGTTGGGAAGTTTGCAGTTTGCAGAAGGTAAGGAATGAATAAATTGAGTGAAAACGTTTTTTAAATGAAGACATGACGTGTGATTTTGGATGACATGGACGATTGCAGATGCTTGGTGGATGATTCCGTCTGCCACATGTATATTTCATTTTCCACGTAGATTTTTCGTCACTTGGTCATCACAGAATTGTCTTCAGTGAGTAACGGTGAGGTAATTTTGAAAGTTCAGTGAGTACTCAGAAATATTTTGAAGTTGAGTGAGTGAATGAAGACGGAAGTAATAATTCAGTGACCAATGAAACATTTAACTCATTTTTACTACGATTGACATAGAGTAGGTAATATTTTTAATATCTACTTGTGCTTTCATTTTCTTTGTTTTCGATTTTATTTCATCTAATTTAGGGCTTGTTCGGTAGAGTTTTTTCCCAAAAATTCTATTTTTTTGCCTACAATTTTTGGTAACCAAAAAAATCCATTTTTTTCCCAAAAAAATTCTACCGAACAGGCCCTTAATACTGAAAATGAAATCACGAATGTTGACCATCAAACATTGTGTCACAATACCCTTAAAAGCCTATACATGATAGATAGTCTTGTGTACCTATGGTATTGTGATTATTATTATTAAGAGCTTGTTTAATGTAGTTTATAAACTTGTTTTCAACTAAAAATAGTTTATTTGATCAAAAATAGTAAAAAAATATTATGTCCGATAGACAAATTTTTTAGTCAGATAAACTAATTTATAAACTAAACCAAATAGTATCTAATATGAATTTGACTAATGTTTTGAGTATTATATGGTTAATATTATACTTAACACATCTTTCTTGTTCCGTCGAAAAATCGATTTTGCTAATATAAGTACTTATAACCCCGAATAAAAATCATACATTAATTGATTGAAATGAAATGTTTAAATTTAAGAATTTTAAGAGATCAATAAATTAAGGATTGTCATTATAGACAATGTTTGAATTTTTTTATATTTTTTTGTAATTTTAATTCCAAAAGCTACAAAATCTCATGATTAATCAAACTAACCCCATTCCTTTTTTAAATCATTACTATATAATTACTATTAATCACCAACAGGGAGGGAGGTTTTCACCACACTCACACAAAATCAGCATATACGTTTATTTTCTCTTAAAAAAATACTTTCTTCAAATATCTCATTCTCAAATTTTCTTTTCACCATTTTCTTCGAACTCACTATTCTTCAACGAACAAGTTTCAACAGTCGAATTCCACCACAATAAAGCAGTATGTTAATTAATAAAAGGTCTTATTATATAATAATGAAAGGTGGACTTAGGCTTATGATTTGAGAATGGCCCATCACATGCAACTCTTCTATTTAAGGCTTCCATTTCTTCCTCTCTTTTCAAACCAATTCATCTGTCTTCTCTTAAAGATTTCTCTCAGTTTTATACCAAATACTTTGAATCATCAACTGATAATATACACACATTTGATAGCAGAAAAAAATGTTTAGTTTTTCAAATAATGATTTCTTTGCTCCCCGGTGTGTGTGGGTTAATGGTCCTGTCATCGTCGGCGCAGGCCCCTCGGGCCTGGCGGTGGCGGCTGGCCTGAAAGAACATGGCGTCCCATTCGTCGTCCTCGAAAAATCAGATTGCATTGCTTCTTTGTGGAAAAACCGGACTTATGATCGGTTAAAGCTTCATCTTCCTAAGCATTTCTGTCAGCTGCCGGAGTTTCCATTTCCGGAGAATTATCCCGAGTATCCCACAAAGAAACAGTTCATAGATTATCTTGAATCATATGCAAGGAAGTTTGATATCAACCCACAGTTCAACGAGTGCGTCGAATCTGCTAAGTACGATGAGGCTTGCCGTTTGTGGAGAGTTAAGACTGTGTCTACGAATGGTGACGCCTCCACCATGTCAGAGGTTGAGTATCTTTCCCAGTGGCTGGTGGTGGCGACTGGTGAAAATGCAGAGCCGGTGGTGCCGGAAATTGAAGGTTTGCGGGAGTTTAAGGGTGAAGTACTGCACGCTTGTGATTACAAGTCTGGTGAAAGTTTCCGGGGCAAGAAAGTTGTTGTTGTGGGATGTGGTAATTCCGGCATGGAAGTTTGTCTTGATCTTTGCAACTATGATGCCAAACCATCAATGGTGGTTCGCAGCTCGGTAAGTCGTCCATAAAGTTCATGTTCTTAGACGAGATAGTTGAACGTGATATCATATATTCTGACAATAACAAAAATATTGTTAATTTTCTTCAGGTCCATGTATTGCCAAGAGAAATATTGGGGAAATCCACATTTGAACTGGCAATGTTAATGCTGAAATGGCTACCTTTATGGCTTGTTGACAAGATTTTACTGGTTTTGGCATGGATGATGCTTGGAAACATAGAGAAATATGGGCTAAAAAGGCCATCAGTTGGTCCATTGGAGCTCAAAAACACTCAAGGGAAAACTCCTGTTCTAGACATTGGTGCAATTGAAAAGATCAGATCCAGGGAAATTCAAGTAGTCCCAGGAATCAAGAAATTCTCATCCTCCATGGTTGAGCTTGTTAACGGTGAAAAGCTCGAAATCGACTCAGTTATCTTGGCTACTGGATACCGCAGCAACGTCCTCTACTGGTTACAGGTCAGATAACATTCTATCCCTTTTCAACTTGTTTGTTATGCAATATTGGACTGAACTCAATGATCGAGTGTTGTACAACCCGCCATACCAAACAACCCATGTAACTTTCGAATATTTTAAGGAATAGAAACTGTTCAAGAAGCTTCTAGTCAACAGTGCTGACACTTTGTTGATTTGCTTATGTTGATCAGGAAAGTGAATTTTTCACCAAGAATGGCATCCCCAAGGCTCCATTTCCAAATGGGTGGAAAGGAAAATCTGGATTATATGCTGTTGGTTTCACAAGAAGAGGGCTATCTGGTGCATCTGCAGATGCCATGAAAATTGCAAAAGATATTGGCAAAATCTGGAAAGATGATTTAAGGAAAAAACAAAAAGTAACTACTCACAGAAGATGCATTTCAACATTCTGAATGATTAAATTCGCATTCTTTTGTTTGTTTTTTCCTTAAAAAGGTAAAGAAAATATACATTTTTATTGTGTATACTACAGATAGCATATAGAGATCAGTCAGCCCTCTCCATAAAGCCCAAGTTTTTGTATACTGAGGATTGATGAGGCATTTTCCTTTTCATTTTCAGTGTTGAACAAGTTTCATAGAGTTGTACAATTTCACTTATCAATTACATGGGAAAAGAAATTATTTCTTTGTTCATTCATAACTTTGTCAATCTTCAACTTTGTTGAAGTTTCATGTTAACTTAGGTAATAATGTGGGATAGCTGTACTTTGTTTGACATTTTTTGTGCGTTAGATTTACTACAAGAAATTTCACTTTTAACGATCGTCAAAAAATTTTACGTTCTTAGACGATGTAGTCAAATATGGTATCGTGTCATAGTTGTGTGATCAAATTCCGTAATTACTCATTTATGATCATTATACTCTGGATTTAGATCTTATCATTGCCTATTTTTGAAAAATTGTGCATTGGTCAGGTCTTTCATGAAAACATGAATTCGTACCAAATATGTGATTCTGTGTGCAATGAGGAACTGAAAATCAGAAATGATATGATATACATATTTTTTAGACTATAATTCAGAATCTAAGAACTGTGATTGGCTGTCAGTGTTAAAAGGAATGTCCCTTTAATCCCAACTGTCTTCAAGTCCCAAGGTCGATTAAGTGAATAATGCTTCATATATTATTTTCTTCTCACAAAGTCCAGACTTTTCTAAGAAAAAATGGTCCATATTTGATAACCAACTTGCAAGTTAATATCTGTAAGGAGTTGGATGGAGTGGGTGTGCAAATAATAACTTTAGTCCTTATTCTTTGGTGTCATTTTCATTTTAGTCTACCTACCCCTCCACTTGTAAACAATGGAACCCTAAATTTTCAAGTAGTTTTTAATTGACTCCATCTACGTGCTAACGTTTTCATTGGATAATAACCACATCGACCATGAAAAAATGGTGAGAAAAAAGGTAAAAAAGTAAGAATAACGTCCGTAGAGAAGAGTTTAGCCAAGTTTTCGATCAACTCGTCACGATCTTTCTTTTTACCGTTCTTATTAAATAACATGGGCATATCTTAAGAAGAGATGTTAATGATTAGACTTGATAGGCTCTTGACATTAATTAAATTCCAATTCTCTTTAAGGGTAAATGCATTTTTTTTAGGGAAACATACTTGTAATTTACTTCAAATTAGGCCTAGCAAGAGTCGTTGAGATCTACCGTATTTGTTGATAACAAAATTTAAATAAATAAATTGAACTTCGTACTAATAGTTATGAGTTCAAAAAAATTTAATACTATCTATTTATGAAAATTATGTAACCATCAAATATTGAATAAAAATCAATTTCACTTCGATGTGAACAGAGTATTAAACAACAAAATACGAGATTGTTAAATAATGTCAATGTTATATAATTAGGATACCTTCATTCGAGGTACGTAGCTGCACATTATCATAGCATTTGATGCAATTTTCTTTGAGTTCGACCAGCTTTTATGGATAAAATAGGATAAAATCTATGTTGTCTAGCACATGCATAAGTAAAAATTATAGTTACAGTTAAATCTCCTCTGTAAAGCATGATGTACATGAGTAAGTGAAAATTAATTACAGTTAAATCTCCTCTGTAAAGCATAATGTACACTCGTGTACAGTTCAGAAAATTGAAAGTCGTGAACGTGAAAAAATATTATTTTCTGCTATATATAAGTCACATTAATTTAAGACATATAACGTTTTTTGTCAATATTATGTACACAAAAAATAAGATATTTTCAATTTACGTTTATTAATTTTGGAGGCTTTTTCCTTTTTGTTTATTTTGTAATGTCACATAAAATATATTTGTCACGTCTGTTATGACTTGTGTTCGATTTACTAACATTTTGTCAAATACACTATTTTTTCTTCGATCAAACTAATGATTCAAATAAAATTCCTTAATTGTAATAAATTTGAAGTTCAATTAATGAAAGATAAATGTTTATTAATCAACATGAAATATAACTTATAACAGTAGTAATATATATGCAGCATTATGCAATATTTTTCCTTTTTTTTTTTTTTTTTGGAGTGATTCATCATCATTTAACAAGTAATCGTTCCATCTTCTCTCTTAAAACGACAAGTCTCTTTAAAATAAGGATGACGCTATTATTCTCACCGAGCAATATTATATATGTCATTACTCAATTGGATAAATTATTTACTCCAATTGAATAACGATGCATTAATAATGAATAATTCATCCAATTCTCATGAACGACTATCGACGATTATGAATAAAGATTACTCAAATGAATAATTCATCCAATCGAAGAACGCCACATAGAATATATCACCGATAATGAAATGATCATGAATAGTATTATTCTTAAAACAATATCGATGAAAAACCACGTATCATTAAATGCATAAATATATGTATAATTTCACATACGTATCTTATACACTTACAATACATATGAATATAACCATATATCGGTGTGTATTTTATATACATATAAAGAAAAATAACATATAGTATTTATTATCAATAAGAGTTATATTTCAGTTGGTATATATCTCGATTCAAAAAGATGTAGGTACGTAGTAGATATAGATAATGATCCTAGTTCCTTCGAAAAGCTTCTATAATAACTCGTCAAACTATTTCGTCCACAAAATGCCTTGATCGAGTGTGCCAAAAACATTAAAATTGATGTTGTAATCAGCCAAAAGTAACTTCATTTTTTAAAAAGAAAACAAAACTGAAACGTTATTGCAGCTTTAATTTGTAGTCGTGGTCCAAATGAATTATGTAGAAACTGAAGAGAAATTGGGGAAGAGAGAAGAGAGAGGAAAAAAATTTGGAGTGATAAAAATTCAATTTTGCAATAAGTTTAATAATCTATAAGTGACACATGGTCTTTTAAGTTTGACATGGCTCGTTTGAAACGTCCACGTGAAACGAAATAATAATAATATATAAAATAAGTTGTCTCTTATAATAATTGTTCTACACGTGGCCTTTAGTTTAATAAATTTGCTTGCATTCTTATAATAATCTCAATTGAGTAAAATCATCACTAAATTACTCGAGCATTTGTTGGTTCATCATAGTGAAAATCTAATAATATGGTGCATCACAAGGGAAAATTTATGCATGTACACTAGTCCCTATATATTAAAAGAGGGACTTAGTATAGCACTATTTTTATGAATGTGTGTCACCATTGTTTTTTTTCTCCCAGTATTTTTAAGTTTTTCTTAATTTCTTGAAATTGACACTGTTTTTTTTTTTCTTTTTTTTAAGTGTGGCACTATTTCTATGAATTTTTACTACTATTCATTTTATTTTTTTTTTTTCGCATTTTCCTAATTTTGAAATTGACACCGTTTTTTCTCAACCGTAGATCTTTTTTAGCACCATTTTCTTTTCAACATTTCGTTATTTTACTTGTATTTCTTCATTTGTATTTTTAGCATTTCTTTTGATTTCAGTCATGTTTTTTGAAAAATCGCACCAAAATTTATAGATATGTTGATTATTTTGAATATCTATCCAAATTTTGTTTTATAAAAGCTGTTTCTGCAGATCTATCTGCTTAACTTTTTGCACCACTAATCACAATAGATTTGAAGGTTGCTATTAGCTCTTATTATTTCTAGGGTTCGTGAATTGACTATTACAAGTAGTTGTTTAGTTGTTTGAGTTCTATTTTTGTTAATTTTTTATATTTATTTGAACATTTTTACTTGTTTAAGTGTTGATTCTCAATTCTTATTTTAAGTTCTTAAATAGTTCTAATATTCAGTATTTTAATATATTAAAAGAGGGATCTTCACCATCGTTTTTTTTTTTTTTTTTTTTTTGGTGTAGCACTGTTCCTATAAACGTCCACCACTGATCATTTTCTTTTCTCGTTTTTTTTTTTTTTTTTTTTTTGGTTTTTCCTAATTTTTCATGTAACAGAATTGGCAATGTAAGTTTTTTTTTTTTTTGGGGGGGGAATATTAAATTTAACATTGGTCAAGATACAAAATATCGTTTCTAAATATGTGTAGTTTTACATTAATTTGTTTATTTTATTTTATTTTTATTTTTACCTAGGTTATTTATTATAGTAAAAATAATTTTTCTGATTTCTTATTGGCTACGGAAAAAGAATGTAGTGAATACCACTCATTGGATATTGAAATTTGCACTTCGGAATACACTATTAAAAATGACAAATGCATGTTTTCATTGTTAATCGTTGTGTTGAGAAATTATAAGCACAAATTATTTAAATTCTATAATGAACATTCATTTACTTTTTGAATTATTTTTATTGATTTTAGCTATTGGGAGTTTTTATTTTTATTTTTACGTTTTTACGTAATTTATGTTGGAAATTGGTTTAAGAATTCGAGAAATTGACTAAGTGTTTAAAATAATTAAAGTGACTTCGTGTCAATTTCGGCCAAAATATTCAGACCCGACCCAATCTATTTAGACAAATTAGTTTGCCACTTCACCGCTTTGGAGCGTCGAAACGGGGATTGACCTGTTCGGTCAGGTCGTTGGGGTCAAGAGGACAGCGCCCCTCGTGGGGGCTCACCCCTGAAAGAGAATTCAAATTTCTATGCATGTGTTGAAGGGTATATCTGACATCTCGAAACCAATATTGGATGAATGAGAAATTATGGAAAAGGACAAAATCGGGTCAAATTTTGACCATGCGATTGCATGGGTATTTTATCATGCGATTGCAACTTGCTGAATTTTTAAGCAGATTGTTTTTTTGTCCTAACATGCGATCGCAGGAGACAAAACCATGCGATCGCATAATTAGCCTTGATTAAATTCTGTCTTCAAAAGTGTACCTTGCGATCGCAGTATATTAAAACCATGCAATCGCATAGGTCTATGCGCGAACAGACATGTTCTTTTGAAGTGTTGCACGATTTGGCTCCACACCACTTCGTTCCCAATACTTCATCTTCTATAAAAAAAAAAAAAATGACCATCTGGACGTCCTATAATGTACAGAATTGATATGCAAATACAATCAACTCATATATTCATTACTTGAACCAAATTTATTGTATTTGTTGCATAATTTCTGGTTTTTCCATTACATATTCATCTTTTAGAGTTTAAAATTATTTCTGGTTCGTTGTGCTTGTATTTTGAAGTGCTACAAATACAAGTAGAAGTCGTTGTATCTTGGGAGTTGATTGCCCTAAACCGTAGACACCGTTGCGAGGTAAAATCGATTTAAGGACAAAGTGTTAAACACTTGCCTCGACTTACATTTCATTTATTTTCGATTTTCTCGTTTCCACTCACTTTACACAAAATATACACCCAACAATTTAATATCATGAAGTTATGTTTAAATCATTATAATTATACATGTATATAGTATCGATGTACTCTATATTTTACTATTGCGAAAACAAGTAAAATCTCATTAATATACTTATTTTTATCAACTCTTTTTGAGATTTTTGAATAATTTTGTTGATTTTCAAATTTTAAATTGAGGAAATAAATATAAAACAATAAATCATCAACAATTTTCCCTGAATTTATTCCTTATTAATTACTTCAAAAACCTACCTAACGAGAAATCACTAATTAACAACTTATGCTAATCTATAATAAATATTTTTACTACTTATTACTACAAGTTCGCAAGTAATCTTTTGCATAACTTATGACACTCACGTGATCTAAACTTTTTTGAATGTTTGATTAGAATAAACAAAATTCAATTGATAAATTAAATTTTTTATAAAGTCAAATCATGAGGAAAAATATGGAACAAGTTTAAATTTGAAAGCGCAGAGAATAATTTTTTCACATAATAATTGAAGTATCCAATTCTAGGAATTACAATAATCAATTTTCTTAGAAACTACATATCATTCATCACATCTAAAAGTAAAGAACGTTCATATTAAAAATCAATCGAAATTATATCGCTCACTCTTAAAAAAAATACGTATTTTTTCCAACAAATTTTAATACATATTTTACTCAGCCTTTCATGACTAAGAAAATAATTAAGAAACTCGCAAATAATGACCACGCTATTAAATACTTAATTAAAATAAAACACGTGCTTTTGCACGTGCACTCCACTAGTTTTTTAATAAAAATTGAAATATACATTTTATGTATAAATTAATAAAAAATTACCAATTTATAATTGTATCAATTAGAAAATACTGGACATTTAAAAATGGGAAAATTTGATACATACCAATATCTAACTTTGTATTTTGATAAATGACAAAACTATTAAAAAATTAGATCAATCAGTCACAAATTGTAAAAATCAGGTGTACTGTGTATTTCACGTATCTTCCATATATTATTTAACAATAATAATTAAAATAATATTGTTTAGATAAAAGATAAGATTTTGTAACCGACATTTGAATATGACTCAAGATAACATATAACTATATTATCTCTCATCAAATTATATCTATAAAATTTATGATTAGTTACTATCATGTTTTACAACTAAAAAAATCTGGTTTGTAAAGAAGAAGAAAAAAATTGTATGCGACTGAAGAAAGGCGTTGTGACTCAAATACGAACCATTGTGAACATCATCTCTTAATGGACAGCTACAGAAAATGAGTCACATAATTAATCATCAAATACTAAACTATTACAGCAGGTCAAAACAGTCACAAATTATAACTAAATAACCAGAGGGAAAAATACACCAGATTATCAAGTCACAAACTATCATAAGAACAGCATTCTTCAAATACTTAATATGAAATTAAAGTCACAGCCACAAGAAAAGGGTCTCATAATTAATCATCATATACTAAACCATAACATCAGGTCACAACAGTCAAAACTATTACCAGATAACTAGTGACAAGCATACACCAGATTATTATGTCACAAACTATCACTAGATAATCAGTCACATATCAATCATGATAAATGACACACAAAAATCAGTATTATTATTGAAGATTTGGAGTTAGGGTTTTTGAAATTTGGGGTTGAATAGAAATTGAAATCGATTTTTGGGTTTTACCCAAGCCTAATTTTGAAAGAATTTCCAAAATACTTTCTTCAGATGATAAAGGTTTGGGCAAAATATATTATCTCCATGTTTCGATTTTGAAACTCCCCTCGCGGATGATGAAGGTCGGTCAGTTTGTTCAAGGTAGTGTTTGGCTGTGACAGAGTTTTAAATGCTAAAATCTCTTTTTCTTTAACAATCTAATATTAGTTCCTAATTATTAGGAAAAATAAATACAAATAGTGATAATAAATTATTTTATTATTAACTAATATACCGTTTTTTTTTGTGGTGGAATCCGACCGTAAATGATTTTAATAAATAGAAGAGTTGAGAAAAATAAGAGAGAGAATTTTGTTTGAGGAGAGTTTGATTTTGATGAATATGAAGAAGAATATAGAGAAATGGAGGAATTGAGAGAGAGATGTAGATTTTAGTTTGAGAGGATGAAGACGTAGTGACGAACAAATAAATACTTTTTTGTATGCTTGTAGCAGAGTAAACCTCTATACGGTCGGTGATTAAATATTTAATTAATTATTTGCATTTTAATTTACTAGTATACCATTTTTTTGCAGTGGAATCCGATCGTACAAGATTTTAATGGATCGAGGAGTTGAGAAGAATGAGAGAGAGAGAGAGAGAGAGAGAGAGAGAGGGAGTTTTGTTTTAGGGGAGTTTGATTTTGATTAATATGGAGAAGAATATGGATAAATGGATAAATGGAGAGAGAGATATGAGTTTTGGTTTGAAATGATAAAGACGTAATAACAGACAAAGAAATACTTTTTTTTGTGTTTGTAGCAGAGTAAACTTCTCTACTATCGATGATTAATTAAAATAATACCTAATTCTTCAAAAAATAAATTGTTAATCTGATTTGTCAAAATAAATATATAAAAGTAGTGTTAAGCATAATTATCTCTTTACAAACTATGTTGTTTATAGCCTAATTTTACAAAGTTAAGGAGACTAGTAGGTAATGGGCCGCGTGTGAGATTTCTTAAAGATAAGTATGGGCCTGATTATACGCCTTGGTGACTAGATTTAGTTCAAGCCTAGGATCCAACCAAGAAAAGCCCAGTCTAATCTGGCCCATGTACGTTGCTTCATAGTTTGTTTATTTCGGAGGATATCCTCCACTTAGATTTTAAAATATTTGTTAATATTTATGAATTTGAATAGATTACATGAATTTGAATAGAATTTCACATAATTTATAAGATTTCAACAAAATTTTATATTATAGATTTCAATATATTTTTATAGATTTATATGGATCTTCATAGATTTGTGGTGTTTTTATTAAAAATAGTAATTTTACATTATTTTTATTTTAAATAATTCAAATGACTTTCTTACGTAAACAAAAATTTTGAGTAGAATTTTGAAAAGTGAAAAATTCTTGAAATATAGGTCAAAGAGGTGAATGTTGAGATGAATTTTGATGTATATACATCACAATCCGACAACTGTGCCAGCTATGTTCTTAGGGAATACACTAATAAATTGGTCATCCATCATCTCTAAGCTCGAAGCACAATTAGATCCATTGTTTGGGGATTCACATTACTATTATCAATTTCTTCAGTTTTGAATTAAAAAAATTGATTAAACAGCAAGGCTTTTTGGAAAAAAAAATTGAAATAAAGTTTAATTTTCACTTTCTTTCTACTTGTTTTTTTTTTTTAAATAAAATTTTCTCTTTCATATCCAAGACTAGATGATGGATATTTAGGATTCATTCTTTTTCAAAATTAGTTGTTTAACTATATTGTATAAAAAGTTATTTTATGGCTTGAAAAGATTATCGTAGTTGACGAGTAAATCTTTCAAGTTCAAAAAAGAATTTTTAGTGATTACTGATTTTACAGTCTAATATCTAATTGCCATATATGGAGCATCATGAATGAAATTCGATGTTTGTTTGTACAAAAAAATATTAATAAAAAATCAATAATTTTGCATGCTAATAACAAGAGTTTACTATAAAAACTTGTAGCACAAATTGAGAAAAAAAGTGAGAGGGAGAGATGCGTAAGAGAAGAGTTGGATTGAAATTTTGAAGAGTGTGGATAGAATTCTTAAAGAATTTAGTATTCATATTCATGAGCTCGAAATTTATGCAAATTTGTTTAAATATTCTAATTAATGAATCTTTAGAAATCTACTAGTAATTTGGGACACCTAAATTTCTAAATAATCTATTTAAATATGAGTTGAGGATACATAAATTTCAATTGAATCTATTAAAATCTGAGTTGGGGACATCAACATTTACATTGATTTTTAAAATCTATTCAAATTTAAGTTGAGAGTACCCCCTTTTCTATGCGATGAAGTCAACTCGCGTTCTAATTTTCTTCACTCGTATTTCTCTTAAGATATTTTTAGTTAGGATTTTATCGAAGGATGAAATGGCTAACTTTGATCCGGTCTCCTCAATATGTTATTTAACTTGGATTATTAGAGCATCTCCAATGTACTCCGTCTATTATAGTTTACGTGGTAAGTAAAATAGACGGACTTCTAGTCCATATAGCACAACGTCTATTCCATAGACGGTCAAATTATAAATTCGTCCATAATGGATTCCGTCTAAAATTAATATTACCACTTATGTGGCATTAAATTTTTAAAAAATTTGCAGGTTTTAAATTTATATTTTTCTTGTCTGACTTTTTTTTAATAAAATCTTTAGATTTATTCAAATTTACTGAGTCGCTCCGTCTAGAAGTCTGTATAAGTTAAGACAGACTTCTAGACCGATTCTATTTTTGGTGTGCCAAATCAGCCAAACGGAGTTCTTGTCAGCATGCATTAGAGATGATTTTTTATAACTCTGTCTACATATACTCATGTGGCACGTCTAAAAAGTAATAGACAGAGTGTATTTGAGATGCTCTTAGGAGTTATAAGTATTTTCTGCTCCTACGAACAAAATCAAATTTCAATTATATTTATATAACTATTTTTTTTAAGTGAGAAAACAATATTAAACAATTGGTCTACTTATAATTGTGCAAGTCTAAAAATAATTATGCCATTTCATAATTTTTATTTCTTTTATTTTCAAAATAATCACATAATGATATGCATTATTCAAATAGACAAAACGTAAAATTTAGGGTAAAGTATTTTATACAATCTTCTAAAAATATATTTTTAAGTTATCATTTTGACATATATTTCACGTTTGATCAATTTAAACTTATCGAGTATAACTTGTGAGGAAACAACATATATTTAAACGAGAACTCTTAAAAATTATAGTTATATGTAATATAGTATTTTCTTCTAAATATTAATAAGCTAGAAGATTAAACTAAACCAAAGGACTCAATATACATCTTTAAATTTGTTACTACTCATTTTCAATAAGGCCTCCATGTCAGCAAGAACCTCTCCTCGGCCCAGTGAAAGCCCAAGTTTAGCTTCGCCAAGGCCTCACAAGTCCTTATAAGCCTAGTGAAGGCCTTCTGAATTTGTAAAAGTCTCGAAGACCCAACAACATATCAGCACTCAATGTAATATTTCAAAATGACAAGAGATATATTCAAAGAAAGATTATGTTTGATTGGCACACGAATTTTCATGAGGAAACCAAATATCAATCTTCTAAAGATCAGGCAACGTGATGAGAGAAACCAAATCAAATAAGGACTAAAATCTAGGAAATTGTATTGACAACCAATTATTCTTCTGATAAGGGGAAAGTTCTGAAGACAAAGCCCCCCACTTGTATCAAAGGCCCATTGACCAAGCGAGTTGTAAATTGAGGGATGTGCACGAGTGGCTACAACCAATTATTCTTATCCCATAAGGAAGGGGGATCCAATCAGGTATCTAATTGATTGTTTTTATAAATCAATTAGAATTCTGAGGCTATAAATACTACATATTCAGTTGTTCTAAGGTACGCATTATTCTCATCATTAAACTCTATTCAAATTTGTCTCTCCTACACCCAAAAGCTCCCCACTTCCACGTATATTATTCTATATATACTCGTCGATCGTCGGCCCCTTTTTTCCCGGTGATCTTGGTGCCTAGCGGTCGTCCAAATGTGCAAGTAAATATATGGGCTGACAGATGATTGATTGGAGATCTGTTGACACGTCGTCAACAAAATTCTTATTATTATAACTAAACTTTAAATTGCATGTATTAAAGAGAGAGTGGTAATATAATACTCACAGTAGACACTACTTATGGTGTTCAACGTCCACGTGGTATCATCACATTGGTCACTTTTAAAAAAAAAAAAATTTGTCAACAATTTTTTAAAAAGTGACCAATATAGTGATGCGACGTAGACCCACTATGAGTGATATATCACCAGAGAATGCAATAATAATAAGATGATAGAAAAAATTTTAATTTTTTATTAATATTGGGGGTTTTGGTGCAAATGGTCTATAACGTATGTCATTAGTGTGTTTTTGATCTCTAATTATATGGGTCTGATCGACCCGTCTGACACCTTTAGTTGCGCGGAGTCAAAAAAAGCCTTTTTTGGGTCGAAAATTATAGGGCCGTTGGCCACGAACCGGCCCACATTATTATTATGTGCTTTTTCTAGTAGAAATATGATTGGTGGGCTGATTCCGGCAAGGCTCCACCGGAATACAAAACCCATTGGAAAGATCGAAATACTAGCTGAAAGGAAGCTGAAAAGGTGGAGAATGGCGTCAATGTGTCTCACTGTTCGAGCCTTTAACTCTCTTTCTCTCTCTACAACTTCTTCCCTTCATAGGAACCAAATTCCTACTCTCTCTCACCTCCCCAATTATAGCTCAAATCCACCCCTGTATAACAAAAATAGCTTCAAATTTAACGGAAATGCAATATCAAGAACAAGAAATGTGGGAGTCATCAAGATTCGGGCGATGTCGTCCGATTCATTCGAATCTGGGTTGGAAGACACTGTGAAAAAGACTGTTAGTGAAAACCCCGTTGTGGTTTACTCCAAAACTTGGTGTTCGTAAGTAGTGCAAGCAGTGAATATTTTTATTTCTCATTTTTTTTGGGGTACTCTTATAGCCTCTTTTAGAATTTTCCTGCCTTTTCCTTTTTTATTGTGAGTTTTAATTGTTTCTTGAAGAAAATTGAAATTGGATTTCTTGAATTTTTGTGCTGAAGGTACTCTTCTGAGGTTAAATATTTATTCAAGAGCCTTGGTGTGGAGCCACGTGTTATTGAATTGGACGAATTAGGTATGTTTTGAACGTTATACAAACTTTTTTTTGTGATTGTGTTCGTGCAACCGATTGAGTGCTTGTGGAAGATTACTGCATATGTTTAATGGAATGCGGTTATTTTGTGAAGTTGATAGATACGACGATTGAGAAAATTGAGATTCATATTAATAGGTTGTGAGTTTCAAATGTGACTGTCATTGAGATTAATGCAGGAGAAAGCAACTAAAATTGCTGCTTGTTGCTAGGACTAATACGGTTTATTTCGAATTTTGACTTCTTGTACTGAAAAGAGGTTTTGATTACGAGCCTTTAACCAATCTCTCTAAGTATCACCCTCTGGTTAAAATGAATTTGGCTAGGGTGTCCATTTTTAATTGGCGTGATTAGACAATTTTAATGAACCGTGTTACTGGAGATGAAGAGTGACTAGCATGTTGTTTTTGCATTGATTGTTGGTGGTCTTTGGAAAGCTTGAACTGCATCTCTATCGACATAGTTGATGCAAGTTTTTTTGCCAGTGACAGCTAAACTTGTCAAACTTCGATTTGCCTCAGGTTCTGATTGATGTCTAAATTATGTATTTTCTTGAGAAAATAGAAAACATCCATTGAAGTCTGTTTTTGTTCAAGAAAACTTTTGTTAAACAATGGTCGTAGACGGTGATGGCGTCTAGAATCAAATCTAATGAGATGATAAATGCTGATGCTCTCTCCACTACTGAAATTACTATGCAAAGTCAAGAAGGGTTCCATATTTTGGTTGAATTTCTTATTGTCATTTTTTTAATTGAATCAGCTTAATTGAATCAGCTTAATCTGGCAATAGCTTCTGAGTGTCTCCTTTCATAGATAAAGGTGTTCTCTTATATGTAAGATGAAAATAGATTTACATGTCAGTAAGAATACAAGGATATGAAAGATGAATATATTAATTACAGCTCAAAAGAGCTCACAGCCAATTAATGTATGTATACAACCAGGTAAGGTAAAGAAGAGAGATGACAAAACTAACAAAACAAGGAAGGTTATAGATTGCTATACACCTAGGCCCTAGCATTACAGACGGATCAAGGGCCGTGAATAAAGGAAATGCTTCTGATTCATTTACTCTAACATAAGAGATTCTGAAGGTGAGAAAAAATGGTAACAACAGAAGGTACTGACTTTAGCTTGTCATGTGCAGGGCCGGCCCTGGCCCTAGGCGGCTAGGCAACCACCTAGGGCCTCACAACCATTCATGGTCCAAAAATTTTGGTCCAATTTTTTTCTTTTAAATCAGCCTACTTACATGTGAAATGAGCTTAAATAGAAAATAGTCCAAATCTAACTTACATTATCTATCTTAATCTAGTCTTTAAATTATGGACAGTGCAATTTTTTATTTAAACCTCATTTTAAAAATCTTTATCTTGAATCAAAATGATTTTTCAAATTATTAGGATTAGAGCAATAAATAAAATGGCGAAAAATAAAGAACATAAGGATTTCTACAGATTCGTCTCAATGTAAGACTTCGTCCTATTTTCAGCCGTTGCAGTATTTTCACTATAATGAATAATGATCTTTGTTTACAAGAGATTATTCCTATATATGACAACATAATGAAAATTTTCTAATTACGATGAAATTCTAAGGCAACCCAATGAAAGTTTCCTAATTATAATGAAACTCTAAGGCAACCAAATGAAGGTTCTCTAGTTATAATGAAATATTAGGACAACCTAATTACGAAAGCAAAATTTCAAAAAACACAATTATTTAAGCAAATACAAATACCGCAGACCTTTCGGGGGCACTTGCCCCCGAGCCCCTGGGAGAGGGGCCGCCTATCCGCCTTCCAACCCCAAAGGTCGATCCACGCTCAGCTCCGCGTAGCGCAACAAATTATGCTTTATATCTTAACACAAATTCCAATTATTTTTCATTCAGTGAAGAAAAAGAAAAATCTATCATTTTTTTGCTTGGAAGTCTGTCAAAAATTTACATTTTAAAACATCTCACTTTATTAAAGGCTCCATTTAAATTTTTGCCTAAAGCCCCCAAAATCTCAGGGCCGGCCCTGGTCATGTGCATGTGGTTTTCTTCACAATGTCATATTGACAATGATAAGGATCATTTTATGGTAGATCGTGATCCCTCTAACTGGATGAAAGTTGGGAAGGAAAGAGAAAAGGAAGTAAAGCATCCTATTCCCCTGTTCATAAGGCGGTGAAAGAAAAGTTCAGCGGCATCCCACCTTATGGCCCACACATTTTTAATCCATCTGAATCAGAGGGGTTAGAGGAGGTAACTATATTAACGTTGATCATAATTTAAGATAACTAATATCAAACTAAATGTTTGCAAAAAGAACAAGTCTCTCCTCTCTCATTCCCTCTTCATACTAGCTATGTTCTCTCGTACTGAACCGACTTCTCTATCACAGTTAAAAATGTCAGGCACCCAATTCCTTGTACATCATGATCCAGGTCGGTGGAGAGTTGTTCCAACCATAGGAAACTATCTGGCTCCCTATTTGGAGCCATCCAATCAACTCGTCTGTTGTCGTGTCTTGAGATGTCCTGAACTTTCATGTCCAACGCATGCCATCAATCTTTCCACATCATCTGTGATATGTTTATCGTAATGTCAACTAGAATCCATATCCTCACCACTAGTTCAAAATCACTTTTTACCTCCAAGAGTGGGATTCTAATTTCCTTGGCTTGTTTTTGACCCAATCCTTTAGCCAAAGAGACATGTTTAATAGCAGACTGATGTGAAGCACAAACAAGCCAACGAGTTTGGAGTTTCGGTGTTTGACACTATTGGACACCTACAAGCACCGGACACGTTCAGAAGGAACTCACAATGAACACAATGCTGACAAGTTTCCTAAAAGGAGGAAAGTGAAAGCATAACATTAGGGCGAAGAAAATCTTCCAAACGGAATATGAACAATTTGAAATTTTTTGGAAATCAAATTAGAACAAACCATGCCGGATCCAACAACTAGTCATGGTCGCGAATCTCTTCTTTGTTGGTGATGTTGGAAAGGAATAATGATGTGTGAAAGGGGGAGGAAGATAGGAGATAAATCTGGGCAAGGAGAGGGAGACTGCATGGGGGAAGAGGGAGAGGGACATAGGCTGCACTGGAGAAGAGGGGACGGGGTGGACGGGTAAAGAGGGAAAAGAGTGAGAGACGGGAGATGGGGAGGGAGCTTCTGGAGAATGTGGACAATTGAAGTAGGTGGAGATTGGAGAAGTAGCAATCATCATGATGTGTATAAATAAGAATTTGTAGTAGAAATATGTTGATTGTTGATAAGCTCAGAGGTATGAGAATGGCAAAGGGGGAAAAGTTTGTTCTCACTAGTATTATATTAGTTGACCTATTCAGGTTAAAAGCCAGTGAGCTCTTCTTTTGTTGAGCAGTATCTTAAAAGACCAATTTTTCAGGCCAACTGATCGGCCACCATCTATTTTCAATTTTTCAAACTAAGTAAACAATGAAAATTTAGTATGAAAAATAGGTTAGGGTTCTTTTTGTAGACCAAAGAGAGATTCATTGGGCTTAAATGAATAATAAGAAAAGGCCTAAAACAAAATTTTATGACACCTCAACTGTCATAACTGCTATTCTTAAATCTGATTTTACTTTTTTTTTTTTTTTTTTTAACATAACATCGTAGGGTTTTAACTTCGGTGCAAATAGATTTGAAAATACTGCTCCAGGTAGGGATACCCATTTTATGGGTACGGGTACCTAAAAGTTGGTATCCCAACTATGCAGGAGGGTAGGCATATGTAAAAATAAGGGTTGACCTACCCTTTTTAAACGAAGTGAGCACTTTAACATAAAACCTTATTTTGCACATTAAAGAAAAGATTTACGGAAACTTACGTCAATGGTCGGTATGCAACAAACGTACTTCCATATTATACAAAAGACTTTGCCCCAACACTTTCCCTATCCATACTAGGGTTACAAAAGAGGCAACTACATTCTTTAACATTCTCTTCGCTTCATCACATGAGCAACAGAGTGGCTGCGACTACTTCATACTAATGTGTAGAGTTCAACTTCTCCGGGGTATAATGACCAAATATCAACCAACATGATCCAATGAAATCCCTTCCATCACATGTCGCCCGCCCAACTATCCTTGCGATATTCAATGTAATCCCGAGGCATTTTGATCTGGAAAGTGGGATATTAAGAGGGGTGAGTACATCATCATACTCGATGAGTGAAACATGGTGCGAGTGTGCATCACTTTGCATGTAATGACATGAACGTTTCTTTTTTTTCTTTTTTTCTTTTTCTTTTTTGTTCCCTAGTGCACTGCACAAACAAGTGACATGATTGGTCGTCAGATAAAGAACAATAAGAGGTTTTCTACGAGTATTCATGTGAACACTGAACAGCTCGGATTGGCTTTTAGAGAGAGAGAGAGAGAGAGAGAGAGAGAGATTGGTCGTCAGATAAAGAACAATCAGAGGTTTTCTATGAGTATTCATGTGAACAGCTCGGATTGGCTTGAGAGGGGGAGGGGGGAGAGTTGAGGAGTTAGGAGTTGAGAGTTGAGAGGAAATGAAAAGGAGGACTGAGAAGACGAATGAATCCAAACTGGGGCCCTGGAAAGCACAACCCTCTCTAGAGATAAATTTTTTCTCCATTGCACTTTATTTTACAAAGAAAACAAAAGAAGCAAATGCTGCATGTGAACATCTCAGATTGGCTTGAGAGAGGGGGAGGGGGAGGGGTGAGAGTTGAGAGGAAATGAAAAGGTTTGGTTTAGGGCAAGTCTTTGGATATCCAGAAAAGACAAGAAGAGCGATGATGAGAACATTGACAGAAGTAAGGGGGGGTAGATTGGTGATAATATTTTCAGTGGCCTGCTTGCCTAGATGAAAATTTTGCTTGCATTCTTATAATAATCTCAATTGAGTAAGATCATCACTAAATTACTGAAGCGTATATTGCTTCATCAGAATGAAAATCTAATACTAAGGTGCATCGCCATGTGTTCTTGAATATCTGTTGTACCAAGTACTGTATTTTTTATGTTGCGTTATCCTACAATTTGATTCATAAACAAGAAATATTTTTAAAGATTTTTGAGGAAACAAATATGTAAGTTTAGTTCTTTTTTTTTTTTTAAATACATGTTTAGTTACCATTGTGAAGTTAAAGTCTCGTGTGACCCTAATATGCATTACTTTTTCTTCCTTAATTGATTGGACTTATCTCGTTAAGGAGTTTTCTCATTTTCAGGTTCTGAAGGATCGCAACTGCAGAAGACACTTGAAAAGCTTACTGGTCAACATACTGTACCCAATGTGTTTATAGGTAACAAGTGTTGGAAACGCTGTATAATCCTCCTAAATTTATTAACATATTTTAGTTGGAATATAAGGAGAACTCACATTAGTTTATTTTAATGCTTATCATAAAGTTATATTGTTATGCATGATTCATCTTGTAAATATAGGAAAAGAATGCATTGAACCTGAAATGAATCATGAGAGTATTTGTAGCGCTCTGTTTTATTGTGGTCTCAAACCTTTAAAAATAGGCAAGTTGGTCATCAACCTTTCATTATAGTTTCACAATCAAAGTCCCAATGACGGAAAACCTCCAAATCTCCCTAGATCATTGTGTCGTCACATGTTCAAGTTTACAAAATTGGGTCTTTTTCTCACTTGCACTAGTATCCAAAAATTTGAAGTGAGGCATATTTCCACGAGAGCCACGTGGCACTTTAACGGAGATTTGGATGGCTTTAGTCATTGAGGACCAATTGTGCAATTGTAACGAAGGGTTGATGATCAACTTCTTCCTTTTTTATGGATTGGGTATCAAACGCTACTTGGGCAATAGGTTGGGGGACCAATTCAAAATATGTTTCCAATTTAAAATTTGCATAGTTTTATATTTTAGTTAATATTCTACCCTTATTTTTGTTTTCTTCATGGTCCAGGGGGGAGGCACATTGGTGGTTGTACAGGTACTTCCTCTTGACAACCTTTCTGATATCGTGACAAAACAATTTTGCTCGGCTTTTAAACAAAGAACGAAATTTTAAACTGGTGCTCAACATTCGTGGAACTACACCACAATGTAAATAATTTAGCGCCAAACCGGTAGATAATATTTATATTATCAAATAATATTATCCCACTGGCTGATAAAAAGTAATAGTGGTTTTATGATACTTCACAAATGCCCTCTGCGTGTCACTTAAACTAGTTCAACGACAAATACTGATGTCACGAATTGTTACTTCCATTTTCATGTCAGTTTGCCTTTTGGATTTGTGCAACATATCTAGTTTCATTGATTAGTCACCGATAAGTTTTCACAGCCCACAAAATTATATAAAAGAACTAATGCATCAGCCACAAAATAATGTTGGCCTTGGCAAAGAGATTCTTATTTTTATTTCTTGTTTTGTGATGTAGATACTGTTAAACTACACCAGGAAGGAGAACTCGAACCTTTGCTATCTGAAGCCGGTGCCAGAAAGACACGGAGTTAGGCCGAGCTGAATATCCTCGGAGGGATCCCCGGTTCTCACTCTAATGATTCCTATGATAAGAGACTCTCATAGATTTGTGTGTTCGATTACACTATCTGCTACTATATCTTGCAAGGTTTCGAAATGGTATCTGGATACATATTTACTTGTAGTACAACGAGATTTATCTTTTCAATCAATGCATTCTCTAAGTACTGAAGATTGCTTAAATCATAGTTCTTTCATGGTTGTATAAATTTGACGTTACAACAGATGAGATTTGAACTTATTTTAATTGCCCATCTTTATTTCAGTTGGCATTTAATTTGTGGGCTTTTCAATTTTTTTTTCTTGTGCCCTGGTATGAATATTAGTGATATAATTCAGCTCAAATATATAAAGACAGAATTAAGGGATAGAAGCATATTCATACACAAGCAAGCTGTTGTATAAAAATAGATACCAAATATTCGACAGGACAGGGTCACAGGGGGATGGCTACATTAATAACAACATGATGCATGCTCATTCGACTTCCTGGATTTCATCCAATGCATAGTTGTTTGTAGATACATTTGCATAATTCACTTTGTTAAACCGCACAACCACCGGGTATCGAGTCTTGGGGTCCTGCATGTGTATCAAAGTTCGTCCAAGTATGTTAGTTTGTCATATGAAAAAAATGACATGAATGTTGGTATGGCAAACATAAATTTGATTCTGTCTCACAAATCCTCTGTGGCCATGTCAATGTTTCCGTTTATTACTTGAATGGTCTGATTTAATTTTTTTTTTTTTAAATGCCAAATGTGTGTGTATATACACAGAGTTTTGATATCCTACTTACTTATAATGCTCACGCTGAGGTGGCATAACATGATGATAGAGTACAGGACCATAAACTACCAATCATGTGATGTCACCTCAGCGTGGACATTATAAGTGAGTAAGATAAGTGGGTAGAAGATCAAAACCCCAAAAACATATATTCACCTGGTCAACTGCTACAACTGAGCCAACCCCCTTGAACCAGTAAGACTCCTTCCTGAGAATTCTCACCTGAGATGCCAACAGTATCAACAGCTTGTTTGGTTAAATTTAAATTATAATTTAACATATATAATCAAATATAACTTTTATTCACTAGAATTCACAATTTATAAATACTTAAAAAATAATTTAACACTGCAAAACAAAAATTAAAAATTAACTAGTGATGTGTCAACCATGCAATTCCCTTAGATAAATTTGATCTTGATCGGTAAATTGGATCGAACTAATTAAACAGTATAACTGACCAATTTGTTTATGTATTTTTTTTTTCTTCAATCTTGTCTAATGATGCCTACTCGAGTTTATCAAACATATATAGTAAAGACGGAGGAAGCTGTCACTCACTTTTGTGCCCCTCTTGGGTCCAATCGGAGGTGGCTTGGCCGCTTTCGCAGGCGGGGCTTCACCTTCAGCAGCAGGTGGAGCAGTGGTGGCTGCAGCCTCTTCGCACTTCACAACCAGCCTTGAATTGCTGTTGTTCTTGGAAGAAAAGAATAACATACCACTCTTGGGTGCACTTATTGTATTGGCTGTGAAATTTGGTGCCACAACAAATCCAGATGCCATGCTGCTTGTTGCCATATTATCTTTACTCTCACAATTCTATGCTGCAAAAAGTGAACCAATTTTGAGTTTATTAATGAATAATTCAATATTTCAAAGGTTTTAAATTAATGGGATATCTTTTTACTGGACAATGATCAATCTAAGAAAACCATGTTATCTCTCCAACCAATAGGATGCTGCCATATGGCACCATATCCCACTGATTTGGATAATGTCATCTACTTATTTATTTTTTTCCTTTTTTTTTTTTTAATTTTTTTTCTTTAGAAGGTTATCCCAACATGTGACATTTCTCCATTTTTGTTTGAGCATTTGATCTAATACTTGATAAATAATTATTATTTTTATTTAAACTTGCTTGAAATTAAAATAATTTTATTTTGAATTAAAACTTGATTTTTACTATGCCCTTTTGGTGTAGTTTATTATTATTATTATTATTATTATTATTTTTTGTTACACAGGATTCACTGCAAATGTGTCTATATGACAAACATTGATATGAGTTTATAAAATAGGAAATTCAAATTAGGTTTAATTCGTCCATAGTTCTCAACTTATATTTCATTTACACTTTTAACTCTAACATTTGTTTCATGACGATCTTGGTAGGGGCAAGGGTTCGAGGACATGAGAGAAGATAAAATGTTTTTTTATTTCTTTTGAAAGGCTATATTATCACCACAATTTTCTTTTATTGTACTAGTTTTAATTGGATTAAGGATTCTTAATACATATATATTGTTGCATTTATGTCTCGTCTTTTTATATGCATTTTTATCCTCAATTTCTATTAATTAGTACATTTGGTCCCTGATAAAAGATTCTGTCCAAATATTCTGTTAGCGTACTTTGAAATGAGTAACAAATATTTTGTTGTACTTTTATATTTTTTTACTTATTAAAAATATGAGGAGCAAATAAGTTTTTGTATGCTCTCCTAACGGGCTTTTTTGAACATAAACTGTTATGAGAGACCAAATATGCTAATTAATGGAAGGTTGAAGATAAAAATATAAAAAAAAAATTTAGAGAGATAAGTATGACAATGAGCAAATATTGAAAACTTCTAGTGCAATTAAAAAGTTGTGGGGACGTATGGTGAAAATATGAAAACTTGTTTATTTTCCCCCTCTAGGTATTTTTTCTTTACTTGTTTGTTTATTTCAAAGTTGATGGCAAATTCGTATTTCTATGTCTATTAATGACAATTTTGGATAGAATTTGTCCTTAGAGACAACGACTTTTAATTTACAAAAGGTTGAAGATAGCGGAGTCTAAATATAGAGGTATAAGTGTAAAACAAGTGTATCTTAAGAACCATTGCTACTACTTAAGAAAGAAATTATACTGATTGGAACAATATATACTATATAATGTCATTTAGGTTTTCCGTTCTTTATCTTTTGGCGTGTTGGGCTTATATTTTTAACTTTGTAACACTCGAATTCCCGATACTTTTGGTCAATTTGGCTATTTAAAAGTTAAAATTTGTAATTTTCTATTCTAAAATTTACAACTTTTTTATTTGCGCTCTCCTCTAGGATAAAGAGGAAAGGAACTACCTCATCGGGTATATTATTTTTTTAGACAATAGCAGAGGTACCTTTGTATTTTCAAAATCAAAAAACCTCCATTGAAGTTTATTTTTTTTAACACATTCTATATTTTTAAAACATATTTAAACTATATTTCTCTTTCTTTTTCGTTTTCTCATTTCTTAAAAGACTAGTCTTAGTCACGTGCGTTGTACGTAATTTTAAGTTTTAAATATAATGACAAAAAAATATGAAATTAAAATATTTAAACAAGTTTGAAAAATGTAAAAAGTTTAGATAGAATTGTGTTCAATTTGCTTATAAGAAAAAAAAAATTAAATAGTAAAAAATTAAATAAAAATCTATTTGCTACTAAACTCTAAAAAAAAAAAAACACACCAAAAAATTAATAAATAAAGGTTCAAATATGCTCGACAAACACACACCCAAAAAAAAAAAAAAAAAATGTTTAAGTTAGGTTAAAATGGGCTAAAAGCCCATTTTAATTGTTTGGGGTTGTGTATGTCAAATTTCACCTACACAATGTATTGTAACTAAACTTACATTGATACATTAGATCCAGGTTGGATCAAACCTCAGTAATTAAATAAATTTAAAGAGATTTTTCTTAAGCGCATGATAATAAAACTTTGTTTTAGAATCACATACTCTTTTATATTCCTGGAATGAAACTCGCTTCCAAAAGCCATTACACCATTTAGGCGGGAGGCGGAAACTTGCAAAAATTTGCAAAACAAATCGACATTAAATCCAAGTGAAGTGTTTGTACAACCTAACTTCATTGACAAATTTATGAATAGAAACAAGCATATTTATTATGAGGTTTCCCAAAAGGAATTTGCTATTCACATACAACACACATATGGTAAGATAGGAATCTCTCTTACTAAACAAGACATTAACAAAGCCAAGCAAAAGATTGACTTGGATAACAATAAAAACCTTTATTGGGTCACCATAGGAGCTATTCGGATACAACTCAAGGCGCCTATCTCGACAAAATTGATCAACCCATCGTGATGGGATTAATTGATGAAAGAATCAAAATCCTAAAGAAGGTTGCTTAGGCACCTTAAATGGAAACACGGCATGTGGAAAATTGATTTTTACATCACACCCAAGACTTTCGAAGAAGTCTTCATGACCAAGATTTTGATGGAATTCTTTCCTTCGTATTCAAATACGGAAGAAAAGATTTAGTCAAAGACAACAATGTCCCTTTTTCGGTTTCATATCTTGTGAGTTATGCAATTCATAACCAACATAATATGACAATTGTTAAAGAACCAAAAGGAATAAAGATTGACCCTTTATTCTCGGATTATCTTGAACATAAAGAAAGCGAATTTGATTGGCTTGTCCAACCCAAGCAAGAAAGTCATTACAAATTGATCTCGAACAAAAAGGACTCTTGTTAAAGAACAAAACCTTTACTTATACATTCAACATCAACTAGGAAAGATCCTATGTATAGATGGAAAGAAGACACTCCGGAAAGTAGTCAAAAAAGAGAAATAAGAGAAATTAAGGAAAGCAAGAAACCAACTTGCTAATGTTCTCTTAATGAAAAATAATGTCATTAGGAGAAATCTTGAAAGAAATAAAATCTTTAAAAGACATTATAGAAGAATTAAAAATGATCTTAAAGATTATCACTCAAAGACCGAAAAATCTTTAGACCAACATTCGCAATAATCATAACGAAATCAAGAATCCGGATGCCTCAACATCAAAAAAACATAGCTAAACCTTATAAAAATTTGGAATCCTTCAAAAAAGGGGTTCTGGTAAAAGCAGAAAAATACAAGAAAAGGAAAATTCGATTTTGAAAATTCGAATCGAACGAGAATGATCAAGTAAGAAAATCCTTGAAAATATTTATGAATCATCCAATGATTTAGGACATCTTAATGTTCTATTGGCATTTGAAGATAATGAACTCGAAAAGATTGCTTCAATCTTCAAAAAGTCAACATAAATGATCAAGAAGTCATTCTTACATGACCCAAATCAATTGAAAATCATCCGAAATAAGCGATCCAATAACGATGAGATAATAATTCGAGGAAAGTTCGAAGAAGAAACTATCATACATGAAAGATTCTTCACAAACACCGACATTGGAGTAAAAATTAGAGAACCAAAAGTAGAAACTGAAGCAGTCCCAATGGACTATGAACCTACATCATCAAACCCAAAGGGGATGGAAAAAGACCTATAGGAGACTTCACTCCTAGACCAAGACCTTATGAAGATAATGAAATTGATCCCTCATATCTTACTAACAAACCAAAGAAATCACCTATAGACGTCAAGATACTTGACTTAGACTGTGTAATGAACCCCAAAGAGTCATTGAAGATTGGTATAATAATATCATGATTTCAATGATTATTCATAAAGAAATACATAGAAATGAGCAAAACTCATGGCACTATGTAATCTCAAGCACAAGAGGAAATGTGAAAGCATTTCTTACAACATTTAGCTACGAAGCAAAAAATGCTCTATGGCTTGAAACCCAAGGAAATATTCCCCAATTCATCAAAAGAATTGTGGAACAAATCTACAAACAATTCACTGGTCAAACCTTTGAACTTTACAAAAGCGTCGGATCAATTATAGATCAAGGAGATGCTTTAAACCATTTAGAAAAATGACAATTTGTGATATGTGCTATTTTGAAGAATACACATGCGAATTCTCAAAATACTATTACATTTGCCCTCCAAATGAATGGAAACAATTAAGAAAAGTTTATGAGAAAACTTCCTTATCCTTTTAATGATGAAGTCATCCTAAATTTTAATGAAGCCATTAAAATTCAAGAACCAACACGAGATAATTTCAAAGCTAACATGCAAATTGATTCCTCCTTAGGATTAGCAATTATCTTTGTTTAAGAAACCTACTTGCGAGATAAATGTAAGCAAGCATATTTAACAAGATCTAGTGTTAAAAGCAAGTGCCAGAAATCCTAGAATTTCTTTGTGGCAAATACTTGGATAGAAATCGAGGACATTATGGATGTTATCACGAAAGAAAGAAGAAAGAAAAAGCAATCCAAAAACAAAAAGAAAAAGTTATAGGTTCAAAAATATAAAAAACCTTATAAAAAGAAATTCTTTAGAAAAAGAAATTCTTTAAAAATACAATAAACCTAAAAAGGAAAGTCTCAAGACAAAAAGAAATTTTGTCCTCAAAAGAAAAAGAATTGCGGATGTTGGCTTCAGAACGAATCGGGACACTATGCAAATGAGTGCCCTGCAAGAATTGGAAATGAAGACCGTGTCAAAGCTGTTAAAACTTTTGAAAAACAAGGGTTTTATCCGGTTGAAGATCCTAGTGATCTGTAATCTCAGACATTACTTATCTCTGAACATCGAATCCGATTATTCATCATCGAGTCTTCGATTATGAGTAATAAAAATATAACAAATCCCAATTCTATTTACATTCCTATCGGACTTAGTTTTGAAGGATACAAAAATACACAATACATGCTTACATTGATACAGAGCATCATCAGATGCACTGCAAGCAAATGGATTATTCCAAAGCAATTTTGGGTTTTTTTCGAAAGAACTTTAAAATTAAAAATTGCTAATAATTCGAAATATCTACTTCAAAAGTCGTTAAAAACATTAGTATAGGAATATGCGGAAGCCACAACTCCACTATTCAAACCTTTGAATTTAAAATTCCAACAGTTTATCAACTAGAAACAGGAATTGATTTCATAATTGGAAATAACTTTTGTCAGTTATATCATCCATTTATTCAAGAAATCAACTCAGTAAGTTTTACTTTACAACATAAACAAATTTGAATTTTAAAGAAAAGAAAAGCTATAGCTTTCAGCTCTTTAAAAGAAAAATTTTTAGACATGTTCAAAATCCCAAATTCAAAAAAAATTTTCCTCCCCAAAAGGAGAGAATATTGCAAAAATTCAAATATTTTCATTTCTAATGAAGAATTAGAAACCTTCAAAATTAATACAAAAGGCAAGAAATTGCTAAACTCTTGAACTTTTCATTGCTCTGAAAATCCTCTTGATCCAAACATCAACAAAGGAACTTTCACAGAAAAAATTGAAATTCTTGATGAATTCAAAAATAAAATCATCCGTGCCAAGGCAATGGCATACAATTCAAAAGATAGAGAAGAATTTCTATTCAAATCAAAGAACTCCTAGAACTAGGTGTTATTGAACCTAGTAAATCTCCTTTCTCTTCTCCAGCCTTTATGGTTAGAAAAGAAGCAGAAAAAAGAAGAGGAAAAGCTAGAATGGTCATTGACTATTCACAACTTAATAAAATCACAAAAGCTGATGGTTACATTCTTCCAAATATGCAAAGTCTCATCCACCTTATAAAAGGAAAAATGATATTTTCATCTTTTGATCTAAAAATCTGCTTTCATCAAGTTAGATTTGAAGAATCAACAAAATCCCTTACGACCTTTAGTTGTCCACAAGGACACTTTCAATGGACATGTAGTACCTTTTGGCCTCAAACAGCTCCGGTATCTTCAAAGACATATGGATAATACTTTCAAAAACCTAAATGAATTTTGTTGTGTATACATTGATGATATCTTAGTTTTTTCGTAAAACGAAGAAGATCATGAACAACATGTTTTACAAGTTCTTAAAAAGGTTCAAAAGAAGGAATCGTTTTGTCAAAGAAAAAGCGAGAACTTTTTAAAGAAAAATTGGATACCTTGGATTGGAAATTTCTTACGGTTTTAAACAACTCAAGCCCCATATCCTTGACCATATCCAAAATTTTCCAAATGAAATTACGGACCAAAAACAACTTATGAGATTTTTAGGTTGTTTAAACTATCTTTGAATCATTTATTTTAACCTTGCAAAATGAGAGCACCTCTTCAAAAGAAACTCAAGAAAAATTACAAATGGAATTGGACTAAAGAAGATAGTCTTTACATTCAAAAGATTAAATCAAAATTAAAATATTCCATCGCTTTATCATCCTTTACCGGTGATAAAATGATTATTTGGCTGATGCTTCCCAAGATTTTTGGGGAGTATTAAAAGCCAAAACAGCTTTTTCTCGAAGAAGAAAAATTATGTAGTTACTCTTCCGGAACTTTTACAGATTCGTAAAAGAACTATCACATTAACGAAAAGGAAATCCTTGCTATGAAAAAGCAATCTCAAAGTTCGGACTCTACATTATTTCCAACAAATTTACGGTAAGAACAGACTCTTCGGTTTGTAAATCTTTCCTAAATTGCAAAATCCACCTACGATTACAAACAAGGTAGATTAATCGGATGGCAAATGTGGTTTAGCCATTATGATTTTGACATTGAAATCATTAAAAGTAAAGATAATTATCTTGCTGATTCCCTAACACGTGAATTGCATTTGTGCAGTTAAAATGTCAGACATTGAGAAACAATTGGAGGACCTTGAAGAACAATTGGAAATCAAAGAAATGGAAATCTGGTAATTAAGAAAAAATCTCTAATTTGAAAAAGAGATTAAAAGGCGACATTACCAAGAGTAATGAAACCAATGAAACATTACCACAAATTGTGAAGGATACATTTGAAAAAGTTCGCAAGAACCTGTGGATATTCAAAATCCGGTTTCAAATCCCCAACAAAAGACAAGATTACTCTCTTGTAGGATTTGGCACTTCAATGCTCGGTAAAAATTTTATGTCATCTTTGATGGCCCAAACCGTGGTTTTTATACCAATTGGGAGCAAGTTGAACCACTTGTCAAAAACAAACCATACAAACACAAAAGCTTCAAAGCATTCATTGATGCCCAAACAACTTTCCTTGAATTCCATAAAACAAAGGATCGGATCCTTCACCTTACAAACATCTCATTGATCATTCCCAATTATCTCTCGAGACCCCAACCTTTCCGAGAAAGACATCCGTTCTAGGCCAAGAATGCCTACTTTTCCAATCCACGAAAATCAAAGATTGTAAACTTCTCCTACAAAGAAGCTGTCCAAACAAGCCAAGAAAACTTTCCTGATAGATTCAAAAGTCTAGGAAAAACCCAAAGCAAAGAAAGTGCAACCCTTTCTGACATTGCACTTCAAGACTTTCTTTCTCTTGAAGGTGAAGCGAGTCATTTGTGATTCTCGCTCCCGAACAAACTTACATAGCACGTTTGAAAAGAAATTTGGTCGGGTTCATCTTTTTCAAGGAGCCGAGCCCACATTTGTAAGAAATGCATTTTATTGTGGTCTTATTAAGATGATGATCCCTAGTCAGGATTTTTAGGAATTATCCTTAATAGATCCAAAACTTTTACTGATGTTTAATTGATTTCAAAAATATGTTGTTAAAATCACGAACTACAAATCATTTTGAAATTTAACAAAGACCATACCTTTTGGGATGAAAACAATGTTTTATACAAAGGATATCATCATATCCAAATTAAAACTTCCCAACAAGTGTATTTGGACAAACTAAAAGAAGGACAATATTCTAGCGTTAGTGAGCTAATACTAGAAGATTGGAGATCCTTGTCATTTCAAAGGATTGTAACATCTTTAAAAACATTTAGTGGCGAATCCAAAGCCAAAGTAAACTTTCATTCAAAATACATTTTGGTTACCAGCAAAACCGGTGTCCCCATTACATCTGAAGCCGTCAAAATTATTTGTAATTTTGAAAAAAGTTTTTACAACTTGTTTAACACCACTCTTGAATATAATGGACATTTATGCGAAGCTCTTAAATCCAGTTTAGGAGAATACCATAATTGTAAATTTTGCAAAAACAAAGATACAAAAAACAAAGGAAAAGAAAAAGAAAAAGAGATTCATCTTGATGATATTGAAAATTTTGTAGAAGATGAATGTTCTCGAATTGAGAAAAGCGATCGACATTGTTGCGGTGCTTACCATTCGAATAAAATTTGAAATACCTTTTTGGCCGGATGTTTCCCTTGAAACGCGCGTGCCACGATTCTACACATACGTCCAAAAACAAATGATGGAATCTTTGAATTATCGATTTCAAAAGTTGGCGGACTCTGAGACATCAAGAATCGACCTCTTGCCAAAATTTTCCACATATCACTATCTTTGCACAAAGAAAAGTCAAAATCACTATTCATCTACGGTGAAAAGCGATTCCTTCTTTGTGCAATCACGGGATGAAAGGAGGAAAAATTCAGAAAGAAACAAAACACCTTTTGACAAAAGGATCACAGCTGGTCTAAGGCAAATAATGGAGCATCTTTTGGTGGTCTATAAAAGGAAGCCCATTCAGACATTCAAGGCATCGGCATCTTCACTCAAGAAATTTTTTCCTTTGTAAAAATTTCAGCCTACACAATGTATTGTAACTAAACTTACATTGATACATTAGATCCAGTTGGATCAAACATCTGTAATTAAATAAGCTAAAGAGATTTTTCTCTTAAGCTCGTGATAATAAAACTTTGTTTTAGAATCACATACTCTTTATATTCGGACGAAACTCGTTTCCTAAAAGCCATTACACCATTTAGGCGGGGAGGCCGTTGTAGTGTGTACGTGCAAAGGAGCTTGGAGTTAGCGAGAAAATACTAAGAGGCACCAACTAAAATCTGAGTAAGGCTTTTGAGATTAATGTTTGGTTTATTATTTTACGAGGAATTCAACATGGTATCTAGTGTATCTAGTTTCATTAATTTGTTTAAATTTCCGATCTTTCCATGAGTTTAAATACATTTATATAATGCGTTTAAAAATGGTATCGAGCCCATTTTAATATAAACTGGGCTTTTTAGATGGCTTTTAAACGCATTATATAAATGTATTTAAACCGCGGAAAGATCGGCATCTTCACTCAAGAAATTTTTTCCTTTGTAAAAATTTCACCCTCACACAATGTATTGTAACTAAACTTACATTGATACATTAGATCCAGTTGGATCAAACCTCTCGTAATTAAATAAGCTAAAGAGATTTTTCTCTTAAGCTTGTGATAATAAAACTTTGTTTTAGAATCACATACTCTTTATATTACGGACGAAACTCGTTTCCTAAAAGCCATTACACCATTTAGGCGGGAGGCCGTTGTAGTGTGCGTGCAAAGGAGCTCGGAGTTAGGCGAGAAAATACTAAGAGGCACCAACTAAAAACTGAGTAAGGCTTTTGAGATTAATGTTTGGTTTATTATTTTACGAGGAATTCAACATGGTATCTAGTGTATCTAGTTTCATTAATTTGTTTAAACAGTAAAAATACAAGAAAAGGAAAATTCGATTTTGAAAATTCAGAATCGAACCAGAATAGTCAAGTAAGAAAAATCCTTGAAAATATTTATGAATCATCCAATGATTTAGGACATCTTAATGTTCTATTGGCATTTGAAGATAATGAACTCGAAAAGATTGCTTCAATCTTCAAAAAGTCAACATAAATGATCAAGAAGTCATTCTACGACCAAATCAATTGAAAATCATCCGAAATAAACGATCCAATAACGAAGAGATAATAATTGAGAAAGTTACAAGAAGAAACTATCATACATGAAAGATTCTTCACAAACACCGACATTGGAGTAAAATTAGAGAACCAAAAGTAGAAAGCAAGCGGTCCCAATGGACTATGAACCTACATCATCAAACCCAAATGTATTACATCTAAAAAGCCCATTTTAATTGTTTGGGGGGGGGGGGGTTGTGTATGTCAAATACACACCCAAATATATAAAAAAAGAAAAAAAAAATTTAAAAAGGTCAAAATGGGCTATGATTGTTGGGGTATCTTAACTAAAATAGAAATTACTGAACCAAAAAAAAAAGGGAAGTGAGAACAACGAACCCGTTGGACAACAAGTCTTTCATAGTTTAAGGCAAGAATTTGGACTTTTAGAGATGGTGGATATTGCCTTGTACACAAATATTATGAGTGAAAACATTAAAAATGGTCTAGGATGAATGTTACCTATAGCACCAATTGCATCAAGACCATCAGTATCTTGTACCACTCCGAATTCTAGAGAATAATTACCCCCTCTAATCCCCACAATCTCTTTTTTGAAACCTAGATATGTAAAACAAAGCTAGATTGAAAAAAACAATTATTGAAAAGGCAGATTAATAAATAAAAAGAAGTGTATCATGCCACAACAAATATATACACTGCATAAAAAGGAGTTCCACGTATTTTTAAGGAAAAGACAAAGTAATAAAAAAGATAAGAGAAAAAATAAAGTGCTGATAATTTATGACATTAAAAATACCAACAATCAGAATGGTTCATGGTTGTCGAGCAACTCGACAACTATCATGGTAAAAAAGAAATTAGAAAAATGGTAAAAAAATTTGCTAAATATTTGGAAAAAAATATTGTCAAATGAAAAAAAATCATAAAAAGACAAAGGAAATATAAAGACCACATACCCAAAAAAAAAAAAAAAATCGCGTGAACAATAACACGACAACCATTGTCGAGTTACTGTTCAACTCGACAACTATTGTTGAGTTGAACAATAACTCGACAATGGTTGTTAAGTTGTGGTACATGCAATTTTTTTTATTTTTTTTATGTGGACTTTTCCATTTCTAATTTTTTTCACTTGACAAGATTTTTTTCGAGTGTGAACTTCAGAAAAAATTTCTTTTACATATATATTTTACTCTACAAGATTTTTTTTTTCTTTTTTTTCTTTTCCTCTTACAGTGTATAGATTGTTGTCGAGTTCTTGTCATTTTTTTTTTTTTTTTTTTTTTTTTTTTAGGTGGACTTTTCCATTTCTAATTTTTTTCACTTGACAATATTTTTTTCGAGTGTGAACTTTAGAAAAAATTTCTTTTACATATATATTTTACTCTACAAGATTTTTTTTTTCTTTTCCTTTTACAAAGGTATAGATTGTATTATTTTTAATTAAGTTTAAATATAATAGTTGAAATTTGTTGGTTGTCGAGTTATATGGTGAAAAAAATTAGAAAAATGGTAAAAATTTTGCTAAATATTTGAAAAAAATCTTGTCAAGTGAAAAAATTATAAAAAGACAAAAGAAATGGAAAAGTCCACAAAAAAAAAAAATCAGCATGAATGATAACTCGACAATGGTTGTCGAGTTCTGCATTCACGCAATTTTTTTTTTTTTTAGGTGGACTTTTCCATTTCTAATTTTTTTCCATTTGACAAGATTTTTTTCTTATCGAGTGTGAACTTCTCGAAAAATTTCTTTTACATATATATTTTACTCGACAATAATTTTTTTTTTTTCTTTTTTTTCTTTTCCTCTTACAATGTATAAATTGTATTATTTTTAATTAAGTTTAAATATAATAGTTGAAATTTGTTGATTGTCGAGTTATATGGTGAAAAAAATTAGAAAAATGGTAAAATATTTTACTAAATATTTGAAAAAAAATCTTGTCAAGTAAAAAAAATTATAAAACGACAAAGAAAATGGAAAAGTCATCATACAATAAAAAATAAAAATTCGTGTGAACAGTAACTCGACAATGGTTGTCAAGTTACTATTCATACAATTTTTTTTTTTTTTAATGTGGGTTTTTCCATTTCTATTTTTTTTTCACTTGACAAGATTTTTTTCGATGTGTGAACTTCGTAAAAAAAATTTCTTTTACATATATATTTTACCCTACAAGAAATTTTTTTTTTTTTTTTTTTTTCTTTTACGATTGTATAGATTGTATTATTTTAATTAAGTTTAAATATAATAGTTGAAATTTGTTGGTTGTCGAGTTATATGGTGAAAAAAAATTAGAAAAATGGAAAAAAATTTTGCTAAATATTTGAAAAAAAATCTTGTTAAGTGAAAAAAATTATAAAAAGACAAAGGATATGGAAAAGTCCACATACAAAAAAAAAAAAATCGTATGAATAGTAACTCGAGAATGGTTGTCGAGTTACTGTTCACGTAATTTTTTTTTTATGTGGACTTTTTCATTTCTAATTTTTTTCACTTGACCAGATTTTTTTTCTTGTCGAGTGTGAACCTCAGAAAAAATTTCTTTTACATATATATTTTACTCGACAATAATTTTTTTTTTCTTTTTTTTCTTTTCCTCTTATAGTGTATAGATTGTATTATTTTTAATTAAGTTTAAATATAATAGTTGAAATTTGTTGATTGTCGAGTTATATGGCAAAAAAAAAATTAGAAAAATGGTAAAAAATTTTGCTAAATATTTGAAAAAAAATTATAAAAAAACAAAAGAAATGGAAAAGTCATCATACAAAAAAAAAAAAAAAAAAAATCCGCGTGAACAATAACTCGACAACCATTGTCGAGTTACTATTCAACTCGACAAACTCATAGTAACTCGACAATGGTTAGTCCTGTTCACGCGAATTTTTTTTAAATTTTTTTTTTAGGTGGGCTTTACCATTTCTAATTTTTTTCACTTAACAAGATTTTTTTCGAGTGTGAACTTCAGAAAAAATAATTTTTACATATATATTTTACTCTACAAGATTTTTTTTCTTTTCCTTTTATAGTGTATAGATTGTATTATTTTTAATTAAGTTTAAATATGATAGCTGAAATTTGTTGGTTGTCGAGTTATATGGTGAAAAAATTAGAAAATGGTAAAAAATTTGCTAAATATTTGAAAAAAATCTTGTTAAGTGAAAAAATTAAAGAAAAGAGTTTAAAAAAAAAGAAATGAAAAAAGTCCACATATTTTATTTTTTTTTATGTGGGCTTTTCCATTTCTAATTTGTTTTAGTTGACAAGATTTTTTTCTTGTCGAGTGTGAACTTCAGAAAAAATTTCTTTTACATATATATTTTACTCGACAATAATTTTTTTTTCTTTTTTTCTTTTCTTCTTACAGTGTATAGATTGTATTATTTTTAAATAAGTTTAAATATAATAGTTGAAATTTGTTGATTGTCGAATAACTCGACAACCACAATATACATTCTATTTCCTTTCTTTTTGAAATTCTATTGCAAAGAACATGAAATTTATGAAGCCTGAGAGTCTTCACTTAAAAGAAGGCCGGCCTAGTGGATCATGCAGGTTTTGCTTCAATTTTAAAATTAGAAGAATCTGAAGTGATTCAATGTTCTTCAGACAAGTATAATATTATTCTAAAGCAATTGTTTGTATTATAGCAATTAGATTACTATAATCAAATCCAAAAAAAATGCTATGTCTATCATCTATTTACTATTCACTTTTCAACCAATACGATGTAGTTTTGGTATTTTACTATTCTTAGTTTTGTCCAAATCTCACTATTTTTGTAATAGCCTCAATTCTTGACTTTTGTGTGCTTGGTGGATTCTCATGTTTTGGTTACACGTTAATGATGTAAATTTGAAAGGTTTTGTTAAACTTCATATTTTTCTAAACTGCAGTTTCTATTGTCCAACTCAAAAATAAGCTGCACCTTATATATTAAGCATTTTTATATAATTCCAGTTGGAGACGATAGCCATGTGGGTTACCTAACAGTTGGCTTTGGTTTCACATAATTTCATGTTATATAACTCAAGTTGTGGACAATTTTGTAAACTGCGACAGCATGAATCCGAGAAATTGCCTACGATGTTTCGGTGAGCATTTTCGTATGCCGAAACATGCCTTCGGACTATCAAATTTTGATATGTGGTAGCTACATGAGTATTCTATGTTCTCTGAAAATTTCATATTGTTCGATGATCATTTTCTATGTCAAAGAAATTTTGTTACTCTATAACCGGGTGAAGAAATATGATTGAGCCCACTTTGGAATTAGTAAATGGAGTAACAAAAATTTCTTTGACATAGAAAACGATCACCGAACAATATGAAATTTTCAGAGAATATAAAATACTCATGTAGCTACCACATATCAAAATTTTATAATCCGACGGCATGTTTCGACTTACTAAAATGCTCACCGAAACATCTAGGCAGTTTCTCGAATTAATGTTGTCGTAGTTTACAAAATTATACATAACTTGAGTTATATAACATGAAATTATGTGAAACCAAAGCCAATGGTTAGGCAACCCATAGGGCTATCGTCTCCAACTAGAATTATGTAAAATACTTAATATATAAAGTGCAAAGCAGATTTTTGAGTTGGACAAAAAACTGCAGTTAGAAAAATATGAAGTTTAGCAAAACCTTTCAAATTCACATCATTAACGTGTAACCAAAACATGGGATTCCACCAAACACACAAAAGTCAAGAATTGCGGCTATTACAAAAATGGTGAGATTTGGACAAAACTAAGAATAGTAAAATACCAAAACTACGTCGTATTGATTGAAATGTGAATAGTAAACATGTGATAGACACTTATATTATAGTAAAGAAATATTGTAAATGTTTTCTTGTTGGAAAAAAAAAACAGTTACCATTGAGTAAGGTCCAAAAATTGAGTCTTCTTCACAAACAATTTCCTTATCCAAAAAAAAAAAAAAAGATGGTTCTAAATCTAATATAACATAAGAGTAAAATAAGAAAGTTATATTCATTTTTGCTTAGAAATAAGGTTTTTGTAATTTTTGAAAACACAATGAGTGTCTCTAATATTGTCAGTTAGAGCATCTCTAATGCACTCTGTTTATTGCAGTTTACGTGACAAGTAAAATAGAAAGACTTCCAATTTATGTGGCACTACGTCCATAGAATAGACGGTCAAATTAAAATTAATCTCCAATGCACTCCGTTTAATATTAAATGCTGACTCATTCTGTCTAGAAGTCTGTTTAAATATAGACACACTTCTAGACAGAGTTTATAATTTAATGTGCCTCATCAAGTAGACGAAGTCCTTGTCAGCATGTATTGGAGATGGTTTTTTATAACTCCGTTTATATATGTTTATGTGACACATCCAAAAAATTATAGACGGAGTGCATTAGAGATATTCTTAGTTAAGAGATGTCTTTAATATCATCTCTATTTCTTATCTTAATTTTACATGAATTTTATTATTTGTTCAATCTAACTTCTATACCATCTCTCAAACGGTCTCTCTTTGTCTACTTCTTATTCGCTCTAATTTTGTCTCTCTTTGTGAGAATTAAAGTGATGTCTAGTTTGTGAGCTCTAATTTTGTCTCTCTTTGTGAGAATTAAAGTGATGTCTAGTTTGTGAATTCTTGTTGTTTACAGTAATGTCGACTTCTTACTGGTAGAAAATCGGTGTTTTGAGTAGTTATGTGTTCCAGTATGTTGGGTGTGTGGTATGAAGAGTTTCTAGTGGATTAACTTGCATATTGGTGGATATGCCATTATTATGGGTTAATTATATAATATACTATCAAATTTTATATCTTATTTCATTTATATCACCCGATTTTAATTCATTTTATTTATACCATTAAATTTTAAAATTAGTTTCAATTAAATTACTTCGTTAACCAGTAGTTCATTGTTTTCTGATATAACACTACCATGTCATTAATTGGCTGATGTATCTTGCCATTTATGAAAGTGTTGTCCATGTGTATGAAATTTAAAATAAAAATACGTTTTTGACATCAATTAAACAATTTTGAGCCCAATGGTTGTCAAAATGGTTGATACAAAAACGTATTTTCAAACATAACTTTGACATCAGAAGCATAATTTTATTTTGAACTTCATACATATAGATAATACTTTCACACATGACGATATACATCAATCAATTAAAGACTCGTTAATGTCACGTCATAATTTTTGTCAAATAATGAACGGATGGTTAACAAAGTGGTTTAACTGAAAGTAATTTTAAAGTTCGATAATATAAATGAAACAAATTAAACTTTGATGATATAAATAAAATAGTGTATAAAATTCAGTACTATATGATGTAATTAACTCACTTATTGATTCATGTAAATATTTGGAGATTTCTAGTGCAAAGTAAGCCACATCTACTCTTGTAAAGTAGATCTCCAATGTAGACTAGGCTTTCGTGGTTGAACTGTGGGCCTACTGTTTTTTGTGGTTAATTTGTTTGATATGTGAATTGTGAAATTAATCCGAAATTTGGCAAAAGTCATAAAAAGTCGAAAATGACGAAGGCTATAACATTAAAAATCTAATATGAATAGACAGGGTTAGTTATGTAATTTTTGGATTTTGTGGCAAATTCTACAATTTAGGCTCTCCAATAGGTCCTTAAATTGTAGCATCTATTCAACATTCACAAATCTTTTATAGAATTAGTTGTTAACTAAAAATGAAAAAACAAACACGAGCACCCCTCGATATTAGGGTCATATTTGCCAAAAAAAAAATTTGGGTCAACTTCAGTAATCACAAACTTTTTTAAAAATAAAAATAAAAATTGGGCCCTTCAATTTTGGACCTGAAGCGATTATCTTACTCGTCTAGCCCAAAACCGACCCTGTATGTAGATATATAACAAAGGAAAATGTTAAAAAAAAACAAGAAAATAAAATCTTTACACTTTTTCTATCCAAAAAACCCAAATAATTTAAATTTGTCTTATAAATCAAGAAACCTACATTTTACTACCATAAATCCAAAGTATTTAACAAAGTCAAGATTTAACTATTCATTTTATGAGTAAACTTTTAGAAAGTGTTTGATATGTCTTCATTTGAAAATGATATAGGTCGTCCATACTGATTAATTTGAATACAATCTTTATAAATGAATTTGTGGAAGTAAGTCTCTTAAATTCACTTCTCTCAACTTCTCTTGACGTATAAAAATGTGATCGTGGTTGAAAATAAGATAGAAAATTTGTGCATGAAATTGCACCAAATTCCTGACTTGAAGATAAAAAGCAAATTAAATCAAAATATCTAAAGAATATTTTATGTATTTTCTAATCTTATTCTCATTAACAAGTCTTAGAATCTATATGAACACTAGATAGTTGGTGGCTTCAACAAAATGGTTGAGTTTCGAATTTGGAGACAAACTTGTCTTGTCGGCATAAAAGGTATGAACTGTAAACTACACTACGTGTCCTAATTTAGTTAAAATCGTGTTTGTAATTAGAAACCCTAAACATATAAAAGTCGATTTGCCAAATATAATAAAAGACTTTTGCCTCTTTATATCTTATTTTATCATACATAATTGGAGAGAGGCTTTTAAAAGACACAATAAATCAATCTTTCAATAATCTATTATAAAAGAGAAAAAAAAGAAAAGAAAAGAGCATTAGTTGGAATTTATAATCATTGGTTTGGAATTCTAATGTCCATGCCAGTACCAATCGTGCGTATATGTGTAAATATAAACTTATTTTTTGCTTCTATTATTAATTATTATTTTTATTTGGGTGGTGGGTGGATTGAGGTGGGGTGTGGGGTGTTGGAAGTGGACCGAGTGGTAATTTATTTGTCTAAATTTAAATTATAATTTAATTTGATCAATTGGTGAAATATATTTTTTATTCACACATTTCTTAAATTTACAATTTACTATCTATTTATTATCCATACATTTTATTACTATATGACCCACAACTTATAAGTATTTAAAAAATAATTTCAACAACGGCAAAACATGAAATAAGGCATACACTGAAAGAGCATAAAAAAAAAAAACTAACACAAATTTTATAAAAACTAATCTTATTTTTCGAAAATCTCATAATATTTTTATGTTGACGTTCTTTCTTCAACTTTGTCTTCTCACTTCCCTTTATTATCGACTAGTTCATTTCTTCTACAATTCCCAACCCTTTGCTGCTTTTTGTCACCCTCTCAAGTCCTTGTCCCATCTCCCTACTACTTGCGAGCCCTCCCATCCTCAATTCTCCGTATAACTTTGCACTACACAAACTATACCATTCCCAGCCCACTATATATGTTGAGGATAAATATAAAATCGTTATTTTGACCATTTAAAGAAGAAGAATATCTTTTACAATAAAAATATTTAAAGAATTTCACATAAAAATAAGTTCTTTTGAACTAATAATTAGAAAATAAAGCTATTTTTACTATGAACATAGTAAGAAGGCCATTTGAAAATTTCATCCTTCAAAAAGTTGGAGTAAATGAAAGAGAATTATTGATATAGAGACTAAAATAATAAAATTAAATATCTAATTGAAACCATATTTATATTTATGTAAAATATCTCTAATTTTATTTTTACACCTTATATCTAAATTTCGATGAGTTCAATAAAATAAATTTCTATTAAATCGATAATACAAATAACGTAAAATTACTTCTTTTTTACTAATCAAACATGCAATACAAAATCGAGACAATATTAATTATCTCTAACATTTAATTATTTCCTACATATTTACTCCCATATTATTGACATTTATTTGTTATTACCTCTTCAGATATTGCCTTATGGGGGGATTAGCACTACCAAATTAAGTTAGCAAGGAGTTAATGTGTCCATAAACTTCACATTTATAAATAACAACGTAAGGGCACATTTAATACATTATAACAAATAACACCGTGCAATATAATAAATAATATTTAATTTTATTTATGTAACAATCATCGATATTATCTGCTTTAACGAGTATTAAACATGTCATAAATTGTCCACCTAACGTATTAAACATTTTATAAACTTTTAATTAATGTGCTCAACATATTTCTCAATTTTGGGTCACTTTTTGTCAACCTGATATCCAACTGTTGAGATTTAGTGGGCCCAAATTCAATATAACGGTTGTTAATGCGTGTATGGAAAATCAAGTGTCATTTTTGTATTAAGCTCGGATGTTATTATCTCTAATTAAGACTTAAGTATTCCAGCAGTTAATACTGCGTTGTTGAGTGTCCACGTAGGACCAAACTAAGAAAGTGAACAAAAACCTTATTATTAAGCTAATTATAAGAAAATCACTGGAATTAATTATTATTTTAGTTTTTTATTACATAGTTGATTGCTTATATATAAGAACAATTTGTTATTAATGTACTATATATGAATGTTAATGTGCATGCGTGAAATTTAAAACTTGTGTAGAGAATATGTAACTTGGTAGTTGGTAGTTGATTCTAAAATTTAACTACTTATTTATTTGATAAACATAAAATAAAATACGGTAGCATTTTAATGAAAACTAAAGATAGATTACTCTGAATTAATAGACACGAACAGTTGAATAAAGTGTTGATGTTATGTCCGTTAGTTTTTTTAGCGATTTTCTTTTATACGTTTTGTATCGTGATAGTCTCGACATATTTTCTAGACTAAATAGTCATGTCTTATTGAATTTGTGGTTGTGAGTGAAGAAGGCTTCACATTTGACCAAGTACTTAGTGAATAAGCATTGATAATAGGTATGATATGTAAGCTGCACATTGTCGCACAATTTTGCTGTGTTAAATTGAGAGCAACATATTTTACTATTTTGCGTAGTTATATCTAATATACGAATACTATGAATAATGTTTTGTATAATCACTCGTGGTTAGCAATATAGTGGCATTAAGAGATAGGTACAATAAAATGAAAAAAATATGAGACCCTTCAAATTAAATATATAATTTAATGTCGTTACATTATTAGGTGGATTAGTGCTAAATACTAGTAGTGATATGTGGTATTACCCATAAAACAGTGGCAACCTTAATGATTATCAAATTATTGTCAAACATCAGGGCCCATTTGAGTTACACAAAAGCGTAAGGATCATTTAGCAAAAAAAATGAGAATCCTAACTACTGTATTTAATCATGCAATTAAAGCTTCCGTTACTTGGGCAAAGTTACACCAAAAGTTCTCCACCTATTTGTATATGTAGAATTAAGTGCATATTCATTGTCTCTGACAAAATTGGTACCAATTTTTTAATTATTTAACAAGTAGGTCCCAAATATATGGATTTTGTCTAATTTTGTGTCTAACCCATCAAATGAGTTGACTGTGATCATGACTTTTTGTTTGAAAAGACATCATACTCTCCATTTAATTCAAAAAATAAAAATATTGAAAACTAAAAATACAATAATTGCCTTGCAAATTAAAACATGAAGAAAGGCATAAAGAAATACTGAAATGGATTATAATGAGAAGAGACAGGAAGTGGACAATAGTGGAGAGGGAGGGAATTGGGCTTGGATGAGATGAGGTATGAAAGGGACAAAGATCTAGACTAAGATCATGTAAATTGAGCCATTTAAATTATCACATTCACTTTAAAATAATACTCTACGAACACGTCTAAAACAAATTTAAAAGGAGAGAATTTTTTATATGCGTCTTAATGTGTGCTAAACATATCCTTAATCTATTTTTGAGGGCTCACTTGCTATATTAATTGAATAATGGGACTGATTTGCTGTAAAAATAGTAATGATGACTTGGCTGCAAATTTACCTATAAAAAGTTGAAACCGGTGAGTATGTTTTTCTTTATTGTATATCCATATATGGCATATCAGACACCCTATGTTTCTCTCTCCTCATTGCCATATAACGTAATCGAAACTGATGAATAAATCAGAATAAAGAAAAGCCAGTGGAGTCCGATACAAAGTGGGTGGAGAAAAAGCCAAATTGTACAGCTGCAAAACAAAACACTCCGACACCTCCGTCTCTTCTCAATGCCTGAAATTCCGGCGAATCACGGGCCGCATTCTCATCGGGAACTTTAGATTCCGGCAATTCCTCCCTCTAAACTTCAATCTCTTAACTCTCTAACATAAACTTCTGTTTCTGAGAAAACAACCAGTTAGAAAATTTCTGCGTGATTGCTTGTTAAAGTTTCTGTGTCGATATTTTATTTAGTGCCTCTACAGTGCATTATTTACGACTCTTCCTTTTGGTACTCTTATCCGATCTCGTTTGGTGGAAGGTAAAGAAATGCTAGATCGACTCCGATTCTCCATTTTTATATATAGATTTTTCACTTGAGCCATACAGGTTTATTGTTATTATGGAAACTCTGATTTCATGTATTTACTTTTCGATTTTTGCTTATTTTGCTGAAACTTGCAAGGTTTTAGTACCCAGTTTGCGTTGCTTTTGAACTTTTAACAGTTCGTTTGATTGGAAATATGCTCATTTTAGCTTATAGTTAGTAATTTTGGTTACAATTAAAGGCGATTGCTGGGGAAAGTAAAGCAACTAATTCTGATTCTGTTTCCTCGCGATGTTTTCAGTTGAATCGATTTGGGGGATTGTACGTTGTTTGATGCTTCAATTTGTAGCTTTAATTGAATTCAATTTGATAAGCTTGGAGTTTATTCAGTCTTTTTAGTGATTGTAACTGCTTGACTCGAGGTTTTGTGGGAATATGCTGAAATTTATTCAGTATAGGGACATAGGTCTTGTTTTTGTTATTCTTTCTGCCATTCTTTTCCTGTTCACATAAATGTAGGCAATTCTTGCGTAGTGTAACTTGATTGGTTGCTGAAAACAACTTATTGATCTCATTTTTCCCCTCATTATCTTTCCTCTCTACATTGATCTCCTTTCTAGGTAGCTTCGGATCGGTCATCTTAATGTATTAATTTAATTCTGATCTCCAACACGACCTTGCACATGCACACTTTTCATAAAATGAGTGACATGCGAGACTTGAACCTAGGTCTTTTGCCTGCTAAGCTACCATGTTGAGGGGCTACATAATTCATTTACATCTTGTCTTCAACAGGGATGATTCTGAATTCAACCTTTCCTATTCTTTTTTCTAATTGGTTCTTCTTTCCTCGGGGTTGGGGGGGTATGGATTGTGAAGATTTTGCAAATGCAAATGTTTTCAAACCTTAAGCTGAAACTCTTCCATTTATTTAACAATCAATGAGGCTAAATCGAGCAAATTTTCTTGTGTGCTTCTAGCTATATTTTCGTTCTCATTTAATTTTTATTGCAATTTTTGGTGTATTAATGCAGTTTGATGTGCTATGCAGGGTACTGGGATGAATGGAATTTCACCAAAATGGCAAGAATGAGAATTTTGAAAAAACATTTCCAGGATGCTTGGGCAGAATGGTGAACCTTTTTGACATGAATGCAGGGCTGGCAGGAAATAGGCTGCTTACTGATAAACCGCATCGAGATGGTGCTTACCCATTTCGATATTCCTTTCTACCATGTCTTATATTAGCATGCAGTAAATTAGAGTGAGAACGTTAATGTTGATGTTTTATACTGTAAGAATATCATCTAGCGTCGGTTGTTTGTTTTCACAATATGTTTCGCATTGTCACATTGACTGTGATGAAATTGAGAGGACAATGTTGGGTAATAGTTGTGCATTTACCCTTTCAAAACATATATTTGGAAATTATCTCATTGATTGCTTTGTTATCTAACACCCATCCCAGATCTTTTTCAAATTGGGTTCTGTGACAAAATAATGGCTGGTATAGATAGCAAAAAATACAGATATTGCCATTGGTGACCAGATATGATTTTTTATTCATGAACTTGTTTTCTACATCATAGGTTATTTTCTTTTTCCTCTTTTTTGCCCCTTCTACTTTTTTCTGAGGTCACAGTTGGACAGTTTCTGTCCTCTTAACTGTGCATTTCCGGACGATAATGTCAAGGCCCAAGGGTGCAATTTAACACATAATAACTGCTGCACAGGTTTGCCTCTCTCAAGTAGCCAATCAGATGTAGCAAGGAAGAGTCCATCTTCTGACCAAGTAGAGGACCAAGTGGTACATTTTCTATTTGATACTAAATGAGAATGTGCTTTATGGAAGCATATTTTGCCAAATATTTTACAGAATCTATTTCTCTGATACTGATTATATATTATTTTTGTGAGGCATCAGATGGTGTCTGAGATGAGGAGAAATTGTTCAAACGGGAAATCAAATGGCACACCCATTAAGATGCTCATAGCCCAAGAAATGTCCAAGGAAGTAGACTCTAAGCGTATTCCACCTAATGTGGTAGCCAAGTTGATGGGCCTGGAAGCTCTTCCACAGCAGCAACCTAATTCAGCTACACAAAGAAGCTATGACAGAGGTTACTCTCGAAGTCATTCAGATATACCGATGGGTTGCCGGGAGCAACAGAATGAGTTCTTTCAATATGCAGAGCCAAATGAATACAAAGATGTTTATGAAATACGACAAGAGTCTCAGAAAGCAAACTGTACGAGAGATAAATCACCACTTCAGGGCAGATATGATGAAACTATGAATGACAGAAAGATAGCTGCTGTTCGTCAGAAATTCATTGAAGCCAAAAGCTTGTCTACAGATGAAAAACTTCGCCAGTCTAAGCAATTCCAAGATGCATTAGAATTTTTAAATTCCAATAAAGATTTATTCCTCAGGTGTATGCAAGAAACAAATCCAGTGTTTTCTCCACAGTGCAACCATCTGCAGTCCATTCCTCCTGCAGAGACAAAGAGAATTACCATCCTTAGACCTTCTAAGATGGTGAACAATAATAATTTAGCTGGAGAAGGCAATATAAATGAAAAAAAAATGAAGAAGGGTGTCTGTGTGGGGCAGTTGAATGGGTTAGAGAAACGCCATTCGGGATCTTTCCCTCCAGCAAATTGGAACATTGATCAACATCCTACCCAACCAACGCGAATAATAGTTCTGAAACCATGCCCCGTGAAACTGCACAACATAAAGGCCACGGAACTGTCACATTCTGAATCACCAAGGATGTTAAGCGAAGAATTTTTAGGGGATGTAGAAGATGACAAGAATCAAGAATCAAGAGAAATTGCAAAGGCAATAACCCAGCAGATGCGCGAAAACCTAGGCAAGCATCGTAGGGATGAAACTTTGCTTTCTTCTGTGTGCTCCAATGGATATGTTGGCGATGAAAGTTCTTGTAATAAATCAGAAATTGAATATGCAGCCGGTGATCTCAGTGATTCAGAAGTTATGTCACCCGTATTTCGGCACTCTTGGGATTATGTTAATAGGTATTCTAGCCCTTACTACTCCTCTTCATTTAGCCGTGCATCTTATTCTCCAGACTCATCAGTTTGCAGAGAAGCAAAGAAACGTTTATCTGAACGATGGGCCCTGATGGCATCTAATGGGAGTTGTCTAGGACAAAAACATATGCAGAGAAGTTCTAGCACTTTGGGTGAAATGCTTGCTCTTTCTGAGACAAAGAAGGCAGGAAGGCCTGAGGAAGAATGTAGTTTTAAGGAAGAACGTAGGGATTCAAATTCTCACTTCATCAGCGATCAGAGAAAGGATGAGAATGTGCATAATTCACCTAGGAATCTCTTGAGGTCAAAATCTGTTCCTGTATCTTTTACTGAGTTTGGCACCAGGCTCAATGTAGTCACCCCAGATCCAGATAGCAGTGACAACCCAGAGGTTCGTGAGGAGGCCACTAAGACGAGGAGTGTAAAATCATCATTGAAAGGGACGGTTGCAAGTTTGTTTTTCTCTAAGAACAGAAAAACTAGTAAACATAAATCTAGCTCGTCTGTATCCCATGAGGAATGCTGCTCTTCTGGAATGCTTTCTGGACAAATTGTCAACGGTAAAAATGGAAATCTTAGCCATAAAATGTCCGACTGCTTGCCACCTCATCTGAAGGAGCCATCGAGTATTGCATCTTCCCCATATCAAGTTGGCAAGCAGGGCATAATATCACCAGAGGTAATTTCACTGTATTAGTGAGTGTTTATGTCCACTCTTGTATCTGTTAATTAATGCCTGTCTGTCTAGCTTTGAACGTTATTCTGGTGAAATTAGTGACAAAGGTGGCCTTTTCTGATGATTGATTAATTCTGTTTGAAACAATTGGTCTAAGAAAGCACTTTGTGGTTCAATTATATCTTATCTGGGCAGTGGTCTGACTTCGATAAATATTTGATGGTTATAAAAAGTTGCAATGAATTTATCAGCTGGAAGATAAAAATAGGTCTACAGTAATTGATGATGAAGAAGTTAACAGAATTATTCTCAATATGGTTTTTATAATGCATATTGGGCTTTGATTAAGGTTGGTCCTAACTTTGCCTATATTTGCTTACTTTCTTGTGAACGTCATTTAGTGACAATGCTCTCTTTTGTAACTTGAAGTGTTACTGAGTTAGTAACCAGCATTATAATTGACATTAATGCATATTCATATTATTCCAAAAACTGGTGACCAGCATTGCTAACATTTATCTACTTTTGTAGGCTGGATTGTCCGTAACAAGATCTACTGCACCTGGACACCTTAGTGAGAACCAAGACCAACCAAGTCCAATATCAGTTTTAGATCCATTCTTTGAAGAGGAAGAACATACAACACCAGACTCTACTGGTCATATCAAGCCAGACCAACACAGTAAAATTTCTCAGCTTTCAAATACTCTTCTTTACGTGTTCGTTTCTATTGTAATGTCTAATTGTTTTCCTTGTATCCCCATCCCTATCATCCAAATAAACAGGTCTCGAGTTTCCAGTTCATCATATCAAATCAAACTTGATTGACAAATCACCACCCATAGGATCTATTGCTCGTACTCTATCATGGGATGATTTGTATGCGGATACAGCATCTTCATATCATTCAAAACCGTCCTTGCCCACACAAGCAGCTGAGGAAGAAGAACGAGAATGGTTTTTCTTTGTTCAGACATTATTAACCGCAGCTGGTCTCATTGGTGAGGTACAATCGGACTCAATTTTGGCTAGATGGCATTCATCTGAAAGCCCACTTGACCCATCATTAAGGGACAACTACACTGATTTTCAAGGCAAGGAGACACTGCATGAAGCCAAGCGAAGGCAAAAGAGATCAACTCAAAAACTCGTGTTTGATTGTGTCAATGCAGCGTTAGTGGACATTGCAGGATATGGGTCGGACTCATGGGAAAGAGCCAATGCATCATTAAGAATGGTGGATCAGGTGTGGGCCCGCATTAATACGTGGATTTGTGGCCATTTTTTGGGCGATTGTGGGGACGATTACAGCCTGCTGGTGGAGAGAATGGTGAGAAAGGAGGTGTTGGGGAAGGGGTGGGTTGATTGTTTGAGATTGGAGATGGATAATTTAGGGAAGGAAATTGAAGGGAAGTTGCTGGAAGATCTTGTGCAGGAGGCTGTGGAGGAAATGACAGATAGGATATGATGAGGTATTTATCGTTTTTCGTAGCTTATATTCTTTCTTTATTACATCTCAATTATTTGTGTATTATTATATTTTCATTATAATGGTCACAGCCAATCTCTAATTTAGTGCTGCAAATCTGCATCCAATTTATGCGTGTAATTTTATACATTTATTTTCATTTATTCTCCAACACAAGTTGGCTTGTTTGGTGAACTAGAGAGTTAGACAATGTCAAAGAAGAAAAAGTAGGGGTATTCGGCTCGGCCCATTGACACCAGTGCCCTATCCGGTCTGTGATTAGGCTAGATATCTACATTTCTCCCAAAAACTGAAAAATACTTCTATTTTTTTTTTGTATTTCTTTGAGTTTTACTTACATCTAATTAACACTTATTAAAAAATGCTTATTGTCCAACTTACCATTCTAAACACAAACCACACAATACCAAACCCTAGAAAGGTACACCCCACCACCTCACCCAATGCAGTTGCCTGCCGCCACTGAGACTCCTCCAGCCCGCTGCTGCCCGACCAGCACCATCAGAAAATTTTAAATCTGTATTTTTTGGAAATCAAATTGTTTAGAGATGCAAAAGTTCAGATGTCATTCATCAATATGTGTGGAGCGGGACTCAAATTGTTTAGTATTTGTTTGAAATCTGTATTTCTAATTGTTTTTTCCAGTCCGCTTGTGCGGGTCTAAAATTCTGTGTGGCCTTTTCTCCAATGGGTGGTGGATGAATGGTGTTGGAGTGGGGAAATCGGTAGTTTTTATCCTGAATTTTAGAGTTGCTGTAAAAATGAGATTTTTGGGAGGAATGAATAATCCGCATAAGAGTGTTGCTCCTGTGTTCAGCCACCGGAGTTTCTGAAAGATTCATTTCCTTCCCCCAATCTCTGCCTCACCATCAGTAAGTAGTGTTTTTTATCTGAAATTTTCAGATCGATCTAGATCTGGATCTAGAATTTCAAGTGGATTCATGGGTCTGAGTGTTGAAATAGGGCGTTGAGAGCAGTTGGAGGTGGTTGAAATGGTTGTTTATAATGGACAAAATAGTGGTCGTTGATTGTAAATTAGTGTGAGGTGATGGTGGTGGCGGAAAGCTGTAGCATGGTGAGAATTAGTGTCGGATGGGATGGTGTTAAGGTTTGGGATGGGGCAATAACACATTTACCCTACAAATCAATGCATTCACCTTATCCTTCTTTGGAGAGTCTCGAGCACGATGAGGACCCGTTGCAAATGAAACAACCACCACAAGTTTTCCCCTGCTTTTGGGGTGAATCACATTCTTTAGATTTTGAAGGTTGATCTCGCCTGTCAGTTTCGGCCCATCTTTTGAAGTTGTCTCCTGCTTTTGCCATTTTAATGCTTCCTCATGGACAATAAATCATGCCCAATCTTAATTCCACCAAACCATCGGCTACAGCATTTGCCGAAGGTAAGTCTTTCCTCCTTGCCTTCGCAAATCGGCCTCTGCCCAATGTCTGCAGCTCAACATAAAGTTAAAAGTTTGTTCTCCTCAGACATGTTCTTGATATCAAGCATCAACGAACAAAACTCCTTCACATATCTTTGAACTGTGACCTTTTGCCTCAGATTTCTCAACGGTTCCCTTGCAATCCACACAGTATTGCAAGGTAAAAACTGATGATTCCCAAAGAAAATTCTCCAACTCTTCCGAGTCCATCAAAGGGTTTTGGCTCGGGCACTCTGATTTTCGAGGTTGCAACTGCATCTAGGACTCCACATTGTCCTTTTCATGAACAAAACATCAGCTTCCAGAATCACTAGTCGGGTAGTCACGTTGTGTGTGAGGGTCATCACATCCCCCAACATGGACGTGAGTTTCTTGTTCGTTTCAGCAGCAAGGGCCTCAAAGGCTTGATTCATTTCGGCGTGCAACACTCGTTGATCATGCACCTGTGTTGCCAAATTGACATCATCAGTCATAAGAGTACCAACGAAATCCTCCGACATAGCAACTCGATCCTTTAGATTTTGGCTCAACATAGTCTCAAACAAGTCTCATTTTCTTGCCCAAACGGTCTCATATCAGTCGTTACAGGGTTCAACACTTAAATTGAGTATGTTGCGATGGCACCAAGGTTTAACGCCTCAGTCAGCCTAAAAACGCATGGTGTTTGCACAAAATCAATTGGAACAAGCAACATAAACTTTAAAGGAACATAAATGAAGAACAGATGCAAAACACAGCATTCATGAACTATTTCCAAACATTATTACTCAAAAATAAAGGAAACGCTAAAATGTGTGAAAGGCCAACACAAACTCTGTTTGTACACCATATTCAATTAATAAATACTCAATTTTTTAATTAGTTAATAAATTAAAATTTAGAATATATACTACATTACACATAATTAAAGAAGAGGAAAATTTGCAGTGGAAGTTCCCAGTTTATGAATTATGGTAAATTGGATTTCACCCTTTTTTTTTTCCTCGACAAATTGACCTCAACTTTTTAAATTTGTAAAACTTTAATGCTAATGAACGTTTTTTTTTCATGTACTCGTTAAAATATGAAAAAGCACTTGCAGTGTACATTGCATTGCATTGTTTGAGGAGTAACATATGTAAAAATAAATAATTTTAATGAGAATAAGGATAATTGGACATTTACTTATCTTATTATTTCCAAATTTTAATTTATATATATAATGTAGCATTAATTAGTAGTATTTTTTTTTTTTTACTATATTCTAAAAAAGATTGAACCTCAACTTTTAGGACTTCCACCACCCCTGCCTTGGGACTTTGGTGATTGATGAAATCGTAGAATATGTCTCAGTGGAGTAGAATTGAGAGCTTGCTTTTTAACTGCGCGCTTGCAAAGAGCATCTTTCATACCAAAGGCAGGAATCGATCCTCCACCCTGCAACTGTCAGTGAAATTGATATTACTTCACTCTCGCCTTACAACTAACTGAACTATGTCATGAGGATTTGATTTTTTTTTTATTTTTTTTGATTTTGATTTTTTTTGTATTCTAGTTTGTAGATAGGATGGATAAGTATTAGATTAAAGAAAATTTGAACTTATGCTATTCGTTCTGTATATCCAATAATGAGATGAGGTGAAAGAATTTGTATCTGAGTGTATTCATAATTCCATTTTCTGCACCAAAACTTGTACTGAATGAATAAAAGTTATCCTGACTCACTGACATGAAAACTTGCCATATTGCCAAATTAAATGGCCGAAAATTGAGGTATTACTTAAATGGACTTCTGAGTTCTGACACCCAATACCAGCAACTGCATCTGTATTTTGACTATTACTAAATTTGACTAATTCTTCGCTTCTTATTCAACTGTCTTGAAGAGTTCTGGTTCTAATTATGTTTAAGAATATTTATAAATATTTATTTTTTATTTACATATTTGTAAGATATGTTATTTATTTATAATCTCATTTTTTTAACTAAAATCATTTAGTTCCATCCATGTCTTTTATATTCTATTATTTTGTTAAATTATAATTGATTAATGACTAAAGTGAGACTATTAGTGTGTGACTTTGAATGATTCTTTAAAAAAGTATATTCTTAAGCAGATTGAGTAAGTTTCAAATTGTTTATAAATATATTAAAATCTAACCGTTTGTCATTTTTTTTAGGGATAATTGCATCAAAGGTTCCCAATGTTTCAAAATCGTTGGGAATATGCCCCTAACCTAAAATAATTGCACCAAACGTCCCCCAATGTTTTAAAAAATAGGCATGAGAGGTCCCTCTTCACACTTTCCGTCAAATTTTGCCGTTAAAATAGAAGTGTGGACTGCACACACAATTTTATTCCAAAAAAGGCAATTAGGAATGGCAGAGCAAAAGTGTCAAAAGAGACAGTTGATCCCTCATGTCCTTCTCTCTCTTCTCCTTCACTCTATTTTCCTCCTCCTCTTCTACGAGACCAGCTACGACAGCATAGTTTCTGTATTTATCAGTCGACACTTTAGATGTTGAAGAGGTTTGGCCACTTGGTTTAGCATCAGCTATGGATCCTGCGCCTCCTGAGCTTGTTGTGGTTGTTTCTTCTTGTTTAGGACCCTGGGAGTGATAAACCATCAAACGTGAGTTGAAGCTAAAATATCAGGCATCGACAAAGAAACAAAAAAAATATATATAAAATGTAACTAAAGATGAAATGCGTTGAAAAACTTCAAAAATAATGCATCTTGAATAACACGGAATTGGAAGTACATATAATTTTTAATCGACATGGTAACTTGACTTTTGGTAAGTTGAAAATTCTTAGGTTTCAAAAAGCTTGATCATCAAGCGGTGATACCGATTTCTTTACCATGTAAATAACTAAACTTAGTCAAATGTTCTTAATTGATTGATTGAGTTCAGTTTTATATCCCTTGGATTGGGATTTAGTAGCTTCCACCAAAAATAAATATAATATGATCGTTTTAAGATCTACCTTGAAGAGTCCATTTACTCAAACCAATATTTATTCTTCAATGCTCCACCGAATCCATTCAAGAACAATCTGCAGGGCCGACACAAAAAACAATTGAAATTTTTTGAATAAATAAATCTCTTTCTGATTCTCACGTCTTGTTATCTTTACCATTCCTTCAATTCAACTCCACTAACCGCATTACATTATACATAAAGAAAAAAATAATACTTCTTCAATATTTCCCTCCAAACAAAACCTCATTTCCAGCCAAGAGTCTTGTTTTTCTTTAATAGAATGCCAAATCTCAACTCAAGATTTCTTTATTCAAGAAAACATAAAGAACCAATATTTTCTCTTGAATAAAATAATAATCTTGGAGCAAGAATATTTAAAGGATCTCATTTATTGATTTGTTCAACCCTTGTAACGATGACAGAGGTGCTCCACTCATCTTCTTCCTCTTCTTCTCCTTCAATATCCACACCTACCCACAATGCCACATTGTTTCATCAGACTCAGTCATATGCGCTTGAGGAGGGGCTTTCTGGTGTGACGGGCGGTGACATAGAAGAGGAGGAGGAAAATAGAGTGAAGGAGAAGAGAGAGAAGGACATGAGGGATCAACTGTTTCTTTTGGCACTTTTGCCCGCCATTCCCAATCGCCTTTTTGGAATAAAATTGCGCGTGCAATCCACACTTCTGTTTTAACGGCGAAATTTGACGGAAAGTGTGAAGAGGGACCTCCCATGCCTATTTTTTAAAACATTGGGGACGTTTGGTACAATTATTTTAGGTTAGGGACATATCTCCAACAATTTTGAAACGTTGAGGACCTTTGATGCAATTATCCTTTTTTTAATGGTTAGTTTCAAAGATAAGAATACTCTCTTAACTATTTTATTGACTCAAAATACAAATTAATTTTCTCTTTGATCCCACCACTGGTTGTACTTTATATAGTCTTTACCATAGAATTCAATTTCAAATAAAATTATGATGAAATTGAACAAAGTTCTTTGAATTGTTGGAAAATTGAGGAATACCCAAGAAAATGGTCATTGTTAACTTAGCATCAACTAATTATATCACGAAAAGAGAAAGTGTACACTTCTTCCACTTCATAGTGGTTAGGACCGTTAAGTCATCCTTGCATATTCTAATTAAAGACTTTCCATTTCAAGATTATTCTCTTAATCGTATTATTAAATTAAGCGCATGTTTGATAGTGTTGAAATTATTTTTTAAGTGCTGAAATTATGAGTTGTTGGTGAATGTGTGGATAAAAAGTAGATTGTAAGTTGTGACTCTTACGAAATGTGTGGATAAAATGTATATTTAACAAGTTGAAATTACCTCAAACATGTGTTAATACTCTCTTCTTAATCGAGGAATTCCTGGAAATATCTTCTGCCAGTAGGCTCAAAATACATCAACAGCCATGAATTCACTGAACTTGTACACCATCACAGTGTATGTACAGTCCTTTGAGCAGACATTGTCTTGAATGGCCCATCAATAAGTAGGTCATACGCTATGCAAAATTATGGTGTTGCTTACTTTATACACTAGAAAGTCAAATAATTTTGGATGGATAATGTGTTTTGTAAAAATAAAAAGTAAAAGTATTTTAGTAGTTGAAAGAGGGGGGTGAAATGTGAATGTTCAACTGCCAATTATTTAAGAGCCTAAAACAGTCTCTGCACCATATTTGCTTTCTATCAAATAAGCGAGCGTGTAAATTTATATTATTTTTTCTCTGCATTTATTATCGATGTTATGAATGTCATTCTATTCGAGATGAGCATGACCACTTAATGCAATTGAAATATACGAAAAATGAATAATATATTCAAACGCTCATCACTTCAACTTAATATTGAAAATTCGACACGAAAAATGGAGAAAAGTTTTTTAATAAGAAAACAAATCTAACAACAAATAAACCCTACTCATGACTTCATGACATTGTATTTTTTTGGTAAAAATGAGTTTTTTTAAGATTTTATCGACTTTTCAAAAAGTAGTGTAAAAATACAAAAGAACTTTAGCGAAAAAATAGATTTTTTTGGGAAAGAATTGCAACTAAGTTAATAAAAGTCCTACAAAAGAACTTTAAATCTGGTGCAAGTTTAAAATATTTTTTAAAAAAATTTTAAAAGATTTTGAAAAAGTTGTTAGAATATATGATTGAAAAGTTGATAAAATTATAAGTCTCATAAAATATGTGGTTGAAAATAAATTTAAGAAAAAAAATAGTATAAAAAAATTCATACCAAACATACTATAAATCTCTACCTCCTACGTAACACACAATAGTCATCACTTAAAATAAAATAAATGTATTAATTAAATAAAAATGGAAATATTGCCCAGAAGCCTTGCCTCTGTGTGCGTGTCAATTTTCAATCTCTCGAAAGTAAAACAAGTCATAATCATTATGCATATAATTGTAGATGAAATAAAATCAATAGCAATTGTTCTAAACTGTGACTATGATTTATTGTCAAAAACATAAATTCCAATTTAAATATTCATATTACAAGTTTTATCATAAATCCTAGCACAATAATACGCTTAGCCACTCATGATAAAAACACAAAAGTAACCATAAAAATTGTAATTCATCACCCTGAAAGTTAATGAAATCAAAGGGATATTCTTCGTTCTTGATCTTCAATCTAGATGAACTTGAAGTAGTAGCTTGATCTTTTCGCCCTAAGAATTAATAAATTGTTCGTCCCCAAATATCCCCCTCTTAAGTGTGTGAAATTCTCTATTTATAGACTCTTCATATCCCTAGAAAAGTCTCAAAAATCGTCTAAAATCGCGTGAATATTAGTTTTCTAATTATAGCAAAATTCTGAAAAGGACGTGAACCATGCGATCACTCAGTGTAAAATTGGGCGATCACTTGGTTATACATTTGAAGATTTTGTTAATTTCACTCATTTATCAAGCGATTACTTGGTTATAAAGTTGGTGATCACCGTTTAGATTTTTCCTACTTTTCACTTTGGTCCTTTAACAATTTACACAAGTTGTCCTTGATCATTCAGATAAATTCACTTCAGTCCTCAAACTTTGATTTTTTGCTTTCTTAATTATTTTCATTATAAATTCTTCAGCTTCTTGTATTGTGCAGGTCAATCCAAATAGTTTCCAATACTCCATCATATCAATCACATGTTTTTTGTTTCTCTTCCAATTGCTCCAAATCGGGTCTATAACTAAAACGAAAATAATAGAATAAAAAATAAGGATATACTTGACGAAATAAACAGATAAAAGTCTGAAAATTTGTGCAAAATAAGTGCACATATTGCATAATTATCATTGGTGCTATTAGGTATTACAAGAGTTCCACTAACATATTCTTACAATTTTTTATCCTTAAGAAAATTCTTCATCATAGTATTCCAATACGAATAATCATTACCAATTAATCTTACGCTAATAGATTAAAGTGAATCATCCATTTCAATTACCATTATGGAATCTAGAGGTGTCAATCTGGGTCAGGTGGGTCGGGTCGGGTCGATCTGCCTCCGATGAAGCCTAGTGAGGGCCTACATTAGAAAAAGCCCACGCCACGACGGGTTGCGGGCCGGGTCAACCCAGCCCACAAAAATGAACACGAGCCCGGCCCACCCGTCGGCCCATCCAGGTCGAGCCCATGTGGGCCGCGGTTCAACCCGGTTCAGCTCGTATGAATAAAAAATTTTTTTTTTTGAAATTACTAAAAAAATTTAGTTACCTATTATAATTAAAAAATATATATTTATATATATAGCAAAACATTTGTTAAATTACTAAATAAAAAATAAATAACAATGATAAATTCACATTTGTTAATTTTTTAATTCAATTTCTATTTTTATATATATTTAAAGACTTAAACAACACTCATCTGTCACATCTTTCACTTTAAACGACTCTATATCATCTATAAAAAAAATCAAAATAGGCCAGCAGTTAAAGGTCGAACTGCCCTAGCCGTAAACAGTCCGTCCGATTCACGGGCCGATTTGTGGTTCGGCCTCCTCAGCCCGTGAACGGTCGGCCCGCGATTTTGGGTCGAGACGAGTGGACTGATGCGGGTTCGGCCAGCTCACCCGTCTTGACACCTCTAATGGAGTCAAGCAATAGAATTGTGAATCAAATAAAATCAAGAGTATACAACTCCTGAAATCAACAACACAAAAAGAAACCAAACAATCTATCCTTATACACGTACGTCCACCAAAAAACCAAACGAACACCACCAAACGATCACAAATTATGTTATAAAGAAACTGTCTCAAAAGATCATGCTAAACAAAGCTTCTACGTTTCCTCACGTGCCACTTCTGTCTCAATGCGTGGGCTTCACGCACCACCGCTGTCACTGCGTATCGACCCTCATGCGTTGGATATTCTGGACCGCCTCGTTGTCAAGAATCCAAAGCTAGTCACCAACTTCCAATCTGATGTCGCGTTGAACGGAAACCGTTGAAATTTAGTAGCTTAAAAGAAAATTCGAATTTTTTAATGCACAAAAACGTTGAGGTGGAAAGAAAAAAGAATAACATTGAACCAAAAATCAATATACAAATTAGACTCTGATACCATATGAAAGTTCTAACAAATATTATATAAATCAAACTAAGAAGAGAAGAACAAAGAAGGAGAAATGAGAACTTATATTATTAAGCAAAATGAGAAATGAGAACTTATATTATTAAGCAAAATGACATAGATAAAATACTAGATATAACTAATTTATATAATAAGACAAACTCTAATCTATATTAAGTAAACAATATATTCTAATATTACCCTAACAATCTTCACCTAAATAAGTCATTGTGTCAAACAACGGCACTGATTCATTTCCTAATCCAAACCGGCTCCCATTTTGCCTCTTACAATTAAAAGGAGAGAAATGGTAGCATCGTCACCGTCGAAATCCACTACTCCACTACTGTCGTGCCTCCGCATATTTCAAGCTACTGTGGTAGAAAATCGTTTATTTGCTATTTATTCAGTTATTTCATAGCTTAGTCCAAAAGTATATTTGTTGTCGTAGTTGTGCGTCCTCGTCACATCACATCCCTTCTGTAATCGGGGTTGTACGAATCTCATGGCGTAATTATTGAACTATGATATCAAACATAGCGATGGACACATCTAAAATACGTCAATTCTATTAATAACCGTACAATTAAGAAATCAAGAATTTGTTAATTCTTAAAATAATACCGAATAATTGACGAAGATTGAGACAAATCTCAAAGTCTTTATTAAATAACCAAAAGTCACATAACAATGAAGTCTACATCTTGTTTTTAAAGAAAACAAGAAACCATAATCTACATAAAGGAAAAAAACATATAAATATGGGTAATTATATTCATACTACGATTTTTATTATCTACACCACGTTTTTAATTGTAATAAAAGTCCTTCAACCTTGATATTTTGACATTTATGTCTCTAATTTTTTTCATCGTATTTTTATCATTAATTTTTACATCTCGTCTTTGATGACGATTTTTGTCCAAATATTCTACTAATGTGCATTGGAATGAGAAAAATATATTTTGTCAAACTTTTGTATTTGTTATTTGTTTTGCTTGTTTGAAAATACGAGAGGCAGACAATCTTTTTAAACCATTCTAATTAACGTTTTGGACAGAAATTATCATCAAAAATAAAGATAAGACATGCAAATTAATAGGATGATGATAAGAATGTGATAAAAAAAATTAAGAACATAAATGTAAAAATGAGCAATAGTTGAAGACTTTTATTGCAATTAAAATGTGGTGCGGTTAACAAATAGTGTGATGTGAATATAATTACCTATAAATATCTCTAACTAAAAATAATAACTAAAGTGCATAACAATAACATTAAAATTCAAAAAAAAAAAAATCAAACAAAGCATCAAAACAAAGCTATAAGGCCTTGTGTACAATTGCATCAGTCCTACTCCAAAATTGCTTTCTTAAGGTAGACCTTTGCTTAGTTGGCCCCAGTTTCTATTCAAGCTCATGTTTTTTGGACACAGTCATTTATTAGGGTTTCAACCAACTATCAGTATAAATCCATTCTTATATTTCTCATATGGTCTTCAATGACATATACATATACATAGAGAAAGAAAGGAATAGGAGTAAGAGAGAGAGAGAGAGAGAGAGAGTTTCATTCTAAGAAGTTTAAACATGTCTGCTTCAAAGTCTTTCACCATCTTGGCTGTCTGTCTAGCAATGATCATCATGATTGCACCACCCGTTGAGGGTGCCCGCGCTTTCTTCGTGTTTGGGGATTCACTCGTCGATAATGGCAATAACAACTACTTAGTAACCTATGCGCGAGCCGATTCTCCACCTTATGGCATTGACTATCCGTCCCATCGTCCCACAGGCCGTTTTTCAAACGGCTATAACATTCCTGATATCATCAGTAAGTTTTTAAAACGTAGTTTCATAGCAAAAAAAACTCATACTTTCAACACTCACTACTAACCATTTAATTATGTTATTACGTTTTGACATACAATGTTTATTGATAGGCCAACATCTTGGAGCCGAATCGACATTGCCCTACTTGAGTCCCGAGTTAAGAGGGGGAAAACTTCTGGTTGGAGCAAATTTCGCCTCTGCTGGAATCGGAATTCTAAATGACACCGGGATTCAGTTTGTAAGTACAGCCAACTTTCATGTACAAAATTTCATCTACAGTCTATATTTGCTCAGAAAATTTACAAAAAAAAAAAAAAAAAAATGAAAAGGAGAGCACATATTTGTGTCGAAAAATCGTTTCATTTTAAAAAAATTAATTGTTAAAGAAGAAATATCGTCTCTAAAAGTTTAGGCTGTGTTTGATTGAAAGCAAGAAATTTGAGTGAAAAGAAAATAAATTTCATGAAAAAGAATTGTCAAGAAATTATTGATTAGAAAATAAGACAATTTTTCCATGGAAAATAAAACCTCCTCCCCCCATAAGAAAATATTTTCCTTGAAAACAAGGAAAATATGACCAAAACAAGGAAAATGAGAAAATGTTTTATATGGAAAAAAAAAAAGTTGCAATCAAATAAAACAAGGAAAATAGGGAGGAAAATGTTTTTTCTATGAAAAATCTTGTGCAATCAAACACATCAGTTGAAAAATAGGTGGAAAAAATGCATTTTCCATGAAAATTTTTGATGAATCAAACACAGCCTTAGATTGTTAAGGACAGCAGAATTTAATTTATATTTATATATCAAACACTATTGTCCTTCAAATCAACCCTTCTCTTCTCTGTCTCTCCCTCCAAAACTTGTATGCATTTAAAATTTGAAGAGTATGTACAAAATTGTGCAACATTTCCTCTAATGACAAGGACAGTTTTCTAACCATATATTTCCAGGTGTTTTGATGTTCAAGAAAATGACATTAATTTGTTGTATCTGTTGAACCATATTGTCTAAAAGTTTGAATTCTTAAAGATATTTAGTCTTCAAATTAAAACGACTCTTCACGTGCAACCAAATTCATCTTTTCAACATTTAGCACGTGCACAGTTTCATATGTAGCTAGCAACAAGACTTGACGTCAAAACTTTCTTTTGTCATATCATGTTAAACCATCTGTCTAAGCATGTTTGGTTAAGCTTAAAAGCTCCTTAAAAGTGGCTCCTACTTCATAGTGCCCCAACCAAAAATAAAAAACCCTTTTTAGGGACTTTTAAGGTCAATCAAACGTGCTCTAAATATATTTTGATATTTTGATTTGTCTAAATTAAAATTTGGCCTGCAGGCAAACATAATAAGAATCTTCAAGCAACTGGAGTTGTTTCAAATCTACCAGCAGCGAGTTAGTGCACTCATTGGAGCAGAAGAGACTCAGCAGCTTGTAAACGGGGCCCTTGTTCTTATAACACTTGGTGGCAATGATTTTGTCAACAATTACTTTTTTACCCCCATTTCTGCTCGAAGGCTTCAATTTAATCTCCAGGATTTCTCACGTTATCTCATTTCTGAATACAAGAAGATTTTAACAGTAATTATTTTTTTATTTTTTGTGATTTTTATATGCTCATTTCTTAGAACTGCAAGAAGAATATAGAAGTGTGTGTGTGTGTATATATATTTGCCTTAATTTATACTGCATTTAGAACATGTTTGTTCATTTTTATCACATTTTGTAAGATCCACCATTTTTATTCACACATTCCGTAGGACCCACTACTTATAATCTAAAAAAAAAAAACTTAATTTACTAAACATAGTTAAAAATAAAAATAAAAATAAATTTTTGTTGATTATATTGTCAAGTCATGTTATCACATACACACAAGGATATATGTTGCACTTGTATCTAGTATTGAATATGTCAAAATTTACAAAAATAAATTTATTGCATGTTTGGTTTTGCAAAAAATTATCAACTTTTCAAATAAATGAAGTTATTTAAGCAAAAATAATGTAAAAGTTTACTTTTTTGGTATACATATGATGCACTGCAGAAGCTTTATGAATTGGGAGCCCGAAGAGTTCTGGTCACAGGAACTGGACCATTAGGTTGTGTTCCAGCAGAACTGGCCACAAGGAGCCCTAATGGCCAATGTGCAGTAGAGCCGCAACTCGCGGCCGCAATATTCAACCCTCTTCTCGTTCAAATGATTCGAGATCTTAATCAAGAGATTGGCTCAGACGTGTTTGTTGCTGTTAACACAATGCAAATGCAAAACGACTTCATCAACAATCCTCAAGCCTACGGTCAGCATGTCCCGATCCATCCTTTTAATTTTTCGAATTTTTATAAACAATTTCCTCTTTCTATTTCCCATTCATAGTTGTATATAGTTTACACTTAGTCGACTATAAATTTATTGAAAATAATTGAGCAGGTTTTATCACGTCGAAAATAGCATGTTGCGGACAAGGACCCTATAACGGACTAGGAATTTGCACACCTGCATCAAATTTATGCCCCAACAGAGATTTGTACGCATTTTGGGATCCATTCCATCCAACAGAAAAGGCAAACAGGATTATTGTCCAAACAATACTTAGTGGTTCTGAGAACTATATGTTTCCTATGAACCTAAGCACCATCATGGCCATGGATTCCATGACCTAATTATTATAAGATTTTGAAAATAATTTAATCTAAATATATGCATGTAATCTAGTACACTCCATTCCATGCACCTCAATGCAGCTGATCAGTGTGAGGTGAAACGGTAGGGTGGTTGGGTCCAAGTGTGAAAGGTTTTTAAAGTGATTGTGTCATGTAAAAGTGCAAGCAATTATTGAGTAATAAGGATGAGTCTCTTTGTTATGGTTGTATATTATGTACTTCTAAACATTTATTGTTATCGTTTAACTAGTATTAACAATAAAATATAAACAAATAAATGTTTATTTTTATGTCTTATTCTTTGAGATGTGGCGATTGATCATAATATAAATGAATTAAGTTCAAGTTTCATCGTCACAAATTAATGAAATTACACATATTGCATTGTCAAATTCAGGGGCGGATTGATGGGGGAAAACCCTGGCCGTAGCCCGTTGCAATCCCAGCCCACAACCATTATCAAATGTGAAAATTTTAGATTTGAACAAGCGTAGGACCCATCGAAATAGAACCCTAGTGATCATCCTCCAGAGTTTCAAAAAGTTTAAAGAGGTTGAACCCATTGTAGCAGAATAAGCTACCATACCATTGATATTGTACCTTCAAGACGTGAAGAAAGACCTAAACTCACACATGAGTGGAAGTACTGTACTTCCAGAGCTTGACCAAGGACTCAATTTTAGCCCACTCCAATTTCATATTCCCAGACCCGTTAACCATACAAAATTTCAGCCCTCAATTTTTCAATTGCGAACCATGATTTTTCATATATTTTGTTGCCGACTGTAGGTATTTTTTTGTATTTTTCCACATTTGTTTTATTGTTAAATGTATATATTGTTTTGTTCAACATTTTAAATTTTCAGCATTTTTCAAACATGGGTTTTCAACCAATCCAGTATTATTTAGATTCATTCTGTGGCTACGCTCAGGGAATAAGAACTTGGCTTGGCTTTTCCATCTTTGTGTTTTTACATATATTCATTATTGGACTATTGGAGCTAGAGGTGTCATGTCAAGACGGGAGGGTCGGTCGAACCCGCATCGACTCACCCGTCTCAACCCGGAACCGCGGGTCGGCCCGTGAACTGGACGGGCAATTCACGGGCCGAGGAGGCCGATCCGCCCGGGTTTATCATTGTGAATTAAAAAATTAACAAATGTAATTTATCATTGTTATTTATTTTTTATTTAGTAATTTAACAAATTTTTTGCTATATATGTAAACATTTTTTTTTTTTTAATTACAATAGGTAACTAAATTTTTTTAATAATTTTTAAAAAATTTATTCATATGGCCGAATCGGGTTGAACCGCGGCTCACATGGGCTCGACTGCATGATGGGGCGACGGGTGGGCCGGGCTCATATTCAATTTTTATTAGTTGGTTTGACCTGGCCCGCAATCCATCGCGTCGTATGGACTTTTTCTAACGCAGGCGATTCACGGATTTCATCGGAGGCGGGTCGGGACCAAAATTGACACCTCTAATTGGAGCATGGGTTAAACCGTTAAATTGTGAATTGTTGGATTTGGTGTTGAATTGTTGGATTACTGAATTTGTTTTTTTGCAATTTTTAGAATTTAAATAAATTGAACCTTCTTATATACTGTAATTTTTAAGCTTTAAGCCTCGTGAATATCTATATTGGATTCTATAGAGGTGATTTTTTTTTTTCCAGAACTAGTTGTATTAAGCTGGAATTGGTTGATTTAGTTCCATTCAAATAAAACTCGGTCCTTTGTGTTTTCATTAACGTGATTGTACTTGTCTCAAAATATTTTTTTTTTTCTATATTTTTGTTGTCTTTTCTTTTTCGTTTTTAAGTTAATTTATTATATTAATTATACACATATTGAGGGATAATTAAATATGTTTTTGTTTTTAAATAAATAAAATTTTCTTGTACTAACGAAGTTGGCTTTAAAAACTTTATACAAGCCCTCTATAGTTGATTGTGGCTCCGCCCTTGGTCAAATTAAAATAACTAGTCACATTATGTGTAGTCCCTTAATGATCGAATGATATGTTTAGTTGTAGGCAACATTTAAAGATGTAGAAAAATATATGTTTGAGATAAAAAAAATAAAACAAATACAATAATAAAATTGAAAAGAGAATTGATTATTATTCAAGAACCTAAAAGAGTCAAAATAAAATGTTATTAATCCAAAATAAATATTCAAAAATATTCAAAAATATATGTTTTTATACTATAGCCCAGCACACTCTCAGCCCAGCCCAGCCCAATTGCACATAATCCCCCTTTCTCCCCAGTGTATATACAATTGAATTATGTTAGTACAAATAATTTTGAATTCTGAGATCTATTGTTTCAATTTCATTTAATGGAGAAGCAAATTATTACCGATTAAAAAAAATAAAAATAAAAAAGATAAAGAGTAGAAGAGAAATGGGAGGAGGCAGATTGTTGGGTAGAAGAAAAGCAACATAAAGTGATTCGAAGAAGACGATCATTTTTAAAAAAAATTAAGATAGGACAAAGCTGACTTTTTTAAACACTAAAGTAGGCATTTTTTTTTTTTTAAGTATAATTATATTTGCACTACATTTTTTTTTAACCATACTATATTTTAATTATAATGAAAGTCTCCAATTCTTGATGAGTTTCGCATTTATGTCTCCAACTATTTTTTATCACATTTTTATTATTAACCTATTAATCTGCACATCTTATCTTTTTCTTTGATGATAGTTTGTATCCAAAAAGTTAATTATAAAGGCGTAAAAAGATTTTTTTCTTTTCATATTTTTAATAAGCAAAATAAATAACAGATACAAAAATTTGACAAAATATTTATTTCTCGTTTAAATGCACATTAGCAGAATATTTTGACAAAAATTCGTCATCAAAGACAAGATATGAAAATTAATTGAAAGCTAGTGATAAAAATGCGACGAAAAAAAGTTAGAGAATAAGTGCCAAAATGTCAAAGATTATGGACCTTCATTCTAATTAAAACGCAGTGTAAGTAATAAAAATTACAGTGTGGAATAGTGAATATAAGAGCATTTTCAATGCATTCTATGGATTGCTGTATATGTGGCACAAATGTTTAAAGACTTTTAATCTATGTGACATTTATATTTAATGAATAGACATGTACAAGAAACGAAAGTGTGGATGAATAGACATAAGATAGAGGAATCTTTTTTTTTTTTTTTTAAGTTCTTCCCAGATACATGGCTTAGATACCTGGCTCAACATTCACCTCCCATCCGCTACCTGGGAAAAGAAAGTCCTATATCTACTGTATTTTATCTAGGACCGCTTGCTTCTAATCTCGCTTCAGAGTCTATGTTGGTTGATACACCTATGAGAGAGCGCAGATTCCTTTTATTATAGAATAACTTTTGATTCCTATCCTTGATTTGGAAGGAAAGAGAAAGCACCCAGCAACCCTTCCAATGCATTTAAAATAAAAACTAGATTACACTTATATATACATAAGAAATTTAAATTTTGTTGAGTCAGCATGTTTAATGAAGCTTCTGAATTTAGACAAAGCACTAGACATTATCTATTTTTTTTCTTATCACATTAGCTTGATAGAGAATTTTTTTTAGACATGGTTTACTTTGCTTATATGACAATTTTTTTAACAATCCACAATTGTATTGGAGATGACGTAAAAGACTTATTTTTCATTTGTCTATAAATGATTTATTGATATTTTTCATTAATTAGTACGTTTTGTCTATAATAATATTTTTCAATTAAAAAATCTATTAAGAAAATGTAAAAATACGTATTTGCTCCTTATATTTCTCAAGAAAAAAAAAAAAAAAAAACCACAAATACAAAAGTGCAACATAATATTTGCTCTACATTTCAAAACACATTGATAGAATATTTGGTCTTAAACCATCACTAGGACCCAAAACTCCAAATCTACTAATTCATTGAAGATTGAGAATAAAAATAAGACAAATGAGATCTAATCTTTACCCCCACAAAAGATTTCAAAAAAAAAAAAAAAAAAAAAATATATATATAAAAAAAATCACAAACCGTTTCACTACTGACATAAAGGAAACATAATTGTGACTTTAATCAAAATTCCACTCTAAGGATGCGTTTGATTTTGATTAAAATCAGATTTTTTGTAAAAGTTGATGAAATGTGTGATTGAAAAATTGTAAAAAGTTGTGGGTTCTTGAAATGAGTAGTTAAAATTAATTGTTGATTTTGACTTCAACTTTTTAACAGAATTTTAAGTGAAATCAAACAAGCTCTAAGTTTCTCATCTCTTATAAAATAATTAACAAGTTGTAACGTAGCTAATAAAATAAAGCACTACAAACCAGAAATAAGGGCACATCTTGGGTTGCATCAGTACCAGATCAAAATCCCTGGCATTAAACACTTCTAAAGGTGACGTATTTCAGTTGGGGCAGTTACGTGAGTCAAATGAGATTTAATTAGATTACTGGAATTTCATGAAGACTTAATTGGAATAAATGAACAAACATTAATTCGAGGTTAGAATGGTAATTACATATCAAAATAGAAAAATATATATTCCATGCAGACTGGTAATTATAAGGGCAGTGTACAATATTAATATTTCCAGAAAATTCTATCAATAACTGGCAATATAGGATTCAATAAAATAAATACTTTAATGGTGGTGAAACGTTTGCATGGATATTATAAGGAAGCTTCAGTTTATAAGAGTAATGTAATTTCACCAAATGTGTTAGGAATTTGAAACGACCGGAGCTAGGAACATTCCCAAAAAAGTGAGATCAATGTCGGTCTTCAATAGCTCGTATGAATTTCTATATTATATACGAATCAAATGACTGTTTTGAAGCATTATAGACTTTGATACCATATTGAGATCTACTTGACATTTCATCTTAAAATGTCAGCATTGTTTAGAGAAACCATTATACATTAGTTAATTAGTATTTTTATTCTAATCGACATGAAATTTTATTCATAACAAATATAAGAATAAACCAAACCAAAAGAAGAGAAATCATATATCCAATCTCAAATTTGTTACCAAACAAAATATATTTTATTGTTGTTTAATTACATATTTTCATCAAGTTTGTAACGCTCTCCTACTTAAATTTATAAAATCACCTTCTCACACAGTTGCTAATTCAAAATCATCTCTGAATTAAGTGCTATTTGTTGCTTAGTTAGTCAGTTTTTTTTTTTTTAGATTATAAGCAATTGGTTCTACGAAATGTGTAGATAAAAATTGAATAAAAATAATATTTAAACAAATTATAAGTGATTATAAGCACGGCCAAACACGAGTTGGCCATTTATTAGGGTTTCAACAAACTACCAACACTTTTCACTACCCTCATCTCACACAGGGACATATAAATAAACACACATACATCTCTATATACAGATCAGAGAGAGAGAGTATCAGTACTCTTGTATTTGCAACCATGTCAATTCCAGCTTCTTATGCCATCTTGGCTGCAATTTCCTTGGCAGTGATCATCATGGCCAAGGCTGTGCCACCAGTCAAGGGAGACCGTACTTTCTTTGTCTTTGGCGACTCATTAGTCGACACTGGCAACAACAACTACTTAGCAACCGTGGCAAGAGCCGACTCTCCGCCTTATGGCATTGACTTCCCGACTCACCGTCCCACTGGCCGGTTTTCTAACGGTTACACCATTCCTGATATTATCAGTAAGTTCCAAGTTATTTTGCTTCACTTGTTAACAATTTTTCCTTCATAGTTTCCCGTACTAAATTTAAATAAATAAATATGTCTCATCTGCAACAACTCAATACTATAATTCTATATATATATTGATAGGTGAAAAACTTGGTGCTGAATTGACACTGCCATACTTGAGTCCCGAGTTGAAAGGGAAAAAATTGCTGGTTGGTGCAAACTTCGCCTCTGCTGGAATCGGAATTCTTGATGACACAGGGATTCAGTTTGTAAGTTTTTCTAAGCTTAAAAGTATCACTAGATAAGTCACTATTTGTTACTTTTAAATAATAAAAAAAAGTTACTTTTTTATGTGCAGGTAAACATAATTAAAATCCACAAACAATTTAAGTTGTTCGAGGAGTACCAGCGAAGGGTTAGTGCTCTAATTGGAGAAGAAAAGACACAGAAACTTGTGAACAAGGCTCTTGTTTTGATCACACTTGGTGGGAATGATTTTGTTAACAACTACTTCTTGACCCCAATTACTGCCAGAAGCCTTCAATTTAATCTCCAGGATTTCTCCACCTATCTCATTTCTGAATACAAGAATATTTTACTGGTACACACACATATATCTTTCTTTTACATGCATGTATGCATGCATGCCACGTGCTTGTTATGATCAACTGTTAGATCTACTCGAACATTTAAAGCATGCAACTAGATCATTACCAACTACATGAATGTCAGCATGTTAATTTTGGTCTAAGTACGTCCTTGACTTGTGATGCCGAGATTAGGTTACTTAAAATATGTCTCAACTACCTAATTTATTTGATGTTGCAGAGTCTATATCAGTTGGGACTCCGACAAATTCTAGTCACCGGAATCGGGCCGTTAGGTTGTGCTCCGACTATGCTTGCTACTAGGAGCATAAATGGTCAATGTGCAGAAGAGCCTCAACTTGCTATGACAATATTCAATCCTCTTCTCAACCAAATGATTAAAGATCTCAATCACGAGCTTGGCTCAGTCGTGTTTATCGCAATTAACTCACTGCAAATGCAAAGCGACGTCATTTACAATCCTACTGCCCATGGTTTGTCATCATCCATCATTATCGCAATTAAAATCTTGTATGAGTACAAGACATATTCTGAAAAATTAACTTAAGAGATATGTGGAACAGGTTTTATCACGTCGAAGGTAGCATGTTGCGGACAGGGACCCTACAATGGGTTAGGACTTTGCACAGCTGCATCTAATATATGCCCCAATAGAGATCTTTATGTGTTTTGGGATCCATTCCATCCAACAGAGAGGGCAAACAGGATAATTGTCGAAGGAATGTTCAATGGTTCTGAGAATTACATGTCCCCAATGAATCTAAGCACATTACTCATGGCCATGGATTCCATAGCCTAGATAACATGAGAACTTAATGGCATGTTTGGTATGGTAGAATAATATGAAGGAAGATAAATAAGTTAAATTGTTCTATGTAGAGCCCTTCCAAAACTGCGTACCAAACATACCTTGGGATCTATCAAAATTAAAGTTTATGTATTAGTTCGGTTCTCAAGTTTTCTAAATTCGGGTTGCCTTGAAAAACTGTTGGGGAAAAATTACGATCACACTCAACAAATGCAACAAAAAGAGGAAATCACAAATTTACGGGAAAGGGGGAATCATTTCCCTAATCAAAACTTCAAGTAAAAACTTTAGAAATTGTGCAAAACGAACTAAGTGTGTTTTTTGTAAGATTTATATATATATATATATATATACCGAAAAATCTGTTGATTACTGAACATTTCTCATACCACTTTAAAAGGTGTTATGCCTTCAGCTCGCGTAGGCTGCCACGTGGAGGCTTTGCTCAGTCTACATGAGCCTTGCCTAACAATGACGCTACAACATGTTTCTTCAATTTCGCAACATTGACAATGTCACTCTGCGCATCCTGTGAGGTCTTTGCGTAGAGATGAACTAGGGACCCGACGCCGCCTAGGCAGCCCTATTTTTAAGGAAATAAGATCAGAATTATGATGACGACTTATCCAATGGTTGAACAACACATGTTACATTACGTCACTATCATTTTTAACCTAATTTAACCAAAATTCAGCTATAAATACCCGTGCATGATTCAAGAAAAAGGTACATAAACTAAACCCTACCAAAACTCTATCTATTTGTCTTTCCCGCACCCAATTTTTCCTATTTCTTTTTTTTTTGACAACTAACTTGACTATCGGAGTACAGACGGTTGACAGAATCCCCTTCGATACGGCAAACTTTGCTCACTAATAATATTCAAGCGTGCATGTAATATACAAGTAGACGGAGAAGTGACAAATGTTCTATCAATAGCAGAAGAAGATATTTTTCTTTTAATTTTTTTTTAATTATTTGAAATAATTAAATGTGAACACATTATTTTGTCCTTGTGAAATTGGTCAAATTTAGGCTATGAGTTTGATTTTTTGTCAACTATCGGACATTTGGACGAAATTCATCCAAACTCCAAGGTCCTTTTGATGAACATATATTGATAAAAGTAGGTGTCAAGACTAGAAGGTTTGGGACCTAACGCGTAGTTTTTATTATTTTAAGTGAAGATTTATTTGTACTTTTGAAAAGATTAGGGACTCCAATTACAAATTTTTCATTCTATTTTCTCATTTTTGCTATTATAGTTTATTTAAGTTATGGGCAAAATTAGGACTATAAATTACTGAAAGGTTGGGGATGATAGATGCGGGTAATATTGAATGAGGATGAAATTACTACGAACTTAAAAAGATGAAGACCGTAAGTGTAATTAATCCAAAAAGATCAGTTTGAACCACCAAACACGCTCTCAGCATGTATAGGTGTACAACCAATTCTTACATCCATCTTCTTATTCACAATTCATTTAAAAATAACTAATGTGTAGTATCGTTGTGAATTAAAATTCAAAAGGACATTATTGAAATAACTGAAATAGTAGTTAGATAAAATCGTCAATAAAATAAACTCATGCGACAATTAGTATAGAGTAGCTATATTGACACTAGAATTTTTTAATAAGTGCACCGTATTTTAATTGCACTTAAAATCTTCAACATTTGTTCATTGTAGTTATTTTTTTTTTCCGTTGAATTCTTATCATCAACTTTTATTAATTAGCACATCACATCATTAATGATAATTTTTGTTAAGATATTCGATTTGCGTGCTTTGAAATAGAGGTAAAATATCTTGTCGTACTTTTGTATTTATTTATTTTTTAAATATGATGGGCAAACAAATCGTTTTACACACTCCCTACAGATTTTTTGGACGAAAATCGTTATCAGACACAAGATATGCTAATTAATGAAAAGTTGAGAATAAGAATGAGATAAAAAAAAAAAAAAGTTGGGGACATGGGTGCTACAATGAGCAAAGATTGAGAACGTTAAATACAATTAAAATGTAATGCAACAAATAAAAAATGTTAGTGTGAATATAATTATCCTTTAGTATATTATGGATTATAGATAAATCGATATTAAGTCATACAATACAAATAAATAAAAACTCAAATTATAGCACAGTATAATATACCAACTTACATGTACAACGGAAAAATTGTTTGTTTTAAATGGAAGTTTATTCTTTTGGGGAGTGAAAATTTTTGAACGCTTTGTAATCCCATATATATTAGAGGACCAATTTTTCTCCGTCTTAATTGGTTAGGGACTGTGTTAGGTTCGAGAATTGGTATATATCCTCTTCATCCCTTAAAAAAAATTAACATATGTTATAGGAAAAATTGCAATAAGGCCGTTAACCTTTTTAAAAGTACAAATAGGTATGAAACTTTATTTTTCAATTTTTTAGCACCGTTATCCCAAATCTTTTTATAAATATATAGCGCAATGACATTTAGACGATTACCGTATAAAATTTTGTTAAATTGACTTGCAGTGCACGTGTCTATTTTTTCAAAGGGGCAAATGAGTACTTTCTTAATTATAATTAAAATAATTTTTTTTTAAAAAAAAAAAAGGAAAACAAAACAGAAAAAAAAATAGTTTAGAAAAAAAAAAAGGAAATAATTTAATTTTCCCATACCCCAATGACACCAATAACCGCCCCGCCACCACTAGGGGGTATAAATTTTTCATTTGGTTTTTGCAGAAACCATGGTGAAAACCCTAGTTTTTGCGAAGACCGGGGTGAAATCCACGACCAGGGGAAAGATCCCGCTAAAGGTGGCAGTGGTGGAGTGGTGGGTGGTATCGTTGGGGGGTTAGAGAAATTAAAGAATTTTCGTTTTTTTTTTTTTTTTTTGTTAATCTATTTTTAATAGTTTTATTTATGGTGATTATATTTGTACCATAATTTTTATTTGTCACACAACATTTGAATTTCACTTAAAATCTCCAACATTTGTTAAATAGTATTTATATTCCTAACTTCTTTTTTTTGTTGAATTCTTATCTTCAACTTCCATTAGTACATCCCAAATAGGGATGGCAATTTCACCCACTACTTCGGACTACGCTATGGACCCGCCCCTCAATTTTTATTTTTTTTTACAATAAATCACATGTTTTGCTAAGAATGAACTAAATGGGATTTGAATTAGACTTAACCAATAGCCACTATACCTCAAACCTAAACTTTTTTTTTCCTACAAATATTATAATAAATTCATATTTCTTTAACCCTAATATTTCTACATTCGTAATTTTTCATATTCCAATTATTCCTTCCGAATTTATTTAATTGTTTATTTTCACTTTACAAAAAATAATAATAAAATTAACCGGGACAGTTAGCGGGTCAATGGGGTGCCCGGTCTGACCACCCCACCCCTCCCCTTAATGATAGTTTAAAGATTTTGTTTGCGTGCTTTGACATAAAGAAAAAATATTTTGTCACACTTTTGTACTTATTATTATTTTTTAAATTATGATGGACAAATAAGTCGGTTTACGCCCTCTTCCTCCCCCAACGGACTTTTTGAATGAAAACTGCTATTAGAGACAAATTATGCTAATTAATGAAAAGTTGAGGATATAAACGCGACAAAATTAAAAAAAAGTGTTTAGGACATAAATACTATAATGAACAAATATTAAGAATTCTAAGTACAATTAAATTAAAATGTAGTGCAACAAATAAAAAATATAGTATGAATATAATAACACTTTTATTTAATACACCACACTTTTATAAACATTTTTTATTTACAATTATGCCCATAAATAAAATGATATAAATAATCACACTTTTAAATATATATATATTTGGTACACCACAACCAAATATAAATCTTAAGCTCCACTAACACAACCGACTCTCCTCCATGATTATTCCATGACCCCAGATCAAATTTCAATACAAGCAGCCAATTTTTTTCCAAAGGCAAAGCTTCAACAAACACTACAAGAAAAGAGGTCTATAGTGACGACACCTATAGGGACGACACCAAATTCGTCTCTATATATAGCATTTTTAGGGACGACAATAAAATGGCGTCCCTACAGATTGTAAAAGCTATAGAGATGACTAAAGTCGTCCCAATACATAATAGTCGTCCCTATAGGTTCAGCAATCTATAGAGACGACTTATTTTGTCGTCCCTATAGGTCTATCTATAGAGACGACTTATTTTGTCGTCCCTATAGCTAAAAAAATTTGTCTAAAAATTGGCGCATTTTTTCCCGCTTTATAAGCTACTGGGACGAATTATTTGTCGTCCCTATAGGGTTACATTTCGTCTCTAAAGGTTGAGCGTCTATAGAGACGACTTATTTTGTCGTCCCTATAGGTCTATCTATAGAGACGACTTGTTTTGTCGTCCCTATAGGTCTACAATCTATAGAGACGACTTATTTTGTCGTCCCTATAGGTCTACAATCTATAGAGACGACTTATTTTGTCGTCCCTAGAGGTCTACAATCTATAGAGACGACTTATTTTGTCGTCCCTATAGCTAAAAAAATTTGTCTAAAAATTAGCGCATTTTTTCCCGCTTTGTAAGCTACTGGGACGAATTATTTGTCGTCCCTATAGGGTTACATTTCGTCTCTAAAGGTTGAGCGTCTATAGAGACGACTTATTTTGTCGTCCCTATAGGTCTATCTATAGAGACTACTTGTTTTGTCGTCCCTATAGGTTCACAATCTATAGAGACGACTTATTTTGTCGTCCCTATAGGTCTACAATCTATAGAGACGACTTATTTTGGCGCCCCTATAGCTAAAAAATTTGTCTAAAAATTGGCGCATTTTTTCCGCTTTGTAAGCTCTTTGGGACGTAATTATTTGTCGTCCCTATAGGGTTACATTTCGTCTCTAAAGGTTGAGCGTCTATAGAGACGACTTATTTTGTCGTCCCTATAGGTCTATCTATAGAGACGACTTGTTTTGTCGTCCCTATAGGTCTACAATCTATAGAGACGATTTATTTTGTCGTCCCTATAGATCTACAATCTATAGAGACGACTTCTTTTGTCGTCCCTATAGGTCTACAATATATAGAGACGACTTATTTTGGCGCCCCTATAGCTAAAAAATTTGTCTAAAAATTGGCGCATTTTTTCCCGCTTTGTAAGTCTTTGGGACTAATTATTTGTCGTCCCTATAGGGTGACATTTCGTCTCTAAAGGTTCAAGCATCTATAGAGGCGACTTATTTTGTCGTCCCTATAGGTCTATATATAGAGACGACTTATTTTGTCGTCCCTATAGGTTCACAATATATAGAGACGACTTATTTTGTCGTCCCTATATATTAAATATTCGTCCCTATAAGTCCTAATACCCACAAAGCAAATTGGCGGGGAATTTTCACAGTAATTCCATCAATTGGGACGACAAAATGTCGTCCCAATTGATCCTCAGATACAAATTTCCAAATGAAGCACCATTTCTTCATTTCTCTTTCAAGTCTTAGGCCACAAATTCTACCAATTTAAAGGTCTTACTTGTCATCTTCAAGATATCCTTGGTAAGTCAAACTTACTTATTCCACTTACATATTTAAGTATTAGTTTTCTGTTTTGCTCTTTTATTTTCTATTTTCCTTTCATTTTCACAATACATTGCACTTTAATAAACCTTAGAATGTTGTTTGAAGATTAGTTTGTTAAGCACACACAACCTCATTTTAGGTTGTTTGATGTTTACAAACTAATCTTTGAATTGTCTGTTTGGACAGTTTGACATTGATTTGTAAAGTTACGAGTTGTTGTATCATACATTTTTCCTATGATTGCCTCGACTATCACGTATGATTTTTGGTATTGTCTCCATTTTATTCTCCGGGTGTGGACTATGTTTAATATAGTGCGCGCACTTAGGAGAATAGAAGGAGATATCTTCAAATTTACACGTGAAACATAGGCAATAATAGAAATAATGAACACAACTCATAATTTTACAAATCAATGTCGAATGGCTAGGGCCCATACCGAAATTAGTATTGGAGGCGACAAGGAGTTAGAACATTCTCACACCACTTGTATATCGCACTTAATTATTGTTATTTTTTTTTTTTTTTTGCAAGCAAATCTAAAGCGGAAATGGAAATTGATAAGAGTTGGATAAAGTTGAATAGAAAAGCGGGCAAAGTCGTGAGAGAGTTTGGCATGGTCTTAAAGCATTCATAAATATGGCGAGGCCATTAGCAAATGATAGGGGATGATTCAATGTCGTGCAAAAGATGTATAAACATGATGATGCAATTGGTAGATGATGTTGAGTCTCACATATTTTTACGTCGCGGTTTTTTATGATAACTACGAGAGGTGGATTTATCACGGGAGAGTGAGGAAGGGCCTGTGAATATGCAAGGACGAGCGAAGGGCTTGTTGCGTAAGATGAGATGGCGGATATTCTTAACGATGTGGTCGGGGATGAATCATCTGCCGCAACTTCCGATTTAAGTTATGACGCTTTGTTCGATGCTATGCATTCGTAGTTGTATCCGGGAGTATCTTCTTTCTCGCCTCTAAACTTTTTAACTAAGTCGATGCATTTGAAGGTGGTCAATAAGTGGACAAATAAATCAGAGATGGGCTATTGAAGTTGTTAAAATTGGCCTTCCCCAAAATCAATCTTGTTGACTCACCACGAGGCTAAAAAATTAATGTCGAAGTTGGGATTGGGGTACGAAAATATTCATGTTTGTAGGAATGATTGTGCGTTATTTGGAAGGAAAAGCCGATAAAGAAATTTGTCGGTCTCAACTGCGAAAGTCGTTGGGTGCAAATAGTCGGCAAATCCTCCGGGAAAAATGTCCGCATAAAGTGTTGCGTTATTTTCCATTGACCCCTAGATCAAGCGTTTGTTTGCAACAACACATACCGCTAGACTAATGAGGTGGCATAATACAGGTCGCTCGACCAGACAATGATGAAATGGGTCATCCCGTGGATGGAAAAGCTTGGCGGGCCTTCGACAAAAATCACCCTGATTTTGCATGTGAGATAAGAAATGTTCGGCTGGGATTGTCGTCAGATGGTTTCAATCCCTTCGGTAATATGAGTCGATCTTACAAAGATGTGGCGGTGGTTTTGGCAACTTATAATCTACCGCCTTGGCTATGTATGAAAGAAGAAAATTTAATGCTAACTTTTGATCCCGTGTCCCCAATCACCGTGCAAAGATATGGATGTATTTTTACGGCCATTAGTGGATGAGTTGAAGGAATTGTGGACATCGGTATCGATACGGCGTGGACGTATCAAATAATAACTGTATATTCAGAATGCGAGCAGCGCTATTATGGACAGTTAGTGATTTCCCTGCTCGTAGCAGTTTGTCAGGGTGGAGCGGTCAGGGTTACGACGCATGTCCGACTTGTAATGAAGAGACACCTTCGACGCGTGTCATTGGTAAGACGGCTTATGTGGGTCATCGACGTTTCTTACCAAGTACTCATCATTGGCGAAATGACCGTACTTTCAATGGACAAACAGAGAGACGTGGGCCGCGCCTCAATTGACTAGTTCGGATATCCCACAAAGAACTTAGTCGTGTGAAAATTAGAACACACGGAAAACACCCAAGCTATGGGGTGTAAAAGAAAAAGGGACAAGGATGAGCTAAACCGGAGAAAGAAGAGCATTTTCTATGAGTTGCCCTATTGGTCGACAAATGAGTTGAAACACAATCTCGATGTCATGCATGTAGAAAAGAATGTCTCGCGATAGTTTGTTGGGTACATTGTTGGGCGATCCTCATAAGTCTAAGGATACGATAACGCGAGACGTGATTTGATGAAATTAAAAATCGACACGAGTGCACTTATACGAAGATAAAGAGAGATTGATGAAGCTCCAAAGACATTACACGTTTATTAATGCAGATCGTCGAAAGTTTTGCAATTTTATATGGAATGTCAAATTTCCGATGGTTTTGCATCGAATCGAGAAAGAACGTTGCACCTAATGAAAGCCGAATAATTGGTTTGAAGTCACATGATTGTCATATCCTCATGCAAAGATTGTTGCCCGTCGTGTGTCGAGCTTTTCTAAACAAGGCAATTTCATCCACTATCACCGAACTTTGTACATTTTTCAAAAATTGTGTGCGTGTCTATAAAGGTTAGCGACATGGTGGATGCTCAACAAATACTCATCCTCATATTGTGCAAGCTTGAACGAATCTTTCCACCGGCTTTTTTGACATTATGATTCACCTTGTGATGCATTTGCTCGAAGAGGCAATTCTTAAGTGGGCCCGTTTACATGAGGTGGATGTATCCTTTTGAGAGATATCTGAAGAAACTAAAGGACTATGTGCGAAATCAATCGAAGCCTGAGGGTTCTATAGCCGAAGGATATGTTGTTGAGGAAGCATTGACATTTTGTTCACGGTATTTCGAAGACGTCGAGACACGATTCAACCGACCAGAGCGAAATGAAGATCTATGTGTTCCCAAAAAGCAGCTATCTATTTTTGATTCCCAATGTCGTCCTATAGGAAAGAGAAGTTTAGTTGTCCTCGAAAGTGATGTTCGAGCTCGTCGAGTTTTATGTACTGAACAACTGTCCGGAGATTGAAACGTTCTTAAAGTGAGTAGTTACTAATTATTTTCATTATATTTAACATTAAAATGTTTAATTATTATAACAATTGCTCAATGTAATTTTTACTATCAACAGTGAGCACAAGGATCAGTTGGAGACTCGTGGAGTTACCAATGTTAACCAGTTGCATAGAATCGAATTTCCTGCTTGGTTTCATACGAAGGTAGAACAATAATAATGTTTGCATTGTGATTAGTATAATGTTTGATCGGTTAATGACTTCACATATTATTAACACGATTTATGGTCTACATCGGATACACACCGATCTTTGTGTCATCGAAATTGCTATCTTTGGCGTCTCGGCCAAATGTCGTCGTGCATTCCTACCCAAAGATGTATCGTGAGCGAGTTCGATTTCTAACTTATGATCGTGATATCCGACGTAAAACACAAAATAGTGGTGTGAGTATTGCAGGGAGCGGTGGTGAAATATTTTACGGCGCTTCGTGGATATATTGGAGCTTTCATACATAAACGGTTTCTCAGTGGTGGTGTTTCGGTGCAGATGGTTTAAGTGTGACGGGAAAAGTAAGGTCACAGAGAACAACATCACAATCATTGACATTAGCAGAGAGGCTTACAAAGATGACCAGTTCATACTTGCTTTGCAAGCGAGGCAAGTGTTCTACATTGATGACCCGGCACGTAGTCATAACTGGCGAGTGGTTCAAGAAGTCAATCATCGTACTCACGGGATACGCCATCGAGGGTTTTGACCGAGATAGATTTGCTGCACGATGATAGCTCATCAAACTTCTCGCTGTTTGTTGATCTTGGCAATATAGACCACATTACTATGCAACGGGACGACATTGACGCCATTCAGTTGGATCATCCTGCTAAGAGAGCGTCATCGTCGAATGTTAGTGGAGACGAATATAATTTTATTAACGATACGGATGAGGATAATGAGGACGAGGGACGAGGACGATAACGATGAGGGCGTAAAATGGAGGTGAGTATGAGGCGCCGGACACGGAGACAGATCGCCCCAAATGTCGAAGATGACGATGATCGATGAGAAGTAATGATAGTGACTATGAGTGATCAAAACAACACTTTGTCATATTGTACTACTGTTACTTAGTATGAAATTCGCAATTGAATAACATTTTGATAATATGTTTTGTACTTTTTATTTGCATTATTTATGATGCGGGCTGTTAGAAGAGAAGATTGTAAAACGACCGAGGAGAAGAAAGATGCGTAACTTTCAAATCGGGTGTCGATTTAGATGAGCGAGTACATTTCGGAAGCGTTTTCGATTCCGCACATTTTGTTTGGTGACAATTATGGCCTCGGCCAACATTGTCAAACTTTCGAGGCCAAATTCCATCGTTTAGGTGTCCGTTTTAGCGCTTTTATGTTTTAATTCGGTTTAAGGGTATTTTTGTCATTTAACATAATTTGACAAGTACTAAATTTGAACATAAATTTGATAATGACGTTCCCGCTCAAACGTATGAATGAGGTTAAACGGTCGACCGTTTGTGTAAAACAGTCGACCGTTTGTGTCTTAGGCCTAAATGGTGGAACTCGTTCAAACGGATGAGGTAGCTTGGTCGACTTAAACGGTCGATCGTTTGGCCTCTTCTGCTCAAACGGACGACACAAACGGTCGACCGTATTGGGCACGGCACGCGTGCTCATTTTATTTATTTTTGGGACGACTTTAATCGTCCACAGAGCCTGAAATTTTACAAAATCAACCGGAACACATTCAGACTTATGATTTTCATTTCCCACCAAATGCCATTTCTCCCCAAAATCGACTTCCCTTGTGTTCATCAAAAGGAATTCTACACTCCACAACCAAACCTCCATCAAGAATCATCTCCAACCCTTCTACCCTCTTTCAATTTCGTGGGTTTTTGATTTGATGAAATAGGGTTGAGTAATGAGATTTTGGTATACAAGAGAAGATCCGTTCCTTATCAAATTAGGCTATTGAACTTTGCTTCCGGAGTAAAGAAGGACATTTGGAGCGAGCAACAGAGGAGTGGGCTATGAACCGGGTCCAAGCTTCTACAAGAAAGAGAGACAACTGGTTCCTTCGGTGGCCATATATGAGTAACCTTCCGTAAAGTGTTCTACAAACCCATTTTCTTTCCGGTGAGGATATCAAGAACTTGAAGTACGCCTCTTCTTTATCGTACTTCACCACTTCCATGGAACCTCCCACAAATTTGGCTGTAATTTACTTGTCTACATACAGTGTCGGTTATGAACTCGCATTTGCAGATTGAGAGGAGATAATTGATAAATGTTCATTTTTTTCCGTCACTTGGTGAAGTTGAGATGTCGGTTTCTTCTTATTGTGGAGAAATTAGTGAAATCTATTCTTCAAAGTCGCAAAATTAGTTTATTACGGTCGACCGCTTTTGTAATCCGGTCGACCGTATGACACCGGGCCTAATTCTCATGATTACGTTGAAACGGATGATGTAGCCGGTCGACCATACGGTCGACAGTTTGATTCTCTCTGCTAAACGGACGACCCAAACGGTCGGCCGGATTGGCGACCGCTTGGGGTCCCCGCTCAAACGGTCGACTCATCCAAATCGACCGGTTTGTCGACCGAGTACATATATCGAGTTTTTTTTTTTTTTGCCGAACTATTTGCTACTTGCTAGGATACTTTGACATTTGGGATCCTTCTAAAAATTGATCATCTCAAATACTATATAACGCTTATCTATCTATTCATTTTTATATCTCACTCTTTACACAATTATACGTTTAAATTGTAGTTTGTTTTATAATAGAATAAGATCATTTTCACCTTGTGATTATTTTATTCAATTAGTGAAAGCTTATAAAATTTGTTGGTCATCTAGATATTGACGAAGATATAATGGCCGATGTATTACACCATGGAGGTGATGGTGGAGATGAGCCTCCACATCAAGATGCAAATAGTCTACAAGCGGATTGCTAGACGGGTAAGATCATTTTTTGGCAAAACATGGAGTGTATTCATAGTCATTTACATAGTAAACCAATTTGTATTTTTTTTTGAAATCGTAGCATTGATCGGGGCAAAAAAACGGGCCCTTCGAGATCGTTACATCTTGTGAAACTGTTTCGAGTCTAACGGAAAAGACCCTCCCCATAGAGTTTGATACAAAAGAAGGGACATATTTACCTCACAGGAGACAACCAAAAATACGTATCGAGGGTTGTAGGAACACGTGTGAGACAATTTGTGCACCCCTACTTGATAGATGGGCGAATGTTCCAGAGGAACAAAAAGCCGATGTGGTCGCCGCGTGATCACGTAAGTAAATTAGTCTGTCATTTTATACCGTAAGTACTTTTAATAAAGTCTAACTTCATACATAAGTGATTTGCTATAGGAATATTTTGATGTCAATCCAAGCCGTTACTCCAACGATGATTACAAGCTCATTGTTGTGGTGATCAAGATATAGCTGCCCAAGATATCGTCAAGACAAGTCCGATGTGAATGCATACATAAGAGATAAAGATAAAGGCACCGTGCATTCTACCGTGGCCCGACGACGGAGGTATGGGAAAAGTGCATAGAGCGCTCGTCGAGTCAAAAATTTAAGGTAAGCACAATTCGTTTTATTTAATTAATTGAATTTCCATTAAATATTAATATTAACATTGTAATCATTTCATTTTATTTTTATAGGATGTTTCAATGACGAACAAAATTAACAGGAAAAAATAAAGTATACTAGCTTGTGGGTCAAAAACTATAGTTGCCACGCGTTTCGATATGGTAACAGATATTATTTGTCATCCATAATTTCATTTTCAATGTCCTCATGACGTTTTCAAGAATTCATTTCATATGCATACGTATACATGGGACCGCTTAGACCCGTGGAGTGGCCGAGTGTCATTGAAACATTTAAAGTCAACCATCGTGAAATGGCGAGTGGGTGAACGAAGAAAGGGTGCGTCGAGTTATGTACGTACAAGTTAATACAAAGTGATGTAGTAATCGAGCATTATTTCGATTTCACATTTTCTTGACAAATATTTTAAATTTGATTATGTAAGGAAAAATGGTGGAGGAACGGAAGAGCAAACGCAGCAAGCAAGCTCCGGCCAGCGTGGCGGGCCAACGAGAACGACGTTGTTCTTAAGGTCCTGGGAGATAGGAGGGACACCGGCAGCAGCTGATTGGACGGGTTCTCGAGGGGCACTTCCGCTCTCACTCGTCCACTCACGAGATTGCGGGACCAACACGCATCAGTGAATCTATTCAGCAACCAATGCATTGAAGTCCAAAATGGAGACATACATGCAAAGCAAATGAATGAATTTATGACATCGTTAACAGTAATCTGCAATCTGTCATGCCGAGAATTCACCGCGACACCGCCACCACCACCTCCCCGTCGTCCGACGCATGAAGAAGAGTTAGATTCTTCTAGGGACGAAGATTATTTATCCGATCTTTAGTCTTCCTCTCTCTATCAATTTTTATTTGTAAATACTTTTGTTTTGTACATTATGGTTATTTTGTGATGGAAGTTATTGTGCATGGTTTTTTAGGATGTTTTGATACAATTTGTTTTTGTCCATAATATAATTAATATTATTTTAAAACTTTTATTTCATGTTTCTATTCAGTCATTGTTATTAAATTCATTAAATTAGTAAAGAAAGTGTTATTATTTATTAGAATAAATAAATTTCAAAAAAAAAACATTTAAGATGGATATTTTGTCTATTGGGACAACTATTGTCGTCCCAATAGTTCAACATATTGGGACGACTTATAGTCGTCCCAATAGTGGACACCAATTGGGACGACAATAAGTCGTCCTAATAGGTTCGACCCTATTGGGACGACAATAAGTCGTCGTCTCTATATGTTCGACCTATTGGGGCGACTATTGTCGTCCCAATAGGTCGAATCTATTGGGACGACTTATTGTCGTCCCAATAGGTCGAACTATTGGGACGACTATTGTCGTCCCAATTGGTCTCGTTGAAACGAATAATTCGGACGATTGTAGAAGGCGAAAATAAGGGCTATAGGGACGACAAAAGTCGTCCCTATAAATCTTGAAGCTATTGGGACGACTATTGTCATCTCTGTTTACTTACTAGGACGGGCTTATTGGGGACGATCTTTAGGGGCGACTATGTCGTCCCTCAGACACCCATAGGGGCGACATTTGTACCTATAGGGACGACAAAAGTCGTCCCTATAGCCCTCTTTTCTTGTAGTGAAAGAAGAAGAAGAAGAAGAAGAAGAAGAAGAAGAAGAAGAAGAAGAAAATCCACTAATTTTTTTGCCAAATTAATGTGTATAAATCATAAGAGAGAAGCAAACATTTGAGGAGGGAGGTGTAACTGTGGAGAGGGTGACATAAGTTTCTTCCCAAGTGTTTTTATTGTGAGAAATTTCCTTTGTTTTGTTAATTATTTTTGTTACTTATTATTGATTTTTGAAGATGTTTCTCTATTTGAATTCTCAACATGTGTGGACTTCTCATTTCCTTCATGTTTTTGGTGAAAACGAAACCAAAAAACTACTTTAACTAATCAAATTATGAAGAGTTCGAGAATAAAAAAAAGTGTCGACTATCGAATCGTCTTTTCATTGATGAATTTTGAAGTAATCATTGAACTTGAGCTTCTCTCAAGAAAGAATGAGAACGGTGAGGAGTGAGAACAAATTAAGAGAAATGAAAAGAATAATATTCGAAAAGGATCGTGACCGTGGTGTGTCGTATCTTCTCTCTCTTTCTCTTTTTTATTTTAGTTAAGGTGGGATTATATTTGTGAAATAGTTGTAGTGTATTTATAAGAAGTGTGTTTTTAATTGGTGTATATAGTTATATTGTGGTGTAATAAAAAAAAAAAAATAAATAAATAACACTTTTAATTGTTTTAAGTAGAAAAATATGGATAGATTTTTTGCCTATCTAAAATATTGGCAATTGCATTTACACACACTACTTATGCACTTTTGGATTATTAGGGTATGTTTGATTGGCAAAGATAGAAAAGAAAAAAAAAATTCCATGTATGTTAGAAAAAAAAAATACTATACCCATAAGAAAATATTTTTCGTGGAATTGGCCAAAAACAAGCTTAAAATGGTTGTACTCTAAAATTTATTTTCTATTTCCACATTTGTATCAAACAATCAAAGTAGAAATTGTTTTCCTCGAATGTGATATTTTCCATAGAATTGGTGCCAATCAAACACACTCTTACTGTCTAAAAGTTCTTGTGGTGCATATTTCACCAAACTTGTGGGGTCAACGGTCCCAAAAATAAAATACTTGTGGTTTAATTTCAATTTTTGAAAAGGTTAAGAATTTTGTTGCAATTTTCACTATAATATATCCAATTAGTCCACGCTGGTGGTCACGTCTGTTGTCGTTAGTTTTAATAGACAACTAAGTGTGTATTTAGAAGGTCTTTTTTTAAGTCTAAAATTAAAAGTATTTTTTTTTATATTTTAGATTGTTTGACTAAAGTCAATAAATGCTTTTTGATTGAAAAAACCGTTTAAAAAATTGTTTTATTAGACTTCTCTAAAAAGTTATAATTGAACTTTTATATGGGAAATTGCAATTTACAAATAATAAAATTTAAAATTTAATAAAATTATCATTAAATATATTAAAAGTTCTATTCTTAAAAAGTTTCTACTTTACTGCAATCGCTTGCAAATAATTACTAAGTACATTTTATCATGTAGTCTAACTCTACTTACAACATCTCTTTCAAATAAATGCTAAGTACATTTTATCATGTAGTCTCACGTGTTCATACGGAATGCTTTGATAGCAATTAAATTAAGTTTAGTGATCCAATTGTTGTATATTGAAATTTAGTGATTTGATTGCAGTTTGGGCGATAGTTGGATGACCTCCTGTGCAATTTACACTCAATTCGCCTATACAAGGAGTTAATTACATATATATATACTGAAGTTGAACTTTATACTCTATTTTATTTATACTATCGAACTTTAATTCATTTTATTTATATCACCGAATTTTATACTATATTTCATTTATACCACCAAACTTTAAACCATATTTTATTTATACCACCAAACTTTAATTCGTTTCATTTATACCATTAAACATTGAAATTATTTTCACTTAAACCACTTTATTAACCAACTGTTCTTTATTTTCTGACGTGACACTACCGAATCATTAATTGGATGTGATGTATCCCACCACGTGTATGAAGTTTAAAATAAAAATATGTTTTTGACATCAATTAAATGATTTTGAGCTCAAAGATTGTCGAAATAATTGAATAACGTGATAATACAATCAATCAATCCGAATAAGTATAAACTTTCTCATGCTTAAATAAATCACAAATCACAAATTACTGAAATATAGAGATATGTTTTAACTTTATTCAAAAGTTGCTTTTAAAAATTAATGCTTTATTAATTAAAATTAACTTTGACAAAATAAATAATTTAAAAGTAAAATTAACAGCAGTGGACACATTTGTATGATTGAAGTGGTTTAACTGAAAATAATTTTAAAGTTTAGTGGTATAAATAAAATGAATTAAAGTTTGGTGGTATAAATGAGATATAGTATAAAGTTTTGTGGTATAAATGAAACAAATTAAAGTTTGGTGGTATAAATGAAATGGAGTATAAAGTTCAGTATATATGGTGTAATTAACCCCCTATATAATCTTTCCAGCCCAAACATTTAGTCCACAGTAAATATTGGGAAGAGTGAGACTGGTTTGCGTTCTCAATTTGTCGGATTTTGCGCGGCTGGTAAGGAACTCTATGAAATAATCGGACTCTCGATATCCTTATTTATATTCTTCATAATCGACTAAATTTGTATTAAAGCATTTTTTATTGAAATTGTTTATTAGGGATTCAAAATAGAGCATATCCCCTGAGAGTTGTGCATATCAAGGATGAATGAAGTTCCGACACTAATTCAATTATGCGCAGCAGCCATCAGGGACGAACTTCTCCATGGTAATTCATTGGGTTATTATAAAACCTGTTGTTTCTTCTTATAGTAAAATAATGCAGCTGCTGTTGAATGGGGTTGGATATTTTCGATTTCTTGTTTTTACAGGGGATAGCCATGATGATATTCTACCGGGTATATATGAACTTCCGCCAGAGTTGTTTGATGTTTTGTTGCCGCAACTGCCTCCACTGGCTTTGCAGAAATTACATGAGAACTTGTGAGTTCAATATGCATGAATTAATGTAGATCGTTGGGTGATTATTAGTGTTGGCTGGTTTATCATATTCGAAACTGACGAAATAACTTATGCGACACGCATAATTTTGTTGCGTAAACAGTTGAATTTTAAGCGGCACGTGTTGAATTAGATATGGAAACCCACATTGTTATGTTGGTTTGTAGAAAAAAGTTGTATGGATTGGTCTTTGATGATGTATGTGCATGTGTTTAATATGAAGGGTTGGCTGGGGTTTTTTACCTTTAAGATCACATTTTAATGAGTTACTAGCATGGTGATGCCATAATGTTCAGAGTTGTCTGATATTTGATTTACCTACCTGATTTTTGGATTAGTGGTGTCAGTTCGTATGTAGGATTAAATCTATAAGAAACTTGGCAGGATCCTCTATTTGCATGTTAACAGAAAACTTTTGTAAATTTCATCCAGAAGAAATTTTGCCAGTATTTCCATGATTTCCCTCACACTTTAAGTGCAAGGATAATAATATGCAAACTAGTCAATATATGACAGGTGCAATTCTTCATAATACTGTGTCTGTGCTAGGTATGCATAACAGATCACAAGACGCCACTTGTGTGAGTAACCCAAAGTAGCATTTATGTGTTCACCTATTAGATTAGTATGATCTCCTTATTTTGTTGTTTTTATTTTTGGTTTTGATTCCTGTCCTCTTGGGATGTTGGAGGATTATAAAGTTCCTAGTCTATTTGATGTTTACCATTCATCTTGTGGTTGGAGTTGATATTTTGCTCCTCATTGAGTTGTTTCTCTATAGGCATGCCTGGACTTGTACAGAGTAATCCTCTTTTTTGGGTAATGAAATATTCATTTACCGAACAAAAAAAGTTGAGCTGTCAATGCTTGCAAGCCCCTGGAATTTTAAATGGTGTCAATCATGGCATCAAGACTGAGATATTCGTGAAGGTTGTATAATTCAGTGGAATGCAATGAAATTTTAAGAAATCTAGCGACTAGGAAACTTGTTTGATTTATGAATGATTTGGACAAGCTCATTTTTTTGCTATCCCAATCATCATAGCTTAGTCATTAATGACAACTTTGTGAAATAGTTTGTTGAAATAATACTTAACCTGTGATTTATCTCGATGCAGGCCCTTTGAATTCAGGGATGACTATGAACTTGCTAATGGTTTCTGTGAACACTATAGAAAACGTAGAAGGTTGAGAAGAAAGGAGTGTTTGATCTCAAATAGTATTTTTTATATGCTTTGGAAAAATGCAACTTGAGGCAATTCTTAGTGCATGGCTACTGTTTCTACAGATGTGGGATTGTAGATTCGGCATGGAGGGCACTATACAAGTCGCGCTGGCCTGGTCTTGGGCAGAAGAGTCGGGTTATGGTTTGGCTGGATAAACATGAAGAAGAAAACTACAGTTCAGTTGTTGATTGGCAGCAAATATATTGGGAGACCCATTTGCAAAAGTATGCCGATGTGATTAAAGTAATATAGTACTATTACCTTGTCATTGTCTAAATTTATTACATGAAGCTTTACTATCCTTTTCCAACCAGTTGCGTGGATGCTATAACAGAGACAGCTTTGCTCCCATCTTATGGTGGTTGTATTGGTGAAATACAAATTCCAGGTTAGATAAATCTTGCTTTTGTTGGTCATCCCTGTCTGCCAACCCCAAGTGACCACCTCCAGGTGGAAAATTGAAATAGATAAAAATTCAGACAGAATTTGTATGCTGGCTTATTTGGTCTTCAAACCAAAAGAACTTAATCAATCTCCTAGCTGACATCATGCCTCATCTATTACATATATTTCTGAATTCAAAAGAAGAGAAGTGTAACGATTTAGGTTGTGCAATTAACTATACAATCCCAAAATCCCATTACATATTCAGGGAAATTTCCTCATGCAATTTCAATAAGAATGTGAAGTTCGGTATGTAATATAGTTTACTGGGACACACTCAACGAGTGTGAGGAAAAAAGAAAATTGAATCAATTTAGATTTTCTCTGTATATTATTAATTGACAATAAATGTTGAAAACTTAACCAAAGGTTTGAATCTTTTGAACAAATGGAAAAGAAAATGGTGATGGAAGTAAATTTTTGAACCGTGCAGGGAATTATTTTTGTAAGAAATGTGCAGATCCATACCTTGTCATTTGCATTCTTCCTAAAGTTAGGTGAGATGATACCGCTGATAATTTCGGTCCACTTCAATGAATCATGACAAACTCATCTATTTGAGACGTATACGTAGAAGATCTCAATATCCGTCTTTCAAAATGAACACTCTCTTACATCAATAAATCCATATAGTCACATTCCACAAAAGGATCTAAAGGTTTACAACAAAAGTGGTATTTAAGATTTACAAGCAATGATGAGTTTGAGGAAGAACAGAGGATGTAACTGCTACTATGAGATGATATGATGCTTGAAAGTTGATGTTGAAGAACATTATGCATGTGTATATTTCGAAGTCACGAGGATTTTTGAAACACATATATTTGGCAATTGCATAATGTAACTATAAAGCCAGTTGATGTGTACGTACTCTGTGCAGATTCAATACTGCAATATATTGGTTGCAAGGGACACCCAAGTGTGCCAACGTGTGACTATTTGAAATTCTCTTATCACTGCCAACAATTTGGAATCTATGTCAGGTAATCTGGCACTCCAATTTCTAAACCGAATCCTTGAATTTCTAAAGTTTACTTAAGAATGGCCTTAAACAGCATAGAACAACATCGTAATTCGTAAGCCATATTCCTGTTAACCTGCCTTCTCATTTTTAAGTAATGCACTTGTTCTTTCTAAAATATTAGGGAAACTTTTTTTTGCAAGTTCTCTTGCTAAAAGTTGATTTGGGATCCATCGGTTAATGAGCCATTTACTTTTCAGATTCTCATGTCATTTATATATACAGTTGCTGATAAAGATTCTATATCTCTCACCTTTTTTGACGTGACACCCTGAGATGATGTTTTTGTTGAGATATCTTTGTTTCTGTTGCAGATGTTTGAGGCTTCCAAATGCGCTTTGCGTTATGGAAACATGTGTAAGTTACAAGTAATTGAGTTATAAACATCTAGGTCAAGTAGAGCATGTGCAATTGCATGTCAGATGGAACTAGTTAAGTAGTGCCAACAGATCGGCTATCAGTAAAAGGAACTTCCAACTGTAATACAACCAGCAAAATAGGTAGCTGTTCAGTTGATACTCATTTGTTGTAACTCAGATATGCTCTAAATCATTCTACTTGTTACAGAGGATGTAGGCATACCTTAAATTTGTTTAGGCACGTGTTCTCTGTCTTGTCGTGAATGTCTCTGGTTTATGTTGGTTTCACCTTCCATATCCTTCTTGTCTATTTGGGAGTTTAGCCACAAGAAAATCTTGCTTATGCTGCTCTGGGGAAGTAAGCTCTCAACCTTTGTTTGTCCCCTTGTCTGTCACCAAATGTAATACAATCGGCAAAAAATAATTAGCTATTCATTTGTTGTAATTCTGATATGCATATGCTCTAAATGATTCTACATGTTACACGGATGTAGGCATACCTCAAATTCGGTTGGGAACAATATGTTCTGTCTTGTCGTGAATGTCTCTGGTTTATGTTGGTTTCACCTTCAATATGTTTCTCGTCTATTTGGGAGTTTTAGCCAAATCTTAGAGTATGGCCATTGCTTATGCTGCTCTGGGGAAGTAAGCTCTCAACCTTTGTTTGACCTTGTCTGTCACCAAATGTAATACAATCAGCAAAAAATAGGTAGCTATTCATTTGTTGTAATTCTGACGTGCTCTAAATGATTCTACTTGTTACACGGGATGTAGGCATACCTCAAATTCGGTTGGGCACAATAGGTTCTCTGTCTTGTCGTGAATGTCTCTGGTTTATGTTGGTTTCACCTTCTATATGCTTCTTGTCTATTTGGGAGTTTTAGCCATAGGAAAATCTTAGAGTATGGCCATTGCTTATGCTGCTCTTGGGAAGTAAAGTCTCAACCTTAGTTTGCCTCCTTGTATGTCACCAAACTATCTTACCAATCTAAGTCTTTTGTGGTTACTGAACAAACCATAAATATTGGTATTGGATATTTCACCCTCCAGAAACGGAGTCATTTCGACTCTCACCCTCCAGAAACGGTGTCATTTCAACTATGCATGCCTTGAGAAATCAGTCTTTCAACACTTTCCAAATATTTCAACTTACAGAAACAACCTTATTGAACAGCTCTCTCTCACTTTTTTTTTTTTTTTTGTGATCATAAGGTTGTTTTAATAGAAGCCGTCAAAATAGATTTGTCTAGCCAGATCTTCTTACCTTTAAATCTTGCCATTTTTTCCATGTGTCTCCTCATTTGACATGGGACAGCAGTCACACCACTACTTTAGAACGATCAGATGGTGAGCTGTTCTCACACCCTATGCACCCATACGCGGAGTTCATTTTTCTTTCGCCTTTCACCACTTCTAACTTCTATGTGCTTTCCTCATGGTTTGGAATATATGCCTTTTCAGTTTCTACCCTGAGGTTGCTCTTAAAGTTTGTGCTTAAAAATTAATTAATTACTCTCTTGATAAATATATCAACTGTTTGAAGCAAATTTATAGAGCAGCAAGCCTTTATTTTTGTGATTCCATGGGTGTCCATCAAATGTTATAACAAATCTAAGTCCACCTTAATCAATAAGGAAAGATAGTCTAATATCTGAAGTGTATAATGGCAAGATTGCTTGCATTTAGTTTCTTGTATCTCTAACTGTTACTGTGTTTCAGCATTTGTTGCAGATCAGTAAGTTGGAAAGCCTGAATCTTCAGTGGATAAAGTCCATTGAGCATGTAAGTTTGGTTATTATGAAGCACCTATGTCTTTAGCCAGCTTGCATAGCAGACAAAAGAATCTTCATTTAAATAAGTAATTATATAATTTTACAGAAAATAGCATAAGATGAATGGAAAAATATGAGAAGCACTCACATGCATTTGTGTGTATCTCAAAAGGGAACAATGAACAAAGAAGAGAAACTGAGGGAGCTGCAGTGCTCATGCATGCATTCTGGGCTCATTTGGTCACACTTGTATTCTCGTAATCACTAGAATTACTTTGCAGACATGTGTTTTGCTTCAGCTGCATTTGTTATTTAATTATCTTTGTATTTTTGTTTTTCAATGATTTCTGTCATTCTTATCTGAAACATTTTTTTCTTTGTTCGAATTTTGTTTTAACCGTTGGAATGCAAAGGAAAATAATAAAATTTCTGGTCACATCAAATCAGTTCCCCCAAAATACATTTTCCTGGAAATGGCTTGTACATTCCCCTGGTTGGCAGCAGGTTTCAGAAACTTAATGCAGAGGGCTTTCTGTATGGCTGTATGCATCATCATCGGTTAATTATGTGAAGTGCAGAATTGGCATTCTGATTGTAATATTGTTGTATGATTTAATTGTGATACAAATCAATGAAGATTGCATATGTAATCTATAGTTAAATCTTCGTCAATTTTGCTTTTACACAGCTTTAATGCGCTTGTGTCATTGCAAAGTAGAATGGATTGATTTAATGAAACTAGGTAGAAGACTTAACGTTCTTCAGGCTTTCCAAAACCATAATTTTATGCCCGTGACAAGGATCTTTCAACAGCCGAAAATGCAATCCTTTTTTATGTGAAGGAAATTGATGAATTTAATAGCCATTTGATCCAATTTCTCCTGTTTTGCTTACTTCAAATCACCGTGCATAATGAACAATAGGATAAATAACGACATGATTTGTTAATTTGTTTGCAGTCAAGCTGACGTCTTCTTATTTGTCATCATAATTTCACAGGTTGAAGGATTATGTAAACTTGTAAACCAGAACAGCGAAACACTAAAATCAGTTGAATTTACCCATTGCAAGTTCTATCCCACTTTCATGGATGCTATTTGTGATTCCCTACATGTGAAGGGCCACAAAACACATGGAATTGAACAATTCTCAATCAAGAGATCAAGCTTTCTACAGACCGATACATCTTTACCAGTTGGATTGACATCCATTTTAAAATCAGGGAGGTATGCCCGTATTCTCACCGATTGCACTTATCAAATTGAATGGCCCATATTCAAGTCAAATGTAATACTATTTCATTGTATATCTTCTTTTTAGCTTTGACTTCTGTTCCATTCAACTACATCTGTTATTATGATTAATCAAAATTATGCCATGGTTCGGATTATTTGCTTCAGTCGAATTCCTCCACAAGATTTAACTGTAAAACTTCATTAATTTGCTGTTTTGGGCTTGGGCCATCTTGATAAGGTTTTCACAAGAAGCCACCCTGAATTAATCTTGGTATGCATTTAATGCTAAAAAGATGCAAGGAATTACTTTTTGCCTATACAGATGGTCCTGGTGGTATTTTTTATTTTCATTCATTTATTAGTTTATTTACTTCGTTTTGTTTTTGGTGGGGTTGGGGGCAATGGCTTCTCAGATATGTTGGATCAAATTGATAAGAGATTACCATGCCATGTTATGTGGTGCCATTTGTGAATAACGTGATTATTTATTTGAGGAATTCTCAAACAAGGGTCTACTCAATGTTTCTCTATTTCTGCTGCAAGTTTGATTCAATGGGTTTATTATCGTTTGTCTTCCTTGTCTATCGGCCAAGTAATCAGTTACTCAGAAAATTACAGATTCCTATCTTCTCTCTACTTTTAGATATTGGCTTTAATTTCTTTGTAGTTCCCTGAGTTTTTGGCAAGCTGGTTTATGGCAAGCTCTGCAAGTAGCATTCGGTGTTCTTGCATCACATAAAATGAAATTTTAGGCTCCTGATGCGATTTATAGACACTGCTTTTCTGCAAAAAGGTTAAATGATTTGGTCTTGTAATTAAACATGTAAACTGAACTTTGAATTATCATGCTTGCAGATATCTAGTTCTGCCATCCAGTGAGAACTCTAATGCCAGATACATGCTTCATTTATCAGGATCTAATTGTCTATTTCATTGGTGTTAGGTCCTTGCGTTCATTAAGCTTATGTGACAACCAGCTGCAGACCTTTTTTGCAAAAAATGTTTTTAATACCCTGCTCGATACATCGGCTAGTATATCCAATCTGGACCTTTCAGAAAATAATGTAAGTTGGAGGCACTTTGATAATACTAAATGTCGCCTTTCTTTGAAATACTGTGTTAATGTAAAAATATTTGGATATTATTGCAGATTTCAGGTTGGCTTTCTAATTTTAAATGGGGATCTGGAAATCAACGAGTATCTTTTGGAATAGGCAAGTCGTTGCAATCATTACACTTGCTTAATTTAAGGTATTTTACTATTTATGTGCAGTGTCATTTGTGAATATTTCTCACTTCTCAGGCTTCCCCACGTATTATATCAATTCTCTCTAGATCCGCTGCCATGAAAATCTGCAGAGAATTTGTAAATTTAATCTACTTTAACCCTTTAAAGATATTTATGGGTAATTCTCCATAGTTTCAATTTTATAAATTAGCACATCCTTCTATGTTTTCTAAAGTTTGGATGAAGAGCGAATTTTCTTTTGTTAACAATAAGAAGACAAATTATTTTAGAATTTACTGAGCATCATCTAGGATTGATATAGGTTCACGTCATAGTTAAAGAAGATAGTTGGATAATGGTTGCTTTTTCTTTGGTGTGATAAGTGATAATACAATTCACTTACCAGCTGTCAATAGTAATTGAAGGACAGATCAGGAAGCAATATACTAATGAAGATTGAAAAATGTTTTTTCTGTTATATTGGCTTAGAAAATCGAACTCGTATATATAAACTTCATTTTATATATTTATACGTGACACTTAAAAGTGGCTCTCTCTGTCTCTATTTTTTACACCTGGCCTGAAGGTGCAAATAGCAATAGTCCAATGATATTGGTAATTGGGTCGTTGTCCTTATTTCCTATCCACGGAGACCTGATGCTTGATGATGGTGAAGGGGAGAGAGTTAACCAAATGTATCTGGGCACTGGGACAATAAACATCTCCTTTATGTTTACCTGGGAGGGATGTGCAGTTAACTAGACAAATCTTGAACATTTCTTCCATTTATCCTTCAGCGTCGAAGTCTTCACCACTTGGTTCCTGACATAATATTCCTGCTAAGAGATCTTCGTATTCTTGACAAAAAAATAAAGAGCCATATTTGCATATAATGATGTTTACTATAAGAATTTCTGGGCCTTGCCAAACAGCAGTAGTGGGTATCTATTTTTGTTAGGCTCTTCCTGTGCATCAAATTTTTTTGGTTTATATTCAGGAACAATAATTTACAAAAAGATGATGCAGACTGTCTCAAACATGCTCTGGTTCACATGCCTAATTTGCAGAATCTTGATATAAGTGACAATCCTATTGAGGATGATGGAATCAAGTAAGTTAGGTTTCTCTTATTCCGTCCACAATTTGACCTCATATGATCTCCTTAGAGGTTATATAATTTATCAGTGTTTAGCTTGGTAATCTTGTATCTGGCCCAGTCCGGCACTGTTCTAACGTTTAATAATATGTCTAGTCATCACTTATAATATTACAGGAGTCTGATCCCCTACTTCATTGAGATGTCTGGGAGACCTTTGCCCTTTTCTGATCTGAAGCTTGAGAATTGTGAGCTTACTTGTAATGGAGTGAGCCAGCTCTTAGAAGTCCTTTCGACTATGAAGACTCCACTGAAAATGCTTTCAGTTGGAGGCAATGACCTTGGCAGGTAACTCACACTGAGAAATTGTACTCTTTAAGACTTCTGATAATTCCACTGGTTCATCCATCTAAATGCTAACTTTCTTCCAGCAAGATGGGGAGACCATTAGGAAAATTTATGTGCACTGGAATTCGTGCCCTAAATATTGAAGACATTGGACTTCATTCATCTGGTTTTCTGGAAGCACTTCAAGAAATTAAAAAGGAAATGAAGCTTGTCTACATTAATATAAGGTTCAATTGATATCAAGACCTTCATTATTGCACCTATATGTTCATCTTTTCGATAAATTAATAATTTGATGAACTTGGTACAGCAAAAACCGAGGTGGTATTGGAAGTGCAAAATTTCTGTCGAAGCTCATTTTTCAGGCCAAAGAACTTGTTGCAATTGATGCGCAACATAACTTTATGCCTATGGAGTCCTTGTCAGTGATATCCTCTAGCTTGAAAGTCACAAAAGGTGCACGTCCCAAGCTCAAATTTCTTAAATTTTCTTAAATAGAACTCCTGGTGAGCGAGAATATGAGTGCTTAAAGAAAGTAAGTAGATTGTAAATATTAAAATTCAAACCATTCTTCCTTGTACGAATAATTGAATTTTCTAATACTTGCTTCTATAGGAAAACTGGAGCTTCTAGACTTGACAGGAAATTCTTTTGGGGAACAACTTGCTGATGCATCTGTGCTGACTGAATTTCGAGTCAATGGTAAACTTATTCTCAAAATTTCATCATCAGTTGCTCCAAATACACCTTATGATGATGATCCTTAGTTGCTCCGTCGGTGCGTGCTTGATTGACTAGACGTGCATGGTTGTAGTATTACACAGTAGGCTGCAATATGAAAGCAATTTAGAACAAACTAAGCTAGTAATGACAGACGTGACATTTTTTGGGTTGTGCTTATTCAATTGCATGCTCTTGGTGTTTGTGTATTTTGTTAGCTTAGCCCGTGTTATCAATTTAAATGGAGGACTACTGATCTCATCTATTTGATTTGTTCAAGCAAGGATCTAATATGTTCTTTCAGGAAATTGTGTATACCATAATTTGTTAAAGAGTGGTGTTGGTTCGTTGTTATTACACCCAAGCAGATAGCATAGGTATTCTACCACATTTCTCTTTGTTGAATTCAACTTGGAAGACGATATCTTTCCAAAATAACAAGGGTGCATGCACTCTAGAATCAAATTCACTTTTATTATCACGTGTTAATGTAATGGTGTGAAATTTTTCAGTACTGCACCCAATTGAAGCATGTTGTTATTCAATTTTCAGTTAGTCGGTTTCCTTGTTTATTGTACTCCTGCATATGTTCTTGTTATAGATAGTGTTTTCTGGGAATCTTGATATGTATTTTTCTGTTTTATTTTTTGTAACTTGTACAATCCAGGGAACCATCAGTTCTTGTAGATCCTCAAAATGTTACTTATTATACATTAAATAAAAATAAATAAATTAGTTGGGTATGAATTTTGTATGAATTTTGTCATGGAATTCAATCTCTAGACTGGCAGGCCATTTCGACTAGGTTAGAGCCATATGTTTCGAATTGGGCCTCTTTGGGTCGGAAAAAACATGAGCTATCCATTTCGATACCATTGAAATTCCAGCTATATGTCACATGTATGGTAATCAAAATGATTCTAAAGTACATCAAATTGGGTTGGTAAAATTTCTCACAATTGGGAAAATCGGATTATATTGAACCGGCTGGTCTAGTTGTGTGTGGAGGAAAAAAATCCATTTTTCGACAAATTTGGAACCTGCTCCCTTAGTTCAAATTTCGGAGAGGACACAACTAGATCAAGTTTAGTTCAATCTTCAAGTTTAGTTCAATCTAATTTGATTTTTAACCGATTACTTTTTTCTTAACAATATATTTTGGGTTGGTCCAATCCAATGTATCGAGCGTGTTTATTGTATTGAGTATTGTCTAATTTAATTTATCAAGAGTGTTGTCTAAAACTGCTAACCAGTAAAGGTCGACTGTTTAATATTTACTAATGTATTGCATTTTCTGTCCTATTAAATTGTGGAGAGAGACCCCAAAAAAAAAGTGGAAGTGGACAGCTGGATTGCTTCCTTCTTTATCTATATGTCCAAGAGTGGGTTGGTGGATTGGCTTTGTCATTTTTGTGACTTGCATGTATTAAATATTAATCGTAACAAAATGAAACCTAACCCTCTTTAAACTAATTTAATAAACATAAATTCATTTATTTATATTATTTTCAAATTGCACCTACATATATATGGACAAAAGCAAAACTTGAATATAGGACTATTGATTGCCCTAATACTTCAATAAATTATATTAATTAAAAATTTAAACAAGTTAAGATGATAATAACATATATTTTGTTTTAATAAAAAGGAGACTTCGCTGCATCAAATTGCTTAATAGTTTTCATATTATCCGCTTTAGATTTAGAGGGTTTGTATCGTCTTTGTTTTGTGCAATGCAATAAAGTGCATAAGATATAGATAGTTGACAGAAATGTCGAGATTTCTATCTTATATAAACTAGTTACAAAGTATTTTGAACTTACAATATTTTAAAAAGAATTCTAAGTCTTCAAATTTATGGCTTAAGCCATTGGAGTGTGCTAACGATATGATAAAAAATGTGCAACATTAGAGAACAAGTGATTATAGGTACTTAAATATCATTGTGGAAGATGGTAACAAAAATTACTTTGGTACATTTGAGCAGACCGAATTGGAGAAACTATTGGAAGATATGTAAAATATCATTAGAATTTGACCTATAAAAACATGCCTAGAGGCAATGTGGATCTAATTACATATTTATTTTACCTAGTTCTTTTTAAAAATTGTATCACGTCTTTAGGTATTCTTTACTTATTTATTTGTGTCAATTTGACATATATAAACAAAATTTTATTTTTTTTTCTTTTTCATTTTTCAATAAATTGTAATCTACGGTTCACATTTGAGACAATCTTTTTGTTGATTGATCTCAATAGGCATCTATTAAAAGACAATAATTTTGTTGATTGATCTATAATAGGCATCTATTAAAAGAATAGAGATAATGATGATTATAATTATTGATTATATATAAGGTTTCAAACATATATAAATAAAAAAAAAAATAGAGATGAAATTAATATATTTTCATAATTTTACAACAATATATAAATATCCATGCTTGCAATTAAAAGGCTGTCTTTTCCGTTTGTACTTTTATATAACATATATTTTTATTCATTTATTTCTAGATTTATTTTTAATATTTTATTATTGAAAATGAAAATGTTTGATCAAGTAAAGAAAATACGATGGAATTCATAATTTTTTTAGATTCAAGTTATAGATGATCCGGTCAAATTATTTATCATATCTGGTATTGTAGGTTGATTAGCAATGACACTAAAAATCTATTGTTATTCAAATCTCATTATTTATGTTAATTCACTAAGTAAAAAACTTAAGCTTCATGAATCTTTAGAGAATTATTATCTCAAACAAGTTTGAGATTTGCAATTATTTTAAAAATGACTACACAAATATCAAATTTCACGATGTTTAATTTTTTCATCAAAATTGCTAACTGTCGTGGAATCAAATGTCATGAAATATTTATTCAATCTATGTTGTAACCAAGTCCAGTTTTGGGTCAAGGCGAGTAAATCAATTGTCTCGGACCCAAAATCAAAAGGTGCTCATTTTTATAAAAAAATAAAAAATAAAATATTTTGATTAGTGAAGTGGACCAAAAAAAATTAATTGTACAAATATTGTTCAAAATCGAAGGGGTTCATGTTTTTTTTTTTTTTTTTTTTTAAATTAATAATTAATTTCTTAAAAGACTTGTGAATTTGAATGCATATTAAAATATGAGAGTCTAATTTATAGAATTCGCATCAGACATCGAAAATTACAAGATCGGCTTTGGTTGTAACCACATCAAGAAGTTATATACAAAAAAGTGATTTCAAGCATCTTTAAAACACGTTCAAACATACTTATGTAATATTTAGCGTATCTAACTTTTACTTTTTATATTTTTTTTACGAAAAGAATGGCAAAATGAATAAATTAAGAATTTCTCTTAATATTTCTACTCTTTTATTCCTAATGGAATATTCGTAAGCAAAATCAGACCAAAATGTCGCCGAGAGGGCTTTTTTGTATCTACAAATTGCAAATTCACACACAAAAAAAAAAAAAAAAAAACATATACGTGGCAATCACTGAGAGGTCTTAATTGTCAAATGGTAAAATTAGGCATATTTGTTCAATCTTCTTTTTCTTCTAAATAGAATAACGAATTATTTTTATGTAATTCTTCTTAAACGACATGTTCAATTTTTTTTTTTTTGCATTGAAACTCAAATTTTAATTGTTCTTCATAGCTTTAGTTTCTTAATCATAGTTAATTAAAACACTAGATTAAACAACACTAAACAATATTAAAAATTAAATAATTAATGTGTCCATCAAAAGTCGATTTATTTAAAAAATAATGATGAATAATAAGCTTCAATAAATTTTATCCTATAAAAATTTAACTATAAGTAACATGTTAGCATCAAATCATGCACCATTTGACAATATTATACCTTAAAAGCAAAATTATCCTTAATGTTCCAATATATAAAGCTTTTAAGGGACTCAAATTGATGCCCTAAAGCTAAGTCTCTAATTTGTGTCTTCCTTCAAGTTTGCCTTGAAAATTACATAATTTGATCAAAACTGCTTAAAAAATAAATAAACATGGAATTTGGTTCCTATATTTTTCTTAATCAAGATTTCATATTATTATGGAATTCAGAAAGTTTACATCCTCGTAATCTCATTTTGTTTGTAGACGTTATAAGTAAGACTAATTTCGACTAGTCATATGCGATTATAAGAAGAAGTTCTTGGTATCTTAGCCGACCAAAAATGGCTATTCGAAATTTTAAATACAAACTTCTAATTTGACATTACCTTTTGCGACATAGTTTTGGCAAAGGTTTTAAGATCGCAAATATGACCTCGTGATATTATTTTGAAGGGCTTACGGCATACTATGTGACACGAAAAATAGTTGAACAACAAAAAAGAAAAAGCGAGTTAAAAATAACTACTTAAAATGGATTTATTAATCTCATTTCATTGTCGTCATTCTCGACATTATTTTGAATAAATTCATGTTTGACACAAAAAATAAAATAAATTTAACTCAAATTAGTATAGAAAAATAGCACAAATGTGTGGTGGAATTTATGTCGATGGTCGATGAACCTTCGGGAAACCCAAATATGGGAGTTGTACTATAATTTTTAGCAAAATTATTTGATACGAGCCAGCAAAATTCTTAGAGTTTGTTGATTTTAAGTGCATATACTTTTGATGGTGGAACATGTTAATTATTGATTTTGAGAATTATGAATGTCAAAGTTTACTAATTTTTTTAAGTCTCGTGATGAGGAGTTGTAAAAGACACGAGACAAAGTTTTGGCTCGTTTTATGTTAAGATAGAAATTGTTGGGAAAATCGCCAAAAAAATGCCAAAATGAAAGGTATATTTTATTTGAAGGAAAAGATGTCAAAATGTTTAATAATTGGAAAGCGATTTTTCTTGGTTGAATGCTATAATTATCTATTTATATATTAACATGATTTGCTCTTGTATTTAGCACGTGACAAATAGTTCCTTGAGATGAAAAAATATAAGTTTAGTATCATAAATTTTCTTATTCTCTTCTTGGTTGTACATTGAGTATAATATTGTAGGCGCGGTAAAAGTTAAGTTATACGATACTTGGGAATGTTATATGATTATAATAATTTTTCATATAGTTGATTATTTGTCTTTGATAATTCATAGTTTTTCTCTGATTTTGAAGTTTTACACATAAATTCTTGTGTCGTTTTTTAAAAAATGTAATTATATATACACAACATCTTTTATTTGTTATATCACATGTTAATTACACTTAAAGTTCTCAATCTTTGCTTATTGTAGCACTTATATTCTCAATTTTTTTGTCGTATTCTTATTTTCAACTTTTCATTAATTAACACACTTTATTTCCGATAACAGTTGAAGCTAAGAATTTGACAAGATAAAAAGTTAATTTAATTAACAAAGATTGAGTGCCTTGAATATAATTAAAAATATAGTTCAACAAATAAAAATTATAATACAAATATAACCATCGTTTAATATCGCTTAGTAGTTTATATATGATTTGACGAATACACCCTTCATCCTTGACCAATGGTTTGAGATTCATTTCTAGATTGAATGAAAATTATTTGCATCACACTGGCCTTTAACTTGAACATAGCAACGCAAACGTTTTAGAAAATATTTGATTTAATTTAACATCTTGAATGAAAAAATGGGAAAATTACAGTGATTGTCTTCAATCTTTATATATTTCTAACTTTCATTTCTTAACAAACATATCCTCAATCTTTCAATTATTGGCGCACATGGTCCCTTTTGACAAAAACCTTCCAATTTGACAGTTAAGTTTGAAAAATGACAAATTTACCTCTATATTTAGGTATTAAAAAAAAACATCATCCTCTTTTTCGCACATATTTGATAGTAGTAAAATTATTTTTTAAATACTTATAAGTTGTATATTCTATTCAACGTGTAGATAATAAGTGGACAATAAATTATGAATCCTACAAAATGTAAGAATAAAAAGTACGTTTGACAATTTTAACTAACTTAAATTATAATTTAAATTTTGACAAACATAGGCAAACCTCCCCAATCCCACCTTCGCCACCCCCAACCCAATTTGCATTCGCACCCCTACCTACCACCGCCACAAATTCATCACCACCACCATCACCACCATGTAAAAGCCAGGAAATTCCCACCATTGCCTTCTTCCTTCCAAGCACCATCCCTCATCAACACCAACACAACCTTTGCTAATAAAAGCCAATACATTTTTCAACAACTACGTATCTAAAATAATTCTTTAGAGCCCCACGAGATTGTATCCACATTTTGCAGTACAATAAAATGTGATAAAAATAAGGGAAATTGGTGCAAATGGTCCTTAACGTATGACATTAGTACGCAAATGGTCCATAACCTTTTATTTTTTGGAGAAAGGATCCCTAACCTATCTATTTAGGTGTGCAATTCGTCATTTTTGACGAATTGTGTTAAAAATTCGTTAAAAACCTTTTATTTAAGTGTGCAAATGGCCCCTCTCATTTTATTTTATTTTTTGTCTTTATTAATAAAAGTAAAATTGTCAAGTTACATTTTTTTTCAACCTTTCATTTGGTGCAAATGGTTCCTAACCTTAGTTTTAATTAAAGAAATTTGCAATTGGATTCTTAACTTTTACAAAAAGTGAAAATGGGTCCGATACTTTAATTTTTTTTATTAAAAATTAAAAGAAACTAACAAATTGATAATATACTAAATTATTTTGTATATTTTATAAACTATTATAAAATTATTAAAATCTAAACTCATAATTATTAACAAATGTATTAATTAAAATTATTGTTAAGTAATCATATTATTTAAAATTCAAACTTTAATTTTATCATTACAACATAAAAAAAAATTGTCACAAATAAATTTTTTAATTATGCTCAACCCAGCCCGATTTTATACGGTCTCATATTTACTGGACCAACTCTGCCCGCTTTTGAGTCACAGGACTACTGGGCCATCCCAATTTTAAATTTAATTTATTTTTCTATTTATAAAAAAAAGGTCTTCACCATCTTCCACCCCACCCACCCCCAATTTGAAAATCCGACCCGAGAAGAAGAAGGATTTCTCCCCCATCTAGTTGCGAAACCGGGGATGTTTCGCCGCGAATAAAGGGAATTTCTCCCCCCGTCGCTGCAAATAAGGGGGATTTCTCCCCCTATGTTTTCGATCGTGACCGGAAACATGGGGGGAGAAATCTCCCCGTTGCTGCAAATAGAGAAGATTTCTCCCTCTCCCGTCGCGTGAATAGGGAGATTTCTTCTTTCTTATTTTCGATTGCTGGTTGACTTACGGTGGGGTGGAGAAGATAGTGAAGATATTTTTTTTTATAAATAGAAAAATAATTTAAAATTAGGTTGGCCCAGTAATCATGTGACTCAAAAGCGGGCAGAGTTGACCCAGTAAATATGAGACCGTATAAAATCGAGTTGGATTGAGCATAATTAAAATTTTTATTTGTGACAAATTTATTTTTCTTTTTATGTTGTAATGATAAAATTAAAGTTTGAATTTTAAATAATATGATTATATAATAATAATTTTAATTAGTACATTTGTTAATAATTATGAGTTTAGATTTTAGTTATTTTATGGGTAAATAGCACAAAACGTCCCTACCTATTGGCCTTATTGTGGAAAACGTCTCTACCTTCTAAATTTTGGCATTTTCACCCTTACCCTCTGGATTTCCTGCGCAAAACGTCCTTGATCCAAAAATTAAAGGGTAAATTAGCCCAACCACTTTTTTTCATATATATTACTTCTTTTTAAAATTGGGGGCTTTCCATGCAATTTCCAAAATTGCACAACAGAGACCCCATCTCCAAATCTGCTAAAACGCCTTGGACCTGTTTCGACTTAAAAGTGGAAACGTACAAATCCCAAAGACAGGAACAAAAGTATTTGTAGGCAGAACAGGTTGGGAGCTTCAATAGTAATTATGTGGGCCAACATGTGGAATAAAGTCAACATGAAAATTCCTAAAACCTTTAGGTTGTATTTGAATGGTCAAAATCTTTAAATCAAAATGTGGAACAAAATGCACCTCAAGAAAAGAAAGCTGCATTGCTGCGGTTTTCACCACTTATTTGAGGAGATGGCGTTGGAATATGTTGGTGTAGATAGAAACGAGTCAACGATAATATTGATTGTGCAAAACAAGCAAAAACAACATCCTTCAAACGACCAATTTTTTCGTGGATTAATTATTGTATTATGTTTTTCCTTTAAACATTCATAAATCGGGATAAATAGGATCTTGTGAATTAAGATTTGAAAATAGGAACTTGGTTGTTGAAGCGCACTAGTCCCAAAAGAAAATGTTAGTAGTTGCGGTTTGTGGGATTGTAATAATCCGACTTGTAAATAACAAATCCTTTAGATTTATAATGTTGCATTCTTGCATTTCAAATGTAACAACATTGAATTGGAATGGTTTAGTCTTACTAAGAACTCGGGTTGCATCACTAAAACTAAAGCTCGATTTACAAATCCCAAAAACGTATAATCACGGTGAGGCGCCACTTTCGACTTCAAGCTTGTTGTTTCCACTTTTTCGACTGCGTCGTTTTGGCAGATTTGGAGATGGGGTCTCATTGTGCAATTTTGAAATTGCATGGAAAGCCCCCAATTTTAAAAAGAAGTAATATATATGTGAAAAAGTGGTTGGACTAATTTACCCGCGATTTTTGGATTGAAGGGCGTTTTATGCAGAAAATCCGAGAGGTAAGGGTGAAAATGCCAAAATTTAGAAGGTAGGGACGTTTTCCACAATAAGGCCAATAGGTAGGGACGTTTTGTGCTATTTACCCTTATTTTATAATAGTTCATAAAATATACAAAATAATTTAGTATATTATCAATTTATTAGTTTTTTTAATATTTTTTTAAATTAAAGTATCGGACCTATTTTCACTTTTTGTTTAAAGTAAGAATCTAATTACAAATTTCTTTAATTAAAACTAAGGTTAGGGACCATTTGCGCCAATTGAAATGTTGAAAAAAATATAACTGGACAATTTTACCCATAGTATAAAGACAAAAAAAAAATGAGAGGGACCATTTGCGCATCTAAATGAAAGGTTTTTAACGAATTTTTAACGGAATCCGTAAAAAAGGATCAATTGCGCACCTAAATAGATAGGTTAGAGACCATTCTGCCAAAAATAAAAGATTATGGACTATTTACACACTAATGTCATACATTAGGGACCATTTGAACCAATTTCCCCTAAAAATAATGTCTACTAAATTGCAAAGGTAGAGGTTCATATTTCTTCCAAAAATTCCTTCGTACAATTAGTGCTTCACGGGAGTTTTTCAAACAGAATATTAAAATTCATTGTTTAATACAAGCCCACCACCGCTGCCATAGGCAATTTTGGCTATCATTCAAATAATTTATTCAAGTTTCGAAATTATGCGACTTCCATTGATCTGTTGCCAGGCGGTTGTTGTGTCTACAGTGGTGGGTGTGACCGTGTGAGTAAGGGTTCAGTTGGGGATTGTGTTGCTGCGGTTTCTGGTTGGTGTTGATGGGGACTGGGCTTCGAAGGAAGATGAAGAAAGGGACTTTGGCGGCGGCGGTCGTGGCGAGGGTGGGGTTGGATAGACAGATGTTTTTGTTTTTTTTCCTTTCATTAAATATTTTCTTTTGTCTTTTTCTGTTTTTTGGTTTATTTAAGAGTAATTTGTAATTTTGGTCACCAACTTTTCAAATATGTAACAAATCTATTCCTAACTTTTTTTTTTTAGCATTAGTCATCTCAACCTTTGCATTTTGTTGCAAATCACGTCATTTTGACATATTTTGACGGATTTGCCATTTTCTTTAAATAAACAAAAATACAGAAAAGCTAAAAATAACAAAAAAATAAAAAATAAAATAAAATTATAAATAAAGTCCACAACTTTTAAAAAGTACAAAATAAGTTAATCTTTCCCAAAATCCCCCCACCCCACCACCCCACCCCACCCCACCCACACCATCCCTCTATCTCTTTCTCTTCGCTCGATGTAATGTTAAATTCCTACGAATCCTCTGTCTCCATGGTTCCCCTTTCTCCAACTCCCAAACCTTCTTAATTTACCATATCCGGCACCATGGTCTGACTCCTCCATTCGCTCGCGTTTCGATCTCCACTCGCTCGCGTTTCGATCTCTTAGGCTTGTGGCAGCACGATCTGCATCTCGCTCATTTAGTATGACGCCGTCTCTAAGAAACAGGTTGGCGGATAAGTGGTAGAAGTGAAACTAACCAATATGAAAGGAGGAGAATCAGTGAAGTGCAATGGCGAATAATCGCGTATGGGTCTGTTACTCCATTCGCGATTCTGTAGAGCCATACTTTGTGAAAAGAGAAAATGGTGATACTTGTAAAAGAAACAATTATGTTCTGTTAAAATAACAGGTGGGAACATGTAATGGTACACAGCAAGGAAATAAATTCTCTTATTGGTAATTTGAAGTCATCTAATAATCTAGTTATTGAAGATCCAAATGCAGTATTAAAGGTAAATATCAGTTTTGAGTATATATATATATATATATGTTTGAGAAAAGAGGGTAGGGTAGGGTAGGGTAGGTAGGGTAGGGTGGGGTGGGGTGGGTGGGGTGGGGTGGGGTGGGGTGGGGTGGATTTTTGGGGAATATGAACTTACTTTGTACTTTTTAAAAGTTGTAGGACTTTATGCACAATTTTCTTTTTTTCTTTTCTTTTTTTAGCTTTTTTGTATTTTTGTTTATTTAAAGAGAATGACAAATTCGTCAAAATATGTCAAAATGACGTGATTTGCAACAAAATGCAAAGGTTGAGAATGGCTAATGCTAAAAAAAAAAAAAGTTAGGGGTATATTTGTAACATATTTGAAAGATTGGAGACTAAAATTGCAAATTACTATTTATTTAATGTAAATGTTAAATGCGTCCTTTAGAAAATTTGTGCAAATGGTCCATAACTTTTATCTTCAGTGTGGAAATGGTTCCTAATATTTGATTTTTTGGCATAAAAACCCATAACCTATGTGTTTTTGTGTACAATTGGTCAGTTTTTGATGAAAAAGACAAACATGCCTTTAGTTTTGATTAGAAAAAATTGTAATTAGATTTTTAACATTTACAAAAAGTGCAAATGAGTCCGCTGTATTTATTAAATAATATTTAATTTAACATATTAAATATATTATTATAGGCGTGTCAATTAGATTTTTCATATGAGAAAAATATGAAGTTATTGTGTTTTAAGTATATGCAATTCATATGTGATGTGAGTTTTTTTTTTTTAATAAAAATTAAGTTAAATAAATAATAAAATAGCTTATATAATTGAACTAACCTTATTATGTTTTTTTAAATATAAAATACTAATAAAAATAATTTACACATTATGTGTTCTTTATTTTTGAATGATAATAAAACGATAAATTAAAATATGAAGAATATAGTTTGAAATATAATATTTGTAGTTAATAAATGAATATCTCAATTAAATAAAAGTATCTGAGCATCAAAATTGAAACAAATTTATTTTTCTTTTTATGTTATAAGTTGTAACGATAAAACAAAAGTTTAAAATTTAAATAATATAATTACTTAATAACAAAATAATTTTATTTATATTTGTTAATAATTATGAGATTAAATTTTAGATATTTTATAATAGATCGTAAAATATAAAGATAATTTAGTATATTATCAATTTGGTAAATAAAGTATTAAATTTAAAAAAAAAAAAACTCGTTTTTTTTTAATTTTTTATAAAAAATAAAAGTATCGAACACATTTATACTTTTTACAAATGTTAGAAATTCAATTACAAATTTATTTAATTAAAACTAATGTATATTTATCTTTTTATAAAATAAAGATAAATTACACACCAAAACACATAGATTAGATATTTCTATGTTGAAAAACATATGTTAAAGACCATTTTCGCACTAAGAAAAAAGATTATGGATTATTTGCGCCAATTTTCCCATTCTTTTAAGCAAAGACGTTTTCGTTAAAAGGGATCACATAAACAAGAGATTGGGGATAATGTTGCAAAAAAAATAAGGTTGGGGATAGAAGTACAAAATAAGATAAAATTTGAAGACCCACTACAATTTTCCCTAAATAAATAGAAAAAATTGCTAACTCATTCAACATCAAATTTAGAGTCCGTTTGTTAGAGTTTATAAACTAGTTTATTTGACTAAAATGGTTTATTGACAAAAAATAGTTTATTTGACAAATTCTTTTTGACTTCGTAGTCTGACATTTTTTATTATTTTTAGTCAAATAAACTATTTTGGTATGATAAACTAGTTTATAAATTCTACCAAACGAGTTTTTATAAGTACAACAAAAAATTACTATCTAATAATTTTCAAATTTAGTTGCTAATAAAATGATAATCTAGACATTATAATATTTTACAAGAGTATGTAATTTCTCTTACTCATTTCGCTATGCCTATACTAATACTCTTTGTATTTTATAGATGATTTTGAAATTTCTTTTTCCGAAATTGATGACTTGTCAGAATGATTATATGCATTTTGAAAATAATTTCTCTATTATTCTTGAATTGGTGTCTTTGAAGTAAATTATTTCACCGATATTGTATTGTTGCATTATTGAATGTCCTCTCAACTTTTTTTTTTTTTAGGTTGCTTCTCCAAAAAGAAATGTTAAATAAATCACTTTTAAATTGCTCAAAACTTGTGCCACGAAAGTGAAAAGCGGAGGATATGAGTGCCAAGATTTGAAAGTTAGGGACCTGCTTACGCAAAATGCAGATTAAAGTACCTTCAATGCAATTTGCTCAAAAAAAAAAAAAAAGAGAGAGAAAAAATGCCGTCAAACACAGTGGCATAAAGTGTAAATAAAGAATTAATTAGAAGTAAAAAACATTTTTTCCAACTGCACAAAATTAATTTATCCTCTTCTCCGTCGATCTAGCAAAACCATCTCTCTCCCCCTCTCTTTCTCTCTCCCACATTTCCCACTCACACAGATCTGATAGCCATCGCCGCCAGATCGGAAATTGCGAAGTGCCGCCGCCGTCGCCATGGAGGAGGCCTTAGAGTTGGCGCGTGCTAAGGACACTAAGGAGAGAATGGCGGGCGTAGAGAGACTCCACCAACTTCTCGAAGCTTCTAGAAAGAGTCTGTCGTCATCGGAGGTGACGTCGCTCGTCGATGTGTGCTTGGATCTCTTGAAAGACAACAACTTTCGGGTATCGCAGGGCGCGTTGCAGGCACTTGCTTCGGCCGCTGTGTTGTCCGGGGAACACTTGAAGCTCCATTTCAATGCGCTAGTCCCTGCTGTGGTCGAGAGGTTGGGCGATGCAAAACAGCCTGTGAGGGATGCTGCCAGACGGCTCTTACTTACACTCATGGAGGTACAATGGTTGCTAATTATCTTGCCTTCCCACACACAGACTGACTTAGTACCCCACTCTATTTTTTGATTTTTTTGAAAGAGAATTAATCGCAATTATTTTTAGTGTGATTGTAAGTGTTTTGTTTAATATTGGTTGGGTTTCGATGGCTGGATGAAGTTGTGGTAGGTGAAGTTAAAAAATTGGTGATACCGGCCACATGTATGTTGCTGATTTTTTTTTTTTTTTTTTTTAATGGAAGAAAGGAAACCGTTTAAGATGATCGTGTATGATATGGACTCGCTATGTTAAAATTAGTCTCTTTGAGTGATTCGGTTTCTGTTATGAAGTTCTGATTTTGATTCTGTGTCTCCGATAGAAAGTGGATTTGGAATGCTGATTTTGTGTATTTTGGATGTTCTGAAAATCACTTAGGGGCATGATTTAAGCAAAAAATTTAAAAGCAATTCGTTTTGAATATTAGGAGCTACTGTGATGAAGATACACTAGTTTTGCTAGCAAGCATTTTAGGATTTGGAATTTTTGGATAAAACAATTTTATATTGAATTTGGTTTCGTTGTCACTTCCTGCCATCTTCCTGTCAGACACATACTTGCTATGCACATTGAGTTATAAAAGATGTCCATTTACATTTCAACCATAGGGTTTCAAACTGCACTAGGACAAAAAAATCTTTAATTTCCTGCACAAGTTTGAAATTGCGCATTTGTATCTTTAGCCTAAAACTATTATTTACTCTTCCCTTGTGATGAAATACGTCTGCTTCTTTTCTGCATCCAAATATAACGTCCACAACTAATGGCCCCTTCTCAAGAATTATTTTTCACTTTTCAAAAATGTTCTTACTGATGTGATAAGAATTTTGGAAATTAGTTTTGAGGATAATAATAGAAGTTGCATCAAATATTTATTTTTCAGTCTCACTTAAAAAATTATGCCGATTTAAAGTACCATGTTCGAATTGTGGACAAAGGGAAAATAGTACAAGACATTGGCCCAAAAATGAACGTCTAATTCCATAAGCTCTAGTGTCCTCTCTGGATACTTCCAGTAGACATAGAAAGTATTCCAACTTTAGGTTTCCACCGCTTATTAGTATAATAATAGGCCACATGAAGCAACTCTTTGATTGGCTTATGCAACATTAGAAGAGCATTTCACACGTCAAGAGTTTTCTAGCCTCTTGCAATGCCACAATAAGTTGACTGAAAATTGCCTTATTTTTCTTGCCCATTGTGAAGATCCTAACACTTCAGCACTTCTCAGAAATAGTATGATTTTCATGGATGGAATAAGCATTTACCTGGCTTTGACACATGAAGTTAATGCCTAGCAGAGTTTCTTCTGTTGTTGGTTATGCTGTTTATATGCACATTTCTTGTTCTCAAAATTCTTTACGTTGAACGCTGATAGCACTCAATTGCGTGTTATCAAAGGTATATCTTAACTGCTTGTGAGAAATGGTTAATCAAGGGTTAATCTTATACTGCTCATATCCAAATTTTGCCTCCTGCCTCCCTATTTTATGATTGTAAATATCACCAACAACAAGGAAGTCTTGCTGAACTATTTGCGTAGCAATCGAACTGGAACCGAACTGGGCTGAACTGGAACTGGGCTCGAACTGGGCTGGGCTGGGCTGGGCTGCTGTGATAACTGTACTGAAGTCCTTGGATACATATCATTCCAATTATAGGGGTCACAATGTTTTCATGCGTGTTGCAACATCTTAAGGCAAAAAGTTTAGCTTTGGTTTTTCAAACTCTTCTGTTGATAATGAGGAAGTGTATATTATGTTGCCGTAGGTTATCGGTCTTGTGATTCTAAAACCCTCCTTGTCCACCATTCGCACAATCTACATTCCTTTTAATTTACATAGAGTTATGACCTTTTCTTGGCATTTGATGTGTGACAAATCTTTCACATTTATGGAGAAAAGTAAGAATGGTGTTTGCTGATGGTTAATTTTGCTACAGGTTTCTTTACCGACGATCATTGTTGAAAGAGCAGGATCTTATGCTTGGGGACACAAAAGCTGGAGAGTTCGAGAAGAGTTTGCTCGTACTGTCACATCAGCAATTGATCTCTTTGCATCGACGGAACTACCTCTTCAACGTGCTATTCTTCCACCAGTATGTTGATTTCATATATTTTGTAGAATGTGCCAATGTACTTTATTGCTAGAATTGAATATAAGAGAAGACAAGATTTCAAAACCTTATATTTTTATTCTTGGGGGTCAGACTTTGCAGATGTTGCACGATCCAAATCCTGGTGTGAGGGAGGCAGCTATTTCATGTATAGAGGTTAGTATAATTCATGATTGAGTATTAACAATTTTTTTCGCCATAGTAATAGCAATATAATTGATAATAGTCATTGTTTAATTATACTAATTACAAGAATAGTTATAGTTGTATTATTAATGTTGTGTCATCAGGATCATTCCCTCTCTCTTTCTCACTCACATGCACACACAACAAGAGAACCTCCATTTCCATTGCATTAAGAGTATTGAACCACACTATGTAAAACGTTAAGCTCTTAGTGAGGGGACGATTTCATTCATTAAAATGTTTTTATCACGCTCCCTCGCATGTAGGTTGGATTCCTTTTTATTATTATCAAAGGTTTAATGCGTGCACAATTTTTTATAAATGGGAACCTAATATCATTGCAGGCTCTCATACCATGTTAAACACCATCTAAAAGGTTACGTTGTTAGAGAGGGACAATTTCATTTATTTAAATTGTCTTCAACACGCCTCCTCATATGAAAGCTTCTCATGGTTTGAGTTGAATAGGTTTTGATACCACTTTATCTAAAAGTTTAAGATATTAAATAAGGTCACATGTATATTATTTAAATATTGTCTTCATTAGTACCCCCCCCTCAAATTAACACTATAAATGCAGGCTGGTTTAGTCAAATTGATTAAATTGGAATTAGGTGTCTGGGTTATTATGCTTGATCTAGATACAACTCTTAAATAAGAGCCAAGATGTTGGATGAGACCATGAAGGTATCAATACATGTGATTGTGCAATGTTACAAATGTTAGTGAATTTCATATAAATAAATAAATTAGAAACCTCTGTCACTTTAGAAAAATTCAAACCAAACCAATGATTATCTTGAGTTGGAGGTGTTTATAAGGAGTCTGAGATATATGGTGAAGCTAATCTAGGCGTCTTTAGAAGAAACTTGTTATTCTGAGTTTTATGTGGACTGAGTATGATTTGTTTACTATGATTGACAAAGGATATGTTGTATGTGCTAAGGTGTTGTACTAGTTGAGCATTTCTAGGTTATATTCCTTGCTGACATGCTCATCAAGTGATGATATATCTTTTCTTTTTGACAAGAAACATAATTTTAGTAGTTATAGAAGCATAACTATAGATGTTAATAGGACAAGAATCCTCTAACTTCAAACAAATAAAGTAAAGTCGAGAATATGATACAACTTTTTCCAACTAAGGATAATTAAAGAGAAACCCTTAAAACCTTTTACTCGTAGAAATCCTTAAGGATGGTAAAAATTTAGATTTGTCTCACAACTCAGTATAGTTCTTGCATTTTGTTTCAAGTATCCTGTTTTTTCTTTCCATCCAGATCCCACAAAAAATAGCTGAAACTGTTGTGTTCCACATGATCATATATTCATACTCTTTTACTTGCCGAAGCCATTTGTTTTTCCATCAAGGAATCGCCCTCTTGGTAGACCAAATTCCTGAAGGATTCTACAACAGAACTCTCTCGTGACATCGCAATGCGAGAATATGTGATTCATACTCTCTGAATCCTTTTTACACATCATGTACCATGAAGGGGAGAGGGAGAAATAAGGACATTTCTTTTGAACCATTTTACGATTATTAATTTTCCTATGAGATACCAGCCATAGAAACACTTCTATTCTGTTACGGATGCAAGATTTCCAAGTGAACTTAAATGGGGCAAAATGCGCATTAGATGAATGTACCGGAAAGAAGGATGGAATTTTAATTCTAATGACGTTTCTTGTCTTTTTGATTTGACAAGATGAGGTCACCTTTTAGCAAGCACAAGATTTGGGAAAAGAGTTAGCTAATTCTTTATATAATTTAGAACCTGCTTAAATTTTGGTTGACTTTCCCCTGGGTTGGCATGCTTTCAGAAAAAAGTTTATCTCAATGGACTGATGGAGTGATCATGTCATAATTCATACAAATTTGGTCAACTGAAGGGAACTCTCAAATTCGTAGGGTTTGGATCAGTTGTCAGCTTGGAGTAACTTTTGCATACATATATAGTATTTTTGTACTGCAATACATGTTCCATGGACTTATTCTTAGAATCTTGGAAGAGCTAGTTATCTACAGTTTTTGTTCCCATCTGTGTATTGGTGCTGCTGCTGAAGTGCTCATCAGCAATTTAAGAATTGCTTCACCTTGTCTTTGTCTTTGTCTTTGTCTGACAATCTTGTTTTTCCTTGTTTCCTTTTCACCAGGAGATGTATACTAAGGCTGGGCCCCAGTTCCGTGAGGAACTGCAGCGACATCATCTTCCCACATCAATGGTAATTTTGGGATTAGAGATGATTTTACTTCTAAATTTAAGTACTTCTCATTCATATGTGTCAGAAAGTGTTTTTGATTTGTCCTTGTTTTATGATACTAGTTTGTGCAATTCAAGTGCATCCTGATTCACACGTGGGAGACTGAGTTTATGATTTGTTAATCTAGTATTATTCGTGCCGTTCATGCGTAATGTAACAGAGAACTTTTAACTTTTGTCAAGGCTTATTACTCTAGTTTTCTGATATGATGATGCAATGCAGTTAAAAGACATCAATGCCAGATTAGAGAAAATTGAGCCAAAAGTTCGCTCGTCAGAGGCGATTGTGAGCAACTATGCAGCCAGCGAGACTAAACCTACGAGTCTTAATCCAAAAAAGAGCAGTCCTAAGGCCAAAAGCTCCACACGTGAGGTATCTCTCTTCGGAGGTCAGTACTTGTGCTGGATGCTATAGATATCTTTATTATAATCCATGCGAGGTTAGTCTTAGTTAAGATCCATGTCTGACCAGTTAAACATTTTTACGTTTACTATCTGTCCCACATCTTGTAGCTCATTTTTATCAATTCAATGAGTTGTGCGGCTTGAAAAATATAAAAAGTAATCTTTTTCTGGGGAGGTTGTTTATTAAAGTAATATTTTACTGGTGAAATAATGCAAAAAAGTACTCCCAAGTTTAGACTTGATGGATTAGACTGATGTTCTGAAACCGTTTATTTTAGAACTTAAAGAAAAAGATGATGTTCTTTTAGCATCATGCTCTGCTGACTTCTTGTGTTCTTTCGATTGTGAGCAGGAGACGGTGATGTCACAGAGAAAGCTATCGAGCCGATTAAAGTGTATTCAGAGAAGGAACTTATCAGGGAGTTTGAAAAGGTTGCTTCCACCCTTGTTCCAGAGAAAGATTGGTCTATCCGTATTGCGGCCATGCAGAGAGCGGAAGGCCTTGTGATCGGAGGTCTGTAACCCACCTCACTACACAATTAACAGCCTCTCTGCTCTCCTCTGTGAACATGATGTGCTAATTGCTTGCATCTCTATTAAATTTCTTATGTCATTATATTTCAATAAACTGTATATTATTGTTGCGTTCTGCAGGCAAATTGTTCTATAACCATAAATGAAATGAGCTGAATATATAGATTGGACAGATGAGGGGGCAGAAAAAATTCTGTTGAATCGACATATTGTGCATTTAAGCACACAACAATGAATACCACCTCCCTACCCTCCCAAAACACAAAAAAAGGAAAACAAAAGAATTGCATGGAGTAAGATACTAGCATAGTCAATTCTGCTCTGTAATGACTGGCAAAAAATCAGATTTGAAGTTTTAGTACTAAAAATTTAAACTTTGACGTCAAAAAGTGGTTGTCTTGTGGTTGGAAGTTTTTGGATAAACACTGCAACGACCTTGAGCAAGTGATTTGTATGTATTATCAATTGTTAAATGGTGCTCTCAAGATCCAAACTATAGAAAATGTTATATGTGAGCCTGCCATGCATTTTGTGTATGTTTCCATAATTCTAGGATATTGCGTGTTTGACAATACTGAAATTATTTATAATTTAAGCTTAGCCAAACAAGCCGTAAGATTATCCAATGATTTATGTCAACTAGGAAAGGGCCGAGTTTCTTATACTGTGGTAAATTCTGACATGTATTTGTGATCCTATTCTTGTGATAGGAGTGTGAATATATTTATCATTTCCAATTCCATCTTATCAGGTGCAGTTGATTATCCCTGTTTCCGTGGACTTCTTAAGCAACTGGTTGGTCCGTTAAGCACCCAACTATCAGATCGGAGATCTAGCATAGTGAAGCAGGTATTTAACATAAGATCGCACATAACTGTAGCTTTTTTCTGCCTTCTCTTATGACTGAGTTGCATAGCCTTGTGTTACATAAGCGAGAGAACTAGGAGTTATTTTCATAATATATTTTATGACTTTTAAAAGGATTATCTTTACAGTCTCCAATTGCATTGGTTATTTCACTTCCTGGTGAATTTTCTTCTTAAGTATTAACCGAGTGTGTTCATGTGCATTTTTTTACCCATAAGAGTTCTGGCATTTGCTATTTTATGGACAGTCTGTAATCGCTCTCAGTTTTGACATCTTATTGACAAGGCGATATTAGTTTGTTTGGGTTATATATTAATTAATTAATTATTTATAAATTGAAGATAATTGTGCTCAGTGTTTAATATCTATGTAGTTGCTAAAATATATTGTTGTGGTGTTGTTCCTTGTTCATTTTGGCAGGCCTGCCATTTGTTGTGCTTCTTATCAAAAGAGCTCTTGGGAGACTTCGAGTCATGCGCTGAGATGTTTATTCCAGTGAGAATAGTTTCCTTATCTAATTATTAATCTGATAAATTATACCTGTTTCTCACATCGTGCTTTTAAATTTAGGTCCTTTTCAAGCTTGTTGTGATAACAGTACTTGTAATTGCAGAATCTGCAGATAACTGCATAAAAACGGTAATGTCTTGTCTTGCTTGGGTTAGCTTGTCTCTTGCTCCATTTTATACATTCTTCAATCATTTGTGTCCTAAATTTTATTTTCAGATGTTACGCAATTGTAAAGTCTCCCGTGCACTTCCTCGCATAGTTGACAGTGCGAAGAATGACCGCAATGCTGTACTTCGTGCAAGGTATGATTCTTTTTGTAGTATAAGTTACCAGGCCTACAGGCCATGCACTCTTACAAGTAACATATTTTAATTTCCTTTTTCCCCTATCAGGTGTTGTGAGTATGCACTTCTGATACTTGAGTATTGGGCTGATGCACCTGAAATACAGCGATCTGCTGACCTTTATGAAGACCTTATTAGATGTTGTGTTGCAGATGCAATGAGCGAGGTATATATTGTTTATACATGGAATCCTCTTTGTTTTTCGAGGGAGTGGTTGACTTTGTAAATACCAATTTTCCTTTTTGTGAAGAAGATATTTGGGCCTCATTTTTTTTCTTTTTGATTTCCTTGGAAACACACATTTTTTAGTTTCTTTCTTTCCCTTTATCAGTAGTAGTGTCCATCACTTGACTCATTGATCTCAACAGGTACGATCCACTGCAAGGACTTGTTATAGGATGTTTGCAAAGACCTGGCCTGAGCGTTCTCGACGACTGTTTTTGTCCTTTGATCCTGTTGTTCAAAGGGTACATGCTTTACTATCTTAAGCTTTCAGCGTGCGCCCTTCAATAACTGTTGAAACTTTGAACTAAGGTGGCAATATTTACACAGGTAATAAATGATGAGGATGGAGGTATGCATAGAAGACATGCTTCTCCTTCTCTTCGTGAGAGGAATTCACACACATCGTTTGCTTCTCAAACATCTGCACCTTCAAATATACCAGGTTATGGGACTTCTGCGATAGTTGCAATGGACAGAAGTGCAAGTTTACCCTCAGGGACATCTCTTTCCTCTGGACTACTTTTATCACAGGCGAAGTCTGTAGGTAAACCCACAGAGCGTAGCCTGGAAAGCGTGCTACATGCAAGCAAACAAAAGGTCACTGCTATAGAAAGTATGCTGAGAGGTTTGGATATATCTGAAAAAAGCCGATCCTCCAGTTTGGACCTGGGTAGTTATTTCCTTTTCAAATATATTCTTCCATAACAATTTCTTTTCCTCAGCTTTCAGAGTAATTGTTAGATTCTATCATTGAGTTATTGTCTTCAAACTGGCTGACACTTTTCGTCTTAAAATGATTAACTTTTTTTTATTGACCCTAGTGCAGGAGTTGAGCCACCATCATCTCGTGATCCACCATTTCCTCTTGCTGTTCCAGCCTCAAACACTCTTACTAATTCTTTAGTAGTAGATACTATGTCTGGAATATCTAAAGGTGATAATCGCAATAGAGGCTTGGTTTTGTCTGACATCATCACTCAGATTCAGACATCTAAAGATTTAGGTAAATTATCGTATCATGGTAATGTTGGGAGTGAACCTCTATCAGCACATTCTTCCTACTCAACCAAGAGAGCTTCTGAAAAGCAACAGGAAAGAGGTTTGATTGAAGGAAATGCTGATGTTAGGGAGGCAAGGCGATATATGCACTCCCATGTTGATAGGCAATACTTTGACACACCTTATAAAGATGCTAATTACAGGGATTCCCAGAATGGCATACCAAATTTTCAACGACCACTGCTGAGAAAGAATGCTGCTGGGCGAATGTCTGCAGGCAGGAGAAGGAGCTTTGATGACAGTCAGTTCTCACTGGGAGACGTATCAAGTTATGCAGATGTACCAGCTTCTCTTAATGATGCACTGAGCGAGGGGCTCAATTCTAGTTCAGATTGGAATGCCCGTGTTGCTGCATTTAATTATGTGCGGTCTATGCTTCAGCAAGGCCCGAGAGGTATTCAAGAAATTATGCAGAGTTTCGAGAAGGTCATGAAATTGTTTTTCCAGCATTTGGATGATCCCCATCATAAAGTTGCACAAGCGGCTCTTTCAACTCTTGCAGATCTGATCCCAGCATGCAGAAAGCCCTTTGAAAGTTACATGGAGAGGATCCTGCCCCATGTATTCTCTCGGCTAATTGATCCCAAGGAATTAGTAAGGCAACCTTGCTCGACTACATTGGATATTGTTAGCAAAACATATGGTACAGATTCTCTTCTACCGGCTTTGCTCCGTTCGTTGGACGAACAGCGTTCTCCTAAGGCAAAATTAGCAGTTATTGAGTTTGCAATTGGTTCATTTAACAAGCATGCATCAAATTCTGAAGGGTGTGCTAACAGTGGTATCTTGAAGTTATTGCTTGCCAAGTTGACACCGATGGTCCATGATAAAAATACAAAACTGAAGGAAGCTGCCATAACGTGTATCATATCTGTTTATACCCATTTTGATTCAATAGCTGTATTGAACTTTATTCTTAGCTTATCTGTTGAAGAACAAAATTTATTGAGACGAGCCCTCAAGCAATATACTCCCCGTATAGAAGTAGACTTGATGAACTTTCTGCAGAACAAGAAAGAGAGACGTGGTAAGTCGTCGTATGATCCGTCTGATGTGGTTGGAACATCTTCTGAAGAGGGTTATATTGGAGCATCAAAGAAGAGCCAGTTGTTTGGAAGGTATTCTGCTGGTTCTGTTGAAAGTGATGGTGGTCGGAAGTGGACTTCTCTTACTGGTTCTGTTGATAGTGATGGTGGTAGGAAGTGGAGTTCTCTTAAAGATGCATCCCATATTACAGGCTCTGTTGGTCACTTAAAATCTGATGAAGCTCAGGAGCACTTAAATCATAAACTAGAGACTAGTTCCAACCCCGATATTCGTATGTCTGATTCTAAGAATCTGAAATATGCAAGTAATACAGTCACTGATAAGATTGGATGTTGGGCTAGTGGGTTGGAAAGTATGGATAGCCCTGCAAGTGCTGAGGTTTCATCAACACCACATTTGGACATAAATGAATTTGTTGGATCAGATCATCAACAGATGATTGCAGACTTTGGGGTTGAGAATGAGCTTTCATCTGAACTGGCACTTAGTCATTCTAAACTTTCTGATTTGAACTTAAACTCTGAACCAGAAGAAGGGCTGAGCATTCCGCAGATTCTTCATTTGGTGAGTTTTGTGCTCTACATGCATTATTTAAATGATCTCATTTTCAAACTGTCATTCTACTCACCTTATCATTTCTACACCTGCATAAGTTTCATTTCTTAATTTTATAAGAGTTTGAAGATAACAATTTAAGTATGCTTTTCTCTGTCCCTTTGCCATTTTCCCTCTCCTACTTTGTGCAGATTTGCAATGGGAATGGTGAAAGCCCTGCAGCAAATAAGCGTGGTGCACTTCAGCAGCTAGTTGACGCTTCCATGTCTAATGATCAATCTATTTGGAGCAAGGTATGTTTGGTTCTCAAATTTGGTATTGTGTGAGCATGCCTGTGTGATGGAGTTAAAAGGAACCACAGATCAGAACATATTCTTTACTGCAGAAATTATACTTAATCTTTTGCAGTTTAGTATGTGTTCTTGTCTATAGTTCCTGTCAACTCCCGTTACTATTTGATTAAATACAACTCTCACTATTTTAACTACTTTTTTAATTAAATTTGGCTATGCTTGCTAAACTATATCATACTTACAAGAAGTAATGTTAAGGTAGTCTAGGTAGAAAATCATACAAAGATGATTATAGTAGGCCGAACATTCAATTTTAACAAAATTTATGCTTAAAATTTCCCATTTTACGATGTTTTTAAGTATACATAGTTTATTTCTTCTTCATTTCAGCCCGGCCCGGCCCGGCCCGGCCCGCCCGCCGGTTAAACTGGGAACCGGTCCCAAAATGTTATGTAAAACCCTCTATTTAAAAATCCATTTGACCCGCCCGGTTTTGAGAAACCCGTTGACCCGTCCGGTTTTATTGGTTTTAAAAATCATTTTTTCCATAATTAATTGTAACTGACCATTGAAATTCATCTCTCTCTCTCCTTGCGAAATGGATTAAAGAATGAAAACCAAAAAAATTACTTTTGAGCAATTTTTGTGATTTTCAAAACCTTATTTTTCATTTTTTAATTTTTTTTGTACATTTTTTAATTTTTTTAATTTTTTAAAAATCACCGGGTCAACCCCGGTTCGACCCTTTAACCCTTGACCCTTTCACTTTTCCGGGTCGATGCCCGGGTCGGTTTTTAAAACATTGGAATTTAATGACCTTCCTTGATGTCAACTTAATGACTGTTTACTCTGTCATATAAAGAACATTTGGTGAGGGATAGAATCAATCAATAATATGGTACATAGAAGTGTTTGAGATTATAGAGCTGAACTTTGTCTAGAATTTGAGGAAAGAATGTGTTGTGGAGTGGATGATGATGGTGCCTTGGACAATAGCAATCTATATGGCACAGGAGAAATTAACTAGAACATCTGATCAATTTTTTACATGTTAGGATTTCAGCATAATGAAAGATAATTGGCACTACTGTTGAAAAATGATATTTGTCTACTATTTTTTCCGTTCTTAGTTGTTAGAACTAATGAAGATTGTATTAAATAGTGCATAGTTTACTTCATGGAAATTTAATTATTATAAAAAATGTTGGGGGTCTTCTCTTGTAATTTATGTTGCACCAGTTTAGTGAAACTTGACGCCGGCAAGGTTTTTCCCAGCGTATTTATTCTTCTTTGACGATAGACTCCTAGAAACAGAAGCAATATCACCTTCCTTTCTAGTGCTGAAATTATATCGTCTCATGATCAATTTTTGTAGCATATAGGATTAGTGAAGATAAAATACATCCTGCAAATGTTCATAATTCTTTTTGTATATTGCAGTACTTCAACCAGATCTTGACAGCTGTACTTGAAGTGTTGGATGATTTTGATTCATCAATCAGGGAACTGACTTTATCATTAATTGTAGAAATGCTGAAAAATCAGGTCTGTTGTCTATATTCTCGATGGTTGTAGACAAGAGTTTCCCAAATGTCTTCCCCCCTTTCCATCTTTATGACTTCTCTGAACTATCTGCAGAAAGATGCCATGGAGGATTCTGTTGAGATAGTGATTGAAAAACTGCTTCATGTGTCAAAAGACGGTGTTCCAAAAGTAACTTTCTCTGCTGAAACTATCTCAGTTCTTAGTTGGTGTTGTTCTCCATGAATATTAACTTTCTAATTCAGGTTTCAGGCATAGCAGAGCATTGCTTAACGATAGTGTTGTCACAATATGATCAATTCAGATGTTTAAGTGTAAGTACTATTTTGCATAATTTACTTGTAAGATCCCTTAAGCTAATTTTATATTTTTTGTTGTAAATGGTCTGATCATATGCCTTACTGTTGTGTATTGCAGGTTATTGTTCCTTTGTTGGTTACTGAAGATGAGAGAACTCTTGTCACTTGCATAAACTGTTTAACAAAGGTACCACTTGCTTTTGAAACTTTTTTGCTTACGAGATGATACAATTATTGCTGACAGTTTTTCCTCCTCTTTTCTGGTTGGGAATGTTCCACTTTTTTTTTTTGGTTATCGTACTTGTAGATTTGTGATACCACAGAGTTTGATGACTTTTTCTTTTTTTCCTTTTCCGTTTCATTTTTAGTAAAACTGAAGGCTATGCTGATTTTAAATATTTAGCCATAGCTTCATCTACTTGTAGAGTGTCCTGATGTGACAGATTGTATCCCGCTGTTGTACTAGGGAAAGTCATGTTGGGCTCTTTCAGACTAATAATATCATTTTTTTCTATTAATCTCAAGTTTCCTTTTCATTATAGTCCATTGTCATTTCTGAGACTTCACTGTCATCATTGTTATTCTCAACAAATTTGCAACATTTAAAAATTATTTTGCTAGTCGTATTTTTAATCAAAATACTTTTTGTCACCATTTGTTGTGTTGTGGATCGCGATGCTACTTTTTTCCTGTCTACAGCTTGTGGGTAGGCTCTCGCGTGAGGAACTGATGGGTCAATTACCATCATTTTTGCCTGCTCTTTTTGATGCATTTGGGAACCAGAGTGCTGATGTTCGAAAGGTAATAGTTTTTGTACTTGCGAAGATAAATATTATCCTTGACTCTCTGTTTTGGAGACAGGTTTTTCTAGAATGTTTCTTTACCAATTTCTAACTTTTTTAAAAATAATTAATTCTTCTGAGGAAGCCTATTTCCTGTCAGAAACATGAGATCAAAATGCTAATATCTGCATCCCTCGGGGGTGCAAACTGGACCCCCAACTGCTTGTTTGCTCTATGTTACATGGCCCAATTTAACAATTTTAACAGCAATGAATTTCAATTAAAATCCATGAAAAGATATCATCTTCATATCACGAGATTGGGCTTTCATAATCACTGTTGCCAATCCCTTTCTCATTGAAGGAAGAAGAACATGTAAGGTTGTTTAAACTGGTTTGATAGAAAAACAACTAGAATATTGGACATCCGAGTATCATTTCCATATACCATTGTGATTCCGGGAATAGATTCTATTTTCTAAGTCATTTGTGGATGTAAAAAGATATCTCAGATTGATTAGTAGTTATTTAATCTACAAAATGCCAGCATCTGATAGGGGATCCAAAGCTTTGTGATGTTTATCTGTGCTTACTATTCAAAGTCCTATTGAGTTGAATTTGATATGCATTTTCCCTGGGTCGCAGACTGTTGTTTTCTGTCTGGTCGACATCTATATCATGCTTGGGAAAGCATTTTTACCGTACTTGGAGGTGCTAAACAGCACACAATTACGGTTGGTGACTATTTATGCAAACCGGATATCACAGGCCAGGACTGGGGCTCCAATAGACGGTACCGAATGATCAGCTGGCTTGGTTTTTGATGTATTGTTTAGTATTGGGTGTTAATTTTGGTCATTCATTCTTTGTGTATCGTGTACATGTGTGAAATATGGTGTGAAGGTGTTCTATTTTTGTATTTTCCATAAAATCATATATATTCCTAATTTTCACTTGGTTTGGGGAGGAGTGCTGGCTTACGGAATACGGAGACAAACTTGTGATGATGTATGTTTTGTTGTGTGAATAATGAAATTCTTACAATGAGATAATTCACTGCATTTTTTCTGTGAAGTAAAATCGGTTTCCAATGTTGCAAATGATATATAATATCAATGAGTGTTTGGTACACTAGATGGGAAAAAGGTTAATTTACATGCTTTTTTACGCTTCTCTTCTTTAATCTTGTTCGAGCAGCATTTTCTAGTAGGGAGGTGTTTTAAAAGTCCGTTTGTGAGTAGAGCTTTCTAGTTTATCAATTCAAAAAGTATTGTAAATATTAAATTGATTGTTTGACAAGATAACTCTACGAGTGTTTTTATTTTATTACTTGTACAAATATTATACATTTATTTGGTTGAACTTCAAGCCCATATAATTTATTAAAATTAATTTTAACTAAATTAGTATGGCATTATTATATTAGGTGTATATCATGTTATTTTATTCTTACGATACATGATATATGTATGACATTTCATACTTAAAATGATAAACAAAAAAAAAAAAAAAATTAAATAAAAACATGTTCCAAACTTCTCAAAAGAATATTTAAATTATATAAATTATGTAATATTTCACACATATATTGATATCTAGTATAATACATTTAGTATTTTGGTAAATTAATGAGGATAATTTCATTGATTTCATTTTTTTTAATTAAATACAGATTTCAATTTCATACAATTTGGTACAAGTGTATGTTTGTGGAAATATTAATGTTTACGCCTTATTATATTGTTACAAGGATTTTCATTTTGCTATAAACTGTCATTGAGGTAAAAAGCAATGTGTAAATCAAGTTGTGAGGATACATTAATTATCAATATTTCACATATTTTAAATTGTAGATTGCGAAAAGAATGTAAAATAACTCGTTCTTGTATTCTTCAAACTATTTGGATTGAGTAATGTATATTTCAAGCATAATACTTGTTAGGGTAATTTGCAATTTTGAAATTGCTCCAACCTTTTAAATCTTTAACAAATCTACCTTTAATTTTTTTTAGCATCAGGCATCCCCAACTTTTGCATTTTATTGAAAATCACGTCATTTTGACATATTTTAACGGTTTTGCCCTCTCTTTAAATAAAAAAAATACAAAAAAGTTAAAAACAACAAAACACTCTATCTATCCCTGTCAGATATGATAGATTGTGGACATCCATGTAACTTACTGATGTTGTCAAGAAACAACTGAGCTAATTTCCTAGCTAAAAAAGGGTGAGTTAATGTAATAAAATGATCATACTTAGTGAATTTGTCAACTACTACTAGTATCACATCCTTGCTCTCTGATTTAGGTAGTCCCTCCACAAAATCCATAGAAATATGACTCCAAGAATATTGTGGTTTAAAGAATGGCTATAGAAGACCAGGGTAGGGAACATGTTCCTCTTTACATTTTTGGCACACATCACATTGCAAAACCTCCTTCCTGATTTCCTGTCATGCCTGGCAAAAAAAAATGTTGTTTGGCTCTAAAAATACTTGCTAGAATGCCTGAGTGTCCTCCTTCCTGAGATGAATGAATATTTCTGTATAAAGCCGATGTTTCCTCAGGAGTTGGAGAACAGTACCCAAATGCTCACCATGGCTGGCCAAATCCCTGTTGTACACCAGAATATCATCAAAGAAGACTAGCACATACCTCATCAACTGTTCTTTAACAACTTCATTCATTAGACTCTAAAATGTGGCTGGTGCATTAGTCAACCAAAATGGCATCACCTTAAATTCATATAACCCTTGATGAGTTTTGAAAGCTATTTTAAATTACATAATCAGGCTTCACCCTAATTTGATGGTAACCAGCCCTAAGGTCTATCTTGGCGAAGTACTTGGCCCCATATAACTCATCAATGAGGGGCATATGATATTTATCTTTCACAGTCAAATTGATAAGTTGTCTATAATCAACACAAAACCTCCAAGTTCCATCCTTCTTCTTGACTAGTAACATAGGAGAAGCAAATGGGCTATTGTTGTATGATCCATGTGGCTAACATTTCTTCTATAAGCCTTTCCACCCCCAGCCTTCTGAATGAAAGAGCACGTATAGGGCCTGATTTTGAAGGGTTGAGCCCCTTTTTTCAGTAGAATATGATAATCATGTAGCCTCTCTGGAGGTAATCCCTTAGGTTCTCTGAAAACATCCTCAAATTCATCTAAAATTGGCTTAAATTTCTTTTGGTGTAGCTGCTACTCCTTCCTCCAAGATGGTATAAAGTTGTCCCACTAATCTATATGGTTGTTGGGCCATCAATGATTCCATTTGTGGACCTTGGATTAATTCAAAGATGCAGTCAAAATTTCGTGAAAGCCACTATCATTCTCTTATTTTTGAAGCTAACGTGTCCCTGGTTGAAATCAAATGTTATAGGTCCAAATTGGCTCAACCAATTAACCCCCAAGACCATGTCACTGTCCCCAAGCTTCAATGATCTCAGTCTGTACTGAAAATCCATCCTCCAAATTAATGGTTGGTTCACATATCTACTCTCCAATTTTTGCCCATTGGCCACAGTTACAATTAGTGGCCTGTTGTTATCATTTTGATACCCCAATGCATGTATTAATCTGTCATCTATGAAGCTATGATGCTCCCACTATCTATCAAAATAGATATTTTGTTACTCCTTATCTCTCATGGAATTCTAATGGTTTTAGGTAAAATGTTCTCCATTAGAGCATTGAGAGAGATCTACATAATCCCCATATCTTTCTCATCATTCATTGTATCCTCCATTGCTTCCTCATCATCAACATCATCAATTAACATATAGTTTAATATTCTGTTCTTATAGACGTGTCCCACAGTAGATTTCTCATCACACTTAAAGCACAATCCTAAATTTCTTTTCATTTGTAACTCAGCAGGGGTGATAGTTTTGTAAGGAGGAAGCTGGCTGTTTCTCTTAGAATATGAATTAGTTATGTCTGGGGCTTTTGGGTAGGAAAAAGGTTTAGTGGTCTTGGAATTTTTACCGATGGCTAATATAGTGGTTTTTTGTAACAAGGCAATCTCAAAGGCTTAGGTTAGGAAAGAATGTTTGATCATTTTAACCATGGATTTAATTTCTCCTTTCAACCCACTTGTAAACACACTGATATAGTAAGACTTGGGTAAGTTAGGTAAAGCCTGCATAGCTTGAGCCTTTAGTTCCTCAAATTTCTCCATATAATCAGCAACCCCTCCATATTATCCAATCTTGCTAAAAGTTTCTACTACTTCTTCACCAGTGGTTTCAGCAAATCTCCTGCACACTTCAGTGGCCAAAACTCCCCAATCAGCATTTGGGTGGCTATACTGAAACTCATGGAACCACACATATGTCTTTCCTTTCAAATACATCTTAGTTATACCCACTCTCAATTCCTTAAGTATTTGATGTAATTAGAAGTATTTATTGGCTTTTCTCACCCACTCTCTTGGATTTTCACCACAAAATTGAGGGAAATCAATTTTAGGGAGTTTGTGATTCATCCTGGTATCATTTCCATTTCTCCCGATTCTAGTTTCACCACCAGATCTCCCACCCAACACACTCCCCTCAGCTGAACCTACATGAAGTCCTTCCAGTTGTTTATCTTTAGACATACTCATTTTAGCAAGCATAACAACTATAGACTCATATTTGTCAATCATATTTAGCATATAGTTTTCACTTTTTTGATGTTTAGTGCTCAATGTTTTGAGAAGTTTTTCAGATGAATCCACCTTACTAGCAACAACAGTGTATGCAATCCCCAGATCATTTATGTCCTTATCAACTCTTTTCCAACCTTCATTGTTAGCTTTTAATCTGATTTCCATCTTGCCTAGGATGTTTATGCTCTGATACCAATTGTAATGAATGAAGCTCCAGCAATGGTGGAATTTACTCAAAATTAGCTAAATGGAACTCATTTTATAAATCTCAACTCCTATTTAATAAAACAAACTCAATTACAGAATGGGTAAAAGCAGAATGGGTAAAAGTAAAATGAAGAAGAAGAAAGAAAGAAATAAAGATGAACAGAATCTGAGATGGGAATAGAATTGCACTGAAAATTCAGTTAGCTATTACATTAGACGTGAATTTCTCTTTCTTCAACTGAATATATATATCAGCAAACAAATATGAAAAGTGTGGCTCTAAAATGCAACTAAAAAACGTAATACAATCTTTACTAATTAACTAAGCAGCTAACGGCGTCGTTTCTCTCTTGGATTTAAAATTCAGTTAAAACGGTTGGCTTCATCTTTTTCATCTTCCTCAGCTTTAGCTATTGGTTTTCTCTTCTTCTTCTAGCTGGTCCTTCTCTTCCTTCCTTGTCACTGCAGTTCATTCCTTCCATCATAAAAGAGAAAACACTAAAACAAAGATCCCTTTTTCAAATCTTTGTTAATACACTGATACAAAATGGTTGAATTTGAGTGGGCTGAACAAATAGAAACGAGATCTTGACAAATTTGCTCGAAATTAGCTGTGTATCATTGTATGCATATATATTTAGATATTAATTGCAAAACTCTTTTACTGCACACAACAATAAAAACATGAAATTTATCAAATCCAAGATCAAAATCCTATTGTAAAGCAACTACAGTATGTGAAAACCCCAAGACATGCATTAACATATGCATTTGAACAAGAGATTGCCTGGTCATTTGGGTAGAAAAGGATTCGCCAGCGTGACAGTGGGTACACCAGCGTTGGCGACGTGGGTTCGTAGTCTTGGGTTGTACGGGTTTGTCGGCGTGATTCATAGGCTGTGTTCGGGAATGGAATTTGGGATTAAATTTCATTGCACAAATAAAGGGCAATGTAGTTGTGGAGAAGTTTTTGGCATTTAATAGTGTCACATTAGCAGCACAAATCCTAATGTTTACTATGGGCAGGAGAACGGGCTTTGTGGTTACTTTTTAGGAATGATAAAAAAAACTCATTTGGACCTTCCCCGCCTTCCCTGCCCTGGGGCGGGGACGGATATCATGGTCCTCGCCTCAAATTTTTCGAATTCGTCTTGAATATTTTTATATTTTAAAATTTATGTCGTATTTAAAAAAATAATATTAAAAATCAAATAATCAAAATTTTTCAATCCCTACACCGCCTCTTAAAAAGTTCCAACAAAGTGGAGATGGTAATGGCCGCTCAACCCATTTGCCATCCCTATTACCTTAGATCCAATACGAGGAGGAGCTTATAATTAAACTATACAACTTAAAAGAATAATTACAACTACCTATCTCTTAACACTTGCGAGTCCCTATCTATCTAATTTCAAGAAACTTGAAACTTCATCTTTTAGTTTCTACAATTGTATGACTTTGAAAGCTTGCTCTTTGTATCATGTGTTAACCACTTAATCCGCCGCCTGAATTCCCCTTGTGCCAGATATGTGTATGTATTCCGATACCAACAATTGTTATCTACATGTTTTCACACTTTAAAAATATGGTATAATTACATCATTATGAACATTCTCAAATACAACCATTGATCTCTAATTCGACTGTCATAATGACATCTTTAAGTTTCAACAGTTGTACGACTTTGAAAGCTTGCTTTTTGTATCACATGTTAACCACTTAATCCGCCACCTAAAATTCCTTTGTGACTAATATGTGTATATATTCTGACGTCTTACAACAATTGTTTCTTACGTGTTTTCACACTTTGCAAATATGGTATAATTACATCATTATCAATATTCTCAAATACGAACATTGATCTCCAATTCGATTGTCACAATGATATTTTTTTGTATTGAATAGTCGTACACTTCTGATTATCCAAATTGCATTAATTACTATGTGTTGTAATTTCTCCTAATTAATAACATAGGAGTTTAAAGCGGAATACTTATTTTGTGATTAATTCTGATGGCACATTCTGACAAGTATCAACTTTGATGCTTCCAATCTTCAAATCTTCTTCAATATTTTCCAAAGAGTAGATTGTACTAATGTGTGGGTACCCAATTCAAGAACCAAAAATCTCAAATCCTAATTCGAGAACAAAAGAATTTTAGAGAAAACGTTGAAATCCTAATTCTATAAATAGACCTCAGATTTTTTTTTCTTGTTTCAGTTCCAATTGAATTAGGACTTCTACGTATCTTGAGCTCTTGAAATTCAAGTATTAAATCAACTTGGTCAAAATGGCCTATCTTAGTCAACCCAAGATAGCCAAGTGGTCGAACAAAAAAGAGAGAGAAGATTAAAATATGTTTTCAACTTTTCCTCTAATATCCTTGTGTTCTAGAATTAGGATTTGAGATTTTTGGTTCTTGAGTTGAATGTCCACTCATTAGTGCAATTTAGTGTTTGGAGAATAATAAAAAAGATCTTTGAGTTAGAAGTATTACTAAATATGTATTCCACTTTAAACCCCTATGTGATTAATAAAGAGAAATTACAATACGTAGTATTAATCTAGCAAAGATCTAGATCGTAATATGTCAAATAATTTATTTATTTCAATTCAGTTTGTTCAACGTCGAAGAGTTTGTTGTATGTTGATGTCTAATTCTATCTAGGCTCAAAAAGTCAACATACCTAAAACTCATCCAACTTGAGTGATGCCAAAACTATACATAGTGAAGGGGACAGCTATTAAATAGAAGAAAGTGCGAGTATTTGGGACATCAAAATTAGAATGGAGAGTTTAATTGGCCATTTTTGGTGAATCCCAAAATTAATGCCCTGAAATATTTTGACTTTAATTTCTAAACACTAGTGTCTTTATGTAGTGAAGTCATTTCATGTAACCATCTCAACATAATCTAGACTAGCATGTTTGGCTAAGTTTAAAAATTAAAATAAGCTTTAATATAAATACATTTTTATTGATTAATTAAAAATAAAAATGAGTAAGTTACTTTTTATATATATATATTAATTAAGTAAGAGTCAATTTTTAAAATATAATTTTTTTCCATATTAAAGTATGGAAAAATAACATAGATAAACACGTTTGAAAATAGAAGTTACTTAAAAGGTACTGGTCGGTTCAACGTGGGGGCATAGAAATGAAACTTTTCAATATTGGTTATGTTATGCCTCGCTTTACACGTGGCAGCAGTACGGGCCCACAAGAATGGGCGAAGCTTTTTAAGTTCGCTTAATCTTCGACGACCCTTTAAGTTAGGCGAATGCATGAAATTCAAGAATAGACCAGCAAGCTACTTAAGTTCGACTTTGACGTATCTATTTTGCCTTTGTCGCCTAACTAAAGTTTGGCGAAGAATTTAAGCATAGCCATCACATCATTCACTAATCACAGATAACAAAATATTCCTAGAACCACATGGTGAATCTCCATGTGGCAAAGTTGGTTGCAAAATGGTCGTGTGGGAATAACAACCACAAAATCTATTGAATAAGATGACTAGGTCAATGACCTTCTGCCATATATCAAAGAATTGTCTAGAATTATAAACTTTTCAATAAGAAGACGATCGTGGCAGAAAAAAATGAGAAAGACTAAAAAGCACAAAGGCTAATAACATCTATAAATAGTCTAGATTAAATAAATAAAAACCTTAGCCAAATTTTTGTTCCTTGAATTGTCAAGTTTTAGACGGTAATTAAAGATGGTTGAATTATTCTTCCAAGCAAAGAGGTGAATAAAAATTTGTTGGCTTCAATTTTAGTGGTCAACATGTTACATAATTTAGATTTTACAATTTTGCCCACTCCTCCTTCTCCCTTAGTTTTCGAAAGCTATGATAATCTTAGGATGAGTAGCAAGCATAAGAATTGAGTAGTATTCCTTTAAGTATGCTCTGCAGTCACCTCTTTGAAGATCCTCTATACCATAGGTCAACTTAATAATTTTAATTTTTTAACTTAAAACTTTTCAATTACTTAATTATCCACTTCTCTCTCTTTCGCTCGCATTTCACACCTCCTCTCTCTCCCTCTCCGTCTCTCACGTTTTCTAAGAAAATTGATTCAAATATTGAACCTGGGGAGTGGGTTCTCTCTTTTACATGTACATTTTAGATTTCTCCATATCTCAAAATTTTATATTCTTCAAATTTGAACAGTGTTTCGTTGTTATGAGTTAAAAATTTGTACAGGTACGAATAAAAATGTACAAATTCTTATACGTAGATTCATTTAAGAATTGCTCTTTACTTATTTATTCATCAATGAAGTATTCGAGTTTCAAAACTATCTAAGTTTGACATCTCAATTTGTAGGTATAGTTTTTTATTATGGTGCATCATTCTAGTTTTGTTCTTCTCGATTTTGTAATTTGTAAAAGCCCACCACGTGCAGCCCAGGTTTGGGCTGGGTCTGGCTGTGCCCAGCCCTGTCGTCCCAAAAATTTCCAAAATAATCAGTTTAAAAAAAAAAAAATTTTTTTAAAGTTTTTTTATACCAAGTGTATTTTTAAACCACTACCATTCTATATACCACATCCCTGGCTCCGCCCTGCCCACGACGTGTTTGATTAAATAAAGAGATATTAAGATGCATTTTGAAAGAATAAAAATAAATTGATTATTAAGCTTTAATAATTTGGATCGGCTGGGGTTGATGTCGACGAAAACGGTTACATCATGTGGACAACCCGTTTTAAGCTGTCCATACTTGGCTTTTTTATTTATTTATTTATTTTTATATAATTTTATTTGTTTCTCTTTAAAAACAAAAATTAAAACATGACCCACGTGGATTAAAAGTTTGAAAACTAAACTTGTCAAGTCATTATAGACAAGTCACTCACGGCACAACACAGCCTGACAATTATATCCATACGGGGTCCCGACTGTTTCGAATTTCTAATAATATTAAAATGATGTCAATTTAAAAAAAATTAATCAATGAATTTAGTTTTTATTTACGAAATTGTCATGATTGTAATTTTAAATCGGATCGATGAAAAGATCTAGCTGATCTGATTATTTAATAGGATTGAGAACCGTAAATTTTTATTAAATATTAATTATTTAAAATATTAAAACATAAATAAATGTCGATATTATTAATAATAAATTTTTATAACTAACAAACATCAAACAATAAAATCAAGGTTGAAACTACTTTATACATGTCTACAATTGATTTTTGAAATGTATCATGACATAAAATATTAAGTATCGAACCAAAATACAATATCAAAGTAAGGAAGGGATTAGTTCTCCTCCTCACAGTGGGGAATTTTTCACTGCCTACATGACATGTTTCTATTGGCCAATTTCTATTGTACTAACATTAAATAAATTTCACCTGACTAATAGAAACATGTATAGAACATTTCCCATCAAAGTATACTTTCATTTCATTTTATTTTTAAGATCAAATTTTTAGGTGTAATTAAAATTTTATGAACAAGGACATTTCATTAAAAATGAAGCTTGAAAATTTATAATAACAAAAACATAGAAGATCACTAGGATTGTTAGAATATAGCAATGAGATTGTAAAATTCTAAAATTTTAAGATCTTTTATCTATTTGGAATCATAGAATCGTAAGATCTGTAAAATTCAAATAGAAAGTTTAACAACTACGACTATTTATATTCTAACAACATAATGTGTGGTTAACTATTTGTCATAATGTAACAAAATATCAACTTTGACACTTAGTTCGAAGTTGATGAAGATTAACTTCAACTATTTTAAATGTATATTTTGCAATTATATTCGAGATATGATAATGCTGTCTAACACCAATTTAGGTGGCGAGAGTTATTTTTAATTGTGTGACAAATTACATTACATTTAATTTGACAATTAAAGTGAACTTTCATTGCCAACTAGGTTGTATTATGCACTACTTATGTTAGTACTAGATAATATTATTCTTCAAGATATATTTAACATGTTGTATAGACAATATAGTTTAAAATATTAAAAAAGATTGCACATGCAAGGAAAGTTAAAAGACCCCAATGGCTCCAAATGCAATGCAAGCATAGTTAATTAGCGAACTTAATTTAATTTTTATTAAAAGTTAATTACTTATTATATATAATAAGGTACATATTATTGTTGACTGTCACTTTCAACTAAATAATTATTAGTCAACTGTATTAGAATCAGCTTTATTATATTAAACTTGAATAACTAACCAACAAATTTTATTTAATAGAGACCGTTTTTGCAGTTAATTCTCGTTAATTACCAACTTAAATTAGCCACTTATTAAATTGGGGTCAACACTAATCCAAGTAATAATTGAAACTTTATACACAAATTTCATACTAATAATATTCAAATCATAGAATAAATTCAACTGAACATATTCTTGTGAGCTTGTCTCTAGACGACCCCATATTATTATTAATAATAATTTCTTTTTTTTTGAAATTTCTTTAAATTTTGATTTTTATTCAAGCCTCTATTACGTGACATAGACAATAATATTAGATGCTATATTCACGTAGGATCTATCAAATTGTTTCAGTTGAAACTTCAAATCAAGAAAGACACACACACACATACTTGCATCTAGGAAATATTGCAGCTGAGATCTTCAACCTATGATCTTTAAAATAAGTTGGTCCCAGTCAACTCTTTCCACCCATTAAAAATTGAGAAAATTAAAGCTCCCTTCCTAACTTTTTAATTAGTGTAGTGTTGAGTCTCAATCTTCAAAAGTGAAATTATGAATGTTTTAACCAATTTAAATATGTGAATTTAAATCCTTAAGGTACTTAAATTGTTAATATAGACGTTAAAATCGCACAAAATTTTTCGGTGACAAGATGAAGGATAAAACTGTCAAACCACTTAACGTTCGATTTTAAGTCACGTGAAATTTATGTGAAATTTAAATGTCCACGTTGATAGTTTCTATCAAGTAAAGACGTGATAGAGACTTATTAAATAGGTTAGAGACTTAAATTCTCGCTTTTAAAAGTTGAGAACCTATAACTACAATACTTGAAAGGATTAGGAACCAGCCTTATTTTTTTTTATAAAAATTAAGTGCACGTTTGACAATGCTAAAATTATTTTCTAAATGTTTATAAATTGTAGGTTATATGGAATATGTAGATAATAAATGAATAATAAATTGTGAATATTACGAAATATGTAAATAAAAAAATTGTTTAATAACTTTAAATTATAATTTTAAATTAACCAAACATGCTGTAAATCAATATCACCCAATAAAAAGAGTCATTTTCTTTAAAAGATCAATGGGTATAATAAGAGCAGTAGAAAGTAGTTGCGATTGTGCATAATTGTATTGTAGCAATGGAGGTGGGGGAAATGTGTAGTGACAGGAACACTGTACGTGATGCATACTGACAATCACATTTCGTCCTTTTGCTTGATATATAGAATAATATGGAGAGAGAGAGAGAGAGAGAGAGAGAGAGAGAGAGAGAGAGAGAGAGTACCTTATCTTCGATCTAAAAGTTATCTAACTGTAAAGGCAAATAGCAAAAACTAATCCCACAACTGAAATTAATCCAACTTCCTTTCATACTCTCTTCAAAATTTTCCCAGTTTGGAACATCAGTAGAATTTCATTCAAGGGAATCTCCGTGTCCTAGAAAAGAAGCAGAGAGAATTGCAGAAGCTACTATTGGTATGCAGAGGATGTAGCAGGTTTTATGTAGAGCTAATATTGGAAGTACTAGGTTTTTGCACTAAGAAAAATTTATGAAATTTGGGAAATTTTTTATAATGAAAATTGAAATGCATGAATTTGTGGAATAGGTACAGTTTTACTTCAGTTGTGGAGCTGATGAATTGAAGTTTTAAAATAAGGATGAATCACTGCGTTCCCGATTTTGAGGTAGAAGAGGACCATTCAGTTCTTACGTCTTCAGGATTTGCCAAAACGAAAAAGTCTGCAGTGTAAGATTTTACTTTTTTTTTTTTTTTTTGGCTGCCTTGATCCATATAATTTATTTAATATATATGATGATTTTGACAAGTTAAGAAAATTGATGTTTATAGAGGTGATGAAGAGATCATGGAGCTGCTATGGCAGAACGGCCAAGTAGTCGTTCATAGCCAGAACCAACGGCCAGCGAAGAAAACTCAATTTGAAGGCGGTGGTGATAGTGAGGCGGCAGTGATTCCGACGGGTGAGTCGACGATTAGAGAGATCCGACCGAGCGGCAGCGGAGAAGAAACCGCTACGCAGCATTTGTTTATTCAGGAAGATGAGATGGCATCTTGGCTTCAGTATCCACTCGATGACTCATCGTTTGAACGTGATTTGTATGCCGATCTTCTCTACTCTGCTTCTCCTCCTCCAGCTCCGATCGCCATCGCCCGTCCTCCTACGATGCCGACGCGGCCGCCTGCATCACCATCCCAAGTAAAATTAGAGTCGCGGTTAAACAGTTTCGTGCATTTCTCCAGGTTCCCAAGGGCGAAGACCCATCCAGGTATTTATTAGTCTTCAAATTATATGTTAAAAGCTCGACCTCGATAAGAGAAATAGCTGGAATTATTATTTTTGTATTTAAACTATGCGAATCTTTATTTTTAACATCAGGATCGGGACAATCGAGTTCGAGTAAGGCGACAGCAGTACGGGAATCAACGGTTGTGGACTCAAATGAGACACCGATGGTGGCGACGGAGTCCAGGGTGTCGCAAGCCGCCGCGGAAAGCAGGGCACAAGTTTCCGGCGGGAACATGGGGTGGGGAACCGTTAGTGGCACTGCAACTGGTAAGGAAACGGCGCCCACTTACGAAATGACGGTGACGTCATCCTCCGGTGGATCGGGAGGTAGTGTTAGTGGCAGCGCCGAGCAGCATCCGCCGCCACAGAAGCCACCGCACGCGGCGGCGGAGGAGGACAGGAAACGCAAAGGTAGAGAAACCGATGATACAGAATGTCAGAGTGAGGTATGCAATTAATAAGCTTTTGCCATTTGCCATTTGCCATTTGCCATTTGCTAAAAATTAAAATTTACCGAGGGCGGTGGCATTTAACGTACGCAGGTGCAGTTATGTCGTTTAGCGTGCGCTCCACGCACGTCCCATGAGTGTCGTCTTGCATTCCGTGCAAGTTATAGAATTCGAACACGTGTCAATTTATAGTCCAGCCTCATGTCACGGGTTGCCAAGTGGATAGTCTCTCTGCCACAAATACTTTTACGAAGAATCACGGGTAATCATAGGGCGAGCAAGCAGAAATGTTAAGAGTACGCAAGGAAGAAAACATAGTACATCAAAATTTATAGCGCCCACCATGGGACTGACACCATTTGCAGAGTATGGGTTGGGTTGGGAATGCGGGTCCAGATGAGTGAACAGGGATTAATAAATTCGGATGGTTGCATGCATAGGGATAAATAATTTAGGGTAAATAAAGACAAAACGTCCCCTACCTTGATATTATTGTAGAAAACGTCCTTACCTTCAAAATTTTGGCATTTTCATCCTTACCTACTTTGATTTCCTGCAAAACGTCCTTCAGTCAAAAATATAGGGTAAATTAGTCCAACCACTTTTTTCACATATATATTACTTTAAAATTGGGGCTCCCATGCACAATTTCCAAAATTGCACTGGCAGGCCCCCATCTCCAAATCTACCTCATTCCCTTTCCAAAGTATATGCACCTCCTCGGACAATACCAAAGACCGAGTCAAACATCCGGTAAACTCTCCTACCGATTACCGGTGTAATTGACGTCACTATCGTCTTCCCCTTCGCCGCCGCCGACGTCGCCACCACCACAAATTTAACGCTGTGGAGTCCAAACTCAAGTGGGCTCGTCTGAATTAACAAGCTAGGGTTTATCAAGATTTCGTGTCCTATACTTACCCTTTTTCTTTCCCCACTTTGAAATCCCATGTAAAAAGTAATCCTATTGTATTTTCACATTTCATCAAACCCAGTTCGTAAATAACCGATTCTGCGATTGAAATCTTCTTCTTCTTTGATAATGAATTGGGTAATCTTAAAAGTGAGCAAAAAATTAAGGTTTCTGATGTTAAGTGAGGGTAGAGAACATCATTTGGGCTACAAAATCGGTTCTTTTCGTAATCGGTTTTGTAAATTCTGATTGTTAGAGAGTATTGTTCCCGGTGAGGCCATGGCCGTGGTGGATCCCCGCCTGCTTCTGCATTCAAGAGCGTCGATTTTCACGCCGGAGGGGCCAAGGATGCTAGGATTTTCCCGCACCACCATACCCGTAATCCCATTCAAAATTGTCCGTTCCCGAATCGTCGACGCCGGATTCTCCACATCGGACGATTAAGTAGGCCCACCGGAGAATATCTTCCTTATCTGCGCGCCTCTCGACTTTTCTCTCCACTCGACCCTATAGCAAACGCCTCTATAAACCGCAAAACACACAAAATCAACAATTTTGAAAATTGCATGGAAGCCCCCAATTTTAAAAGAAGTAATATATATGTGAAAAAGTGGTTGGACTAATTTACCCTATATTTTTGGACCAAGGGACGCTTTTGCACATGAAATCCAAGAAGTAAGGGTGAAAATGCCAAAATTTTGAAGATATGGACGTTTTCCACAATACCCTCAATAGGTAGGGACGTTTGTGCTATTTACCCAATAATTTATTTAAAACTTTGATAAATAAAAATAATTATTAAATTTTGAAGTTTTAAAGTTTAGCCAAACATGCACTTGATATGGTCACTACCGTCATCACCATATTCTCAACCGGCCCCCTCTCAATGTATGGGGTTGTTGTGGGAAGGTCGAGACTCAAGATTGAATGATGAATATATTTGAAGATTGAATGATGAATATATTTGCAATGTTGTATAGTACTCTGTAGCTGTTGGCACTCCTAACTTGGGTCATGTTCGGTAGAGTTTTTTTTTAAAAAATTCTATTTTTTTGTCTACAATATTTTACATTTCAACTCTTTTTACACTACAAAAAAATTTGAAAAGTCAAAAAGTAACCAAAAAAATCTATTTTTTTCCAAAAAACACTCTACCGAACAAGCCCTTGTTCTCAAACTTAAAAATGTATTTTGTACATCGAACATTTTTAATGCTATGAGGTCCATGGCCACCATCTTCGGAAAGGAAAGGGGAGGGAATACCACAAGTGGGAGCTAACGTCAATCACAATATTGACCGGATGATGTTAGAGCATCTTCAATGCAATATACACGTGGCAAGTAAATAGGAGATAGAGAAAGAGCATCTTCAGGTTGTGAATTGGAAAAGTTGTGTCCCAAGTGTATAAGAGAGAAGTATATATAAATTATAAAAAATTAAATAGAGAATGCTTAACACATTTTGATGAAGATAATTATAAAAAATTAAATGGAAGATGTCTAGGACACCGTTCGAATGTTGGACGATAAATTAAACATCTTCCACTTTTTTCTTATCATATAAAGATTTTAATGTGATGTAGCACATTTTTTAGTATAATTTATAACTCCATAAAAAGTGCTCTTAATGTAGCTTGCAATGTGGTTGGCTGCCGCATTTCACATGGGTTGGTTAGTTTGCGAGTGTCAAGTATTTCATATTTGCGTAGAATATTGAAACCATACACCATAAATAATGAAGGCCCCTATACACTCGTACTATTATAATATCTCTAATACAATGGTAGATTGTACTAAAAAATGTGTCACATAATCTCAAAATACTTACATAGTAGTAAAAAGAAAGAAAGTGGAAGACATCCTTCATTTGGACGATATGCTAGACATCATTCACTTTATTTTTTTTACAATAAATATCCATCGAAATATGTGTTAAACTTTTTTTACTTAATTAATATGCCATTTATTGTCACGTAATTGCTCGTTTAGATAGATAGTGTTAATATGAACAAAAAATAAGGCAACAAAAGGAATAACAACACGTGATTTATTGTGGGAAACCCTAAAACAGAAAAAATCCATGGACATATGAGATAATAATCTACTATATTAAAGATGGTTAAAAGAGGAGACAATTCGCCACTTTTGAAAATATGTGTAACTAACTCTAATATATATATATATATATATATATATATATTATATATATATATATACATATATATATATATATATATATATATATATATATATATATATATATATATATATTTATTTATTTATTTATTTATTTGTGGAGGAAGTAATCCTAGTCTTGATAAAATAAGTCAATCCGATTCCGAAGCCCACATAATTTTAATTTCACCACATATATCTCACCGTAAAATTTTTAAATTAGACCTAACAAAATTCGAGTAACCGAAATCTAACATATAACATTATTTATTAAAGACTGACCTGCTGCAAGAGGTGATTGTCTTTAATTGTCCACTCACATCCTCCGCCTCTTCTATGATTTTTTTGTGACGGTTATGTCTTTGTTGTGCGATTGTAAATTTATTGGGAAATGTTGACCATGAATTATTCATCTTGTTTACTATTACTATAGTTGAATCCTTAAATTACTAATTTCTTTTAAATAATAATTGTTTTGTGTCCCGATTCAAATTAGTCTCCTAAATTAACAACCCTGCTAAATATATAATATAATAATTTTATTTAAGATATGGTAAAACTCAACGGATATATAAATTAATAACTACTTAAATATATGAATGTACACAAAACATTACTTTTTCTAACTCGAGTATGCTAATTTGTGCCGTTGTTATTTTCATTTCATCTTACAAATATTCTGCTAACCTTTTAGGAGTATTTGATATTGTTGATTGGCTAATAGAGGGATGAAACTTTTATTAGACGCAATGTTGCAAATCTTTTTGACTAGAAGAGAGATACTTATTTTTATATTCACACAACGCTATCTTCATCTCATCAGTCAATAAATTTTTTTTTTATTTCTTTCAAATGAGACACCATAAAAGAGCAAGGTATGAAATTTGGAACGATGACTATATAGAAGTTATGTTCCATGTATATGAAATAACTTGAAACAATTAATCTTTTAAGATATTAAATTTTGAAGCCAAATCTATTATATATATATGGTGTACCTATTATCGATTATGCACATACATTAATGTTTCATTTGTGTGTGTATTATCTTTTTATGCATGTTACATTCAGAAGTGGTGACAGGTTCTCTTTCTTCCTTCTTATCTTAGTTGAGGTCGGTCGCTTATCTAAATTGACGGTTGATCACAACTATAAAACTTAATAAAAATTACATCGAATTGAAGTTCAAATCTTTCTTTTCTGAAGGATATGAGATGAAAGTTACTGGCTCTATTCTTTAGTTGGATCGGGGATCGCGGGACGGGACGGGGACGGGGTTAGTTCGATACAATACAAAACACCCATGTTATTTGCTGTGCGGTTCATCTTTTTGTTCACCATAGGAGGACTCACTGGAATAGTTATGGCAAATTCTAAGCTAGACATTGTTCTACATAATTCTTATTATGTGGTCAAACATTTCTATTATATACTTTGTATGGGAGTCGTTTTTGCTTTATTTGCAGGATTTCATTATTGGGTAGGTAAAATCTTTGGTACCTCAAACTTTAGGTCAAATCCATTTTTGGATCACTTTTTTTGGGGTTAATATGACTTTTTTATAACTTTTGAATTTTTACGTAAGTACTAAGTATATATAAACTTTTAACCGCGTCCATTGTTTTTTTAGTTAGTTCGTACATGTAGTTTGATTAAAAAATAATACATGTACAAGTTGTAAAAATATAAAACACTTTCTAAACTAATAAATATTAATTTATCAATAAATTCTAAAATAATAATTTTTCTAGATCCCAACATTATTATTTTATAGGGGTTTTAATGTAGTTCAATCCTGTAATAGGGCTGTCGATACGTTATTTCTTTAGCTTATGTTTAGATGGTGTCTGTTAATTTTTTTTTAGTTATGTCAGGATGCCATTCAATTTTGAATCTTGTCGTCACTTTAGGACATTGAATTTGAGTCTGTTGATGCCAAGAAGCAAGCCCGGGGTTCAACTTCAACAAAGAGATCTCGTGCTGCAGAAGTTCACAATCAATCAGAGAGGGTATGTACTATTATCTGTCCTAATTCATTTCTTTTACTGATTTTGTTCTTCTTTTCCAAATGATTGCTTATTCAATAATTTAAATGCTGCAACTCCCGCAGAGACGTCGAGATAGGATAAATGAAAAGATGAAGGCCTTGCAGGAACTCATCCCACGATGCAACAAGGTTTGAGGGTTTATGTATATGTTTCGTTGTCGTGTTTCGCTAAGCTTAAAGAAATTACGTATAAGTACATAAATAACTTTCTTTATTAATCAAATTTGAAAGCAAGTTACTTATTTTTCATCTTAGCCAAATACGTGGCTATGTACTTTCAAGAACAGCTTCTCTACATTCCTTTTCGATTTATGTTCTCATTCTCTAATCTGAATTTCAGTCAGACAAAGCTTCAATGCTGGATGAAGCAATTGAGTATTTAAAATCACTACAACTGCAAGTTCAGGTACAATGTCCTATTCGTTTTCATTAATGTTCCTTCAAATATGAAATTATTTTGTAGGATCTCAGGTAAACCTCTCCTCTTTCCTAATGCTGGCAAATAGCTAACCAAGTACTTTATGTTTTTGACACCAATAATTGTGCAAATAATGGGACACTTCTCTTGTAACACTGTTATTAAAAATCAAAACTTCATCATTTATGTTCAACCCTCACATGTGTGTATGTGCATACACGACAAAATTTACTTTCCTTAATATGATTGTTAAGTGTTGTTTGTCATTTGCCCTTAAATATGCATGTGAAGATGATTTTGTGCATTGAAAAAGGAAATGGGGACTATGTTTTTACAGATGATGTCCATGGGATTTGGCATGGTGCCTGTGATGTATCCCGGCATCCAGCAGTTCATGCCTGCAATGGGGATGAGCATGGGGATGCGCATGGGAATGGGAATGGGCATGGGCATTGATATGGGCATGAACCGGCCAATGGTGCCATATCCGTCTCATCCCGGTTCAGCAATGCCAAGCCCGGCTGGAGCAGCACATATTGGTCCAGCATTTCCTATGCCTGATCCTACAAGAATTCAAGCTCCTAACCAGTCTGATCCCATGTTAAACTCACTTGTGTCACAGAATCCAAATCAGCCGCAAATTCCAAATTTTGTCGATCCATATCAACAGTATCTTGGTCTCCATCAGCCACGGATACCTTTGCCACAGGTGAGTCGGACACTCCTTATCTTACATTGAATTAGCACTAAAATAAGTGCATTCTTCTAATTAATCATCCTCCACTAAAAAATTATGTCATCACTACCCTAGGTCAATCATGTGATCCCATTTGCTTACTTTATGAGCTGAACATAGCTCAATTTTGTCACTTAAAACCGCTTGGAACTCACTTGAGCCAAGCTCAATATTGAAGATACTGAACATTTTATTATCTTGAATTCATATCCTTTTATAATAATAAAATGGACATGTATTTATTTTGGATGAGCACTCGGACCAAAACAATATTGGAACATTTCCCTCCCTTGTCTAATGTGGCCATCATCAAGGGCAGTGCCACATGTAAGTGAATGGTATTGTAGACACGTGCACAATTTTTATAGACAAGATGAGACTCAAAACATTATCTTGCTCTAAAACCACATTGAATTACTGTTTCAACATAAGCTGGCAGATAAGGGAAAGTGGGACACGTTATTAAAATTTAGTCTTCAACAAACTCATCCAGGAGGAGGAAGTAATCATGCATCATCTTAAAGCATAAATCAAGTTTGCCTCATTATTTGGTTTAGAGTTTTATTAATGAGCACCTTTGATATATTCTGCAGAATCAAGCAGTAATGCAGCCTGCTGCCAACAAACCAAATAGCAAAAAGGACATTGGGAACCCTGAGAATCAACAATCTGGTAGGCATGTTATAAATATATTTTCTTTAACAGTTCATATGAGTGGTACATTTATATGAACAGTTGAGAAATCACCAAATCTCATATCAAGTGACTCATGGAAGGGACACAGGGTGACAACTCTAGTGTTGAAGTATAGCATGTTTGGCTAAAGTTACTTAAAACTAACTTGTTTTGCCAAACGTGTTTTTTACTTTTTCTAGAGTACTTTTTCTTGAGTTTTTAGTTTAAAAACTTACTTTCGAAAGCAAGTCTTTAGTTACTTTACCAATAAATACTTTTACAATTATTCAAGCTTAGCTGAAAATACTAGGATTTTATCGTAAACATTATTAGTTTTGCAGGTTAAATCTTCAGATGGACCAACGATGGGAGGCTTCTGCCCAACTAATTTTTGTAGTGTAACAGAGACAAGAATCCAAGTATAGTCTACACCAGCTGGCTAATTCTAGACTACCTTTCTAACATGTAACTATTACTCTTTAAATTGTTATTTTTGTTTTTGGATCCTTAAAACCCCTTTTCATATAATGTGGAATGTATCATGGTGAGAATCAAGTGATAATTGAGTGATCCAATAGCCTATTGGAATTGCTGTGACCCCTTTAAGAGGTGGGGCTTAAGTTTTATGCAGGTAGGGAAGTAGGAAGAAAACGAAATTAAAATTTTATTTATTGTATTCTCCACTACTATTTTTCTTTTCCGCCTATAATTTGAAGCCCATTGATGGGGTAAGATTTAATAGGGGGTGGAGTAAGGTGGGATAGGTAAGAGGGATCATTTGATGCTCAATTTTGTTGCAGTTCTTTTCATGACCATGGTGATTTGTGATTGTTTTATCCTCTCTATGGTTATTTCACTTTTAGCATAAAAGAATGCATCAAGCTTAGGAGGTACGCAAGTGGTATTATCATATGGAGAAATCAACACGGGGAGTTATCCTAGCAGAGAAATTTCCACACAAGGACAAACCCCATTCTCCACTCCTAAAACGAGGTCGAGATCATAACCCTCCCAGTAAGAGTTGGGAATGAATATGATGATGGGTTGAATGATGGAAGAATCTATCCACCCAACAATAAGACATCAACTGAATGCCCTACTACTCTTATTCTCCTTGGATCTTGGCTTTAGAGTCCCAAATCCAATGAGCTAACCATGAACTCATTCTGACAATTTGAGATCAATGAGCTTGAAACAACTTGGACTTGGAGGTATGTTGTGATGATCTGCACCATTTTATGCATGGACTTGTTGGTAGGTTGTGACCTGAGTCTCAATGTGTGAATACTGGGGAATTTATCAAAGAGGAGAAGAAAAAGGCTCCAACTAGGTGCACGACAAAGAGGAATATTACCTAGTTAAACCTGAACGACATTGGACACTGGAGGCTATTTACATTACAAAAGCAACAAAAAACAAAAGCAAGTGGTCTTCCTCCATTGAATCGAAATAAGTACTATTAAGCCAAGGTGAGAGTAGTATAAAAGAAACAGTGCGATATTTGAGAAGTGCAAACTGAAAACTTGCAAAGCACGATTCTCACATTTAGCTATGAACTAATTATATCGAGAACATATGACAAATAAAACAACATTTCTTTGTGTACCAAGAATTGCTTTACAGTATCTCAAAACTACTTCCAGTAGAATGCTCAAATCTCAGGGACTGATTGTAGTTAAAATCTGCAGTTAAAAGAATGCAAAGAATGACAACAATAAAGTCGTCAGCTCAGGCTAAATTTAGTTTCCAGATTCTCTTATCACAACTTCTATCAACAATTGATGTATTATAACCACGCGGTGTTTGGCTCTCAAATTAATGAAAGTAATACCTTTTCAGTAAGAGTGCGAAATTCCTCCGACTCCATTGCTTCATCAAGCTCCTAAGAAAGAATAAAAGGAGAAGAAAAATAAGAAGAAGAACACCTCTGCATTACCTCGGATCAGAACTAATAGTACTCACATTCTCAGCATCTGCAGAACAGTTTATATTGTATATAAGTTTCCGAAGCTCTTCATTCTTAAGTGTGTCACGAATTTCACTAGAAGATGCTGCATGAGAATGAGAAGCAGAAAGTGAAAAAATATAAACATAAAACCTTTGGTTTATCAGTCAAAGTAGTTAGGATATAATTGTACTTCAATATGCAGACTATAGTGTTAAACAAAGACTATCTTATTCTATCAAATTATTAAATATCAAAATGATTAATTACGTATTATTTAAATAATTATACAATAAATTAAATGGATTATAAAATCAATTTCATACCTTAATATAAAATTTAACGTTATTTAAATATATTAAAATCTAATATAAATTAAATATATTAGTACTTAAATCTTATATTTAAATTTACTAATAATTTAGTATATCAATATATATTTTTGTTAAATTTAGGTGGGGAAAAAAAATTTCAGCAGCTTGTTGCATAAAGATACAAATAATAACATTTTTGGTGATTTCACAATTCACACTTCTAACTCTACTTCTAACTATTTTGCCAAAAACATGTAAGTACGTTTCTTAAGCTTGCCCAGACACCATTTACTTGTAAGATTTTTAACGATGACGTGCTTTATGTAAAATAAGAAACCTCAAGTATAGACAGTAATGGTTTTAACTAATTACTCTGTGCAGGCTATGCTTTAAAAGGCCTGACAACCACCTAATTCTGGTATAGAAGTGAAAATTAAGTTGCAGCTGCGGACAAGTATATTAAACTGCAACTCAAGCCTTAGCTTACACCCAGCCTATTGAACTTTTCTAACATTCTAGTTCAAGGTCAAGGTTAATTTACAAGGAACTGCCCCTTGAGAGGTTTGTAGTTGAAAAAATATCTTTACCGTCATCATTCTACTCACCAATTTACAACATGACTTGAAAAAGTCAAACATAATGCTGCCAGATTCTTTGGTTTGTTTCCAATGTAACTATAACTGAGGAACATCAAAAACCTTCAATTTAACTTTTCTCTTCCCTATAAAACATATCCCTAGACACATCGAACTAAAATTTCAGTAAATTTAACAGAAATATAAATATTTATACAAATTGAGTCCATCGTCAACTCTATATGTAAAGTTTAGGCATATACATAACCATGCAAGCACACACAAGTATGAGCAGTCATGATATATAGGCTGCTCGGAAGGCTGTTGGTTATCAATTTAGTGTGACTACGGCAACTTCAAATAAAAAATTATCTAAGCATGAAGAAATAGTTTTGCATTTAATTGCAGATTGGTAAACCTCACCTATAGACAGTAGTTGCGACTCTTGCAGCACCTCATTCGGCACATCGACACAATATGGTTTCTGAACATGTAACGCTGGATCAGAATCTGATACACCAAGAACATTATCATCCTAAATAACCGTACAGCATGAGATGCCAATTAAATCTCATTTGCTAAACAATCATTCTTGAGTATTATGATTAGAGGTGTTGTTTACATTTTGTGTGTGTGTGTGTGTGTGTGTGAGAGAGAGAGAGAGAGAGAGAGAGAGAGAGAACTTCCGGATTATGGACAAGAGAGAGAGAAGATTATGGACAAAGAAGAGAAGTTATTATGGTTACTTGAGATTACTGGCAGCAATACCAGTAACTCTAAATAAAGAAACATGCTAGAGGATTTCGATCATAAAAATATGCTCGTGAAAGAGTTTCAGCTCCTGAAGGAATGCAATTGTATAAAGAAGTGGTCATGCCAAAGGAAAACTTGAACATATAACTCTAATCCTGCCAAGATTACCACAGATAACTATTAACAAGAGCTGAATTTATGAACATCAAAATCTAGAGAAGATGTGCAGAACTAATTAAGTGCTCAATTCATAACACCGGAAGGCAAAATCGAAATGGAAATGAGGAAACCATCGAAGTTAACTTACACAAATAAATTTCTTGCAGTCTCTGCTCTTTGCCCTCTTTCTTTAATGTCTCTATCTCAGCTGTACAAGAGCAGGAATCAATATTTGAGCAAAATTTGTGCTATGAATGAGCTAGAAAGATCAGATGCAGCTAACTGGAAATGCTGGTAGTGCTGACAAGTGTCGTGACAGTTGCTAATTGTTCAATTCATAACACTGGAAGGAAAGTCAGAAAAAATTGAAATGAAAATGAGGAAACCATTGAAGTTCACTTACACAAATCAGTTTCTTGCGATTTCTGTTCTTTTCCCTCTCTCTTTGTTGTCTCTATCTTGGCTGCATGAGAGCAGGAATCAATGTGTGACAGGAAAACTTGTGATACTAATGGGCTAGAAGGATCGGATGCAGCTAACTGGAATTGCTGATAGTGCTGACAAGTGTCGCACAGTTGCTAAGTTAATGTACAGAAATTTTATTTTTAGTGAGCTCTTACTATTTCAATTAATATTGGTCTGAGATCAGTTCCATTCACATGCCATCATTTAACCTCTCCACTTACTTCAGTAAAAGTACTTCCATTTAAAGGAACTCTTTTTTTTTTTTTCTCTCTCTCTGAAGAGAAATATTACAATGGTAGAAGTCTAGCAATCATCCCACTTCAAAATGAATGACTTATCATTTGTTTAAAATATACAAGCGTCTATTACAGCCTCGAATACCTTGAAATTTTAGTTACCGGGATCTTTTGTTCCAAATCAGTAATGTTTCTGAAGACCTCACATTTGGCATACCTACTGTGTGAGACCAGTCAAACCTCCGATTCAATCATTCCAACACCACTGAAGCCTCGTATCTAATCATCAAAAGACAGCCAAACATGATTACTTATTTGGATTTCCTTGACACACAATACTTATTTCTAAAAAAATTGCCGAAGAAAATTAAGAAAAGAGGAACCTCCACTCCAAACTTGTATGTAAGTCTAGAAACGCCATTCCATTTACATCCAAAAGATCCCACTGCCTTTAATGTTTCTTACATCCAAAATTTATACTGGATTCCCTATCAAAAACTCCAGGCACTTGGTGCTGCTGCTCTATACATCAATAAAAATATTAATCCTGTTCCAGAGCACCTATATACACACCATCAAAAAGCTCACTGCTTATGCTGGCTGGAGAACTAACTGTTCACTTTTATTTTTATTCTTATCTAAAATTTACTAAAGCACAAGATACTGTATTATTCTATTCAATTAAATGGAGTGAGTATCCTGCATTGGGCCTACATAACCTTCAGATATTTGCTTCTACTATCATCAACTATCAGAGTTGCACAACAGCTGTTGGCAACACCAGATGATCTTTAACCTCTTCTAATTACATTCTGAAAGATTGTAAGTCGTACACAACTTCACATAATGTCATTTGGCTGCTTATAAGTGAATATGCAATGCCATGTTTAGGGACATTAGTCCATTATAAAAGATTGCTTGATATTCAAGTGAGATAAAGGGGGTTGTAACCAAGGAGCTCGATGGCCTGTAGAGCATGTGGCCAAAGTGTAGCATTTGTCAGAACCCAATTGTTTCAAAATAAATAATCGAGATAGATTTTAAGAGCAATCTCTCATTTAACGACAATTCATAGCATTCAAATTGTTTTAGCATCCTATAATCTCAACATAATTGACAGATGAAAAAAAAAAAAAAAAAAAAATTGCAGTAGAAGAACCGAGTACATGTCAATCTAAGTGTTTAACACTTGACTAGAAACATAAAATTTATCTTTATTTAGACACCATAAAGGTGCTCGCAACCACAATTCGTTTAAAAGTTGACGCTTTCAAGCTCTTGCTCCACAACTAGGGATAAGATTACAGCAATCTGAGGATATTATAGCCTTACATGTTTAGACTACCTTTTTCTTTTTTCTCTCTTCTTTGGGTGGGGGGACTAACATGACTTCATGTGGCCATGAAAGATTTGATTGCGTTGAACCTTTCAATAGTTGTTTTGCTGGATCAAACGAGAAAGCGAAAAAAGATTCATATAGCCAGCCCAAATTTTTTTGCAAATAATGTTTAGATTGACATTGTTGGGTGGGGGAGAAACAAATTCAATAGTTGTGTCTTTACACTTTAATTTAAAAGTGGATCCTGACACGAGAGTAATTGATTCATGAGTTGAAAGGAAGAATTTATGCAACCACGAAAAATGACTAGCGCAAGTATTGGATTTAAAGCAGGTGTTAGAAGGTAGAAACTGACTTAGTACACTCCTCGAATACGAAAATAAAGATACTAGATCTTGTCGGCAATAATCAACCTTTTCAAGCATTTACTTCTCACTATCTCTTTAGGCATCATAATTCAAATAACACACTAAAAGCCTACAAAATGTTAAATTTTATTCATATATATTAGTCATGGTGGATGTGTATTGTCCGATAGAGCCACGTAATTTTACATGCGTGCGCCTAGAGTTTAACATCTAATTCAATGACAAGCACAATTTTGGTTCTATATTTAAGAGAAAAAATCAAATACTGTCATGATCTTAGATATTCATAAAAAATGCACAACTTAGTTAAATAGTATCATGGTAATCATATAGATAAGCACACCAAAGTGCCACTTGGTGCTGAAACATGAAGTGAGGTGCAGGCTTACTGAAAGGAAGCACATATTATATTATAAATGAAAAGGGTCCATACATGCATAATACAATAAGCAAAATTCAGGAAAAGCAGCAAATTTTACAGTATATTTTGGCAAATTCTAAGATAAAGAATTCAAATATATTTCAGCAACTAACCCAATTTCATACACCAAAATATCAACACTACACAACAAATTGAAAACAAAGTCAAAGATTCAGATGGGAAAAGGTGGAAAGCCAGATATTAAATTGAAGTGCAATTTATTGGTGTTTCACATTTGTTGCACCCAGCTCTATGCAAAAGCACTGTGCTTCAACCTATAAAGTGTCCAGGGTGTGGCTTCCTGTACTTGCACTTCTGCACGTACCTAAACATGCTTTAACAGCTATGTCTAATATAAAACAAAATCCCCAACTATGCTGCCTAATGAATCTCAACTGTAGATAATAGGACCTAAATAACCATTTAGTCGTACCTTGCTACAAATATGCATAACTGGCATAATTACAAAATACTTCACTTAGTTGTACCTCGGCTTCATATTTGAATAACTTGTAAGAAGTTTCTAATGATTATTAACTAATGCCTATATTGCTCACCAGTAATCTCTTTTCATATTTCTACCCAGCCATAATTAGCTTCTTCAGATAAACAGCATCTTTAGTATTTTCAGTTTTGAAACAGCAGAGTAAGTAGTCAGCTCAACAGGAACTACCTAATAATGCCTTAGAAAATTAACCCCCAGGTGAAATCATTAGGGTTCAAATGTTAGAAACCATATGAAGTGTAATCTAGTAGACAAGCAAGAGGCAGGTGAACTTGAAGAACTTCATCATGCATTTTTCATGTATAACTGTGAGTCACATAATTAACAGAACAGGCCTTTTAATGATTTGACGAAAAACAATAACCAAATGGTGTACTCATACAAGAATAGAAAGATAAGAATATATTTCAAATTTCACAGTCGTAAACCATAATAGGATCTCACACATTCTTGTAGACTTCACCAAAACAGAGATATAGTGATCTCATATCATTTAAGAAGACATTTGAAACCTATGTGTATTTATGAAACATAGGAGAAATTTGTGACTATTCCTAGAATAAATAGATATTTCCATGACACATTCTTCATTGTGAATAAATTTGCAGGAAAAAAAAATTAGTTGCAAGGATGAAGAATGAGATCCTTGGTGATCAATCCATGACCAGGATAAAGTTAGGGTGAAACTAAGTGGGGGTCCAAACTAACCGATGTTGAAGAACCAGCAAATTAGTTGTGGTTAGAAGTGAAATGTTACTCAAACCTAGAAATAGCTTGCTTTCCTGAAATACGTTGAGGCGCAGCAGTTGACATGACATCTAGGACTAGGAGAAAAGCACTATTTCGATGCACACAGCAGAGAACAATAATTAATTGAGACAAGCTTTGAATACTAGACATGACCTCAAAACAAAAGGGAGTCAGAAGAAGCAACCTGCTATCTATTGATAGATAAGAACAAACTGCTAGACCTAGTTCCTTGTTTGTCAATAAATGGTATCTAATTTTGCACGGATGCGAATTGCAGGTCAGTGATTGTACCTGAACTCTGGTATCTGTTTCAGAAACCATAGTGATAATTTTTGAAGTCATTTCTATTTATTTATGCAGAACTGTGAATTTCTTCTAGCACTCAAATTATTCACTTCTGTAAACAATAAATTTGACATATCCACACTCTACACACAGCAATCAAAAACCTTATAAGAATGGGAAAAAATCCAATTAAAATAAGTCAAACATTTCTAAAGCAATTATATGGTACTATAAACAGTAATGATGTCCTTACTGAATTTTTCCCCAGGCGAAGATTCTGGTTTTGTGCAAGAAATTTCTGCACAAACGTCGCATACAATCTCCAATTAAAAAGCAGACTATTCACAAATAGCGAAAACAGAAGGACAGAGCTATTAGATATACCTTTGTGTTTCTTGAAACAGACCACTGAACAACTGCGAGTGGCAGAATAAAATCAAATGCAATTTAAATAGTCAATATCAAAATTCAAATGAAAAAAAATAGAAATTTTACACACAGAAAGAACATCTTACTAGGGTATGAGGCAAGTGGGACATTTATATTTGGATTGTGCTTCGTCGCAAACTCGACATTTTTTGATTGCCATTTTTGCAGGCGTTGTTTATTTTGTGTGCGGTTTTTTTTTTTTTTTTTTTTTTGATCTTATTTTGTTTCAATTTTTTTGTGAAAAGGCTTTGAGTCGCAAACCAGAGGTGGAAGCATCCGGGTGAACGCTTTTCAATTGGTGGGATAAGTGCTTTCTAAAATGGCAGTTGCACGTTTCATTTGCGTAATAAATCTCCTTTCAAAGTAAAATTCATCTTTTTCTTATCTTTTTTTAGTATAAATTATGAATTATGTAGTATAAATTATGAAAATATGTATAAATCCGAGTATGAATTGTGATTTTTATTTTAGATTTCTATAAATTTGAATTCATTTGAAGTAGATTGATTAAAAATCGGTTAAAATGTGTAAATTCAACGTTAACAATGTAGTCATGGTACATTAACAAATTTTTTGTCGCTTTAACAAACCACAGGCCGTTAATGTGCATTAATCATATAATGTAATTTATTAAGTAAGGGTATTTAAAGTCTTTTACATAAAAATATCTTTTAATTTTATTTTATATAAGTTAATGCTTTTAAACTTATTTTATATTTTGACACAGCTATTTATTAGCTACTATTACGCGGCAAGAATGGGTGGGTGGCCCATTTGTTAAAGCACGGTGTTGACGTCGGAACCCAGTCAGGCGTCGCGTGTCAACATATCTCTAGTCACTCTCCGCTAACTCAGATGTTACCCGCACACTCGGACGACCGTTAGGCACCAAGATCAATGGGGAAAAAGGGTCCGACGATCGTTGGTACTCGACGATCTAGTCACTCACGGTATATAGAAATAATACACGGGAGAGGTAAGTGATTGGGTGTGGGAGAGACAATGAGCGAAGTTTGAGCGAGTTTGGGGTGTGATTCAAGTGTGAAAAAAGCGCACTTGGAACAATCGAGACGTCGATTTATAAGCGCAAGAGTCCCGATTCATTTAGGTAACAAATCAATCGATACCCAATCGGATCCTCCTTCCTTATGGGATAGAGATCATTCCTTGTCAAGGCAATCTCCAAGATTACCTTCCTTATCTGAGCTTATCACGTTGCATGATTTTTAGGAGATTATGATTCGGTTTCTGGTGAGGATCCGCGCCAAACCAACGCAATCTTTCCTTAATTACTTCTCTGGTCATTAGGCACATTATGCCGCCTGCTAGTGATAATGGATCTGAGTTGGCGAGACCACATGGGTCGGTTGTGAGTGTCGAGGCCCTCTCTGGGCCCCACGAAATTCTAGCTGCTGCAGGCTAAGGCGTTCGATGTACTTTATCGAACTTCCGAGGCCCTAGAAGGGCCTAGATGAAGTTCTAGACGGCCCCAAATGGGGCTCTTGTTGAGAGCTCTCGACGGGGCCCGGATGGGGCTCTTCTTTGGGCCTAATGGGACCCTTGGCGACGTGGAGGCTATATCGTAATCGTGTGGTAACAATAGTCCCCAAGTCCAAGCCTATTATTCATAATAGGCGTGGGACTTTGAGAGTAAAAAGAACAATTTTGTGCGAAGAAAATTCGGTCTCCATGGGTTCTGCGGAATGTGGTCCTCACGAGTTTAGCTATAAGACTTCAACTTATCCAGTATAGTCCCCCAAGTCCGAAGCCGAACATTCATGACGGGTGAGGGCTTCATGGGGTCAGACCTTTGGTGACGTGTCCGCGGTTGGTGTGGTTCATCAATCGAGGTTGTCCATCCGTGGTGAGCAATCATGAGTGAGAGGTGTATGCAATTAATGCGATTGCGTTGCGTGGCGTGGCGGAGAAAGCGGAGGGGCGCGTGGGCGCGGTTCACTAAACGTTTGGGGTTTCGCTTTCCCGCCTGTTGCTCCATTTAAAACACGCGTCCATTGTCTGCAGGTTGAGATGTGACGCTTGGGATTTGGACGGTGGATATTGGTATGCATCACTATAAAACCAGGCATCCCTCCCGATACTACAACTTCTTCTTGCGTTTGTGCTCATTGTGAATACTCTGCCGATAAGCGAGAAGCTCCTATTCGGTGTGTCGTTTAATCGTATTTTCGAGGTGTAAGCTACCGAAAGTTGTTGTGATTTGTTTAGTTGTTTCCTTTCGTGGTTATTGCCCGATTCCATAGCTTGGGGATTATACCTTGTAAGTGTAATGTCGATGGGAAACGACGATTCACGAACCCATCCGATGCCCCGACAAACCCTAGTATTATTGGGGTGAGTCATCATCGGCTGCCACATCATCTTCATCTTCTTAAGTCGTGGGGAAGTAAACCCGAGCCTCCCCACAGATGCCCGTCGACTCGAGTCTCACGAGTGGGATGGGGCTTGTCCATCCGCACCAATGAAAGAGACGGCGGAGAAAGAGGGGACGTTGTTGGGGTACCTAAAATAAGGGGATCACTTGATAAGAGGGATGCCCCGGCCGTGAAGGCGCTCGACGAGGAGCTTAAGTCATCGGCCCACCAAGCATCTATGGCTCGATCGAGGATCATCGAGGCGGAGTTGGAGGACGACGGTTGTCCTATGACATTCTCGCGCCCGTGAAACTCGAGCTCGAGTCCGGGAGGAACGTGCCAACGATCCTCCCGAAGGGTACGTCACGATTTACGAACCCACTTTGCAACAAGGCCTTCGCCTACCCATGCATCCTTTCTTCCGTGAGGTCTTTGAAAGATCGGAACCTAGCATCTTGTCGAGAGAACACCGAATGGTTGGGATGGATGGTCGCCTCGTACATCTTGTGAGGTGTTGCCGAGGCGGGAGGGAACCCACCCGATGGAGTTCGAGACTATATACCGCCTTGTCGATCCAGGTGAGGGTCGGTACAACATCTCTCCTCACGCGGGTGGTGGGAAACGCCACCGATAGCCCCAACAAAGTACATAATTGGAAAGAGAGGTTCATCTTCGTCGTGAGGGACCGGGAATATATCTTTGGAGGACCCGCCTAATGTGTCCATCCTCGTCGATTCGGGAACTCGGTATATATTCTTTGCAGATTGTGTAGGTTTTGATAATTGTTCCTGACTTAATGTCTCGCTTTCTTTTGCAGATTGTGGTAAGCCGCCCATCCCGAAAAGGGACCAAGGAGAGGCGAGGCGAAGTGGAACAAGGTGCGATGCCTCGGCGGCGATTACAGAGTCTCAAGAACTTTGTTGAAGGACGACAACTTATTAGCTGGCTGCCCGATGTGTAAGTCCTCAAATTTTGACACCTCGGTGTCGACGTAAATAATTGCCCAAACGTGTTGTAAATTGTGGTTTCTTCTAATGACTTTCGGGTTCAAGAATATCCCTACGCTCCATCTTGCCCGCCTTCGCCAATTGGAGAGGGTTCTTCTTTCCGGCCGGTGAAGGAGGCGTTTGGTCCATCGCAAGAGATCCAGGATGATGTGCCATCAGAATCCACTCACCCGCCGGCTTTCGATCCCCTCCTAGCCAGGATGTTCCTCCTCCATCCCAGCCCTCGTCATCCGGTCCTTCACCCAGCCCCGTTCCACCCAAGGATAAAGAGAAATGAATTGTCTAGGATACAGGTGATACGGCCTCGCGAAAGAGGAAGGCTCCCGCACCCGCTGGAGGGTTTATGAGGGTCGCCCGCAAATCGAGTCGGACTTAGGGTGCAAAGAAATTCGGCTCCTCGTCCGGGCCGGAGAGCCCGTCCGCATTTTCCAACGCTTGGAGAACTAGAAACCTCTGTCATAGAAATGCTTCCTGTCCACCCTGCAATGATTGCGGCGAGTGTGCACAAATACTAGACCCAGAAGTGGGAGAAGGCTGCCGAGGAAGCCATTGTTCGGGAGCGACTACAAATGGCGGAGATGAACTTGATACGGGGACTGGTCTTGACCAAGGAATTGTTTAGCACCTTGGAAGGATATGATGGCCAGTACTGCGAGGAAGAGGCCAAATCTAAGAAGTCGGCCGAGGAGTGAAGGCCATGGGCCTCGAGAAGGCACAATTGAGTCAGAAAAAGGAGGCTACGGTTTAAGTTGGACTTGGTTGTGACGAAGGAGGCGGACATGAGGGGCAAGTACGAGATTGAGTCAAGGCCGCCAAAGAGAGTTTGAAACAAGCCGGGATCAAGAGAGCTCGCCGAGGCTTCTCGTAATCGTCGCCGACGAGGCTCGAGAATTGGCCGACGACCGGACCTGGCCGAGACGGCTTAGCCGCATGCGAACATGAGTTAGAGATCGTCATCGCAGAGGAAGTGAAGGTGCTTTGTTGGATAAGAGATTGGAGTTGGAGAGAGTCCAGGCCGAATGCGCGGGTGCCGAGGCCAGGGCGGTTGAGAGCCTATCGAGACGCGTTCGTAGATACGCCCGAGTATCAGGACCTTGCCTATGTCGATTGTTTGTGGTACTTGGGCTTCGAATTTTGTTGATTTTCCAGAAAGGGGAGGCTGCATCTCGCCTGATATTGGTGGTTTGCGAAGAACAATTTTTTTTTTTGCAATTTTGGCGATCGCGCGATGGCTACCACCCTTTATGCCATTACTACGTATTGACGTTCGCGACATTACCATGCATTGACGTTGGTGAATGTTGTGAAGCGTGCATTCACGCGCATTTTACATCTCTAGGGTTTACTTGGCATGTACTTACTCCGATCGTGTGTATTTCTGGCGCTATATATATATGTTTGCGAGGACTTCACTTTATTCTTCTCATCCCCGCCCTTCTACTTCCCTATTCGGATCTTGGTTATTCTTGACCATGTCGGGCTTTCATTTCTCCACTGTCCCAAAGTTTAAGATAAGACGTGGAGGAGTTGTGGATGACATCTCCCCTCTCTTTTCGGTACCTTCCACGATTGTCTAATCCGGTGTTGCCGCTGAGCAAATGTCAGAGATAACGGTGAATGGTCCTTCCTCTGCCCGTCCAGCACCGGAGGCGACACCGGTGGTGCCTCTCCCCATCCCCTGTGAGGCCCGTGCCTTCGTCAGGAAGTGCCAGACAACCGAGTAAGAGAAAGGCAGGCGCCTATGGTGGGGAGGAGGCGGTTCGGGCCTCTCCTTCTCTTCTCCATGGCAAGTACGAGTATATCAACATTGGATCCCGTAGGGACGAGCTGGATCCAGCGGTGTTAGGAAAGCTTCCACCTCTGGTGGCCAAAGCAGCGGCATCTGTTCATAAGTACTAGACTTCTGCCTTTGGGAAGGCGGCCACGAATGCAGAATTGTCAGAGTTGTTGAGACTTGCTGAAATGTATACCTCCGCAATCACGCACTCAAGCTGCGAGATGTACAAATTGTTGGAGGTGAAGATTGATTAATTGCGCCTCCCATTTGGGAGAAGAGGCGAGGATGTTGAGGCATTGCGTGCGTGAAAACAAAACCTTCGGAAAAAACTCGCATTCTCCAGAAGATGCCGGGGCTCGAGCAACGTCACGATATATGAGAAAGCTAGGATGATCCAAAAGGCATGTATCGAAGCCCAAAAGAAGGTAGAGTCGCAGCTGAAGTCTTGTCAGGGCATGGTTTCTGCCAAGGACAAGGAATTTAACAAAGCGCTGACCGAGCTGTCGAAGGCCCAGGGTCTTCTGGCCAAACTCGAGGCCTCCGGCCACGTGAATCCAGTGGTTCTCGACTGAGATTTAAGAGCTCGCTTTGTTCTAGTTTACGTTGTTCTTCGCTTTGACTTGTAAATGTAGGCCATTGGATACTCCTCTCCTTTTTGTATTACATATGCGTTGAATGTTTACATAGCATTGCCGAGTCGCTTGCACTTGTTTAAATACGCGTCGAATGTTTATCCAGCGAGTTGAAAGAGTTGGCCGCGAACCACACTCCCTCGCTGCCGAATTGCTTGCACTTGTTCTTGTTGTATGAGGAACACTTTAGATTCATAAACGACGGATTTTATTAGAAGGTGCGGTGTCTTGAGGAGCCAGACAAAAAATGTAGAAAAATCAAAACGGTGCTAAAATGAAACTACTGATAATACGGCCTCAAGTGGGCGATGTTCCAAGGGTGTCTTGTCTCCCTGCCTTCGGAATTTTCCAATCTGTAAGTTCCGGGGTGGATTTCTTCGATGACTTTATAAGGTCCCTCCCAAGTGGGCCCTAGAGTTCCGGTCCCTACCTCTCTATTAGCTTGAAATACCTTTTTCGAACAAATTTGTTGATGTGGAAACTCTTGCCTTTGACATTGGAGTTGTAGTATCGGGCCATCTTCATTTGGTAAGTGCGCGAGGCGGAGCTGCGATTCTGCGTGTCTTTCATCTTGCAGATCGAGGCTTGCCCTTCGTAACTCCTCATTAGTCACCTCGTTGAAGTGCGGTGCACAGGCGAGGGTATCCCTACCTCGACGAGAATCATTGCCTCCGCTCCATATGCCATGGAGAACGGGGTTTAACCTATGGCCGTGCGAGAGGTGGTCCGATAGGACCACAGGGTCTTGGGTAGTTCTTCAGCCCATCCTCCTTTCGCGGATTCTATTTTCTGCTTAAGGGTATGCTTAATGATGTTATTCACGGCTTCCACCTGGCCATTGGATTGGGAGTAGTAAGGGGTGGAGAAGTCCCTTCGGATACCAAGGTTTTCACAATTTGCGTTAAACTTCATTCATGGGAATTGTGTGCCGTTGTCGGAAACGAGGGAGTGGAAAATGCCGAAGCGGCGGCGAGACAATGTTTTTCCATACAAATTTCCACGCATTTTTCTCCGTGATCTTGGCCAAAGGTTCGGCTTCACACCACTTGGTGAAGTAGTTTACCACTACAATCGCGAATTTGACCCCTCATTTCTCCGTCGGGAGGGGACCGATGAAGTCGATTTCCCACTTGGCGAAAGGCCAAGGACCCGTGACCGGGTAAGGTTCGGTAGGGAGCTGGAGTATAGTGATGAAACCGACATCGACATCCGTCGCACTTCTTTGCGTAATTGTGGGAGTATTTCTTCATGGTCGGCCAATAGTACCCTGTTTGGGGCTTTACGTGCCGAGGCCATTCCTCCCGAATGATTGCCGCATATCCCTTCATGTATCTATTTCATCACGTATCACGGCTTCCTCCTGTGTTAAACAGCGCAAGAGGAGGTGGCTGAATCTCCTCTTCTATAAGATATTGTCTTGCAAAGACAAACTTCATGACCTTCACAGAGTTTACGTGCTTCTTATTTGTCATCGGGCAGCATCTGGTAGGTTAGATATTCGGTGATCTCCTTCATCCATTTTGGAGAATCGAGATATAGCCATGACAACCTGTGCGTGAGATTCGTCGATGGAAGGTCGGTTGAGCCTCTCAACCGGGATGACCTTTATTAAGTCGGAGTCTCTACTGCTCGCCAGTTTTGAGAGGGCGTCCGCATAGCCATTTTCGATCGTGGGATGCGTCAGAAGTGCATATGCCTCAAAGTTGGGCAACAGGTCCTTGGCCTTTGTCGAGTACGCCACCATGGATTGTTCGCATCTTTGCGAAGGTCCTATTAACCCGACCGACAACCACCGTGAATCACTATGAATCGAGCTTCCTTGCCTTCATCTCTTGTGCCAACCTCAAGCCCGCTAGGAGTGTCTCGTATTCCATTGCGTTGTTGGAGGCTTTGAACTACAGGTGAAGTCTTGTGAGTTGAGATTATGGTCGTCGGGACCTTGGCCAGGGATCGGCTCAACTCCGGCCCACCTTTAAGGATCCATCAACATGTAACTTCCATGTTGGTACCTCAGGAGTCGGCCTCGAGCGAACCCGGGGATATGGGCGATTCACCACAAAGTGCGCTAAGGCCTATCCTTTTATCGAAGGTCGTGGCTTGTGGCGATATCGAATGGCCGAGTTCCACCGACCATTTTATCAAAGCGTCCGATGTGTCGGCTTTTGAGTATCCGTAGTAAAGGAGGTTTGTCAAAATATCTATCTTTGTGGGACTAGAAGTGCGGTCGAAGCTTTCGGGAGGCGGTGATCAATGATGGGCGAGCTTTTCCATGTCCGGGTATCTTGTTTACTGCGTCTGCAGGCTTTACTCACGTAATAGACAAGAAATTGTCTTTGGCCTCTTCTTGGATTAAGACCGAGCCGACCGCCTTCTCGGATCGGCAAGGTAAACAAGCAATGTCTCTCCATTCTTTAGTTTGGATAGCGGCGAGGATTTTCCGAGGAGGACCTTGAGATCTTGGAAGGCTTTCTCACACTCCTCGGTCCACTCAAACCTCTTCCCCCTTTGATGGTGCGAAGAAGGGTTGGCGCGTGATCGGGTCGCTTGGATATAAATCGATTCAAATCGCTAACCTTTACGTCAAGCTCTGGACTTCCTTGGGGAAGATGGTGACCGCATTTCAATGAGCGCCTTAATCTTTTCCAGTTAGCCTCTATCATGCTACCGATTGACCATGTAGGCGAGGAACTTTTCGGACGCAACTCCGAACGCGCACTTCAAGGGGTTAAGCTTCATGCGATAATTGCGAAGGACTCCGAACATCCCTCTTAAGTGCTCTATGTGGTCCTCAGCGTTTACGTTCTTTACCAGCATATCGTCGACATATACTTCCATTGTATTCCCAATCTGTCCTACGAACATGCGGTTTACCAAACGCTGGTATGTGGCTCCCGCGTTCTTCAGGCCAAAAGACATCATCCTCTGAAGATGCGATGCCCTCGGTCCGTGATGAACGAGGTGTGATCCTCGTCTCCCGCAAACATCAGGATTTGGTTGTGGCCGAGTATGGGTCCATAAAGCTAAGTAACTTGTGGTCGGCGATCGATCGACCCGGTGGTCGATGTGCGGCAACGGAAAGCTGTCTTTAAGGCATGCTTGGTTCGAGATCGAGAAGTCTCATATATACCCTCCACTTCTTGGTACTCTTTCTTACCGGCCTTGGGTTAGATACCCGTTGGGGTAAATAAATCTTCTCTCGATGAACCCGGCGGCTAGTAGCTTGTCAACTTCCTCCTTCAATGCATTGTACTTCTCGGCACTCAAAGGCCTTCTTTTTTGAATCCTGGGGCGTACTTTCGGATCTACTTTCAAGGCATGGCACGCCACTGACGGGTCGATCCCGACCATATCGCTGTGCTTCCATGCGAAGACGTCAGCGTTCTCTCGGAGAAATTGCTCCAGCTTCTCCTTCATTCTTTCCTCGAGCTTCTCTCCCACCTGTAATACCCGGGTTGGTTCCGAGGGGTTCATGGAAATGCTTCCGGCTCCTCATTTGGGAGGAAAGAGAATCGAGCCTATGATTCGAGGATCCGGACCACCGTCGATGATCAATTCTTCATCCATCCCTCACGGTCAGCGTCCATCGGCTCGAATGTATGGTCATTACCACTTTGGAGTAATATCCTCGCGTTTAGCGACCTTCCACAATGCGTTCATGTAACATGCCCTCACCTGCAATCGACATTGCAGATTCGCCACCCTCCGGGCATTAGGAATTTTATTTCGAGATGGTGTATGGACGTGATCGCTCAGTAAATCCTTGAGCGCAGGCCTTCCAAGGACTCCATGGTAGGTGAAGCGTGTGTCCACTATTAAAAACTCCATGAACTTCCAGAGGTGGCATGGAGGTTCTCCAAAGTCTACCGCCAGCGTAATCTTTCCTCGCGGGACGAGGCTATCCCCTATTAAACAAAATAGCAGATCTGAGATGGCCGTCAATTCATAATCCACATCCATTTGGTAGAAGGCACTGCCGAACAGGATGTTCACGGTGCTTCCATCGTCGACCGACGATTCGCCCCTAGGCCGTTTCTCGCAACGACGACGTGGACTACCAGGGTATCGCAGTGCGGGTAGTGTATGCCAACCTCGTCTTCCTCAGCGAACGAGATCTGTGGTGCTTTTGGTCGATGCCCGTGGACCTGCCAACTCTCCAGGGGTTCTTCTCTCGCCGTCTTTGCGTAGTTACATTGCGAGTTCATCATGTGCCCTCCGACATAGGACCCTCCTATGATGGTGTTTATTTTCCGAACAGGAGGAGCCTCCATGGTCCCTCCAACCACGGCGATCCTGTTTCTGTCATTTTCCACTTTATTACGTCGGGGTCCATCGTTCTGGCGCCGAGGAGGAGGTCTTCGCCCCTGTGTGGGCTGCTCTCGACGTCCTCGCGTGGGCCGATTTCCCTCTCCATGCCCGTGGGTTTCGCGATTTATCAATTTCCTCACGTCTGGGTAATCCTACGTATTATGCACCACGATCCTGTGTATCCGAAGCGAACTTGGGCGGTGTTGGCGGGCATGGGGGCCACCACGGGCGCTGGGGTGGGAGATTGGGGCTATCAAAGTCGATCGAATCTCTGTAATGGTTGTTCGACAGATCGAGAGAGCACCTTTTTGAAAGCGAGAGAAACGGTGCTCGGGAGAGCGTTGTCCTTATCTTACGTAGTGATCTCCTCTCTCCTCTCTACCTTCTCCCTATTCTTGATCGTCTCCTCTAATCGAATCATACTGGACCAAGTCCAATAGGCGATCATAGGTCTTTGGTTGTTATTCTATACATCCCTCTAGAAGGAGTGCGCATGTGCGCACCGTCACGAGTGCATCCAAAGCCTTTTCATCATCGCGGTCTCGATTTTGTTGATAACATGGTGAACCTCTTAAAGTAGCTCTTGACGGTTTCTCCTTCCTTACGCTGGTTGTCGTGGAGGTGGGCAATGTCGGCTATCATCGTCTGATTGCCAATAAAGGCATTGACAAATTCTTTTTTTAGTTGTGGCCAGCTCCGGATACTCCATGGTTTCAACTTATTGTACTACCTCTTTGCGTCGGACGCGAGTGTGGTATGGAAGTTCACGCACTTGATCTGAGGGGTGGCCTTGGAGCTTCGTCTTATATGTATTTATGTGGTTCATGGGGTCGCCCATCCCGTTGTACTTGTCCATTAGAGGCATTCGGAAGTTCGCGAGTATCTCCATGGCTTTCATGTAGCGGGAGAATGGGAGGTTCTCGTCGTCGTCATCCTCGTAACATTCCGACCTCTCTTTCTCCTCCTCGGTCTTTCCAGTAATCTTGCTTCGTGGCCTCCTTCTTTCCGCAAGGGCTTATTTGTGCTCACCGCACTGGTGTGTGCGGGTAGGGATGGTGCTATAGAAGATCCCACCCCACTTTGTCGAACATACTAGCGAAGAAGGCAGGCAGCTTTCCCACACCGGGAGAGGTCTTTCCCTCTGGTCATCCTGTGAGGGCTTCGAGGCGATGTTACGCGAGGTTCCGGCCTTTTGAAGCAGGCGTGTCTCCTCATGATGGTCGACTTTCCAGTGAACCAGGACCTTGAAGGGCTTCTCCGGGCATGGCTGCGCTTAGGTCCATGTTAGAGGATTGATTCTCCAACAGTTCAAACACTGCATTCATCCGGGCATTGTCCAACTTCAGGTCTTGGTTCTCCTGTTCAACCGTTTGCTTCTGTGGCTGTTTTCTCCTCTTGCGATGGGTCACGTTTTGGAGGTCTGAATGCTTTCTGCCCATATGTCGGTGTGGTGAGACTCTACTTCTTCCTCCATGGAATGTTCGGTTGCCATGCTCCTCTTGGTAGAAAATACGTTTTACCACAAGTTTGGTCATGTAATGTTTTCAATTCCCACAGACGGCGCCAATCTTTTGATGTCGGAACTGCGGCGTCCGCGTATCAAGCAGATCTCGATCACTCATTTGCCAACTCAGTATGTTACACCGCACACTTGGGCTAACCGTTAGGCACCAAGATCTTTGGAGAAAAAGGGTTCGTGATCGTTGGTACTCGACGATCTAGTCAATCGCCGGTATATAGAAATAATACTGCGGGAAGTAAGTAATTGAGTGTGGAAGAGACAATGAAGTTTAAGTTTGCGAGTTTAGGGTGGGATTCACTGGGCCCATTTCAAGGCTGCCCAACTATTTTCAAAAGAATATTGAAGAAATTGTCTATAAGTTACATGTAAATGACTTGTTTGAACTTAGGTCAAAATATTTTTAAATTTATGATTAAGTCATACTTTTCATCAATATTTCAAATTAATCCCAAAATTACCCTTTGATCCTTATTTTACATCTACACGTTCTTCTACCTCCACCTTGAATTTATCCTAAATAAACCCACTTCCACCACAACCCATGGGAACCAACGCCATCACCCAAAACACCTAGCGTCGCCTACTCGTCACGGCGCCGTCACACCCCAACTAAAAGAAGAGGAGACAACTATGAAAGAAAAGGATTTTGATTTCATAAGGCGTGATCTTGAGAAAACACTTCTTCACCTTGCCACTAGAACATTAGTAAGTAATGAAATCAAACTCAAAACAGTTTCATCTCTCATTGCCACTATAAGTGGCTAAGCATGAAAGTTTGTATCTCTCCTAGTGCCAAATAGAGTTTAATTGCCTATATCCTCTTACATGGAAGTTTTGTAATGGTTAAGCATGGAATTTTGTATCATTTCATTTAGGATAATCATTTTTTGAAAAATAATTTCCTTAATAAATTGTCTCATAGTATCTTTTCTCAAAGATGGCACCATTACGCATATTAAGTTTTGACATTGAGTATACTCACCAATTGTTGGTGCTGATGTCATGTCATTTGAGACACAAAGAGAAGTTCCATTAATTTGGAGGGTAACATTTTTAGCAGAAATTTTGTGATTGGATAAAAAATATTGTACCCAAGGAAAAATGATAGCAAATACTGTTTTATTTATAAATGTATTGTTTGTGATGAGATGAGCATATAAGCGAATGTTTGTGACGTATATTGATTGTGGTCATGATTTGTTGCTATAAATAACAGTTTGAATTTATGTATGGATGATATTGTATTATAGAAAATAGTATCATTATATTAATTGTGGCCATGATTTTCTGCTGTAAATAGCAAATTGATACTTGCATTATAGAAAATAGTTTGATACTGTAGTATATAATAACTTGACACTATATTAAGTTGGCTATTAGATTATTTATTTGAATTCTCTATATTAATTTGACAACTACTTTTGGAAAAGGCTTTCAAGATGGTATTATATATTGTTGAATTCAGTGTAAAATATTGCAGAATTGATGTGGGTATGAGAATTGGAAGATTTTGACCTTTGTGGTATGAGAAACAATATCATAAATGCATTTGTATCATGATACTGTATTTTAAAAAATATTGGGAAATATTTGTTTGATAAATTTGTGTAGAGTTGTCATGATTTGTTGCTGTAAATAGCAGCTTGAATTTATATAGGAATGAAAAAGTTTGATGTGGACATGCTATGACGAAAGTTGGCCATTAGATTATTCCATATGTTGTTAGTCACGTGTGTTGTTTGATACTGTATTATAGAAAAATAGTATCAAATAAAATAGTATCATACCAGAAATAGGCATAGAATTCGCATACGTGTTTGAAATTTTTATTATAATATGTTTTCGAAATCGTGTCGACGAGCTGGTCAAGACCAGTGGCTTTGCCACTATTGACGATGAATTTTAGCTGTTTGAAATCGTCTTTTTATCTTAAAATGACAATTTTTAATTTTTCTTGTCTAAACGATATCATAGATAAATATATCTTAATATATCAGTATCATACATGAAAATAATTAATAAAACAGTATCACAAACTACAACACAATAAAATAACATTATCATAGATTAAATAGCAGTATCATATGTTGAAATATTATCGTAATAAAATAATATTAAAGATAAAAGTATGATATAAGTATCATAGATATAACTAAGTAGAGATGTTTTACTGGTTGAAGTAATGATATTATTTTTAAAATGTTCGATTGGTAGTACAAGACCATTGATACTGTTTGCATTCAATAATATTATGATAGATTGAAACAATGTTATAGGTTGAAACATTACTATAATAAAACAGTATCAAAGATAAAAACATTGATAAAACAGTATCATATATAAAACTAAATACAAAATATTTTTAATGGTTGAAGTAATGATACAGTATCATATATAACATATTATCTAGATAGAACAGTATCATATATAAAACTAAGTACAATATGTTTTAATAGTTGAAGTAATGATATTGTTCTTAAAATTCTCCATTAGTAGTACAAGATCATTGATACTGTTTGCATTCAATAATAATATCATAGTTTGAAAACATTATCATAATAAAACAGTATCAAAGATAAAATCATAGTATAAATATACAAAAACAGTATAAAAGATAAAACAATATCATACAAAAACAGTATCATTGAAAATAATATTATAATAAAACAATATAATTGAATTAGCTTTTTGAAAATTTTTAAGGGTATGTTGTTATTTTAGCGCTAAATGTGACTTTAATTAAATTAAGTTTTGACTATATGACTTTAGAGTCCATAAGTACAACAACAGTGACCGGCATTGAATTTATCCAATAATACTTATGCATATGGAAGTACATATTTGACACTGCTGAAATTATATTTTAAGCGATTATAAGTTGCATGTCTTATAGAATATATAGATAATAAGTAATTAGTAAATTGTAGACCTTACGAAAAGTATAAATAAAAAGTATTTTTAACTAATTTGACCAACTTAAATTATAATAATTTAAACTATAGCAAACAAGCACTTAATGGTCATAACATATTCGTTATATTTTGATATCTACTATTTTTAAAGTTTTTTCAAATTTCACAATAACGTTATACAATTTTATTTTTATTTTTTTGTATTTATTATTGTTTTAGATATGACGAATCTACAAAGAGCACGACCATCATCAAACTACTAAGGCCTTCCACTTCCAGCTTCAAATGAAATATCACATTGTCATTATATGTTTATAGATTCAAAAGAAGCTGTAAAGACATGGTTGCAAAACCTTTTAAGTAATGTTTCATTTTGGTATGGTTCGAATATAGTAGTATATATGAATTGCACATTATAATGATAGTGTCAATTTGGAAAAGAAAATTATTGTTGTTACAAATTTTTTTGTGTACGGTCTCATGAATAAGATACTTAACTTTAATTTTTATTGAGTGAAAATATATTTAAACAGTTTTGTGATTCATTTATGCCCACAATGCATTTTTTGTAAAATTTGGCAAAAGTCTCTGAGTAAATTCGTTTATATGAAAGTGTTGGGATTTTGATTACGCTATTTTTTCTACTCTAATTCTTAATTTTTCAAATTTTGACCAAAACATATTTGAGTTGCAAATCAATTATCTTAAATTGTTTATCAATATTTCTCAAGCAAAGTTAAACATATTTTCACAGTATCTCTGTAAAAGATCACGAGCATGTATAAATGCATTAAATTTCAATAATCATTCCCAAACGATTGTACAAAGAATAATGTATATCTTTAATCCCTATCAGACTTTGTGTTATTTAATTTACTAAACATGTGCTTAACTTGAATTATACCTCTCATAAATAATCAAGGTGACAATTTTGTTTAAACGGTAATCAATCATTCAAATAAAAAAATACCCAGTAAATAATCAACATGAATTGATGTCTAAAAACATGAATTATTGAGTTAAAACTTCAAACAAAGTTTCATCGTCATCCCAGTAATGGAAATTTTAGTCTAACATAATTGAATCACAAAAAGACATGTTTGGAAAGTAATACATCACTCAATTTAATAAGAAAATATGTGACAAAAAGAGAGTATTTAATCGTCACTTGAAAATTTTTCAATGTTTTTCTTCTTCTTTTTACTTGAAATCCAAGAGAAACTCACGATTGAATTGATTTGATTGAAAGATCTTTGTATTCTTGCTCCAAAATTGATTGTCCTAATGAAGATTTGAGTTTGGCCTAATTGAGTATGATTGTCAATACTTATAAATTTATAAATTGGTCATTATTTTTATTCATTTATTTTGTAAGATCTATAATTTTTATCCAATTTTTATTTATACTCATTGCTTATAAAAATCTTTACTAATCTAAACATACTCAATGATTTATAGTAGACTAGTTATTTCTCTAAAAAACTGATAAATACTTTTGCCAATTTATGATAGAAGAAAAAGATGAAATGTAAATAAAAATGGGTTAATTTCAGCAACTCACTAAAGTTTGTTCAAAATTTTAAAATGGTCATTGAAGTAAATTTTTTATAGTAATAATCACTCAAGTTTTTAATAGTTACACTAATGATCACTTGAGTGAAAATATTAACATAAAACTCTACATGGTACTATTAAATTTCAACGTATACATAAGCGACATTAATTAGTACATGTAAGCAAAATTGTATTAATTGCACTTAAATGCATAATTATCGAATTCATATTTGTTCAATTATAGTAAGTAGTTAATTAGTAAAATTTCACATTGAAGGTGAATATTTTTTGTCTAATATTACGTACTAATTAACGTTATTTGTGTTCACGTTAAAATTTAACAGTGATACGTATAATTTTAAGTTAACGTTTCCAATTGAGTGATATTTAATGTAACTGTTATAAATTCGAGTGATTATTACTGTAAAAAAATTACTTCAATGACTATTTTGAAAGTTGTAACAAGCTTTGGTAACCGTTGTTGAAATTAACCAAAATAAAAATGGAATTTGTTTTATCCAATAAAAAAATTATTTTTAAAGGAAAATAAATTCCCAAAACCTGTCCTGTATATGAAAAAAGTTTCGTTACATTCATTTGCAGATACCTTCATTTCTTGAGAAGAAAGACAACTCTCTCAAATATCCCCCAAAACCCCAAAATCTCAAGTCAAACCGTACAATCATGGGTCAGGGCACACCCGGCGGTCTGAACCGGCAACTCCCTGGGGACCGGAAGAACGACGGCGACAAAAAGGAGAAAAAGTTCGAGCCGGCTGCACCGCCGGCTCGAGTCGGCCGCAAGCAGAGGAAGCAGAAGGGACCCGAGGCGGCGGCCCGGGTCCCAACGGTGACACCGCTGTCCAAGTGCAAGTTGCGGCTTCTGAAGCTCGAGCGTATCAAAGACTATTTACTAATGGAAGAAGAGTTCGTGGCGAACCAAGAGAGATTGAAGCCTCAGGAGGAGAAGACCGAGGAGGATAGATCCAAGGTCGACGATTTGCGTGGGTCGCCGATGAGTGTAGGCAATTTGGAGGAGCTGATTGATGAGAATCACGCTATTGTTTCATCGTCAGTGGGGCCAGAGTACTATGTTGGGATCTTGTCGTTTGTCGATAAGGATCAGCTCGAGCCTGGCTGTGCTATTCTCATGCACAATAAGGTTTATTTTATTTTATTTATTTTATTGTTTAGGGTTTAAAAATTGTGAAGCCAAGGTTCGAGAAATTGGGGTTTTATCTATTCTAAGGTTGGGGATTTTGTGGAGAGTGGTGTTTGATGATAGAGAATTTGAGGATTGAAATTATGTAGAACATTAGATAGTTCCAGGTGGTATTTTCCCACTTTTTTGTGGCATAGGCAAGCATTTGTGGCTGGTAGATGGGAATATCCATATGATTTGGTTATGTGGGAGCTGCGGTTGAGGCATTCATCAGTTATCTCCTTCAGTTGAGATTGCATTCTCCTCTTGTTCTCCATATCTTTTTCTTAGGTAGCATTGCAAAAAATTGTGGAACTTTGCAGGAGTTATCTTCACATCCTCTGTTTCTATTATGTGTTAGTCTGGTACTATTATTACATAATAGCAGTGTATACTCTTCGGCTTCCTAAATTTTTTTGATTGCTAAAAGTATATAATTTGTTGTTGGATTTGATTGGTTTCTATTGCAAGTTTCATCTCTAATGTTATATCACAACTTGAGTAGAGTAACTAAGTTAACTTGAGTTATCATTTTCATGCTTTGAGGTGATCTTAGTTGGCTTATTTTGGATTTCAGCAAATGCTTTCCCATTTGATTTTCCGATATCAATACGTTTTCCTTGAAGGAAATTATCATCATTATTTGAATTCCTGTACGTGAAGCCCTCAGAATAGTAGAAGATTTTCCATGCTAATCAAATGCCATTCTTGCTGTTAGGCTGCATCCTGAAATAATGCACGAATCTGTCCATTTTATGACGCAATCCTGTATGTGTATATGTAAAATATTTATGGATGTTTGTATATTGTGGTTATTTGAATTTACACAGTTATTTTCATGTGTAGTAGAATGTACACACACCCACTCAAGGACATGGTCTTGTTCTAAAGTCGTGTGGCGTGTGTTTGTGATAGGGAAAACACTCATTTGCATTGATGTATTACCATATATACCTGCATGGATGTTTTGAACTTCATTTATGAATGCTTTTTTGTGTTTATATTCACGGGTGTCAACTTTAGTTGTGTGTTAGTTGCAAATGTGCTTTTGGAAGTGACTCAATACAGTGTAACTCGTTGGAGATGTATTATCTCTGCAAAAAAATTAGCTGAAAAGTTATTTAAATATTTTCTGGAAGTTATTTTTGTGTTGAATGAAATCAGCAAGTAATTCTGTAATTATCTGCTCCCTCTTTGCTGCCTTGCCGCATTAGGGGAAGAGGGCTGTAAATTATTGAATAAGGTCCAAGTACAAGAGTAATGACGTCATTCAAGTGCATAGATGTAATTTGTGTGTTATGTAAGGACTTCTTAATGAAACAAATGCATGTAACATATGGATTCAAATAATTTCAGAACACCATGCAATCTCATACGGAGGGAGGCCTGGAGAGAAAACTCCCCGCATCTTGTGTGTTTTTTTTTTTGGTGTTGTTGTGTGTGTGTGTGGGTGGATGGGGGGGTTAATTACAATTGAACATTGAGCTTTCTGTATTGTGCCTCCTTAAGGATATTCGCCTTGTTGCAGGTTCTTTCTGTTGTTGGACTTCTTCAAGATGATGTTGATCCCATGGTGTCTGTAATGAAGGTTGAGAAGGCTCCATTGGAGTCATATGCTGATATTGGTGGGCTGGATGCCCAGATCCAAGAGATCAAAGAGGCTGTTGAGCTCCCATTGACTCACCCTGAACTATATGAAGACATTGGTATTAAACCTCCTAAGGGAGTCATACTCTATGGAGAGCCTGGTACTGGAAAGACATTGCTTGCAAAGGTCAGTGTCGATATACTTTTGGTACACTTAATGTATTGCTTGCAAATGTCTGTAAATATTGTATATCATAAGTATTGTAGCTTGTAAACTAATCTTATTAATGTTCTTCAGGCAGTAGCAAACTCTACATCAGCAACATTTTTGCGTGTTGTTGGAAGTGAATTGATTCAGAAGTACCTGGGAGATGGTCCTAAACTGGTGAGGGAACTCTTTAGAGTTGCTGATGATCTCTCTCCGTCTATCGTCTTTATTGATGAAATCGATGCAGTTGGTACAAAAAGGTATTCTCCAGAACATTGGTGTCCTGAAAATAGGTACTTACAGATGGGTATTTATTGATGAATGCTCTCTGCAGATATGATGCCCACTCAGGTGGTGAACGTGAAATTCAGAGGACTATGTTGGAACTGCTGAACCAGTTAGATGGTTTTGATTCAAGAGGGGATGTTAAGGTCATTCTCGCAACAAATAAAATTGAAAGTCTTGATCCTGCCCTGCTTCGTCCTGGTAGAATAGACCGGAAGATCGAATTCCCTCTTCCAGATATTAAGACAAGGAGGCGTATTTTCCAGGTAAGCCTGGCATGATTTGTACCCATGAAATACCATCAGTGCATCTCGGGCCAACATTTCTGATGATTGTTATCTCATTGAGCGAAACTTCTTGTTTAATTCATAGATTCACACATCTAGGATGACATTGGCTGATGATGTCAACCTTGAAGAATTTGTAATGACAAAAGATGATTTTTCTGGAGCTGATATCAAGGCCATATGTACTGAAGCTGGATTGCTTGCTTTAAGAGAGCGCCGTATGAAGGTGACACTTCATTTTAATTTCAATTTGAAAGTTATACTTATTACACACACACATTTATTTAGTTTTTTGGTGGAGAAGTCTACAATTTTTTCCAGTGTCTTAAGCTTTACTTGCAGTCAGTAGTGTTTGGGTTGGTTGAAGTCTTTGACTGTTTATTTGACTATCGTGCAGATTTAGTTTCTAATTTAGGACTTCAAGTCCTGGGACCCTCGGCATAATAGGTCTGAATATTGATATTATGATTATTCTTTTGAACCGAGGACCTTGGTGATTAGGGTGGGACCGAGTTTAAAATCGGTTTGGAGAAATCAAACCCGAAAAAAAAAAATTTTTGAAACCCAACCCGAAACCGACCGAACCGACTCGGGTCGGTTCGGTTTCAGTTTCGGTCGGGTTAGCTCGGTTTCGGGGAGTTCACAAAAAGGAATAAGTCGGTTCGGTTCGGTTCGGTTTCGGTTTTTCGGTTTTTTTGCCCAGTTCACAAAGGAATAAGTTATTGCTCCAGCAATTCCGCAGAATAAATTGGCTTTTGAAACAGGTTGAGGAAAGTAGACAGGGTAGATAAATATTGGTTAACAAAGAAAATTGGGGTTTAGATTAAGAAAGAAATTTGAGAGCTATTACTACGTTTTTAAATTAGTCGGAATGCATATGTGTTGCATGTTTACAATTCATGCTTTAATAGCAAAATAATAGAATACCTATATCATACTGCAAAGATAACATAGATGAAATTAAAGTTTCGGACTGAAGTCCTTTAAAAACCAAACATTCAAGGGGAGAGGGCAGTGGTTGACCCAAATTATTGGCCTGGTGGGGGCTATAATAGAAAGGAAAAAATCCATGGAAGAGGATGGTACAACATATTATTTTGTTTATAAATATTGGTTGTACTCGTAGTTCTTTTTATTAATCACTTCCTTATAACATAATTCCAACTGATGGCTGATCTAAAGATTTAATATTGCATTGCCAAATCTAGGAAGTTAGAGCCAATGGATGATTATGAAGGAGCTGAAATTTCAGATAATATTATTTCTAAGTTCTGATAAAAAATTTCATTGAATTTACAAGAGTATGAAAAGAAAATAATTATGAAGGAGAAGTGGATACTTACTGATTTCTTTTTTCAGTTACCCATAAGAGAAAAACAAGGTGACTAAAAGATGGACCGGTAGAATATACAGAATATTGTCATTGAATGGAAGAAAATAATAATCAGTGACAGGTTGTCACTTAGTACAGTCCACTTGTAAATTATATGATGTATAGTTTTTGCTTAATCCATTTGTATTATAATATTCAGGTGGTGAAGAATATCAATATACCAATTTTCCTATCTGAGATGGGTTGGTTGGTAATTAATAGGGTTGTTGGTGTCAGTGGGAGGAAGGGAAGAAAGAATCTGAAAAAGGGTTGGGTGACTTTATTGTATTTGAAGTAAATATTGTGGCAATGTCAAATTTAAGTGCACATCAACCATCTCACCACTACCAGCCACACGTCTAGGTCGGCCGGCTGAAGGATTTTGAATCTTTTTGAGTGGGGAGAGAGTAATGGTTTTAAGGGTTAGAGTAATTCTAAGTGGTTTCAAATTTACAAGTGCAAATGGGCTTGATCTATGAAGTCATCAATCATCTTACCACTCACCAGCCACACGTGTCAAAATCGGCTGGCAGAAAGATTTTAAATCTTTTTGGGTAGGGATAGAGTAATTCTAAGTGGTTTTAAGGGTTATAGTTTATTAAAAAAAATTGTGGGAGTTGGGTGAGTGGTTGTTTCCCTCCACCCAACTGTATCAACTAGAAAGTAATCAAGGGGCGGAACAGAGCATTCAAGATCGAAAGAAGTTTATGATCGCTTACCATGACGTGACAGGCTATCGACACCATTAAAAGATAGATTTATGGGAAGATCGAAACTTCCATAGCCTGAACTTTTCAAGTCTGATCCTCTTGAATACAGTCCATCGCCCCTAATAAGGTAAGGCGGAATAAGCACTTTCGGAACCTAGCAAAAAGAGTTGTAAGGAGGTCGAATAGCCTGTCTTCAAGAATGCTGTTCGCTACCCTCCCATATCTTGATATTTGTTTTTCCAATATAGGTTTTTGTAGGCACTCCATATTAATTTACAGATATACTTTATTAAATAAATAATGATTTTCACAATCCATTGAAAAGCAATTATCGGATATTTGTTTAGGGTTTGAATGAAATCAATCTTTTCGATCAAGATTTTAAATAGGCTAATTATATGTTTGTTAATAAAATGGGTAATCATGTTTTGTATTGTTTTTATGCAATAAAATCTAAAGTGCTACTATCCTCCATCACTGACGGTGCATTATAGATTTCTCACATTCTAAAACTCTTCATCCTCATCTTCTCCTCAAATTTACTCAAATTTACTGAACGCACAAAATGTAACTCTTAGATCTCAACAACTTCCTTGAAAATTGGATAGGTGCAGTGAGAATAGATCCTGGAATTTGTTGCTGGTACAAGAAGATGACAAATATTCCAACCAACACATCATATTTCCAGGCATTGAAAAATAACATACAACCTGTATCCCAATCAACTCTACACCAGTTTATCCAGAGAATTGTTATATGGGCGGGAAAAGAGAGAGAGGTGATTTGGAACTGTAGGCTTTGAGCGGTGGCTTGTGTGGATGGTGGTGTTGAAGTGGTTGTGCAGGGTAGGGAGATGGGACGATTAATAAGGTCTGGAATTTCAGCTAGGGCACTTTGAAATAGAGGTTATTTATTCGAGTAAATAGTCATTTTATTTGAAACAACTAAAATGGAAGGGAAATTTAAAATGGAGTAAAATTTGTGCAATAGAGAAGTTTTGGGACTTAATAAGTCAAATCAGTGAGCCGTTACCCCCTTCTATATTTAGTATGCACTTATTGTGGACTTTAACTGATTTATTATGTTCACAAATTCTCTATTTTCAATGATTTGAATATTCATCTATCATGCTTGTTTAGGTAATACACGCCGACTTCAAGAAGGCTAAAGACAAGGTCATGTTCAAGAAGAAAGAGGGTGTTCCAGAAGGACTTTACATGTGATAATAATCTTCTTGCGTTTTGTTGGCATACATATCAATTGTCTATCAATTTACCAAAAACTTTCTAATGCTTGTTTTTCTTATCAATGATATTGACATCATTCACAGAAAGATGGAAATCTTATGTGGCAATATTTTGATTGATTCATCTTCAATTTCACTCAGCCAGTTTTGTTTTCATGAGTATTTTGATATTTAGGAAATATGCTTTGTAGAGTATCCATAAACAATTGATGAACCATGTGGCTGCTGGGGATATTCCTCTCTTTCTCGGGTTGGCGGTTGGTTTGGTGTATTTTTCTTTTAAAGTGGAAGGTGGAATTGTACCGTTAATGTCACAGCTTACCCTAATGCTAACACTAAACTTCAGTCAATATGTGGGAGATGTGTGATTCTTGTTGAACTAGTAGGTGAACGACCTTTACAATCTTCTTTCCCTTCTCTACTGGCACTTATTATCCTCGGCAGTTGATATTGTTCATAATTTCTGAGACCCTTTACTTGGTGCAGCCCATGAAAATTAGAAAATTCCCCAATATGAGTAGATACAAGTAATTTTTGTGTTCTCTTTATGGGTATGGTCCAAGTCATATAATCAACTTCTTCTGCATTCATCTGTTGTGCTCGGTGGTGCGGAGAGGTTGGGTCGTTCAGGCCTCTCAAAGACTAGATAAGTCATCTGGCTCTTTGTGCAGTGTAGAGGGGGGTTTGACCTCGTTTTTCTTTTCAAGTTTTCTATAAAATTTCAATACAATTTTCTTTTTGAAGCTTTTACTCGAAGAGTTGAATAATTGTTTCATTTGTCGGCCGTTAGTATGCCTGGTACACAGGCCATTCGACCTCCAAATATGAGCTGTGCGCACTTTGGGCCGTTTGATACACGTCCCGTAACCAAGGATGGGTATTGCATTGTTTAATGATTTAACTACTGCTGTTTTGTACATGTTAAGGAAAAGAGGTGTGTAAAAGAAATTTGCAATAATGCCGTTTAATTCAACTTATCCAATATGTTACTGGTGTAATGTATTTAATCAAGTTATCAAGTATGCACAAGAGACTTGCGTGTCAAAAGCATGCACACACGTGTTAGCTACGATGACACAATGACTTGGTGGACACATTTAGGTTTAGCTTGGTATTGTTGTAATATAAGGCAGTGCTGAAGAAAAAATCATTTGTGGGAAAATTAGTTAAGTGTTTAGCGAATTTTTGTGCTTCTCTCTTAAATCAGTATTTTATCGTTTGGCAAAAAAATTGTTTTATTTTTTACACTTATAGCAATTATTAAAATGGATAGCATTATTATTGTTGTAAAATTTATTTTTACTTTTATAACAATGTGTAATATTATTAAATATTTATTTTAAATAATATGTTCACCATATTTATTTTGAAAAGAAAAATTAGTATTTATTAAATCTCAAAATTTATAGAATTAGAAAATAAATTTGATATGTCAATAACCAAGAAAAATAAAAGAATGGAATGTTTTTAACCTTTTTATTGTAGAATAACTACGAACTTAGGACATTTAAGAAATTAATTTTATTTATAGGGGTTAAAATTAATATTTTAATGATTGATTAGAAAAATTAAGAGTAAAATATCATTTTGCTCTTTTTCAGCTATATATCTTTTCATAATTAGTTTTTCTATTTAACAAACAGAAGTTGAACTCAAAAAATAATTTCAAAACAAGTCTTATCATTAAATTGGGACGGTGTTCTCACGCTATGGGGCGAGATAAAACAACCCACCCAGCAGTGGGTTGTTTTATCTGTCCTTGCCTCCAAAGGGACGTGGGTGTGGACAGTTGTTTTATCTCTGGCTTTTCTTTCTTCACCCACGTGACATGTGTCACGCGTGTTATAACCTCCCACACATGGGGAGAGATCACACTGTTCAAGAACACCGTTAATTAAATTAATTCTATTTACTTGTCAAATATATTTCGGAAACGATTGATCAGATATGATGTGCATTCCCTACTAAAAAGACACAATAATTTTTCATTTGCTCCAAGTGGATAAAGATTAATTTATTCATGTTTTGGTAGCATCAAATGGCATGCATAGAAATGAAACAAAGCAGAGTTGGAAACTGTTTTAACAGGTTACAAAAGTAAAGCAACAACTAACAAATACAACCTTTGACAACTAAAATAACTGCCACACACTACAATATTACCACATAAAAAGGCCAACATTTGTCCTAATAACTGAACTTCAAGGGTATGGCAGGGTACCGGCGTCACCGCCTTCAACTCCATCTCCACCTAAGCCGCCACCACCAAGCCCACCTAGATTTCCCAAGCCACCATTGTCACCAACACCGGCAAGTCCACCCGTCCCAATTACGCCCCCAAGACCGCCTACTCCACCAATACCGCCTACTCCACCAATGCCAAGGCCAAGACCGCCACCTGCACCTACTCCAACCCCCAAACCACCACCAGACCCACCACCGAATGTGGGTAAGTTCTTCTGCTCATTCAGACCCTTGTCATTAGGCACAACTCTTGCTGTTGTCTGAGCTACAACAAGAGCTACAAGAAACATAATTATAAATAACCTTGCCATCTTTCTGTAACTTCTCTTAATTTAAGGGATGTCCACTTGTCCTCTCCTTGCTTGACATCTAAATGAAAGTAGTAGCTCTCCTTTTATAGACATACACGGGGACGGGACGGGGGATGTTGAATGAATGATAATAAATAATATTACTGCTTAGGTTGGTCTCGATATTCACTATTTTTATCCCACATGCAACAAAATTAATACTATTTAACTTGTTTTGAAAGACTGATATAACTAAAGACGTCACACTGTCACACTCACGGACTTGGATCCAATTCAACTAACTTTAAACTTATTGAAAATAAACTAAAATAAATTATTCTTTATGTGAAAGTTCTATCAATTATATGAATTAAACCAAGAAAAAGAAAAAAAGAACAAAGAAAGAGAAAGAAGAACTAATCTTATTAAACAAACGACATAATAAAAATACTAATACAACTGATTTATATAATAAGATAAATCTTAATCTATATTAAGTAAATCAATCGTCTAATATATTCTAATATACTGGGGCAATCTTTTAATATATATAAGAATCATCTAATATATATTGTAACTGATAAGGGTATTTTATACACGTATCTAACTTCTTTTGATTTAAACTTTAACAATATATCTCGATTAAAATAAAGTATTTATTGCACTGATTCTATCAATATTCATATATTTAGGGACAACGCAGCTCATTGGTGACAATGAGGTGGAATGAAGCTAAAATCATGGATTTGGGGCATGGGAAAGACTAATGGAATTCACTGAGCATTTGAATGTATTACCAAGAAAGGACCAAAGCCAACCCGAGTCGACCGGAACCAGACGAAGGCAAATGGACGAGCCAGGAGAGGAGAAATCCCACTCTCTATCTGCTCGAGCAAGCAGATTGCCCGCTCGAGCGAGGCAAGAGAGGAGAATTTTCCCCTCTGTCCGCTTCTAGCGAACGGCCTATGGGCAAACTTTTTGTCTGCCCGTGAGCTAATTTTGGCAGATGAATATTGGAATCTTGGAGATCTTTTGTAACCCTAAATAGAGGATATAAAATGACATTCTAAGGAAGAAAAACAGGGTAGAAAAACCTTAGAGAAAAAAGAGGATAAAAACACAAATTTTGGTGACGGAATCTCTTCATCCGACAATTTGTTAGCAAGAAAGAAAGCACGAAAGACATGGAGATTTGTGTGGCATCTCTTTTGAAGACTTTCAACGGGGTTAAATCTAGATTTTCATACTTCTTCTTGTAATCCAATAATCCGGGTGATAGAATTCTCAATTTAATTCTCGTTTTTGTAATCGAAGAATGGTAGGCTAATTTCTTTGTGCTATAGATGGATGAAGATGTAAATCTTTTTATGTTATTTTAATTTATGAATTCACTTTCTTAATTCCAATATATGATATTTTGATTTATGCCATGAATTGAAGGTCCGTTTAAATAATTGATCACCGTTTGAACGTGTTTGTTATTTATTTTCATTTCCGAAATGTTCAAAATAAATTAGTTCATTATGGTTTTATATCTTAAGTTCTATAGAGATTATGAATAATTTTATATGCTTGGTACAATCAAATTTGATAATCTTGATATTGAAAGCGTTTTTGTATATTTGAATCCAAAATGGGAATATTTTGGGGCGTATATGAAAATATGTTTAATTCTACTCGAAAGAAATTATTAGATAACTTAGAATTATCGATTCCCAATTTAAGCATAAATTGGATTGAGAAGTGTGAATTCGAGGATTAAAATGAATATAAATGGTGGAGTCAGATTCTTAGTATAATTTGTCTATCTGTGTTTTTATTCAAAATCAATCACTACGTAACTTTCATTCATTAAGCTAAGTTAGTCTAGTTTCATAGAAAATTACAACTACAAAATAATCTGTTGTGTTTATTCAAATTAAGTTACAATTGATTTAATTTAAGTAAATAGAAAACATAGTCCTCATGGGAACGATATTCTTTTGCTCACTTTTACTATTACTTGTCAATGATCCAGCACGCTTGCGGGATTTCACCGAACAGTAACACCCCTCCTCAAACTCATGATGCTACAACAATAAGTAGCGAAAGTTTGTCAAGCAAGTAACAAAAACGATGGACTGAATGTGACTTTGTGAAAAAGTCAGCAAACTACAACGAAGAAGAAACAAAATGTAAGGAAATAGTGACATGCTGAAGATGGTGGCAGATAAGATAATAGTCAATCTCAATATGCTTCTTGTGCTCATAGAACACATAGTTGTAAGAAATCTGACTAGCACTCTTATTACTCTTATTATAACGATACATATGGTTTGAAGAGGAAAGAGAAACACCTATGTCAGGATGTAACTAAGGCAACCACACAATCTCAATAGAAAGGAAAGGAGAAGAGGTGATGGTGATGGTGATGGTGATGGAGATGGGGATTTGGGGGTGGGGGTAGGGGGGACGGACCATGAGAGAGAGATAGGGAAATAAAGAGAGAAAAGATAGTCTTTATTCAATAATCAAATTATCAAATGCTAAATTCTAGATTAACCGAAAACAGAACAAACCAAATTCCAAATCCAAATTAATGGATGCAAATGCCAAATTGCAAGTGTAGATTACTTGGAATCAAATTCCAAATACTAAATCTCAAATCAACAAAATCAAACAAATTTCATATTATCACCTATATGTAAAACCAACCAAGTTCCTGAACAGAACAACATGACAAATTCCAAATTCCAAAATGACTTGGACATATTAGATGCAAAACTAACCAAATTCCAGAATAGTATGGACAAATTCCAAATAACAAATTCCAAATTGATTTGGACATAAATATCCCAAATAAGCCAAATGGTCCAAGTAATCTAATCAGTCAAAACTAAAATAACCTGACGAATCTACAAGAAGACTCTAAAAAACAAAACTTGGTCAGATGACAATATCTAAAAAAGAAAAAAAATATATTAATTGGCCGGACAAGTGGCACAAGGCCACTCGCCGGAGAACGGAAGCGATTTCAAATTTAATTCAAGTCGAATCAAACTTGCTCTAATACTATGTGAAAGTTCTAACAATAATATAAAATTAAACCAAGAAGAAGAACAACAAAGTGGGAGAAAGAAGAATCAATCTTATTAAGCAAATGACATAATAAAAATATTGATACAACTAATTTATATAATAAAATAAATTATAATCTATATTAAGTAAACTAATCATCTAATATATTGTGACAATATTTTAATATATATAAGAATCCTATTATAACACTTTTAATATATCATCTTGTATTGCGTGGGACATTGCATTTGTACTACCAAGTCTCGCCGCTAAAACCACATGATGCATGATGCATGATGCATGATGCATGATATGCATTATATGGTCTTGTGGCCTTCAATAATTAATATGCACATGATGCTGTTTGTTACCTCCCCCGCCCGGTGTGTGTGTGTGTGTGTAATTGTACAATGAGATCTCAAAGATGATTCATCATCCTCGCTGAATTCAATTGTGATCAGATATTCTACTAATCTTAGCTATAAACGATGGATATTAGACACGGTGTGCATTGATCGCACTATATAGTGTAGTTAATTTAATAAATGTTTCTCTTGAAAAATACGTTAAGAAATGAAATTTGTAGGAACACTACGGTAATTGTGAGTAAAAACAGCATCCAAAGCATAATTGTTTATGATAATATTGAACCAATCCTAAAAGTGACCAGACCAAGCGCATATGCAATAATGCAAGACACTGCACCAAGATTGTGTAAAGATAGACCCTCTTTGAAGAGTGTTAATGTAAACTGTAGATTTGTAGAGTTAAACTCGGTCGATCTACTTTTCTATACTAATCAACTCATGACATAGATTAGTCCTATAGCCAAGTCAAGCTCAAATTAATGACTTGACCCATCATGTGATGGTGTAAATTAATTCACCATCTACATTGCTGAAAAATTAAATGCAGTGTCAGAATGTGTAGTGGAAGTTGGTAAATTTCATAATCAGCTCAATATATGATTACCAACCAAATAGACCCAAGACATGCGACACTTAGAGGTGGGAATCAACCACTTTGATTTGGCGTTTCTCCCAAATTGAACCAAACTGTCTTGTTGGGCAAACTGATTCAAATCGAACCGACTAATCATGGGTCGGTTTGGTTTGGTTTGGTTTGGTTTGATTTGGGCGGTTTGGACTTGAATGATTTGTGCTTGCATTTGTATTCTTAAAAAATAATAATAACTCCCATTTTAAAATTTCTTTTGGACATGCAACAAATTATTTACAAAACATTTAAATATAACTCTCATTTACAAATTAATCAACATTTACAACCTTTTTTTGGATATGCAAGTTATTAATTTTTGGACATTTACAACCGGGTTTAATTTAATTTTTGTTCTTATAAATTATAATTCGGTTTGGTACGGGTTGGTTTGGTTTATTTATCACAAACCGAAACCGAAACCGAACCAACCCAAATTTATTTTTTAGCTTAGTAAACCAAACCAAATCGCTAATGTGTGAAAAACCAAACAAAACAGACCCGAATCGGTTCGATTCGGTCGATTTGAGCGGTTTGACGGTTTGGATGCCTCCCCCTAGTGACACCATTGGATAACACTGTGCTGAATAATTGAAAGTATTTTAACTTTTGTAAACGTTATTAAATGCAGTCCAATTTAACTAACCAAATATAGCATGAGTATTAATGTTCTCTCTTCCGGTGACTAATGAGCATGTAGTACACGAGGCACTACAAGAAGAATGATTTTTTTGTAACAGTATTTGTAGGATGGAGAAATAAATTATCATGAAATCTTGGACATAAGGATTATATATTTTCATTCAATCAAATCTCCATTTTTGTATTTCAATATACATTGCTTTTGAAGTACATCAGAAATTGCTGGGAGTGGAATGATCCAGTGTAGTTGGTAAGCAACCAACTACTTTGAGAGTTGCCTCATAATTACAAGGTCGAGGTTAGAGTACTGTATCGAAACTCTCTTCATCTAGATCTTCAATTATATTTGAATCAATATGTCGTATCAAAGTCAATTGAACTCTCCCGAAAGTCAAATATAATTATTAGTTCGTAAGGTATCTCAAATTCCATTTTGTAACTTCTTGCGATCTTTATTGGATTAGAAAAAAACACAAGATTAAGAATGGAGCATAAAACATGACTTCTATTAAAAGAACACGTACAAAAATGTACAACACCGATGATCACATGAAATAAAATAAAACTCGAATGCTTTCTCTTCTTATTATGTGGAGAAATTTAATCCCCTTCAAAATTGAAAATCGGGTGAACCAAAAATACATTTGGAAATCGTATTTATCAAAGTAAAACACATAATCCTTATGCTTAAAATCAAAAGGAATAAGAATATTATTTTTCGCATTAAGAATATGTTTGTGTGTGTGCTAAGAGCATCTCTAATGCAATTCGTCTATAGCTTTTTAGACGTGTCACATAAGCGTATATAGACTGAGTTATAAAAATCTTCTAATATATCTTGACAAGGACTCTGTCAGTGATGAAGATACACAAAAAATAGACTTCGTCTAATAATTTGTCTAAATTTAGACGTATTTCTAGACAAAGTAAGTCAGCAAATTTAAATCACCACTGTTATGTGGGCTTTTTTTTTTTTTTTTTATAAAAAATTAATGCCACATAAGCGATAGTATTAATTTTAGACGGAATCTATTAGGATGAATTTTAATTTGATCGTCTATTCTATAAACGTAGTGCCACATGAACTAGAAGTCCGTCTATTTTACCTGCCACGTATACTGCAATAGATGAAATGCATTGAAAATGCTCTAAGCCGGTCAAATATCATTTTTATCCAAACATTTTGTAGGAACCACAATTTTTATTTATTTTTTATTTATATATTTCGTAGGACCCACTACTTATAATTTATAAAACTCTTTACCAAACATACTCTAAATTCACACTAGGGTAAGGAGGGCATGGGGTAGAAGCTGCTGGGCCAAACCAATGGCTTGAATTGGACTGAATTTCTGAATGCTAAACCTGATTGGGATCTTTTCATAAATAAACCATTTTTTTAAAAATAATTTAATTTTATCAACTTAACAAATTTATTCCAAAAATACTACATTCTTAAAATTATATTAATTAATAAAATAATAAATTAAAATTAAATCTATACTACAAAATATATATTTCCACGTGAACTTACTTAAATTTGCATTTGAGTCCTTAATTATTTGCACAATAAGTCCTTCATCTTTATAAAATTTTCACTTTAGTCCCTATATTTTATCTTTCATTTCAATTTCGTCCCTTTTATTTGCAACTCAAGTCCTTGACTTTTAAATTTGTACAAGTTGGTCCACATATTTATACTTTTATATCAGTTTAGTCCTTTATAGTATCACTATTTGATACATACGCTACAAATGATATTGTGTATTAATGTTTGATACAAATATTACAAATGATATTTTGTAACAATCACGTTATAAATTGAAATATAAAATATTAGTGATACAAAATATTAATTCACGTAGCATGTATTGTGTAAAATAACATAATATAATCAGAATATATTCAATGATACAAAATATTATTTGTAACATTTGTATCAAACAATGATACACAATAAGATTTGTAACATTTGTAACAGATTGCGATACTAAATGTAAATTTTTACAATTGCAAAATCAACTCTAAACTTCAATAAGTTAGTTATAGTATGATATAGATATGAAACACAATGTTAAATTTAACAAATAAAACTATTGATTTCATCATTTGTAACATACGTAACATCGATGATACAAAATACCAATTCACGTAATATGTGATATGTAAAATAACATAATATAATATGTAATATATTCAATGATACAAAATATCATTTGTAACATCCGTATCAAATAGTGATACAAAGGACTAAATTGATATAAAAGTATAAATATGGAGACCAACTTGTACAAATTTAAAAGTTGAAGGACTTGAGTTGCAAATAAAAAGGACAAAATTGAAATGAAAGAGGCGAAGTATAGGGACTAAAGTAAAAATTTTATAAAGATGAAGGACTTATTGTGCAAATAATCAAGGACTCAAAACAAATTTGAGTTAATTCACGGAAATAGTTATTTAATTTTAATTCATTATTTTATTATTTAATATAATATTAATTATGTAGTATTTTGAAATAAATAAGTTAAGTTGTTAGATTTAAAATTATTTTAATATTTGTAAGTAGTGGGTGTAAATATCCCAACTCGATTTCGGCTTAGGCAGCTAACCATTCGGCTTGTGGCCTGCTTTAGACTGCAGTCCAAAAGCGTGGGCCACTAAGAAAATTTTCGTGAAAGTTTCATAAATTTCTTAAATATATACTCTTTGTTGTAAAATTATAGATAATGATGAATGACTATTTAGTTGATCTCAGATGTACATGTAGTTATCTACTTACTCCGTAAGAAAGTGTATTCTAATCGGGTTAGAACTCCTCCGGAACCCTATAAATAAGGGTCGTTGTTATAGTAAAAGAACGAACTTGAGTTTTGAGCTCTCTCTATTTTTTCTCTTTTTTTCTATTTTTCTAGTTTTTATAACACGTTATCGACGAGACTCTAACCAACCGAGAGAAAAAGCAAAACATTCGGACAAGACATTCTATTAATTAAAAGAAAAAAAAAAGAAAAGAGAGAGAGAAGCAAAACATTTGGCCAAGACGTGACCATAAAGAAAAGAAGAGTTTGCAGCCCAAATTCCATTTTCCCAAAGCAGCATAAAATATTGGTGGAAAATTAGTTGGAATCCAATCTCACATTTTTTGGACGATCAATTGGTGGAAGGTCCCAATTACGAGGTTTAATTTATGTACATCTCTTTATCTCTCTCTTTTAACCTATGTGGATTTCATATTATGATGAGAAGTTAACTAATGAGGTGGTAAAATTATGATCACATAATTAAAGTCCAGAAAAACATAATTATTTGCATTTTACTAGTTATTCTTTTAAAAGAATCTTTTTCCTTTTAATTGAATATTTTAACCATGCATAAGTGTTGTTCAATGCACGCATCAACTCTATAGTAAACAATTTACATGTGATTGCAACAGCCTATTATTTTAAATGTACATGCACTATATTTTCATGTTTACTAATGTATTATCAATTCTTAAATAAGATTAATTGTTAATTGTGTTATTTTTCACAAATCTGGTAATATTCCAAAAGAATATTACATTGTTGCTTTTCTCGAATATAACATAACCTCACATATAAATATTTTAGAAGAATATTTTATTGTTGATTCAGAATAAGCAAATATTTATATTACATTAATATTCCAGTAGAATTTTAATTGTTCTTGAAAAGCCTAATTTTATAAGATATAATATTCTATTATAATATTATAATATTACTCATGAAGAATAAATATTTACTTCAGAATAAAGTTAACATTTTAAATTAATTTGTTGTTGCTCCTGAAGTAGCACAATATTATATTAATATTTCAGTCGAATATTATTGGTTATCAAATAGCGTAATTTTATAAAATCTATTATTTTATAAATATTGTATTAATACTCCTGAAGAAGTATAACGTTATGAATATCAATATTTTAAAAGAAAACGATATTATTGTTTCTAAAGAAACACAAAGTATAGAAAATATTCTAAAAGAATATTGTGTTGTTGCTCCTGAAGAAGCATAACTTAATTAAACGAATATTATATGATTGCTTTTGAAGAAGCATAAATTTGTACATATCAATATTCTGGAAAAATATCGTATTGTTGTTCTTGAAGAAGCACAATTTTACAATTTTAGAATATTAATATTGTGTAATATTAGAGTGTTGATACTCTTAAAGAAATACTATATTGAACCAGAAGTTCAATGTCCTAAAAATTTAATTGATTGGCATTACCGGTTAGACCATCCGGATCAATATGATGTGAAATATTAATGAGAATATCTATTGAAAACCAGAAGATTTTTCAATATAATGAATTCTTATGTGATGCTTGTTCTCATTGTATATAAACTAGTAGACCTTCATTAGGTAAAATTAGGACTGAATTCTATGTATTTCTGAAAATTATTTAAGGTGATTTATGGGGCCCCATCACCTTCCATGTTGACCATCTATATATTATTTGTATCTAATATATACATCTACTAGATGATTGTATAGTGTTATTATTTGCAACTTGAAATTTGCGAGATTACTTGCTCAAATTTTAAATTATGAGCATAATTTTTAGATTATACAACCAAGACGGTGATGTGTCTTGTCAATACTAGTGAGTCTAAATCTCAAACTTTTAAAAATATTAGTTGAGATGATATTAAATGGTTTAACAATATTGTTTTTCAACGCTTTTAATTAAATTCTAAACCATTACTATTGAGAACAAAGCGCTTCCCATTTTTGTCTAGGGAATGCTATTTTATATGTTGAAATACTGATACGCATCATGTTAACATCAAAGTTACTCCCGCTATAGTTGGCTTAGAGCCTAATATTATCCATCTAATAATTTTTGATAGTGCAATATATGTACAATCGATCCACCATAGTGCACTGAGATGAGTTTTGAAAAATGTTGAGAATACGTGTTTAGTATGGAACATTATAAAATATCTTAAGTCCTAGCGGGTGATATTTTATAATATGATATTTCAAATGTTATTTTGATAAGACAGTTTTTTCAACATCAAGGGAGAGAAATTAAGTTGCTGGAAAGAATACATGAAAATGCAGTATATTATATTTTCTAGATCCTTGTACAAGACAATATGAACTAGAAATTCAACGAATAACTCATTTGTAAGTTATACAATTGACAGATGCATTTACTGACCAAAGAGATTAAATCAAATCTCATATACCAGCTCTAAATGCTCCAATTTATATTAGCGTCATTAAAGGACAATCCATTAACATTATATCAAGTAAATTAATGACACGCTCAAGCGTGGTGATATTTGATTCCAAAATTCTCAAATTAAAAATGGAGCTAATTATAAAGATGGTCCTATTGAAGAGGTGTATACTCTGGAGAGTATATAGACATAACTAATTATAAAAACTCAAAAGAGGTTCAATTATTTGAAATAATAAAAACGAAAACATATCGTTAAGTTATGTCGTTATGAGAAAGAAATGGATTCAAAAAATAAATGTTGTTAACAACACTTTTGTATATAAAGAAGTGCTTCATATTATAAAAGGTAGGGAGGATATTGAAAGCAATCTGTCAAAGAATTAATTGGCCAAATAAAAGATGCAATCCAAGTAAATTGAACTGACTAGAGAAACCTGAAGTTTCTAGACCTATAGTCGGAGCACCTAAAGGTGTATATTTATGCGAAATGGAAATGGAAAAATGAAGTCGTAACATGTAATGTACGACTTTTAAATTTCGCAAAGACTTATGTAAAGCAATCATAAGTTGATATCTTATTAGTCTGTCAATGCATGACATATATGCATATAATGAATATTGTTATAACCAACTCATCTGGCATAACTAATAAAACAATATATATAAATCTCTAGATGATTTAATATGCCTAAAGCATATAGTTCAACTTTTTGAGAACTCAATCGATTAAAGTACAGATCTGAACTAATATTATAATGAGAGGAAGTAAATACGCATTGTACTCTTTTCCTTGACTGGGGTTTTGTCCAATTGGATTTTCCTGGCAAGGTTTTTAATGAGGCAATTTGCATGGCGTATTAAAAGAATTATGTACTCTTTTTTCTTTACTATGATTTTTTCCCACATGGTTTTTTTCATAGTAAAGTTTTAATGAGGCATATTCTTTGTGTAAATGATATCTAATTAGAAGTGTTATGGATGTCTATAACCTACAAAATATTTACCTTCATCATAACCCTATGGTTTTACTCCCGTGTATTATAAATTGTATATGAGACTCCTGAAGGGAACAACTACAAGATCTATTTTTCATATAATTGCATCAGACCATCATGCTGACTACAGTCAACCAGAGATAGTGTATGAAGATGATATTGCTGGAGGTTATAACATGGAGCACATTTCACCAAAATTGTTTTATACAAGTTTTGAAAAGATGGTGGCATTGAAGACATTGGCGCACAAGATATGGATAGCTCGATACAAGTTTTTTCCATTGGTTGAAATCAGTTGGAGTAGCTGTACTCTTTTTCCTTCGCTCAGGTTTTGTCCCACTGAATTTTCCTAACAAGGTTTTAATAAGGCAGCATTTGAGTACTCCAATTTTTAATAAAATTTTTTATTTCTATTGGTATTTTTGTCCCATTGGGTTTTTGCTAAACAACGAAACAATTATTTTGTAATAAGTCATTCAATGGGAGTGTTGTAAAATTATAGATAATGATGAATGACTATTTAGTTGTATCTAGATGTCTATGTAGTTATCTACTTACTCCCGGAAGAGTGTATTCTAATCGGGGTTGTAACTCCTCTCGAACCCTATAAATAAGGGTAATTGTTATAGTAAATGAACGACTTGAGTTTGAGCAATTCTCTCTCTCTTCTCTCTCTCTTTTCTAGTTTCATAACACTTTTTTTTATTAATTATTTAATTTTAATTTTCATACCTAGGGATGGCAAAAAAACCTACGACCCGCGCCCGCCCGCATCCCTCCCCCACCAACCTTTGCCCGCCCACCTCACGGATAATAGGGCGGGTTTGGGGCAGATTTTACCTACCCTGCATGGTCCGGATACCCCGCCCGCTCACGCCCATGACCATGACCAGCTCCTAAATTTTTTTTTTTTTTTTAAAAAAAAAATCATAAAATATCATAGAAATTATAATTTTCACTACAAATAAACTAAAGAAGAATCGAATCCGGGTTGAAACTTTAAACTACCAATCTTAACCACTACACCATAACCTTAATTTTACAATTTTTTTTTGTTTTGTTTGATACAAACATATAAAAAAATTAATTATTTTTTTTAATTATTTTTTTCGGTTTTAAAAAGAGATTTTTTTTTCAAGGCGGGGCGGCGGGGGTCAAGGGCCTCGACCATCCCCACCCCGCCCGCCCCACCCGCCCGCCTCACCCCACCCCGTGAATTCGGCGGGTCACATGAGGCGGGCAAAAAATGTTCATGGGGGCGGGACGACCCACCCATTGCCATCCCTATTCATACCATGGTTCATTTTTTGTAACAAAAGTGTTACAATAATACTGAGGCATTACGTGTACCACAATGTGTTACCACAATGTTCTACCACCACAACCACGATGCCAATTTACATTACGCACTTGTTTCTACCACCACAACCATCATCATGCTAATTTACATTGCCGCTTCACACTAGCTCGCGCCATAAAAAGAAAAAATCATACCCACCACATCACCAACAACCACCATCACCGGATCTATCCTCTCACTGCCATCAACACAAACGGTATCTTTACACTAGCTCACCACCATATGGGATTCTTAAAAAAGTGCGTACCTTGGAAAAAATCACAAATCAAAATTAGGGATCATTCCTCGGCATCGAGGCGTTGCATGATTTTAGGAGATTGTGATTCGGTTTCCCCCAGTCATTCGTGGCATCATGTCGCTTGCTAGTTATAATTGATGCGTGGTGCGACGAGGCCCTATGGTTCGCATCACAAGGGTGCCGAGGCCCTCCACTTACGGTCCCATCATCACAAACCATCGCCACCACCATCACCACCAATTTAAAACAAAATATAGTCTATGGCATAGTTTCTTCAAAATTTTCATACCAAAAGATAGGCCCATCATCACAGTACCCCTAGCGGATTTTTAATGGGCTCGAGAGAGACTAACAAATGAGGGATGGGCTTGTCACCAGATAGAAAATCTTTGGCAAATTCTATAATCGCATAATTTTCGTAACTAGTGAAATTGAGCTCCTCTCGAATAAGAAATGGCAAACTTCACCCTCAATCCATATAAAACTAGAAGGCTTGGTGAGCTTTGCGACATTATGGGGAGAAAAATAGTCCAAGGTGGTGTTTAATATTAAAGATGCAGTATTTGGAAAAGCTAGAAAAGGTTTTGTGTTGTGGCAAATTAGTTACAGTAGAGACGTATAGAGGCAGTCTGTTGGACGGAAAAATAGTATTTGGCCCAAAAGACTGCAGATTGAATGGGTATAAACTCCACTTACACTTGGGCCTGCACAATGGCCCAGCATCTAGAGACCAAGATGAAATCCCAACACCACCATGGACCCAAGAATCAGCAAACCTTAATACCATTACTATGGTAATCTTGGGTTTCAACTGTTCCTTTTTCAACTTGATCTTAGGTTTTGACTTTGTTGTGCAAAAAATTTCACAGTGGAGGGAGCTTTGAAAAGTCTCGAGTATGTTTGTGTGTACTTACAAATATTTATAAGTCAGTAAAACATTATTTTTATTCACACATTTCGTATGACTTACAACTTGAATCCACTTTTTATTCACACATTTCGTATGACCCACTGCTTATAATCTACAAATTTTTTTGCCAAACATACTCTTAAATAATAAGACATATATCTACTTAGAAGATTTATGCCAAGTCAGGTCTAGTGTTAATCATGGAGTACATTACACAACTCATGATAGTAGCATAAGACACATATTTTATGTTACTATTTTCAAGTTCAGTAGCAGGACATTGGCTAGCTAATAAAACAAAGTGCGACTCTAAAGGGAGATTAAGGCCTTGTTTGATATTCATTAAAAACCTATTTTGGTTTTTTTCAGCCGTCATTTTTTACTTTTCAATCCACTTTTAACATGAAAAGTCAATAATTTCAACTCAAATAAACTAAAAATTGGTTTATAAACTAGTTTATAATCCCTATCAAACGAGCCCTAACTGGTTTAGACCTCCTTCATGCTTTGACCTTACTTCAGTTAGATAACTAGTTTGGTTTATATTCCACTCATTTCTAGATCATTTTTAGTTGATTACCTCGCCTAAGATTCTTTTAGCATCTCCTATTGTTTCATGTCAAACACTTTCATTAAGTGTTTAGTTTTACTGACTTCTTTCTTAACTTTATTTATTAATAGCATGTCATTAACATATAATAATAAGCAAGTAACAAATTAGTACAAGATTGCAAAGTATAAACAATTATCCAATTTTCTTCTACGAAAATCAATTTTGATTACACGTGTCAAATTTCTTGTTACCACTGCCTAAGGACCGCTTTAGCCCATAAATAGACTTCTTAAAGCATATATATTAAATCAACATCTCCCTCAAACTTAAAGCCTCGAGGTTACTCCGCGTGAATAGTTTTTTCTAGGCCACTATATAAAAAACTCAATCTTGACATCTGATATTGTACATATTGATATTTGGGTTCTTCATCAAGTTGATCAAGGGATCAGATGCAGCATCATCAAGTGGCTTAGCTACATGCCACACAGGCGGCACCTGCAATACACTGACAGGCAAGGAAATGCTGTGCTGACATGCCCAATCACATGTCAACCCGTCACTTCACATGAGATGGCAGTTTCACATAATTGAAGAAAATTGAATAAAAAAGAAAGAAATCATCTCATTATAGAATAATTTTACTAACAGTCATACAAGTTTCTTTAAAATTTCAAAACGGTAACTAAAGTTCAAAAATTATAGCACTGGTCACTAAAATATATAATCTTTCTCAAACGGTCACTATATTAAATTTTCAACTTAAAATTGTGATGTGGCACGTTAAGTGATGACATGGCAAATATTAGACCGTTATTTATTAAATTGTATCGCAAGTCACTAAAGTATATAATTATTTCTCAAACGGTCACTATATTAAATTTCCAACTTAAAATTGTGAGTGGCACCGTTAAGTGATGACGTGGCAATGATGACGTGGCAAACATTAGACCGTTATTTATTTATGTATGGCAGTCCCTACATTTTATATAATATTCACTTCAATCCCTATATTTTTCAATTATCTTTCAGTTAAGTCTTCCAAAAATTACATCTTAGGTCCTTAATTTTTGTACATCTTACACTTTGGTCCCCAAAATTTCAAATATCTTTTAGTTAATTCCTCCAAAAATTGCATCTTAGGTCATTTGGCTTTTTTACATTTTAAACTTTGGTCCCCAAATCTTTTATTTTAGTGGCAAAAATAAGTAAAATTTTAATGGTCAAAATAAGTGCACTTTTAGTTAAATCCTTGACTTTACACTCGAGCTTTCACCTAAACGAACAAAATAACATAATTAAATAATAAACTACTTAACAAAACTCACAAATGTCTACTTTTACTGGTCAAAATAAGTGCAAAACCCGCACTTATCATTTGGAATTGTCAAAAATAGACAAAAATATATCATTGACAAAAGTACATTGACAAAACCCGCACTTATCACTTTTAGTGGCCCCTTTTGCCCCAAACAGTACATTTCATTCTCTTCTTGCCATCACATCTTCTTTCAATCTTATTTTCGCTATTACTTTTTGTCCAAGTGTCCAAGTGTATTTTTTGTCAATAAAATATATTTTTGCACATGTTTGGCCATACTTAAATTATAATTTTAATTGATCAAAAATAATTTTTATCCACACATTTCATAGGACCCACAACATACAATCTACTTTTTATCTACACATTCACCAACAACTTGTATTATAAGCACTTAAAAAATAATTTTGGTACTACCAAACATGCACGTCAACTTAAGTGATAAGTGTGGATTTTGCACTTATTTTGACCACAAAAAGTGGATATTTATGATTTTTATCAAGTAGTTTATTATATAATTATATTATTTTATTTGTTTAAGTGAAAGCCCGAGTGTAAAGTTAGTAATTTAATTGAAAGTACCCTTTTTTTTATCACTAAAATTGTACTTATTTTGGTCAATAAAATCAAGAATTGAGGACGAAAGTTTAAAGATGTAAAAAATTGAAGGACCTAAGATACAATTTTTGGAAGACTTAACTGAAAAATAATAAAAAATATAGGGATCGAAGTGAATACTATATAAAATATAGGGTAAAACATGCAATAAATAATACTCTATTGTGTGCCACATCATCACTTAACGGTGTCACATCACAATTTTAAGTTAGAAACTTAATAGAGCGACCGTTTGAGAAATGAGTATATACTTTAGTGACCAGTGCTGCAACTTTTGAACTTCAGTGACGATTTTAAAATTTTAAGATAACTTTAGTGATCGTTGGTGAAATTAACCCTCTCATTATGTAATATTAGACTATATTGGTTAGAGCTTGTTTGATTTCCATTTTAATGGATTTTTTTTTTCTATTTTTTGACTTTTGAGGGGGAAATGACACAAATGCCCTTTTACTTTTTAAAGTAGCCATAATATTTGACTAGAAAAAAGAGACATTTTGATCCTTTTTTCTCAAAAGTCAAATAATGGAAAAAAAAAAACCTGGGAATCAAACAAGCTCTTAATTTCAGCAACAATAACTTGAATTTGTTAAAATCTTTAAAATAGTTATTAAAGTAATTTTCTTGACTGATGATCACCCAAGTTTCTAAAAATTACACTAATGATCACTCAGTTAGAAAACGTGAACTTAAAATCTTACATGTTACTGTTAAATTTAAGTATGAACACAAACATAGTTAAATAATACGCTATGTGAGAAAAAAATGTTCCACCTTCAAAATTCGCCAACAAAAATGCAAAATTTCACTATTAACTGCTTATTAAAATCAAATAAATATGGAGAAAACGTGTATGACAAATACACCTTTAAGTGCAATTAATACAATTTTGTCTGAAGCGACATACTCCCTCCGTCCCACAAAGATAAGCTCGTTTTTTTTTCCACACAGATTAAAAAATTTCATTTAATGTAATTGAAATTATAAATTTTCACACACTTTTTCTATTATGCCCCCATTTAATATTAATCATTCATGAATCTAATAAATTTAAATGCTCGTTAAGTTAGAATTGTAATGCAAATAAAATTGAATTGCATTACATTACATTGAAACAATAATGAAATCAATTGTTTACTTTGTTATTAAGGGATGATCGTTTTCTAAGCAAGGTGGAATTCATTAAATGCCTATTGAATAAATGTGTGAATAAATTTATGTAATTTCTCATTATAATTGGAATATGTTAAATTTATTTGGGTTGATAATAATGTAAATTAAATAAGGGTATATTAGAAAAATAAAAATTTAATATATATCTATAAAAGTAAGTTTACTTATAATTTGTGATGAGATAAATAAGGAAACGAGAATTCTATCTTTTGTGAAACGGATGGAGTACTACTTAAAGTCATTTGTGTTCGCTTTGAAATTGAATAGTGCCACATAGAGTATTAGGCTAACGTCTGCAACTGAGCTTGAGTGACTATTTGTGTAAGAAAATTATTTTAATGATTATTTTGAAATTTTTAACAAATTATAGTGACGATTGCAAAAATTAACCCTAGACTATATTGATCCAATAACAATTTACAAAATGTAAAATGAAAAACAGGTAGGCAATCATAAAATGAGATAAACCATAATTACACAATAGTACTGTGATTACAGTCAGTCTTGGAGCTATAAATTTTGTTTGTAACTTCGTCGTGCACAATCTATGCATTTCACTTAGACTAAATTAAAGAGGAGGGAATAAGTGATGAGGGAGGTGAGATTCTGTCCCATGAAAAGCAGTGTGGCAAAGATAAATATGGAGGCCAAGAGATTTGACACTCAAAATAAAGTGACGAAAAGGAATTTATTGAGAGAAAAAAAGTGTGTTTGTGCACCGTTTTTTGAGATTTCAAATATTTGGAGCCGAGGTTGATCAATTGTGGGTTGGGGGGGAGGGGGGGGGGGTTTCAAATGCCAAGCCCCAATGCCCCATCCCAGCACTCAAGGTACGGTTAACACAAAGAAGATACATCTAACCTAATGATTGTCATTGGGTTCCATATCGTGACAAGTGAAATGCTGAACATGGATGTGGCACAATGGTTTCACGAGAAGATTTAGACTAGTGAAGAATCCTATGGGGAACAGACATAATCAAGAAATTCCACAAAGGAAAATGGAGAAAATTAAAAACTCTAGAATTTACTTACTATTATGAGAATTCATGGGATGAGTAGAACTTTGTTACTTTTTTTCCTTGAATAAGATGTTTTATAATTTTGAATCAACACCGGATGCCCTTGCGGCAGTTAAGAGCACCAGCACCAGAGGTAATGGGTCCTACGAAGGAAGAGGATTTGGCTGCTAAACTTGAGGCCCTGGCATAGTTGGCCGCGGCTCCACGCCCCGATGGAGTAAAATAGGCACCATTTAGCATAAGGTCACCCTCTGATCTCCAATTCCAGTGCCTCCAAATCTTATCACCAATGACAACTCTTTTTGTAACCTGTCATGTGCCATCCATTAGAGTCGATTAACTACGTGGATCGACTTAGTGATATTCATCAAAAGTAATTTGGGATGTAAAAATAGTGTCACATGTGTATGATTGAGACACCAACTCTATAGACGAATAGAACTAACCTCTTTAGCAAAAGGGTTGACAGGGGCAAGATACCTGTTCCCCTGACTGTTAATGGTGGGATTTGCACTGCCACCAATGGCATACATCTCCCAATGAGTATAGTCATTGTTAACAACATGGAAGTACCCGTGTCTACACCTGTATAGAAATTTATTTGATCCATTAACAACAGAGGAGTACCCTGCTCTCTTTTTGCAACCACGCTTGTCAAGACCGTTGACAGTTGACAAATTTTGACAGCAATAATAAATTAAAAACAAGGGCAATTATGTTACACCTTGGCATTCTTTGGATCAGGCCCTCTCCAAAATGGTTATAGGCAATGGTCACCTGCATAACCCTATCTCTTGCATAGGAGTCACTGTGACCCAATAGCATAACCTGTAATTGAGATTATCATAGCGACACATTTAGTCTTTGCATTAATAATGTTATTTGATAAGTCTAATTAAAATGGTGCAAATGGATTCAAAAACCCAACCTCATTATGGTGGGTAAAGTAATTGTTAGAGATGGTAATTGCAGTTGATCCCATAATAGCGTCAATGAGTCCATCAGCACAGTTAGACAGAGAATTGTGGTCAATCCAAATATGGCTAGAACCAAAAATGGAAATACCATCACCATCAGCCATTGTTCTCCAACCATAGTGACTAGGTGAACTTCGAACCATGGCATTACCGGTACGTTTGCAGTCATGAATATGGAGACCGTGGATAATAATGTTAGTCACAAATTGGATTGTAATGCAAGCCCCATTTGCAATGTGGACATTGGTACCACGGGCATCAATTGTCTTGAAACTGTTCATAATTAGCTCTTGCTTTAGGGTGATCACCATGTCCCTTTTGAACACGATCCATAATGGTCTGTCTTGAATAACAGCGTGGCGTAACGTGCCAGGACGGGGATTTACAGGGTCGTCGTCATTTGGGTCAGTGACAACGTAGTATCTGCCATCACGGCCACCAACGGCATTGCGTCCGAAGCCAATGGTGCAATCAGCAAGACGCCTCCGATTGCGCATCCAGTTGCGGTCACAACGCCAACAGTCATCAATTGGATTTCCTGTTACACATGAGAAGAATGCCAAATTCCTCCTCTCTGTGCTGTTCTTGATAGTCCTAGATATTTGAAACAATTCATTAGCTAAATAGTTTTGATTTTAAACCAAATTAACCAGATCAGATATATTAGTAAATATTTAATGAAAAGGTAAGCTTCCTAGTTGAAATAGTTGCCCAAAAGGGTTGTTCATTTCACTGCAATGCAGAGCTTCCATTAAGGACTGCTACTTCATGGTAGTGACTCGGCCATACCGGACCAGAAAGTAAAGGGACCACTGCTTACAGGCCTGGCTGGCCGCTCAAATTTCTATGGACATCTCGACACATAGGCCTATCCCATGGCTGTACGGGCCAGACCTACCAGCTATATATATTGTTGTTTTAAATTTATTCTTTTAAATTTTATTTTTTGGGGTCCATGGGCAGGCTCGCACAGGCGTACAAGCTCAAGACAACCAACCTTTTGAAGTAGGCAAGCCCATGGCCCTGCCCAGTATTGAGCTTTCGGGGACGAAAAGTCGATTAACTCACTTTGAAGCAAGCTAATTAAGGTCTGGCCCAACTCAACCAATGATAACACGTGTTGTTGAGATTCAATCAATTGCAAGGGCAAATTAGTTAATGTGAAAAAGAGAAAACTATACAATTATACGGTCCATACGGAAATTATAGCCTTGTAAAATCTGCTGTTGGAAATAAATGCATGAGATGGGGAAATTAAATTGAATGGCGTCGGTGGATGTAAGTATTCTACAGACAAGAGTCATTTAATAAGGTCATGGGACTCGTGGCCCTGTCAGTTCAGCCAGCTGCTAGATCTGCAGGAATGATATCAAATTCTGGTTCCTTTAGAGGTTATATCCTTTTTGCCAGGGTGGGTAGAGAAAGAACAAAGATTGTTCGGCCTACCCAAGACAGTAGTAACATAATTATAAAAATAATTGTAATCCGTCCCTCTGTCCGTTCAGATGTAAAAGATAACATTTCTTATGTGAGTGAGAATATTAGATGTATGAACTAGTGTAAGACATAGTCGAAATTTTTTAGAAGAGAAAATATTACCTAAAAAAAATTACACAAAAAAATTGCACTTCAAAATCGGACTGCTAGTAGAAAAAAAATTGCACTTTAAATATGAGAATTTTCCGCAGTGGGACCAAACTAGAGTCTAGTCCCGCTCCCCCTATATCCGACCATGAACTAGTGAATCTTAATTATGATATTTCTACACGACTCATTTTTAAAGTATTTAATCTAAAAGATTAAAATTTATTTTCAACATGTTCCCACCTAGATATATCTAATTTATTTCTATCGCAAAGCTTGACACATGTCGCCACGAGAAGCTCAAGGAGTTTGGTTTAGAAGCATTGTTAGTTTTCTTTTGATGGATAGGATGTATCTTTGTAGTATAGGTAGCTTTCCCTATTTTATTACTGTTTGATTTTAATTTTGTTAAAAAACTAAAGCTAAAATTAAAGTCAACAATTAATTTTAACTACACGTTGCATGGTCCCACAACTTTTCAACCACACATTTCAACAATTTTTATCAACTTTTACAAAAAAAATCGATTTTAATCAAAATCAAACACACCATCACCTTTAAATAAACTCTAATCTCTATTGAATAAAATTACTTATATGGTCAGAATGACATAGGTAGTCATGTGAAGAAAAAGTAGCTCTTCTTGGTAATTTCCAAATAAGTAATGCACGAAGAACGACAATTAAACACACATATTAAGGATTTGGAGATGCAAATAAAAGTGAGGGGACAACGTGATAAAGGAAAAGTAAATATATATCTCAAAATCGAACAAACAATGTGTGTGGGCAGTGGGCATATAAAGCCAGAATACCTGTACGTGAAACATGGATAAGAGAGGAAAAAGACACAAAAATAATTGAAATACATGCTGTGCGGATCTCGCAACAAGGGCATGTGCTTAGGCTGGCGACAAAATGATCCAAAATAAATACAGAAATTATTAGTAACAGTGATAATAATATAATAGGACTGCCTCTCAAGAGAACTAGTAATAATTAGAGATAAATATAGAGAACCTGATAAGACACTCTTCTTGTTTCAAAAGTTAATGTAACATCTATTGACATTAGTTTTGACAACAAATTACCGTTTTTTAACACTTTTAAGGCTTTTTGCAAAATTGGGAGATTGGCTTAGAGGCCGGAGAGATAAATGATTTTTTTTAAAAACAGTTTAGGTATTGAACATTTTTTTTTTTAATTTATGTGACAATTTCTACAACGAGAGTGGTGTATACTTCGTAGTTAGTTATCTCATATATCATATGTTCAGTTATCTCCAATAATTATAATACACAATGTCACTCATGCAGTTGATGTATGAGACAAAAAATGAACACTTGACCAATAAAACAAAAGGTTGTACAAATTAACATTTAATGACAGAGCATAATTTAAAACTGAAAATGGGAAGGCCCTTAAAAGGGTCTGTCACATAGCATGTGCAATATTCCCCAAGGCAGTCTTCCGTTACATTAATTTATAGTTCCAATTTGACTGTAAAATAGAAAGAGAGGAAACTGGGGCACAAAATAAAAATTATTAATGTCATTCCATTTAGGCATTTACAGATCACCGCTTCAGGTATGATAAAATAAATAAATAAATAAATAAAATCTTGTAGAGGTTAATGAACTCTGTCTATGATCTTCTCAGCTAATTCCGAGTTCTAATCAGGTTGAATTCTATGTGGGATGATAACGGATCATGTGAGGGTATATAATAGCATGATCATTAATTGGTCCACATGGCTGGGTCTCTGTCATGGAATGTATTTTGATTAAGCAATTGCAATTTAATTAATGTAATATTATTGATGATAGAATAACAAATTCAACAATAGAAAGGATTAGTGTAATAATGTTGAAGAGAAAAGAATAAATTCAAAAATAGAAACGGATACACCATGAGTACCCTTAAATGGGACGAATTTCCCACCTACCAAAAATTCACTAATTATATGATCATATTAGCAATATTAAGGAATTAAATGTCGCCTATGTAATTTTGTATTCAAACCATACCTAAATTTTAATTAAGTAGATTCAATTTAATAAATGTAATATAATAGTCGGACTTACATATCAACCATGGAAGCTATTGTTTCTGGATCATCCACTGCATGATCATGCTTAAATTCAACTTCTTCGGTCAACCTAAAATTTGAATCATTATAAAAATATTATGGAACATACTAGAGAAGTATTGTCGACTCTAAATTTATAGGGTACAATTTATCTAATTTTTATCCATTTATTTCCTTTAAAAATAAAATATCCATATGCCTAGATTTTCTCTCTTTTTTCTTGTTTGTTTTTTATTTCACGTGATTAAGGAAAACAGTGCTCGATTTTCGAGGCAAATAACCATTAAAAGAGATTATCAAATAAGAGATGCCTATTGGTTAGGAACTGAAAGAAAGACAAACTGAAGAATGCTTTTGTTGCTTCTACACTGAAATTACTATTCTGACCTCACAGAAGAAGTTTTTCTCTAATGGTACTGGGTAAGAGTCTAGGACAATATAGGTTGGTGGATATTTTTCATCGGATTTGGAGGTTATCCGGTGGTGAGGAACTATGATTTTTCAGATCCGATCTCTACAGTTCGGATTGTCATCAAGTTCTGATCATCACCATCCAACGGTGTTTAATGCAAGTGAATTGTCCTCAGTTCTAAAGCAGAGTAGACGATCTAAATTGAAACTAAGTTGCTAAAACTGCATGTAATGTAAAGTAACTAACCTGTCCACCATTGTTGAGTTCTTTGAGCTCTTCAACTGTAGAGATTCTTCAAAACTGTTAAAAACAGTAAAAACTCGTAAGAATTCAATCAATTTGCATTTATGGAGATTCATTAATGAGTAGTATCCCATCAATTTTGTTCAGTTTCTAAAAATATTATTACTATTTTAAGAGAAATAAAGAGATGATTGATTAAAAACAACTAAATTTCCAGGATCGAAAATTGAATATGGTAAACAGAAAAACTTCATCTTCGCTATAAGCAGAGGAATTTTGCAGCCGTTTGAACTCGTAAAAGACTAAAACAACACAGTTTTAGCTTCTACAATGTGAGGAAGCAATCGAATACCTTTCTCTCACAGCAATTACGTTGACAGAGAGCAGAACACTCAGCAATGAAAAAACAATGATATTTCTGAAAGAAACCGCCATTGTTGCTCAATTTTCTCTCTCTCTCTCTCTCTCTATATATATATATATACACACACACACAACGTATCTATATTCGGAATGCAGAGCAAATGAAACAATGAGAGTTGAAGAGAAAGCTCAATGCAGAGCTCTCTTATATAAAGAGCAAGCGGAAAAGAAGAGACGAATCCAGGTGTGATACAGATACAATTCAGTGATATTGCCCGATATATAAATAATTGTTTTTTTGTTTTTGTTATTTTAGTTAAATTTATTATAGTTGGCAAATACCGTGAATTTAAATGTTATAATGTGCCTATTGAAAAGATATTATAAATCCTATGCTTAAAGACGTATTAAAATATAAATAGACAAATAACTAAATTTTCTTCTTTTAAACTATAAATTAAGAATTTAAGTAATTATAATTTAAGTTGGTCAAATTGGTTAAACATATTTTTTATTCACAAAGTGTTCCAAGTTATACTTTCTAGAAAGCATTCATCTGCTATTATAATTTACTATTCACTTATTATCCAAATATTTCATAAGACACATAAATTATAATTAAGTACTTAAAAAATAATTTTAATACTTTTAAATATGTTATAAATAAATTGGTAATACAATATCGCGTAATTTACTTGTACATGAACACATCCCTAATGTTAATTACAATTGGTCAAGGTTTAGTCCTAGTGGATACCACTAGAAATTTTTTAATTTATCATAAGTTGAATACTTAGGACTTGTTTGATGTAGATTTTTTTCAAAAAATAAGTTTTTTTGCTTTTTTTTTTTTTTATTTTTGAACTTTTTTATTGTATAAAAAGTTTGAAAAGAAAAAAAAGGGGGGGGGGGAGGGGGGGAATGAATTTTTGGAGAAGAAATTGTAACCGAACATTAACCTGATTGATGTGTTAAATTGGTGGATTTAACTTTTAACCGATGAGTTATTAGTTGAATCAACTTCGGCCCTTGTTATGTTACTTAATGACAACATGTGATCTAGTGAAAACATGCTCCAGATATACCCCCCAAATGTGGCAATTGCATTTGGCGCCTTTTGAAATAAATTGATTTCTCTTAAAAAATCATCGATTTAACTAAAAATGGTATAATCCGAGTAATCTATCATGAATTTTGATGAACTCATTTATTTATAGTTGTACTCAAAGGTCAAACTTAAGTTTTAAGTTATTTATTTATTATATCAAATATTATTTTCAATATTACTTTTTAAGGAAATTAGCACAAATGATTTATAATCATTTGCCATTTAAGTGGAAATTGTTTCTAACGTTTGTTTTTTGGCATAAAAGTCTATAACCTATATATTTTAGTATGCAATAGATAGTTATATTCACACTACAATTTGTTATAAGTACACCACATTTTAATTGTTTTTAAGATCTTCAACTTTTGTTTATTATTGCAATTACGTTCTTAACTTTTTGTCATCGAATTCTTATCTTAAACTTTCATTACTTTGCACATTTCATCATTGATGATGGTTTATGTCGGAATATTTTATTTACGTGCTTTGAAATAAGGAAAAATATTTTATCGTACTTTTGTATCTATTATTTTTTAAAAATATGATAGACAAATAAGTCTTTTTACGAATTCTCAACAAATATTTTTTATAGAAACCGTTATCAAACATAAAATGTGCTAATTAATGAAAGGTTGAAAATAATTGATGATGGTTTATGTCGGAATATTTTATTTACGTGCTTTGAATAAGGAAAAAATATTTTATCGTACTTTTTGTATCTATTATTTTTTAAAATATGAACAAATGTCTTTTACTAATTCTCAACAAATATTTTTATATAAGCTGTTATCAAACATAAAATGTGCTAATTAATGAAAGGTTGATAATAAAAATGTGATAAAAAAAAATTGGGGACATGAGTGTCATAATGTTAAAAGATTAGAAGATGTTAAATGTAATTATAAATATGGTGCAAAAAATAAAAAGTGTTGTGTGAATATAATTACCTGTGTGCAATTCATTCTTATTTGATGAAAAGACAAATATGCACTTAGTTTTAATTAAAGAAAATTACAAATAAATTCTTAACTTTTGTAAAAGGTGCAAATGGGTTTAGTATATTTATTAATAATATTTAATTTAACATATTAATTATATCACTATATTCGTGTCAATTACATTTTCATAAGAGAAATTTGTAAAATTATTGTGCTTTAAGTATATGTAATTAATATGTGATGTGAAAAATTTGAATAAAAACTAAGTTAAATAAATAACAAAATAGCGTATACAATTTTATGACATTGAAACAATCTTATTATGTTTTTTCTTTAACATAAGAATATTAATAAAAAATAATTTACGTATTATGTGTTCTTTATTTTTAAACGATAATAAAACAAAAAAAATTAAAATATGAAAAATATAGTCGAAACTCTAATATTTGTAGTTACTAAACGAATAGTTTAATTAAATAAAAGTATTTGAACATCAAATTTTTGACAAAGTTTTTTTCATTTTATGTTGTAACGCTAAAATAAAATTTTAAATTTTAAATAATATAATTACTTAATAATAATAATTAAAAAAATTAACATGTTTGTTAATAATTATGAGCTTAAATTTTAGTTATTTTATAATAGTTTGTAAGATATACGAAACAATTTAGTATATTATTAATTTGGTCAATAAAGTATTAATTAAAAAAATTCGTTAGTTTTCTTTAATTTTTTATTAAAAATAAAAATATCGGTCCCATTTACACTTTTTGCAAATATTAGAAATCCAATTACAATTTTCTATAATTAAAACTAAATTCATATTTGTTTTGTTTATCAGATAAGAACCAATTACGTATTAAAATACATATGTTAGAGAAAAAAAAAAGGTTATAAACTATTTCTGCATTTAGAATGAAAATTAAAAATTATTTGTGCCAATTTTCTTACTTTTTAACAAAACTTACTTTTTTTCAAAAGTAATTCTTTTACTTATTTTCTAAATCATTAAATACTTGAAATGTAGACCAAATGGGATGAAAAATGTCGCATTCATTATCCCGCAATGAAAAATGATCAACCTTGGTCACAAATTATTATCCACCAAAGCAACCCAAATTATGCATAACTAATACTGTTTTCACCTTTTAACTTTCGTCGGTTACTCACGTGCCCAACACTGTCCGATTTCGACACAAAAGAAAATTCAACCAACTTCAACATTTTAACTGTATTTATTCACCGCCAGTGGGGACCATGTCCGCCACATCAGCTTGCATTCCAATAAATTCAGATCCTAATCGCGGCTGGCGGTGGAGATCTATACTCGCTAAAATTAATTGTCCACGTGTCCATCTGGATAGCTTGACTTATTATTAATTTATTTTAGGACAACTGTACGCGATTGTCGATATTGGGATTCATTAAAAAATGTTAGACGTGTCAAGTTCTTTGATAGTTAGAATTCCGTACGCAAATCCATTGAAAAAGTTTCAGATTTCCGGCTTGTTAATCGAAAGTTTTAAATTCTGGTTTCTCTCTTTTTCCGTAGATAAAATCTTGACATCTTTTAAGGACTTTTCCTACTAAAATTTATAACTTGTACCTAAACTACTCCTTCTTTGGAAAAAAAAAAAAATTACATTAAATTATTTTTAAGATTTGGTTGATGTTGTTATTTTTGGTAAATATTTTTTAAATTGACTAACCAAATGTAAATTATAAACAATATTGTCTATGTGACAATGATCTAACTAAAGTTAACACATTACGTTCAAATTCTTTAAAGTAACTTAAATATTAAAAATAGAAAATATTAATTTCTTACCCGATCTCTAGAAAAAAATTGGGATGTGGTTCGCCAAAAAATGATATTTGTCGAATACTTATTTGGTTAAATATCATTTTATCCACATTTCATAGAAATCACAACGCGGATCTTTCGAGTTAGAGACAATCTGAAGAAAGCTTCAAAGAAGTAAAGAAATTTCAAAGATCTTGATTCGATGGACACCCGATCCGAATGAAAGTGGTGGATATCCGTGATCCGCCATGGATCTCGGGACGGAGGCGAGGCGGATCAGGCGGGTCGGTCGCCCTGATCCGCTCGCTCAATTAAAAAAAAAAAAAAAGATTCAAAAAAACTTTGAAATTTTGAGCTTCAAATCCCAAAGAGAGGGGCTATGATGGGGTTGGGGTTCCTTATTCATGAATTGATTACAAGAATTGATTACCCAAATTTTTTTAGCAAGAATCTAATCAATCTACAAGTCTTAAAATATAATAATCAAATTCAATTAACAAATTCCATTACAAAATTGTTTATCACATCACAAATATCAATATACAAAGCAATCAAACAATCATTCATCTATTCGACAACCCATCTCTATTTAAAAATCAAAAAAATATAATGGAAAAGTTATGTCAGATTTTAACATTAATGTATTATATCAAAAACCCTACAAAATGCAAAAAAAAAATTCATACAAAGATGAAACCCGACCATCCAAATTACAAAATTATTCAAAAAGACAAACTAACCAGGATGTAGATTTGGTATTGGATGCTAAGATGATTTTTGTGAGATTTCAATTTGATGATTTTGTAATTTATCCCACCATTGTTAATCCTCCTTTTTGTCAGTGAGAAATGGAGATGAAGGAAATGGGTTGGGAAATGAAAAGAAAAGTGTAATATTGTGGGCCATTTAAAAAAAAAAAAAAAAAAAAAAAAAAAATTTCAAATGGTGTGGAGGCCATGGACCCCACTGGCCCCACGCCACATCCGCCACTGCTTATAAGCACACACAAATATATTCTAAATTTGATTAGTCAAATGTGAAAGTCAAACACTAATTATACTTGTATATATGGATATGTCAGATAATAGTCACTTTATTGTCTATGTGACAATGATTAGCACATTACATGCGAATTCTCTGAAGTAACTTAAATATTCTTATTTTTAAAGAAAAAAAATAGAAAATATTAATTTCTTTCCCAATCTCTAGAAAATCCTGTCTTAGGATGAACTGGTTCGCCAAACACAAGGACCAAGGACCAATTGAACAAACCAATGACTTAAAAGTATATTTGTCAATGTTTATAGTCTTATAATTATAAGTTGATCAAACATTATTTTTATTCATAACTTCGACATATTGTGGACCTTGCACAAGGTTTATCGAGGAGGAAATTGAGGAGGATGATGATGTAAGTTTTTTTTTTATGTAACAGCCCACAATGTTTATTTGCCTCTTATCCAAATATTATAAAATTCAAGTATACCGCTTATAATCTACCAAATCTTTATTCCAAACATATACTAAATTGAGTTCAGATTAATTAGCACAGGTCTAGCCAGGACTATGTTTTAAATATCGAGATTAGACCGGCTCATTGACCAGTCACAATTTCAGTTGAGAGACAATCTGAAAGCTTCAAGGAAGTAAAGAAATTTCAAAGCTCTTGCACGCTGCGGCACGGATCCATTCCCAATACTATCACTAGTGAGTAGTGACGCCAAACCACCCCACTTGCACAAGCTCTCTAACATCTACTATTCAACTTTTTCTTATTTTTTGTATAACAAGCAGCTCTTTAACTTCTTTTTCAGATTATTTTTGGGCCATGCGGGCCGGTTCTAATGGTTTACCGGGCTAGATTGTGCCGGCACAGCCCACCTACAAAGATGGGGCCGTTCATAATCTGGGCTTTTAATGAGCTAGATTATAAACCTAAGTCACCCAACTCGATTTTGACACCTCTCTATCACCATCAATACTGTTGCAACCATCACCGTCTGAGGATTTCTTTTATATTAGTGGAGGAAGAAAACAATGGTGCCTAAACTGGAACAAAATAAAAATTAAGTGCCCTTCTATTTTTGATAAAATAAAAAGGTAGGTCTGGCAACCAAAATGAAACAATGTTCTAAGTGTGTGACAAACAATGTTTTTAACACCAATGTAAGGTCCAAAAACGATGAGTAACATTAAAGAGGATTAAACATTCAACCAATCTAAGTAAAAATCATACAAGAAAATGTAAATAACACAAGATTTGTTTTGGCCTAAGTCCTCGAGATGTTCGGTGTTGGATCTAACACCTACACAATGTAGAATACAATGTGGAAAACATCAATATAACAACCAATCGGTAACAAAAGTACAGTATTGTTGAAAATTACGGACTTCCAATAAACTACCAAGGTTTAACTCTCAAGAAATCACCGAAATCAACCCTCACTTATTGTTCACTCAAGAACATCACATCCTTCTCTTGTTTGATTTGGAAACTAAGAATAAAGAACCATATGTTATTTATCTATTGCCAAGAATCATGAACTGATAAAGGAACAAAAGAAAAAGAACAAAGGAGATGAAGATTTCATAATATTGAGAAGAAAGGGAGAATTCCTTTTCTGAAGAAAAAATCCTAAAAACATCTAACCAGAAGTGAAGAAGCCACATTGAAAAGAAACGTATATTAGAAGCCAAAATATCTCATCCCAATGTTGAGAAGACTCCACAGTCTTTATCTTGTGCATTCCTTCCATTAATTGAAAATAGGTTTTCAAGAAGCAATTTATACAATTCTTGTGGCATACACGATTTTACTCAACAACCACGATTTTTTGTTGGTTTCATTAATTAATTTGTGCATAAAACTTTATATTTCAAATGAAAATTGTCACTTCAATTAGAAATACTGATTAAAAATATTAATCTTCTGAAAATTTATGGGGTGGAGGAGGGGGGGTATTAGTTAAAATTTAGTTTAGTAAATGCATTTTAGATATAAACTATATATTTTGACTGAAAATTCTACAAAAGTGATTGAGGGTATTAGTTAAAATTTTAAACGGTAAAATTTATATAACTTTTAAAATAGAAAAGAACAGTCATAATAGTCCATAGAACATATAGAAATAGAGAAACGTGTAACAATTATGATCAACCATCACCATAACAAAAGTCATTGAAGGGCAAATTCCACTAACCATAAGCTACCTTATAAATAATGTTATTTAACTCGCAATCAATAGAGTATACTAATATAAATTATAATAGATTGATTGTTCATTACGTATCATTTATATTTTTACAATTTGATGATATCTTTTGGAAAAAAAAAAAAAAAAGAAAAAAAAGAAAAATGACCTAACAAGAACGACATCCAATTGAAGTTGGGTGGGAAATCCATTGTTTTTAGTTCCAACATTAGGTGGTGAAACGAGAAAGCAAACTTGAGAAAGAGACATGTTTGTTTTCATCCTCTATCATGGTTACAAATGTATCACATTAGAGTTTGAATATCTCAACCACAATAATCCACATTCTCACTAATTTTCAAAGCAAAACCCACAAAGATTATTTTTAACATTCTTAATTCACCAAGTCAAATATGACATCAAAGGCGTGTTTAATAAATAAAACAAGATGTAAATGTGATTGCAAGTGAGCGTTATAGTCTAGCATTTAATTTTTGTTATCGTGTTAAAGTGAAGAACCTTATGTCTTATTAGTGAGCGCATAAATTGTATTATTAGAGGCTTAATTGTCAGACGTCTCAAAATTACTATCAAAATAAATCTCTTTTTGAAAATAAACTAATGATACTCAAATGACAGTTTGATGTTTGATTCAGTGTAGGAACCTAAGAACAATATATTTAAATGTTCAAAGTTCATTTCATAAATGGTGTCACAAATATTGTTAATTGTCTATAGTCTTATTTAATCTAGCGTACCTTATAATATAGTATAAATAAATAAGTTATGTATGGTCGTAGGTAGAAATAAAATTTTAAATTTGTGTACAACTCTGTCTAATTTAACGTGTCGAACATGATTTAAATAGAATTTTTAAATCCAACACAATTATGTTTAAGTAGTTGAAATTGACCACAAAGAGAAGACATTTATTGACTTAGGGACATTGGGTTTTGTTGCCGTAGTCAAAATGGTATCGTTTAATGATTGCCTAACACCACCTAGGACATGATATTAACTCGACACTTTGGCCTTTGCCAACGTCAAAATTTTCGTAAGCCTTGTCTAATCCATCAACGTTTGTAATTTGTTCTTAGTGTTAGAAAAAGTGCATAATGATGCATATAAAGGGTTTCGGGGGCTATAAAAAGGATAAAAAAGAACAAACAATTCAATATAATTAGATGTGAAACAGTTCAGTACTTTGTTCCATTTATTTGTATCATATTCGACGTACCAAATGCATAAATATAAATCATTAATATTTGGATTTTGAAGTTTCATCTCAAAAGATTGGTCTTGCACAAATATTTATATACTGTATTTTTATTTCATCTTTATTTAATATAAATTTACTCTTAACATGCATTCGCAAAATGAGAACACTAATTTTAAAATACAACTGCTCATCTTAAATGGTCAACACTATTAAAGAATATAGTCCAAACATTTATATGTTCACTATTATTTTTTATATTTAATCAATGTAAAATTCACTTTTAACATGTACTTACAAAATAGTAATTCATAGTTTGACATGAATTTTAAGAGAAATTAGGATTTATAAAAAATCTAGGGGCCAAGTTTTTTATATTAAGAAAAAAGAAAAAGAAAATTGACTTTGACATAAAGGACATATGGAAATAAACGATAAACAAATAAATTTATTTTCTCCATCAATATTTTAATATTTAAATAATTTGGTTTTCAAAAAATACAAATACATTGTACCAAGAAAGATAGGATGGGCAAAGTGCAAGAAAAGTTAAGGGTTAATTACATTAATGGTCCCTATTTTTTCAAGTTTCTAACGATTTCATATCTATTTTTTTAGTAGATATCATTCTCATTCTTCTATTTATATTCACATATGGTCTCTAAATCACTATTTTCACTATTTTGACAATTCTTAAACAATTTTGTCCCTTGACTTAAATAAATTAAAATGATAGAAAAAATACAATGAAAATATTGTAATTGGGCCCTTAATCTTTTCAAAAGTACAAATAAACCTAAACTATTTTATTTTATACAAATAGGTGTTCTTCCAAAAAAAAAATGTTATTTTTTTCATTAAAAAATTAATCAACTTTTTTTCCATTTCGATAGGGGGATAGAGACCTAACCCTTCTCTCCACAGAGGAGCAAAGCTTTTAATCAACTCTGTGATTTTCCCCCAACAAGTAAACTGTAATTAAGCATTCCGGCTCCTGAATACCTTTCATAACTTCGTTTTTCATATTAAAATAATTAAATGAAAATCTTGAAATTTCACAAATTCAATGTGCTCCCAATTACAAGTGCTATATACCTAACTATCATATTGTTCATCATTGGCAGGAAATCACAGGAGTTTTTATGAAGAATTGCATGTTACATTATGCAGCTTACAGAAACATATACCCAACGTGGGCTCTAGTAGATTATCGAAGAAGGATTTCATTACCATCTAAAAGTACAAATAAATTTTAACTGTTATACAAATAGGTGTACTTCTCCAACATTTTGCTCCTCTGTGGAGAGGAGCTGGAAATTTTGAATGATCAACAAGCAAAGAAAACGGCTGGAAAATTGAGAAAGAGGGAAATTATGTGATTCTTCTTAATTTTTTAAGTTATGATTAGAGAGAGAGAGATGTGAAATGAAGATATGGCGGTGTATGTATATGTAGGGTAGGGTAGGACAGGGCAGGACAGGTGGGGTGGGGTGGGGTGGGGTGGGGTGGAAAAAGATGATTCATTTTGAGTTGTGGAATAACACTAATTTGAATAAAATAAAATTGTTTAGGATTTATTTGTACTTTTGAAAAGGTTAAGAGCTCAATTGTAGTGTTTTCATTGTATTTTTTTTCTATCATTTTAATTTATTTAAGTCAATGGGTAAAATTGTCATAAAATTGTTAGAATAGTGAAAAATAGTGATTTGGGGACCATCTGTGAATATAAATGGAAGAATGAAGATGATATCTGCTAAAAAAAAGAATGGAGATGAAATCGTTACAAACTTGAAAGAATAGGGACCATTAGTGTAATTAACCCAAAAATTAAATAGGATTTATAAAATTTCATTTGTAAAAAATAGGGGCCATGTTTTTTTATTTTTTAAAAAAAATGACTTTGATATAAAAGGACATATTGGTAATAAACGATTAACAAATAAATTTATTTTCACCATCAAATAAATTTTTAATATTTAAATAATTTGTTTTTCAAAAAATACAAATACATTGTACCAAGAAAGATAAGACTTGTACAAGTACATTATTGTCCATGGAGAGTAGATATAAAGGTCATCGGACACGTGTCTAGTGACCTTTATATCTACTCTTCATAGTGGAGAATAGATCATTCTTCTACTGTCTATATTATGAACTATGAACTGTAAAATCTACACTCTCCATCACCCCAATTTTTTATTATTAAAATTTAAATAATTCTTATTAAGTAGGTTTCGGGCAGGGCATGTGAGGGGGAATCTGCCCACAAACATATCTAATTGTTGAATTGAAACCCTAATTATTTTCACATGGGCAGGCCATATGCGTGGCTAATTATATTTAATTAGTCTAATTAACAATTAAATAGCTTTAAACATTATCTTGATAATAATTGTGTGAATATTTGATTTCTCGTATGTTACAAAAGCTGAAAATTATCATTTCGTGTACATTTGGAAACAGAAGAAAATGACATCTGGATGTGTTTAGTTTGGAGATTATTTAATATTTAGCATCATCTAAGACTAAGAGGCGTGACCATGATACCCACAAGACAGTTTAGAGTAAATAATTTTATTTAATTAAGGAATTAATCTTTTAGTATAGTATATTCCTCGGCCCATGTCCAAAATTTTATGGTCGATTTGAAGACTTTGGCTGTTCGTTGTGTATTGCCTAAGTAACGCTATTTAATGTCTGTCTTACAAAAAAATTACATTTGATAAAGTGACTTGTTATGGATGAAAAATCTTCTTTTCAACTCTTCACTTGCTTCCAATGGCATGAACCTGCACAAAAAGAACGGAGAGTGTGCCTATACTCATAATTTTGAATTTTTGAATTCATTTTCAATTTTCAATTTTAATGATTTATTTTAAGAATAATAAAAATACAAGTGGTTTGTCAATTTACAAAAACTGTTTCTCAAAATAGAAAATTGGAAAACACGTTTGATTTGCAATATTGAGAAATTATTTTATAATATTTTATTTAATAAATTTAATTATTCAGTAAAATAGGACAATTTTATGCTAATTTATTATCAAGTAAAATATACATTTTAAAATTGATAAATCTTAATATATTTTTATAGAATTTTTAACCGAATAAATTTGTAGTCAAACATTTATTTCCCGTGTTTTGAGTGCATCAAACCAAATGGGGACTAAGCTTTTAGCTTTAAAATAGTAATAATTTCACCATACACCACAAAATATAAAAAATTAAAAATACTATCTAATTTTTTTTTATTTTTGTAACACTTGTTATATTTGTTATATTTGTTAATAACAAATGTAATAAAAATGTTATAAAAATTGAAAATACTATTTTTATAATAAAAAAAAAGTATGACAGTATTTTAAGAAATATTTTATTTATTGTAGTTACTTGTGAAAGCTGAAAAGATCCCTTAAAATAAGTTCCTAATTTGTTTACTTGGGTCTGATGCTGGGCTTACGGTTTGGGCCTATAAAAAGGAGCGGGCTTCTTGGGTCTCTTGGTTTTGCTTGGACTTTTATTCTAAGGTCCATAATTCCCTATATACGTATATTTCTCATATCATTTCACAACAATTATTTTTTCTACAATTATTATTTTGTTCAATTATAACTGACAATGTCGTTACGTCTACTCGAAAGATTCATCAACTAGGTCATGTATAACCAAAATCTACCATGTTATTTCACTCTAGATTCGCCAAGTTACCTAATTTGTTTATTTCTTAATTATTCTTTAATCGCGTCACCTCTATTTATTAGTATTTTTCTATTAGCTGTATTTATTAGTTATATAGCGTATTGTTTAATTTTCTATAATATCCATTCTAGAAAATGATGAATATATATTAAATTGAAGAAAATCTTTATTTGGAAAAATTTACTTTTGTCAATTAAATTGGAAAATGAAACGATTAATGGACTCCAATAGGTGTTTAGGTGTCACTCTAATATGCAATTTGTTAAGTGCTAAATTAGTGGGAATTATGTTCTTCTCTCTCCATTTATGAATTTCCATATTCACATGAACTCCAATAACAGGGGATCATATATTTCCAAGTGTCCCATAATATAATAGTGGTATTTAGATTGTATAGCAAATGTTATTTAATTTACATTTTCTTATAATATTGTAAATTAAATTTTATCGATTTGGAGACGAAATTTTAATATAACTCAATTATATTAAAGTTTCACTACTTTCGATACTAGAAGAAATAACGAAAATAAAATTGTGAATTTGAAAGACAAAATATAATTTCGAATAATGCTGAATTAAAGAAGCACAAACGTCAATAACACGAAGGTTGATCACTTGGCCCCAAAAAGAAGGCTTGTCGAGTCAACCATTCCAGATTCCTCCATGAGGAGGACTGGTAGACCTAAAAAGTTATTATCACCATTTAAAGTTGAATAGTTTTTCACGTTTCTAAATCATCGTACATACGTCGTAAGAACTCTGCATTTACAAGACCTTCTCCTAAATTCTTTGGATGGATAAGGACACGCATCTGACAATATTAAATAAGGACATGCATACAGAGATCTTAGTGTCACGCAACAAGGTGAGCACACTTATATATAGAGCATTGATATTTTGAGACGCAATGCATTTTTTTTCAAATTTTTATTGACATATTTGAGCTTTTCCATATGGTATCTTCCTATATTATACTGAGTTTTACACTGAAGGGAAAATGGGGAATAATTCCCCGCTCCTTTTTAGGTCATCGGAGCAAGGTGTGTTCTGAGATTTTTGAGGTCTTAGACGAAATTTTAAATTGGAGTCCTTAATGACTACTACTTTTTTAATAATTTTTTTCCTTTTTCATGTTCACACAAATACCTCCTAAAAAACATAATAAGACAATCTAACTATTAAAGACAAGATATGATTAAATTTAAAATTAGTGGAAAACAATACAACCTTATTAATTTTGAGAGATTTCGATTTTTGAAGGTTGAAATGTAGTGTGCAAAAAATTAACAAATAAAAAGAGGTTAAACATAGGCTTCAAAAATTAAAGAATACAATATTAAACTTTTAACATTAGTAATCTAACTAAGGAAAAACTTATATAACAAAAAAATAAAGTATAAACCAATTTGAAAATAGTGTAAAAATAAAACAATTTGAAAATTGAATGTAAATCTAAAGCTACTGCTCCAACCTCCAAATCGTCCTTAATTTCATTATTGTTTAATTAATTGTGTTTTAGAAGTAAATTAATGAATTAATTAAGCAATGTCATGATTGTATTTATTATTGACATTCTGCTATTTTATCTACATTTTTCACTGGTCGTTTTAAGATCTTTTGCGACCAATAAGAAGAATCTATGTCAACTTGTACATCACTTTGTCATTTCTAAATTACACACAAACACGGACAATCTTAAATTTTATTTCGATTTTTTTTATATTTCTCTTCAAATTTATCAAAACTATTTTCTTATAAATTACATTTGGTTGAATTTTCGCCATTTCGACTTTTGTGAATCACTTATTCAACTCTGGTGGTGACAGGCATATTTTTTTTTTACCCATTTTGTCCTGAAATTTATTTTTATTAGTTATTGATAATTTATTTTAAATCAGATCAATGATTAAGGTGAGGTTATAAATTACAAAAGAAGAAGAAAAAAAAAAAAAGAAGTAGAAGAGAAATTTACACTAACTATTGTATCTATTGGTCGAATTCCATTTTATTTTTTAAAATATTATTTTGTAAAAGGAAAAATCAAAGAAAGAACCTAAGAATATATTTTTCAGTGCTTATAAGTATTTATAAGCTGGTCAAACATTATTTTTATCCACGCATTATGTATGATACATTGTTTATACTCTACAAAAATCTTTACCAAACATAATCTAAATTGCTCCAAAACCCACTCGGCCCCACCATCACCCTCTTTGTATTTTGATCAAATCAATCATTTTACAAGTGGCCGTTACAAAAAGCTTTACTACAATCAAATCAATCTCAATCCCTCTTTGTCTACAAATGAAGAGACAAATCAAGTTTCTGATCTTTTCCCCCGCAGTTATCGTCCCCATTGCTATGAATTTTATTCATATTTGATAAATTCTGAGAGCATTCTTCATTGAAGCCATTGCTCCTTAGAGTACTCCTTTGCCAATTAGACAAGCTTTGATCATCTGCTTCACATTGATACATGTTATTCATATAGTTCCCTCTATATAATACCACATTCTGAAATCTGGTTGCACCATTTGATGCTCCAAAGGGACTGCAAAATTGCTGGCCTTGAAATTGATAAAGACTGGCTGCATGTGCAGTAATATAAGCTGATGGATTAAGAATGCCAATTGGATAGTTGGGAGAAAACACTAATGGGGGCAAGTTGTTTACAGCATATTCACAAGCCCTTTTGTTCTTTCTTGCAGAATTTCTCTCTTTTTTATGGGCATTTTGATGGCCTCCCAAAGCTTGTGAAGTGTGAAATATTCTTGAACAGTATAAACAAGGAAATGATTTAGCTGTCTGATCTTCTCCTGCATTGCTTGGTGAACCATGAGTTACATTCTCACCCTCCATTCCTGTGTAGTAATCACAGAACTTACTTTTTTGCTTTCTAAAGAAATAACTTTTAAGAAACATAAAGAGCCCATATCAGTAAAATTCTTGAAAAAGAAAAATTTTTACTGTAACAAGCTCATATACAAATATTATTACCTTTGAGTGGATATGTAAAGCACACCTTTAGACAGTTAAGATACAAGGGTGAAGGGGAAAAGAAGAGCATAGAAAAGGACCATGAAAGAGAGCAAGTACAAGTTTGCAGAGAGTATGAAATTGGGTTTTTGATCTGATAAAAATTGGGTTTAATTAGGGTTGGGAAATGTGAAGAGATGTCTGTGTGCAGCATTTATAAAAAAAGAGTGCATGGCACAAGTAAGAGGGGTGTATGGGCTTTGGGAACTGAAGAGATAAGAGAGGAATCAGTTTACAAGTATCCTCCAATACGTTTTCTGCAAGCTGAGGCAAAGACAGTGATTGGTGAATGAGGATAGAGAGAGAGAGAGAGATTCCATTGATTATTGAGCATATCAAGTTGCTTACATACACAAGTAACCTGCTGTGTAGAAGAACACTGAGCATCGTCCTAGAATGCTTGATGGAAGCAGTCTTTTAACAATCACTTATGACTCAGATAAGTGCTTGTTTAATATATTTTTTTTAAAAGTATAAGATGTGGTTCGTACAGAATGAGTGAATAAAAATGATATTTGACCAGTTTATAAGTGCTTATAAATATTCCAAATCTATAATAAAACGGGGTTGTGTTAGGTTGATAGTCACATGCATAAAAAGTTTTACCTCATCTTACGACATAAATCATGATACTCATGTAATATTGTTGTTGTAGATGATTGAGATTGTTATTGTTAAGACTTGGGTCCATCTTAAAATGTCAACAATTTTAAGAAGAATAATTCAAATATTTATATGTTGATTATTATTTTGATATTTAATCAGTGTGGGATTTTACTATTAACATGTCCGGTAAGATTGTAGCTCATTTAAAGCATGCCAACTTAGAACCCGAAAGCTCGTTTTAGCTTTTAGACAAATTGAATTGTTCGTTTAGCTTGTTGGATTTTAAAATTTGAAGTTCTATCTTAGAAAACCAATATTTTTGAAAAGAGTATCACAAACTTTTATACATTGATTATTATTTTTTATATTTAATTGATGTGCATGACAATAGCATTATAAGTAAAATTTCTACATACAAGTGGTGGAAGAGACGAGATTATAGTAAAATTTGAATTCATATGTGATATCCTTAAAGAGTCTTTATCTATGAAGTACGGACAATCTTATAACATGTTTGAGATTGCCTTTTTAAGCTTACATTCTGTGTAAACATTATTTTTTTTTATACTTATAATTTAAATAATTCATAATTTTTATTTACTTTTTTAGGGGCTATACATTCCAAAGACTCACTACTTATAATTTAAAAAAAAAAAAAAGTTTTTTGAAAATATGAAAAAATAAAATATTTTGAAAATCACAAATTAAATACACAATCAGAAATTTGCTAGAAAATAAGAATCAAATCCGAGTTGGAGTTATTAAACTATAAATCTTACCCACTACACCACAACTCTAATCTTGTATTTTTTTTTTTATTTTTTTTTTGCTATAAATATTTACAAAATTCCTATTTCCTTTTTTTAATTTTTTTTTCTCAGTTTACAAAAAAATTATCCAAAGTGGTTGATGGGTCAAAATAACTGCCCGCCTGCAAATTCACGGGTCGCAAGACGGAACAATCCAAAATTTTCGCGGAGCGGGACGAGAGGGAGCCAACTCGACCAATCGCCATCCCTGTTTATTAGGTGACCGTGAATAGAAATCAGGGGGCAAGATGAGCAGAATATTGGATTGGAAATATGGAGAATTGAGTAATTCAGAAGCCAGACCCCCCCCACCCACCCACCCACCCACCCACTAGAGCCAGAAGCTTCCATTGAAAAAAGCTCTTGTATTCTGCCCAACAATAAATAGTTATGGGAACAGCCACTATGCAACTTGTCACTTTTCACCCACTCCTAGCATGCCCTGGTTTACACAAGCATAACTGTGGTCCATATAGCAGACTAATTTTAAGTTATTATAAATATTAATCTTTTCAGCCAAGTGCATTCTTGTGCTGCCAAAGTTGCAACATTGTATTCAGCTTCCGTACTCGATAAAGTCATAAAATTGCAGCTGAACTATTAAAAAAAACATAACCCAATGTAGAACGTCGTGAGGATGTACACTTGCACAATTTACATCTGCAAATCCCAAAATATATATAGAAGTTCTATTCTAATAGAGCAAACTATATATTGAAGTATTCTCTTAGCTGCATCAAGATGGGGTTTTCTTGACCTTTGCATAAACTGACAAACAACTCCCCGAAAATATTAGACATGCTTATAGTTAAATAAAGTAGGCTTCTAACCAAGGCGAATTCAGATGAGAGAGGGGAAAAAAAAAATTTAGACCAAGTTAATATGAGAAAAATAAATTTTCTATATAAAATATTTATTTTTAAAAAAATTCCTATATTATAAAAAAATTTGAGCCAAGAAGGGACTTTAACAAACAAGAATTCTCCCTAAATCCGCGCTTCTATCAATCATCCAATAAACACAAAGATTCTTCAATTCTTCACCCTCATCAATCTTCAATTTGATATAATGTTCCATTTGAGACTTGGAGTGGTCACGGCCTTGCAATTTGTCACCATTAGTGATGATCATCAGTTATGTATGTAGCATATTAAGTGATATTTGGAATCAGGCCGAGCTGGATTTGAAAACACTGCATATACTGTTACGCACCAATCCTATCTGGCAGCCCGTAGCGCCACACGTGCATTAGCCATCCTACCCTACGGCGGCGCCCGTGGCGCCACGCAGCATTAGCCATCCTACACGGCGCCCGTAGCACCGCGGGAGTTTTGGACCGACCCCAACCTTTCTCCGAAGCGGTGCGGGCCGACCCCGATCCTTCTCCAGGAGGTCTACGCCAATGAGACAGTCACCGAGGCTCGTGGGTCGGAGCAACCCTAATTGGCCGACCACAGTTGCGTGCCTGAGGAAGCCTCACCGTAACTCAACCATGACAAGAGTGATGGGATGACCGCCAGGCGGCTTGTCATGGTCATAGCCCCTTAGTTTGCGGTGAAAATGACTTTCCCATTAATGCTAACGACGTGACACCAAGGATGTGACTTGAGAACCCCAAGATAAGATGGCCCGCGTGTCGCACATAAAGAGGAACTGTTCCCATTGAATTTGTCTATAAATACCAAACTCACTTCACAAGACAAGGATGTTGAAATTATTATAATCATCATACATATAACAAGTCTTCCTTTCTAATTGCTTCAAGTGTTACAATCACACGGAAATTTGTTAGTAGGAGGCCCTCGGGCTTTCATCTCGCTTTAAGAGTGTTTTTACCTTTATATTCCTTCTAATCTTTCTTCCATCCGGACGGGACGTTATCTACGTGGTTGAATAAACCACGTGGCGATCTTAGTAAAAGGAAAACACACGTGGGCATAGGTAGCGTGGGGATCCTGTGGCAACCATTTTCTTCTCCTTGTTGGCGCCCTCAGAGCACCGGAAGAACCTTCGACGAGCGGCGTTGGCGTTGTCCAACCGCTTCGTCATATTCAAAACATTAGAATCGACTCCGCAGATCGGCCTCCAGCCGCTTCATAAGCAATGCGAGCTTGCCCGGTACTGTCTCGCAAACCTTCGAGAGCTCGCTTATGCTCTTTTTCATGCTTGGAGGCTTGGGCGCTAAGTTTCCGTTGCTCTCGCATGCTGCGTCGAACTCTCCGGGACCTTCATCGCGATTGCCAAGCGCGGATCGCTGAAGCTGTGCTCGCCTCCAAAACATCCTCCAACTCCCCATGAGAAGAAAACTCTTCCCATTTAGGGGTGAAATATTTCTTCACGGCCTGGGCGCCCATCGAGGGGTAAAAGGGCAGAGGCCTAAGGTCGTTGTCAGGAATCCTGGCTCCAGTACTCCCGATCAACTCCCGTAGCTTCTTCCGGGAGTCATAAGGCCCCCCACCAGTGCCCCCCACATCCTGGGACTTCGGGGGCCCCTCTAGAACCACCTCCCCCGCGGTGTTCACGGCCAGAGTACGCTGACCCGTTGGGGCGAGGCAAATCACATCTTCATCTGCCTCCACAGCCTTCCTCTTGGCCTGTGGAGGTTCGGACGAGGCGGCTTTAGATTTCCTCTTCCTCAGTAAAGGCTCGCCGCCCTCCGGGACACTCACGTCATCGACCTCAACAACCTTCGAGGGCCTCGATGTCACCCCTACTTCCCTCTCGGCTCGGGTCCTCGATGACCTTCTTCCGCCGAGCCTCCTCTTTAGATCCGACGGCCCAGGCCCTCGGTTGTTGCCTCGATAGGCGGGCGAGGTTGGCCTCGGGTGCTTGCCTTGATCTATATCACCGCACAAACAAAGGGTTTTAGTTTCACCTCAATCCTAAACAAGGCTCGAACCAAGCAAAGGTGTCGGAAGTTACCTTTGGAGGCCATTAACCCTAGTTCGCTTAAACACCTCCGCCGGTTACTTGAAACCCGTATTTCTGTTTGACTGAGGCGATCGGTAGATGGATTTAAGCACGTCAACCGGATCCTCCGACAACTCGCAACGGGCAAAGCAATCACGAAAAGGAAACCAAGAACAAGTTAGATTATATTTTCACCTACGCCGAAAGCAATCACTCACATCCCCACTCACCGGCTATTTAGTAAAAAGCGGACACATCCAGTCGGCTCCGGGTCATCCGTTACCTCCGCCATTACCCGACACCCGCAACTGGACTCCTTCCATCGCTTTATGGAAGAGGGGTCCGTCACAAGGGGCTGTGTGTCCCCACGGACAAAAGTAATACCACCCAACCTCCTCCTCCTTGTCCTTCTTCCCGGTAGTTTCAGTGGGCGATATAGGTCCGGAACACGTGAAGGGCATCTCCAACCCCAACGAATGCACGAACCACGGTACATGCTCCCCACCATCTCGACTCACCCGTTCGGAGCCACGAGTGAGAGCTAGCCCATAAGCCGGAGAATCCGTCGGAAGAAGGGATGCGAGGCGCACATGACCCACCCACAGCGCATTTAAGTGTGGTGTGCAACCCCTCCTCGAAACACGTGCTCGTTCATTTGCCTCGGGAAGTATGAGTTCAATGTCCCTGTGCACCCCTGTCATCGCTCCATCAACGACACCAAGTCCCCTTCCACCATTATCGAGGGACATCCATCATGATCCACCTAATTGGATCGGCGCCTTAAACGGGTTTGTTCCTCTACTACCCACAGGCGAAGGATACATTCATCACCTCGCTCTGTCGATCCACAAACGCCTCAAAAATAGGCATCACCGCGGCCATTTCGGGTGAGACGGGTCGGGACCTTCCGTCCTCAACACGACCGTAAGCATCGTTATCACCAAACTCCACGGACATTGTCAAAATTAAAACAAAATCAATAAGTAAAGGGCTCTAGATAGAGGGTTTACCTAAACCTAACTCTTCGCACGGAAGCGGAGATGGGAACAAAGCAATGGAAATCTACTTTGAAGTTTAGAAATACACCGCAAATCTCTCGAAAAGCGCAAAGGATAAAATTATAACCCCCCCACACCTATTTATAACCAAATGCGAATGATTTCACACCGTTGGATCTACCAGAATTTCATCCGTATCGTCCGACGATATCGGTCCATCTCGCCTTGAATCAGAAAAGACGCGATGAACCATTTCAATGAACGCCTGCGATGCGGGCATGCTCACCACGCGCGCGTCATTCCTCGATACCATCAAGCCCCCATAATTAAACACCATCATTACCCGCGGCCGTCTTTTCACCATACCCAAAAAGGACGTGCGTCAGGCTACCCAATCAATCTATAACGCGTAGATTGAACCATTAATTGCCCTGCAGCAGGCATCTTCCTCTCCCAACCTGGGACTCGGCATTTTCTCCTCCCCACTTGGGGCTCGGAGCCTAGGCCTTTCCCAACCTGGGACTCGGCATTTTCGCCTTCCCAACTTGGGACTCGGCATTTTCTCCTCCCCACTGGGGCTCGGAGTTTGAAGCCCTTCCCAACCCGGGACTCGGATTTCGCCTTCCCAACTTGGGACTCGGCATTTCTCCTTCCCCACTTGGGGACTCGTTGCTTTCGCCTCCCACTGGGGCTCGGAGCCTAGGCCTCCCAACTGGGACTCGGCATTTTCGCATTCCCAACGTGAGACTCGGCATTTTCTCCTCCCTACTGGGGCTCGGAGCTCAGGCTCTCCCAACCACAGGACTCGGCATTTTCGCCTTCCCAACGTGAGACTCGGCATTTTCTCCTCCCTACTTGGGGCTCCTGAGCCCAGGCCTTTCCCAACCTAGGACTCGGCATTTTCGCCTTCCCAACCTCGGGACTCGGCATTTCGCCTTCCCAACTTGGGACTCGGCATTTTCTCCTCCCCACTGGGGCTCGGAGCTCAGGCCTTTCCCAACCTGGGACTCGGCATTTTCGCTTTCCCAACTTGGGACTCGGCATTTCGCCTTCCCAACTTGGGGCCTTGAGCCCAGGCCTCCCAACCCAGACTCGGCATTTTCGCCTTCCCAACTTGGGGCTCGGAGCCTCAGGCCTCCCAACCCGGGACTCGACATTTCGCCTTCCCAACTTGGGACTCGGCATTTTCTCCTCTCCCACTTGGGGACTCGGCTCTTCGCCTCCCCAACTTGGGACTCGGCATCCCGACTTGGGACCAACATCGTCAAGGCCCGCCACCCACATAAATGAACGTCCCCGTGCCTTGTGGGACTTAAATCTCTACCTCAAACTTTAAAGAAAACATCCAAGTCCAAAGATCCCACATGAATGATGATTCGAACTTGGGGACTATTATTACGCACCAATCCTACACGGCGGCCCGTGAGCGCCCACGCAGTATTAGCCATCCTACTGGCGGCCCGTAGCACCCACGCAGCATTAGCCATCCTACCGGCAGCCCGTAGCACCACGCGGAGTTTTGGACCGACCCCAACCTTTCTCCGGCGGTGCGGGCGACGACCGATCCTTCTCTCAGGAGGTCTCACGCCAATGAGACAGTCATGCGAGGCTCGTGGGTGGAGCGGCCTAATTGGCCGACCACGGTTGCGTGCCCAGAAAGCCTCACCGTAACTCAACCATGACAAGAGTGATGGGATGACAATGCCAAGGGCGGCTTGTCATGGTCATAGCCCCTTAGTTTGCGGTGAAAATGACTTTCCCATTAATGCTAACGACGTGACACCAAGGATGTGACTTGAGAACCCCTAAGATAGGGCCACGTGTCGCACATAAAGAGGAACCGTTCCCATTGAATTTGTCTATAAATACCAAACTCACTTCACAAGACAAGGATGTTGAAATTATTATAATCATCATACATATAACAAGTCCTCCTTTCTAATTGCTTCAAGTGTTACAATCACGGAAATTTGTTGCCCTCGGGCTTTCATCTCTCGCTTTAAGAGTGTTTTTACCTTTTATATTCCTTCTAATCTTTCTTCCATCCGGACGGGAGGTTATCTACGTGGTTGAATAAACCACGTGGCAGTCTTAGTGAAAGGAAAACACACGTGGGCATAGGTAGCGTGGGGATCCTGTTGGCAACCATTTTTGGGGGTCAACATATACTTAAAAGGATCTCTCTGATTCTCTCTAATATTTTCTATAAGAAGCCCAATAAGGATGGGCCTTCTTAAAAGAGTTCTTAAGTCCAACCACGAAGGAAGACTTTAATCATCCTCAATGGACCTACCCATTCTGAAACCAAGTTTAATGAGAGAATTGGTTCAATATACACTATAAAATATAGAGTAAATTCAAAGTCGGTCATTGTTTTGGTACTTATAAACTCTAAAGTCATATGGTCAAAATTTAATTCAATTAAATCATATTTTATAGCTAAAAGATCAACATACCCTTAATTGTAAAAAAATGCTAATTGTGATACTGTTTTGTTTTGTCGTGATACTATTTTGTTTTGTCGTGATACTCTTTCGATCTATGATTGATAATGTTGAACAGTTTATTTAAATACAAGTCATTAGAGAATCTGAATATATTTTATGCAGAAAATATGGTCATATCGAAAACTCCAACATGGTCATATCGAAAAGTTCAAGGTTTTAAGCTGATTCGTGAATCTCAAAGTAAGCCATGAATTAGATATTGTTGAAATTTTAATATTTTAGGATCTAATCGATTAGTTGGTCCATCAATGGCAGAAGACCAATCAAGAATTGTGAGTGTTAATAAAAAAGGATCAAGTTCAAAGGATATTCAACAAGAGAAAGATGAATGGTGGCTTTAATAAAGATACATTTATCCGTGATACTGTTTTAGGAGATGTATGATACCGTTTTGAAAAAAAAAATTAAAGATTGCCATTTTAAACTAAAGAGACGACTTCAAACGGGTAAAACCCATCATACACAGTGGCAAAGCGACTGGTCTTGACCGTTCCGAAAACATATTATAATAAAAATTACGAGCACGTGTCACGAATTTTATGTTCATTTCTATTGTGATACTGTTTTACGTGATATTGTTTTGCATAATACAGTTTTGCATAATACAATATCAAACAACACACATGACTAATTAAACAATATCAAAGATAAAAACATGGTATCAAAAATAAAACTCATTCTACATAGATTCAAACAGTATAATAGATTAAAACAGTATCAAAATTACTAAAGTACATTATCTAAATAAAATATTATTATAGATTAAAACAGTATCATAGATAAAACGAAGACATTCAAACAAGATCACGGTTCAAACTTTACAATAATTAAACGAAGATCAAAGAGAAAAAAGCGGTAAGATCATAAATAAAATCTATTCCACATAGATTCAAATAGTATCATGGAATAAAATAGTATCATAGATTCAAAACAGTATCAAAATATACTAATGCACATTACCTAAATAAAATAATATCATGGATAAAAAGCGATTATCATGTATTAAAACTAAGACATTCAAACCGTATCGAAAATATACTAAGATCAAATATACTAATGCAAAGTCCTAAACAAAAAAGCGAGTATCATGGATTAAAACAAGATCATAAACAAAACTAAGACATTCAAACAAGATCACATGTTCAAACATTGCCATAATTAAACAGTATCAAAGATAAAAGCATAGTATTATAAATAAAATCCATTTCACATATATTAAAACAGTATCATGTATTAAAACAGTATCATAGACAAAACTAAGATATTCAAAACGATTATCACATGTTCAAACTTTGTGTAACAAACTTTGATCAAAGATAAAAGCACGGTATCATAAATAAAATCTATTCCACATAGATTCAAACAGTATGATGGATTAAAATAGTATCAAACAAAGATTCGTGATAATTGTTTTAGAGGATGTAAGATACTGTTTTGACAAAAAAAAATTAAAGATTGTCATTTTAAACTAAAGAGACGACTTCAAACGGGTAAAATCCATCGTACGCAGTGGCTAAGCTAATCCATCGTATGCAGTGGCGAAGCTACTAGTCTTCACCGTCTTGTCGATACCATTTAGAAAATATATTATAATAAAAATTTCGAGCACGATATCTGAATTCTATACCCATTTACATTTGTGATTGTTTTTTTGTATCATTGTTTTGTATAATACAGTAATAAAAAACACAACATGACTAAACATTAGATGGTGAAACATTCAAGCTCCTATTTACTGCAATTAGATGGTGGAGCATTCAAGCTTTTATTTACATAAGATGGTTGAGTATTCAAGCTCATATTCTGATATTCAAGCTCATATTTACAAAGATTCTATGCCCATTTCATTGTGATATTGTTTTTACGTGATCTTGTTTTGTATAATATAGTATCAAACAACTTTCATGACTAATTAACAACACAAAGAAATAATCTAATGGCCAACTTAATACAATATCAAGTTGCTATTCTATAATACAATATTAAACTGTTTTTTATAATACAATATCAAGCAGCAAATCATGGTCACAACTAATATAATGATATTATATTCTATGATACTGTTTTCTATAATACATTATCATCCCTATATAAATTCTTCAAACAAATCATCTTTATAAATACTCTAGCACGGTGACAACTCTAGTTCAACATTTGATCTACATATTATTGCACTTAACTGTGGAACAAGATAGGTCATCACCCAATCTTCTTGTTCTAAGAAGCAAATGCACAACAATCCCACAACAAGTACTGCACTTGAGCCAACAAGTGAAACAACATGCAAATAAGCATAACTCTTTCTTAGAATTCATGTCCCTTGAACACATAGCCAACTCAATCCCAGCAAACAACAAAAGAACCCCTAAAACCCCAACTGAAAATTGATCCAAAATATTCACCAAAGAACTGCCTAAAATCAATCTCAAAACCAGTTTAGCTACACCAAGAAGTGCCACATACCCCCACTCCCCCCACCAAATTTGTATTTTCTGGTTAGCCCTCTAGCGTCATGGCAGCACAACGTTGCACCCGATTAAGTTCATTTCTCAAACACGGACGTTGCTAAAACATCATTTTTTGGTAAAGATCTGTTGACAATTTACATACAGCAATGACTAATTTTAGGATTAATAAAGGATGTTGTGGAATAGTCTTTTCATCAAATTCTTCATTCTTTCCATGAATGCTTAGATATCTTTACAATTTCAATAGCAGATGGCCTAGATTTTATTATAAGAAATTAAAAAGTGACATTGCGCACAGAGAAGCATTCGCCGAAGGTCACCGGAGGTGGAGGAGGTTGTCACCGGAGGTCGAGGAGGTTTGTGGAATTGGAAGATTATGCCAATGGAAAATATGGTTAAAAATGGTGATTTTTGAATTAATTTAAAATATTGCTGTAAAGTATGATTTAATCAAAATTTAAAAAAAAGTTTTGACCTAATTTGAAATAAGTCATGTGGAGATGACTTATTGGCAATTTTTTCTAAAATATAAAATAATTTTAAAAAATACTATTTAACTTTTTAAATTTTAAAATACTGTTTTTATTTTTATAACACTTTGTTACATTTGTTGCGCTTGTTATATTTCTTATAAAAAATCTATATCACATTTGTTATATTTAAAATCTAAAATATTAAAAGTAATTATAAATCATGTGGCAAAATTATCATTTTAATGAGTTTGCCAATATCCAATTGGCCCAAATCTTATGGGCCCATATGATATGCAAATAAGGGTAATGACCATGGGAGGAGAGGAATTACCCATGCAAATAATTGACCCGTGTTGATGTGTTATAGACAAATGTTATACTTTATATTCCTCCCACCATGGGAGGATATCATTACCCCATGCAAATGACCCCTCTCGGTGTTTCCATGTTATAGTGAAAGATTATTTATAGTATAAGAAATGATCTCATCCACTTAGTGAGTGAGATTATTTTGTCCACTGGACAAGCGTCCAGTTAATTTAAGTGTTTGACTTTAATATCAAACACTTTTTAATTAGCCAATGCCCATTGGACAAGTGTATAGTGGGCAAAATAATCTCCTCCACTAGATGGAATAAATCATTTCCCACTATACTATAGATAGATTGATTCAATTCTCCTAATATTCTACATTCATAATTTTTCCACTCGAATTTGTTTAATTATTTATTTTTTTTATATAAAAACAAAAACCGAGACAATTGGTGAGTCAATGAAGCGCCTCGCCCCATGAATTTGTCGAGTCGCGGGCGAGTCGGCCCCGCCTTTATTGATATCCCTAGTAACATTATACACTCATGAGTTTGACTTAAGCATGGAGTAAAATAAAATACCTCATATTCTTTGTTGTAGATATTGCATGAACAGGCCCGGTTTTGGATCGAGGTGAGTGAGGTGATTACTTCATGCCCAAAACCAAAGGGGGCCTATTTTATAAAAAAATATAAAAAATAAAAAATAAAATATAATAAAAATTTAAGCATAACACTTAAAGCCCAAAGGCCAAAATTCAAAACAAAAGTAAAGTTTGAAAAAATTAAACAAATCAAGTCCAATATTGGCCCACAAAGCCAAGCCCAACAAAAAAAAATCTCTTTTCTTATTTCATATCACAGATTCACAGCAGAGGCACATTAGCAACAGCGATTCTCCATTCTTCATTGTCCGTCCATTGTTTGTAATTTGTCCAAGTTGAATATTATCTTTCTCCTCTATCTCGTTCTCTATTTCGGCTCGGTCATGTAAGCAGGTACTACTTTTTTTTTTTTTAGTTTTTCTTAATCTTTCTTAATAGGTATTGAATAATGACTAATATATGTAAGAAATTACTTAAATTAGCAGAAAGATAAAGAAAATAAATATTTTACTGGTATTTTTTTTCTTAATTTCTCCATTTTTGACTGTCCACTAAATATGATTTTTTTAAATTTCTGCATTATTTAGATTTTTGAAACGAGCCCGAACTAAATTAATTACAAGAACAAAGCTTTAGCCTTTAGGATGTGTACTTAATTCATTGACACATTTACTTAAAGTTGCTAAATGCTGTACTGAAAAACCAACTTAAAGTTGTATTGAATGCAGAATGCTGAATTTGTACACCAACCAATGTCACTTGAATGCTGAATTCAAAACTCTAAATTCTTAGATTATTTAGAACTCTAAATTCTTAGATTATGTGACATAGATCAAATATTCCAAATGCTATTTTAATTCGTTAACTGCTTTTATATGACTTGGGATACAATTATTCTAGATACTATTTTAATTCATTATATGCTTCTATGATTTAAAATTTTTAATTTCATCTCAAATTTTGATTTAATTTTAGGTTTAAAACCTCCAAGAAGAAGTTGGTTTTTCACATTTGTCATTTCATAATTGTCTCTCAAATCTCACTCTCAAGTAAGCAATGGCTGTCCCTCATTTATTTATTGACTTATTAAAATAGTTGAAGCCTTGCCGACTTATACGTGATTGAGGCCTTGTCAGCTTATATGATTGTGGCATTGTCCACTTTAATTTTGAGATTATTGACATATTTTATTATTTTTTTAGACTAATCATGCCTTCTAAATATGAGTTTGGAGCTAAAAAAAAAACGAAAAGGAAATTTCAGAACACAATTTGGGGGTCCATTGGGGGCGCAATTTCTGGACTTCGTCTCAGGTCTCGAAAATGTCAGAACCAACCCTACGCGTGAAACACATATGCACGGATAAGATATACCATTTTTTGGAAATAACACTCAAAATTTGTTAAAAGTTCAAAGAGAGATGTACTTTTTCTATTTTTTATTTTTATGCCCCAATCTCCCGTGCCTTTTGGCTTTTGGTATATTTTGGATCAATTGTGCTAGAAAAGCGTCTCAATTATGGAGACCTTTTCACTTGGCTTTACTTACTAATTTTAATTTTATCATTGAACTTTATTTTTTAAAATCTAAAAGTTACAATTGCAAATTTCTTGAACAAACTTGACACCATTAGGACTCAAGCATAAACATGAGCTCCCACTCTATCCAGGGACGTCAAAATTTTCACGAAAACCATCTAGCTAGTCAAAAGGCATGGGAAGCCACAATGCCTGCAGGTGACCCATTAAGCCATCAAACTTCAAGAGAAATGCTCAAGAGGCCAAGATGCCTGTTGGTGAACAATTAACCCTTCCAACATCCAGAACTAAGATATGTAACCCAGTGGCGCTTGTTGGTGACCAACTCAGCCTTTGCACGTCAATCAAATGAGGCCCAAGAGGCTGTGATGCCTATTGGCAACTGACCTAGCCTCCATGGCCATTAATATCTCAGCCTTCAGCGCATTGAGGTCCATAATGAAGCCTCTTGGTTTCAATCATGACCTGCAACCTCAAGAATATTTATTGGTTATAAAGCGAGACAAATTAACAATCTAGACTACTCGGTATCTTAAAAGATTTATAATTAACTAGGGTGTATTAATGCACAAATGTATGCCAAATAATACTCAATTTGCTTACATTACAACATATATATGTATCCTTATATAATTTCCTGACTCAATCATTAGTGTCACTTTGTAAACATTTCTTAATTATCACCTTTTTTGTGAGCATATATGTATTATGACTCAAAGTCGAGAAACGTTAGAAGAACCCAAATACCAACCTCGCGAGTGTCCATATGCGATTTCCTCAATACCAATTTTCATATTTGGAGAATAATCATTTCATGGATGAACTACAACATTATCGATTTAGGACAATATTTATGTATAGAAATTGTGTTTATTAGTAGAATAATTAACTTTGAATTTTTGTAGAAATTCAATTTCCTTATCTATGTCGTTTTCAAGAATTCAATTGAACAAATTATTTGATTCTGAGTATATAAGGTTAATGGTTAAAAATAATAGATAAAATTTATCTTATTATGTTTTTAAGCAGAATTGATGTGGGAATACACTTTTATCTAAATAACAATTTAATCTAAAAATAAAGATAAATTTTATCTTCGAAAAGAGAATGACGAATTTTTTTTTTTTTTTATCTAAATAATAATTTACTTATTTTTTTAAAGGATAAACATATATTTTATAATATAGAATAAATCTATTTTTAAACATCCATATGTTAAGGTAATCACCACCCCACCCCACCCCCACCCCCACCCCACCCCCACTGCTCCACGTAGTTGTCAATATTACGTACCTAATATATTAAACGACCAATTATGGAAGCTACAGTACTCCATGGTCCAGGAGACATAAAAACTAAAAAGATGTCATGACAATTGACGAAGTAAATGGACGTGGGAAACCACTAGCTAATTAGTAATTATTGGTATCGTTGTGAGTTCGTGGGGATGTGGCTTACAGCCTGGAATCTCATGGAACTGGAGAAGAGAATACGTGCCACGCTGTTTGTGTCCCTGATGCTACGAACCAGGAGAAAACTTCGTGCAATTGCAATTCTTACCATTTTACTATAAATGTATTTTTAATTCAATTTTTTCATATTTCGTATTTAATATTGTATAGAATACGACTGGTATCAACATGTAGTACCATAGTGGTATTAATTATTTGTTAGTGCCATATTTTATCGTAGTTGATGTCTAGTTAGCCATATTCTATGCTTACTTACTATTTTATTTAATTCTTCCATTGATTTGAACAAAATTATATTAAAAGAATTTTAATTATGTCAACAAATAATAAAATAAATTTTTGTTTTCTATCTAACTCGTATTTTTTATTAAGTTAATTGATTCACTTATCATTTATATAATTATGAGAGGTATTCAAATATTTTTACAAATTCTAATTCATGAATTCTAAATTAATTTTTAAAAAATCTTATTTCGCCATAGATATTACATAAGAAGGTTATTAAAACACTGATAAATATATAGACGCCATGATTCATAAATCGATTCATAAACTTAATAATGTTTAGAAATATTAAATAATTGTTTGTAAAGTTTGATTTTAATACTATAATAAATTAAATATCATTTTGTTCGGGGTAATGTTTGGATGTGACAAAGTTTTGAATGCTAAAATCTCTTTTTCTTTAACAACCTCATATCAGTTCTTAATTATTAGGAAAGATAAATACAAATAGTGATAATAAATTATTTTATTATTAATAACACATTTAATTAATTAGTTGGATTTTAATTTATTGATTAAAATAATACCTGATTCTTCAAAAAATAAATTGTTAATCTGATTTGTCAAAATAATATATAAAAGTAGTGTTAAACTTAATTATCTCTTATAATTAATGGTTGTATACATAAAATAAAACTAACGAATTATATGTGCAGTTAGAATTGAATCAATCCAAAACCATTTGACTCTGGGTTCTCTGTATGTTTTAGAGAAAAGCATAAATATGTAAATTGTGTAAATTTTCTTATGAGTGATCACAATTTTTATTTGTTACACCACATTTTTCAGTATTTTTTTATTTACTAATATGACCATAAGTAAAATCACATAAATAAGCACACTTTTAAACTTTTACTAGTATTTTTTAATTTAGCTGGGTTGGTTTCGGAGGAGGATTTAGGGGGCGTATTCAATTAAAAATTGATAAAATTTTTATGAAGTTTAAAAATTTAGGTGTGTATAATTCAAACATTTCAAAGTCCATAAAATTTTTATAAAGTCATTATCAGACTTTTTAAAATCCTACGAAATTCAGAAGTATTCAAAATGTCAACAACATTTTTGTTTTTGTTTTAACAAACTGTAGAGTCAAGATTAATATTATTCTCTTTCTTAAATGTAGTTTTTTTTTTCTCTTCAATAAATTCTTCTAACTATTTTTTTTTCCATTTCTTCTTATTCCTTTTACGAACTATTTAACCATGATTAATTACCAATTTTTTTATGAAAAAAAATATTTTTATTTTTAGCTCCAGTTATTTTTTTTTTCTTTTCAATATTCTTCTAAACATTTTCCTATTTTCCTATTTTTCCTTCTATGAACCTTTAAAGTTTAAAGACGATGTGATTTTTTTATTCAATATTTCCATAACCATTTTTTTATCTTTTTTTTTCATCGTTTTTTCTATTTTTCATTAAAAATAAGATAAATTTATAATTAAATTCTTATATAATTGTTTATTATAATTTATTAATAAATTCATCAAGTAAAATTTAATTTTTTGTTACTATATTTTTTATTTTCATTTTCATTCATGTTTTTTCCATTTATCTTGATGATCATGATTACATTTTTTTCCTTCGTAAATTGGTGCATTGGTTATTTTTTTATGCAATTGTGATAATTAACAATGATATGTTACTAACAAATTATTAAATATAAAAAAAGAGATTATGAATTGGATAAATTTTTTTGTTAGAAAATATTTTTATAAAGATTTGCATGCCATAATTTTTTTTGAATTTATTCACAAGCCATATGAAAGTTTATAGTTTTACCAAAAATAAAAAAGAGAGTGAGTTAATAATAAATAATTTATGTCATTAATTTTTGACGTAGTTTACTTGCAGTAATTAAATAAAATATTTTTTTATGAATTTAATAATATTAATATAATTACATAAATTATTAGTAAAGTTTTCTCCTATAGCAATTTTTTTAATTGTGAGATATTAAATTTTTATATTCAAAATTTTTAATTGAAAAAATAAAGTCTACAAAAGTCCATAAAAATGTGAAATATATGGAAATCTTTCAAAATAAAATTTATAAAACTCCATAAAAGTCTGTAGGAGTCTTTTAAGATCAATAAAATTAATAAAATCCATCAAAATCAGTCATTTCAAAAATGTCAATAAAATCTTTAAAAGTCTAGATTTAATATTCTCCTTAGATTGTCTACAAACACCCACAAAGAGGACTTAAATGGAATAGAGGTCGTTAAGACTATTAAGAATAAATTGGTAGATAGAAAAGTCCGACGAGTCAGATAGCGAGTTTGTGAAGAGGTGTGGTGTATCATATTTTTTGTTTTTGTTTTTAATTGAATTAGGGTTATATTTGTAAATAATTATAGTGTATTTATCAATAATATATGGGTGGTTATATTCACACCACATTTTATTATAAATACACTACATTTTAATTGCATAAAAAGTATTTTAACTTTTATTTATTATCACATTTATGTCCTCAACTTTTTTTTAATCAAATTCTTATATTTAACATTCTATTAATTTACACATATTGTTCCTACTAACGATTTTCGTCTAAAAATTCTATTAGCGTGTTTTAAAATAAAGGACAAATATTTAATTGAAATTTTGTATTTTTTATTTATTTTACTTATTTAAAAATACGAAGGGAAAATGACTCTTTTTGTTCATTTTTAATGAATTTTTTGGACGAAAATCGTTATTAGAGACAATATGTATTGATTAAAGGAAGGTTGATGATACAAATACGATAAAAAAAATATTAGGGACATAAATATAATAATAAGTAAATGTTATAGACATTTTATGCAATTTAAATTTGGTGCACTTATAAATAAAATATGGTGTGAATATATTTAGCCACAATATATTTTAATTAGTGTGTAATAATAAAGTGGCATAACAAACAAAAATTGTAGCAGCAATATAATTACCCTTTTTTATTTATTTCTCATGCTTTCTTTTCAGGCGATAAGAAAATTGATTATACACATTGATTCATAAAAAAAAAATTATATTTTAGTGTTATATAAATATAGAACTTAATTAAAATTTGATTTTGTATGTACAACATAAGGGCAGAAAAAATCCATTAAATTCATTCTTAATTCTAAGAAACACAACTAGTCTATCGAATTGTTAGAAACGACGTTTAACTTCGAAGAGAACGAAAATATCTTCAATAAGTTAATCTTTTAATGAAATTGATTCGAATTGACTAGTTTAGTCTAGTCGACTCAATTTATTCAAAATAAAAATTTTCACCCCTAAGTTGACTTAAATAATATAATTAATTAAAAATAATAATTAATTTTTTTATGAATACTATCTAATAAGATTAATTTAATTTTTGATCGACTCAATTACTCATCTAACTTTAATTTATAATAATAAGTTCAATTAACTTCAATTTATTATACAACTACCAAACTACCGTATTAGACAAGCACAAATGGTTCTAAATTTGAATTTGTCTTCACAAAATATCGAATTTGGAATGACGGCAAATTCCGATTCTGCCGCCCCACCGCCAAGCCCAAAAATCCACCGCCCAATTCACAACAGGCCCAGATTAGCTGGTTCATCCTTTTCATTGACATTAACGTCACACATCATGCGTGTCCACGTAGGATATAAATAAACTAATAAATTCAAAATATTTTAACAAGCATCTCTCTCTCTCTCTCATTTTTTTTTTTAATTAATGTTGTCTAATTTATAATTAAGAAACTTTAAAAACATATTTTGACACATTAAGCGTATATATTGATAGTGCTAAAATTATTTTTTAAATATTTATAAATAATGAGCCTATTAAATATGTAAATAATAAGTAGTAGTAAGTTGTAGATTTTACGAAATATGTAAATAAACAATATGTTTAACTATTTTGACTACCTTAAATTATAATTTATATTTTGACAAATATGTTCTAAATTAAATATTGATTAACCTAATAATAAGATGTGTACATTTATTGTCAGTATTGAACATACCAAAATATGCTATAATAATACATAAAGAGTCTGTTTGGCATATAGTCAATGGTTAAAGATGAAAAATAAGATTTGTTTTATTCTGTTTGGACAAAATTGATGTCAAGATAAATGTTTATCCAGATAATAATTCAAATGAAAAATGAAGATAAGTTGTTCTCGAAAATAGGAAAACAAATTTTTATATCCGAATAATGATTCACTCATTTTTTTTTATAAAAGATTTAACGTCTCATTTATAATATAAAACAATTTTATTTTTGAACATAATACCCTAGAATAATCATTACACCCCTGCCGCCATCGCTCCCTCACCACTATCCCCCGCCATCATCCACCACCACTATCTCTCTGCCACTACCACTACCGCCGCATGCCGCCACCGCCACCACCACAACCACCACTCTCCGCCGTTCCACCTTTCTTTTTTCTCTCTCATTTTGTTGATTAATTTAATATTATTTTTAATTAAATATAACGGTAGAATTGTGTTTTAAGAAAAGTTGACTTTTTAAGAGTGTGTCTTTTCATTCTTGTACTTAGTAACTTTTATACAAACTAGTATGTAAAACGTGCAACTTGCACGTGATTTAATAATTGTATTGCAAGATATATATTTTTCAAATATTTAAATAATTATAACTTAATTTAATATTGCATTAAAATACAAAATCGACATTAAAAATCTGAAGAAAATATAATATTTATTATTGTATTCAAACAAAGTACTTTCTACAATTGTATAGCCAATATTGAACATCTATTTTTTAATTTTTGTAATATAGTTAAATAATGTTAATTAAAGAGCACAAACAAAAAAATAAAAATAAAAAACAGTGTACATAAGTTCTTAAATATATCGAGCACTCAAATTCATTGAATTTTCTTTCTTTATCAGATGACAAATGACTTATAACAAATATTGTAATTTAATATATCTCTCTAACTATGAAGAAGTTTTAACCCAAAATATCACATACAATTTGGACTTGTAGCACCTTAAATTGAGTAGATTTATCAATTAGTATATAAAAGAAAACAAAATAACATTTACATTAGAAATTGACAAAATTAAACATTATCATTTGCACAATTCAGTGCCCAGATGTCTTCATATGAACTTATCCAAATTGTAATAGAGAAATAAAGTAATATTATCAAAACTAAATATTATAGCGATTTAAGCGTCTTATTTACGTTGGAGCATAAATTGTTAAGAAAAATTAGTTTAAGCAAAATAGATAACAATTCAATTCAAAAGCATAAAAAGAAATAATAGAAATAAGATACATATCAATAGTGGATTGAAACCATTATTGAAGTTAGCTCACAAAATTTTTTTCTTCTATAAAATCTGAAGCCGCAAGTCAATTAGATATGTAAACAATGTACAAACACTCATGAACATGCATAATAACAAAAAAATTCACCGTAACTTTTATAATCCAATGCAAATTATTTTTTTTTTGAAAAAAGAAGAGTATTGAGGGATGATTATTTATATTAACTAACAAAAACCATAATCATAAATATAAGTCTTCAAATGAAGTATTTGTGGACATCACAAACTACATAATTACCTTCAAATAAAATAACTTTAAACTTTAAATTCGACCTTAAATAAGTTGAATAAATTGTTGGTGGAATGTCAATTACTATTAATTTCATAATCGACCAAATCCGTTCTCACAATTCAAATAAAATATTTTCAAAATCAAGTAATTCAATATAATAAATGAAGATTTAACATTTTCAACTTCTAAAGAATATATGTGATTATAAATGTTAAATTAAGAGTTCAATTATAATATTAACTCAAAGACAATTTAAGAAATATAATATATTAATGATGACATATTTGTCCAAAAATATTTCTCCATTTAAACTCCTTTTAGATTAGTATAGACCAAATTTGTTCTCACAATTCAAAGAAAATATTTTCAAAATTCCAGTAATTCAATATAATAAATGGAGATTTATCATTTTCAACTTCTAAGGACTATATGTGATTATGAATGTTAAATGAGAAGTTGAATTATAATATTAATTGAAGGACAATTTAGAAATATAAAATATTAATGAGAGCATATTTGTCAAAAATTTTTCTTCCTTTAAGCCCTTTTAAATTAGTATATATAGAATAAATATAGGTAAATAATAATTTTTTCCATAAATCAAACTAGTATAATTTATTACATATAAACTCACACGAGTTAGTATAGAATGAGAACATAATATTGTTTTTTACAAATATGTATAATCGTTAATTAACATTTTACTCTAACTCTATGACAAAAAGGGAAAAAGATATTAGTAATAATACTTATAGATTATACTAGGGTAAATAGCACAAAACGTCCCTAGCTATTGAGGGTATTATGGAAAATGTCCCTACCTTCAAAATTTTGGCATTTTCACCAATACCTCTTTGGATTTCTGCGCAAAACGTCCTTGGGTCCAAAAATCGACCATTAACATAGGGGTAAATTAGTCCAACCACTTTTTCACATATATATTACTTCTTTTTTAAAATTGGGGGCTTTCCATGCAATTTCCAAAATTGCATGGCGAGCCCCGATTCCAAATCTGAAAAGTGAAACTAGTGGAAATCATGGCCCTTTCTTCGTTGTTCGACGACGAACGGCGGTGGGGCACGGTGTAAGACACCGCGCGACCACCGCCAAGAGATCTGTTGGCGGTGATGACGACGTCGCCTTGCAGAGCAGGGGCGGAAGAAGCGGCGCCTATCAAAAGAATGTAAGACGATCGATGTCCATCAAAGAAGATCTCGCAGATTGAAGAATTGATTATGCGCCTTTCTACTTAAATTCAAAGAGTTGATTGATGAGTTTGTGAAGACGACCGATCCTATAGACCTTATCGTCATTTTCGGGATCGGGTGAGATTACATAGGTGGCGAGATGCCATTGCTTGTTGGGCATTTCTCGACTTTGTAAACAAGTTCAACGCTCTGTATTCCTAGTAGTGCTAAGAAAAATAAGACAACCATGGGGACTCATGCAAGTGACTTAGGAGAAAGGAGAGTCAATGTGTGCATATATTTTACATTTCAACAGGGTGAGTTTGGATATTAAAGATTTACAAATGTCCTCGGTTGGCATGGCGTGCTTAGGGATCGAGGAACCACATGTATAAAGCAAGCATGTCTAAAACAAAACCCGAATTGATGGTGGAGCTCCTTAGAAGAGGAAAAGAGAACATATATTAAGAAGAAGTGTCAAGGCAACACATAACACCCATGAGGGGCATGAAGAAGGTTATCGAAAAAGGAACCATGTAGAATTTGCTACAAATAGACCAATGACGATCGACACCTCGTCGATTAGAGATATGGACCAAAAATCAAAATGGTGTACATGATATCTCTTATCAACTTCGTGCTCCATTATCTCGCAATATTGCAAGAAATGAGTAACTTAAGAGATGTTCATGGTCGAAAAAATTGAGGTCGATCCTTTTATTCATGACCATTGGTGCGTTTGGAAATTTTGGGACTGGGGCGGTTTGAGAATGTATTTTCAACGTTTAATTTGTATGTTAGTATTTTAAGCATCAATTTCACGCACCCAATTTTGTTTCCAGATTTAGATATATGTTTATCGTGATTCGTAGTATGGATCTTTATTTTGGGTGAAAGGTTTTAATTTAATTTGGTTTCATTCTTTATTAGATACGAATTTGGGGACAGGGGCCCCGCCATACAATTTTGGAAATTGCATGGAAAGCTCCCAATTTTAAAAAGTAATAATATATATGTGAAAAAAGTGGTTGGACTAATTTACCCCTATGTTAATGGTCGATTTTTGGGTGAAGGACGTTTCTTGCAGAAATCCAAAGAGGTAATGGTGAAAATGCCAAAATTTTGAAGGTAGGGACGTTTTCCACAATACCCTCATACCCATTATACTGTACAATGACAATTAACAAGATAGTGTTAATAATATTATTAGTCTTAGGAAAATTTCACCTCGCTCCCAATCTTTTAAAAATAGTGCAAGTAAAGACTCCAAGTTATACCAAATAGAGCACTTGAGTCCCTACCCTTTAACATTGTAGCCATCGAACCAATTAATGTCTAATTACTCCATCACACCTTAGATTGTTTCACAATTCGCCTTTTGAGTTCCTTTAGTTGCGAGTTACATCATGCTCTTTATTTTCAGGTTAGTGTGTTGGATTATAGAATTACAAATGTCTATTTGATTGTTTGAAAAATGATATTGTGCGTTAAAATGATTATTATGTTCTTATTTTGACGGGTGAAAGTTTGTGAGTAAGTTTAGAAGATTAGAAAAACTGTATTTTTATTGTTATTTTTTTTTAATTTGTTTTTTATTTGTCTATCATTTTTTAAATGCCAATAAGGAGTATTAGTATTTCAAGACATAGCTGACTTTTTAATGGTCAGTCAAATACAAGATTTTTGTTGTGTGTAGGTGAGAATGCTACATCATTAAAAGATTGAGAAATGAGAATTAAATGTTCGAATACCAACTTACACAACTTATCGAAGGGTAAGGAGTGGAGGTGAAATTGTCCGATGCTCTAATAAGCGCTAAAAAGGAGCCGGGGCTGGGGGTGGGTTCGATTACGCCTAAATCGCGGCAACGTCACACTCCGATGCCCGAGAAATTGAAACTGTAGGCGTAAGCCACGCTCTCCCTCCCCTCTCTCTCTCTCTCTCTCTCTCTCTCTCTCTCTCTCATCGATCCAACACAAATTTATCTGTTCAGTAATTCTTTTCCAAATTCCCAAAATTCAAAACAATTTTTTAAAAATTGAATTCTGCAATATATTGAAATTGAACGAAATAGCTGGTTATATTGATAACACAAAAACAGAGCAAACAACCAGGGAGACTGGGAGAGGAGAAAAGAGTAAGCAAACTATTAGAATAGTTTTAGCGTTTCTATTGTTCTCAGATATGTAGAAATTCAAATTCGATCGATTTGTTAATGACAATATATATTAAATTCTTCAAAATTCGATTACTTTTGGCTTTAATTTTCAACTTTTTTAAGGTCCGATTAGCTTTTATCTGATCACCGTTTGTTGACTTTGATTTTGGATTATTGATTTCAGATTGATTGCTTGATCAGTAAAGGTTGATTGATGATCGGAATTAGAATACTTGTGTATTGAAGGAAGGGATCATTGATCAGTGAGCTTTCTGGACATTCGAATCCTCTGTATATATTGTAGAGTTATTATTTTACGGGTATATGCATTCTTCATACCTTTCTGTTTATAGGAATCGTATAATTTACTATTGAATAAAGTGTTTGATATAGAAGCTATTTGATAAAAAGGCGAAGTATATTCACTGGTTTAAAGTTGAGCCTACAGTATATTTGGTTTGGTTTATTGTATTTTCCATGGATATGCGCCCCCTATATATTTGAAATTTCGGCATCGTAGGTTACTATTTGAGCTGGTTTGGAAAGAAGTTGGAAATTTCTGCATCGGAAATTTTGTTAAACTACTAGATAATTGGAGACTACAGGAGTTCTATTGGAACGTCCATTTGGGTTAATTTTGAGAGATGAAGAGAATTTAGGTATTTGACAAGGCGTGAAAAACCACTCTAATGCAGCTAAACAGATCCAAGAATCTAGCTGAAACAATGACTGGCGAGGCGTCTGGTCCTTCTAGTCAATGGGCCCAGCAAGATTTGTCCTCTAGCCTTTCAATTAATGGGGTGACAGTTTGGAAAAATGTAAATAACAATGTATCTGTACAGACAGGTGAGGAGTTTTCGATGGAATTTCTTCAGGATCGTGCTACTTCAAGAGTTGTTCCTGCCGTGCATGGCGCTGCTCTGAACTACGAGAAGAGGGTTGGTGTTCCTGAAACTCAGAATCACCAAATACGTTATGAGGACATTGCAAGAGTTCTTGGATTGAGAAGAATGGATTCAGAGTGTGGTTCTGATGTCACTGAATTTGCCTCTGCAAAAGGGTCCACTACAGAGATTGAGAATGGGGTTTATGTTAATAATGATGCTATATATTGTAAAGATGATGGTGCTAATGGACATGTGCCAAGAAAGTCTACTAGTGTAGTGTGTAATGATCAGGCCAGTTCGATGCAATGTGCTCCAGTGTTAACTAAATCTGAGTCCTCTAAATCCTTAGGTTCTTCTGCATTAAATGTTTCTGATGGTTCTCAATCTGGAAAAGTAAAGATTTTATGCAGTTTCGGTGGTACAGTATTGCCTCGACCTGGTGATGGGAAACTCAGATATGTAGGGGGACAGACGCGCATTATATCAATACGGAAGAATCTTTCATGGGAAGACCTAGTGAAGAAAACATTGGGAATATGCACCCAGCCTCACTCAATTAAATATCAGCTCCCAGGAGAGGATCTTGATGCACTAATATCTGTGTCTTCCAATGAGGATCTTCAGAATATGATCGAGGAATATTATGGGGTTGAAAAACTTGAGGGTTCTCAACGACTCCGCATTTTTTTGATTCCTTTGAGTGAATCTGAAAGCTCGTGTACACTTGATGCCAGATCTATTCAACAGAACGACCCTGATTATCAGTACGTTGTTGCTGTAAATGGTATTGTGGGGGTTGATCCTTGCCCCGTGAAGTACTATAGTGGGCAGCCTTCTGCTGTGGAAGTGAGCCATTCAATGCCTAATGCAGAAAGCAACCCAATCTTTAAGAAAAGCCCTACGTTCCTTCCACATCCTTTGGAAATGAAGGATGGCCCTGGTGTCCCAAATCTCACCCAGGTTTTGAATGAATCCCAGAATTTGATCAACTTCTCAAATCAATCCCCTTCTTTTACTCCTGTTCCTGTTCAACAAGGAGATATAAGGAATGATAATACAACATTGTATAAAAATATTGCATCAGGGGGCAGTACTGAAGGTCCCATTTTGTTCAGCACTGCTCAATTATCACCTCCACCTGAGAGTTCCATTTGCTATACTGCTGCGTACTATCCTACCCCTCAGTTGCCCATAAATGTGACGAATTCACTCGATCCTATTAGAAAAGATGATATCATGCAGCCAAGTGTTTCGAGTGAATCTATTTTCCAGGAAGGTCTTGTGGCTCGTCCAGGGCTCGAGCGAAATAGCAGCAACTTTGAACAAAGCTGTCATGACAGGGCAGCAATGATGGGAAGGACATTTCATTCAGAGAAGCTTCATTCTCACCCAGATAATCTAATGGGCATATTGCCAGGATGCAATGATTCAATTGGTTCTTATCATGGGATGCCTCATGCAGTTTCTGATTCCAAGCTTCAGGAACAGGGTGAGAGGTCTGCTTACGGCTCACAAGAAGGTATGAGTCTGTTGTCCCCCTTGAACTTTGCTAGACCTCAGTTATCTCCACAGAAAGTACCGGCTTCTTTGCAAGAAATGCCATTGCAATTTCAAGAGAATATTGGCCTTGTCGGACCGCAAGTTCAAAATAATGTACTGAATGTGGAGCCAACTCTCTCTAACAGAGTGACGGAACTGAAGTTTCCTCTAGGCTTGGAGTCATTAAGCAGAACCGGATCTAATCACAGGCACATTGATGATGCCAATGAAACGTATCAATCAACAAAAGAATATTTGGAAAAGCAAAGTTTCTTGTTGAAAAATCATGAGATTGAAAATGGTTGGAGTTCTGAATTAATGAACAAGCATGACACCAGCAGCCAACTGTTACACAATGTAGAGAACTCTTGTGGTAGCAAGGCACCTCTGGTTGCTATAGAGTCCATTGAAAATTTGCAAAATGTCAATTACCCAGTGTCTCTTATGGGCGTCAACTCTCCAAGACAAGATGCACAGCTCTCTAACTGTGTTATCCCTGCATCATCTGCATTGGACTCGAAACCATGTATTGATTCAACGTTGGAGCAACCCCAAAACAATCATCTGGGGAAAGCCTCATCTGGAGTCATGAGGTTCAAACCAGAAAGCAATACTTCGTGGGACAAGAACTCAGAAGTTGCCGGGGTTATACCCAATTCTAGGGAGTCTCGTGTTGCAAGCTCTCTAGGTGAAATGCTTGGTGGATTATCTAATGGTTTAGTTTCACCTGAGGCCCCTGAACATCAACCTGTTGCAGGTCCAAAGGATGTGGGTCTTGAGAAACCCAAGGTAACAGGATTAGAAGATCTGCATAACCCTACAGTTGCTGATAATGCAGGTCGAAATATGATTCTGCACAACTCCCCTTTGATGATGAATCCATCTAAGGATGCTATTTATAGGAGAGAAGTCTCTCTCCTCGATGAGGATTTGGCCAATTATGCTGATCACCAGATTGAAAAGTTGAACCATTTTGAATTTTCTAGTGAGCAGCATAAGCTGCAGGGCACTCTACTAAGTAAGAACAAGGAACAACATCAGCAGGAGACTGTCCCAATTATACAATACACGAGTTTAAATTTATCTCCTGATGCAGAATCTCGCTCTGCCACTGTCCAAGATGTAGCAGATACAGTTAATGCAGAAATTTTATCTCCTAGTGCTACTGAAGCTGAGAGCATTTTAAAGAATTCGGGTTCCGAGGTAAATTTTTTTTTACTATATTATTTTTTCTTCTCATCTATATGTAATTTTAAGCCATTGCCTGTTCTTAATGTAGGATGCCCATTCCAATGGTCATAAAGAAGAATTGATTAGTGATGCAATGATAGCTGAAATGGAAGCGGATATTTATGGTTTGCAGGTATCAGTTTAATACTTAATAATAACATAACAAAACTTGCTAGGCTATCCAACTTTAATTTTGCTGAGCTTTTATCCTTCTCTATTCAAGCAGCGAGTGGGATCATGGTTTGGGTTAGAGTAGTTATGGTTGCTTTCTGCTAATGATTACATATCATTCTAAACTTGTTCATGATATAAATATATGGCCTGATTGAATTAATTAAAGCATCAGTTTCAGCCATAAAATGGCATGATATTGGGTTTAATCTGGTATTGTCAATAAAATTCTCACATTGTTTACATGGGTAAAATTATTTCTCCCACAAGAAATGTTTGTTTTCTCTTGAACCTTTAATTTCTTTTCCTCAGTTAACAGATTACTATGGGGTTTTTTCTTTTTTTTTTTTTAAGCTGGTCAAATATATTTTTAATCCACACATTTTGTAGGACCCATGACTTACTCTCTACACATTTCACTGCTTATAAACACTATAAAGCATAAACAAACAAGCACTTAGATTATGTTGGAACATCAATTTTTTTGTTATTTTCATTTCCATTTTTAAGAGATTATATATTTAAGTAGACCATTAAAGTGTACCTACTGGAATTTTAGTTAAATATGTCCTCTAGTCTCTGCCTTTTGATAATTCAACTTTTGTTGCAGATTATAAAGAATGCTGATCTTGAAGAATTGCGCGAGTTAGGATCTGGTACATATGGAACTGTTTATCATGGGAAATGGAGAGGATCAGATGTCGCCATCAAGAGAATTAAAAAAGCATGTTTCTCTGGGAGATCATCGGAGCAAGAACGATTGGTGGGTCATTTATATATTTTCTTTCTTTGCATGTCATATTTCTTTGGGCTGCTGAGCAAAACCTGTTCAATGTAACATGCATGTAATGTTCATTATCATCCTGCCTTTGCCAGGCACACGACTTCTGGAGAGAAGCACGGATCCTGTCCAATCTCCATCACCCAAATGTTGTTGCATTTTATGGAGTTGTCCCAGATGGTGCTGGGGGAACCTTGGCAACTGTAACTGAATTTATGGCAAATGGATCACTCAGAAACGTCCTAATTAAGAAGGATAAGTAAGCAAGCTTCCACTTTATTTCTGCACTTTTCTTGTTCATAATGTAATAGGTTTCTCTGAAATGAATATTGCAGATCACTTGATCGCCGTAAAAAGCTTATAATTGCCATGGATGCAGCTTTTGGCATGGAGTACTTGCATTCAAAAAATATTGTCCATTTTGATTTGAAATGTGACAATTTGTTAGTTACTCTGAGGGATCCACAGCGACCCATATGCAAGGTACTCACGACCAATTGAAGAGTGGATATTATTGTAAATTGCATGTTAATAATATCCATTAATTGCATGTAATTTAACATGCAATTTACAATAAATTGAAAACCACAGATTGCTACACTGTGGAAGATGGGATTCACCTGGATGGATGTGATCAATCCCACTTTTGCGAGAAATCTTACATTTTCTCCAATATGAACTGGCAGTAACTAAGAAAGTTTTGGTAGGTTGGAGATTTTGGACTATCGAGAATCAAACGCAATACACTAGTATCTGGTGGTGTGAGAGGAACCCTTCCATGGATGGCGCCAGAACTATTGAATGGAAGCACTAGCCGGGTGTCAGAAAAGGTAAAAAAACTAATAAAATTATCTTCCATGGTATCTTACTGATCTAAGTCAATCAATCATGGTATAAAGAACCAGAAATATGATATGGCTTTTGACAGGTTGATGTATTTTCATTTGGCATAGCATTGTGGGAGATCCTAACTGGTGAAGAACCTTATGCGAATATGCATTGTGGGGCAATCATTGGTAAGTTGATATCATCAACTTGTGACAAAAATGGCCATTACATTTTACATTGAGTTGAAATTATTTGCTAAAGCTAATATTACACATGGAGTGAACGGGCAAACAAGTTTAAAATTATTTCAAACTGTCTTGACATTAAACAATAAACTCTTGCCAATTTTAATTATTTGATGTATTATTATTTTGGTATTTAAATTTTCAGACTTTAGTTTTCTAGGATTTTCTATCCTATGTTTAGAGGGATCTTTGATGTTTGATATTGGATTTTAAGTTCTATAAGAAAACTATATAATCTAGGGAACTTGTTTTTTTATTCTTATGGAGCTTTTTAGGCCTTAAATTATAAAGAGAGAGAGACCTTTAGGGTTACAAATAACCTATGTTTTGAAAACTTGACCAGACCGGCGGGTGACTGAAAAACCTGTCCGAAAACCGGTTTGATTAGTGCTTAAAACTGCTAGAGTTAAAAAGCGGGCAAAAAGTATGTCCAAACGTGAACCGGTTGACTCAGGACCGATTTTACCATTAGGCCAGTTAGCTTTTTCTTTAAAAGAATAAATTCAAAGGCCCAACTACTAAATTAGTTAATGGCCCAAAAAAGTTTGATAATCCAATTATTGGCCCACCCCTTTTATAGACTACCCCTTCAACAGTTTCTTTGTGGAAGGTGACATGGGATTCTTTGTACATTTTAATTACTGAATTGTATTAGATTTCTAGTTGTACAAGGCACTGTACTTGAAATTAATTTGAAAAAAATTTAAATAAATTAGAAGGTGGGACTTGGGAGTACTATTAAAAAGGGAAAAATCATTTTGGATTACTTTTGATTAGTGTAAAAAATTAATGTACTGTTGCTAATATAAATATTATAATTCGAAAAAATATAGAAAAAGAACTAAAGTCAAAAATAGATAATTGGTTTCTTTTTTCATTTCAATTTACTTTATCTTCCTAATTATTTTATTTTAATAACACAATAAAATGCTATAAAAATATTTTAGCGATTCATGATCTATTCAAACTTTTGTCTATTTCTTTCTATTGATATTAGAATTGGACATAATGAAAATAAAATGCAGTCAAGTTTATAGTTTTTTGTCTACATATATTAATTTATTTGAAAAATTAACTTATTTTTGTCAAATTTTTTTTTGTGGTATATACATTTTATCTATCTATTTAACTTTGACAACCGGTTCGACCTGATTGATCCTTTTGACTTTTGGCCTTTATCTTTTTTGGGTCAATGCCCGAGTCGATTTTCAAAACAGTGCAAATAACCATAAAGGGAAATTCATAACTATTTACCATAACCTAACCACCGATGCCATAATTTGTTTATAAAGACTTGCCATAATATGTCCTCAACGAAGAGAATGAAACTAGTGAACAATGAAATTCAAATCTTTCATCACCCCTTTATCCTCTTTCCTTATTTATCGGGATTATTTAGGCACACTACATGACAATATTGTTAGACGGGTAAAACAAATGCTTTGTATATGAAGAACTTGGTAAAATACCATTTGACTCTAAGGAGTTAGGTGAGGGATGAAAATCTCGCTCAACAGAATGCGAGTATCTAGAACTTGAAAAGGCCACACTGGTAGTTGTAAAGCTCAGGATGTTAGCTAGGACTTCTTCTTCCGTCCAAAAACAGCGGAACATGATTCTCTCTAACTAGTTATTGGTGGAGAAATTGTTTCTAGCAATGATCAAACATGTGATGCTCGGACTTTTCATTTGGGATGAAATATCCATGTCGACACGACATGACACGGGTTTGGGTGTAGGATCTGGCTTGGATCATTTAGATGAGACATGGACACAGCAAGGGACGTGTTGCCATAGTTGGAAGAGGTTGAAGCGTCTTGAAGAAGACGAAAGGGTGCTGAAATGTAACTCTAATTTCAAAAAGCCGGCTTAAAAGAAGTTTAATAAACTTGGCCACAATTTTTATTTAAAGCATTGACTGCTTTTTTTGAAAAAACTGGGCCCGCAAGTTTGAAAAGCACTAAAAATAATTTTTTAAGTCTTGAAAACCAACGACTTTTTAAGGCCCAAAGACAATTTAATGTAATACTTAAACTAAGTGAACTCAATTAAGAAAATTTAATTAGCCTATGCACCTTAATATGAGGAAATATTTATACATATATTTTGTTAACAATTCTATAATCTTATTCCAATTAAGTATTACAATACAAAATTTAATTTGTTCTAAATTTACAGTCAAAAATGAAATATATATCCAAAAATCTATAATTATTATTATAATATTTTCAAAAAAATAAAACTAGCATATAAATTTCTAAAAGAACTTTATATTTGTAAGACATGCCCACTTACGCATATCTAAATTTTGGATCCTTTTTAGCCGTATCTCCACATCCTAAATATTAGGGAAAAAAGGATCCGACTCCCAAATATGTACTCTTAACCGAGTCCAAGCAACATAGGATCAAACCCCCAACAAATGTCTTCTATGTAAACAAATTCATAAATGATGACCAAATCCCCAACAATGGAGTTCAAAAGGGCCTACTTGCCCTGTTTGATTAACCTAGCTGGACCATTTATATGATTACATTGGCTCTGCTTGTTCCAACCATAGTGTTATTGCCATGGTGAGAGTTGAGTGCTTTTGTTGGTTTTTTTTTTTAACAAAGAAAGCTGCAATTTATTCTGGTAATTGCCAACTAGGGTAAGAGTCTTTAGTGTGACATTCATTGCTCTAACTGAGCCAATTTCTGTTTCTTCAAATATGGTCATTCAAGTCCACATCTTAGTTTGTCATGGAACGCCTTGAGGCTTAGTTACTATACCTGTCACAGAAGCATTTGTCTGTCATTTTCCTTAGGGACTAATGCTTCTTTTCCTTACATTTCTTCTATTAATTTGACTCTTTTTTTATGGATGAGGTGGTAGAACAGGGGTTGGAGTATTTTGTGTGGCAGTGGGGTTAGGTTGCAGAACTATTTATATCGTGAATGTATAAGATGTTATCTAATGGCTATGCAGGTGTTCTTTTCGTGCTTTTATAGTTGATGTCTATGGTTTTTAATTTTGATAAAATTAAAGACATTCTTTATTTCATAACTACTTGGTTATTGCCTTCTCAAAGCTTTCTTCTTCTCCCCTTGATGTATTTTCTCTGGAGATAAGACTGTCACGTCCCATCTCATTTGTACGTATTTTTATCCATAAAACAGGGTTGGGGAATCCAAACCTCCCCGGGGATTTAGGTGGAGGCCTAAAAACCACGCCTAGGCTTTGTTGGTGTTTTCAATAAAAAAAAAAAATACTTGAAATTATTAGCCATTCAAGATAAATGAAGACCTTCAAAATTTGAATGATACATAGTATTAACTGAGTGAAGTGCATGGAGGGTTTCCTGCATGTCAGGACCACACCAGATAAGATGCCTAGGGTTGGGTGACAATTGCCAAAATACAATATGAATGAGTCAATTCCTGAGATTTTATTGGAATTGCTTGTGAGATCTGAAATCTGGATTATTCTTTAATGTTTCTTCAAATTAGGCACTTATTATTTTTTTAATTAGTCTTCGGATGTGAATCCTTGAGCTTGAGCAGTAGTGTCCTGTATCACCTACAAGGAGAGACGCTGGGTTCTGTTAATGATATGGGTGGATACTGATAGTTGTTACTTATTGAATTTGAAAAAGTATAATGAGACAATCTATACCAGCAAATAATTACATTTCTGAGAGAAGTCAGGATAGTTTTATGAGTTAATTTTCCAATAATCACTTGTAACGTTCTTTATATATTATTATGCATATGGCACCATATACTTTATGAAATACCTATGGTGCTCGAAAGCAACTTCTGCAAGTTATTTATTATTTTCTGAAGTTGTTTCCTCTTTATACTTTCTCAAGTAATGGTAAAACCGTACCCCACCCGGAAAAATAGAAAGAAAGATCAAATATAAAAACAATTAAGTAGAAACTTGTTACCTGTTGAACTTCTTGCCATTTTATCATTTTAATTGATCTGTAAATCATTCGTGTAGGAGGAATCGTCAAAAACACTCTTCGGCCTCCCATCCCTGAAAAGTGTGATACCGAATGGAGGATACTGATGGAACAATGTTGGTCAGCTACACCAGAGGCACGACCATCATTCACTGAGATCACTAATAGGTTGAGATCTATGTCTGTGGCCCTTCAGGCGAAGGGGAATATCAACTCGGTGAAACAGATATAGCCCAATATTTCCATGTAAGTCGTAAGACATAAATGTGTGCTTTTCTTCAGGAGTGAATATTGAATATTATCTTGAATGGCAGCTGAGGTCGAAGTTTTGTGCAATTGTTATTTCTTTTCTGTTTATAGTGTACATTTCTCTCTCTATCGTTTTTGGTCCTTCAGAACCTTTATCGATTTATTCAATCATTCATTTGTTTATTCTTTTGCAACTGAAACCCTTTAAATCAAAGTTCAAATATGAATATAGATCATTTAAGACACTCATAATTTGATTAGCTTCATATGAATCCCGTTTTCTCTGGTTGAATGCAAAAATATTTTTTCTTTTTCGATTTCTTGTTAACCCTTAGTTATTTTCAAATCAAACTCGCTTGGAATTAAAGGGTCTCCTGTATTTTTTTTTTTTTGTGCCGAAAATTACTAGGGGTAACAAATCTGGACTAAGAAAAGATATGATAATGTAATTACTTAGTGTTATTTTTCTAAAGATGGGAAAGTCACTAATTTATAGGACAATCAATATCGCATGACTAGTGACATATAAAGTGAGGTGTAAATATTTTCAAAGATTGGATTTACACATTATATAAATGTTATTGTTCGTATAAGAAATATTATAGGAAATTGGAGCAAATTGAGATTAAAAAATAATCAAGAAAAAAGTGTTCTAGACCTTTGTCGTGTAAGATGCGTTTTTCTCTATGATGGTCAAGTGGAATAGGAAGAATAAAAATAAATAAATAAATGAAAAAAAATGATTTATTTATTGCTTAAGAAGTGGAAAATTTGATCGTTTAAAGTTCAATTTTTTAATTTTTCCAGATTCTTGACGAAGGTCAAGTCCTTTTTCTTATTTCTTTACTTCAATTTTACAATGTTAGTCCAATTTAGGAAAAAGGTCTTAACACTCAAAAAATTACGTGTTTTTACACGAGGTCTTTATTTTCAAGTTTGATTTTGTAATGCACATAATCAATTCATTATTGAGTCAACATTCTTAATTAATATTTATTCAAACTTTTTTTTACTACGATTTTTATCTTTTGAGCATTTTACTTTAAAATATGAAAGATGAACCAAATTTATTGATCTTAAATGCGATAAAAATTAACAAAAAATCACAAAAGTAATTCTTGTCAGCAATCATACATTGTATTATACTAAATTCGAGTATTGGACCTCATATTCGATCCAAATCGAGGATAGAAAAAAATTATTTAAAAGGGCAATACATATTTTAAAGAGAATATGTTCTTTTTTAGTGTTAGTTATGTCAATTTTCCAATTTGCAGACTGGCCCGAATCATCCGAGATTTGATAGCCACAGTTTCATGGGCCAGTCTAGGCTTCACTAACAAAACTTCATTGGGGAAAATTGGTATCTACCCCGCTTTTAATGTGACCTTTCGAGAAATTAGGTATGTTCAGAATATTTTAAAAAATAAATAATGCATAGATTTATTAATTAGTTGTGTGATTTTCTCTCTCCAAAATAAGTGACCCTATTGCTTAAATTTCTCCATAATTTGGTGACCAACTTGCAACACTGTTGGTTCAAAACAAACATAATTTTTTTATTTTTATTTTTTTTTTTTTATAAAAGATAAAATTCTTCAATTTGGCTTGAACAATGATTTATATAAAGTCACGACTACTCAAAAATCAAAATAAGTCGCAATCACTCAGATAAAGATTGATTGCATGATTTATATAAAATCACAGCAAGACGCTAAAAATATGACCATGAATCAGATAATCATATTCACTCACAAAAGAGGTTGATACATGATTTAAATAAGGATTGAATACACGATTTATATAAAGTCCCCGCAATGCAATAAAAATGTCACAACTACTCAAAAGTAGGTCATAATCCCTCACTAAAATATATATACATGATTATATAAAGTCGCAGCAAAATAGTAAAAAAAATACAACTACTCAGAATAGGTCACAAGCATTCACAAAATAGAAGAAGAACTAATTTTGTTCACCATCACGCAAATATACAAATTACAAGAGAGGAAGAGAGAGGACCAAAAAAATGTTGGAATGCAAAACAAATACAAAGAGAGAAATAGGGGTTGGGGATTTAAAATAAAAAAACATATGTATGGATATTAATTCAAAAGATTTTAACAAATATATATAAGATATATGGTACAAAGCAAAAAAACAACAATATCAGCTCCAAACAAACAATATATGAAACAAGTAATTGCCTTAAGTTGCTTAATCGATGAATTTTGGTGATTTTATGGAGATATTTGGTGTTTTGCATGATCGATGATTGTATGCAATGTTTTGTCGATTGTACTTTGTGATTTTTTTTCTTAAAATCTTGTAAATTTGTGATATGTTTGGAGGAAAGAAAAAACATTCACCAAGATGACAAAGTATAATAATAATAATTTTTAATATTGTAATTAATTAATTTCTAGTAGTCTGATTTTTCAATTTAAAAACTAAAAGAAGTTTTGGGCATAATTTTCGAAAAAGTAAATATCAATTTATTGTTGGAAAATTGGCATAAATGGTCCTTAACCTATAGGCTGCTGCGTAAATGGTCCCTAACTATCAAATTTTGGTGCACATCTCCTTAACATTGTATTTCTCAGCGCAAATGATCATTTTAAAAAGTTTTCGATTTGTTTGGCCGTTAAAAAGTGAAAATTTTTATTACAAAGACTAAAATATCTTTACTTTTAATTAAATAAATAAAAAAGACAAATGACGTGATATTCACTTAAGTAAAAAAAAAATTATTACATTGTAGATCCCCAACCTTTCTACTTTAAAGTTCTTATTTGGTGGAGTTTAAAATTAATTTTTTAGGAGATTTTGATTAAAATAAAGTAATGTGTTGTTGAAAAGTTAATAAAAATTGTAGCTCCCATAAAATATGTAGTTGAAAAAGATTGCGAAAAAAAAAAGTTTATTTTAAACTCTACTAAACATGTGCTAATTACATATTCAAATTAGCTTTCCACGAAATTGGGGATTTCATTTTCAGTACTCCCGAGTATAGAGTACGCAATACTCCTTGTGAGCATTTAATTGATGTATTGAATAACAGGATCCACTTTTTAATTAGGACCCAATTGTATGTCAATTACCAAATATTGATTTCTTCATCCAAATCATCTCTCTTTTCAGTCTAATCGAATCCAAATGCAGATTTTTGTCCCCAAACCAAACCCTAATCACTCCCTCATCATACCCAATTTCCTCTGGCTTTCCAAACTTTGGCCGTGAATCTGAGAAATGGCCCAAAGGTAGAGATTCACATCCAAAATTTTGGAGTTTAAGATCGAGATGGAAACTGTCCAAAATGATCATTTGTGCAAGGAAATAATAGGTTAGAGAGTTTTGCGTCAAAAACTGAAGGTTACCAACCGTTTGTACGGCAACCCTATACGTTAACAACTATCTGTGCCAACTTTCTTTAAAAATAAAGAAGTAACTTTTAAGCCTAACCAAACATACTAATATGTAGAAGATGGCACAAATGCTTTATTGCCCGCAAATGGATCGACCTGACCTATTCCGTTTCACGTTCAAAGAAAATTAAATTTCCAAGAGGCTTACTAGATTTGGTAAGTTGAGTGTTTGAATATGGAATCCCACAAAGCAACACTCCATATGCTACCAATACAGTAAGTCATCAAGATATGGCACTTTGTTTCATTATTCATTATGCTTTGACATTTCTTGAGTCAAGGATAAGTGACTATGTACAGATCAGGATGAATAAATGAATACAGTAAGTTAGCTAAAACATCAAATGGAGCTACAGAAGAAGAATAAATGAGCAGAGCGAGGATATTGTATTTTAAATGAACAACACTACCTAGTATTAAATAGGTGGGTTTCACTCCTGAACTACTCCAATCTCTCTCTCTCTCTCTCTCTCTCTCTCTCTCTCTACTTGTATTATGAATCTTGAATGCCTTGTAATCTATATGCATGCAAGTATATATATATATCTTGAAGAGTGTGAAAGTAATTAGGTGTGTAGGGCTCTATTGAAACACAATTGTTAGTCGGAGTTTGAAGAAAAAAGCACAAGAGAAGAGTATGGAGGGACACACCACAATTTCTGTAAGTATATCTGTATTTGAGCTGAATCCTTTGGAGGCACCAAACAGTGTGAGTTTTATAGACTTCATGTTCGAATTCTTTAACAGCCTTCAATATGTTCGTCTGGGAATGGTGCTGCTTCTGTAGATGACATTGTCATTGTGGCGTGAGTTATCCCGTTCTTTACAACAATTAGTTTGAATCCTGTAAATTTTATGTCCATCCATTAATTGCCATTTACGTCTAACAGCGCCTGTCGAACTCCTATTTGCAAAGCTAAACGGGGAGGTTTCAAGGATACTTTTCCTGATGAGTTACTTGCTCCCGTTTTAAAGGTTAGTCACACTTGCAAACGTTGATCACATCACAAGGGCCCTTTTTAATTTTGAATCTTTTAGTTTCCTAAACTGACTTTGAGAGACAAGAACAGCTCTTTAGTGTATAAACAATTTGTTGTGTTTTAGTCATAGTTCACACTTAATATTTGTAAATCCGCAATCATCAAGTAACCGAAAAACAAGAAACATCACCAGAAATTGGTAACCCAGTTCGATCAATAACAGACCTACTTTGGGGGATTTTAGCCTAGGCACGAAAGATCCACTATAACTAAGGGCTTGTTCGGTAGAGATTTTTTGGGGAAAAAATAGGTTTTTTTGGTAACTTTTTGACTTTTCAAAGGTTTTAGTAGTGTAAAAAGGATTGAAAAGTCAAAAATTGTAGGGAAAAAAATGGGTTTTTTTTGGATAAAATGGCTACCGAACAAGACCTAAGATAATAATTAGTGTTTAGAGCATCTACAACAGTTTATGTATATTTAAAGAGCATCTTTAGTATTTTAAAGAGCAATTTTTTTTTAACATTCCATCAGACTCTTTATTTTTATACTCTTTATTTTACATTTTTCAAGAAGCATTTAATAAATTTTCCTTCCTCCTCTTTTTATCATATATTTCTCATAATTTGAATATATTATTTAATTAAAACCAACATATCAAGTATTGAAAATTGAATTTATTTCAATGCATTTAATAATAGAGAGTGAGTTTGACACTCCAAACGTGGAGAGTCAAACTCACTTTCTAAATTAAAATATTAAATTGGAGAGTCTATTGGAACATAATTTTAAGTGTTAGCTCTTTAAATTAAAGAGTAATATATGTTTAAAGAACTTGTTAGAGATGTTCTTACACCAATGTTTAGGCAATGTCTGGAATCGAAAAAATGCAACTAAAATTATTTGACCAATAACTTTAAGTATTAAATATTTCAAAAAATTCTAAACTTTGAATTAAATAAAGGCTGCCATTGACAATTTTCATGCAATTGTTGACTAATAATGCAATAACATTGACAAAAATGCCCTCATTTATGAAGAACACATGAAAATGTGGGGAGAAACTTGCAGGAATGTAAATTGAGAGACAGTGATTAATTGCCAACTACTGTTTGTATTCAGCTTTAAGCAATAGTGGGACCTTTGATTTTAATATGAAGTGCATAATCAAATTCTTTTTAACAAAATCTATATTCAAGTGATTCTAGACAAACTTTTAATCGTATCAAATCTAACACTTCAACAAAAAAGAATCTTTCTAATCTATAGCAACACATGATATTCAAAATGACTTGAATCCCACTTTGATACCCTGAATACAAAAATCTATTGTTTAGATTTTGTATTCTATGTTCAAAGAACAAGAATGGATCCACAAAGAAAAAACTTAGAAGAAGTGAGAAGACGGAGAGACCCAAGGGATGCAACCCTGTGCACAAGAGAAGAAATCAATAATATGAAACGTCTGCACTGTTCATGCCTTTTTTAAATGAGAAGTTAGTCGATTCCACGTGTCTTTCATAAGATAAAACGTGTTATCAAAGTTGCATTTGAGAAGCACAACATAAGGGAACCACGCCTTTATTCCTTCACAATTCTTTAGTGGTGGCGCCAAAAGGTACATATGGTGGAGCTTCGTTGAAGATAATGTTACTTGTAGAGTTCGGAACTAGTCTTGAAGTGAATGAATTAGAAAGAACTGAAAAGGAAATTTTATAACTCTTTTTGAAGTTTATCATAAATTGATTTTCCCCTCTATTCCACTCATGAGTTTTTATCTATGGCTAAATATATTCGCACCATATTTTTCTATAAGTGCACTATATTTAAATTGTATAAAAAGTCCATAATTTTTTTCATCGTATTCTTATCACCAACCATCATTTAATTAACACACATTGTCTTTGATAATAATTTCCGTCCAAAAATTTTATTAAGAAGGAACAAAAAGAGTCATTTTTCCCTCGTATTTTTAATTAAGCAAATAAATAAATGAATACAAAATTTTAATTAAATATTTTTCTCTCATTTTAAAGTACACTAATAGAATTTTTAGGCGAAAATAGTTAATAGAAACGAGATGTGTTAATTAATAGAATGTTAAATATAAAAATCCGATAAAAAAAAGTTAAAGACATAAATACGACAATAAATAAAAATTAAAGACTTTTTATATAATTAAAATATGGTGTATTTAAAACAAATAGTTGTGTGAATATATTCACTCTTTTATCTATTCCTCTCGTATATATAGAGCTTCCAGTTTGTTCTCATAAATTTACCAAAATTTCTGAACTTCATTCATTCATTATGTTGTCTTCTCCCGATTGCAGGCGTTGATAGAGAAAACAGAGTTGAATCCGGCCGAGGTGGGAGATATAGTTGTGGGAACAGTTTTAGCTCCGGGTTCACAGAGAGCAATTGAATGCAGGATGGCTGCATTGTGTGCTGGTTTTCCTGGTAATCCTTTCTTCCTTTCCTTCGCCCACCCCACCCCACCCCACCCCACCCCACCCCACCCCACCCCAACCATTCAAATAGACTATCAATGAAAAATAATTGATTTGTATTAAAGCTTCAAGTACAAGTTAATTTATAGATATCAACTATGAAATATTTTCTCAGACAATTAATTTTCCCACTTCAGATGTTGTACCCATCAGGACAGTCAACAGGCAATGTTCATCTGGGCTCCAGGCTGTTGCTGATGTAGCTGCCTCCATAAAAGCAGGCTTCTATGAAATTGGTAAATGGAGAGTTTCTTACTTAAATGACTCTTCTGCCTTCACTTCATTTCTTATTCTTTCCATACAGGCATTGGGGCTGGATTGGAGTCCATGACAGTTGATCAGACCGACAGGATTCAAGAAGTTCGTCCCAGAGTACGTTGAAAGATTGAATGCTTTGTTCTTTTTGCACAAGCCATTATTTCCATGAGGCAGTATCTTCAGCAGGATATATACTGTTAACAGGTGGAAAGTTTTGCTCAAGCTCGAGACTGTCTGCTTCCGATGGGCATCACTTCTGAAAATGTTGCGGAACGTTATGGAGTGACCCGACAAGAGCAAGACCAAGCTGCTGTGAGTGTACTGCTTCATTAATGTTGAATGACCTCATATAAAATCTTAAGCTATTAAATGAGGTAGTTCAACATGATATCGGATCAGGAAAAAGTGTTAAAAGTCGCACATTTGAACTTATACTTATGACTTATGTCTACTTTAGTATCGTATTGAACCACCTCGTCTAAAAGCTTAAGATTTTAGATGGGTGGTTCAATAGATAAACTTCTGTCAACTTAGAAACCTGAAGGAATTAGCAAGAGTTGTGACCCCTCAGAATTGCATCAATAGGTCACATCCCATAAGCGTGCAGCTGCAGCTACTGCAACTGGAAAATTCAAAGACGAAATCATTCCAATTTCTACAAAGGTAGACAAACCGGATTTCTCTCGAATGCATTATGGTTGATGTAAATCATTTTATGATTTCTAATGAAGACTCTACTTAAAAGATTGTGAACCCTGAAAGTGGAGAGGAGAAGCTTGTTACAATTTCTGTTGATGATGGCATTCGTCCTAACACAAATATGACAGATCTGGCAAAGTTGAAGCCTGCATTCAAGAATAATGGTACCACAACTGCAGGTGTAATAATAATATAGTTCATGTTATATAAATTATTTGGTTGATCAATCTTTGATCATTATATTGATATGTTGCAACTTGCAACAAATTTCAACTAAATCGTAACACGTGATATCAGGGAATGCTAGTCAGGTAAGTGATGGTGCGGCAGCAGTGCTTCTCATGAAGAGAAGTTTGGCTATGCAAAAAGGACTTCCAATTCTTGGCATATTCAGGTGAAACATGCTGAAATTTGTTATCCCTTAAGAGTTAATCCTTGTTCACTAGAGCATTAAAAGAAGCAAAACACATTGTTTTATAGCGATTTGCCCTGAATGTGACAGCTACATAGTTTCCACCATAATGGAGAAGAAGATTACAATAGTAATTTCATGCCTCTCAATCTGTATCTCACCCAAACATTCCCCGTAAAAAGTCCTTCACATATATAGGAATATTTCGGCTATCTAATACATGTATATTAATCTCTGATATACCCTCGAAATACACCAAATAAGATTTGGCCTAATACATATACACAGTGCCTAATATACTCCCAAAGTTTGATTTGCGGTCGCAGGGAAAGGTGTACTGTGAGATTAGGCTCTACACAAGTCAACAAATCTTATACCTAGTTAAAATTGCCTGGATTAGTTTCAAACTGGATGAGCTATAGGTTGAGTCTTTGATTTTATGAGGACAGATGATTCTGAGGACATAATTAGGAACATAAATATTTTATTGAGTAAAGCATACATGCCTGAATTATCTCTTGGAAGAATAAGATAGAAGTTTTACACAACAGTTCAAGCGTGCAGTGTCATTTCCAAAAACGATCTCTTCTCGTGCAGGAGTTTTTCTGCCGTAGGGGTGGATCCTGCTGTTATGGGAATCGGCCCAGCTGTTGCAATTCCGGCTGCAGTGAAGTCTGCTGGTCTTGAACTTAGTGATATTGACTTGTTTGAGATAAATGAGGTGCTTGGTTAGCTAATTAGTGATGCTTATTAGTGTAATACTTTTATGTATGAACAAAAATTGTAGCCATGCAATTCTTTTGCGTAAATTGCAGGCATTTGCTTCCCAGTTTGTGTATTGCAGTAAACATTTAGACCTTGATCCTGAAAAAGTTAATGTTAACGGAGGAGCAATGGCTCTTGGGCATCCGTTGGGAGCTACAGGTAATCTAGATTCTCGTACTGGAAGACTGATATGAAATCACATTGAGTTGAGATTGTTTCTTCTGTTTCAGGGGCCCGTTGTGTTGCAACTCTACTCCATGAGATGAAGCGTCGTGGCAAGGATTGTCGTTTTGGTGTGATATCCATGTGCATAGGTCTGTAGTTACTCTACACAACTCAAGACACTACTCAGTATTTTCTTAGGTGATATGTTGAAAATTGGTAGACTTGTTGGATTGTAGGTTCAGGCATGGGGGCTGCTGCTGTTTTCGAAAGAGGGGATTCGACCGATTATCTGTGCAATGCAAGGATGGTTAGCAGCAACAGTCTAGTATCAAAGGATACCAATTAGGCACGGTTACTTATAGTTCATGTTTGGTACGGGACAAAACTGCACACAATAACTCCTTTTCTTCTTTAATAATGTCTAGTGCATCGTTCACATTACTACGTTCAACTTTTGTTGTCAAATTGGAAGCTGGTTTTGCATTCAAAATAATGTGAATTTTTAATATTAAGCCAATTTAAGATCACATATATGATTTTGCAGAAAATTACAGTTTGAATAATGCTATTTATCACTACTCTATGCGTTAGTAGAGTCCACTGCAATTGATTGTCACCCGACACATAGACCAGTGCCCAATTAGGGATAATTTCACCATATACTATAAGAAAAAAAAGAATTCAAAAAATACTATTTTACAAAAAATGTGTGTTACGTTTATTACATTTATTACATTTGGAATTTAAAATGTTGAAAAGCAATTGAAATTTTAATATAAAATTATGTATGTGACAAAATTATCACTAAAAGTTATTTACACGACAACACCTGTATTAAATACCTTCAAATTACAAAAAGGAGAGAAAAAATTTCTTACTTCATCAACAAATCTTTACCCTAATTGAGAGCGAACCCGAACTTCAAACATAATAGGAGAGAATCTTTCAGTTCAGAATTAATTAGGTAAAAAAAAAAATTACATCTCGAAATCAATTGGGAGAAATTTCTTGAAATACCCAGACGCATAGATTGGGTGATTTCTGAACTTTATCAACGTAATTTTAGTTATTATACATATGTTTAATTTTGGCGATTTCATAGAGATTTTAAATTTCTTCTTATTTATAATGTCTTGTATGTGGTTTTTGGTTTTTATTTTTACATGGCTATTGGTTTAATCAATAGAAGTTACAGGTAAGTTAGCAAGTTTGAGATATCTATTGAATTATAATATTTAATTAGAGCTTTTTGGCTAAGTATTTAAATTATTCAGTAAATACTAGTGAATTTGGAATTCTGGAGGATTTTGCTTGCTTTTGCTGTTTTGCATGCTTATTTAGTAATTGCTTATGGACTTGAGAATTCTCTAATTTTTGTTTCGAATTATTTAGTAAAGGAATAGGCAATTATTATTTAATTTCAGATATTTTTTAACATGATTTTGAACCGTTAGCTATTTTTTATTGTTCTGTTTTGATATTTGTTCTACATTATTGAATGACATGTGGTGTCACTATTTAATTAACAGGTCACACATCAAGTCACTTTCTAATTTAGATTTTTCTAATACAACATCTTTGGCTAAGCTTACATATATTTAGCTGTTACTTTTATTTTTATTTTTTGAATTAGATGTGAATGAAAGTTATGCATTAGAAAGTGATATTTTTTGTCACTTTTTAATTAAAAGGTCATGTACAATGTAATTTGAATTTTTTTAAATAGGACATTTTTGGTGATGATAGAAGATATGACAGCTGTTATATGTTGTCTGTCAATAGTGGAACGTCATGGCACGCCCGCCTCACCGGCTCGCCCGTATGGTCTCATAACTCGCCTCTGACAGGTGGACATCAATAACCAATTGTCGTTGGGTTAGCCAAACGGCAACATGACAGTTACCACTGACGATTGAGAAGATGTAACGTCCCTCATTAACTCCTAATAATGAGGGAGATGAATGATCACCTACCATTAAAGGTCATAACTGCAAGTTACCCCTATAAATATAGACGAACCCCTCAAGTAAAAACCAACCCTCGGAAATTCTATTATTCTCTACATTGTTAATCTACATATCTGGTTTTAATCATATACTGATTATCATTCCGAAATTGACACGGGAGAAAGAAGCACCACCACTTTTAGTAGGTCTTCACCACTGTCACCGCCTTGCTCGGAGGAAGAGAAAATATTTATCATCATTTGGGTAAGGTTAAAATGTGATTATAAGAAAAAAAAATTTTTTTAGCTAAAACTGCCTTTTATAGTTTATATCAAATTAGATTCATTATAATGAGGTAGAGTTATTCTCAACAAATAAATATAGTTATTCATTATCATGATGTGTTTGGATGTGAGTATAAAATTTTAAAGACTCTAATGGATATGTATCGTTAGATTAATTTGAATTAAAGATCGCGATTATTTGTCAAATTCATAAATATGAGGAACGATCCCCTTTATAGTTTATATCAAATATTAGTAGAATTATTGTTAACAAATAAATATAAGCTCCTACGATACACAAGTCAACATAATTGATATATATAAGTAAGAGTAGTGTTCTCTTGCCCCCTTGTGGACATGATGTAATGCCCACCTGCAGGTGGACAATCAATTTGCTTGATTGTATTTATAATGATTGCCCACCTGCTGACACTTCAGCAGGTGGGCATTATATCATGCCCACAAAAGAGCAGGAGAACACCACTCATATAAGTAAATGATTTTTCAATATTTAAATAAGTATTCCACTGTAGTACATTGTAATACCATAAAATGCATTGTGAGTTTGATTCCCAGCAACGGAAATCCATTTTGCTTCCAAAATTTTCCTATTCTTCTTACTAAGCCTAAATTTTACTTTCTTAAATATATTTACATATATTACTTTTTTTTACATAAAGAAAGGAAGAAACATCAAATTAAATTAACTAAAATTGTTTTGTATAGTTGGAGACGGTTCCATATACCAATGTATTTGACAAATAAAATTAACATCATGACCTTTAATTTAACTAATCTAACAGTCTAGATGTATTAAAATCTTTATTTGGATGTGTTTGGATATAGGTATAAGAATTTTAAAGGTTCTAATACATCTAAACTGTTAGATTAACTTAAATTAAAGTTCGTGATTATTTGTTAAATTCATTGGTAGGAAGAACGATCCCCTTTATTGTTTATATCAAATATTAGAATTATTTTCAACAAATAAATACAACATAATTGATATATATAAATAAATAATTTTCTAATATTTAAATATGTATTCCGTTGTAGTACATGGTAATACCATAAAATACATTGCGTATTCGGGTTCGATTCCCAGCGGCGGAAATCCATTTTGCTTCGAAAATTTCCCAATTCTTCTTACTAAGCGCATATTTAGTAGTGCTGAAATTATTTTTAAGTTCTTATATTATAAGTTGTTGAAAAATGTGTGGATAAAAAGTAGGTTGTAAGTTGTTGTAAGTTGTGGGTCCTATGAAATATGTGGATAAAAATTATGTTTGACTAGTTTGACCAACTGAAATTATAATTTAAGCACCTCCAAACATGTTCTAAGCCTAAATTTTACATTCTTAAATATATTTACATATATTACTTTTTTATTAAAGAAAAAAGAAGAAACATAAAATTAAATTAACTCAAACCGTCTTTTATAGTTGGAGACTGTTCCATATACTAATGTATTTGACAAATAATCACAATCCTTATTTTCAACTAATTTAACAGTCTAGATGTATTAAAACTTCTATTGAGATGTGTTTGGACGTGGGTATAAGGATTTTAAAGGTTCTAAAAAATCTAGATCATTAGATTAACTTAAATTAAATGCCGTGATTATTTGTCAAATTAATTAGTAGGAGGAACAATTTCCTTTATTTTTTGTATCAAATATCAATAGAGTTATTCTTAATAAATAAATATCAAATATCAGTAAATTTATTCTCAACAAATAAATATAAGCTCATGTGATACACAAGTCAACATAATTGATATATATAAGTAAATGATTTTCCATAATTTAAATATGTAATCCGTTGTAGTTCATGGTAATACCATAAAATACATTGCGTACCCAGGTTTGATTGCGAAAATCCATTTTGCTTCGAAAATTTCCCAATTCTTATTGCTAAGCCTAAATTTTACTTTCTTGAATATATTTACATATATTACTTTTTTCATTATAGAATGAAGAGAAAAAACATAAAATTAAATTAACTCAAACCGTCTTTTATAATTGGAGATCATTCTATATACCAATGTATTTGACAAATAATCACTACCCTAATTTCAACTAGAAGTGTTAATATGGGCGGGCATGAAGGCCCGGAACCGCGAACCGGTCCGTGAACCCATCGGACGGTGCACGGACCTTAGTCGCTGAACCGCAGGGTTTGGCGGTTCAGCAATATAACAAATAAATAAATACATTTGTTTGAGTCTACCCCTTGATTTGACAAGCTACTGCAGGGCAATAAGGATGCATGCCTGTTTTGTTGCAAGCATGCAACAAATCAAATAAAAAAAATTGTGTGTAAGTGTGTTGTATTTAGTGATGTTGTATTTAGTGATGCATTTAGTTGTTATTTGTTTGAGTTGTATTTAAATTCAAAAAGTTAGAAATAATATATAAATTCCTTATAAACATTTTTTGTTATAAATAATAAATGTGAATTTATTATTGTTATTTATTTTTTATTTTGTAATTTAACACTTTTTTTAATATAAATGTAAACATTTTTTTAAAGTAAAATAAGTTAGTAATTTAAAAAATAATAATTTGTTATTCATACGGGCAAACTAGGTTGACCGGCGGTCCACATGAGCTCAACTCGGATGGGCCGACGGGTAGGCCGTGTCACGTTCGAATATCGTGGGTTGGGTTGACCCGACCTGCAACTCGCTGTGGGTCGGGCTTTCTAATAAGTGCCGTCACCGAGATCAATCAAATGTGGGCTGACTTGGCCCAGCTGACCTGGATTAACACCTCTAATTTAACGGTCTAGATGTATTAAAATTAATGTTATAAAAAGCGTGAAGAGTGGCTACGCGTGAAGGTTGAGCGTCAAGCTCACCAATGTGATAGCAAGACAAGGAAAAGGTGAGGGCGAAACGTGAGGCGTGGCTATGCGTGGAGGTCGCGCGTCATGTCTAAGCCACGCCTAAGCAAAGCTTAAGCAGACTTTATAGAACAATTATTAAAACATCAATTGGGATGCGTTTAGATGTGGGTATAAGGATTTTAAAAGTTCTAATAGATCTAGACCATTAGATTAATTTAAATTAAATGCCGTAATTATTTGTCAAATTCATTGATAGAAAGAACGTTTCCCTTTATTGTTAAGGTCAAATATCAGTATAGTTATTCTTAAGAAATAAATATCAAATATCTGCAATTTTATTCTCAACAAAAAAATATAACATAATTGATATATATAAGTAAATAATTTTCCAAGATTTAAAATTGTATTCTGCTGTAGTACATGGTAATACCATAAAATACATTGCGTATACGGGTTGGATTCCCGACAATGGAAATCCTTTTTGCTTCCAAAATTTTCCAATTCATATTAATAAGCCTTAATTTTACTTTCTTAAATATGTTTACATATATTACTATTTTATAACAGAAATAAAGGAAGGAAGAAACATATAATTAAATTAACTAAAACCGTCTTTTATAGTTGGCGACCATTTCATATACCAATGTAATTGACATTTTTATTAGAACGTGTTTGGGTGTGGGATATAAGGATTTTAAAGGTTCTAATAATCTAGATCGTCAAGTTAAGTTAATTTAAAGGTCGTGATTATTTGTCAATTTCATTGGTAGAAAGAACGATCCTATTTATTGTTTATATTTATTGTCAACAAATAAATTTCAAATATCAGTAGAGTTATCCTCGAAAAATAAATACAACATAATCGATATATATAAGTAAATGATGTTCCAAGATTTAAATATGTATTCCGCTGTAATACATGGTAATACCATAAAATACACTGCGTATCCGGGTTCAATTACCGGCGGCGAAAATCTATTTTGCTTCGAAAATTTCTCAAATCTTCTTACTAAGCCTAAATTTTACTTTTTTAAATATATTTACATATATTATTTTTTTATTAAAGAAATAAAAGAAGAAACATAAAATTAAATTAACTCAAACTGACTTTTATAGTTGGAGACTGTTCCATATACCAATGTATTTGTCAAATAATCACAACCTTAATTTCAACTAATCTAACGGTTTAGATGTATTAAAACCTTTATTTGAATGTGGATTTAAGGATTTTAAAGGTTCTAATACATCTAGACCTTTAGATTAACTTAAATTAAAGTCGGTGATTATTTGTACAATTCTTTGGTAGGAATAACGATCCCCTTTATTGTTTATCTCAAATATCAGTAGAGTCATTCTGAACAAATAAATACAACATGATTGATTTATATATATAACTAAATGATTTTCCAATATTTTAATATGTATTCCGATGTAGTACATGGTAATACCATAAAATACATTGCGTATTTGGGTTCGAATCTGGGCGGCAGAGATCCATTTTGCTTCAAAAATTTTCCAATTCTTCTTACCAAGCCTAAATTTTACATTCTTAAATATATTTACATATATTACTTTTTTATTACAAAAAAAAAGAAGAAACATAAAATTACATTAACTAAAACCGTCTTTTATAGTTGGAGACAGTTCCGTATACCAATGTAATTGACAAATAATCATGACCCTTCATCTCAACCAATCAAACAGTCTAGATGTATTAAAATATTTATTAGAATGTGTTTGGATGTGGGGTATAAGGATTTTAAAGGTTTTAATAATCTAGATTGTCAGATTAAGGTAAATTAAAAGTCGTGATTATTTGTCAAATTCATTGATAGGAAGAACGATCCCATTTATTGTTTATATTTATTCTCAACAAATAAATGTCAAATATAAGTAGAGTTATCCTCAATATATAAATACAACATAATTGATATATATAAGTAAATGATGTTCCAAGATTTAAAAATGTATTTCGATGTAGTACATGGTAATACCATAAAATACACTGCGTATCCAGGCTCGAATCCCAGTGGCGAGAATCCATTTTGCTTTGAAATTTTCTCAATTCTTCTTACTAAGCCTAAACTTTACTTTTTCAAATATATTTACATATATTATTTTTATATTACAGAAATAAAAGAAGAAACATAAAATTAAATTAACTCAAACAATCTTTTATAGTTGGAGACCTTTCCAAATACCAATGTATTTGACAAATAATCATGATCTTTAATTTCAACTAATCTAACGGTCTGGATGTATTAAAATATTTATTTGGATGTGGGTATAAGGATTTTACAAGTTCTAATATATCTAGACCGTTAGATTAACTTCAATTAAAGTCCGTGATTATTTGTCAAATTCATTGGTAGGAAGAACGATCATCTTTATTGTTTATATCAAATATCAGTAGAGTCATTCTCAACAAATAAATACAACATAATTGATATATATAAGTAAATGATTTTCCAATATTTAAATATGTATTCCGCTGTAGTACATGGTAATACCATACAAAGGCGGATCTAGAGTTAAAGTTCATTTGAGGCGACGTTGGTGGTCAACAGTCAAATATTGACCGTTGACCGGTCAATAACGCCGCTTGTTAGAAATATAAGTGATCGTACCACATATTTGATTACTTCTAACACTAGCATAAAGAAAAATTTAAAATAAAGTCAAATTTATGGCCAAAAAAAAAAGAGCAAAAGTTCAAAATAGGGGCGATAAAGATTTACGTAAAAATAATTTAAAATAAGACAATAAAGATAATTTAAAATATAGTAAATTTTTATAGTTGTTTTTACGATTTTCATATGTCGAAAAGTTTAAAATAAAACTAAATCTATGACAAATAAAAAAAAAAAAAAGAAAAAGAACTGATTAATACTTTTATATTCTTCAATTTTGACCCACTTTTTAAATTATGCAATTATCATATTAAAGAAAAATAATAAATTCTTACTTAAAATTTATTCATGTATTCACCTTATTTTTAATTTCTCAAAATTGAGGACTATAAATGTAATTTTGAATTTAAAATAATCTATCTCTCTCTCTCTCTCTCTCTCTTTCTCTCTCACCCACGTGACCACTGCCACCTTCCTTTCTTCTTTCCTTCAATTCAATAAACTTTACATACATATATACATACACGCAGGCAGCCATTGCCACAACATGAAGAATTTTTTTTTGATAAAATCCGATTATAAGGCACTAAACCAACACCATTTATTCTCAAAATTTCATTTAATATGGCGGACGCGGGTCTCGCCATGTAGTAGATCCCGCCCGATACCATTACCATAGAATACATTGTGTATCTTGGTTCGAATCCCGGCAGCGAAAATCCATTTTGCTTCGAAAATTTCCCAATTCTTCTTACCAAGCCTAAATTTTACATTCTTAAATATATTTACATATATTACTTTTTTATTAGAAAAAAAAGAAGAAGAAACATACAATTAAATTAACTAAAACCATCTTTCTTAGTAGGAGACCGTTTTATATACCAATGTATTTGACAAATAATCACGACCCTTAATTTCAACTAATTTAATGGTCTAGATGTATTAAAACCTTTATTTTGATGTGTTTAGATGTGAGGATTATGATTTGTTTGGTTCGACCACAAAAGTTCCTGGGTTCTAATAAATCTAGACTGTTAGAATAACTTAAATTAAAGTCCGTGATTATTTGTCAAATTTATTGGTAGGAAGAACGATCTCCTTTATTGTTTATATCAAATATTAGTAGAGTTATTCTCAACAAATAAATACAACATAATTGATATATATAAGTAAATGATTTTTCAATATTTAAATATGTATTCCGCTGTAGTACATGGTAATACCATAAAATACATTGTGTATCCGGGTTTGAATCTCGGCGGCGGAAATCTATTCTGCTTCGAAAATTTCCCAATTCTTCTTACTAAACCTAAGTTTTACATTCTTAAATATATTTACATATTAATCTTTTTTATTACAGAAAAAATGAAGAAACATAAAATTAAATTAACTAAAACCGTCTTTTATAGTTGGAGACCGTTCCGTATACCAATGTATTCGATAAATAATCATGACCCTTAATTTCAACTAATCAAACAGTCTATATGTATTAAAATCTTTATTTAGATGTGTTTGGATGTGGGGTATAAGGATTTTAAAGGTTGTAATAATCTAGATCGTTAAATTAAAGGTCGTGATTATTTGTCAAATTCATTGGTAGAAAGAAATATCCCATTTATTGTTTATATTTATTGTCAACAAATAAATGCCAAATATTAGTAGAGTTTTCCTCAACAAATGAATACAACATAATTGATATATATATAAGTAAATGATGTTCCAAAATTTAAATATGTATTCCGCCGTAGTACTTGGTAATACCATAAAATACACTGCGTATCCGGGTTCGATTCCTGGCGGCGGAATTCCATTTTGCTTCGAAAATTTCTCAATTCTTCTTACTAAGCCTAAATTTTACTTTTTTAAATATATTTAAATATATTATTTTTTTATTACAGAAATAAAAGAAGAAACATAAAATTAAATTAACTTAAACCGTCTTTTATAGTTAGAGACCGTTCTATATACCAATGTATTTGACAAATTTTCACGACTCTTAATTTCAATTAATCTTATGGTCTATATGTTTTAAAACCTTTATTTGGATACCTTTGGATGTGGGTATAAAGATTTTAAAGGTTATAATACATCTAGATCGTTAGATTAACTTAAATTAAAGTCCGTGATTATTTGTCAAATTATTGGTAGGAAGAACGATCCCCTTTATTGTTTATATCAAATAATAATTAGTAGAGTCATTCTCAACAAATAAATACAACATAATTCATATATATATATATATATATAAATGATTTTCCAATATTTTAAATATGTATTCCACTATAATACATGGTAATACCATAAAATACATTGCGTATCCGGGTTCGAATCTTGGCAGCGGAAATCCATTTTGCTTCGAAAATTTCCCATTTCTTCTTACTAAGCCTAAATTTTACATTCTTCAATATATTTACATATTTTACTTTTTTATTACAAAAAAAAAAGAAAGAAGAAACATAAAATTAAATTAACTAAACCCATCTTTTATAGTTCGAGACCGTTCTATATACTAATGTAATTGACAAATAATCATGACCCTTAATCTCAACTAATCAAACAGTCTAGATCTACTAAAACTTTTATTAGAATGTATTTGGACGTAGGGTATAAAGATTTTAAAGGTTCTAATAATCTAGATTGTCAGATTAAGTTAAATTAAAGGCCGTGATTATTTGTCAAATTCATTGGTAAGAACAATGATCCCATTTATTGTTTATATTTATTCTCAACAAATAAATGTAAAATATCAGTAGAGTCATCCTCAACAATAAATACAACATAATTGTTATATATAAGAAAGGGTAATGATCTCATCTCCATGGTGGGGAAGAGATCACTACCCATATAAGAAAATGATGTTCCAAGATTTAAAAATGTATTCCATTGTAGTACATGGTAATACCATAAAATATACTGTGTATCCGGGTTCGATTCCTGGCAGCGGAATTTCATTTTGTTTCGAAAATTTCTCAATTCTTCTTACTAAGCCCAAATTTTACTTTTTCAAATATATTTACATACATTATTTTTTTATTCCAAAAATAAAAAGAAGAAACATAAGATTAAATTATCTCAAACCGTCTTTTATAGTTGGAGATCGTTCTAAATACTAATGTATTTGGCAAATAATCACGATCCTTAATTTCAATTAATCTAACGGTCTAGATGTATTAAAATCTTTATTTGGATGTAGGTATAAGGATTTTGAAGGTTATAATACATCTAGACCGTTAGATTAACTTAAATTAAAGTCCGTGATTATTTGTCAAATTCATTGGTAAGAAGAACGATTCCCTTTATTGTTTATATCAAATATCATTAGTCATTCCCAACAAATAAATACAACATAATTGATATATATATATATAACTAAATGATTTTCCAATATTTTAATATGTATTCTGCAGTAGTACATGGTAATACCATAAAATACATTGCGTGTCCGGGTCTGAATCCTGGCGGCGGAAATCTATTTTGCTTCGAAAATTTCATAATTCTTCTTACCAAGCCTAAATTCTACATTCTTAAATATATTTACATATATTATTTTTTTATTACAAAAAAAAAAGAAGAAACATATAATTAAATTAACTAAAACCGTCTTTTAAAGTTAGAGACTGTTGCATATACCAATGTAATTGTCAATAATCATGAACCTTAATCTCAACTAATCAATAGTCTAGATGTATTAAACTTTTATTAGAATGTGTTTAGATGTGGGGTATAAAGATTTTAAAGGTTCTAATAATCTAGATCGTCAGATTAAGTTAAATTAAGGTCGTGATTATTTGTTAAATTCATTGGTAGGAAAAACGATCCTATTTATTGTTTATATTTATTTCAACAAATAAATGTCAAATAACAGTAGAGTTATCCTCAACAAATAAATACAACATAATTAATGTATATAAGTAAATGACGTAACAAGATTTAAATATATATTTCGCCGTAGTACTTGGTAGTACCATAAAATACATTATGTATCCGGGTTCGATTCCCCGTGGCAGAAATCTATTTTGATTTGAAAATTTCTCAATTCTTCTTACTAAGCCTAAATTTTACTTTTTCAAATATATTTACATATATAATTTTTTTTATTACAGAATAAAAGAAGAAACATAAAATTAAATTAACTCAAACCGTCTTTTATAGTTGGAGATCCTCTATATAACAATGTATTTGACAAATAATCACGATCCTTAATTTCAACCAATTTAACGGTCTAGATATATTAAAAATTTCATTTAGATGTGTTTGGATGTAGGTATAAAGATTTGTTTGGTTCGATCGCAGGAGTTCCAAGGTTTCAATACATCTAGACCGTTATATTAATTTAAATTAAAGCCCGTGATTATTTGTTAAATTCATTGGTAGGAAGAACGATCTCCTTTATTGTTTATATGGAATATCAGTAGAGTTATTCTCAACAAATAAATACAACATAATTGATATATATAATTAAATGATATACCAAGATTTAAGTATGTATTCCGCTGTAGTACATGGTGATACCATAAAATACACTGCGTATTCGAGTTCGATTCCTGGCGGCGGAAATCAATTTTGCTTCGAAAATTTCTCAATTCTTCTTACTAAGCCTAAATTTTAATTTTTAAAATATATTTACATACATTATTTTTTTATTACAGAAATAAAAGAAGAAACATAAAATTAAATTAACTCAAACCTGTCTTTTATAGTTAGAGATCATTCCATATACCAATGTATTTGACAAATAATCACAACCTTAATTTCAACTAATCTAATAGTCTAGATTAATTAAACTTTTATTAGAATGTGTTTAGATGTGGGTATAAAGATTTTAAAGGTTCTAATACATCTAGACCGATTAAATTAAATTAAATCGTGATTATTTGTTAAATTCATTGGTAGGAAAAACGATCCTATTTATTGTTTATCTCAAATTTAGGACAGTTAAATGTCAAATAAATACAGAGTTATCCTGATATAAATAAATATATATATAATATATAATTAATATATATAAGTAAATGATTTTCATTATTTAAATATATATTCCATTGTAGTACATGGTAATACCATAAAATACATTGCGTATCCGGGTTCGAATCTGCGTGGCGTAAATCCATTTTGATTTGAAAATTTCTCAATTCTTCTTACTAAGCCTAAATTTTACATTTTTAAATATATTTACATATATAATTTTTTTTTATTACAGAAAAAAAGAAGAAACATAAATTAAATTAACTCAAACCGTCTTTTATAGTTGGAGATCCTCTATATACCAATGTATTTGACAAATAATCATGATCCTTAATCTCAACCAATTTAACGGTCTAGATATATTAAAACATTTATTTAGAATGTGTTTGGATGTGTATAAAGAGTTCGATATAAGGATTTTAAAGTTTTAATAATCCAGATTGTCTTATTAAATTAAATTAAAGACCGTGATTATTTGTTAAATTCATTGGTAGGGAAGAAACGATCTATTGTTTTATTATTCTCAACAAATAAATGGAAAATATAAGTAGAGTTATCATCAACAAATAAATACAACATAATTGATATATATAATTAAATGATGTACCAAAATTTAAAAATGTATTTCATTTGTAGTACATGGTAATACCATAATAAACACTGCGTATTCTCCGGGTTTGAATTCGGTGGCGAAATTCATTTTGATTTGAAAATTTCTCAATTCTTCTTACTAAGCCTAAATTTTACTTTTTAAAATATATTTACATATATTATTTTTTTATTACAGAAATAAAAGAAGAAACATAAAATTAAATTAACTCAAACTGTCTTTTATAGTTGGAGACTGTTCCATATACCAATGTATTTGACAAATAATCACAACTCTTAATTTCAACTAATCTAACGGTCTAAATTAATTAAAACCTTTATTTGAATGTGGATATAAGGATTTTAAAGGTTCTAATACATCTAGACCATTAAATTAACTTAAATTAAAGTCCGTTGGTAGGAATAACGATCTCCTTTATTGTTTATCTCAAATATTAGGAGAGTTATTCTCAGCAAATAAATACAACATGATTGATATATATATATATATATATATATATATATATATATATATATATAACTAAATGATTTTTCATTATTTTCATATGTATTCCACTGTAGTACATGGTAATACCATAAAATACATTGCGTATCCGGGTTCGAATACGGGCGGCGTAAATCCATTTTGCTTTGAAAATTTTCCAATTCTTCTTACCAAGCCTAAATTTTACATTCTTAAATATATTTACATATATTACTTTTTTATTACAAAAAAAAAGAAGAAACATAAAATTAAATTAACTAAAACCGTCTTTTATAGTTGGAGACAGTTCCGTATACCAATGTAATTGACAAATAATCATGACCCTTCATCTCAACTAATTAAACAGTCTAGATGTATTAAAACATTTATTAGAATGTGTTTGGATGTGGAGTATAAGGATTTTAAAAGTTTTAATAATCCAGATTGTCTTATTAAATTAAATTAAAGACCGTGATTATTTGTCAAAATCATTGGTAGGAAGAACGATCCCATTTATTGTTTATATTTATTCTCAACAAATAAATGTCAAATATAAGTAGAGTTATCATCAACAAATAAATACAACATAATTGATATATATAAGTAAATGATGTTCCAAAATTTAAAAATGTATTCCGCTGTAGTACATGGTAATACCATAATAAACACTGTGTATCCGGGTTTGAATCCCGGTGGCGAGAATTCATTTTGATTTGAAAATTTCTCAATTCTTCTTACTAAGCCTAAATTTTACTATTTTAAATATATTTACATATATTACTTTTTTTATTACAGAAATAAAAGAAGAAACATAAAATTAAATTAACTTAAACCATCTTTTATAGTTGGGGACTGTTCCATATACCAATTTATTTGATAAATAATCACGACTCTTAATTTCAACTAATCTAAATGGTCTAGATCTATTAAAATATTTATTGAGATGTGGGTAATAAGGATTTTATAGGTTCTAATAGATCTAGACCGTTAGATTAACTTAAATTAAAGTTCATGATTTTTTTGTCAATTTCATTCGTAGGAGGAATGATCCCCACCGTTCTATATACCAATGTATTTGACAAATAATCACGATCATTAATTTCAATTAATCTAACGGTCTAGATGTATTAAAACTTTTACTGAGATGTGTTTGGATGTAGGTATAAGGATTTTAAAGGTTCTAATAGATCTAGACCGTTAAATTAATATAAATTAAAGAGCCTTGATTATTTGACAAATTCATTAGTAGAAGGAACGATCTCCTAACCTATAAAGTGGATCGTTTCTCCTACTAATGAATTTGACAAATAATTACGACCTTTAATTTAAGTTAATTTGTCGGTCTTAATTTGTTAGAACTTTTAAAATCCTTATACTCACATCTAAACACATCTCAATAAATGTTTTAATACATCTAGACCATTCGATTAGTTGAAATTAAGGGTTATGATTATTTGTCAAATACATTTACCAATGGAACGGTGGAGATCGTTCCTCCTACAAATGAAATTGACAAAAAATTACGACATTTAATTTATGTTAATCTAACGGTCTATATCTATTACATCCTATAAAATTCTTATACCCACATCACAATAAATATTTTAATAGATCTAAACTATTTAGATTAGTTGAAATTAAGAATCGTGATCATTTGTCAATTATATTAGTATATGGAATAGTCTCCTATATTTATATCAAATATCATTAAAGTAATTCTCAACAAATAAATATCAAATATCAGTAGTGTTATTTTCTCAACAAATAAATATAAGCTATTGCGATACATAAGTCAACATAACTGATTTATATAAGTAAATTATTTTCCAAGATTTAAATGTGTTCCACTGTAGTACATGGTAAAATTATAAATACATTGCGTATCCGGGTTTGATTCGCGGCAACGAAAATCCATTTTGCTTTCAAAATTTCCGAATTCTTCTTACTAAGCCTAAATTTTACTTTTTTAAATATATTTACATATATTACTTTTTTATTACAAAAAAAAGAAAAATTATAAACTTAAATTAATTAAAACTGACTTTTATATTTTATATCAAATTAGATTCATGATCATGAAATAGAGTTATTCTCAACAAATAAATATAAGAAGGACAGACAAGTCAACATAATAGTTTTTATATAAGTAAATAATTTTCCAAGAATTGAATATTTGTTCCGATGTAGCATATGGTAATACCGTAAATACATTGCGGGTCCAGGTTTGATTCCCAGCAATTTTGCTTCCAAAATTTCCAATTCTTCTCACTAACCTAAATTTACTTCTTTAAATATGTTTACACATGTTACTTGTTTATTACAAAAGAAGAGATCAAAGTCTTACAATTCTCCTTACTTAGCCTAAATTTTAGTTTTTCAAATATTTCATTATTTCACTCTTTTGTTACATTGACTAGAAAGAAAAGTTTGACGCTTCGATTTTATGGGTGATGACAACCAGCTCTATATTTTATGTATTCACAATTTTATCTTGTTATGATAAATGAGTCTAGAATAATAGCATGTTAGTCATATTTCAATGGTACAAGAGAGAATATTACAAATAAAAAGAAAGATCAACTACTATAGATAAAAGATTTCAATTGCTATTAAACTTTTTCAAATATTTTTCATTTGTGATTGAACTTTAACAGTTATTGGAGTTGCCACTGAACTTACAAAAATATTATCTCATCCTTTTTGTTACTAGCTGTTTTAAAAGTTATTTGATTTGATAAACTTACCAAGAGTCTAGAAAAATCACATAGTAGTCACGTTTCAATGGTACATGGAGAGAACATTCTAAATAAAAGAAAAGATATCCAACAACTATGGGTTAAATATTCTAATTGCCATTGAATTATCCCAAATATTTTAATGCAACGTTGAACTTTAAAAGTTTTTTTAGCTGCCATTAAATTTATCAAAATATTATCTCATTCGTTACTCGTAATTTTAAAAGTTAAACAATTTGATGAACATACCAAAATATTATCCTATCCATTAATCCGTCTGTCATGTCATCAAATCTGTTAATTTTTAAAACGACAAGTAATAAAGTGACAGATTTAATAACATTTTTATACATTCAGTGGCAACTCGAATTTAAGCTTCAATGGCAATTGAAAAGCATTTGAGAAAATCCAATGGCAATTGAAATATTTTGCCTTCCATATGCTGTAAAACATACTGAAAATTCAATTGCCAAAAATTCTGCACGATATTTGAAATTTACCTATTAAAACATAAAATTAAATTAACTAAAACTGCCCTTTATATTAAATTAGATGCACGATCATAAAGTAGAGAGTCAACATAATTGGGTATATAATTAAACCTTTGCCATTAGCAAAATATACGTTCCGCTGTAGCACTTGGAAATACCACAAATTGTTAATCGTATCCGGGTTCGAATCCCGGCAGCGGAAATTCTATTTTGCTTCAAAACTTTCCAATTCTCCTCACTAAGCCTAAATTTTACTTTCTTAAATATATTTAAATTTAAATGTTACTTTCCAAACTTTTCCAATTCTCCTTACTAAAAGCCTAAATTTTAATTTCTCATTATTTCAATATGTTACTTTTTTATACCAAAAAGAAAAAAATATTCTATATTGATAGAAAATAAAGTTTATTGTTATAGTTTTACGAATAGTGACAACCAACTCTATATTTTATGGGCATTTTTGCACAAATGATATATGACTTTTGTATGTACTGCGAGTTGAGTGACATATCGTTTTATTTTTGACAGTTTAACCCCTATTTCAAATATTTTTGGCAACAATGGTCATTTTCGTTAATCCGTCAAATCCTCGTTAAATTTGACCATGGAAAATTTTGAATTTGAAAAGTAAAGAAAATTTGCAGCAAAAGTTTATAATCTTTCAAAAAGTGTCAAAAAGTACTCAAACATTCTAATCCTAACACATATGACCTAAATTTTTTTGACAATTTTACCCCTAACTTAAATAAATTAAAAATAACTCCTAAACCTTTTTAAAAAATACAAATAAGTCCTAAATCTTTTTATTTTTTACAAATTTACACTTAAAATAATAAAAAATGTGTCATCAAGTCCCAAAATTTTTAATTTTGTTCACCAAAATGACATTTAAAATGTGTTTGATTAAAATCAGATTACTAAATAATAATTTAAAAAATCAACGTTCAACAATGATGCACCGACTGAACAACTGATCAAGCAACTCGATAATTTATCCAATCAACGTCTGAATCGAATCGGATAACTATGGAACCAACTACCAAATTTATCTTTATTACTAGTGGGGGTCACGTGCGATGCACGTGTTGTGGCCGTAATAATGTGTGTAATAGTGCCAAAAATTATATTTATTAATATACAATACGTTCAATAATTTGACAATAAAATTTAAATAAAATAATTACTACTTGAGTAAAAGAATAATACAATGAAAATGATTGAATTCTATAATAAAACAAATGACAATTGGAAATATATTGAGGAGAATGTTGAATCTCATATAATAAAATAAATTTTACTCTCAAAAGATTGAATCACAAATAGAGTTGTTGCACATATTCGATGGCCAAATACGGTGGCCGTGGTCCAACGATGTACCGTATAATGAAATGGGATGCCTGTCTTCCAACAAATAGCTAAGCCATTTGCAGATTTTCCACACTGGTTCGACCACAAGTTTAGAGTCAACACTTTCAAATGTTTGACAAACATTTTTCAAACTAATTATATGACCTTTTATGGTCTCAACTATAATTTTCTGCATTAAGAGTAATGGGTTCGAATAATCAATGAAAATTGAAAGGCATACACATGGAGTGACCATCACCGTGTCTAATAATTTCATTCAGAATCTAATCAATGTTATTAGAAAAGTTCACAAGAAACTCAGTCTATATTATGCATGGAGAAGAATGGCCCTTAAAATTGTAGAAATCCAAGCAAAACCAGCAAGGATGATGCACCTAAGGCAATGCTGGATTTACAATAATCCCATACACTCCCACTCAAATAGGATTAACTCAAACATAAAAAAGAATCTACCTAAATAAAAACCTAGGGTAGAGCACTGTGCGCTGGCTCAAAATTCTATAATATTTAGACATAACACCAATAAAATCCACAACTAAAATGCGGGTGCGTATCCATCTGAAGGAATTAAGATTATTTTTGAACCATGTTTGCATTTTCAAACCATTAATTATTGAAAAAAGTACCAGTAACGTGTACAATGGTAACAAATGTCCATTGACAAGAATCGTCGATCATAGTTTCATAGTTTCATTAGAAATCAGAACACAAATAATGCATCAGAGCTCGCGAAGCAGAGATACGAGGCTTAGGTACTCATCATAGAACATGAGTTTCCTACACTCTGCCAACATATCCATATATAATGAACACTTACTGATGTTGCCGTAGCCATTAGCACTGCAAGAAAATCAGTGATCAACAGACGAACATGAGAAACTTTTCCTTTAGCAATCAAAAAGCAAACTGATGTGAACATGTTGAACCAAAAGAAAATGGTAATATATAAATCCACACAGAAGGATAAAGCAAAAATCAGAGGTTGCCCTGTTCTCATGGTCATATGTTTACACTATGATACAAGTTAATAGGGTAAATTTAATGGACACTCACTGAACTTTGGACATGTAACTACTAACTCACTATTCTTTGAACCGTAACAAAAAACTCACTCATCTTTTCATTTTGTCTTCCATCCGCCACCCGTTAATTTTCCGTTTTTATGTGCAGACGGAAAATGCTCGCGTGGCTAACGGTGGATGAGTTGTCACCAATCAAAGCCTTCAAATTGTACACATCAGACTTTGGCTGTTAGTTCATCTTCCACGTCAGAAATTGCATCTTGGTAAACACGTTTTTCCCTTCTATTTGTCTGAACTTCACCTCATTTCCCCCAAAATCAGAACAAACCTCAATTTCACTCACCTGTGTGCCCTAATTTCAGAACCCGCGAACCCATTCTCTGCCCCACTTTCGAATTGGCGATGGAAAATGTGGATAGATATCCTGACATAACTGAGCAGACCATGTGTTTGTGTGGGAGGAATGCAGCCATGAGGACTTCTTGGACAGAGAACAACCCAGGTAGGAGATTCTTGGGATGCAGCTTCTACGGACGTCCAGATGCCTGCGATTACTTCAAATGGGTGGATCCTCTTGTCCAACCACAGTATAAGAGCATCATAAATGGTCTATTGAGGAATGCAAACCACAAAGATGCCTTGGTGAAGAAGTTGCAAAGAACGTTGATATACCACCGGATTGTGTTGGCTACTGTTGTCATGGTGGTCTTTGTTTATTGTGTACTCTGATGGGGTGTAATTTGTAGTTGTATGGGTTTTTGTTGATGGTTTTTGTATGTTCAGCAAAGTAGGCATCTTGTTGTAACTTGCATTTCATTGTCAGTAGTTGAAGGTTCATTGTCAGTAGTTGAAGGTTAACTTACATTTCATTGTCGTAGTTGAAGGTTAACTTGCATTTCATTGTCGATGAGTTGAACTTCAATTTTCCACTTATAATTATTCCATTGTACTTGACAATTGAAGTTCATTTGAAGTTGATTCCTAGAATATGACATTTGCCACTTGTCTTTGAACTTTGAATGAAACTGAAGTTTATAGTTGAATGTAGTCCAATTTGATTGCGCGTTTTTGGTCCCCAGCAATGTAATTGAATTATACATCGGTTGGTGGTTGTAAATGCATATGCTGGGAATTGATCATAAGCAACAATGCATTGTTCAAAGCTATCAGATGAAAATATATTAGATGCTGTTGGGGATAGTTTATGAGGATTGTTGGGGATTGGACAACAATATATTAGATGTTGTGATTATTTGCAGGTATGGATTAAAAGCTATCAGATGAAAATATCACAAAAATTGAAGTCATCTGATCAACAACAGTTTGGAAATAATTCAGGTGAACAGCATTTGGAAACAATGAAACTATGTTTAGGAAAGACAGAAAACGTAAAAATGGGTAATCAATAATACAAAATGACAGGAAGCGTCAATTTAATACTATCAGATGTATATTACCAGGAGAAAATTACAGAAAACTTCAAAAACAATGTGGAAGTCAAATATTGAAGGAGAAAAAGGTGTTTGCTTTAACTAATCTATTGCCTTGTTCATCATGTAAAAAGCCTTCAACACCTAAAGCACCTAGTTATCACTCATATTATCATGTTTGATTATAACCTTGCAGGTCCGGATGTGAAATTATGAGTATACATAATGATTAAGGCATTAAGCAAACATCGGGAATAGTCGAGTGGCGCGTGACACAAACCTATGCTTGATATTGATGAATCTCCCCGCCAATCAATGTCCCTTCTATCAAAGTAAGTATGCGACATATCTTGAGCAATGAAACAAAAACAAACAACTTGGTTGTTCAAGTCCTAGAGCCCATTCATACGGGCCGAGCTCGAAGATAGGAAAATTTTTCGTTCTTATCCCTCGGACCAATGCCAATAAAAGCAAGCATTGGAAATATATAGTCCCCATCCAACTCAAGTCATTTGGCAAGGCATATGTATTCAAGTTTGTGCGTAGCTTTGCAAGTCCGTAAACAAGTCCATACAAAAATGGTTGCAAGCAATGACATACGTATTTTGTGTAACCACTTTCAACACCATTGCTACTCCAATATTCATCTCGCAAGCATTCAAGGAAACACTTGAGGAATGTTGTAGCAAAGACAAAGACACATCATCATGAGCGTATGCTTTGCGTTCGTTTCAAATGTGCAAGTTAGGATTCATATCTAGAAGAGTTTTGCTCCCAACCTCTTGGTAAGGCAAGCTAAAGGGACATATCTTCCCTTGCGGCGTGGTCCCAGCGAAGAAGATCGAGAGCGATCACCTTGTAATGTTTTAATCTGCTGCAAAGCGATTTGTATCTGATTCATGCGTGTAAATTAAAATGACTATCGTGAGGATTTTGCAATAATTACGAACGGTTTGTTGGAAATTGGTTTAAAATGTTGATAAATTAACTAAGTGACTTGATGTCATCTTAGCCAAATATACAAGTCCCGCCCAATCCGTTTAGGCAAATTTGTTTACCACTTCGACACGCCGGGGCAACGCCTTGAACGAGATCGACTCTGCCCGATCGGTCGCTGGATCGACTCGTTTAAAGGATATATTTGGCATCTCGAAACCAATATCGAATGAATGAGAAATTACGAAAATGACAAAATTGGGTCAAAATTTTGATCATGCGATCGACAATTATGCAAACTGCGATCGCAATATGGCTAAATATTTAGCGTATCGTATTTTGGTCCTTCCAAAGCGATCGCAGGAGGAAAACCTCGCGATCGCATGGTTATTCCGCCTCGATGTGTATTTTCATCCTTTCCATTTTCGGTTTGATTGCTTTGAGTCATTTCTCTGAAATTCCGCCAACACGGTTCTCGTGACTCATGATTAGTATTCCTTGAACAGCAAAGTCTACTCAATGCTTGAATATATAATTTGTCACCTAAAACAATAATTAATAGGATTGCTTCCTATATTTTGTTGATAATTTATTTCGATCACCATAAAAACAGCATCTCGCATTAGAAAATCAGTCCATTAGAAAATCGGTCCATAAGAATCATGCCATGTCATTTATCCATGCACTAAACACCAAAGATTCAATACAACAAACAAGGTACCCAATAGTTGAATCGATGGCGAAGAACATCAGTTGAAATGTGCCATTTTCCATTACAAAAAAATATACATATACAATATACAATGATATAATAGTTCTTTCCAAACAGATCTTTGTACAAAACAAAAAGCGATGCAATGCATTTTCCAAATTGACAAAATACAAGACTACATCGACCCTACTAAACATGTTATAAGTTAATGTTGACATTCCCATTCAGTTGCACCACAAAATGTAACAGCAATACAAAAAAAAGTACAATATTCATCAACTTCGAATGAGCCCCACGATATGTAGTGCTTCATCTCCGTAGAACTCTTCTATATTTGGCTCTCTTAGATTTCTTCCTCAATTGTTCATCATCTCGCATCTGCTGCAAATCATCCACCATATTGTCGAACGAGAAGCTATGAAGTGCATTGTAAATCATCCACCATCACATCGGGCACATCGGGAGGAGGTACATTAGCGTTACATAGATTAGTAGTGGGTGGGATGATACCAGGCGAGGCATGAAATGGAACTCGGCTTTGTGATAGCTCGGGTGTAGCGGTTGAATCGATGGATGGGATCGTTTAGGCTGAAGTTTTCCCTTCGTGAAAACAAAAATCAAGTTAGTATTTTGAATAGCTTCGTAAAGTAAAACCGGAGAAAAAAACAGCGTCATTACCATCGACGTTCTTTGTTTGGGGACACATTCGACCGCCAAAATCCGGTTGTGGTGCATCATATCTCATCATGATATCGCTTGTCAGTAATAGGTTAACCCGCAAACAACGCAAGAAGTCATAGTAACCGTGCCATGTTTCTTCATCTTGGTAGTCCCACCCTTTTGATGAACCAACGATTCTTGACTTGCAATCTTTTCTTTTCTTTGCCGTCTACCTCTTCGGATCGACATGCCAATTAGGTGGTCGAGTGGCTCTCTACTAACCGGAGACCACAACTTTTTTCCATTTAGAGGCATAACAATGTTTTCATAGCAAGTGAGGTAGGTGCTTATCTTATAACAATCATGTAACGTAGTGAATTGGTTGGTCCCTTTTCTCCAAAATGGCAAAGACAACCATGGGCACATGGTATACCGTGAGGTCCCACTTTCTGCAAGTGCAAGTGCGGGAATCAATATCTACAACAAACTCCCCATCCTTGCTCCGTACGTACCATTGTGTGCCCCCGGACCAGTCAACTAAACTTCCAGCAGCCATGTCCACATTGGTTCCTAACTTATCATATATTTTAGGGCATAGTGGACCAACAACTCTCTTCATCTTATCCCTTCTCATTTGGATCCTCTTCATACAGCTAACATGCATATCGATTAACATCGTCACAATAGATTTTTCCCTATCCTCCAAAACGATTTTGTTGAAGCACTCACACATGTTGTTTAACAATATGTCACTTTTTACTTTCGTCATAAAGTGGGACTTACTCCACTCCTTTGGATCTCTCTTTAACAACCACTCATAAGCAGACTTGCTTTGCTTTTCCATTTCTTTCATCCAAAACATAAAGTACACCCAGAATGTGAGTAGATTTTGCCGCCTTCCACAAAATCTCCTTAAGAGACAAACCTCTAAAATCTGATCTAAAGAAGTTTGTATACATATGTCTTACACAAAGTCTATGCTCAAACATGCGGATACATTTCCTCTCATCACAAAGAACCCTTCTACATCTATCACTCATGACGCGTCCACTCATTACAATTCACAATCCTCAAGTCTACTCCTAAATTGTTCATGAACCATCGCCAACTCGATGTGTTCTCTTTCTCTACAATCGCAAATGCAAGCGGTAAATACAATCATTTGCATCTAAAGTTATCGCAACCAACATCGACCCCAAAGTCCTTCAAAAAGCAACCATCGAGTCCTACAAGTTGCCTACAACCCGATACAAAACCTTTCTTACAAGCATCTAAGCACATAATCCCGAATTTTGAATCACGATCCAATCCTGCAAGTAGATCCTGGATTTGTCCTCAACAACTCAAAGGCATAACGCCAAAGCAATCCGATCGATGCTCATCACTACCTCAATCATTATCCTAGCAATTTTCCTAGACCTCCACGCAGGTTTGTCGCCCAATCGCATTATGCAAACCGCGATCGCAATATGGCTAAATATTTAGCGAGTAATGTATTTTGGTCCTTCCAGCGATCGCAGAGGAAAAACCTCGCGATCGCATGGTTATTACCTCGGTGTATTTTCATCCTTTCCATTTTCGTTTGATTGCTTTGAGTCATTTCTCTGTAAATTCCGCCAACACGGGTTCTCGCAGACTCGCAGATTAGTATTCCCTTGAACGTGCAAAGTCTACTCATCTTTGAATATATAATTTGTCACCTAAAACAATAATTAATAGGGATTGCTTCCTATATTTTGTTGATAATTTATTTCGATCACCATAAAAACAGAGATCTCGATTAGAAAATCAGTCCATTAGAAAATCGGTCCATAAGAATCACATGCCATGTCATTTATCCATGCACTAAACACCAAAGATTCAATACAACAAACAAGGTACCCAATAGTTGAATCTGATGGCAGTAAACATCAGTTGAAATGTGCCATTTTCCATTACAAAAAAAATATACATATACAATACAATGATATAATAGTTCTTTCCAGCTGTACTGTACAAAACAAAAAACTCGATGCAATGCATTTTCCAAATTGACAAAATACAAAGACTACATCGACCCCACTAAACATGTTATAAGTTAATGTTGACATTCCCATTCGGCTTGCACCACAAAATGTAACAAGAATAAAAAAAGTACAATATTCATCAACTTCTGAGACAATGACCCTCGATATGTAGTGCTTCATCTCCAAGTAGAACTCTTCTATATTGGCTCTCTTAGATTTCTTCCTCAATTGTTCATCATCTCGCATCTGGCCGCAAATCATCCACCATATTGTCGAACGAGAAGCTATGAGTCCATTGTAAATCATCCACCATCACATCGGGCACATCGTGAGGAGGTACATTAGCGTTACATAGATTAGTAGCGGTGGGATGATACCAGCGTAGGCATGAAATGGAACTCACTTGTGATAGCTCGGGTTGTAGCGATTGAATCGATGGATGGGATCGTTTAGTCTGAAGTTTTCCTTCGTGAAAACAAAAATCAAGTTAGTATTTTGAATAGCTTCGGAAAGTAAAACTGTGAAAATAACATGTCATTACCATCGACGTTGCTGTTTGGGACACATTCTGACTGCCAAAATCCGGTTGTGGTGCATCATGTCTGTCATGATATCGCTTGTTGTGTCCGGTTAACCTGCAAACACTGCAAGTCATAGTAACCGTGCCATGTTTCTTCATCTTGGTAGTCCCACCCTTTTGATGAACCACCGATTCTTGACCTGCAATCTTCTTTTCTTTTGCTTCGCTCTACCTCTTCGACCGACATGCCAATTAGGTGGTCGTAGTGGCTCTACTAACCGGAGACCACAACTTTTTCCATTTAGAGGCATAACAATGTTTTCATAGCAAGTGAGGTAGGTGCTTATCTTATAACAATCATGTACGTAGTGAATTGGTTGGTCCTTTTCTCCAAAATGGCAAAGACAACCATGGGCACATGGTATACCTGTGAGGTCCCACTTTCGCAAGTGCAAGTGCGGGAATCAATATCTACAACAAACTCCCATCCTTGCTCCGCACGCACCATTGTGTGTGCCCGGACGATCAACTAAACTTCCAGCAGACCATGTCCACATTGGTTCCTAACTTATCATATATTTTAGGGCATAGTGGACCAACAACTCTCTTCATCTTATCCTTCTCATTTGGATCCTCTTCATACAAACTAACATGCATATCGATTAACATCGTCACAATAGATTTTTCCCTATCCTCCAAAACGATTTTGTTGAAGCACTCACACATGTTGTTTAACAATATGTCACTTTTTACTTTCGTAAAGTAAAGTGGACTTACTCCACTCCTTTCGATCTCTCTTTAACAACTCGCCATGCAGACTTGCTTTGCTTTTCCATTTCTTTCATCCAAAACATAAAAGTTCCATAAGTAGTAGATTTTGCCGCTTCCACAAAATCTCCTTAAGAGACAAACCTCTAAAATCGATCTAAAGAAGTTTGTATACATATGTCTTACACAAAGTCTATGCTCAAAGATGCGGATACATTCCTCTATCACATTCAAAGAACCCTTCTGCTCTATCACTCATGAACGTCCACTCATTACAATTCACAATCCTCAAGTCTACTCCCAAATTGTTCATGAACCATCGCCAACTCGATGTGTTCTCTTTCTACAATCGCAAATGCAAGCGGGTAAATACAATCATTTGCATCTAAAGTTACTGCAACCAACATCTGACCCCCAAAAGTCCCCTTCAAAAAGCAACCATCGAGTCCTACAAGTTGCCTACAACCCGATACAAAACCTTTCTTACAAGCATCTAAGCACACATAAATCCTCGAAATTTTGAATCATGTATCGCAATCCTCGCAAGTAGATCCGGATTTGTCCTCAACAACTCAAAGGCATAACGCCAAAGCAATCCGAATCGATGCTCATCACTACCCTCAATCATTATCCTAGCAATTTTCCTAGACCTCCACGCAGTTTGTCGCCCAATATTTATTTTCAAATCCTGCAGAACTCTATGCCTAATTGCAGATGGTTTCCACCCTGGATCGACTCTAAATGTTTCCAAATATCTCTCGGCTATATAATTTGTCAGACAATGTCTATTCGAACCGTCTCTAATGCAATTGTGGTTCGGATTGTAAGATTTTATTGGATACATTTCAACTTCTTGTTCTCCGATGCCCATATCCTCCACTTGCACCCCACTTTACACACACAACCGTGCTCTTTTATTGTCATTCGTCTTCATTCTCAAATTACATCCAGTAGCTACTCCGTGATTTCTTACCGCTTTCCTAAACTGCGGTACATCTATAAACGTCTTCCCCACTTCAAATTGAGGATCCCACATCTCTTTCTCATCATTAAACGTAGGGTACCTTACGTTGCTTTTCCTCATCGGAGGAGTAATCGGTGTTCAAATCCTCACCGTTGGATCATATGAACGGCCGAGTAGGAGTCCTCCGCATTGCATCTCGCATGTCGCTCTTCCACGATGTGGTCGGAGTTCAATCCAACCGTGATGCGCTCTTCCACATTTCACGTCGTGACAGAAATCATCATCATTCACATCTTCATACAAGTTAATATGTGAGGATTCAATATAATTTCAGAAAAGAAAAGATTCAACAACCAATGTACATTAGAATTTGTTATAGTACCGCAAAAATTGTTGACCATCTATTACATGAAGCATAATACTAAGGTTTTCCCAAACCAAACAAAAACTTCATCCAAATCAAATACAAGGGAATCAAGGCCCCATGGTACGTATTTACGAATTTAAGACAATGCACTTTTGTGTTGTAGAAGAAATTTTTTCTTAATTTGTAATTTTTTAAGGAAATTGAACTTCAATATATAGTGGCGAGATGGACCAATTGTTCCTCAAGTTTCAGATAAGCTTCAATAAAATAAAGATTTGCAAAAGAAAGGGAAAGGAGGATACATACATCTTGGAATGCCTTTGAATGCACACTGCAAGCACCAGAGCCACCCATGCTGTTTGTGGCATGTGCTGGTGCAGTAGCTGCTTGAGAACCAACAGTTTCATGTTGAATTGTGCGAGGACCCATAACAGCATCCACAGTCCTGTGTGCCACTGTACTTCCAGTGCCAAAAGCCATTCCTATAGAATTTAAACAATAAAAGGAGGTTCATTCAAATATTTGCCATTCATCCTGTAAGCTTGTAAGCTGGCATACAGGTAATTTTGGTGACAAATATCTACTGTACCTTGAGCTATGGTTGAACCGATGTTTCCAAGCATGGATCCAGGATCCACCACTGCTGGCTTGAGCAGGAACTGGCGGAGGAGCATGATTCACTGCAACCATGAGAAGCTGTAAGCTCCGACACAGTACATTTAACAAAATTATATACCAAATGAAACCCTAGGAACACGATGTTGACCAAATGACATCCCACTAGAAATCTCATCACCACCGTCGTCAAGAAGTGTATTCCATTACTAATTCCTTACTTTTTTTCATCTTTTTCTTCAATTTTCTTCTTTGATTTTTTGTGAATGGTAAAAGAATTGAAGCTAAATTTTTGAAGTGCTTTTACAGGAGCAGGGGAGAGAGAGAGTGTGTGTGTGTGTGACAGAAAATGAGAGAGATGGCGTGTGAAAACTAAAAAAAAAAAAAAACGAGGATGACAGCCACACCTCAAACTGACATGTGGCAATATAGACAGTAAAAATTTTAGCCTCTTTTATTATAGGTATTCTTTAATTTTTTGTAAATGGTAAAGGAAATTTTTGAACGGTGCTTTTACAGTAGGTAGGGAGAGAGAGAGAGAGAGAGAGAGAGTGTGTGTGTGTGTGTGTGTGTGAGAGAGAGAGAGAGAGAGATGAAAATGAGAGAGATGGCGGTGAAAACTAAAAAAAAAAAAAAAAAAAAAAAAAAAAAAGAGGATGACAGCCACATCTCAAACTGACATGTGACAATATGAACAGTAAAATTTTAGCCTCTTTTTATTATATTATAGGTAGATGTTTGCTAAGTTGGGTTTCTACAAATCAAAACTAGACAACCATCCTATCTGATCAAATGCTTCAAAAACTTCTAGATTCCTCATCACCCTATTAACCTATTTCTATATAAATTTCTGAAAAACAAGTTTATATTTTCTTGTTGATAGACATAAATATTTATGATATTTTATCAATTGTGATGTTCCAAGATGAAAAATATACGATAATTAAAAACAAGTATATAAATACTTGATTTTAATACTTGCAAATTTTAAAAATTGAAATTTGGTTGATTCAATGAATACCAAATGGCTAAAAGAAATTGAGAAAAATTCTAATTTTTTTTATTCAATCAAAGCTTCGTGAAAATTGCAACAGAAGTCCTTCTCTCTTATTAGGTAATTAAATAGTCCTAAGTAGTGGTGGCAAATGGACAGTCGGACTAGAATAGAGTGGGCCGCACGTGAAACTGGACTAGACTGTTCTGGTCCCGGTTTTACACGGGTTATTATTTTACTGGGTCAACTCAACCCAATTTTACACAGGCCATTATCTGAATGTTTTAATTTTTTTTTTTTTTTTTTTTTGTATATGTTTTCAAAACAATTAAAAAAAAAAGAAAAATAATAATAATAAAAGAAAAAAAAATAATAATAAAAGAAAATATCTTCCCGTTTTTTATATATATATATATATTTTCAAAAAAATAATTCATCTTTTTCTCCAACGAACCCTCCCAACCCCCAAAGTACCCACCCACAAGAAACAAAATTGGGGGGGATTTCATCCCTTGGTCATCGGGAAATGGGGAGAAATCCCCCTAGTTTGTCTTTACAAGTGAAACATGTAAAAATTTGTGGAGTATATGAAAAATGTTCCCACATTCTTCTTGAATGTGGCTTCCTTTATATAGATATAGACCTTCAACGTGAATAGAGGAGATGAGGGGATTAGAATCGTTAGTTTGGTTTAGAATCGAATGAACTCTGTTTGATCAATGTGTTTGCTTCCCAATCGATGCGACCTGTCATCCTTGACTACTAGTGGTCACATTTTGACAACATCCGTCAAATTAAAAAGGGCTCATTCTCCTCTTCCTTCATCGATTGTCCTCCATCCTTGAATGTCTTTTGAATAGATGAATAATAATTGATTATTGATCCCACAAATCGAGAAAAAACTTATGCTCCTCTTTATTTCAAGTTGACCATTTTATGAGCATCAAATTGGGGGAAAAAATTGTAAAATATAAGCTCATTATAAGTAGACTTAAAATCATTTACAAAATTTTAAGAATTTCATAGTTTTTTTTCCCACTCCAACAAAAAGAGAACCAATTAGTCTAGGGTGGTTGTAAGTAGTTCATTTGTAGTTATTTAAGGTGATAGTGAGCCCATTGGTGCTCCTAGTCTTATGGGATATAGTTTAGAATATCTTGTATTTATACATCAATTATGAAATAAATAAAGTGTGGATGAATTATTCTACAACTTTGAGTTGTATTGGGGAGGTCATTGGTTCCTCAAACTACCAATATCATTTTGACATATCTCTCATTTTACTTTTCGATTTTCTCATTTAATTTAGGTTTGTAAAAGATTTGGCAACACAGAATACATAACATGATGCTCTTTCAAAAAGCCAAAAATGGGAAATGAATCTGTGATAACTCTTTCCCTAAAATCAGGAAATTATCTCTTTATTTTAGAGTATTTTCAATGCATTCTATGTATTGTAATCTGCAAGTTGAAAATAAGGATGATAAAAGATGGGACGAGGATGAGGACGAGGACGAGGACGGGACCGGGATGGCCCTTACCATCATTGCCTTGTCGGAAATTTTTGAGAGGTAGGGGAAGGAGGGAATTAAAATATTCTCATTTATCGTCCTGTTTAATTAATTATTTGTTTTTTAATATTATTATTTATTTTTTTAAATTCAATTAAAATTTTAAAATATAAAAATAAAATAAAATAAAAAGATTCGAAGCAGGGACCATGATCTCTGTCCCCGTCTCAATTACTTAACGCAGCGATGCAAGACAGGGTGAGGATAGAGATAGAGTATTTTGCCATCCCAAATCAAAAGATTCGAAACTTACGTGATATTGATGTCTAATGAATAAAAATCAAGTCTAAAATTGATCTATCTACACCTAAAAATTACTGTAAACGTGTCTTTTATCTACCTTAAAATAAAAATATATAAAACGGAGAAAAAGAGAGAAAATATAAACACAAAAAAAAAAAAAAAAAAATCAAATTTCATAAAATTCGATATTCTTATTAAACTTCGTACTGTCCAACTTATCAGCCCAACAGTATTTTCAATATTTTCAAAAATCTCAACAATTATTTTTCAAGCAAACAAATAATTGTAAATTTTATTATGTCATAATTAGATTGTAATCTTGTTTATTAATATGTTAATCAAGTTTTAATTCAATTTATTTCCGTAAAACTTATTCAACAATCTATTACTATTCAAACATGATTCATTATTACTTTTAATAATTAATTGATGTCATCATTACTTTTTCTAATTAATTCTTGCACAATCTTTTGATATGAAATATCTTGCATTTTGTAGACGATTTTGAAAGCAAATTTCTCTCTTGAACTTGATGGTTTTTTTGAATAGTTATTTTCCTTTTGAAAACTTTTTCTCCATTATTCATTTGAATAATTCTCTTATAAGAATTCTTTTATCGATACTGACATTTACTGTTTGTAGTGTTCTGTATTACTGTACAAATTATGAAAAATGGTTACTTACAAAGTATTTTATAATAGCATAAACTAGAGTATTTACTGCATGTTATATCTCTATTTGCATTTATGGTATAAAATATTCTTTCTATTGGGACTACATTTATGAGTGTCCATCTTTTGACATTAAATCGAACCAATTGAAAATCTCCTTCACTTTAAAATACATTTATTAAATTAGATCCATAAAAAAAGTAGAATTATTCTCAATAAATGAGTTACAGCTGTTGGACACTCCAATTTAGTATAGTCTTATAAAAGTATTCCCAATACTGATAACAAATTTCCGCTGTAGCACTTGGTAATACTCGAATGATTTGATCATAGGTATCCGGGTTCGAACCCCGGCAGCGGAAGATTTCTTTTGCTTTTCAATTATTTTTTAAATTGTGAAATTAAAGTTTCTTGTGAAGATGTACCTAACCCATTTCCAAAACATTATTAAAGATTCCTATTTAAAGATACAAGAGTCGACAATACGGCTTACACTTAGCAATAAATTCTAGCAATAAATTCACTTTTAATAGCCTCATTCTCTTTCAAAACTTCAAAAACAACTCTTTGATTAGAGTACTCTTTCTCTAAAATTAGGATTTTCTCTCATTAAATTTGTCCATTTAATTATTTATTTACTCTTTATAATTGTAATATTATCATGTGTAGGCCATAAAATTATTTTCTAATTTATATTTTGTGCCACCAAAGATTTAAAAACATACTAAAATTGGATATAAGTTAAAAATATAAAAAGTTGTGTTGACGATTGATATAGAATTCTTAAAGAATAAGATAAAAATTTACTTTGACAATGATGTAAATTTTATTAAAATCAAACCAAACCTACTAGTCCGACTTGAAAATTGGTTACCAGTCCATCAAATCAATCTGATTGATTAATACATGATCTAAGTATGAATCAATCAAATCACACGTGAATAAACGTTAACACTAGGTCATTACTTTGACAATAATAACTATTAAACGTGTAATTCTTAAAAGAAAAATTAAATTAAATTCATGGCATGACCCAATAAAGAGTTCACAATGTAAAGAGGAAGAGAGATTTTCTAAAAGCGTTTCACAATTTTATTATCCAAAATGGTTTTATCTATCCCAAATACCTACAAATTTTGTTCCAACAAACCTTAAGGAAAAATTTAAAAACAAAGATAAATAGAGACTGCTGTTAATATAGACAGCCATTGGGTTGGCCACAAGGCCTTTTTAGAGTCCCGCCCTATTCATGGTCTGCAATCCGACCGGTTTCCACTTGACATCTAGAATTCAAATAGCATATAGAACATAGCACCACCACATCAGGACGTAAAACTAGACGCTCAAAATATGCAAGGCGCTTATGTCTCACCGATCATCAGATAGATGAATCCAAAGAAACTACTAAATCTCAAAATACACTGATTAGACAAAACCAGATACAATCAAAAATGAAACTATTGTCCAGCACTATACACCATACCAATATGTAAATATACTATGTGGGTATCAGAAAGAAGGAACACAACATCCTTCAGCACATCTAGACTAAGAAATTAAAACATAAAGAAAGTAACCTTTAAAATTTAAAGGTGAACATGTTAACTTGCATGATACAAGTTCAACGGTGATAAGGAGACATTAATCCGACAAAATATAATAAAAATAACATATTTCTAGAGTTCAAACACTTCCCAGTCTTCCCTATTAAATAACCTTGTACCATCTATCCCCCTTCCTACTGAAGGAACCCACGACTGCAACAAATCCTAGTGAAAGATATTCATGATTTGCAAATTTCTTGATCTTCATTTCCGGGCTCTGAGCAGATGGATCAGTTTCCTAGCTCACGCCAAAATCCATTCTTCAAGAGGCAATCTGCACATGATTTAAATGTGATTAGAAATATTGAACTGGTCAGTCGAGAGCAATCAACACATTTTTACACTGGGAAATATCAAGCTTATGTCCACAAATAAACAGGAAGACTACCAGGGCCACCTGCAAACTAGTCTTAGGACTGGTCTTGATCTGACCTAGCACGTATCAGCCTTCGACGCCTTCTTGGGTTTGCACGAACATCTTCACCAATATCACTCAATACGTTCAGGTCGGTTTCATTATGATCTTCATCTTCTTCTTCGTCATTGTTGTCATCGTCACCATCATCATCTTGTAACAACCTTTCACCCCAATGATAGCGCCGTCTAGAAAAAGGTCCACTTGGTCGTCGATGCCTTGCCAAACCTCTTGATCTGCTACCTCTTCGCTCGGATGCTGGATCCATTGAACCAATCATGTGAAACAAGAAGAAGGTGCTTAACCACCGACCAGCTTCAGCACCACCTCTTTCGGTTGGTAAACCACTTCCATTATCATACACATAGTCACCAAGCACTCTTTCACTTCCACCCGATAGCCCACTTCCATTATCAAACACATAGTCACCAAGTACACGTCTTTCCCGTTCACCCGATAGCCTTTCTCCATTATCAATCACATAGTCACCAAGTACGATTGCCCCTGGCATGGATGAGCGAATGGCACTGACAATATCATTGTTCACTCTCTGCTCTTCAAGATGTTGCCAGGCTTGTTGTCTCGATGGGTCAATATCAGCTGGGCAGTCTGTTGGATGAACCCTTCTAGCATGTCGACGTAATTCCCCATAGTTACCAGAGAACGAGCATGACTCACGAGAGCAACTTCGGGACTTCAGGTTGAGATACGTTCTAGCCTCTTCTATAACCTTCCAGCCCAGAACACTCCCACGGCACAAAGGGCATCTCAAATTTGATCGTGGTTCTGGCTTCTCCATATTAGCCTCTCCAAGATCAAACCTTTCCCACAATATTCCTTCTTGTTCTGCAAAGACAGAATCTGCATCATATGTGCTGCTTCCTCCAGGCATTTCCACAGTTGTCGGAGTGTTACTTTCACTCAGATCGTGATTCACATGATCCCCAGTCAAACCACTTGAAGTCCTCAGGTCCAAGTTCCTACTAGAAGCATTAATATAATCATGCAGACTTCTGGGTGCTAATGTGGTAAAGCTGTCTGTGTTTTCTCCTGTAAGTTTTTTAAATCGGTCCAAGCAATTTGAATGCCTATAACTAGTGTCACAAACGTATGACCGACAGCCCTTCTCATGAGACCTGCAAATGAGAAGAACAGCATTGTGCGGGTGGTCCATGCATATGGGGCACGAAACTTCATCCCATTCCTTGTACAGAGCAAACATATCTGCATCATTTGATAGGCTTCGCTTTCTACCAGCCATCTATTTGCACTGTTAGACGTTTCTAATATTGAATTCATTAGCATAACAGCTATATTCAAGTACAGTGCAAAGATAATGAACCAAATATAATTTTAATCTATAAAATGGCAGTAGAAATCATAATTGCATCACAAGACAGACATAATTTAAAACACTTCCTGTACATGTAGAAAAACATTTATAAGAAACTACTTCAATATTCATGAAATGGACGAAAGATATCCAGCAATATTTTATGCCATTTGTGAGGGTGTGTGTGAGAGCATATTTGTGTGAATATGTCTCTTTATGTATGAGAGAGAGCTTTAATGGTTGTCCTACTTCCAAAACTACACTTCATATTCAAACAGATGAAGCAGACAATAAAAAATTACAAACGAAAATCTGATTCTAGCGACAACCACAAAAGGCATGCTCGGTACACTGGACTGTACTGAACAATGCACAAATACATGTCTCTCTTCCTCTATGTTGTCTTGTCCATTCTAGTCTTCTATACCAAACATGCCATAAATGTACATTCTAATTAAACTGACATTAAAGATGGTTGAGTTGTCTAAGATAATTTATGAAATACATAAGCTGAGCAAGAAGAAACAGTCTTTTTGTGACATCATCCACTGCTGGTATATATGATGCAATTACTGTTAGGGCAAATTTCTAATTGATTTATTATCGAACAATACATAGCTTATTTTCCCCATGGCTAAAGTATCAAGCTAGCCTGCTTCCATTCCCACCCCAAAGGCCCTTTCCTCCTCTCTTGTAGATTAGGACAACAAACCCCAAGAAAAATGAAAACTCCAGAATTTGAACACTTATTAGAAGTGGATTTAAAAATTCTTAATGCCACACAAACCTAATAGCTGTCACAATAAAGGAATGACAGGAGAACGAGAATCTATCAACTATTCTTGTCTAGAAGAAGAGACCACAAATATCTAAAACTAGAAAGGGTTTAGGAAATCAAACAGGGGGAAAAAAGAACAGAAAAGAAAGGGAGGGATATAGAAAGATCAAAATGAAGCCAGAAGGACTTAAACTGACTTCATCACTCCAATCGAACAGCACATTACATTCAAGCCACATTTGACTATACTTATCCATCAAAATTCTGAAACAGACCATAGAGCAATCATACAAGACTGTACTTCGTTTCATCTCCCGCACATTTTTCCCTATTATATCATGTAAGATCAAACCAAGCTTGCCAAATGGAAAAATTGACCTAATAAATCACAAGACTTTGGAAAATAATGAATGCTTACTCACTCATCTTTTTCTATGCTTCTTCATACCTTTTCCTTCCCCATAAAAAAAATAGAACTTAAAAAAGAAACTTCCTAGAACTCGCAAGAGTTATCTAGATCTTGGAGAGCACAAACCCTAGGCCACTTATCAGTCTGTTGGTGCTCCATAAAGAAGTTTCCTTTCCAAAGCAATTCCCTAATAACTGGAAAGAAGACGGAGCACATCTATTCAACCCCAATTCCCAAACCCAAAATAATGAAGGCAAACGTGTATAGAACGAGGAAAAATGTCTGACACCATAGGAATGCAAGTCTACACAATCTGAAGTCTAAACATTCAAAAATAGAAAGAAAGTCAATTTAACCTCAAGAACCAAACATCAACAAATAAAAATTTGAATTTAGTCAATATAATATCAATGCAAAGCAATCCAACATAGAAATACTAAGACACGTTACATTTTTACTCACCGGAAGGTATTGGACTTTCTCTATACTGGAACCTCTGGATCTTATGACACTGGATCAGAGTTACCAAATGAAATACACCATCTTCATTCGACTTCAAAGCATATCAGATGGCAACCCTTTACAAGAATTTAATAAATACACTTCAGTAACACACAATGTACAAATCTCGAAGTAATAAGACCTCCAATAAAGAATTGTTGATAATATCTTGAGCCACAGTAACCAGTGAGTCCTATGACCTGCAGTTGTAATATGAATAGAAATTGTCAGTTCCATAACATCAAATTTATAATCAAACAGAAAGCTCTGGGAATTATATAGTACTCACAAACAAAACTTGAATAAAAAAAAGACCTAAATTTCACAGCATATATTACATCTATGAAATGAAAGGCTACTACAAATCATTTCAACACCCAAAATGATGAACACAAAACCAAGCAAAGCCTGAACTCAAATCCACAAGATTTTGGCAAACCCTCCCATAAATGGATGGGTGTGCTAATTCAGAAAAGCAGAATCCAAAAGGTCCATATTCATTATGTCATAAAACGATGAAAACATTACATTTCAGAACAACCTTGCTATATACTAGCCTACAAGAGGATAATATAGAATTGTTGAGACACTAACACCCTTTAGAATAAAAAACTTTAACCAAACTTTCCATGATGCTTTACTCAGAAGATATTTTGTTAAGAAAAATTAAGAAACAAAGGCAAAAAAAAATTCAGAATATCTTCGTATTCCATTTCATCACCCCTTGAAATCCGAATTTAGGCAAAACATATAGTCCAGAAATTGAAACCAGAAAAAAATTGTCAAGAAAAGATATCCTGACTAAAAATCTCAAAACCCCCAAATCAGCCATGAGCAGATGCTTTATTTATGTATCAATAAATACACATAATTACAAGCATCTACATCTATACACATACAAGTAATAACAACATTGATCCAACAAATCATAGAATAAGGACAAAAATCACCGCTTACAAATTAAAGCTACCGAATTACAATAGGGAGAAAATAGAGTTGGTCAAGTCTTCACCAAAATTGATTTTGAATTGCGGGTTATTCCAACAGATATTAAACGAAAATTGGGTGGAATTTACGAGAAAGCTTCGGATGAAAGTGGATTGAAGAAATAGTGAAAAGTCGCACGAAACCTTTCCCTTTCATACTAATAGTACATACATACACACATACACAAATATATATATAAACACACACAGAAAAATTACAGTGAAAATAAAATAAATTTATGGTTTAATGGAAGTTTTGGAAGGGATTTATGAAAGAAAGAGTAAAGTATGGGAGTAGAAGATTAGAAGCGGGATTGTAAGGACGAAGCAGCTACTATTGGCGTGTACATTTTGCATGCCGCCAACGTGAACAAGAAAATTGGGCCAGTTCAGTTCGGTCCAACCATTTCATTTCATTTTTTATTCTCTTTTCTTCAAGCATTTGGCTAATTATAAGTAAATAAGTAATTGAAAAATGAATAATTTTTTTGTGGGTCAAAATAATCAAGTAATTCATATTTTACTTTTAAAATAAGTATTTCTTTAATCAAATACCATAGTCATATCATCAACAATGGAAACTTGGAGAACGTGGAGAATGAGACTCGATATTTGGAGCACTATTAATAAGTGTAATTTATACACTTATCTAACTCTTTAATTTATACACTCAATTCAAATTAGACTTTGCTAAAAAAAAGTTTGATGTGTGTTGTCTAATTTTGAGTTGGGCAAAACATTTAAAGATACACATTAATCAAGTACTTGTATACTGCATATTATGGCTTAAGTGGTTTTGTAGCACAATATTTTTAATTGAGAGCTCGGTGTATAAGATTTTCTTAAGAGAGGGCTCTAATCAAGATGATAAATTAAGTTTAGGTGCAATTATCACACATGCACCGTATTTACCAAGATTCTAAAAAGCGTAAAACGTGGCTAGACGTGGAGCTCAAGCTTCAAGATTTTTGGGCCTAGACGAGACTTAGGCGAGGGTGAGACGTGAAAAAATGTTTTCTTATTTTTAATATTAATTTAAATATTAAAAAAAAAGATAAAAAAAATATTTTTAACTAAAATGCACGCGCTTAAGGGAGCCTAGACGCGCCTAGGCGTGACTAAGCGAGCCTAGGCTAGGCTAGGAGTGTCTAGGCGCGCGCTTTTTAGTTAAAAATATAATTGACCAAAAAAATGTGTGCCTAGGGCCTAAGTGAAACGTGGATGTCACGTTTCGCGTATAGGTGTCGCCTAAATACGCTTTTTAGAACACTGATATTTACTCATTGAATATAAATATTCATTTCTCTTTACATGAAAACACACTGGAAATAGAGCGGGGTTATTTTGACGCGGACGGCTAGAAGAGGACGTTATCCTCTGATTGTGCGAGAATATCAATGGATAACCGATGTAAATTTATGGAAATAATAATACCCGAGACATCCCAACTTTTATAAACACGAAGCAACTTACAAATACGTGGAGTGGTACCATGCTCGCACCATGGAATACGTACATTAGGACTGCCTTCTACCTTTCCTAGAGTATGGAAGAAAGGGCCTCAGGTCTACACTAGTGTAGTTTTTCCTCCTTTGTGCTTTTGTCAAGTAAGTGACAACCTCACGCTTTACTTGGTTGTTGGTTGTACTAGTAGAAGTTTTTTTTGTTACGGAAGTCGAGATGTTATATCTTGAAAAAAGTATTAAGGTGGATTATTTTGAAGCTTGTAGTAGACATAGTGGTTAGTGTCTTTGGGTGATGAGTCCAGATGTTATGATTTGTCTCGTGATGTTTTTTTAAAAAAAAAAGTTATGTGTAATCATCTCTCAACCTACCTTTTCCTTTTCTACATGCTAATGAAATAAAGAGACTGTTGACCTATGGTTAACTTTAAACCTTAATGTTTTGATTATTACAAACAAATTGGTTATGCTTTCTAACATTTTCTTTTCAAGCAAAATTCAAAAGCGCTACAAATCGAACTCTCATGCAATGACAAGTTCAAAGTCAAAATCAATTCAAGAGTTCAAGCATCTCAAGATTCGAAGATCAAGATTGAAGAATAGATTTTAGATAAAATTGTAAAGGTATTAACTCTTTAATCCTTAGCAATTAAATGAACGAAAGTTCAAATATTTTTATGCACAAAACATATGTCATTATCATTGCATAAAATACTTTTATCAAAGTCAAAAATCAAGTTTTTAAAAGCTGCGTAAACGGTCATCCGTTTGATCATCCGTTTGAACAGAGAGTTCAAACGGTCGACCGCTTGGATGAACCGGTCGACCGGTTGGTGTCCTTTTTCAAAAAGTGCCCGTTCGACTTTTTGCGGTTCAGCGGCTAGTTCGACCAATCGACCAATCGACCGGTCGACCGTTTGGTCATCCGGTTGGTCATCCGTTTGGTCGAAAGTGGCGAAAATTCATCTCTATAAATACCACTTCATTTACTATCATTCAACAACACTTACAAGAGCATTTATAGAGAAAATCATATTGAAAAACTTCATCCAAAGCTTCATTGTATTTATATCTTCAATATCTCATATTGAAAAACTTTGTTTGATTAAATCAAACTTTTGATTCATCTTTCTCAACAAAGTTTTCTTCTAACACTTGAGCTTTCCTTATTCATTGCTATTCATTAAAGTGTTAGTCTCTCTAAGAACTAAACTTGTATCTATCATTCATCTAGAGAGAAATACTCAAATCAATTTCTTCATATACTTGGGTCATATTGAGGTCCCGTGCAAAAGCTCAATATTGTATAAGGATCGGTGCTCCTTGTTTGTAAGTCACCGGATACATTGTAAGGGTTTGGATTGCACCATAAGTCAATCAAAATAGTGGAAAGGCCGTGCTCGTGTTGGAGAGCTTGGTAACGGGGGACGTAGATCATTGGTTGGATCGAACCTCCATAAAAATCGTTGCACTCTCTCTTCTCTTTTATTTACTTATATTGTGCTTATATTTGAGTGAATCAATTCTTATTTCTTAAATTTTATTTTTAAGAATATTTTTCGAAAAAGTTTGAGAAAACCAATTCACCCCCTCTTGGTTAGTTATTCTTGGGCTATCAATTGGTATCAGAGCAAGGTGCTCATTTTTTTTGATTACACAATCTTGAGTAATGGCTAACCAAAATTTTCAAAACCTTGAAGGTCACTCTACAAATCGTCCTCCCTTCTTTAATGGCTCCCACTACAATTATTGAAAAACTAGAATGATGATTTATATTCAATCAATTGATTATAATATTTGGGAAGTCATCGAGTTTGGTCCATATGTGCCTACAAAAATTATCAAAGTTGATGATAAACGGACCAAACTATTTCTAAGCCTAGAGAAGAATATGATGAAGAGGACAAAAGAAAATTGTCTTTGAATGCTAGAGCCAAAATTTACTTTATTGTGCTTTAGACAAAATGAGTTTAATCGTATTAGCACATGTGATTCGCATATGATATTTGGCATGCATTAGAAATAACTCATTTAGGTACCAACAAGGTTAAAGAAACCAAAATAAATCTTTTGACAAAAGATTTGAAAATTTCTTTATGAAACAAGATGAACCTATTGTTGATATGATTACTCGTTTCACCGATATTATTAATGGCCTTAAGGGCTTTGATCGAAAATTTACTAACGGTGAACTTGTGAGCAAAATGCTTAGGTCTTTATCGGAAGATTGGAACTCCTTGAGGATGTTGATAGAGAATACAAAAGATATCAACACTTATCCATTGGAGGAGCTATATGGAACATTGATGACATATGAGCTCAACAATGCCGAAACAAAGGAGAAAACAAGGAGAAGCAAAGAAGAGATGAAGGAGCTTCCAAAGAAGCAAATTGCCTTGAAATCAACAAATGATGAAGGTTCATCCAACACAAACTTGAGTGATGAAGAACTTGATGACTTAGTTCTTCTTGTCAAGAAATGGAGAGGATTTCAAACAATAGGCGATTTCAAAGAAAGAAGACAAAAGTGAAGAAAAGAACAAAAAGATCATATGCTATGATTGTGACAAACCCGGTCACAAGAGGACCGAATGCCCAAACAAGAAGAAGTTCAACAAAAGAAGGCACTTCAAGCTACATGGGATGATAGTGATGAAGATGATCAAGAAGATGAAGAAATTCAAGAAGAAATCGCTAATATGTGCTTCATGGCCATTGAGGATGAGGTAAGTACAAACAACAATGATTCTTACATTGACTTATCTACCTCTTATGATGAAATTCTTGAAGAATTTGAGAAACTTATGTCAAAATACTCAATTCTTAACAATAAACACTCTTTGTTGAAAAAGGTAGTCAAGAAGCTTTTTATTGCACAAAAGGACTTTGAAAAGAAAAGGATGATCATAAGTCCTTGATTAAAGAAAATGTTTTATTAAAAGAAAAAGTGGTTGATTTAACAAGCATTATTCACAAATTCACCCAAGGAAAGAAAAACTTTGAATTAATGCTTGGAGAGCAAAATGTGTGTTTAACAAAGGAGGAATTGGATATAGACCTCTCTTGAAACAAAATCCCTTGAAACCATTTTTGTAAAATCATCCAACTTTTCTCAACAAAACATCACATGTAGTTTTTGCAAGAAAGATGGTCATGTTTCTTACAATTGTTTGACTAAAAAGAAACTATACTTTGAAAAGAAACATAAGTGGATAAGAGAATCCACAAGTACTAACTATCAAGGACCCAAACTTATGTGGGTACCAAAAGTCAAAAATTAAAATTATTTTTGTAGGTACCACAAAAGGTCAAGAGCAATTGGTTCTTGGATAGTGGTTGTTCGAAACATATGACGGGAGATCGATCATTACTATCAAATTTTAAAAGAAAAGATGGAGGTCATGTGACTTTTGGAGACAATGCCAAAGGAAAAATCATAGGCATTGGAAATATTGGTAATCGTTCTTCTCCTCTATTGAAAATGTTTTATTAGTTGATAACCTCAAACATAACCTACTTAGTATAAGTCAATTGTGTGATAAAGGTTATCTCATTAAATTTGATTCTTCTAATTGCCTAATTGAGGATGCTATATCTAAAGAGGTATTGTTCATGGGGAGTCAAGCAAAGATGTTTACATCATATCTATTGAATTTAAACTTGAAAAGGAAATAAAATGTTTTCAAGTATAAAGGATGATTCTTGGTTATGGCATAGGAGATTAGGTCATGTTAGCATGGACTTACTTTCAAAAATCTCCAAAAATAACTTTGTGAAAGGGTTGCCAAGTATAAAGTTTGAAAAAGATAAAATTTGTGATGCTTGTCAATTTGGAAAACAAGTAAAGAGTTCTTTCAAACTTAAACAACACTCTTCTACTTCAAGACCTTTGCAACTTCTCCACATGGACTTATTTGGACCATCTAGAACCGCTAGTTTAAGTGGAAAACATTATGCATTTGTTATTGTTGATGATTTTTCAAGATTTACTTGGGTCATTTTCTTGAATTTAAAAGATGAAGCCTTAAATGCATTTAAACATTTTTGCAAAAGAGTCCAAAATGAAAAGGATACGCCATTACCACAATTAGGAGTGATCATGGTGGAGAATTTGAAAATATAGCCTTTGATGAGTTTTGCAAATCCAATGGATATGAACATAATTTTTCGGCTCCTAGAACTCCTCAACAAAATGGTGTAGTAGAAAGGAAGAATCGAACATTGCAAGAAATGGCTCGAACCATGTTGAATGAAAACAATTTACCAAAATACTTTTGGGCGAAGCCGTAAACACTTCATGTTATATCTTAAATAGAGTTTTGGTAGGTCGAAGAAAACCAAAACTCCATATGAGCTTTGGAAAAATAGAATTCCTAATATTGGATATTTTAAAGTTTTTTGGTTGCAAGTGCTTTATTTTAAACACAAAAGAAAATTTGGGAAAATTTGATCCAAAATCCGATATTGGAATTTTTCTTGGATATTCATCTACTAGTAAAGCTTTTAGAGTTTTCAACAAAAGAACTTTAGTAGTTGAAGAATCCATGCATGTTGTTTTGATGAAACTAACTCTTCTATACAAGAAAAAGTTATTGATGATGAAGATTTGAAATCTCATTTGAACAACTAAGTGTTCAAAATCAAGACAAATGGAATCCAAATAACATTGAAAGTCAACATGAGGAGGAAACAAGTATGCAACAAAATGATGAAGAACCTCATGAAGATCCCAACACTTCATCATTACCAAAAGAATGGAGGTTTGTCCCATCTCACCCAAAAGATCTCATCATTGGTGATCCATCAAAAGGGGTAAGCACAAGAAATTCTTCTAGAAATTTTCATAACAATTGTGCATTTCTTTCTCAAATTGAGCCAAAGAACTTTAAAGAAGCCGAGTTTGATGAATTTTGGATCCTAGCTATGCAAGATGAACTAAATCAATTTGAAAGAAATCATGTTTGGGATTTAGTTGCTAGACCAAATTCACAAACCGTAATTGGCACACAAAATGGGTTTTTGAAACAAACGAGATGAAAATGGTATAATTGTGCGTAATAAAGCTAGATTAGTGGCTCAAGGTTACAATCAAGAAGAAGGCATTGATTTGAAGAAACTTTTGCCCCGGTTGCTAGATTAGAATCAATTCGCATGCTTCTTGCTTTTGCTTGTCATAAGAATTTTACTTTATTTCAAATGGATGTCAAAGTGCATTCTTGAATGGAGTCATTCAAGAAGAAGTTTTTTGTTGAGCAACCTCCGGTTTTAAAAATCATAAGTATCCGGACAAAGTTTTCAAACTTAGAAAAGCTCTTTACGGTTTAAAACAAGCTCCTAGAGCATGGTATGAGAGATTGAGTAAATTTCTCTTATCAAATGGTTTTTAATGGGTAAAGCGGATACTACACTATTTATAAAAACCAAAAGAATGATATGATAGTTGTTCAAATTTATGTTGACGATATCATTTTGGTGCTACTAACATTTCCCTATGTGAAGAATTTTCTAAGTGCATGAGTAGGAATTTGAGATGAGCATGATGGGTGAACTCAAGTTCTTTCTTGGTCTTCAAATCAAACAAACCAATGATGGAATATTCATTAGTCAAACCAAGTATATTTTGGATATGCTCAAAAGTTTGAAATGGAAGACTTGAAGCCAATGAATACTCCAATGAGCTCATCAATCAAACTAGATAAAGGACGAGCAAGGTACTTCCGTTGATGTAACAAAATATCGAGGTATGATCGGATCCCTTCTTTATTTAACCGCTAGTAGACCCGATATTATGTTTAGTGTTTGCTTATGTGCTAGATATCAATCTAATCCTAAGAATTCCCATCTTAGTGCCAGAAACGCATTTTTCGTTATCTTAGTGGAACTAGATCTTTAGGTCTTTGGTATCCCAAAGAAACTCATTTTGATTTACTTAGCTATTCGGATGCCGATTGGGCGGTTGCACAATTGATCGTAAAAGTACTAGTGGAGCGTGCCATTTTCTAGGCTTTGCCTTAGTTTCATGATTTAGTAAGAAACAAAATTCCGTTGTTCTGTCAACCGCGAAGCCGAGTATATCTCCGCCGCTAGTTGTTGTGCTCAAATCCTATGGATGAAGCAAACTCTAAATGATTATCACATCTCATTTGACAAAATTCCTATTATGTGTGATAATACTAGTGCGATCAACTTATCAAAAAATCCCGTTTTGCATTCTCGTACCAAACACATCGAGATTAGACATCACTTTTTACGAGACCATGCACAAAAGGGAGATATATCTTTGGAGTTTGTAAACACCGAAAAACAATTGGCCGATATTCTCACAAAACCATTAGCTCTTGAACGTTTTTCATATATTCGACGAAATTTAGGTATAATTGATGAATGCAAAATATGTGGCTAAAGTTTTTATGTTTCCTATGATTGATTGCTTCATATGTGACAAACATGTTCTAAAGTTATCTGTCAAAAGACAAAATTATTGATTATGGTGATTTTCTTTCAACCGGTCGACCGTTTATTAAACCGGACGACCGTTTTATTTAAAACGGATGATCCGTTTGATCATCCGTATAAGCAGAAACTTTTGCAAAAATTAAAAAGGTTAACCGGTTGACCGCCTCAATAAACCGGACGTCCGCATGATAATAACCGGACGACCGTTCATCATCCGCATACTCATCCGGTTGAACAGAAAGTTTGAACATCAAAATTCCAGTCCAACCGGTCGACCGTCTGAGTCTTCCGGTCGTCCGTATAAGCGGAAATCAGGGTTTTAAGTTAGAAATTTTTCAAATTTCTTCATTTCAACTTCCCGCGAACCACGGTTTTCTCTCCAAATCTTCCTCAAATCTTCCAATCTTCCCAAAATCTTTCCAATTTACATTCCAAATCTCAAAACCCATATCATTTCACGCCTAAATCTTCAAAATCCCCAATTTTCATCCACCAAATCGCGATAAACCCCTCACGCGGTCGACCTCCAACCCTAGGCTCCAAATCCGTCTCCAAAACCATGCCTCGGGTGAAAATGGCAGCCAAACGACCTAGGAGAGAAAGGCAACCATCTCCATCCTCCTCCTCCGACGAAGAAGATCCTCAATCCAAGCGCATCGAGCGAAGTCCCGTTCTTATTGGTAAGAATGTCGATCTTGCCTCTTTCACACACGAAGCACCATCTTTTAACATTGAAAATCTCTTCATGGGTATGGGGTGGGTTCCTCTTCTCACTCTCAATGAAACCGTTTACCTCCCATTATCAAAGAATTTTACAAAACATGGTTTCTTCCCGGGGTCGGGTATTTCATCTTCGTTCGGGACAAACGAATTAAGATCACTCAAGATCTTATTCGTACCATTCTCCATCTTGAAAATGGTGGTATGCGTCTCGTATACCACCAAGACAATTCCCACACCGACGAGTATAATCCCGTCGAAGCATGTTGTAATGTCACCGCAAGCAAGCACTTTGACGCCGCCGTTAAATCTTACCTCAAATCAACTTACCCTTTCTTGTCGTGTCCTACATAATATCATCGCCCACATAATTGTCCCTCGAAAGGGTCATTTAGATGAGGTGAACCATTTTGATGCTTTTATGCTCGACTCCATTCTCCGAGGGCGTAAGCTCGATTTTTCTTACATCATGATCCAACACATGCACTACGTCCTTAGCGGCAAGAGTTCTAAGGCTCTTCCCTATGGCATGATCCTCACCAAAATCTTTCAACATTTCAATATCTCCTTCCGTGATACGGTGACCCTCCTTCAAAAGCCACCGACACCATCAATATTCTTACACTAAAAAGAATGAAAATTGTAAAGGAGAACGGTCAATGGGTGGCTAAGTCGAAGGATTTGATGAGGAGTCGGGCCCCTCTACTCTACCTTTCGAGGGGGAAGATATTGACGAGGATGCCCCTCCGTCCCCTCCGCGGCAAAGATCACAAAGGCCGTCGTCCTCCACTTCCGGCCACAACGAAGACCAATTCACCTTACTGCATGGACGGATCGACTCACTTACTTTCTTGGTCAGTGCGCACCACACCATGGGGACTCTCCAAAGACTCGGTTCTTTAAACATGGCGTTGCTGTTCGAGATCTTCACGCCCGACTCGATGCCGTGCTTCCTCCACACCGCCCGAGCCTTAGTTTATTTACTTTTGTCGCTATGTTTTAGAAAGCGAAGTTTATTTATTTCTTGTTGCTTTGTTCGCTCTGTTTTGGAAAGCGACGTCTATGTACTAAGTTTTCATTTATAAAACTATGCTTGTTTTTCTTTGAAATTTAAGTTTATCAATGAATGGCATATTTGGTTTCATTTAGGGGGAAAGTATTTTAAACCTTAATGTTTTATCTTTTGCCTTTTTGTTTATGCCAAAAGGGGGAAAATAAATATGTGATATGATGTGATGAAATATGTGATGGAAATATGTGATATGATGAATTGATATAATGAATTTTGCATGCAATGACTTATATGATAAAATTTGGCAAATCAAATGAAAATGATATAATGTGATACAAATTCATCAAATCATGTTTACTTGAAAATGAAAGGGGGAATATATATGCCTTATTGTATACTATTATCATATATTCTCACATTGTTTGTCATAATCAAAAAGGAGGAAATTGTTGACCTATGGTTAACTTTAAACCTTAATGTTTTGATTATTACAAACAAATTGGTTATCTTTCTAACATTTTCTTTTCAAGCAAAATTCAAAAGCGCTACAAATCGAACTCTCATGCAATGACAAGTTCAAAGTCAAAATCAATTCAAGAGTTCAAGCATCTCAAGATTCGAAGATCAAGATTGAAGAATAGATTTTTAGATAAAATTGTAAAGGTATTAACTCTTTAATCCTTAGCAATTAAATGAACGAAAGCTCAAATATTTTTATGCACAAAACATATGTCATTATCATTGCATAAAATACTTTTATCAAAGTCAAAAATCAAGTTTTTTAAACCGCTGCGAACGGTCATCCGTTTGATCATCCGTTTGAACAGAGAGTTCAAACGGTCGACCGCTTGGATGAACCGGTCGACCGGTTGGGCTGTCCTTTTTCAAAAAGTGCCCGTTCGACTTTTGCGGTTCAACGGCTAGTTCGACCAATCGACCAATCGACCGGTCGACCGTTTGGTCATCCGGTTGGTCATCCGTTTGGTCGAAGAAAGTGGCGAAAATTCATCTCTATAAATACCACTTCATTTACTATCATTCAACAACACTTACAAGAGCATTTATAGAGAAAATCATATTGAAAAACTTCATCCAAAGCTTCATTGTATTTATATCTTCAATATCTCATATTGAAAAACTTTGTTTGATTAAATCAAACTTTTGATTCATCTTTCTCAACAAAGTTTTCTTCTAACACTTGAGCTTTCCTTATTCATTGCTATTCATTAAAGTGTTAGTCTCTCTAAGAACTAAACTTGTATCTATCATTCATCTAGAGAGAAATACTCAAATCAATTTCTTCATATACTTGGGTCATATTGAGGTCCCGTGCAAAAGCTCAATATTGTATAAGGATCGGTGCTCCTTGTTTGTAAGTCACCGGATACATTGTAAGGGTTTGGATTGCACCATAAGTCAATCAAAATAGTGGAAAGGCCGTGCTCGTGTTGGAGAGCTTGGTAACGGGGACGTAGATCATTGGTTGGATCGAACCTCCATAAAAATCGTTTGCACTCTCTTCTCTTTTATTTACTTATATTGTGCTTATATTTGAGTGAATCAATTCTTATTTCTTAAATTTCATTTTTAAGAATATTTTTCGAAAAAGTTTGAGAAAACCAATTCACCCCCTCTTGGTTAGTTATTCTTGGGCTATCAGAGACGGGGTATGTTCATGTCCTAAAGCAATCTATCTAGTTGGTTTTTATGTTGCTCAATACCATAATTGACCCAAACGATATATTTAAATTACAAAGAGTCGAGATGTCAAATTATGTAACGAGATATATTAATTCGTTTTAGACTTAATAAATGAAAAATAAACTCTTATACATGGGGAAATGATAACTTGGTAGAAATTATCCGTGTGTGTTTAAGAAGTTCATTCAAAGAAGACAAAACTTTATGCAACTCAATTGTTGATATCCTTCTCGAAAGACATCAATACCGCCGGTATGTAGAAAAAAAAATAAGGCAACATTTGAAGTCGTCACATCTTGCCTCCAAGATCTAGACACTAATGCACTAAAGTTTGTAATATTCATCTTTTGAAGTTAGTGGAATAATTCTGACGTAAGTTAATTTTACCGAACCTCTTAAGTTATTCTGTATTCGTGCTCTTTTCCCCCCTTCTTTTCATTTGCATTTGATATTTGGTTTTCTAATTTATTATTATTTCAATAGCAATATTTAGCGTGAGTTTTTTTTAACAACTTATATAGAGATTTCTTATATTTAGACTAGCAAACTCTCTTAAAGATTTTTTGAAAATAACTATATCTTGAATACTTATCATTTGATTTTATATATAGTTTCTATTGAGTCTTGAAGTTTCATGGTTGATCTTATCCACAAAAACAATCCAAATTTTATATGTTGATTATTATTTTTATATTTAACTGACATAAAATTTTACCGAAATCATTTCCTACTCACCCATATTCACAAAAGTCGTGGTAAACGGTTGTGATGCACACAAAGGTAATGTCACATAAACTTTCATTCAAATTTGATAAATAAACACGACTCTTCGACACTACATAATATTTCATAATTTCTTCAGGCTTTGAAGTCCCAACAAGGAACACATTTCTTTCACCAAACTCAAATCCCAACTTCATGTACATCAATTTACATTTTACAGACCCTCAAACCATTATTCTACATACTTATTTATTATTTTCTTTTTGTAAAAATACTTTTACAAGAATTTGAATGAAATCAACAGGCCAACTGATCTCTAAGCTGAGAAATCTGTTCAAAAATTGGAAGCCTTCTTGATCTAGCAGGAGCCCATTCATTCATAACACGTTCAAGCACCTCAACAAAATCATCTTCAAAAGTTAGGCCTGCAGGAAGATTTGGCATTAACAATGGCAGAGATTGCCAGGATTCCTGCAGTTCTAACAACAATTCCTCAGCACGATTTCTCGACTTCAAATCATCCGAACCTGGAAGTTTATGTTGCAATACGTCCCAAAGAACTGAATGTGCGTCGTCGTATCTTCCCTGTTTTATTAGGCAATGACACAGGTTGCAGGCCTTGTTTGAGTCCGGGTCGATCATTTGTGCCTTACGGTATACCACTTCTGCTGCCATGTAATTGCCTTTCTGCATGTAAGCCCACCCTAGATTTCCCTGTTTTCACTCCATTAGTCTCATTCGCGCCAGTTTTAATGGACCGACACGAAGCATTCAATAAAAAGTGAGGTTCTTGGTCCTAAGACGAAACGATTTCAAGTTACTTTTGTTACATAAGTTTAGAATTTTAAATATGCAATTAGTTAATTAGTGCTACATTGTGAATGATTCAAAATGCCATTATTCAAGTTCTCGATCCTCTGTACCTATCAACGAGTTTTTGTTAACTACTTCCTAATATTTGGGAGTAATTCAACAGAGAATAGAAGATTGTTCATAAATTTCATATGTTTGCACACACACACGCAAGTATCATAAGAAGAAATGGTGTGCAGGGGCGGAGGTTGGGGGAGCGGACCGGTAAATCAAATTTTGTAGTGTAAATTTTTTTTTTTAACTAGTAGTCCCCCTCCAAAATCCTGGTTCCGCCCTCGATTGTGTGGCATTAGTAATTAGTAATTACCAGTATTCTTGAAGATTCCTGCTTGACTGAAACCTGAAACTTCTTCCCGTGAGAGCGCGCGGTCTTCGTTGGTTTCCCATTGAAGGCCTCTCCTAAGTATATCAGTCTAAGCTTATGCTTGAGCAGCATTATTTGTTCATCAACTTTGCCACATTTCTATACATTTTGAAAGAAAGAAAATAAGTGTTATAAAATGTACAAAGACAGGAATTGTAAACTTTAATGTAGTTATGAATGCAGCTTCTATCATTGTTCACACAAACAAACAAAAAACATCAAACATTACGTAAATTGTTTTACGCGACTCTGATATAATACGCAGTAAGTGAGACTTTAAGACTTACAAAGAGACATCCTAAGACCGAAAAGGTCCTATCTTTAACTTAATTTTAGTCACATAAAAATCGCATAATTGTTGAATCAACGAATCTTTGATGCATCAGACTCTAAATTATCAGACTCGCTAGCCAAGCATGACACAATTACACAAGGGTTCATTGCTATACCTTGTACAAGTCGATGAGAACATTGTCAAGTGATTCCTGGGCTTGTTTTGGGCAAAGGCCTCTGAAGGACTTGATGGCTTCAATGGCCTCTTCAGTTCTATCCAGTTGTTTCATAACCACAGCCATATCCTTTAGAGCACTGTCCACTCTATCTCCTGCATTAATGGCCTTCCAAAACCATACTATTGCTGCTTCTGGATCTTTCTGTACTAACTGAAAAAAAAAAAAACCGAGTTATACTCTCATTAACATGTCCATACACTCACACCTTGAACAAAGTTAAACTTCTTTCTTTTTCTTAATATTGTTCCGGTTTTAATGGGTTTTTCGGTCATCTTGAACAAAGTTAAACTTCGCTTTTCTTTCTTAATATTGTTCGGTCTTTGGTCGGTCATTTTACCGAAAAAAACCCATTAAACATACCTAGGGCCGATTAGGGCCGATTTTGATATTTTGGTACTTAAGCCCCTAAAGCAAGTTCAAAAATTTGAGGGCTAGTTCAAGGCAAAGCTCTAATAAATCATGTGTTGGTGAACTGGACTTCATATATATATATATATATATATATATATATATATATATATATATATATATATATATAAAATTTAAAAATAATGAATTTTGGGACTTTACTTAATAATAGTTATGGTCTCAATGGAATCGAATATTACTTTCTTTGTTAAACTCAAACTTTTGCAGAATATAATTTTTTTGACAACTTCAGTAATCAAAAATAATTTTTTTTTTTTTTATGAAAATGACCCCTTCAGTTTTGACCCGACGCGGTTACCTCATTCGCTTCGACCCAAAACCGGTATTGCTACATACCATCAATTCTTACTTCTCTATTGAATCATACAAAGAAGATAAACATAAACTTTCGTACAATTATATTACTCCATTGATGCCCGTTACTTTGACTAACAAAAACATTCACGCAACGCGACTGTCTAGTTGTTTGAAAACAAAATAATATTTAAACGAGCAATTCAATCAACCTTAATACTCAAAACCGATAGTGGGATCCAAGATTAGTATTCAAAAAAAAAAATCTCAAGTCACGTAAATATGAAAACAATAGTAAAGAATTTGAGCTACTCATTTTAACAAAATCGACCATTTCACATGGAACTCCGACAGGCGAGAGATTGAAAGATGGAAAGCAGACCTGAGCATGCTTAGCCCTAACATAAGGACCATCACCTGAAGGAACCTTGTGAATGACATGAAAGGGCTCCTTCTCCATCTCTTTCTTCACCATCTTCATTAAACCACCTTCCATTTTTATATATCTCTAGACTCTACCTTCTTAAAACTTCCTTACAGTATATACATCAACCATGTAATGAATCTAGAGAATAAAAAAGGCAGATTCAGATGGAGGGAAGTAGATACAATTATACAAATACAATATATATGGGAGACACCTACCTAATCATACAGATAACTAATGAATCTGGACGACTCAACGTCCACATTCTATCATTGAAGTTTAGACAAAGAGTGGCTGCTTACAGGGGGACACGTGTTAATATATATATATTTTTTTGGTTCTCTGTAATAAACCTGCTACTATTTTTTTTTTTTTGAGTTTTTACTTTTACAGTTCGTTATTCTAATTATGGTAAAATTTAGTTTTCTTATACCTCGTGCTATCAAAATGATAACTTATTGGCCTCTTTAGAAAAATAGATATTTTTATAAAAGATTTTAAGTTCAATTCTTTTGTTTCCTCCCACTCGGACAAACTTGCCATCTGGACTTGTCATATTTGGAGTAATTTGTATATTAACTCCAATAATACTATTGTTGTGTACCATTATAACATAAGATCGAGTAAAATATGTACTTTTTGAGGAAGAACAAATAATTTACTTTCATTCAGTATTTTGATTTAAACGATCACTCAGGTATATAATGTTGAATCGAACTTGTGCCAAAAATTTTAAAAATTCAGCATGCATTTCTCTTACCAAAACAACATAAATTGAAATATTCGATAGTGTAGACAAAAATAATCAATTTAGATTAAATTAATTCAAGTAACCAAAATAAAAAAATACAAGTAAAAGTTTGTGAACTTACAAACTATTGTATTCATATTAGAAGTATAAAGTGAGTTAGACGATCTAGTCCACGGTCTATATGCTAGTATAAGTTGTTTTGGACCTCGTATGCTAAGTCCCTATAGATAGTATGTTATTCAACAAACCATCAAGTTTCTAATCGTTTTAAATTTTAATAATGTGCTACTTTTATGTAGGCCACAAATCATGATTTGATCATTGAAATTTTCATCATATCGTGCTGAATCCAACACACACACACACACACACACACACACACAAACAAGAGAGATAAAAAAAAAAAAGAAGAAGAAGATAAAAATGGTTAGATTGTGCGAATTAGTAAATAGATCCAAATGATGAGCCTTTGTAGGGTATATATTTGTTAGGGTAAATATCACTAGGGGTCCCTAACATTTAAACGTTGTAATGATCGGATCTCTAACCTTTGTTCACTAGTTGCTGGAGTCCATAACCTTTTAAACATACGTATCAGATGTCCTTTTTTGACGAAAAATGTCAAAAATTCTGTTAACTCACCACGCGCTCAATTTTTGAATGGCAAAAATAGGATAAATAGCACTAGGGATCCCTAACCTTTGAACGTTGTAACGATCGGGTCCCTAACCTTTGTTCACTAGCAGCCGAAGTCCCTAACTTTTCACTAGTAGCCGTATGTACCAGAAATTTTCTTATTGTTATTCTTCTTCGCAAACGCGATTTTTTAAAACTGATAATATCAAAATTAGAGAAGTGATTCCTGAAAAGCGATTGTTTGGGTGCAATTTTTATCCAACACCACTCATCGGCGGCAGCTTGCCACGAGCTGCAAGACTTATTTCGATTAAGAATTTACAAATTAAACTCCGTAAAGCCACCAAAAGAGCTCATTAATTTTCGCCTCCGGATCCTCGACGGCGACGCAAGATCTGCTCCGTGGCCGCTGCCTGCTGCTAGTGAAGAACTATTTGGAACTCTTGAAAGAGATGGATCGTGAAGTCGCCGTCGAGGATCTGAAGGCGAAAATTAGTGAGCTCTTTTTGGTGGCTTTCTGGAATTTAATTCAGAATTCTAACCGAGACAAGACATCTAACTAAGACAAGAGGCGGCGGCGGCTGCTGCTGCTACCGGTGAGTGGTGTTGGACAAAAATTGCACCCAAACAATCGCTTTCGAGAATCACTTCTCTAATCTTGATATTATCGCTTTAAAAAATCGCGCTTTTGAAGAAGAATAACAATAAGAAAATTTTCGCACGTATCGGCTTCTAGTGAAAGGTTAGGGACTTCGATCGCTAATGAACAAAGGCTAGGAACTCGATCGTTACAACGCTCAAAGGTTAGGGACCCCTAGTGCTATTTATCCCATTTTTGCCATTCAAAAATTGAGCGCGCTAGAGTTAATAGAAATTTTTGACGTTGTCAAAAATGACCTCCGCACGTATCTTTGAAAAGTTAGGGACCCACCGCTTAGTGAACAAAGATTAGAGACTCGATCATTACAATGTTCAAAGGTTAGGACCTCTAGTGCTATTTACCCTATTTGTTATTTGGTTACATAAATATATACATTGGAAGTTTTCGCCGCAATTCATATGTATTGTATGTACCAGGACAAAAGTACATATTATTATAGAGTGTTGAACCTAACCCCTATTTACAAGACAGATACATTCACACCCCCAAATACATTAACATCTATTATATTATACATGTTATTGTGTTGATCAATGCACAATTGGATAAGTTTTATGTATCGAATTAGATCGTATAAAAAATTTAATATAAAATTATAATAAATATTACTAAACAAACGGTATTCTAGTAGATTAAGACGGATAATATTCTTTAATTTTTCATTCAAAAAATAATCGTTTATCAGTCGCATAACATAATACGGAGTTTAGAGATGGGTTTAGTTAAAGATAGGTTTTGATCTTCTATCCACTTATCATATCTATTTATAATATCTACGTTGAAGTGGCATCACATTATTGGTATTTTATGAATCTGGACGAGGTTACGGAATGAAGTGGTACGAAGCACGTTAGTGTTTATTTGTATGAATAACAACAAAATAGTGCACCGCTAGCTGCCAATATGAAATCAGAGCATCTGCCGTCATTTTGAGAGTCGTGGTTAAAATTAGTCAATAGATGTCAACTTCAATTGACCCGACAAAAATCTTAAGAAATTAACTCGTAAAAACTATGTAAATATAAAAAGGTGGTAAACTTTGATACTTAAGAGAGTTTATTAGAATGTAAATTGAGCACGCATCTATATAATATAATATAGGAGGTCTATTTGTAATTTTACAAAGTCAGAGTGAGTTTTATTAGAAATGTATTTCTGTCTGTATATATTTTTTAATTCTTTTACTGAAACTTAATTTGTTATCCATATTAATTAATGTTACATAATATTGTGATTATTAAGGGTGAGTATGGTTCGATTTAAATAATTTATGACTTATTTTCAAATCAAACTATTTAAAACTGTTTGAAAAAATTTCAAACAAAACCATTTTAAACCACGATTTATCTATCGACGCATTTTAAACAAGTTAAAACATAAGTAAATTTGTTTAAAATTTTCAAAACAAGCTTAAAAGAAAACTTTTTTAACGTAAATGTTATATTACATTAATATTTGTCTCAATTGTAACATTACATCAATATTTATTGTAGAATGAAATGGGAATGGAGGGAAAATTGTCAAAAATTAGTATATAACTGGACTCAATAATGAAATGAGTTTTGGGTCAGTAGGCCAATAGTTTAGCAAAAAATAAATAAGTCAACACAATAAATTCAGTATTGCACTATACTTTGTGCACTTTATAAATGCACATATAAGTAAAATTAATTTTTTTTAATTATAAACAATTAAAAACAGTTCGATTAGGTTTAAACGATTTTTTAAACATCGAAACATAAACCAAACTATTTTCAAACAGTTTGGTTTGGTTTAAAACTGAAACATTGATAGGTCCACGTGCATCCGACCCAACGATTTCAAACCAACATATTCGATTAAGATTGCGATTTATTGATTTTTGTGTGCAACTCTAGTGATTATCACAAGTTGTAATAAATAGTATTACTTATGTAATTTTATCTACCAAATTTGCATATCATATATATTACTGTTTTCATCCCACAAATATAAGTTTTATTCATTTGTCTCAAATCATAGATTACTTTAATATACCCCTATTTAATGTATCTATAAATATAAACTACTATTATATTAATTGAACACAGTATATCCACTTTAATTTTAGAAGAAGTAAACTATAAAAAAATTTGAAAAAAAAGTAAATAAAATTTACTATTTCAATTATAATAATTAAATTTTCTTAATATGTGTGAAAAGAAGTAAACATATTTATATTTATAGTTTTATTAGTTAAAAAAATATTATTTATACAATTTTTCTAAAGCTGACCAGATAACATAATAGAGAACGAGAAAGTATGATTAAACTGAATAAGAGATATAGTGTAAATAATTCAAAAAAAATGAAAAACTCATAAATACTATTCATTTAATCCACCCTAATACAATATTATACCTAGTACTATATTTTGCAATTTTATGCTTAATTTCTTTTACAGTCTAATTCGTTGTGCCAACATACCTTAAAAATACACATTAAATTCTAATATGAACTGCTATTAAATTCTATTAAAATTACATACTAAATTGTTAATTATACAATTTTATCGACCAAGTTAAATGTAAAGTGATGCATTTAAAGTTTACATTTAATCTATTATAATATACAATTTTAATATATAATCATTCTAATAATAATTTAAAATTCATTCATCTCCAGAAGCCCTAGACAAAGTCAGAGCAGAGCTCAACACACGAGGCACCGGGCTGCCCAACAGAACAGCATGGTTCCATCTCCAGTTTACTTCATATAAGTTGGTGCCCTGCCCTTAGAACCAAACCCCGTTGCTAAGGACACTTGTACTTCCATACAATCACTGTGAAGCATTCTACATTTCAACCAACCTAAAGCACCTCAAGTTCACACGAGATGAAAACCCAAACAACACACACACACACACACACACACACACACTGCGAGAAATAGAGAGAGATTCGCATAGACATTGAAACTTAACTGGTATTTTGATACCCAAAAACCCAATTAGCAACACGAATCAAAATTATGGCACAGACAGCCCGGCTATACTTGCTCTTTGGAATAATAAAAGCAATATTTGGAACAAGCTTGACCGAATATCAACATGATAATAGTCGAGCAAATGAACTGCTCAACAACCCAAGGTAACATAAGCCACAAGTAAACACAAATCAGATAAGGTAACCATGAGGCCAATGCAAGCTTTAGGTAGATCATCATACAAGAACTTTTCTGAAACTATGCCTGGTTGCCATCACCCCCTGCTATGCCACCCCTTGCATAGTTGCCCATCCTTCCACTTCCCCGGCCCCGGCCACGGCCATAGCCATAGCCATAGCCATAGCCATAGCCTCTGCCACCTCCACCTCTGCTTCTTCCATATCCAGCATCTGCCAATAAATGAAAAGATGACATTTCTAATTATGAACAATTCTAGAGCAAGTTCAAACATAAAGACTGCGCGTTCTTGAAATAGTCAAAAACACATCCTCATTTCAAATTTTTTGACCACTTCCCTGGGATTCCAGATATTAGCAGAAAATCATTTGTTTGACAGTCCTGAGTTAAGGAAGAACACTAACCGCGGTAACCCCAACCACCACCACGCCTGTCACCTCGTCCCCGGTTTGAATATCCACCATTTTCTGCCAGAACGAAAGATATTGTGGTAGTAAGAAATATAGATCACTTGATGCAATGCATGATAAGATAGTCCGCATCATAGGACAAAAAATGGTTCTAGTGAGCAAGTACCTTGATAGTTTGCATATCCACCACCTCTGCTCCAAACCCGTCCCCTACCTCTGCCACGAGCTCTTCCTCTTCCATATGAATCTAAATATCAAATTTAATTAATATCAAGGATGTAATAGTTCAATAATGAGACTCCATTTCAAATCCTTCACATTACCTCCATAACCAGCATTGTACACTGCATGCACTTGTCTAGGTGGTGGTCGCATCTGCTGCGGTTGATAGTTATACTGTTGTTTCGTTTGCTCTACAGAAGATGGAGCTTGGTACCTATGGTAAAAAAAGAATTACGCTAAGAGAATATCATATTAAGTCAAAAAACATGCATGTGCAGAAAGATACAGTAAACACTTCCAACCAACAAATAAGGAACAAGAATATGCTTGTAGCCAAAATATCGTTAAAAAACTTATGTAGCTTTTCAAATGGGATTTTTTCCAGACTCCCTCATCAAAGCAACATTTTCAGCATCACTAGAGATATTAGAGCATGGGTATTTCATTATATCTCACCTCCTTTCCTCTTAATTCTCAATAAAAAACTAGTAGAGATTGAAAAATGAAATTACCCAGGAGAATTCTTGTTCAGCTCCTTAGTTGACAAGGTGATTGAAATCATTGAGACATGACGAGTCTGCTCCACGCTGAATTAGGCATTAAAATCAAATATTAAAGACTCAGAACTATATCTTCTACTTGCAAAATGCATTTATTTGAAGAGAAAAAATGAAACACCAGAGTCCATAGAGGTTCGTGTGAATTAAAATAATAAAGGAGAACAAACTAAGAACGCAAGAGTCAAAACTTACATCTCAAGGCCCTCTTGCAAAATGCATTTATTTGAAGAGAAAAAAATGAACACCAGAGTCCATAAAGGTTCGTGCGAATTAAAATAATAAAGGAGAACAAACTAAGAACGCAAGAGTCAAAACTTACATCTCAAGGCCCTCTTCAATGGGTTCAAATGTATCAGTTATTCTCATTGAACTGGTGGCAGTGTCTTGATGCAATCGGGGGATTCTTCTCTGTTTTAAAACAAAAGGAATGAGTTCAGCCATTATATTCCAAACAAATAAAAAAGGAGATATATATACAAGGAATTTACGAAGATACCTTGATGATCTCTGCAATAGCCACTGTCTTGCTTATTGCCTGACCCATTGCTTTCAAGACAATCTCTTTCCCATCTCTCTCCTAAACATCAAGAATATAACATGCTTAGCTAGCACATTTGGATAACAGCGAACACCAAATACACACAGTAACTTGATAAAGTCATCATAACACAATTCTCGCAGGGCGTTGTGGTGAAGTAATATAGCTCTTCCCGTTAAACAGAAACACCATAAAATAAACCACATGGAATTTTCAAGTTTTAACCCAATTCTGTGAACAAGTGAAACAACCAGAATGCACATGAGACAGGATAAAGAAAAAAAGAAAACAAATGCAACAAATTAAACAAAAATATTTGACAATAAACATTTTTCAGGTCTTAGTTAACAAAGACCAAAAATGCTATTCAACCTCAGCAATTTTAGACTTAAAATAGTTGGACAAGCTTTCATACCAGAGCCATAATTTACATTACATTCATTTCTTGGCCAAAGATCTCATGATCCACATCAGTTCTGGATTAACAATTCTGCAGTTTAATAATTAATACATTCCTCCCCTCTAGGTACCAACTTTTTTGGATCACTTAAAATTTAATTCTTCATAATTCCCCACAAAAGACTATCAAATGCGAGAAGTTTCTGCACCTTGGCCTATTTTTGGTGGTAAATGATTATTTATTTTCTAAAAATTTGGAACACTGTGTGCTTACTTATATTCTGGAATCTCCTCAACGGTTCCGCAAAGACATCTCATTCCTTTCAAATCAAACTAGGTTACTACTCTTCCTTCTGTAGAAAAGCTGATCAGTTCAGGATGAAATCGATCCTAAATGGGGAACAACCGTGGTTTCCACAATACCAGAGTCCACATTCCACCACATTCCAGGACGACTACATAGTACAGGATAATAACATTAAATTACAAGCATATCATCCTCTAATGGAGATGCAAGAATGCCCATTATATGAACATAAACAATGCAATTAGGAAAACAAGAAGAAAATGTTGTTCAACCCGCAAGGAAGACATTGTTATGTCTTTGGCAACATAACTGCCATCAGAAATACAAGTGAAAATAAGTTAAAATACAAGTATTCATTCTTCTGCCTAGCCGCTAGAGATAAAATAATGGAGAGCACAAACAAAAAACTTGTGAAGACAAGTAGACAATCTGTCTCGAGTCCCTGTCCCTTAATTATATTCACGGGTAAAACTCTTTATATTTACCAGACTCCAAAGATAATCCACTAAGAGAGCAAATACAGATCAAAATGATGAAAAAGGGGGTACATTATTACGCATGTAATATCTAAATTTTCAAACAAATAAATAAACACACACATCAATAAGAGCATCTGGATAATTTACATCTCTGGGCGTAGGATATTATTGGATATGAACAGAAATTTTAACACAATCGTTGAACAAAGACATAAATTTGAAACAAAGGAAAAAAAAAAGGCGAAATAAATGTAAATCATTCCAAGAAGTTATCCGTCAAACCAAGAAAAGAAATATCAGACCGCCCAAATACAAGCCACGACATCACAAGGACGCCACTAAAACTCACAAATGTCAATAACACGAAAGAAAGAAAATCAAATGACAAAACACGAACAGACTAAAATCAGCAACAAAAACCACCAAGAAAAAAAGAATACCATGAAAAAATAGCAATAGGAGATAATAAAGAATAAGTTAATTAGTATATAACCTGAAGAAGAGTAGTAGCATAGCTGATGTAATTACGGACCAAACCCTGAGAAGTGATTCGGATTTCATTCTCGTTAATCGGCAATTCCGGTTTCGGCTTTTCAACCTTCTGGTATCTATCCATTTCTTATTCTTTTCAAACGCAGAAGAAAATGAAAATGAAATCCCTAAAACCCTAGAAACAATTACCAGTGCATATTATATATTGATATAGGAAGAGAGAGAAACTAAAATCTAAACCCTTGATGGTGAGGTGATTTGGAATTGGGGATTGGGATATATCACCCTTTTCATTTGCATTTTTGGGCCGCTTTTACAGTCTTATAGTTAGAGTTTGGTGGGATGAGGGAGAGAGATAATACGACACGTGCAGGTCAAGAACAACCACGCTAAGTTAAATGTCATAAATGGCGTTTGTGTCGATATATAATTGTCACTTAATAAATTTTAATTTGAGATTTTGAGGCAAATAGCACTGAAATTGGCACCATAAATTTAGTTCCTGTTTGGAATTACTTAAATTATAATTTGACCGGTCAACAAACTTTTTATACACACATTTTATAACACCCACAACTTACAACCCACTTTTATCTATACAATCAACAACTTATAATTTCAACACTACCAAACATAAGCTCGTGTTCTAAGTTTTCAAAGCTCTTACAAAAAATTCTAGACTTACATTCAAATTTCACCTTTCATAGAGACATACGTGCTAAAACGACAAAACCTTATCAAATAAAATTTTATTGCTACATAAATAAAATTTGTAAGAAGATAACATGATCTGTCAATCACAACATCAACAACAAACTCAATAAATACATTTAGAACAAAATTTAGAATTTAGACTTCTTTGATTTAAAAATTTGTTATGCTAGAAACACAACCACCATCAAGTGAAGATGTTAGTGGTTATACAACGCTTTTCACTTGGAGAATATTGTTGAAAGCAACACAACACCTAGTGCGATTAAGGTCGCTTAATAATGCTTTGGACTTGGATATGTTGCAAAGACTATGCTGCTTCCATGCGACCACTCCAACAAAATACGAACTCACATGTTAAATAAAAATATATTGACACGTGTAAAATATAAATAGAATGTTGTAACAAAAAGAATCAACGATTTATGTAACCATCTTTTTTCAAATTTACATTACAAAAACTATAAGGTAACAAAATTTTGGACATCATAACACGTCTTTGAGGTCAGAAAACTAGAGAGTAAAAAGAACAAGAATTACAACCTTTTGGAAATGGACCCAAAAGCATAAAAAGGAAGCCAATCAACCAAACTTGACAATTTAACAATGCGCTCTGTTAAGACAACACGAGCAAGGAGTTAGTACTGACCAGAAACAAGGGGCAAAAGATTGGTTATCGTTTATAGCATCGACCGAGGTTACACAATGATACAAACAACTTAACGACCACTAAACCACGCGAAGGCATCAAGTATAAAAGACATGGGGGGGTTCAGTTAAGCAGTTCATACACTTTGTGCCTCTATGATAACTTGGGTCAACACAATAGATATTGGCTCCAAACTTAGAACTAAAAGTGCATCTTACTCCCTCAGTTCAGTAAAGCAATGACTTTCTCCCTTAGTTCAAAGACAAGCAAGGAAACATACCACTGGTATGTTCAAGAATATTCATAAACACGAACTATACAAGCATTGTCCCACAAAATCCAGACTATAGCAGAGCAAAATGTGTCAAGCAAAAGAAATTAGGTAAATAAACATGAGATATTCGAATAATGGAGCAACACGTGTTCATGAATGACAAGGCTAATGAAACATGTGGGAGGACACATACACACACTAATGACATTTGAATCCACCACAAATTGATAATACTATGATAAGAATCAAAGCAATGATGATGCCGAGGACAATGAGTTTTATCTTCATATTCTGCAGCCACATCTTTCTCCTCATCGTGGTTCCTTGTGTCCTAAAATCTTGCGCCTGCAATAAAGATTTAATGCATATTCAAGTCCCTAACATAATAAAAATGTCATGCATTTACTATTGCTACATCTATAAGAGGAGGAGTATGACATTTTTTGGAAAATCTGAGGGAAAAATAAAAAAGTTCAGGAAATTAACAAATACCACAGAATTGTGAACTCCCCAGGGAAAGAATAACATGAAGAAATTTTCAAAAGAAAGAACTCTTAAGTGGGAGCGCTCATGTCCGAAATCCGCTAATGTCTTCAGCGCCTTTCGGCCTATCAAACTAATAAAATCCAATACTGAAGAACTGAAGAATACCATTGTCATAACCATATAGAGACAAACCTAAATCCATATTCGAAATAAGGGATTGACCCCCAAACAAATAAACACAAAGAATCTTATAAGATCTAGACTGCAGATGGCGCCCGAGCATTTATCATAGGTCCAAGGTGTACACATACTTAATTACTCTATCAGCCTTGTACTTCTAGTTTTGATGTTTTCATTCTTTTTCTTCACTAACATAGCTGTCATTGAGCTACATCTTTCTGTCAATTCCGGACACTTAATAATTTTACAACTATAAGGCCTCTCTACACGTGAATTCCATCAAAATTTGTAACTCTACATGGCTAGCACATGTAGAGCATCACATTAGATAGCTAATCCAGAAGTTCATATTTTAGAATTCATAGCCAAACGAACTTTTCAAAACAGAACATTCAAGAATCTTCATGCAAAGGAAAGAATGCACAGCCATTTGCAAACCTGAGAGCGAAGATTCTCAGTTTTATCCACCAGAAGCTCAATTTTCTCTCCACGATCAAGAACCTGCAGAGACAAAAAGCCTTGTTGAAAATTTTTGCACCATTTTTTTCTGAAACTAGAGTCTTCTCACATCATCTTAGACTGAATCAGAGAAGTTGTGCAAGATGTTAACCAATACAAATGTTAAATGTACTTTACCTTCTCAATGTTTTCCATCATCACCCCTTTGACTTCTGAAACCTGAGCTTTCACCTTTGCAAGCTTGTTGATCTCCTCTGGGTGATCCACACAGTACTGCATTTGCTCCTTCAATTTTGGCCTAATTTTGTCATCAATTTGATAGACAGGCAGCATTCAATAATTGAAGAATTTGTCAACAAAAAAATAAAAATAAAAAGAAGGGAATATAGCAATGGGTGGAAAAGACATCACCACCCAAACTCTCAGTTCACACTGTTAACAACAGCTGTGGCAGCCGATCCCACTCAAGAAAATAAAAAAGAAAGAAATATAGTGACGGGTGGAAAAGACAACATCACCCAAACTCTCAGTTCAAGTTCATGCTGTTAACAACAGCTGTAAAAAAAAAAAAAAAATGAAATGTGAAATTAATTACCCAAATTCTCTATTCAGGCTGTTAGCAACAGCTGTAGCAGCCTTGCCCCCACTGTATTTCTTGGTGAAATCATCCTTAATTCGCTCAAGAAATGCCATAGGAATCTGTCTGCCAACAGATTCAACAGCGACAACACAATAGGCTGTCATTCAAATATGGAAAAGTCAGTCCAGGTTTGTACAAGGAGAAAAAACGAAATAACAGAACACCAGGACAGGAAAGATAGAGTCCATGTATGATATATTTGTCGCATAATGCACATGTTCAAGTTTATAAGAACTTGGCAAAAAAATTCTTATTCTGCATAGTCTCAATTTTGAGTTCTAATAAGATGGGAATAAAGGATGGTATCATTCAAAAATCTATGTGGCACTTCCAGCAATTTAAGTTTCCAAAGATGAGGAAGAAGGATAGAATTATTGAAATCAGATTAAATTCAATAATAATCAGCATGGCAAGCAGTGGCCCGCTTAGTCAAAAGCAAAAACAGAATGCAATCCATGATAACTCCAATAACCAGATAATATTAAGAGGAAACATGCAGCAAATCACTATAAAAGGTATAATAAATTAACACATAAAGTCAACATAGAAGAAGAGATGAATGTGGCTGACCATGAAATTAAATATAATATGCATAAAGTATTGTGTCCAACAATGTAAAGATGCATAGTCATGTAATACTGATTTCAAAGCAAAATCACTGTTGCTGTATACTCTATATGATGGGTAACAACTTCTTGCTCAGTAATTTGAGCAACAAGCTGTTTACTGCAAACGACAAACAAATACAAATAAATTTTCCTTTTAAATAGTAGCCCTAAGATGAAAATCATGACAAAGGAAGGTAACAAAAAAGCAATCAAGATACAAAAGTGAGATTGGAACACTAAAAAATACCGATACTTCTATCTAAATTTTGGTCAACTTGAAGTTAACTGCATGCTGGTAGGAAAAAAAACCAATTTACTAATTGTATATTAAACTGATAAATAGCTAAAAAGCATCATATAAGTGATAAAAAACAGTTTACTATAAAATGTTGAACTTAAGGATGTCAATTATCTCTTTCACTTGAGAAAACCAAAAAATAGCCACCCAAAAAGAATAAGCCCTTGAAAAGTCTCAAAGACATAAGCAGTTCGACAGGCTTGGCTGTAATTACATAGTACAAAACGATGACAATAAAAATAAGAAAAGCTCAGCCCAGTAAATAAACCCTCATTAGCTTCTACAGTTTCATATTTCATGGAATTAATTATGAAAACATATAACACTTTATTAATTTCTAAAGCCACATAGTTAACAACCATAGACCCATGCAATTTCTCAATTTCAGCATAATCATACATCGAAGCTGAACAAGACACTTACTTTGCAGTAAAAAAAAATGCGTTTGGGATATTTTCTCAAAATTTGGAAGACATCTAGGTCGACAATAATTGAACAAGTTTTCAAATCTTGGACTCCTTGACAATTGAAACTTGGAAGAAAATTAAGTCGTGTGTTAACTATAAATTGACGTGGTTTATTCTTTTTTGAAGATGTGATTTGAGGGTTTTTTGTTAGAAAAATTGTAAGATTAACATCTTAGTTGTTTTTCTTGTTCTCTTTGCCGTGAAAATTGATGGGTGCGATAAAATTTATAATATTATTTTTCTTGAGATACTTGAAGATTTTGGTTAGTGAAATCTATATAATTGTAACGATTTTTCATATAGTGAAAAACTTTGACAGTCCATAAATTTTTCTCTATATTTTACATACTTTTTATTTCGTTATCTTTCCCTGAACAATGATCTTGTGGGTAATAAATGAATTGGTCTCAATTCCCAACCGTGGTATCAAAAAATCAAGTCATTCAGAATGTTGGAGCACAGAGATAATATGTCTATCAAATATGACGTGGAGAAATTTGACGAAAGAATCAATTTTAGCTTATGGCAAGTACAAGTCAATAATGTTTTAATTTAGTCTGGACTGCACAAGACTTTGAAAAGAAACCAACCAACCCCTATTTTTGACAAATATATTGAAAAATCCAATATGAGCGATGAAATTTGAGAAAATTTGGATTTAAAAGCTACAAGTACGATACGTCTTTGTTTAGCCAAAAATGTTCTTGCAAATATTCATAGAATATCTTCTGCAAATGAACTTTGGTAAAAATTTGGACAGTTATATCTAACAAAGAGTCTTTCAAATCAGTTGAACTTGAAGAAACAGTTTCATTCTTTGCGAATGAACGTAGGTATAAAAATTTCAGACCATCTGAGTGTTATCAATGGGATCATTTCTAAACAGAAAGCTATTAAAGTTAAAATTGATGATGAGGACAAAGCGTTAAGATACATATGGTCTCTTCCATCCTCCTGTGAACACATCAAACCAATTTTGATGTATGGGAAAAAAATTGTGAGTTTTGAAGAAGTTACAAGTAAATTAATTTCTGAAAAAAGAAGATTGAGTGGTGGAAGTAATATTTCATCTAAAAACTCATTACTTGTTGTTAAAAAATGAAAATAATAATTCCATGAAAAGAAAACTATCTTGTTGAAATTGTGAACAACCTAGTCACGTGAGAAAAAATTATCCAAAAGGTAAAGCAAGCTCGACTAACTACTCGACATCAAATACGGACAATATGTCTCTCTTTAGAGAGATGATGATATCGCTTGAGTAAATATTTACATCCTCATGGCATGCACTAGTTGCCTATGTTGCTCGGACTCGGATACGAGTGTCGAGTACGGATACATATCTAAGTGTCAGATTCTTCTTCTTTTAAAATTTAAAATTCGAAATACAGCTAAAAAATATCCAATTTTGGACACGGATACAGGGATACGTCTTACATATGTTTTTTAAAAAAATTTTTTATAAAAATTAATTTAAAATAATATTAAAGTATTTTTAATTTAATTATTAATTTTCGTTTTTATTTTTATATTGTAAAATATTTTTTATTTTTGTTTATATAGTCTTTAAAATTTTATAGACCTTCTTGCAATTAATGTTAAAATTACAAGAATACTTTTGCAATTAAAAAAAATCTAACTAAAACTTTAGCCCAACCCAAATTCTAATATAGAGTCCACATTCTATTATCCATATCCATTTAACCCTAAAAACAAACAAAACAAAATACCGCCTTTTCTTGTCCAGCAACAAGAGCGTCTTTTTCTTCTTCTTCTCCTCTCCAGATCTCCCCAGATCAGCCAACAATGGTAAGTAAATCTTCCCTTGTCTTCTTCTTTTCACCTTCCCTTGTCTTCTTCCTTTCACCTTCCAGTGTCCGAGTGAAAAATCAAAGATTCGATCCTTATCCCGTGTCGGTATCCGTGTCATGTCGGGTCGACACAGGTACTTTGCCATTTTTGAAGAGTCCAAACAACATAGCTAGTTGCCATGATAAAGAATGTGTTATTACTAGCAAATCTACATGTTTGCACATGGACATTGCTTGACATTAATACAAAGTGTGTGGTAAAATTAATGTCAATGGCCGATGAACTTCCAAGTAAGTCAAGCAAGAGAAGTTGCACCATAATATTTTAGCAAATTTATTCGACATGAGTCGATAAAATTCTTAAAATTCATTAATTCTAAGTGATTATACTTATATGGTAGAATTTGTTAATTCTCTGTTTTGAAAATTAGGATTGTCAAATTTTACCCTTTTTTTTAAGTATCGAGATGAAGAGTTGCAGAAAATGATTAAATTTTGACTCGTTTTTCATCAAAGTAGAGATTATTGAGATATTTTCTCAAAACTTAATTGTCAAATCTTAGACACATTGGTAGTCAAAACTTGGAAGACATCTAAGTCGACTAAAATTGAACAAATTTTCAAATCTTGGACTCTTTGGCAGTTGAAACTTAAAAAAAATTAGATCATACATTAACTATAAATTGATATGATTTATTCTGACTTAAGAGTTTTCTGAGAGAAAAATTATAAGCCTAACATCCTAGTTGTTTTTCTTATTATCCTTGTGGGTTGTATAAATAGTAGAATTTGATGGGTGCGGTAAAACATAGAATATTATTTTTCTTCAGATACTTGGGATTTGAGTGAATAAAATATATATGATTGTAACGATTTTTCATATAGTCAAAATTTTGACAGTCCTTATAAATCTCTCTCTATATTTAATACATTTTTGTTTCGTTATTTTTCTCTGAAAAAAATCTTGTGAGCAATAAATGAATTAGTCTCAATTCCCAACAAAATGTATACCTGCTTTTTTTCTTTTTCTTTTCTTTTCTTGGTTTTGGTGGGGGGTGGGGGGTTTGGTTGTTATAGTCTCGTTAATCAGCATTCCACGGAAAAAGATGAAATCAATAGTGAATCACCATCAATTTTTTTTTAAAAAAAATTTAGTGCAAACCAAAATAAATGTATCAGATTGATTCCAGGAAGTCACATAAAAAAGAGACTCAAACAACCACACCGATCCCGACAGAATCAACAAGACTTGACTTCCATACCGAAAACTTGAAGTTTAGAACTAATATAGAATTCATCAGGATGAATACTTGTTGATTTAGTCTGCACGTATCTCCCTTTTGAGTTTCACTCTTTATACTTTAGTAAAAAAAATTGGATCCAAACAAACATGTGCCAAGAGTTACTTATAAAAAAAAATCTCGAATTTAACTAAGATCTAAGCTTCTAAAAAAAAAAAAAGTAACAAGACATAACACAGCAAAAAACCAACTAATCACACAGATAAACATTGTAAAACAACACCTGGATCTATATCAAATATGATGGATTAATGCATAGATCGGGAGGAGCGCTTACTAAATCCATCTTCAACTAGGTAGTTGAAAGTGTGGCCGTCGCAGTTGTAGGTGAACCTGTTGTTGGTGGCGGGGAGTTTTTGGAGGCACTGTGAGGCTATGCTAGTGAAATTCCCCGTGAACTCCGTGAACTCTGAAAGGATCACCGTCCCACGTGCCACGAAGCTGTAGATCAACGACTGCTGCCCCATTTCCCTCTACCTCAGTAAACCCTAACCCTCTATACGTACAAATCTAGAATCTAGAGGGAGAAAGTGTTGTTAGAGCGATATACAACGGGGGTTGTGTAGAGAGAGAAAAAGTGAAGGTGGAGGGGGGGGGGGCGTGACGCTGCGGGGACGATGAGTTTGATTTTTCTAGAGAGAGGAAATTTCTTTTGAGTGTGCTGAGAGGGGTGGCAGGTGGCTTTTGTGTGTTGTTAAATGATCCTCGTATGACTGTGGAATTACAGATATGCCATTTCAGGGCTTCTGCCACCGCCAGTGCCCTCTATGGCTTTTATTAACAACATTTTCAAATGGAAAATTGGCACAAATGGTCCCTATGTATGATTTTGCGCGCATTTGATCTCAATTTTTTCATTCTTAGCACCAACCCCTCAACTTATTGATTTTGTGCGTAAATAATCATTTTGGACGGTTCCATCTATTTTGTCCATTCACATGGTCTAATTTAAAAGGATAAATATGTCATTCTGCATTAGTCCATGAAAATAGCATAAAATAAATTTTATTTCACTGTTTCTTGTAATTTGAAGTACTGCTAGAAATTATTTTGGAAGACAATTGTCATTTGACCGTGAGTATCTGTGTAGGAAAAATAGTCTTAGGACAAATAGTTGAACTCTCTTGTCTCGATCTAATTTTATCTTTTGGTTCACTTTTCTAGTAAGTGTTTATTTTCTATTATAATCACGATAGTATGAAATTTTTTCTTCCACTGCGAAAAGAAAAAAGTATTTAAACATCTGTGAGTCACTACGTCTTCAATTTTTACAAAATCATCTCTTATAAAATTTACTGATCGCTTCAATCCATCTATTTGATTCGATCATCTCCCTCAACCGATCACCTCAAAAATCTATTCACCTCCTCAATCCAGTATCATAATAGAACCTATGATCGAATCCCACAGCAAGAAGCGGTAGATCGAATCCCACAGCAAGAAGCGGTATACTAGTGTATGAAATAATTAAGATTCTTATCACTAGAAAAAAGTAACATGTCAAGGTTAAAAATTTGAATTACGGTCAACTGAAATTAAACTGATGTTAAAAATTAATAAATAAAAATAAATTTTTGAAGATGAATTGATTGTAATATTCATAACTATGAATAGTATAGTTGTACTATACCCCCTAATACTTCAATTCAGAAAGTGTCAAGATAATTTTTTTTACATTATTGTTAAACATTACTAGATTTACAATGCCATTGTGAGCGGCATGTCATAAACGAGTTGAGATCTGTTGTCTCAATTTCGTGTCTTCTTGACTGTCTCTCCAATAAAAACATTACACATAATCAATGTGAATGCATTAAATAAGTAAAAGAACAACATTTAATACATTCATATTGATTATAAGATAATGTCATAACGATCTGCTTTGTCACATTACGTAATAAATCGATATCTCCAATAAAATATTGCACATAATCAATGTGAATGCATTAAATAAGTAAGAGAACAACATTTAATACATTCATATTGATTATGTGTAATGTTTTCATTGGAGGGACAGTCAAGATGACACATAATTGGGACAGCAGATCTCAACTCGTCATAAACTTGTATAATTTTTTTTTAACTAGTAAGAGATGTAAACAGATAAAAGTACAAATCTCTGTGTTCCACGTTTTGGAGCTTGTTGGCCCCAATTTCAAATCCAGCTATCGACACAAAGCCAGATTAAAAAAGCAAGAAGTTGTCCTCACGAGTATGGTGCAGTAGTAAAGTAGTAGGATTCTCTACAGTGCATCGAAGGTTTGAATCCACACACGATAGCTGGAAGGCAACATTTTTTAAAAAAAAAAAAAACTTGTTGGAAGGAGAGGTTAACAAGACGACGAGACCGTCGAATGTTACGGCTAAGTGTGTATAATTTGTGACTTCATCGAATTCGAATAGGGAGAAGACCGCCATAGGATTACAGCATGCGAAATTTAGATAATGGGTCATAAAATAATTTTAAAAAAAAAGCAAGGAGTTAAAACGCAGCTTTTGTACCATTTTAGAAAACATAAAGATTTTGTACATAAAACACGAAAATAGTAAAACATCATTTTGTGTTTCTTTTTGATTTTTTGGATAATGGGTCATAAAATAAGAAAAAAATAAAAATAAAAATAAAAAAAAGCAAAAACCAAAGTTAAGAAATCTTAGAATTTTCGAGGTGTGGCCCTATTGACACCGAGATACGAGTCCTATAAAATTTCTAGTACAGTTATAAACTAGCCCAATCCAGATCCAAGAATATCCAGCCAAATTTCTTGACAAGCGAAGAACAAAATGAGTTGGGGAGTCACGGCATCCCCACCGGGTTTCGCTCTTGTTCCACGCACCTCACTTCACCATCCACTCTCTTACTCCGATTTCAGGCCAACTGCAACTGGGTTGCACAAGTTTCCAAGAATCAATTTATGCAATTGTAGTTCCAAACCTGGTGACTCTGGTTCCGGTAGCTCTTTTTCCCTCTTTCATTAAATTTGTCAAAAAGATTAAAGTCCACGAGAGATTTGACTAGTTTTAAGGTCGATTTTCTATTCTTTTGTCTGAATATTCTTGCTTGCGATTTTATGCCCAGAGTATGGAGTTTTGGAATTTCATCTTAAAAATAAACTATAGCTTTCCTATTTGAGCATGTTGATTATTGTTTTCAGGGTGACTCGTTTAATAAAACTAATTTTGGAATCTGCTCATTTGAACTTTAGATAGATTCGAGTTAGTCGATTGAGATTTTCGAGGCAATTCCAATCCTAAGAGGTCAATTATCTTGTTAGCAGAAGTAGCTCAAGCCTTTCAATGATAATCATGCCTTGGAATTTTACTTACTGAAAAATTAATCAAGATTATTGAATCAAGTTAAAATTTTAGTATTATGCTGATTTTATCATGTTTTGCTTTGAATCCAACATTAATTTCTACCATTTTTACATTAGTGAACAAAGGAAATTATTCCACATTTTGCAGGTGAGAATGAGAGTAGAAGTGTCCTAGATGCATTCTTTCTTGGGAAGGCTCTGGCAGAAGCACTTAATGAGCGTATAGAGTCGACTCTTGGGGAGTTTCTAAGTACAATTGGTAGACTGCAAGCTGAGCAACAAAAGCAAGTACAAGAATTTCAGGTACTCATTCTTGGAATGGGCAGGTCAACATATGATTAATTGTTAAAATGTTTTTAGCTTCATAGTTTGTTGTATCTTTAGGGGCGATATTAATGCAGTCTTGCTGTGGAACCAAAATGTTCTGGTGAAAAACTTGTGTTTCTATTTGACCACACCAATTGATTTATTGCTAGACAATTGAAAGATCAGTAAGTCACTCTTTTGGATGGGAACCTTTGAAACCTCTAGAGGTTTACTCAAAACACGTCCCCGACCACTGAAGTCATCTGTCTAGTAATTTGTTGTATTCTGATAATTGCTCTGCTGATAAATGAGAAAAAGAAAGAGAAACCATAATTGAGATCTTGATAAGGCTGGTACCATATTGTTAAGAACAAATCTGCGCTTTATTGAAATAAGATTGCATTATGGCTGGATTTTAGGATGTCAGTTTCTTGATAATAAACTTTTACATTATGTCTTGTTTATCTGATTCAAAAGGTCATTTCAGGTTTTTCTTGCCATTTGCTTCACATGGCAACTTAGACATGTTTTCCTCTCTTTTTTGTATCCTCAGAAAGAGGGTCATTAAATTGAACTCTTCTGGTGTGCTACATCTGCAACTTCTACAAATGGTTACGAAGGAATCCAGAATCCCTCTATATATAGGAAGTTGTATGCTGCACATACGTTTCTCTTGTATGTTCTACATCTAACGGCTAATGATGTGAAACTACTATGATCGATCTTGTCTCCGCTTCATTTATCAATCCTCTTTGCTTCAAATGGGTTCAACACTTCTTTGGGAGTGTTAAAATGAGATGAACAACCTCCACACACCTCTGTCCGCAGAGAGAATTATAAATGTCCTAACATGAAGTGGATGCGTGTGCAGGAGGATGTGTTGGAAAGAGCTGAAAGAGCCAAAAAGAAAGCAGCACGCGAAGCAATGGAAGCACAAGGACTTGTTCCCAAGTCATCTGAAGGAAATATAATAACAGTTACTAATGGTGTTTCTTCAGTGGCTTCATCCTCCCGGCCGAACTCAATTGTCGAACCTGTCAAGATGGATACAGGCCCTACCAAGGAAGACTCGCTTTTGGAGGTATCGGAAGAGGACTAGTTGTTGATAATACGTCTTTTTTAACGAATGTGTATTCTCCATCTTTCAAGTTAGAAAGTAGTCCAAACTTTCTTTCCAATAATCGAGTCATCTTAATATAATTAAATAGTTTCGCCTACTCTCCTTCTATCAAAGAAATATGATAATTAGAAGGAAGTTGGATGTGCAATATCATGTTGATTGTGAGCTTGAGGTGATTACACCCGTGCACGGTTGGAAATTTTCTATTGAGTAGCTAGCTCTATACTTGAAACAATTCAAGAACTTGGTTTCTTGGGTAGTTGACATTTGTGATGAGTCCTGGTGGCAAGCTTCCCCACCCCCAAAAAAAAAAAGCCTATGAGATGGAGGATAATGGAAAAACAGAACCCATGAATAGACGGGATAGATGTATTTATTTAAATTTTGTCTTCATCAGTCATCAATAACGCAAAGCTCAAGTATTTAGAACACTACAATTTGTGTAGTGAGTGTTTGGCCGGGTTGCTGGATATTCCACCCTCGGGAACTCAAATAACTATGGCCATTTACTTCAACCTACCCAAAATCTACTGTTTGCCCTTTCATATAGTGTCCTCTCCCGAATAGAACTCTGGCCATTTATTTATTTATTTATTTTTTTATTTTTATTTTTTTGATCGGAACTCTGGCCATTTATTGCTTCATCTTCCAATAGTCCTAACTTTCCCTTTCGAGCTAACGAAGTAAATGAAGTTGAGAAATATAGTTACAAATTATTGGAATATGTAACATCAAAAGACTATCTACCTACATGGAAAGCTTTAGGGTCACTTTATTTTGAATTCTACTCAATTTCCGTTTTCATTGAGCCATAATTTCGTAACGTCAACTTCCACCATAAAAAAAACAAGCTTATGTGAATTCCATTAATTGAAGTGCAAAAATTACTCCATACGGTATTGACTGACTGACTGACTGAGATAAAAAAGAAAAAAATGGAAAATTAATGATCGGCACTCTGAAAATGGAGCTCAAATTATGTCTCAGCCCTCCATAATAAAGGTACAGTTCTATTTCGGAACAAAAAAAATAGAAACAAAATTATGGGGTGAGAGAGGCTCGAACTCTCGACCTCAGGATAACTCAGTTGCTATGAGACCTACGCGCTAGCCAACTGCGCCACCACCCCATCTGTTGGAAATATCCTTCTATATTTATGTAACTTAATTCATGGGGCGACCATTTGTTTTTTCCCAACCTTGTGATTTGAATGGATATCTTTAATTGTACACTATTTTGACAAATCCAAATAAGTTTAGAGGGTCTTGATCTAATACCCACCGAAATACTTATCATGCACTCATTTGATGAGTATAAATGGATGGAACACTTGTCATGCACTCATTAGATGAGTGTAAATGGTCATTTTACACTCTTCAATGAATGTATGATGAAGTGTTCGCCAGATTATAACAACGTCAACCGGGAGTATTAGATCAAAATCGGGACACTTGTCATGTACTTATTGGATGAGTGTAAATGCCCACTTTGAATGAATGTAAAGTCCTCATTGTCATGCACACGTTGAATGCTGTAAAGTGGGCATTTATAACAACTTATCACTTTACACATTAAATCCAGGCCTCGTACAGTGTCCACGGTTTGATCTAATACCCCGATAAGATTATTATTATAACGCCCATGGACATTTAATCGAGCTCGTCGTAAGTGTTCATTTGACCGATAAACGCACCACCAAACACTTGTCATATAGTTTGTGTTGGAAAAGCAACCTAATAATAAACAATTTAAAATGGATTACGAGTATCAACAACGTATCAAACTAGTACTAGTAATAACGAAATTAAATAAATGACAAGGAACACTAAAGTAATTAAAAAATACTCTCAATGCGAGGAAAAATCACGGCCTTTGGACTAATATCAATTTCTCCTAATCAACAAAATAGAACTAGAAGATTTTATTTGTATAATACCAGAGGCTCACAATGTTAAAAAGCTATATTGTTCTTGATTAACACATATTAACCAATAGAATATTATCTAGCAAACTAGCTACTACCAACAAGTGTGAATAGAAATGTTTAAATCTTATTAAACGAAGAACAAATTAAGAAACAACGGATGTGACTTCAACAACAGTCCTATTTTGCTTCCCTTATAAATAGTCATTGTAGGCGAGTAATGCTAATATAGCATCATTGGTCTTAAACATCAATTTAGGTGGTAATTAAGTTTCATATATTTTTATATAGCAGTCTTGAAGATCAACATACTACATAAAAATGAAACTATCATTAACAAGTTTCATAGTAAAAAAATACAAAGGTGAGATGTGGTTTTGTTCTATCCTAGTTAGATATGAAGCAAAAGTTACACTTTTCGCATAAAAATTGCTTAGCACATGTTTGGTCATGCTTAAATTATAATTTCAGTTGGTTAAACTCTTCAAACATACTTTCTACACATTTTATAGGACCCACAATTTACAACTTATTTTTATCCACATATTCACCAACAACTTATATTATAAGCACTTAAAAAATATTTTCAACACTAAGTGAGCAACTCAATAATTCGAACATACAATACTTTCATCATAAAAAAAAAATATATGTAATAAAAATAAATGTTAAAGGAATCATATGTCACAAACGCATTAATTGAAGACTAATGTGCTTTAATTGTGAATGCTTGGGAGTGTCACGATAAATTTGACCGTCTAACGATCAACGAATGATAAAATATTTGGTTCTGTCCGATTTTGTATTTTAGTATATGTTTGTATGTGCTTATAAATATTTATAAATTAATTAAATATTATTTTTATATATACATTCTCTAAGACCTAATATAATTTATAAAATTTACGAATCATTATATATCTCCCCATTTGGGAGCCAACTATGAAAATGGAGCGAGAAATGAGCATATTTTAAAAAGAAAGTTGACAAGAAGCCCTACTTTTTGTTAAAAAGTTGAAAAATACTCTTTTTAATTTTTCAAAAATACCTTATTTTCATGTTTTGATTTAAAAATACCTCATTTTATTAAAAATAATATTTTATAATGTGGCATGATGATGACAAGATTTATTTATTGTATGGTAATCCATATACTTTTATATAATATTCACTTTATACCTTATATTTTCAATTGTATTTCAATTAAGTCATCCAAAAATTACATTTTAGGTCCCTAATCTTTTAAATCTTTACATTTTCGTCTCCAAATTTTTAATTATCTTTTAGTTAAGTCCTCTAAAATTGCATATTAGGTCCTTGAACTTTATACATCTTTACACTTTGGTCCCCAAATTTTCAATTATCTTTCAATTAAGTCCTGTAAAAATTTCATTTTAGGTCCTTCAACTTTATACATGTTCAAAGTTTGGTCCTCCAAATCATTGATTTTAGTGGCCAAAATAAGTATAATTTTAGTGGTCAAAATAAATATTTCACTTTACAATTTAAGTGCACTTTCAATTAAATATTTGACTTTACACTCGAATTTTCACCTAAACGAATAAAATAAATATTTGTATACTATTTTAAATTATGGTAATACATATGTTACTTTAATTTAAATTAGATTAACACGTGTTACCACCATCAACTATCATATTTGTATATTATTTTAAATATAATAATAATTATAATCATATTTTACAATTTATTTTCTTTGATAATTGTTTAAAAATAAGTATTTTCATTAAATCAATATTTTCTTTTTTTCATACTTTATAATTTACTCATTTTATTATTTATTAAAAAATATATTATTTTCATTTAAAATTAATATTTTAATTTTTCATTGAAAACAATATTTTTTATGGGTAATATATATGTTACTATATATGTTACTTCCTCATATTTCATTAAAATCAATATTTTATTATTTCTCTATTTTAGACATTTTTTAAAAATACATTATTTTCATTTAAAATCAATATTTCAATTTTTTATTTTAAAAAAATATTTTTATACAAGTAACATATATGTTACTTGCTCATTTGCAACAAAATCAATATTTTATAATTATTTAAAAATTCGTTATTTTTCTTTAAAATTAATATTTCAATTTTTTTTTTTAAAAAAAACATTTTTACACGGGTAACATATATGTTACTTCCTCATATTTTATTAAAATCAATATTTTACAATTTCTCTATTTTTATAAATTTTTTAAAAATACATTATTTTCTTTTTAAATCAATATTTTAATTTTTCATTTAAAACAACATTTTTTATACTAGTAACATATATGTTATTATGTGTTACTTGCTCATTTGCAATAAAATCAATACTTTATAATTGTTTAAAAATACGTTATTTTTCTTTAAAATTAATATTTTAATTTTTTTTATTTTAAAACAACATTTTTACATAGGTAACATATATGTTATTACATGTTACTTCCTCATTTTTCATTAAAATCAATATTTTACCATTTCTCTATTTTTATAAATTTTTTAAAAATACATCATTTTCATTTAAAATCAATATTTCAATTTTTCATTTTAAAAAAATATTTTTATACTAGTAACATATATGTTACTATGTGTTACTTGCTCATTTGCAATAAAATTAATATTTTATAATTATTTAAAAATACGTTATTTTTCTTTAAAATTAATATTTCAATTTTTTATTTTAAAATAACATCTTTACACGGGTAATATATATATTACTATATATGTTACTATATATTACTTCCTCATTTTTCATTAAAATCAATATTTTACCATTTCTTTATTTTTATAATTTTTTTAAAAATACATTATTTTCATTTATAATCAATATTTCAATTTTCATTTAAAAACAACATTTTTATACTAGTAACATATATGTTACTATGTGCTATTTGCTCATTTGCAATAAAATCAATACTTTATAATTATTTAAAAAATACGTTATTTTTCTTTAAAATTAATATTTCAATTTTTTTATTTTAAAAATATTTTACACGGGTAACATATATATTACTATATGTTACTTCCTCATTTTCATTTAAAAACAACATTTTTATACTAGTAACATATATGTTACGTAGTCCTCGTTCTAATGCCCCTGATTGACTTTACACTTATGCAATAAGTGCATAACACTAATAGGTGGGCATTTAGATCAATATTCTATATGTTACTATGTGTTATTTGCTCACTTGCAATAAAATTCATACTTTATAATTATTTTAAAAATCGTAATTTTTCTTTAAAATTAAAATTTCAATTTTTTTTTAAAAAATATTTTTACACGGGTAACATATATGTTACTATAAGTTACTTCTTCATTTTTCATTAAAATCAAGTATTTTACCATTTCTCTATTTTTATAAATTTTTATACAACATTTTTATACTAGTAACATATATGTTACTATGTATTATTTGCTTATTTACTGAGAAAATCAATACTTTATAATTATTTAAAATGCGTTATTTTTACACGAGTAACATATATGTTACTTCATTATTTTCATTAAAATCAATAATTTTTATCTTTGGTAACATATGTATTATTATTATCAATCGTCTTCTACCACTACTACCACTCGTCTTATACCACGACCACCACAATCATGTTCAAATTCGCTATCACTATCCACAACTATAATCACATCCATTACAAATGTGGTAACACATGTGTTACCATATTTTAAATTAGAATAACACAAATATTACCACCACCAACACTACTACCGCTTAACAACTACTAATTTAAATTAAGATAACATATGTGTTACTATAATTAAAATTAGAGTAACACTTGTATTGCAACTACCACAATTTTCTCCCACTACTGCGTAACTCTAGCACCACTATTTACACGGGAACATATGTGTTCTTATATGTTATTTTCTCGTATTTATTAAAATTAATAATTAATAATTTATTTTCTTTTATAGTTTTTAAGAAAATAAATTATTTTCATTTAAAATTCATATTTCAATTTTTTTAAAAAAACAACATTTTTACACGAGTAACATATATGTTACTTCATCATTTTCATTGAAATCAATAATTTTTATACTAGTAACATATGTATTCATTATTACCAATTGTCTTCTACCACTACTTCAACTCGTCTTATACCACCACCACCACCACCACAATCATGTTCAAATCCGCTACCACTATCCACAACTATAATCACATCCATCACAAATGTGGTAACACGTGTGTTACCATATTTTAAATTAGGATAACACAAGTATACTTATCACCAACACTTTCTGACTTCACCACCAACATTACTATCACTTCTACTACTACTACTCCGATCGTACCACCACCACCACCACAATCAGATTCAAATCGCTACCACTATCCACAACTATATTCACATCCATCACAAATGTGGTAACACATGTGTTACCATATTTTAAATTAGGATAACACAAGTATTACTACCACCAACACTACTACCGCTTCACCAACACTAATTTAAATTAAAGTAATACTGGGTGTTACTATAATTAAAATTAGAGTAACACTTGTGTTACAACCACCACAATTTTCTCCCACTCTTTGCATAACTCTAATACCACAATTTACACTGGGTAATATATGTGTTCTTATATGTTATTCTCGTCTTCATTAAAAACAATATTTTACAATTTATCTTTTTTTTTTGTAGTATTTAAGAAAATACATTATTTTCATTTAAATTTTATATTTTAATTTTTTAAAAACAATATTTTTACATGAGTAACACATGTTACCGTATGTGTTACTTCATCATTTTCATTAAAATCAATATTTTATAATTTATCTCTTATTATAAATTTAAAATTATATATTTATTAATTTCCTATAAAATCGAAGATTTCAATTTTTTAATATGAAAACAAATTTCTTACATGAGTAACATATATGTTACCATATGTGTCACTATATGTTATTTTCTCATCTCCATTAAAATAAATATTTTATAATTTATCTCATTTTTATTGTTTTTAAGAAAATATATTATTTTAATCTAACATCAATTTTTCAATTTTTTTATTTGAAAACGACATTTTTACACTGAGTACCATATGTTACTTACTCATTTTCATTAAAATTAATATTTTTTAATTTTTCACCTTTTGTAATTGTTTAAAAAATAAATTATTTTTATTTAAAATCAATATTTCAAAACACGACAATGTCAAAAATCATTACTTTCAACAACTCCACTTTACTATCCAATACCACAACCTACTCCATTTTATTATCCAATGCTACAATCTATCCAGTTTCAATTAAATTAAGTTTTAGAAGCACCACCGCCATAATCGCTTCTACCACATCGAATAATACAAGTTACATTTCTAATTAAATTACGGTAATACGTGTGTTACTTTGTAGATAACATATATTTTACCTTATTTTCCACCACAACCACAACTGGGTTCGATAAACCACCACCATCTACACCCATAATCACATCGACCACAATTAGGTAACACATGTGTTAATTTTACATATAAGATAACACGTGTTTTAACTCGTACCTTCTTCTTAAACCCCAACACCATCTCTCTCACCATCACTACCGTCTTTTACTATCACTAATGAAATTTAAAGGAAGGCAGTGTCTAAATTGTATGAATTGTAAAAATTTAGGAAAACTTAATTTAAAAAATCGTCAAATAAAATTGATAAATAGATAGACATTTGACAATTTACATTATTGAACAAAAAAATAATGTGGAAGAACACAGATCTACGAAAAACTGCAAAATAAACATAGAACTGTGCTTTAATGTCTAGAGAGAGAAAGTAGAGAGAGAAAAACTCTCAAACACAAAATCGCACAAATCCAATCATGAATTAAAGCATTCCCTCTCTCTATCACATTAATATTTCATATAGTTTATTGTACTCTCTCTCTACTATCTATATTCTCTCTCTATATGCAACATATTTTTTACCCATCAAAAAACAATTGACAACATAAGCAGAATCCAAACAAAAATTTTCAACAAAAAAAAAAAACAAACAAAATACGTATAGAAATAAAGGAATTTAGAGAGAGAAAAAGAAATGATAGATGGGAGTAGAGAGAGAGTTTATTGTTATTGTTGGTTCTAGGTTTGGTAATTGTGTTTTTTCTTACTTTCATGTTATTTTGTTGAACGGACGACAGAGGTGATAGAGATGGTCATCGGCGAAGGTGCGAACTCCACATCGTGACTTCACGTAGGTCGATATTTCAGATCTAAAAGGAGGAGTCCGTAAAAATGATTGTTTCAGCTGAGATTTTATGGTGGCGGCGGTGGTGGTGCAAACTCCAAATCATGACTCTACGTAAGATTATGTTTCAGATCTAGAAGAGGAAAAATGAGGAAGAGGAAGAGAAGGAGGTAACAATGGAGGTTTGCGGCAGAGGTAGCGGTGGCAAAGTGGTGGTGGTGGGTGTTTGATAATATGGATGAGGGATTTGACTATTTTGGTTTTGTATTAATCGTGTGTGGATAAATGATATTGAAATTTATTTGGCCCATTAATTAGATTAAGGTAAATTTAGTAATTATTTTATTAATTTAAGGTAAAAATCATTAAATATAAAAATAGGGTATTTATCAACTTTTTTTTTTTAGAAAGTGGGTAATGTAGCTAATTTTCCCTATTTTAAACATGAGGTATGTTGGCCCAGTTGCCCATCCCTAAGCATGATAAATCTGTCACGACGGATTAGTACTTGACTACTTTCACACTTTCATTGAATCCTCTATTTGTTGCCCATTCCCCCGGCTTGGCTGCACAACTTTTCCGGACTAAGTGAGAAAGCGACGACCAATCCGTGTGAAGAATCAGGTTCCCACACATCCAATCCTCATTCTTACCACCGCTTTGCACTGCTGTCTGTATCATAGTTGTTTTTGTCATTAATGAAACTCTAAACTTCATCTGATATTCATTTCTACCTCCATTACATCACTTCTAGGGTTTCATTTCTCTTCATTGTTTGGTAAGTAAGCTCATCCACAGCTATATCTAGTTATCCTTTTACAATTTGATTTTTATTTATTATACCAACTAACATTATTGGAAGTTTCTTGATCTTTAATAATGATTTGACATTCTATCTTTGGATGCGAAAGGCGGAAAGAGTGTTGGGCTTATTTGTTATAAATTGGATTAGTTACCTGTGAATAGCGCAGTTTGGTGTTTATTATTATTATTATTTTTTTCAGTTTCAAGTGCTCAGTCGTAGTGATTTTGCAGGTGATTGTTTTGGGAACTGAGGCTTTAGCAATTTCCAAGATGTATGTAACCCATAGACTGAGCTTACAGGATTAGGAAATATTGCTAATGGCCGAATATCTGGCTCTTTTGTCACCTGTAAAGCTGCATTCTGGCGGAAACGTTCTGGAAGAACGATCCTCTGTGCCTAAAACTTTTCATGTCTCAACACCAAGGTTTCATTATCTCACTCCATTTCTTAACTTTCCCGCTATTATGCATAAAATCTTAGTCATCTCGAGACCCCAGTTGTTTGTCTACATAATTCTACACAAACAGTTTCTGTTTAATCTTTATAGTGAACTCAATTTTTATGATTTCAGTGGCTGAGTATTCGACGAGATGTATATATTGAGCCTTTGATTGTGTCAATAGTCACTTATTATGTAATGGTTAATTGTCATTGGCAATCGATTCTCTAGGCAAGAGGCATTGTACTATTTCTTTAATTGTCATCAGTGACATTTTTCCCCTTTTAGGAATCGCTGCAGCAAAAATTGCAAAGTTAACAAATTTTCAGCACAGAATGCTTTCAAGCTCATTGCTCCTCACTTGAGGATTCTAAATGTAATTCCACAACAGAAGACTGATATGAGGTGTCGGTGCCTGAGTGCTCTGGTGAATGCTGATTCTCCGATTACTTCTGATTGGGTTCCTGTAATGGACCAAGTCTTTCTCTTAGTGAGCATAACCCTGACATACATGGCTGGTGTAATACCTGCTGAGAAGTTCCCTTATAAAACTCAAACAAGAATCTCAGGAGATAATGAGGTCCCCGAAAGCTCTTCCTTTTCTGGTAGGTAAGAAAGGTACCAGGTTAAAAGCTTGCTTTAGTTTGACAATATCATATGTACCTTATGAAATATGATCTCTGATATCAAAATCTATATGATTTTATCTTTTGCATGTATGGGATAATATTTATTTAATTGCAGTGCCACAGTGAATGATAATGAGGTTTATTTGGAGTTTGCCTGGGATATTGTGAAAGGCAAGCTCATGGATTCCCTATGTTTTATAAACAATGGGGTAAATGTACGCGATCGAGTTGCTGAACTTGAACAAGGCCATACAAAACAGCCTTTAAGTTTGTCTGCTGTTGCTGAGGGTCCCAGGATGAGGTTGCTGTGGGCTTCGTTTCAGTGGCTCAACAACGAGGCAGGCACTGTCTTTCTTGTCGCTGTGGACTTATATTCAATAACTTTTCTATTTTTAGGGAGTGGAAAGCTTTTTGTTACTGATTTCAAAATCATGGCCAATTTTGAAGGAACTGAGTCTAACCACTTCTCTACAAATCAATATTGAAAGAAAAGGAGAATGTTCAAACAGTGTCTGTTGGGATACTGGATAGTTATATTTGAAAAACATAAGCTTCAAATTAATTAAACTGCTGACAAATAATTTAGCACCCTTTTAACCCCTTAGGAAGGTGCATACATACTTGGGGACTAGTAGTAGTTGGGAAATTTCTGTTTATATTAGTTGTTAGTTCATGCTAATTTCTCCATGTCACTAGGAACATGTTCCAGACTTGATCGTGTTTTCTTTTTACTAGTTGTATTTGGTACAACACAGAATTTGTCCAGCACTAAATAATCTGGATGCTAAGCACTGTTTGTGACATGGGAAAAGGTTAAGGGAGGGATTTCGTTCCTTCATATCTTTTATTCTCTATTTGATATGGATGAAAGAAATGAAATAGACTATTAGTAATCTTATAAACATTTCCGTATTTCTTTATGCCCTTCAATTGTTCTTCACCCAGTTCCTTAAAGTGGATTCACAAACTATTCTACAGGTGGTAAATATCTCCGGAAACTATGCTGCAACAAATACAAATGATTTCTTGGTGGTCTTTAATGAAATCATTCGTAAATGCTGTCAGCCTCTGGCCATTGCATGGATGGAAGAGGAGCTTCGCCTTGTTACCAGCAAACCTGACATGGTATATTGACTAACTTGGAAATAGTAACATATTACTCCTGTTGCTAGTTCATTGAAGAGAAAAAAAAGATTTAGCCGTTGCTACCATAATCTGCTTTCCTCCTTTCTATCAGGCACTTCTTTCTTCCGTGGTCAACAATTTAAATGGACGTGACAGTATTTTGCGAAATATAAGAAAATCGGGCAAGGAGGATCTATATGCAGAATTGATATTTGCTCTTAGATTCGCTTCTGTCAGGTAAAGGAGCTATTTTGCTTCTCTTCAAAATTTTTATTTTGGATTAGTGCATGCATGCTTCAATAATCAACATTTCCATATAAATTTTTTTTTTAATAAGCATTTCATATTACGTTTCTTCAAATGGATAAATAGGAAATGATACGTGTCAAGATAAAGGTGCAATGGAGATATTTAAGAGTACATAAGCAGAAGAGGGATTGCTGCACTGAAATGTTTATTGCATATATTATGAGTATTCCATTATCACGTGGGAAAAATTATCTTAAAGGCTGTATGCATTTCTGAAGCTTCGTTTCATTGACTTTTCCACGTGTGTATCTCCAATTGTATTGACTGAGATTACTTCTGCTTTATGAGTCCATTTCTAATTACTCTATGGGAGATTATGATATTTCTTTCTTCATGATGTTTTTGTTGATCAGATGTTAAACTTTGATTGTGTGCATTACTTGTACACTAAAACTACTTCTTGGGTTAAAAAAAGCATTGAACTAAATTCATACATATTAGAAGGATTTATACCAGGCTGTATGATGTATCTGATAAACACAATTCTGCCAAATGGGGAACAATATAAATTTGGAAATGCTAAATACTTGACTATGAACCAACAAGATCCTTAATTTACCTCAGTGTATGTCTTAACAGGCCAGATGGCTACTACAATCATACCTTGTTTACCCAGCATGGAGTAGCCATTTTAGAAGATTTGGTGATTACATTAGCAGATGGTATTGCAAGCATGTATTTGGAGCTTATTTCTGTTGACAGTAGCCTTTCAAATGAAATGAACAGCCTTGGTTTGAGTTTGTGCAGACTGTCCACCAGAGCACTTCAGAGGTTGCGTAATGAGGTATAAATTTTTTCTTTTCTTAATTTCGTTTGAGGTCAATTTTTACTGAGTAGCATATTCTTGCTTTTAAGAATTTTTGTGAGATTCTCACACAAGCAAATATATAATTATATGCATACATGCGTACATATTAACGTTTAGTGTTTGTATGTCTTGTATGTGCATGCTGTTTATTATATCTTTGCCCAAATCTTAATTTGCTGTGAATATGATGCAGTAGTTATTTTCATCCTGATGAAGGACGGGACATCTGATGCAAAACACCGAAATTCAAATGTTGCACTTTATTTTTGAAGGTCGACATTTGTGTTATTTGTGACGTAATTTCCAAGAAGATGCTTGTGAATGCTTCATTCTCATTTGCTATTCAATTATATGTATTAGTCATTTTACTCCCTTCTATGGTGAGTTGGTGACCCCTTCCATCAGCGAGAAGTTTAAAGGAACATATATTTGCATTTATACGTGCGACTATATCTCATGTATTGCCTCACTGAAATTACTACATATCAGAAGATATGGGGTGCATAAATTCACAAAGAGGGAATTGGACAAACTAACACATTCCAGATGTGTATTTTGAAATATGTCTTTTTTTTTTTTTTCATTTAACGATTTGACCAAATTTCAAAAATTTGGACAAAATTACTCTTAGATGACCAAATGAATATCTATTATATTCATTTTTTTTATCTTCTTACTCTCACACTCTCTCTCTAACTTAAACACTCTCTCTCCTCACTTTCTCCACCATTGTTGCCTCCCCTAAGCTCCACTTTACACTCTAATTTGTTATATTTATGGTCGAATTCTCTCATTCTTATCACAAATTCAAATACATTGTCATAGTGTCATTGGTTTTTGAGCCATTGAAGAAGTCGACCGATTTGAAAATTTTGAAACCAGTTTTAAGTTATTAAGAATTGAGAAAATTAGTATATTGTAGAATAATAAGCACAATACAATAGACATGGAACTCGTCTTTTCGTCGACAAAATGAACAACCATTTTATCGATGAACAAAATTGATACTAATTTTTATCTATTTTTAAATGGGCACCAAATAATTGTTCATTTTATTGATATAAAAATGGGCACCAAATTGGTGCCCTTTTATCATCGACAAATGAGCACCAAATTGGAAATCATTCAAATGATTTTGATATACAAAAGGGTGTGTTTGATAGCTTTCCATGGAAAATGAAAATATTTTCCATGTAAGTTGAAAAGAAATTCCACCAAATGGGTGAGAAAAATTTTCCAAGCAATGCCAAATGTGTGCTTACCAAATTGAAAATCTTTTCCATTTTCCATGTGCCAATCAAACAAGAAAGTGGGAAAATTTTTATGATTTGACAAGATTTTCCATGGAAGTGACATTTTCCATGGAAAATTTGTGAATCAAACACACCTTAGTGTTCATTTTTATATTGACAAAGTAATGGTATGTCCATGACAAAATAGGCTATCGACAAAAATGGACAAAATTGATGGACATTGAAAAGTTTGTTAACATCGATATTATTTTGTCGATGTCCACAATATTTGTTCTGAGATAAAAAAAAATTGATATCGAGTTCAAATTGGCATTCACTAATTAAAATTGAAATTAAATAAGTGTCTAGGCTAAGTGATATGAATTTGTGTAGAAAAAATTGGTGGACATCGAAAAGTTTGTCAACATCGACATTATTTTGTCGATATTCACAATATTTGTTCTGAGATAAAAGTTTTTTTCGATGTTTAGTTTAATTGGCATTCAATAATTAAAAGTTAAATTTAAATAAGTGTCGATTTTTCAGACTCATCTCTGGGTTTTCTTTAGCAAAAAAATCAACTATCGATTTTTTTTACTCGTGTCGATTTTTGGATTTTAGCTTCTCTTATAATCTTATAAGCTATTGTATGAATATCAATTACTGTTAAATCTTAACCACACAAAAAGTGGTCATTTTTACAAAAGGGTATACATTTGAAATTTTGCATCTAAAAAATGACATATTTGCAAATGTTATCAAAGTTGTCATATTTCCAATCCACTATTTACTTTTGGGCACATTTCAAAATTCTTTGCGAATAGTCTTTGATCTTGTTTAGACTTGTGCAGGATTTTATTGGAAATTCAACTATCAATTTTTTGATCCAATGTGAATGAAAAGATGGATGACTAAATAAATAATAAGAACTTCATAGTTGTCAATATGTATGTGGCTGTAAAATTGCGATGTCTCAGATTACATTGAACTTGAATTCCAATGAAAAGAGGTGTCTTAGAGTGTAGTCTGATATGGATTGAAGGCAATGAAAACAAGTTTCATCAGTCACCTGAAAATAGTCGGGTACAGAGATACTTATCTATCTTCCTTTATTCTAATTGAGTGGTTGTAACCATTCTTTCAGCTGAACTAGAGCCATTTTGTGAGTAAAGAATGAATTGCTACCTATCTTATGTGAATCTAGCTTTTCATTGCTGATGATTGAGGCAAAAGTTGATCCATCTTGTGGGGTGGGTGGGGTGGGGTGTAAAACCTGATTTTTTTTTTTTTTTTTTTTTTTTGGTTATCTGGGAGTAAAATTCTGCATATTCACCATGTTTTATTGTGAGTGCAATTTGATTAAGTAATTATCAACAAAGTATTATGGGCAGAAATATCCCTCGAGGTGGATCTCAACACCTTGGTTTGTGGACATGAAGTAGTCTGACATTAGGAGTTTCATGCACAATGTGGAAGCGAAGTTTTCTTATTTGAACTTTGCTTGGCTTTTGAGTAGTTACAGATAGATCTATTTCTCTCGCACATCTTCTGACGAATGTGACTAAAATGCAGGCAAGACGATTACTTTTCTTTCGGCCCTCGTGCAGCAAATGAGGTTTAAGTGATGTGCTGTACCATAATAAGACTATACAGGGGACTAAATAAACCTCACGTACAGGAAAGAGATAGAAGGAGATTTTAAAAAGAGACTGTTCTTGTTAAGAGACATTAAACATACTAATTAGAATGACAAATTTAATAAATTTTGAAGGTTGGTGTGATAAGTAACCTCAAATCTAGAATGGGATCTGAATTTAGATGAGCTATGCAGTGGGTAATGTAACGAATAGAAATGCATTTTAATATTACCCTGTCAGTATTGCTATGGACACATTGATAGTTTTAAGTATCATGAAAAGGAGTGGTTTTGTTTTTTCATTAACAGGTGGCATTACACCAATGGTTGCATCAGAATATGGAGGCAGTTGTGTCTATGTACGAAGATCAGTTTGACCTTCGCACACTTCAAATCCAACCCATTGAGGAGTCTAGTAGGAGAGAGGATGAAAATATTAATTGGTGGAAGAGGCTTTTTCTGAGGAGATCTGGATCTGTATCATCTTCTTTGCGTTTTGTTTTGATAAGCCATATTTCATTACCTGTTAAACGCACCATGGAATTACGGGACCTGACTGGGTGGTACATTCTACTCCTTAGTTCACATATTTTGCTTGAATTGTATTCATACTTGGATCGAGGATAGATTTCTGGTCATCATGTAATATTAGCTTGAGTAACTGCTCTTCCTTCTTAAGATGACATTTCATTTGAAATTTGATTTCTAGTTAACCATTGCCATCACAGAGACTAGTTTTTTTTTATTAAAATATTTTCATATTGTGGCAGTTGAAAATACGCCTTTGAGTCAAGGATAGGAATTGAAAAGGGTCTTTCCTGCACTCATGAAAATTTTGTAAAAACATACTAGGGATGTCTATGTTTTGCACTGTATTTTTTTTGGTATCAACGAGCAAAGCTTCCATGATAATATTTCATATTTATCTCTAGGGTAAATTTGAGGCTTGAAATGTAATTCATTACTACTACTCTTTGTATTCCCCTGATCTCATTATTACCAAGAAGAAATGGGTGGACAAAGATGACAGGTGCATTAGTATCACTTTCTTTGTATGTGTTAGAATCAATCATGATATTCTCACATATTATAATTGATTCTTGGAATCTCACCAGTTGCTATATACCCTTGATATTCTTCCATAATTGTAGGTTATGTAATATTTGTAGAATCTTTCCTTTGTTGCATAATCTTCCACAATGTAGTTAGGACCATTCTTATTAATGATGCTGTCACATATGGTTTGGCTTCAGAACTACCCTTCAGAAAAATTACTTCAATTAGTTTTGCAGTCCCATTTTTACATACTCTGTCTCATAAGTCAATTACGAACTCATATGAGAACACTTCCAAGGGTAAAAGAAGAAAAATATTTGAAGTCATCTCATCTCCTAAAAATCTAATCCAAGTAAGTCATTTAAACTAATAATTATTTAAGTACACATATATGAAAGGGTGAGGGATATTTTATGATATAAATTATCATTGGCTGGTCAGATGCATGCAGGTTGACCAAAAACCTTGCACCCGACTTGGGCCTGCTGCTAGGGTTCAAAAAATGAATTTGTAACCTGCCTGTGAACCCATTTGTTAACCCGAACCCATCCCAAATGAAGCAAGTAACTGCTATATCTGTTCCAATTGCAATCCAGGATACACGGAATCGAAGGAATATTAAAATCAAAATTCATCCTTGGGTTCTGTTGGCTGACGGTTTCTGTGGTCTGATTTTACAACACTTCTGGTAGAGTGTCGTGTTCCTGCTTCTGAGTTCTAGAAGCTCTTGTTGTTCTTGTGTCAAATCTGAAAATGATATATTTTCTAGTTAAATTCTAAAACACATTCTCAATTTCTTATGTATGCATGCTTTCTCTAATGCTGGTACAATATGCCCAAGATCTGGCAGTGGTCAACTTAATTCTAATATCTTCTTGTATTACAGGAGATACTACTTCAGTCTATTTCTTGAACTGGCTGATATCACTATGCCATTTATAAGGACTGTTATAGCTAAAGTCAGTGATGCCATCTCTTTCTTCCTAGTTTGCTTAATAGGACGGTCCTTGGGACTTATCTACTCTGGAATAAGGCAGTCCTTACGATGGAAATAAAGGTATAAATAATGTTTATATTCTTATTGGCCGAGGTTCTATCACATCATTTCTCCATTTTGGTTTTGGCTATGGTATGAATGAAGACTGATATCATGTAAGATGGTGAAGCTCGAAAGTTTATTTTTTGGCCTAGGCGGCTAGGCCGTTTGAGGATCTTTACATTTGTTGATCAGGGGAGATTTTTGAAGCTTTTTTATGATTTGTCTTTTATTTGAATGCAACTGTGTTTAAAACAGATGCCTATTGAATCAGTGAGTTACTACAGTAGAACATTTTTCCATTGGAAAATTTGTTATGTTCAAAAACCATAAGCAATTATTTTGTTCTGGTGGTGTAGATGTAGTATTTCTCTTTTCTTGAGACCCCATCATCATCTCTGCTTTCTTATATTCTTCGTTTTCCATGCTTGAAATTTAGCTATCATTCAATGCAGCTACTAGGTTAGAATGGTTATTGTCATTCTTGTTGGATTTATGCTCTTACATTTGATTAAATGGAGTCCTCTCTCCACCCTATCGAAGAAACATACCAAAATCTACTGTAGTACGCAATAAAGTTTTATAATGGACAGACATGTTTTCTTTTCCTAGAAATTATTCATTGAAAATCGTAAAATTCTAATATTTTTGGATTTTATGAGTTGTGTGCATCAGAGTTTGCACAATTAAACGAATTCCCTGTAAATCTTTGTAACTGAAGTCTCTTGAGTTTCTTCTCTATGCTGTGTTACAAATGCTCGTATAGGTGAAGAACTAAATATTCATTTGAAAAAAAACCGTGTCTTGGAAATCCACGACATGGCCCATCATGGTCTGGGTGATCCGATATATTTAGACTCCTCTACATTGGACCAATTATTAGAAGAGGTATTCGGGATTGTAAATATTACAAATTCAGGCATGGTATATTACATGGGAACTGCAAATGTATATGATCTTTATTTTAGGGACAAGATTCCTGCAAAAACTGGTGAAATGGCATATATACAAGAGGAGCCGAGGAAATGAGAAATGGAGTATATTCAAGTGAAGATCAATAATTCATTTGTTAACTACCCCCCACCCCCATACGCACACATGCCCCTCGCGAGACAGATGCACCATCTTTGATTTACGCATCATCCCAGCCCTCAGTGCACAAAATCACCCCTAGAATAAATCCTAATAGTCTATGAATGCAGAAAGATCATTGATTAGCACAATGTAAGTAGGTGAAAGAGGCACTGACACAGTGGATGAGAGTAAGTATTCTAGCAAGAAATACAGAGTGCCCGACTCTCGCATGGGAGTGGGCCTCGGGCAACACATAAGTTCCCCAAGAAATAACTGGTTAATAGATGTTATATAAGACAAAATTATATGTTGGCCTCGAATTAGATTCAAGTCCGAGAGGGGGATGATTTTTTTTTTCATAGTCGGTGCAAAGGCAGACCTAGGTTTGTTACGGAAACCTACAATTTTGGACTCTACACGTGACCGTCGTGGTAACACTTCCATGACACCTAAGGCGGGGGTCTAGGGAACACAGGCCCAGATTTGTATGAGTTTTTTCTTCTTCTTAAATTTAAGAAGAAAAATGATATAAAAATTAGAACTTCGGTTTTACCAGCAATATTTCTTTTCTTCAATGGTTAAGGTTTCAAGTTACTATCATGGTTTGAATCTCACCTTTTGTCCTTTTTATACATAATTATGTCGATTTCAATGTTAATTTTCTTTCGAGAGATGTACATGCTAACTTTTTGAAAGGTAAAGTATGTTAAATATTATTCCTTAACACTTAACATAATCTTTCATACTAAACATTTTTTTCATTTAAAATTTGAAAATCAAAATATTTTTCTTTTTTATGCACAAATCTAGTGAAAATTTGGTTAGATACACAACCATCTATAAAGAAAGTTGTGCAAAATGTTCGAACAAACCGACCCTAATCATGACACTAAGTTTTTCAAATTTTTTAGTTAACTCGAACATAGTTGTGTATTTATTGGGAATGAAATTTTGTGTGTTTGTTTGGTTTATTTCATATTTATGTGCATGGGTAAATCAAATTTCCATTTATTTATCTAACTTTTTCGAATTTTTGGTTTCTATGTAATGAAAACTCAATTATTTTAAATAAAATGTTGTTGATTCCCCAATTTTTTTTCTTCACTATTTTGTTTGTATTTTTATGTACTAACAATCCAAAGTTTAGGAATGGCAACGGAGCAGGACGAGGAGGTGGCTGGAGCTGTGCTAGGACGGCCATTACTATCCCCGCCCCGTAAGGAATTTTTGGGAGGCAAGTCGGGGGCGGGTATAGAAAATCTAAATTTATCGCCCCGTTTAATTAACTAATTAATTTTTAATATTACTTTTTCTTTTTTTTACATACGGTTTAAATTTTAAAACATAAAAATAAAATAAAATAAAACATTCAGGAAGGGTTTGGGAAATTCGGGAAAGTGATTATGATCCCTGTTCTCATCCAGATTACCAACGGGGCGGGGCAAGGTGGGGTTGGTCGGAGGCGGGTTTTTTTTGCCATTCCTACAAAGTTAATTAGTTTTGTAATTTTTATCAGGCTTCTGAATAAAACATGTAGCTTATGAGTTTTTTCAAATGCCACTCTTGACTAAATGTCTAGTAAGTTACAGGGGTTAATAAATATTGGATAAAAAATTATGTTTGGCAAGTTTAAATTATAATTTAAGTTGAGGCAAATGAACACCGTTAAAATTTGTGTATCTCAAACAAGTGTGTGAAAAGAATATGTAAGAACAAGTGTGTGAAAAGAATATGTAAAAGATACGGGCTAATTATGACCCAAAAATAAAAATAAAAATTCACATGCCTTGGAGCTATTTGCGATGTCAAAAACTTATTTTCTTGGAAATTCCCTTCTCAAAATAAAGAATAAAGAATAGGAATTGTTTTTTTGTTGAGAAAGATGGGAAGATCAAAGATCAAATGATATAGAATAATAAAGATTTTGTGGACTGCATGCATTGTTATTAACCCCTCAAAAAAAGGCCCTTTAAAATAGGCACTGGATTTTCTTTTTTTGTTGAGCTGTTGTTGATAACGATATATCAAAATGATAGGTTGATTTTTGTGCAGATCATATATTCATGGACTTTTACAATACCTAGATATGCTTTTTGAATCTCATTCTTAATTATTTGTCCTTTAGACTACAATATATATTGATTCTTACTATACAATGTAAATTTAGATCTCGTCTTTCAAATCATTTTAATATAAAATGACAAAATTGTCTTTTCTACTTTAAAATGACATTTTGTTGTTTAAGGGTAATATGGACATTTCATGTTAAAATTAGTTTAAAAAGTCATAAAATACGACTGAAATAAACCACGTTTGGTTTATAATCCTAGTCAAACGGGACCTTACATCTATGCAAGACGGATTCATACTGGAGCTAAAAAAAATTATTTTTTTAAATTTTTTTCCTATACAAAAAAAAAAAAAACAAAAAAATTGGGCCAATGTGGGACTAGCAAAAGAGAGTGCTACCTCCATGCATATATGTACAATTCATGTAAGAATGATTATAATAAAATTATGGGCACTTTAATCAAGAGTTGCACTTCATGGTGGAGGTCAACTAAGAATTAACTTTATTATCGATTTTAATTAAAATTAAATATAAGTTTTTGCAGTATTTTGTATAAATAACATTTTAATGTGTTGTGTTTTTTTGTGAACTTCATCCAACAAAATTCAAACATATAATTAAGTTCCAAATGCTTACCTCAAATTGTTGACATTTGGGAACAAAATAGGATGGAGTTACCCAAAAAAAAGAAGACCATGAAGATAGCATTGATTGAGGCTGTCTTGTATTGACAAGTTGAAAATCTTTTCCTAATATTTTGGTGCTTAACAATCATATTTTAAATCATTTCTTTAAAGTTGGATTCATTGACTTTTTAAGCAAATTGTTATGGAAATTGGGAAATGATCACATGACTCATCAGAGTTGGTGTCTTGTGTAGCCAAAATTAGAGACTTGTGGGTTTTGTTTGATGTCATATGGGATGGCTAATTAATTTTATATTATATATATATTTTTTGTTCTTTATTAGGTTACCCATTATTTTGAGTGACCAGCCAATATTATGGTTAATAATAATTAGCCAATGACAAGAAAAAAAAAACCCGAAATTCTATATATCTATGAAAAGTTTAAATTTATATAAAATTATGTGTCGATATCACTGTTCTAAAAAGTTTGTATACTGCCTAGCGTGAGGCTCGAGGTCCAAAAAACTTGAAACCCAGATTCTACGCTTAACCATGCTTTACGCTTTTTAAAACACTGAATCATATTGCATATAACAAAAGTGAGGGTACTGTGGGGACCCAGCAATGCATGAAATGAGGGTATGGCGGAGACAAGACATCCTTTGCCAGTTCCCTTTCATAAGCACAACAGTGAAACAAGAGAATATGATGCTTTGCTTGCTGTGTTGCATTTTCTTTCTCTATATCTATAAATTATAACTACATTATATGGTTTACTCCCAATTTTATCAAACTTTATGTTTATTACAAGGTACACACACAATTTCCAATGATGTTGATTTTCTTTGTCTTTTCATTTTTGGGAGGGGACAAGGAGGTGATAATTCAGATTAACAAAAACAAAAAAACAAATTAAGTGTTCCTTTAAGATAAAAAGAATTACGGATAATATTTATAAGTTTTTCATGCTTTGAATGTTAATTGTATTTGTTAGATGATTACTACGTGTTGTAATTTATCCTAATTAATCACACGTGTTTAAAGCGGAATGCCTTGATCTCAAATCTTGAAGTCTCCAATGCCTCTAACCCTTAAATCTTCTTTAGTATTCTTTAAACTCCAAAGTCCAGATCACACTGATGCGTAGCATCCAAAATCAAGAACCCTAGAAACAAAAGCCTTAATTTTAGAACACAAGATTATTAGTAAAACTAATGAGCATCAAATACTTTGTAAGTATAAACATGTCGTTGTATATAAACTTAGAATAATCTTGTTTCTTTTTTTAGTTGAACCTAGAACTCATGGGGTAACTTGAAAACTTGAAATGTAAGTTCTAATCACAATAGAACTTTTTTGCCTTGGTGTTAATTCGAATTTTGACATTAGTCAAACCCGAACCCCTAAACTTAATTATATAAAATCGCAGAAGCAATTTATATTCTCTAAAATTACATCATCTTGACTTGTTATGCATATGTCTTACTCTTGTACAACATCGAATAATTAGTGTAGATTTAAAATGATAGTTTCGCCCTTTGTAATTATTGTTCTACTTAAGCTCAGATTTTCTCCAACACAAACACAATGTAAATAACATTCTTTTGAATAAAAAACTAATCGACCTTAATTCACTCTAATATTGTCTACATAGTATATCCACTCTAATTTTATATTTAATTCCTTACACAATCCAATTCGATGTATCAAACACAACCTTAATAAATTTGGTCTCGCACACATGAATATTGTTTTCACCAGCTATTTGGCAAATTTTTACATCTACGAAAAAGTAAACAATAACAAATGGATCCGGATCATGCTAGTTGTGTCCTACCCTCCTCTTGTAACATTAGTTACTATATAGAGATATAGTATCACTCTTATAAATGGGAACGCGTTTACGTCTATTAAAGACGTGTCACAACCATGTGAGTTATTATTTTTTAATTTATTTTCGATCTATGTCATTATCTTTGTCATAAAGAAACCCACTTTAAAATAAAGTAATCCATATCGAAAAAAGAAGAAGAAGAATTAAAGACTTAATTTCAAAAACATTTTTCATTTCCAAAATAATCTACTTTACATAGATTGAAAATGAGAAAGTTTCATTTAAATTAAATCTTGGTCAAAGAAGAAACCTTTTTACACAAATCTCATACCTTGAATTTTGCAATAGAGTGTGTGAAAGAGACATTCTTTAATGAACAAAAGAGCAAAAGCATAGAAATAAAGATAGAACTATATTTGTTTCTAATTACATAAATAGCCCAGAATATATAGGAATTTTATTTGGGTGACAACCGGCCAAGGAAGAAAAAGCCACCACAATCTCACTTGGTTTCAAGTTTCTTTATTGTGAATCACGGGATGGCCCCACCCGTATATATATAGCTGCATAACTAAAGGAGTAAATTGTGGTTTGCCAATTCAATATGACTAAATTGCCCATATCCCTAATTCAATTCTTTAATTATTTCTTGGTTTAGTTGAGTACATATCAACATCTTCCATAAATAAATAGTTCCAAACGCGTATCAAAATAGTTATGAGAATTCAATCTAGAGCTCGTTAATTAGTGTTGCATCTTTTTCTTTTCTTTTCTTTTTTTCCGTTTCCTATCATGAAACGGAAAAAAAAAAAGTTGACAAAATCATAAATAGCTCCATACGCGTGTCAAAATAATTATTAGAATTCAATCTAGAGCTCGTTAGTACGATGCAAACTTTGTTTTCCCCATATATATTGTGCAATGGGAAATGATGTATCTATAGAGCTAATTTTATATGTTTATACTTTTTTTTCAAAGACTAACCTATTTTCACTAGGAAAAATAAAAGAATCTATATAATGAAAAGTCCTAATTTTCTAGTTCACCTCATCAAGAAAAAAAGGAAAGAAGACAAATCTGCACAACCCGTAGGCTAAACCAATAATTAATTCTATGTAGCACTAGTCGTGCTTAGTACTAGTGTCAACATAGACCCCACATTGCGAGATGTGGAGTCCACCGCAACCTAAACTGGTAGTAAGCATTAGTGTTGCTACATGGCATTACTCAAGGCTAGATTCCAAAGCCATTTAGGCATTTGGTAGCTTCACCAGCAGTAATTAATTACAATTTGAAATAATAATTATTTAACTATTTGGAAATGCCATAAAAATCAACAATAAAAAGTGGCACAAACCCTCATTCTATCACTTTTTGATATGCTGGTTCTCTCAAACAAACAGAAATGTGTATCGAATTTCAAATCTCCACTTTTTTCTGAAGCTTCTTCACCCCTTCTTTCCCTGTCCCCTGTCCTTTCTGTCTTCTCTTCTATCTGGTTAATGGATTTTAATTTCATGGGGACTTTTGGGGGGTGGTTTCTTTTTCCAAATTGCATGGCAAAATCAAAAGCTTCAAACTCTGAAACCTCCACAAAATCATATATGTTTCTTCTACTCCTTGGATTTCTCTTCATCTCCCTTGTTCTTGTTCACTCTTCTGATCCAGCTAAACCATCCATGGTGTCAGCAGTTTCCTCTCTGAATTCTCCGAAAACATCAGCTGCACATAATACAATGGATGTTCATCCAAGAAAGAGGCAAAACTCACATACTTGGAGAGAATTTGAAGCTGGTGCTCATGAAGTTCCAAGTGGGCCAAACCCTATTTCAAACAAGTGATTTTGGAGCTGGGAAGAAGATGCTCAAGTTGTAACTGCCTTTATTATTAGTGTTATTATTACCAGTCGCCATTAATACTAGTACCTACTTGTATTTCTGGTGAGAAGTTTGTTGGGTTTTTTTTTTTTTTTTTTGTCATCTTCGTCATTGTTACTATCACCATTTTCCAGTTTTCTTTTTTTGAACAGTATAGCTAGCTAGATCCAGGACACATTAATATTTATATTTGTGGGAGGTTTATAAATTACATATCCGGTTTAGGGTTCCATATATACTTCCATTGTATAGAGGAGCTAAAATGGGAGATAGAAGTGTAAGAATCCGATGCACTGTGCAATGGTGTCAGTGTTGTCAGATCTGGTGGGGAAGAAAGGTTAATAATTTGAAATGGGTTTGGACTTTGGACTTTGCTTTTGTCTTCTCAAACACAGTATCATCGATCATATCGTAAAAAAGCATCATCAGCCCATGATTTGTTAATCATGGCTGTTTGATTTCAACAATCTACAACCAGTCAAATCTATACTGAAAAATGCATTACAGTTGTTTCTTACACAAATAATTAGGGTACAGCAGCTTTACATATATACAGAAACAATCTTGTAGCATCGTTAAAAAAGGGGGAAAAAATAATTTAATTCATCATCTTCCAAATGCTTTTAAGGTGGTGTTTGAGAAAATCTTTTAACAGATTTTGATAAAACGTGGTTTAAAAGTTGTAGGTCCTATAAAATATGTGATTAAAATTAATTGTTAACTAAGAATATAACTTTTTAGCAACTTTTTAAACTTTTCCATACAAATGATAAATGTAGTACTAGTAGTCCAAATAATGGTGATGTGCGATTAATTATTGGTTGGATGTAGGATTCTGGCGAATGTTGATCACCCAAGAAGGACCTTCGACTGAAGGATGACCTATGCTACCCTCGGTCGAGGTTGACACGAGGGTTGGCATATGCCATGCCATCCTGGTCGAGGACGACCTTGAGCAAGTGGTGGCTACTCCTGGACCCTGGTCCGGGTCTACTGCCAAGAAAGAAGGGGGTTGACCCACCCCCAAAAAAGGGCAATTATCGGTCCTTACTCTTCTATTACAACTATATAAATTTTCTTTTCCTATTTTACACGCATTTCTCTATATTCAATAGTCCTGGATGAGAACACGTGTCCCTTCATGTTTGACGGATTTAATGGAGGAGAACGAACAGTTCAAACATGAATATAAACCACCAAAATACTAGAGCAACCATTCCCTACTCCATATTCCTGATCCTTATGCAAAGTCCAATATATATCTTCAAGGCCACATAAGCTAATTAATTAAGGGAAATGATCTCCTCCACTTAGTGGGGGAGTTAAACACTTTTTATTTATCCAATGCTCACTGGACATTTGTCTAGTGGGCAAAATAACTCTCTCCACTAAATGGAGGAGATCATTTTCAATTAATTAAAGGATGTCGGTCGAGGGTATGACGCCACATAAGCTAATAAATTAGTCAGTATAGAAGTCGAAGAGTTTATTAAAATTTTAAAAAAAATTAATTTTTAACAAAATCAAACGATACTTAATCTTGAAACCAACGGATAAACTATTTTAATAAATATTGGCCATAGAAGTTTCATCTTTTTAATTTTCTTCAAAATATATTATGGAAAGTTTCCTAATGATTCTAGCAGAAGCTTCACTGGAATCTTGTATAATATGTAAAAGAAAGAAAAAATTATATATAGATGACATTATTCACAATAAAATTTAAATGTTTAAATTTATTATAACAAAGTTTCATTGGGAGTTACGTTCTGAATAGAAAACACTTTTGTAGAGTAAGTAGAAAACTATATAAACATTATCGTTATCTATCATTTTACAACATTCTCCTTGGATGACTATTTACACAATAATTGTCTCATTAATAATCTTGTTCGAAGACAACTCAATAGGAGAAAAATATCAAAAGAAAGGGAAAAAGAATGTAATTAATTATCAAAAAATTGAGTAATCCAAATTGCCCCATTAAAATCTTACTAGGGAAATAATGGAATAAAGCCTAGTCGGAGGAAAAAGTGAACAACTACTCAAACCCCATGATTTCAATCAATGAAAATTCTTGTATCAAAACATCCATATCTTGTGTGCTAATATGTCTTCAATGCCATCACTTTCTAAACTTTGTATAAAATAATTTTGGTGAAATATGTTTTATTTTGTTGTCTTGTTATAGCTTTCGAACAATATCATATTCATACATTATCTCTGGTTGATTTTCGTCATCATAATGGTATGATCTAATTACGTTAAAAATAATTTTTTTTGTTACTGTCTTCATTATTCTCGTATATAATTTGTAATATATGAAAATAAAATCATAGAGTTATGTTGAGGGTAAATTGTCTTGTAGGTTATGAACATCCATAATAACACTCCCTCTTAGATGTTTATTACACAAGGAATATAACTCGTTCCATGGTGAAAGAAAATGAATATATTTTTCTTTTGAATACACTGTGAAAATTGTCTAATTAAAAATCTAATGGGAAAAAATTTACCATACATACTTACAAATACTCATGATAATATCACTTGAGATATGTATATCTCATTTATCAACTTCTCAAGTGTTGCAGTAGATAATACCTTTGTGTTGTTCATGATTTTTATAATCAAGAGCTTTGGACAAAAAACACGCGAACGATCGACTCGAGTCGATTTGAAAACATTGGATGCAAAAAAATCTATATTCCCTATCATTGGGCCTCATATTTATCCTATATACCATGTTCGTATGGTGGCGCGATATTCTATGCCGTTTTCGATTGTTTAAGTCCTCACCGGGCGAAAGGCAGGTGCCGTAGGTAAACTATATTTGGTCCAAAGCATCAATTCCCTATAACAAATAGGCTAGCTTTATCTCTCAATCGGTTCCTGGTGTTAGTTAATCAAGATTCGCCATCAAGAGAGGAAAGAGTCGTCACTGTAGGTTAGGCCAGTCTCATCATTCACAGGAAAGCTTGAAGATTGGAAACGCACTTTGATCTCCTGTTTCGGAGAAATAAGTGGGTACTCGGGTTAATTAAATGAAAAAATAAGTCAATTGGATTGGGTTGGTGTTGGTTTAACAATTTAACCCACCTAACCTGACCCGTCAACATGGCTCGATAACCACTTCAAAAAAAAAAAAAAATGAAAGTGAAAATGGAGAAAAAATACTAATTTCTAACCTCTAATAAATTGTTCTGCGCACTCATAAGTCTCATACAAATTGGGTCCATTCTAATTCTAAATACAAGCACTTGTTAGGTTGAATTTTTTATCAGATGTTGATAAAAAGTTAATAAAATATGTGGTTAAAAAAATTTTAGAAATTGTGGATCCCATAAAATATGTGATTAAAATTATTTGTTAATTTTTACTATACATTTTTAACAGATTTTAAACTCTACCAAACAAGCTCGAAAAGTAAATAGTAAAAAACTAAAAGTCCAATCCAACTTCATTATATTGAAAACAAAAAAGACAACATGTTGGAAAATAAAAAATTTGGGCCAAAGTCCAAACCGACTTAATATCCTAACCGGCCCAAAGTGATTCGATCTGGGTCAGTTCAATTTCAACTAACCAAATGAGTCAGTTTGAGTTGAAAATCCCTCAAATCGACCAAGCCAATTTGGGTCCAAAAGTGACCCAATCCGTTCCACGTCCACCTCTAGTGCCAAGGATGATTTTTAGTCTCCAAACATGCTCAATAATATACAAAAAATTGCTTTCTCCATCTACTAAATATTCGACATAGATTTCTTTCATTTAGATTTCATAAAATTAGCACGAATATTAGATTTATATGATATTCTTAGAGAATTTTCATGTATGAAGTATAAAACATTAAAATTATGCTTCTTTAGGAGTATCAATATTATATTTTTTAAAAATATTAATATTCTTCTTTATTAGTAACGCTATGCTTCTTCAACAACAACTGAATTTGTATTTTTCTAGAATATTGATACTTATGAAACTGTAATTTTCAGTCAAGATCATTAAAATATATATTTTTAAAAATATTTATATATTATGCTGCGTTTATTCAAAAATAATAAAATAATAACACTAGGCATAGCAATTATATCAAATGGGCAAATGATTGTTATTCAACCCTACATAATTAAGAATTAGGATTGCTAATTTTGATTCACCAAAAAAAAAAAATGAACGAGATTCTCTTAGCTGTCCCTATTTCTACCCGGGGACCCTCCTACGGATTTCATACAATATTTGAAAATATCTACCTCATGAACAATAATATAATATTCTTTTAATTAAACTATGCTTCTTCAAAATTAACAACCCAATATTCTTCTGAAATATTATCACGTAAAATATTAACACTTCGTCAAGAGCAAAAATACAATATTCTTCAAATATTGGTATGTTGTAATAAAAAATATTAAATTATTAGTTAATATAGACTATGATAATCAAAGAAATATCATACATCGAATTCTTGTTATGTAATATAAAATCAAGAGATACTTGCCTTTTCTTTTGAGTGGAAAAGAGTAATTTCAATGCTAACTCAATTGACCAGATTTCGCATTTTTCTTTAAAAAAATAAAAAATCACTTTTGATAACTCAATTAACTAGAACCCCGTGTTATAAAATTAAGAGATTAATATAAGAAAATTGGAAAAGTTAAATCTCGAGTGTTTAAATTTATTATAACAATTACCCCTATGCATAAGGTTTTAATATGAATTACAATCTAATTAGAATAGACTCCGAAGAAAATTATATAGACATCTAAATAAATCAAATAGTCATTCATCATTACATATCATTTTATAACATAAACTATATTTCATTTCTTTTATCTTATCTATTAAGATATAATTTTTCATACTTTTGATTTACGCAAAATCACTAGTTTTAGTTATAATATATATATATATGGTGTTATCATATTTTTAAGAACTTATAAAATTATTTTTAAAAAATCTTAGTTTTGCTAATATGAATGACAAATAATTAACAAATCAATGTAACTACATGTATTAGAATAATTTAATAAAATTAATTAAATATTTTATACCGTTTGATTTAATAGCATTTTCTCTAAAATTTAACGTTGATACTATATTAACATTAAAGTCGTTAGCACGCCATGGAAGTAAAGAGGTATTGTTGCTCACCCTTCTTTAAATGAAGTTTCATTTTAGTCATCTAACTTCATTTCTTTAACTTGATCACTAAAATTATATTTTTTGCTTCATTTAGGTCATCACATTCGGCTTTATTAATTGAATTAACAGAGAAAATTTAGTGAAAATTCAATATCAACAAAAATCGAACCACCTCCCACCCAATGCAGAACGAGGACAACCCAAAAATGAGTTTAGACTTTAATTCCAATGATCAAATAAATTCAAATTTGAAATGAGTTTGAGCAAACAATTTCAACTCTAGAACGAGTTTAAAATTGTGACGATAAAATCTCATAAATTACAACATGAAAGTTGAAACACTAGCAATGGAAGCAAGCTAACAAAACAAATAGTCTCATAACAAGTTGTTCCATGGGACAAAAATCAAGCCATTTGGAACTGTAACCACCACATTGACTAGTTCATTAAATTTGAACTACCTTTTTGAATATATATGTTTGACAAAATTTTACTTATAAGTCATTTCAGTTTAAATACAACATAAACGAAAATAATAATAATAATAATAATAATAAGCGGATGAAGGGTCATAAAATGCATGTTCAACTTGCAAGTGGCCCTGAACGACAACAAAATTGGACATATTCTTTCCACAACACAAATGTTACAATGATTTCACCATAACGATGGAAGACATGCACAAAAAATAAGTTCCACTTAAAGAGCAACATGGACATTCACGGAGGAATCAGTTAGAATTATATCTTTTAAATGATTATCGGCTTTTGGATGATCAAGACAATCAAACTTGAGCTTCACGTGCAAAGGTCGGATGAAAATGAGTTCTTCCATATTTGAATTTGATGTCAATAAGAGCTTAACAAGTAGATCCCTACTGACCTTTCTGGTGGGATCCAAGACATCGGCTATCCTTGTTGCTTTTTTCACTTGATCATCAACATCTGAAGTTGGATTCCTTTTCAGCCTTAAATAAAGTGCAGCATAAATGATAACCTGGAGGATACAAATAGAAAAATGAACGGTTATGTTTATACTGAAATCTAGTGCAAATATGTCGAAAAACCTAATGTGTTGTATTTCAATATATTCCATCATGGGAAACTTTTGTCTAGAAAAATAGGGATGTTTGATGTTCCAAAAGTAGTCAAATTCCATCATTTGGGGTGTTATTCTAGACATTTCAGGTGTAAAGTTGCATTGTATCTCAATTCCCATTTCAGGTGTAAAGTTGCATTGTATCTCAATTCCCAGCATAATTAACTGGACCGGAACTCTCAAGAAATCTCCTACACCTTGAGAAAATACTGTAGAAAATATGTTGGAATAAATAAATATACCTCACTTGCTCCAGGACTAGTATTGACAGTGCACCCAATGCGCACTTTCCCTTCTTGCCCTTCACCAGCATGCATGCTTCCATTTTCTGTGCTTGATTCTATTTCTTGCACTGAAAAGCTAAGGCCATCAATTTCATCATACCACTGTTGAGCAGCTCCGACCTGCATGCACGTGCAATATGAACTTCAAAGCAACCCTATGACTAGAAGATATGAACAAAGTGATAATAAAGTGTCAAAGAGAATAATAGAAAATAAAATAGGAAGTACGAAAAATTCGGAAAATTAGATGCCTTTTCAGTCGATGTAGCCTTGTTCACAGCTCCCTGAGATTTCAGTAGCTGCCCCTCTTGCTTGGCGCCATATACAACCTTCTTGTAGTGGTTCTACTAGATTGGTGTGTTGAGGAATATCTATATTCAATTCTATGTCAACGGTACCTGCCACACACAAAGCAAAGCACTGACTTGCGGTGAAAGAAAGTGCATCTACTCGTCAATCTTAGCCATGAAAAAGACATGATGCCAGTAGGAAGATATGAATTCTCCCAGATCAATCATCTAGAAAAAAATGCAACAGTAGGACCAAAAGATAATTTTCATGAAGGTCATTAAGGTATGGGTGAATGGCACTTAGAACAGATTCACTCCATGACGGAAGAGCTCCAGACAAGTAAATTTATCAGAGACAACTGAGCCTATGTGATGTTGGCTTGAAAATATTCAGCAGCTAGAGCTTGAATACATGTCAAGCTTTGACGTTACTTGCTTTCAAAAGCTCAAGTCAACAAATATAGTGCCATTTGTAACTTTTCTTTCAAAAACTAAAAGCTTGCACTTATTAGCACCACCGTCTTAACGAATGTCACAAGTTTTTCAATATCAAACCAATAATAGAACTTAGGTAGATTATACATGTTCAGGTTCAGAGGGATTAAATAGGCAGAACTCAAGTCATTCAATACAAGTAACAAAGAGTCTGATTAGAACTCAACTATTGAACCAAACGTTGAGCAACCTGCAAACAATTATATGTAGTGGCAAACTCCAACAGACAATGTCTTCCACCCAAATCTCATTGCCACTGAGCTTTTACCACTTCAACCAGATACACTAGCATGTTGAACATTGTTTTAGGATCACTCTTGGCTCTACCATTTCTACTGACAATACAATTATCATTGGGTTCAATAATAATAATAATAGCTAAGAAAAGATGGAAAACAACCATTTTCAACCAGAGTTATTGAAGTAACCATTTTCAACCAGAGTTATTGAAGTAACCATTTTCAACCAGAGTTATTGAAGTCTCCCATTTCTTACTGACAGCAGTAACCATCCCCAACTCTAGCTCCATATACATCCCCCAAAATTCTCTTATGTTTAGCATTATTTAGGCTCAAACCCCAAAATTCTCTTAAGTTTAGCATTATTTAGACTCAAACTATGTTCAAGAACTTAAAAACTTGTGACAATTACAAAAAATTCGGCTAGGAATATCTGTATCCAATCAGATATTGACTTTCAAAGAAAAATGTTAACACAAGGGTGTATGTGCATAGAAGTTACTTGGATCTGGCATTACACAAGAAGGGCAAAAGATAGAGGAATTTATATTGTGGTGTTTTCATGTGATACATAATTGAAACACAAACAGTAAGAGAGCAATGAGATGGATAGTAGCGAACATCATTCTACTATATACAGCAGGATATTTTATAGTATTTAACATATTGTAAGGATGTGTTCGAAATGACTAAAGTCATTATTAACATACACTTCAAGAGGAAATGACAATAACCATATTAGGGATAATAAGGTGTTAGATGAGAATATACAGTTTTTTCCTTAGTTAAAGCGTGGTAAAACTGAAGAAGTGTTCCAATTTGTTAACCACTTCCAAGGGAAGTAATGCTTGTTAAACTTGTAACCAACAATGCAAAGCACCACTTTTTTATAACTTAAAACACTGCAGCAAAATTCACTCGTGAGAATGCCTGCAGCTTGCTGTTGCCACATCGTCCAACGATTTCTGTCCTCCAGTTTACATCTTTCGAGACTCCCAAAGAAATCAGTAAAGATAGTAATGCCAAATGAGTGACCTACTAGTCCTCCAGTTTACATCTTTCCAGTTTACATCCCACGGATTACATTTATCCATAATGAGTGACCTACTAGTCAAAGTACACAAGTGACAACAAATTGTTGACAATAATGCTTTGTTATTTTACTGCATCACATTCACATGATAAAGAAATAAAATACCTGGAAGCAAGCAAAAACGTTCAAAGTGATCGATGTGTATTCCTGATAGCACACCATCACTGTTAATATTACCAGAGAGAGAGATTAACATACCAGTTAAAAGGGTCAAAGGAAAATAATACCAAAGTTTAAATCTTACACTAACACAGCAGAGACTCGTTCCAGAGGGAATGACAGCCAATAAGGAAGCCCAAGGATTCCAAAATTTGAGAATTGGAAGATTGAAATCAATCCAGATTTCCTACTGAACTTAGAGACCATCTGACCAACTTCAAAGACACGCATATCAACATTGATTCAAACAGAATTTGATACCAGTAAGTAGAAGAATAATGTGTCAAGAAACAGCTCAAGCTTGCGTACCTGCATTGCAAACTACTACATGATCCTGATAAGCTGCCACCGAAGACATGAGACCAGCATATGGAATTTTCTCAAATGGACAATTAGCATCCAATTGCTGCTGCAACCAATCAGTAGGGATCTGCTTCAATGGAATGGATTTCTCTAGAATCATCTCCCCACAGATCTCTAAGATCTTTGAAGGTTCTTTTAAATAATAAAAAGTCAGTTACTGACCAGGGACAGCTAACATGTGAACCAAAAAGAATCTATAATACTCTCAAACCTTTTACAACTTCTCTGATAAGCCCTGATGCCATATCCATGACCCATAGAGTTCCAAAGCTGCACATAGAAGTGATTATGAAAACAATTGTACAACTCGAAACAATTAGGATCGTGACACTCAACATGCAGACCAATAGAATGTTAAATGGACTAAAAATTATACTCAGGGTGTTAAACTGCAAATTATGTTATAAACTCCACTAGATGCACCAGGTGCCAGATAATTGAAAACGTAATCATGTCCAGAAGGTCATCAAGATTATAACTGAACGTAGAACTCTTTGATGATTTCTTATTGGAACATAATTGTTTTAAAATATCCAAAGCATCAGTTTGATAAACTTATGATAAATGAATAACCACATCCTCAAGCCAACACCACCCACCCAAAAAAACAAAAAATAAAGAAGAAAAGGAGTTAGAAACAAAAGACAAAAACTTAAACGTATTTATACTTTCCCATATTACGGGACCTTGAATTGAAAATTAGGAGAATCCAGTTCCTTGACACCTTGGTGCTCACACTGACATTCGATGAAGTACTGAATTTATATTGAAAGCTCCAAAACTACTTTCTGATCTTTATAATCGGCCCCTATTGATAAAGAAAGAATTAAAAACAATAATATTATCATATAGTTGGCCAACAAGAAAGAAACATTAGTTCCTCCCCTGTATACTGGCCCCTACCCCAGAACCATACTTCATAATTATACGTGAAAATATCGTAAAACAGATTATTTTAATTAATTACTGAGATCTTCACTTTTTCCAGAAAGTGATTTTTTACCTTCCACTTCTGCTCATGTTAGCAGCAAACAAATCTTATTTCCCACAAGAACAAAAGGAAACCCTTTGGGACCCTAATCACTTTCTCGTTCGTTTAAAGTTGATTAATTATCCACTGATCCCAATCTTTCAACCAGGTGGCAACCAAGCCATTCTTTGAGCCACACTCAACCTCACACAGTTAGTACCAGCAGAGCACTCATGTCACTTCATTATATTTAGTTTGCCAATCAAAACAAGCAAATGGCATCTGCCATTACCCCGCTCTCTGTGACTCCAAATGTACCTTTTTCACTTCCCCTATTGATTTCAAATAAGCAAATGTCATAGGTATTAAAAACACATCCAATTTAAGAGCATGCCACTTGCACTACACTACCATATGGTGTGTAGAAATGTTTCTAATGACAGATTTAGGAAAATAATGCGCAAGATATTAAATATGACATATACGCTTTGGAGTTTCCAAATTAGACCTGACGTGGACGAGGACAGAAAAAGACAGAAGTTATAATTCAAAGCAATGGATGTCGTATTGCACCTGCGGTTGAGAACAAAGAGATTGTTATCTGATGACCTCATAAGATGCCAAGGAAACAAAAATGACTCTGAAGCGAACTCAGACTTTGAGTCTAAATCTCTTTTTGTCCAAATCTTATCCAGAATCCACCTCCATAAGCCATTATTCTTCTTATTAGCATCAGATGGTGGATAAACTGTCTCCACAATTCTCTTTTCCATGTCAGCTTTCCTTATGGCATGGTTCTATGATGAACAAATACAAAGATCAATTTGTACAAGAAAAAGTTAGAGGCTTATAGAAAATAAGAAAAAATAATAAAACCTTGCAAACAGAAAATAAAAAATAAAGGCAGCAAGTATTTGTCTGTGAGTACTAGGACAGTAGCAGGGGACACTTGCAATAGAAAATTTAAAAACAACCGCATATAATTTAAGAAATAAAAAAATGCAAAAGCTCATCCTGGAAACACAGTAGAAAGGAATGAGGCTGATATAATCAGGATGTCTGTTTAAGTAAAATCTCATTACTCTAATGAAACTTAACAGAGCATAGCTTACTGAAATCCATTACCAAGATTTATCTAGTACCCAGTTTCTTGTCTACAGAGATAAAACTTCAGAACACTTAAGTTAGACAAGAATGAACTGTGAGCACTTGAAATACATAAATAGGGAATACTTGTATGTTTGCATGCTATCTTCAGTTCCCACCAGCTGATTATCAATATATATAATTAGCTGTGAGAGACCAAAGAAATATAATAAGGTTCAGTTCATCATAATGGGTTTACCTGGTCAATTATCATAATGCATGTCATAAGTTAATGTTGGGGCAGCTAAGACAGATTCTTTTTAATTCCCCTTGACTCCTATTGCATTGAAAAGCCTACATGTCATCTGATAAAGAAAAAGAATTAACATACGCACTTCTAAGAGTTTGCAGGAGATTCAGACTGCCCTATTGCAGGAATCTGAATAATTCATAATGACCTCGTTAAGTTGAATCCTGAGCCACAGAAGATATGTTTTCGGATATTACAGTTGTCGGCTGAATATGCTAAGGTTTACATTTATGTCTAAATTGCAGAAAAGAAGAAAATTATCTTCAATACATCAAGTGAATTTTCAGCACGGTGGCTTCACAATGGAAGTTCATTATATTCATAAGGTAGATATAGCATGTCTTCAGTATGAATTCAAGTGACAACATCATCTTTTTAAAGTTTGCATTTTCCTTCTAGTACTTGCTTGTTCTCTCTTTTCCTTTTTAATCAATCACCAGAAGAGAATGAAAGAAAAAGAGCAGGAATCTCAACCTTCTTTCTTTTTTATATTTGAAGTTCTTCCATGGACATCTCTTTCTTCATGCAGATAAAAGAAACCTTATGGTTATCTACAGTCAGGAAAATGGAAATAAGCTACCTATGCAAATAAGAAAAAATTTCTTACCATTCTCAAACTTTTCGATCTTTTTATAAATAGAGATATCTTATTTGACTTCCTATGTAAATCCCATCAATCTAGTTCATAATCAAATCAGAAGATATTCCGCATTTTCCAAGAAGAACATTAGCCTGCACATTCAAGGCCTCGGTAGGGGATAGAGCAATAAAAGAAAGATATATAATTTTCTACGAAACTGTATACGCAGATGCAAATCATCTTAAAGATATAACTAGATGTAAAAAGTCACCCGATCAAAAATGCTTCAAGGGACCATACCTCAGAGTCCACAAAATATAGACAGTCTTCAGAAGCATCGTAAAAAGAAGCTGCAGGGCGCATTAACATGGCACTTTCAAACTCTCCATCCTCAAAACCAGGAGAAGAACCAATCTGACAGGAAATAATAAAGTCATTCTTTCTTTATTAACATTTGAATCTTAATAGATGTTAGAATTTCAATTTGGAAAGTGTTTTCTGCAAGTCTAGCACCTACAACATCCAAAAAATTTCCGTCGCTATTAAATATGATAATCCGGTGATGATTAACATCAGAAAGGAAAAAACGATCACCGCTCTCCTCAACAGAGATGCAACCTGCAACAAAAAAATGCAACAAAAAATGTGAAGTTGATGGCCTTAATGTTTTATCTACATCAGATAATCATAAAACAAAATGCTAGCATAAAGTAATTATTTCAACTGAAAGAACAACTTGAATGGTGAGAGCATGTGGTGCATTCAAGGTAACAAAGCATCTATAACTAAATATAATCAGAGTGCTTTAACACCCTTGAATCTTATCCACGAAAGAATTAGAAATATATTTCATGACAGAACTTCCAAGTTCCTACATCTAATGACCCACAGCTGCTTTTGACAGGACCTTCCAGACACTCAGCGAAGGGGTAAAATATACATATAGTAACCCAGGTTCATGACTTCAGCGCAGAATTTTGGTTCTCTACATACAGTGACCAGCAGAGGGGTCTCACTTGTTTCCCTGCACATGCCAACCTTGGCCATAAACGTAATGTGCCCCAGTTCTACGAACCCGGACAGTTAGTTTCAAATCGTTCCCATACCTTTTCAGATTTTAACGTGTAAAAAATAATGCGGAAAATATGCACGTGAAAATTTAGACACTTTTTCTGTGTTTTTAAATACATATCATTTAACGCATTAAAACCAGTTAGGGAACACATACAAAATTAATTTGAAATTGCGGAAATCAATAAACTAAATGGACCACGCAAGGAACCCAAGTAATGATGACTCGCAATGCGAGCCCAGCGCTCGCGGCCACAAAGGAACTGCCTAAGCTTTCTTGAGGCCACGAGCTCTCGCGAGAAAATTTCTGTTTGGCGAGCGGAACCTAAGCGGGGAAGAATTTCCTGCTCCAATTCGCAAACTAGAGCAGTCCCCAACACTTCATTTTTTTTTATACATGCATATTACATACCCAATTTACATCATTTAATTCCATGAGAATCCGCACCCCATGACATCCAAATAGAAATTCAAAAGGTAAAATGTTCCATTCAAAACAAACACATGAACCTTCAGAGTTATGTCAAACATTATTCGTCTTTTAAAATCTAATACAATAAAATTAATTAACCCATACATGTTCGGATGAATTTAAATTCATATTAAACATACTTAAAAACTTAAGATAGTCTCAAGTCAACTGCATTAAGATGAAAACATCAGTCATGTTACTCAATTTTTCGTTTACATAACCAACAATCCAAAGCACAACACCACCATCCGAACTGCCGCCATCCACAACCCGGACTTAACATGTGACTGGAGGAGCATAGAGTGAGTATTTGACGAATACTCAATAGGATATGAGTACGTGCAATCTCCAAATTTAGCCCAACTCTAGGTCTTCCTTACTATCCTCGCGCAAAAAATGAAGAAAATAACATGCTTTACTTTAAAATAAAGGACATGAATACGCGAGAAATAATCCATATAAATTACATCTTTCCTCACCCGTATCACACCTAAGGGTCAATTGGTGGACGCTGAGTGCTAAGGAATGATAAGGATGATAAGGACTGCTAGGAAATCAAGGAGCTCAAGAAATCGCCTAACCTACCTAATAGCTCTTATAGAGAATTTTGTAGTAGATCCAACTCTCAGTCTTCAACACGACATACGGGAGGTTCACCTGTTGTGGAAAAGCAAGGAATGCAGGGTATGAGATTAGCCAGCACCAAGCAATTGAGCACCTGTTAGATACCCTTTCACCGTGTGAGAGGCGAATTGGCAGGATGATCTAAACTGGTAGCCACAAGCTCCTCCAGAGCACCCTAACGCTATCAACTTTGAGACCATTTTTTATGGTCTTACCAATCACTGGGAAGATTATATCGGTGATGCATACTCGGTATCCGAGACCGAGTCGGTGGTGACTTCTGTTCAGAGGGCCCAATGAAGAGGATAGTGAGGAAGACCCAGAAGAAACAAATGGAGATGAGTAAAGCCTAGAGTTGGGTTGAGTTTGGAGATTGCACGTACTCGTATCCTATTGCATATTTTCCAAACACTCACCCTATGCTCCTCCCCTCATAGGTTAAGACACTCCAATTAGAGACCAAAGTGTGACCTCCACCCTGTTATGTGCAGTATGAGTTTACCGACGACGGGCTTGATTTTAACGTATCAAGACAACATTTTTTGAAGCAATCATCCCCTAAATTTACAAACAGCTTCAGCCATGCTTATACTTGTCAAACAAGTCAACCGAACAAATTATCATAAATCCCCTTCAAAATCAAAAGGAATATTCTAAACTTAATTATAATATGTAGAGATTTCCCCCATTTCCTTTGGTCATCCGTTTTTATGTTTAGCCTTCTCACTGGTTGACTTAGTAAATTGTCTTCCTTAATTAGACCTACATTATACTGATCCACCAGCTGAGCCGTTATTGCACAAGTCCAAAGAGCTTGATTTCACACTTCCAAATTGCCTTTTAGTTTGCCACACAACTATGGGTTCATTCTTTCCTCTCCCAAGCATTTTGCTCTTTTTCTTTGTTTTTACTTCTTTCTAGAGGATTTCAATAAATTAAGGCAGAAAGGCTGCTTTCCTAAGCAAAGTCATCCTACTCCTTTTCGCCATAAAATTTTCCTCATCAGAGGGCACCTTTAAAAAGCACAGTTGTTCTTGCAGTAACACAACTATTACAGAACTATGGACACCTGATAAATTATAAAATCCATCTTCCTGCCATCAACATGTATCATGCAATCCCAACATCAAGCGAAATGACAAAAGTGATAGAATAAACAAGAAATAGAGTAGAATAACGAAATATACCTGGGAAGGAAAGAAGCAAGTTCCGCAAAGCAGAAGAGAGATACGGTTCCTTAAAACCTTCAATCGGCTTTACCCAGGAACTTTTCATATTAGATATGACAGGTTTCTCGTTATCTTGCACGTTCAAGTCCCTGACGGCTGCCAAGGCAACACAAAAAGAAATAGATCTTCAAGATAGCATGCGATGAGTGCAATATGAAGCATATAATATTGTCTCAATGAAGCTATTAGACAGAGAACTTGAAAGAAGACACAAGGAAGAAATGAACCAATAATCAATTCCCTATAACTCTTTCTAATTTTTCCTTTTTTAAGTGAAGTACTGTATTATTTTGAAAATACAAAAATCCTGTGAACAAATTTGAAGAAGGTGGAACAGAGCAGGAAAATTCAGTGCTCCGAACAGTCAGTAAACTAATCTTACCCTTGGTCTAACTATGATTCCGTTACCAAATATTTCCACAATTCCACTGAGGAAAGTTCTGACATACCATGTTGAAGTAAATAATTCATAACATTGTAATGCCTGACGCTAATGAATGACATTTTACCACCAAAAAAAAAAAAAAAGGAAAAGTTCATGATACCCCTTACACATCCCACATAACAGCATAAGTTACATTCTAATGCTAGTGTGACATACAAGTGGGCAAGGTCTGGTAAGTGAAATTTTCCCATTTAATGGAAAAGTGAAATCCATATGTTCTGTGTCACTTGTGTTTCCTTGGCTTCTACTGACACGAAATCTGAGGAAGTAGTTAGGCAGCGTAAGATCAATTTTTCTTTTATGTTTCTTTTATGTCCTGAGCACTAAAAAGCATGTCAAAAACTAAAGTGAAGCACCTTTGTCAAGCACCATAAGATCAGTATCCTTCTCAGAATAGATTAATGGATTCTTAAAACCTTTAAATATGATATAGCAGGGACCTTTCGCCATCTGCATAAAAGAACAAAAAGGGATATCAATTAAGAAAAATAGGCTGAAACAAAACGAACATGGCACTTCATAAGAATTCAAAAATAACGGATCATAAGCAGCATAATAAATCAGCAAAGTTGAGCAGCTTCAACATATGTAATTACTTGACACTGCAACAAGATACCTGTAATATTGCTCAAGGTCAGACACATCAAGACTATCTACGTGATAATGGTGGAAACTTGAAAGTACATTTATTTGGTCAATGTTTCTACATTCACCTTTCGGTTGTACATCGACCTGTCGGGAAACTAAAAAGTATCCCCCAAGCGTCCTTATTAGGTTGGCATATGGCTCATTCTATTTTTTGAATATGTATCTTGCCTAACAAAGTTAATTATTTTCAGCTAAAAGCATTAACATCAAGACACAGGTCAAAGTTCTGTTTATATACCTTCTAAAACAGTAAGCCTGATGGGAATTCTTATAATAGTGTTCTTGCTTATTTTGATGAATGTTATTTTCAAGAACAATGGCTTGAAGTCTGCAAGGTATAGCAACTTCTCACTGAAAATCCATGGAATAGTTGAGTAATTATATTTATAAGAAGAAGAAGAAATGAACATCTTCTCCCTCAAGTTATTCTATGTATATGTTCAAGAATAAATGTAATGAAACCATATAACCTTCAAAGATACGAAAAATTGTAGTAAAAGATTAAGGTTACACATTACATCATTCCAAACAAGACACTAAGCAGTAGGTAGACTCTTTCTGTGTTATTTGGAATTCTCCAAATCCATGTAGCAAAGGAATTTTCCAACCACATTCTGGCACGTAAGAAGTGGAGATACCATTACTAGCATTCAACATTAACGATAACACCAAAAGTAAATCAACTTAAAGAATAAAGACCATAAAATTTTAAGTGGCATTATCATCATAACCACGTTTGTATTTTGGACTGAATCAAACATATGCAGAAATGATAACGCATAAGAGGCACAATAGTGACTGAGTCAAACATAAGCAGAAATGATAACGCATAAGAGGCACAATAGTGCAAAGTTTTATTTTTAGAATGTAGAGCAAAGAATACGATGTGAAGAACATGATATAGATTACAATAATATATATTCACCAATAGATAGTAACTATCATTTTAGAGGAACAATACAACCAGCACTCTGATGCTTCCACAAAGCTTTGGTGAAATTTTAAGATAAATGGCATAAACAGCATATGAGGCAAAAAAATCAACAATCTGAAAACTGTAATTGAAAAAAAAAAAAAAAGAACTATAATTAAGCAGCTATGGTGCCCACTTAAAGCCCTTGGCTTGGTTCTCCTTGTCTCCATAGAATACCTCAAGCACACTTGCATGGAAGACCACTTGAATCTTCAAGTTAGGTGGCAAGTCAAGAGATGCCTTAAGCAACTTACCAAGTACCTCAAACAGACCTTCATATCTCCACAAGAACCCCTTGTGTGCCTTACGGCCTGGACTTTTGTGGAAGAAGCTCCAACCGACCAAGTATCTCATGTTGTAGTGCACACTGCAGAGGTAGCTTCTTCCCATCGGTGCACTGCTGCAAGAAGCATCTGGTCATCTCCAAGTAAGAAAAGACAAGGTCACTTCTTCCTGCATGCCCTCATTCTGTTGCAAGTATGACACATCCAAGAACTCAGCCTAATCCCATTGGTTGTCTGGCACCCACAATGTGCAAAAGCTAGGACGTGGAAAAGACTCGCCCTCTACATTTGCACGTTCATTTGTGAGAAAAATCTTGTAAAGAAGCATACATCCCAACTAAAGAGATCGAAAACCTCCATCCTAGGCGGTCAAAGACACACAAAACCCTATCACTCATTATGATCTTCGAGGCCCCAATATTTCACAGCATTCTTGAAGAAATGAACTGCCTCCTCAACCATGCAATTCGTGGGGGCCAGATGACAACCCACCACTACCACGGTAGATCCAAAACCCTCAGCAAAGCCAAAGTAAAGTCCATTATCTATCCGCAGCAATCTAGTGTAGGCAATGGTTCAAAATAGCACTAAAAAGGTGGAACCCAGACTTGTTTTGGCACTCAAGACAAAATTTTTAGTTTTCATAATGCAAAAGTGGAACTCTAATGCAAAATTTTGAAATTCATGATTCAAAATAAATTTGCTCAACAATGACACCGAGATACAACATTATTTATAACCCATGTCAGCATGTAGACCAAGCTCCAACACATTTTGAAAGAGCTTGATGCTAGCAAAAATTTACCTAACCATTAAGGGCACCATATTTGATGCTTTGATGAATTAGTGATCTTTTCCCTTTTTTGATATTTCGGTTGGTATTGTGCTCATAGGAATTAGACAATGAAATGGTGTAGGATCAGCGGTTCAAAACACATTATTAACATTAGATAAAATTCTTAAGATATAGTCGTCCCATATTAGAATTAGAAGTCTGCTCCCCATAGCAGCAAAACAGAGAAAGCAATAAAAGAAAGTAAAAGCTGACAGCCATCATTGGTACAAACAATCACAATTCAGACGCAAGAGATAGATGCAGCAACTCAATATATATCCCACCTCAAAAAATTGCTAACACAGTAGGCTGACATATTTATGTGTTATGTTTGATCATCACGGGATATAAGTTTGTAGAATAAATAGCTGTCTGTGTGCTGGGCATTCATATCGGACTATTGATAAATATAACACTTTTCATAAAAAAACTACATGATATGGTGACTATATTATTAATAGCACGTAAGCAAAGGCGTACATAAAGTAGAAATTTGAACACACTTAAGTACCAATATATAACGCACCTCAAAGATGTGCTTGTTAGATAATAAAATAGGAAACATAATATATTCCTTGATGATCATCTGGATCATATGTGTAGATATATTGTTGATGCAAATTGACCTGCTGTGCTGAAAAGCCAAAACTTGAAGGAAAGGATGCCTGCAGCATCAAGATGTGAGAAGTATGGAATTATCTATCTGTTCTCCTATATATTAAGATCTAAAGAACTTTTTGAAACATCAATGTTCAATTACCTTTGTTGGAGTGATTTCACTTTCTCAAACGTGATCACAATATCGTCCTGTGTGGGTAAAGAGTCTTCACAGTATACACCAGCAAGAATTAGGAAAATTCCATCTTCCTTGAAGTCATTATTACTGTCCTCAGTTTTATTTAACCAACAGTGAGAAGCACCTGCAAGTTCATCCAAATTTTAGACAGGTTTACGTTGAATGCAGAGAGAACATGTTGCATCACATGAACAGGATGTTTAATTAGGAGTTATAAACCATTTCCAAGAGTCAGTGAACAAAACCAGAAAGCCGGGGCATGAAGTTAACCGGCAATTATTTTCAGCCAACAACAAAAATATTAATAAATAATAAGAATAAGAATAGGAATAAGAAGAAGAAGAAGAAAAACAAGAATAACAAGAAGCGCAGAGATATCAAGATAATTTTATACAGATCATACTTTGTACTGAAAAGTACTCCTATTACTCAATTGGTGAACTTCAGAAATCCAAGGATACCAGGCAAAGTAGCTATTAAAATTTTCCTAAAAAACCTGTCTACTAGTGTTCAGTGCATGGACTATTCTTGCTTTCCTGAGTAAAGCAGCTGTGCTTCAACATGCCATTCTGTCGATAATAAAGTCGTCAAACCATCCTGCATCTCTGAACTTATGTCCCAAAATAACTTTCGAGTTGGTGTGAGGTCTGTGATAAAGTCCATCCATGATCCAACTAATGTATCAAAGTTGTACACGAATAATGATGCTCAACAAGTTTATGCTAACTCATACTTTCGAAACTACTCATTAAATCCTAAATAGACCTCTCTTGAACTAGACCCCTTTACCTTACACAGTAGTGTTTATAAGATCCACAGTCTGAAATGTTATCAATTGAAAGAATGGGTCAGCCAAACGATGCTCCCTCACAAGATGGGTGTACTTGTTTTCGCCCAGTCATCCTCCAAATCGGCAATACTAGGATACAGTGCATGAACTATTCATTTCTAAAACAAATCAAAATCCTCAATCAGACCACAAAATCATTAATGAAGACTTCAAATCATTCTTTATCCCTCAGATTTAGTCCCAAAATCCAACTTATATAATAAAGTTGCTCAAGATTATAATACTCAGAAGGATCTCAAGCAACGCATTCCAAAACCCTCCCCAAGATTGAATCTGGTGAGAAGTCTTCTACATACAGGTTATGACAATATCATATTGAAATCAACTGGTCAACATAATTAACACTATCTGATCTACCATAAATTTGGTATGCAAGAGCTACTCCAATCAAATATGAAACATATAAAAAAAATCATGTAAGAACAGCTGGATCATTAGATATGGTTTTTGAACCAATTCTTGGACCAAAGTCTAAATTTGCGACTCTAAGTGTAGATTCCAGCTTCTTGTAGAATAATTCATGCCCACAAAAGAGGAATAATCGCGGGCACTTTGTCTAAGACTAACCCTGCAATAGTGATGTTGTGAGAAACAGAGGAATGGTTAGAGGAAAGGCTTGTTGTTTCTAGATATACATATTTAGTGAAAGGGTAGTTCTTCATTCATTAGGGAGCTCGGGTGGGATAGTCATCAATTGGGTGATGTCTCAGTGAGCCAATTCCAGTGTCAATCTTGGTGCCTGGTAGTAGTCGGTTTCTATGGTCCTAATTGGGTTCATGATAGAGAGGCTCTTGGGGAGGTGTTAGAAAGATTATAAGTGATTTATGTAACCTGATTTTAAGGTGACTAGAAGCATGAATGTCGGCTTAGGAACATTTCTTGACTCGACAAAAAATTCACATGACCTAATTTTTGGGAAAATGTGGTTTGTTGTAAGTTGGATAGGTTAGTTGTCTCTTTAGGGTGGGAGGAGCTTTTTCCACAGGTTAGCATCAAAGAAGTTACGAGAGTAGTCTCGGAACATTTTTCATTATTCATTGGTTAAATGGGTCAATATTCTTATCAGGTCAGAAAAGATGTGGCTAGGACACCCTTAGTATAGTGAAGGTTAGATTACGGAAACTGGAGGATTGAAAGGTCTGTGACAGGTGGGAAGGTTTTAAGTTAATGTAAAACTTGAAGTCAATCAAAAGTAACATAAAAGTTGGAATAAGGAAGTCTATGAGGATGTGAAGATTAGAAAAGTCAGTGCTACATCTAGGTTGAAGGTTCAAAATAAATTTGAGAGTGAGGATTGTTTGGCGGAGAACTTAGGAGAAAGAATGAAATAGAACATGAGATAAATAAGTTGAAGGGCAAGTGGGAGCGATTTTAGACAAGGAAAAAGATACTGAAAAATTAATTGTCTATATCCTAGTATTCAAAAGATGAGAACATGAAGTTGAGTGTGGAAGGATTAGAATGGTGACCTATTTAGAGGATTTGAAGGGAAGGGCTCGAGATGGAGGAAATCAGACAGACGTGTTTGGGTGTGATAGAGATAAATTTCTAGGTCTGGATGGTTTCTCTTTGAGTTTTTTCCAGGATTGTTTGAAATATTTTGAGAGAATTTGATGAAGGCATATTTCTCCAGATTAGGCGACTGCTTACGACAACAACAAGAAAGATGAACTATAATTTGTTCAAGTAATGTGAGTTTTCTTCTTTTTCCGACTCAATCATAGATACGCGAAACTGAACTAAGTGAATGTAGAGTCACCTTGAGGCTTATTTAGAGAAGATCGAATGAAGGACAAAAGATCAACTTCCGAAAGTGGCTTCCTTTTTGTTTCTGATACAGTCGAATACCTGAAAGAGGCTATCATAACAGGTTAGGAAACTAAAGTGTTAAAGTGAAAGACAATTGAAGCTTAAGCTACATCATTACATTTATAGAAAAAAGAGAGAAAAATGTAAGTTCAGACTCTAGAACACTTGCATTCATTTGAAACTTCAAAAGAAAAAGAATATATATGAATAAAAATAAAGATATAATAATTCTTTGTTAGGTAATGATCAATAACAAGGAAAGAAGAGAGGCACATGAAAATATGGGCAAAAGAAGGTGAAAGCATAAAATTCATCATCGGTCATCTGATTTCTATTCAACTAGACTGACGTCTTTGCACGTATTTTGGAGTTTGGAATTGTGATCGAGGGACAATCCACTCAAGTTTGAACATGATTTTTCCTGCTGAATTCTGAGCTCTCATTTTATACAGACACTTAACAATCTTTTTCTGCTTCAAAAATTTATTCTGTTTGGAGAGAACTTGTGAGAGTATTCAATAAACCCTCCAATAGATTCAGAGTCAAAATTGAAAGGCACTACTAATCACATTTGTATTAGCCACACAACAAAATACTCATAACACCAGCGGCAATGTATAGAAAGAAAAACTCAAAATAAGCTAAAACAATATATAACAAATTACAAAAGGAGTTGATAGATTCTACCTTTCACCAAAACAGCCTCCCTGTTCAGGCCTCGTATTGATGCTCGTGCTCACATTACGAGAAGAACTCGAGTAAGTAGCTAAAAAAATCTATGCTTCTTCCGAATAGTCCACACGGATTACCTATTAGGAAAACAACATCAAAATTCTTTTCAATTTCTCTCATTTTACTTTATTTTCTCACAAAATTACAGCAAACAATCTCCAAAATATTCAAATTCTTAGCCTTGAAAGAAGCACTATTCAAGTAATTATTAACTTGAAAACCCCAATTTTTTCCACTTCACCTCGGTAAAACTGCGGCAAAAGCCGAGAAATTTGTTGCAAGCGTCGGAATCTGAAAAACATTTTCTAACTTGAGATATTACTCCTGTAATTATTTTCTATCAAGGTATCATTCCGTTTTGGAGGTGTAGTATATAATATACATATATATACATATAAATGGCAATGAGTGTTGGCGTCGGCGGGAATGGAAATGACCGACAGGGGTTTAGCAGTTTGGGTTTAAGCTTAAGGGTGAATTTTTGAAATGCGTCAAAAACTGCGGAGTCGCGGAAGAAAGCTAACTTATACCAAATAAGTTTTAAAGCTCTTTTAAGTATAATAATTAAAATCATCTGCTACTTTATAATATCGTTAACGGATCGTGGTTATCGCAGTACGATAACGGTCGCGTTAATGAGAGGACCATCTGTTAGCAGTGTCGGTTAACATATGGTGCGATGTTAACCCACCATTAACAGACCTCAGTGCATTAGCAGACCATGGGTGCGTTAGCGAGCGTTAGAACTGTTAAGGCCAAAGCGGCGCTTGCAGACCCAAGGTGCGCATATGAAGTCTGATAACGAGACTTGGGTCTGTTAAGGCCAATTTTGGCCTTAACAGGGCTTGGAAACGATAATGAGACTCATGGTCTGTTGCAGTGTGTTAATGCACTTATAGTGCGTTAACGCAGATTCGATTTTTTTGATTAATCCATCCAAATCATTTCGATTTGCGAGAATTTAAAGTAAAAATCATGATCCATACTCGGGGTTTATACATTTTTCATGATTTATCTACAAAATCCACAATTTTTACCGTGAATTAAAAGAAAAGATGGAGAATGATGAAACTTCTTACATAAATGAAATGTGTTGGATTTTAACATTGAAATGGGTTGGATTCTAACCTTGAAATCTTCTCTTCTTCACAGAGAAATAAATTTGAAATGGGTTGGATTATAACCATTTCAAATGAATTTGAAATCGTTTGAAATGGTTATAAGCGGGGAAGAAGACAAGGATATATTTGGTAATTTACACACCAAAATTGGTCAACGGCCATTTTGGAAAATTGGTCGGGTCACCCGGCCATTCACCACTATTCCCACTTAAGGTTTAGCACATGGTTTAAGCGGGTCGATCGATGTCATTTCAATCCCAAGTGAATTTGAATGGGCTTGTTCGTTTGCCTTCATGGATCACCCGAATTAAAAAAATGGGAAAATTGCAAATAAGTCATCTCCACATGACTTGTTTCAAATTAGGTCAAATTTTTTTTTTAAATTGTGATTAAGTCATACTTCACATCAATATTTTATATTAATTCCAAAATCACCCTTTTTAACCATATTTTTCATTGACACAATCTTTCAACTCCACAAACCTCTTCCACCTCCGGTGACAACCTCCGGCCACCTCCAGTAGGCCTCCACCTCCGGCGACCTCCTCCTCCACCTCCGGCGACCTCCAGCGACCACCGCTTCCACCTCCGGCGAGTGCTTCTAAGGCACAATGTCACAATGTCACTTTTTAGGCACTTTTTTTGGTGAAGATTTTGGATCACTTTTTAGGCAGTTTTTTTGTGAATATTTTGTTAGGTGTGAAACTAAAAAATAACATTTTTTGACTTTGGTCGCGATGTTTGAATCCTTATCTTTGGTTTGTATGCTTTTTATTTCTTCATCTTACGTGGTTGTACTCTATTCTTAATGTCTTAACAGTTAGCATTGATCTATCCGTGCTGTAAGAGAGGCTGACCAATATGATTAACCTGGGTTGAGTATTTAGGTTGAGTATTTTAGCATTTATGTAAACAATGAGCATTTTCCAGTTATATAAACAATGAGATAACATCTCGTTGTTGATCTTAGTATTATAGAATAACAATTTGATATTGTATTAAACAAAACAGTATCACAACAGAAATGAGCATAGAATGTTGTATATATGAGCTTGAATGCTGTAAATATGAGCTTGAATACTCTACTATCTTATGTAAATAGGAGCTTGAATGCTCCACCATCTAATTGTTTGTAAATAGGAGATTGAATGTTCCATCATCTAATGTTTAGTCATGGTATTTTATTTGATACTATATTATACAAAACAGTATCACAGAAAACCGTATCACAATATAAATGGACATAGAATTGTTGTAAATAGGAGCTTGAATGTTCCATCATCTAATATTTGAATGTCTTAGTTTTAATCCATGATACTGTTTTAATACCTTAGTTTTAATCTATGATACTGTTTAATTATAGCAAGGTTTAATAGATTGAAACTTTGTCATTATATTTCACTATCATTTGAAACATGTTTTAATCCATGATCTTGTTTTAATTCGTGATCTTGTTTGAATATATAAATGTGATCTTTGATCTTTGTTTAATTATGGCAATGTTGAACATGTGATATTGTTTGTGTTGACCTATGGTTAACTTTAAACCTTAATGTTTTGATTATTACAAACAAATTGGTTATGTTTTCTAACATTTTATTTTCAAGCAAAATTCAAAGCGCTACAAATCGAACTCTCATACAATGACAAGTTCAAAGTCAAAATCAATTCAAGAGTTCAAGCATCTCAAGATCCATGAAATTCAAGATTTGAAGATCAAGATTGAAGAATAGATTTTTAGATAAAATTGTAAAGGTATTAACTCTTTAATCCTTAGCAATTAAATAAATGAAAGCTCAAAATTTTTTTGCACAAAATATATGTCATTATCATTGCATAAAATACTTTTATCAAAGTCAAAATCAAGTTTTTAAACTGCAGAAAGCGGTCAACCGTTTTGGTCATCCGTTTGAACAGAGAGTTCAAAGCGGTCGACCGTTGGATGAACCGGTCGACCGGTTGGTCGTCCTTCTCCAAAAAGTGTCCGTTTCGTTTTTTTTTTCAGTTCCAACGGCTAGTTCTGACTAAGTAAACGGTCGACCGTTCGGTCATCCGTTTGGGTCATCCGTCTGGATAGAAATTGACGAAAATTCATCTCTATAAATACCACTTCATTTATTATCATTCAACAACACTTACAAGAGCATTTATAGAGAGAATCATATTGAAAAACTTCATCCAAAGCTTCATTGTATTTATATCTTCAATATCTCATATTGAAAAACTTTGTTTGATTAAATCAAACCTTTGATTCATCTTTCTCAACAAAGTTTTCTTCTAACACTTGAGCTTTCCTTATTCATTGCTATTCATTAAAGTGTTAGTCTCTCTTAGAACTAAACTTGTATCTATCATTCTTCTAGAGAGAAATACTCAAATCAATTTCTTCATATACTTGGGTCATATTGAGGTCCCGTGCAAAAGCTCAATATTGTATAAGGATCGGTGCTCCTTGTTTGTAAGTCACCGGGTACATTGTAAGGGTTTGGATTGCACCATAAGTCAATCAAAATAGTGGAAAGGCCGTGCTCGTGTTGGAGAGCTTGGTAACGGGGGACGTAGATCATTGGTTGGATCGAACCTCCATAAAAATCGTTTGCACTCTCTCTTCTCTTTTATTTACTTATATTGTGCTTATATTTGAGTGAATCAATTTTTATTTCTTAAATTTCATTTTTAAGAATATTTTTCGAAAAAGTTTGAGAAAACCAATTCACCCCCCTCTTGGTTAGTTATTCTTGGGCTATCAATTGGTATCAGAGCAAGGTGCTCATTTTTTTTTTGATTACACAATCTTGAGTAATGGCTAACCAAAATTTTCAAAACCTTGAAGGTCACTCTACAAATCGTCCTCCCTTCTTTAATGGCTCCCACTACAATTATTGGAAAACTAGAATGATGATTTATATTCAATCAATTGATTATAACATTTGGGAAGTCATCGAGTTTGGTCCATATGTGCCTACAAAAATTATCAAAGTTGATGATAAACCGGACCAAACTATTTCTAAGCCTAGAGAAGAATATGATGAAGAGGACAAAAGAAAATTGTCTTTGAATGCTAGAGCCAAAAATTTACTTTATTGTGCTTTAGACAAAAATGAGTTTAATCGTATTAGCACATGTGATTCCGCAAGATATGATATTTGGCATGCATTAGAGATAACTCATTTAGGTACCAACAAGGTTAAAGAAACCAAAATAAATCTTTTGACAAAAGATTTGAAAATTTCTTTATGAAACAAGATGAACCTATTGTTGATATGATTACTCGTTTCACCGATATTATTAATGGCCTTAAGGGCTTTGATCGAAAATTTACTAACGGTGAACTTGTAAGCAAAATGCTTAGGTCTTTATCGGAAGATTGGAACTCCTTGAGGATGTTGATAGAGAATACAAAAGATATCAACACTTATCCATTGGAGGAGCTATATGGAACATTGATGACATATGAGCTCAACAATGCCGAAACAAAAGAGAAAACAAGGAGAAGCAAAGAAGAGATGAAGGAGATTCCAAAGAAGCAAATCGCCTTGAAATCAACAAATGATGAAGGTTCATCCAACACAAACTTGAGTGATGAAGAACTTGATGACTTAGTTCTTCTTGTCAAAAATGGAGAGGATTTGAAACAATAGGCGATTTCAAAAGAAAGAAGACAAAAGTGAAGAAAAGAACAAAAGATCATATGTTATGATTGTGACAAACCCGGTCACAAGAGGACCGAATGCCCAAACAAGAAGAAGTTCAACAAAAGAAGGCACTTCAAGCTACATGGGATGATAGTGATGAAGATGATCAAGAAGATGAAGAAATTCAAGAAGAAATCGCTAATATGTGCTTCATGGCCATTGAGGATGAGGTAAGTACAAACAACAATGATTCTTACATTGACTTATCTACCTCTTATGATGAAATTCTTGAAGAATTTGAGAAACTTATGTCAAAATACTCCATTCTTAACAATAAACACTCTTTGTTGAAAAAGGTAGTCAAGAAACTTTTTATTGCACAAAAGGACTTTGAAAAGAAAAGGATGATCATAAGTCCTTGATTAAAGAAAATGTTTTATTAAAAGAAAAAGTGGTTGATTTAACAAGCATTATTCACAAATTCACCCAAGGAAAGAAAAACTTTGAATTAATGCTTGGAGAGCAAAAATGTGTGTTTAACAAAGGAGGAATTGGATATAGACCTCTCTTGAAACAAAAATCCCTTGAAACCATTTTTGTAAAATCATCCAACTTTTCTCAACAAAACATCATATGTAGTTTTTGCAAGAAAGATGGTCATGTTGCTTACAATTGTTTGACTAAAAAGAAACTATACTTTGAAAAGAAACATAAGTGGATAAAAGAATCCACAAGTACTAACTATCAAGGACCCAAACTTATGTGGGTACCAAAAGTCAAAAATTAAAATTATTTTTGTAGGTACCACGTACCACAAAAGGTCAAGAGCAATTGGTTCTTGGATAGTGGTTGTTCGAAACATATGACGGGAGATCGATCATTACTATCAAATTTCAAAAGAAAAGATGGAGGTCATGTGACTTTTGGAGACAATGCCAAAGGAAAAATCATAGGCATTGGAAATATTGGTAATCGTTCTTCTCCCTCTATTGAAAATGTTTTATTAGTTGATAACCTCAAGCATAACTTGCTTAGCATAAGTCAATTATGTGATAAAGGTTATCTCATTAAATTTGATTCTTCCAATTGCCTCATTGAGGATGCTATATCTAAAGAGGTATTGTTCATGGGAGCGAAATAAAGATGTTTACATCATATCTATTGAATTTGAACTTGAAAAGGAAATAAAATGTCTTTCAAGTATAAAGGATGACTCTTGGTTATGGCATAGGAGATTAGGTCATGTTAGCATGGACTTACTTTCAAAAATCTCCAAAAACAACTTTGTAAAAGGGTTGCCAAATATAAAGTTTGAAAAAGATAAAATTTGTGATGCTTGTCAATTTGGAAAACAAGTAAAGAGTTCTTTCAAACTTAAACAACACTCTTCTACTTCAAGACCTTTACAACTTCTCCACATGGACCTATTTGGACCTTCTAGAACCGCTAGTTTAAGTGGAAAACATTATGCATTTGTTATTGTTGATGATTTTTCAAGATATACTTGGGTCATTTTCTTGAATTTAAAAGATGAAGCCTTAAATGCTTTTAAACATTTTTGCAAAAGAGTCCAAAATGAAAAGGGATACACCATTACCACAATTAGGAGTGATCATGGTGGAGAATTTGAAAATATAGCCTTTGATGATTTTTGCAAATCCAATGGATATGAACATAATTTCTCGGCTCCTAGAACTCCTCAACAAAATGGTGTAGTAGAAAGGAAGAATCGAACATTGCAAGAAATGGCTCGAACCATGTTGAATGAAAACAATTTACCAAAATACTTTTGGGCAAGCCGTAAACACTTCATGTTATATCTTAAATAGAGTTTTGGTAGGTCGAAGAAAACCAAAACTCCATATGAGCTTTGGAAAAATAGAATTCCTAATATTGGATATTTTAAAGTTTTTGGTTGCAAGTGCTTTATTTTAAACACAAAAGAAAATTTGGGAAAATTTGATCCAAAATCCGATATTGGAATTTTTCTTGGATATTCATCTACTAGTAAAGCTTTTAGAGTTTTCAACAAAAGAACTTTAGTAGTTGAAGAATCCATGCATGTTGTTTTTGATGAAACTAACTCTTCTATACAAGAAAAAGTTATTGATGATGAAGATTTGAAATCCCATTTGAACAACTAAGTGTTCAAAATCAAGACAAAGGAATCCAAATAACATTGAAAGTCAACATGAGGAGGAAACAAGTATGCAACAAAATGATGAAGAACCTTATGAAGATCCCAACACTTCATCATTACCAAAAGAATGGAGGTTTGTCCCATCTCACCCAAAAGATCTCATCATTGGTGATCCATCAAAAGGGTAAGCACAAGAAATTCTTCTAGAAATTTTCATAACAATTGTGCATTTCTTTCTCAAATTGAGCCAAAGAACTTTAAAGAAGCCGAGTTTGATGAATTTTGGATCCTAGCTATGCAAGATGAACTAAATCAATTTGAAAGAAATCATGTTTGGGATTTAGTTGCTAGACCAAATTCACAAACCGTAATTGGCACAAAATGGGTTTTTGAAACAAGCGAGATGAAAATGGTATAATTGTGCGTAACAAAGCTAGATTAGTGGCTCAAGGTTACAATCAAGAAGAAGGCATTGATTTCGAAGAAACTTTTGCCCCGGTTGCTAGATTAGAATCAATTCGCATGCTTCTTGCTTTTGCTTGTCATAAGAATTTTACTTTATTTCAAATGGATGTCAAAAGTGCATTCTTGAATGGAGTCATTCAAGAAGAAGTTTTTGTTGAGCAACCACCCAGTTTTAAAAATCACAAGTATCCGGACAAAGTTTTCAAACTTAGAAAAGCCCTTTATGGTTTAAAACAAGCTCCTAGAGCATGGTATGAGAGATTGAGTAAATTTCTCTTATCAAATGATTTTTTAATGGGTAAAGCGGATACAACATTATTTATAAAAACCAAAAAGAATGATATGATAGTTGTTCAAATTTATGTTGATGATATTATTTTTGGTGCTGCTAACATTTCCTATGTGAAGAATTTTCTAAGTGTATGAGTAGAATTTGAGATGAGCATGATGGGTGAACTCAAGTTCTTTCTTGGTCTCCAAATCAAACAAACCAATGATGGAATATTCATTAGTCAAACTAAGTATATCTTGGATATGCTCAAAAGTTTGAAATGGAAGAGTTGAAGCCAATGAACACTCCAATGAGCTCATCAATCAAACTAGATAAAGGCGAGCAAGGTACTTCCGTTGATGTAACAAAATATCGAGGTATGATCGGATCCTTCTTTATTTAACCGCTAGTAGACCCGATATTATGTTTAGTGTATGCTTATGTGCTAGATATCAATCTAATCCTAAGAATTCCCATCTTAGTGCCGAAAGCGCATTTTCCGTTATCTTAGTGGAACTAGATCTTTAGGTCTTTGGTATCCCAAAGAAACTCATTTTGATTTACTTAGCTTTTCGGATGCCGATTGGGCGGTTGCACAATTGATCGTAAAAGTACTAGTGGAACGTGCCATTTTTAGGCTTTGCTTTAGTTTCATGGTTTAGTAAGAAACAAAATTCCGTTGCCTTGTCAACCGAAGCCGAATATATCTCTCGCCGCTAGTTGTTGTGCTCAAATCCTATGGATGAAGCAAACTCTAAATGATTATCACATTTCATTTGAAAAAGTTCTATTATGTGTGATAATACAAGTGCGATCAACTTATCTAAAAATCCCGTTTTGCATTCTCGTACCAAACACATTGAAATTAGACATCACTTTTTACGAGACCATGCACAAAAGGGAGATATATCTTTGGAGTTTGTAAACACCGAAAAACAATTGGCCGATATTCTCACAAAACCTTTAGCACTCGAAAGATTTTCTTACATTCGACGAAGTTTAGGTATAATTGATGAATGTGAAATTTGTGACTAAATCTTTATGTTTCCTATGATTGATTGCATTTTATATGACAAAAATGTTGTAAAATCATTTGTCAACGGATCAAATCGGTATTGTTTTTAAAATTTTTACAAACTAGTCCAAGCGGACGACCGTTTATCAAAAGCGGACGTCCGTTTCATCATCAAACGGATGAACAATTTGTTCAAATCCGTTTGATCATCCGTCTTTCGAGAAACTTTTGCAAAAATTAAAAAGTTTAAGCGGTCAACCGTTTAAATTAAGCGGACGTCCGTCTAATATAAAGCGGACGACCGTATTTCATCCGTCTGCTCGTCGTCTCGAGCGAGAGATTTTGAACTTCAAAAATTCGGTCAAAAGCGGTCGACCGTTTTAATGTTCCTCGGTCGTCCGTATCGGTGAATTCAGGTTTTAAGTTGGAATTTTTCAAATTTCTTCATTCCAACTTGCGCGAACCTTCGGTTTTCAATCCCAATCTCTTCCATTTCACCAATCCTCCTAAAATCTTTCAATTTTACACTCAAAATCACAAAACCCACATCTTTTTACACCAAAAAATCGAAAGATCCCCAATTTTTGTCCATAAATTCTACCCATTCCACCCAAACGGACGATCTCTAAAACCTAGGCTCCAAATCCGTTTTCCACACCATGCCTCGACAGAAAATGGCGGCCAAACGTCCTAGGAGGGAAAGACTACCTACTCCATCATCTGAAGAAGAGGATTCTCCCTCGGAAATTCGGATTGCCAAATGTCCCGTCCTCATTGGTAAGAACGTAGACCTTGCCTCTTTTTCTTTTGACGCCCCTTCCTTTCATATAGAAGATCTTTTCACGGGTATGGGTTGGGTTAGTATTCTCACATTGAATGACAAAGTTTACCCTTCCCTTGTCAAAGATTTCTATAAAGATATGTCTTCCTCTCCAAGGTCAGAAATTTCTTGTTTAGTTCGAAATAAACAAATAAAAATCACTAAGGACTTAATTCGATCAATTCTTCATCTTGAGGAAGGAGGTATTCGCATGTACACCACAAAACAATTCCTCATACTCAAGATTACGACCCAATCGAGAACATTTGTCGTGTCACCGGCAAGCAATTTGAGGTGCCGTGACGTCTTCGCACGAACCAACTCACTCTTAGTGTCGTGTCCTCCATAACATCATCGCACATATTATTGTTCCTCGTAAAGGCCACTTAGATGAGGTTAATCACTATGATGTCTTTCTTCTCGACTCTATCCTCCGTGGGCGTAAACTTGATTTTCCATACATAATGATCCAACACATGTCATCCGTCCTTAGCGGCACTAGGCTCAAGGGACTTTCCTTACGGAATGTTTCTCACTAAGATCTTTCAACATTTTGAAGTTTCCTTCCGTGTAAGCGGTTGCCACTCTTCCCAAACCCACCGACACCATAAATATTCTTACCCTTCGTCGTATGAAAATCGTCAAGGAAAATGGGCAATGGGTGGCAAAATCCAAGGATTTGACGATGAGTCCGGCCCTCGACTTTGCCATTTGAGGATGAGGAAGAAATGGACGAAGGTGGCAATCCAAGATGCTCGCCTCGGTGACGACCCGATCATCTCAAAGGCCGTCGTCCTCCACCTCCGGCCTCAACGAGGACCGGTTTAATCTTCTTAACGGCCGGATCGACTCTCTTACTACTTGATCGAGGGCTGCGCACCATACCATGGGGACTCTCAAAGACTCGGTTGCGAGATATGACGACATCGCTTCGCGATCTTCACTCCCGTCTCGATGCCGTGCTTTCCTCCACACCGCCCGGAGCCTTAGTCTATTTATTACTTTTGTTTTGTAGCTATGTTTTTGAACACGAAGTCTATGTTCTATCTTTATTTTATGAAATTATGCTTGTTTTTCAATTTTAAGTTTATCAATGATTGGCATATGTTATTTCGTTTAAACCTTAATGTTTTATCTTTTGCCTTTTGTTTATGCCAAAAGGGGAAAATAAATAGGTGATCAAATATATGAAATACGTAATGTGATGAATTTGGCATGAATACGTGATTTGATGAACTTGGCATGAAATATGTAATGTGATGGATTAAATGGAATCGATATCATGTAATAAAATTGGCAAATCAAATGAATATATATGCTTTACTTGAAATCATGTTTACTTGAAAAATAAAGGGGAATATATATGTTTTATTGTATATTATTATCATATATTCTCACATTGTTTGTCATAATCAAAAGGGGAAATTGTTGACCTATGGTTAACTTTAAACCTTAATGTTTTGATTATTACAAACAAATTGGTTATGTTTTCTAACATTTTATTTTCAAGCAAAATTCAAAGCGCTACAAATCGAACTCTCATACAATGACAAGTTCAAAGTCAAAATCAATTCAAGAGTTCAAGCATCTCAAGATCCATGAAATTCAAGATTTGAAGATCAAGATTGAAGAATAGATTTTTAGATAAAATTGTAAAGGTATTAACTCTTTAATCCTTAGCAATTAAATAAATGAAAGCTCAAAATTTTTTGCACAAAATATATGTCATTATCATTGCATAAAATACTTTTATCAAAGTCAAAATCAAGTTTTTAAAAGCTGCAGAAGCGGTCAACCGTTTTGGTCATCCGTTTGAACAGAGAGTTCAAGCGGTCGACCGCTTGGATGAACCGGTCGACCGGTTGGGCATCCTTCTCCAAAAGTGTCCGTTCGATTTTTTTTTCGGTTCCAACGGCTAGTTTCGACTAAGTAAGCGGTCGACCGTTCGGTCATCCGTTTGGGTCATCCGTCTGGATAGAAATTGGCGAAAATTCATCTCTATAAATACCACTTCATTTATTATCATTCAACAACACTTACAAGAGCATTTATAGAGAGAATCATATTGAAAACTTCATCCAAAGCTTCATTGTATTTATATCTTCAATATCTCATATTGAAAACTTTGTTTGATTAAATCAAACCTTTGATTCATCTTTCTCAACAAAGTTTTCTTCTAACACTTGAGCTTTCCTTATTCATTGCTATTCATTAAAGTGTTAGTCTCTCTTAGAACTAAACTTGTATCTATCATTCTTCTAGAGAGAAATACTCAAATCAATTTCTTCATATACTTGGGTCATATTGAGGTCCGTGCAAAAGCTCAATATTGTATAAGGATCGGTGCTCCTTGTTTGTAAGTCACCGGGTACATTGTAAGGGTTTGGATTGCACCATAAGTCAATCAAAATAGTGGAAAGGCCGTGCTCGTGTTGGAGAGCTTGGTAGCAGGGGGCGTAGATCATTGGTTGGATCGAACCTCCATAAAAATCGTTTGCACTCTCTCTTCTCTTTTATTTACTTATATTGTGCTTATATTTGAGTGAATCAATTTTTATTTCTTAAATTTCATTTTTAAGAATATTTTTCGAAAAGTTTGAGAAAACCAATTCACCCCCCTCTTGGTTAGTTATTCTTGGGCTATCAGTTTGAATGTCTTAGTTTTAATCTATGATACTGTTTTAATCCATGATACTGTTTTGTTTGGTAATTAGTATATTTTGATACTGTTTTAATCCATGATAGTATTTTAATCTTGTGATACTGTTTGATTATGGCAATGTTTGAACCTGTGATATTGTTTAAATGTCTTAGTTTTAATCTATGATATTGTTTTAATCCATGATACTGTTTTGTTTAGGTAATTAGTATATTTTGATACTGTTTTAATCTATGATACTGTTTTTATCATGTGATATTTCTATGTGATCTTTGATATTGTTTAATTATGGCAAGATTTGAATAAGTGGTACTGTTTGAATGTCTTAGTTTTAATCCATGATAATGTTTTGTTTAGGTAATATGCATTCATATAAATTGATATTTGTTTTAATCCATGTTTTAATCTATGATCTTGTTTTACATAATAAAGTATCAAACAAAACATATGACTAATTAAACGATGATCAAAGATAAAAGCATGATATCATAGTCATGTGTGTTGTTTGATCTTGTATTATGTAAAGCGATTATCACAAAAAAAAGATATCACAATAGAAAATGATCATAGAATTTGCACACGTGCTCGAATTTTTATTATAATATGTTTCGGAATGGTCTCGACGAGACGGTCAGAGACCGATCGCTTCGCTAACGCCTATGATGGATTTTACCCGTTTGAAGTAGTCTCTTTAGCTTAAAATGTCAATCTTTAATTTTTTTTTTTTCAAAGCGATATCACAAATTCTTTAAAACATTATCACGGATAAATGTACATCCTTTTGTCTTTGCAAATTAAAGCTCTTCAAAGGTATCCGAGTCCTTTAAAAGCAAACACATACTTGAGCAATGCTAAAATGAAGAAAGAACAAGCGCCAATCATTCTCAAGTTAAAGGGAAGTCATCTAAAACTATGCGAGGCATATGTATTAATCCTATGATCTTGTTTGAATGTCTTAGTTTTAATATATAATCTTGTTTTATTTAGGTAATGTGCATTAGTATATTTTGATATTATTTTAATCCATGATCTTTGTTTTATTCTATGTAGAATGAGTTTTATTTATGATACCGTGCTTTTATTCTTTGATCTTTGTCTAATTAAGCCAAGGTTTGAACACGTGATCTTGTTTGAATGTCTTAGTTTTGTCTATGATACTATTTTAATCTATGATCTTTGTTTTGTTTAGGTAATGTGCATTAGTAATTTTATCTTGTTTTAATCCATGTTCTAATCCATTATATTGTTTTGCATAATACAATATCAAAGATAAAAGTATGGTATCATAGTCATGTGTGTTGTTTGATCTTGTATTATGCAAAGCAAATATCACAAAAAAATAGTATCCCAATAGAAATGAATATAGAATTTGCACACGTGCTTGCTAATTTTTATTATAATATGTTTTCGGAATGGTCTCGACGAGACGGTCAAGACCGATAGCTTTGCCAGCTTGCCTATGATGGATTTAACCCGTTTGAAATCGTCTCTTTAGCTTAAAATGACAATCTTTAATTTTTTTTTTCAAAACAGTATCACAAATCCTCTAAAACAGTATCACGGATAAATATATCTTTATTGAAGCCACCATTCATCTTTCTCTTGTTGAACATCCTTTGAACTTGATCCTTTTTCATTAACACTCCCAGTTCTTGATTGATCAGATCCTAGTTCTTCATTATCACTACAAAAATCATAAAAGTTCACTACAAGAATCATAGGTTTAACAATCTTTAATTTTTTTTTCAAAACAGTATCACAAATCCTCTAAAACAAGATATCACGGATTAATGTACATCATTTTCTTTGCAAATTAAAGCTCTTCCAAGATATCCGAGTCCCTTAAAAGCAAGCAAACACATACTTGAGAGCAATGCCAAGATGAAGAAAGAATAAGCGCTCACTATCATTAAAAGCGAGAGAAAAAATCAGCAAATTTCACTATCATTAGAAACGATTATCATATATTGAAACACATCTATTGAAACGAAGATCAAGCATTTTACATGTTCCAACATAAAATCCCATTGAAATATCGACTTTCGAATTGTTTTGTATGCGGTTCTGAGTTACGGTGAGAAGAATCAAACACAAGAAGAAGATGAAAATTGTTAAAAGTAAATGAAGGAATTTCTAAACAGCTATTGAATTGATTTTGTTGGTTTTTACGTGTTTAAAGATCTGTTTTTACAATTGGAGGGTATATTGGTCTTTTAGTAATAAAGTATGACTTTAGTTGAATTAAGATTATATCATATGACTTTTCAACCCACTATAGCGTTAACAGTGACCGGCCCAAAATTTTCCCACTAATTTTGAAAAGGTGAAAATTATACGGGTGGTCTCTATTTTTGTGTTCAATTAACAATTTGATTCTCAAGTTTTAAAAAAATAAGTTGCCACCATATTTTAATTGCACAATCAAACTCTAATAACGGAAACATCTAAATCTTCATTAAATCATCACATAAGTCTCATGGAAAGATATGTCACTTCAATCTAAAGTGTACATGTGATGAGCATGCACAATGTTACATATATTAGATGAATTTTTAGTATTTTAGTATTGATTGTGCGATTATAATAAAAAGAGATGAAACATATTTGGAGAAATTTTAGTATTTCAGTACTGATTGTGTGATTAAGTGTCCGTTTAATTTTTAAAAAAAATAGTTTTTTAATTAATTTTAATAAAAATTAATAAAATATATAGTTTAAAAATTATACGTCCCATGAAATGTGTAGTTAAAATTAAGCAAAATTGGTGCAAATAGTCCCTAACATTTGCTCTCGGTACAAAAATGGTCCATAATCTTGACTTTTGGCACAAAAGTCCCTAACCTATGTGTTTTGGTGCGCAGTTGATCCTTATTTGATGGGGAAAAAAATAAATATGCCTTTATTTTTAATTAGAAAAATTTTCAATTGGATTACTAACCTTTGCAAAAAGTGCAAATGAGTTCGATACTTTTATTTTTTATAAAAAAAAATTAAAAGAAACTAACAAATTGATAATATAATAAATTATTTTATATATTTTACGAACTATTATAAAATAAATAAAATTTAAGCTCATAATTATTAACAAACTTGTTAATTAAAATTATTTTTTTATTATTATGTAATCATATTATTTAGAATTTAAACATTAATTTTATCGTTTCAACATAAAAAAAAAAAAAAAAAAAAAAAATGCCACAAACTTGATGCTCAAATATTTTTATTTAATTGAACTATTCGTTTATTAACTACAAATATAGAGCTCAAATTATATTCTTCATATTTTAATTTATTGTTTTGTTATCGTTCAAGAATAAAGAACATAATGTGTCAATTAATTTTTGTTAGTATTTTTATATTAAAAAACATAATAAAATTGGTTAAATATCATAAAATTATATACGCTATTTTGTTATTTATTTAACTTAATTTTTATTCAAATTTTTTACATCACATAGCAATTACATATACCTAAAGCGCAATAATTTTACATTTTTCTCTTATGAAAAAATTAATTGACACGATTATAATGATATATTTAATATGCTAAATTAAATATTATTTAATAAATGTATCGAACCTATTTGCACATTTTACAAAGATTAGAAATCCAATTGTAATTTTCTTTAATTAAACATAGGGGTATTTTTGTCTTTTAATCAAATAAAAACCAATTACGCACCAAAAACACGTTAGGAACTGTTGTGCCAAAAAACAAAGGTTGTGGACCATTTCCACATTAAGGGCAAATGTTATAGACCATTTACACCAATTTTTCTAAAATTAATCTTTGACTTCAACTTCAACTTTTTAGCAAAATTTAAGTATTATAAAATCAAACAAACTTTAAATCGTCCGACTTGCTCTTTTTAAAAATTAGAGATGAATGTGGTGGTAGGGCAATAAATTGGGGGCCAAATATGAATTATTCAAAGCAAAGAGACATACGTCATGAGTGATAAATGAATTCTTTTTCATTAAACACCATTCATCATGAGTTTTTGTTACTGTTCTAAAAAATTCGTCTAGATGCACACTTCACGACGTATCGTCTTTGCCTCGTCCTTGCGAAACCTTCACTTAGATATCGCTTAGACCCGATAAATTTGAAAGTCGACCTCCACACATAACCACGTTTTACGCTTTTTAGAACATTGATTATTATCAATATAGTGAATTGACTCTGATCATCTTCTAAAAGTTTAAAGTATGTTTAGTAAAGATTTTTGTAGATTATAAGCATGTATCTTACAAAAATGTATAGATTAAAAAGTGGATAAAAATTGTGGATCCTACGAAATATGCTGATTGTTGTGCGATTTATAATCCCGCAAGTGGACGGATCGTTGACAAGTAATATAGTAATAAATAGAGTGTCGAACCCAAGAGGACTAGATATCAATTTAACCTATTAATTTATAGCTTAAATTCTAACAATATGAATAAACACAGGTTCAATTTGGTTTTTGTGATTCTATACTGTTTTAATTAAAACTAAATTATCAAACAATTAACTTTAAAATAGTGAGAACGAATTCAAGATCTACTAACACTAGGATTTGCGAATCCACCAACAATTTTCTTAATCAAATATCCGTTTAACCGTTTTAGCTTATAATTACCATAGATTGAAAATCGGCGTTCCTAAAATAATCAAAAGCCTCTCTCGATGGTCAATCAATTCTATATGTTATGCGAACCTAATTATCTCTAATTAAGCTTCGAACATAAACACATGCATTAAAATCTCAAGAACACCTAAATGGATTTCATAAAGCATAATAGTAATTTCTATCTATTATTGGACCCTATGTTATTCAATACCACGTGCTTAATCTATATTGAATCTCTCGACTTCAATATAAATCACAATATATTCTAATGGTGATCAAGCATTAAAATAATAGAAAAACTGCATAAAGAATAATCAACACAAAAGCAATTAATTACTAAAACGGAAAAACTTCTAATTAATTAAAAATCATGAGTTTTCATCGTTCATCCTAGAAAAAGTAAATTAGCCAGACATGATTTCGTCAATTATGACAATAATTGACTTCATCATGATCCGGCGAAAGAAAAAGAAGAAGAAATAAATACAACATGTGACTCTAGTTGAAGAATCTTCAATCCCGTGTCTTGATCTTCGATTCTCTTCTTGTATCTTGTTCCCAAAATTCGTCTCTAATCCGGCTCTCAAAACGGCTCCCAAATTATGAGTTAATAACTTATATTTATAGTTACCTAATTGTGCCTCAAAAGATCTCAAAATATTATAAAATTCATGGGCGAAAAGGTTTCCTAATCGGATTAGAACTCAAAAAGGAAAATAAAAATCTCGTAGCCAAATTAACATTTGGTAATTTGTTTTCAAACGGTCATAACTTCTTGTAGAAAGCTCCAAATTGAGATCTGTAAAAAGTGGTGGACTCATAATTCGCTCATCTTTCCAATGGTATATCATTTACTCATCGATTTCACCGAATTATTGCTCTTTTCGTATATTCTTCTCCAATTGCTTATAAACAGATCCAAAACTGAAATAGGAAGAATAATACAATAAATTAAGTAAAAATTCAATAAAATGACGGGATAAAAACTTAGTTTAAAAGTCCAAATAAGTGTACAAAATACACTTATCACTGATGAAAATAATGTTTGATCAGTTTATAAGTACTTATAAGCATACAGAAATACACATTTCGTAGAATTCACAACTTTTATCCACTTTTTATTTACACATTTATAATATATATTGTTTATAATCTACAAAAATCTTTACCAAACATACTCTTAATTAATTCCATAAATTAGTTTCATAAATTTAATAATGTTGATGAAGAAAAAATAAGTATTAAATGAGATTTGCCAGCATGTAGTAATTGAAATATATGTCCTAAGCCCCTACAAACATGGTTCCCACATTTTAGTCTCTTTATTTATAAACATCCTTCAAATTCTCCCTCCCATTCTCTGTCCATTTTCTGCGGGAAATTGGGAGGAAAAGAAAAACCCATTTCTTCCCTTTCTCTCTAGTCCCACCCAAAACATGGATTCCATGGATGATCCAATTGTTAATTATTCTTAGATTCTTTATTTTTCTGGGTTACTTTAATATTTATTGGCCATTCAATATTGTTTTGTTCTTTGGTTCTTTGCTTTTATTCAAAGACCCATTGTTTAGATTCATAATTTCAATTGTAGGAATTTGAGACTTTTGGTCCCCATTAGGATTTTGGTTCAAGCCTTAGAGGGCAGATGTTGGTGATATTATTGATTAAATACAAATCAAGAAATCAAAATTATAATGGTTTCTCTTGGCCTTTTAATGAAATCAAGCTGAAGATTTGTGGTTTTGTTCTTGGTCACTGATGAATTCTTACGGGTCAAGGAAATATCTGTGAGATAGGAATAGTTTACATTTGAAGTTAGGACTTTTAAGGCAAAATATGAGTTGTTTTCATGTTTCTCGTCCCATGAAAGGAAAGCATCCAAGAGGTGTGGTGGTTGGACAAAAAAACCACCACCGCCTCTTCTGCCCCAGCGGCGGCTGCAGCCTCGAGCACAACCACCACCACCACAGCCACAGCCACAGCCACGTCCAGGTAAATAGATTGCATTTTCCTAAAATAAGATTGGTTCATTGGGATAACCCTGTAATTTACCATGACATTAAAAAATGGGGTTAAATACAGTGGCGATCAATAGAAATTTAGCAAAATTTCATTTGTTTTAAATTGATCAATATATTTAAACGTTGTTACAATTTGATTACTCAGTCAATGTCTATTAGTTTGATTAACTTCCAGCTATCTTGTTAAGTCAGCAATATGATCAAATTGTAAACAGAAGTTAAAAGAAGTTATTTAAACTTAACATTTTGCTAAAAGTTAAGTGAATACTGGCTTTTCCCTTTCAAAATGTATTTCCTATGACATCTTGTAGGGAAATCAAACAATCATGTTGTTTCCTTCTCTAATAATTATTTAGCTACAGAATGCTACAGGTTTTTGTGCTTGCTTCATGCTCTTCTTTTTCTTCCACAGAAAAGGTTCCAGAAGAAGCTACAAACAATAAAGCTCTTACTCAAGGAGCCAGCAAAAATAATGCAGCCCAAACTTTCACCTTGAGGGAGCTGGCAGTGGCGACAAAGAATTTCCAGCCAGAATGTATGTTGGGTGAAGGTGGATTTGGACGAGTTTACAAGGGTTGCCTTGAGAAAACAGGCCAGGTAGTTCAATATCTTTGACAATTTATAGCATATTGAGCACATTTGGAGAAGCTTAAGTTTACTTATTTTGACACGAAGGTAAGAGTTTTCTTGGTCAAAAGTAAAAGATGGCTAATATGCTGACAGTCCATAAAAAATCAAGCATACCAAACACGTACCTAGTGCAGTAAACTTGGCACTTGTTTGGGATTTTTCTTGATTATTTCTTGAATGAGCTCTGACAATAGGTCATTTAAATTCAGATTGTAGCTGTGAAGCAACTTGATCGCAATGGATTGCAAGGAAACAGAGAATTTCTTGTAGAGGTTTTGATGCTGAGCCTTTTACACCACCAAAATCTGGTAAATCTAATAGGATATTGTGCTGATGGAGAACAGAGACTTTTGGTATACGAGTATATGCACTTGGGATCTCTGGAAGACCATCTACTCGGTACTGCATATTTTGCCTTCACTTATTTGTCTATCTGAGATAAATTATACTGCTTCAGACAGCGCGGTTTGGTTATTGATTAGGTTTTTGGCTTAGAGTTTCTCAACCCAAACTGCTTATGAGCACTTCAACTTCAGAGCTGAAAGGAGTAAATTACTTATAGATAGTAAAAAAAAATTTACCTCGTTTTAAAATTTTGAAATTTTTCTAGAATGGCGAAATAAAAAGATCAATCTAACAGACTCTGTTGATTGTGGGCAAGACCTGCACAGCTGCACTCATCATGGTACTGCAAAAGTCACTTACATGGCACGAACTAGTCTTGAAGAAATAAAGTTGATCCTAGTTGAGTGGTCTACTAGGTCAAGTTGGACAGTTGGCTGACTATGCTGCCGATCTAGTCTTGAAGCAACAAACTCGACTTAAAGTCGAGTTGGGACTGTGGTTTATTAGCCAAAGTCAACCTTGTCAAGCTATCTTGCCCGTTGTCAAATTAGGCATTTTGGTAGAATTGCGAAAGTCGACCCACTAGTTATCATTCATTTGTGCCAACTTTGTCATCTTTTGATATCCTCAGCAATTCTATACTGGAACTATGAGATTGAACCAATACCGATAAATCGAATACTTAAGATATCCTTAGCAATTCTATACTGGAAGTATGAGAACGAAACCAATTCTGATAAATAGAAATACTTAAGATGTCCTCAAATCTAGAACTTTCCCTCTTTGGATCTTCATTTCCAAGCTCATGTAGATACCTCCATTGATTTTTTCCTTAAAACCAGGACCAACTCTCTCCCGCACTCAAATCGACATCTGTTATTGTTGACTTAATGAAGAGCCAGCGCAATGAATCGAGTAGCTTCTCTTTGTTTTTTTTTTTTTGTTTTGTTAATTGAGAATTGGAGTCATTTTATAACTGTAAGGACATTTAGTGCATTTGCTATGGAGTACTAGAAAAGACTAAATAGTATGATAAACAAGTATTTAACTGTTGGAAATTGGTTTAAAATGTCGAGAAATTAACTAAGTGACTCCGTGTCAACTTGGCCAAATATACAAGACCCGACCCAATCCGTTTAGGCAAAATTGTTTGCCACTTGACATAACGCCCCCGGGCGGATCGACTGCCGGTCGGTCGCGGGGTTGAAGGCGCGCCTCGTGGGGCTCGAGGGGCAACGCCCGGACAAAAATTCAGATTTATCTGTATGTTTAAAGGGTATATTTGGCATATCGAAACCAATATCGAATAAATGAGAAATTACGAAAAAGGACAAAATCGGGTGAAAGTTTGACCCATGCGATCGCATGGTTGTTTTTCATCGCGATCGCAAGTTGCTTATTTTTTTAGCAGAATGTATTTTGGTCCTCCCATGCGATCGCGGGAGGCAAAGCACTGCGATCGCATGGTTATTCTGGATGAAGTCTTGTTCCAATTTTTGTGCTATGCGATCGCAGCTTGGTTAAACCATGCGATCGCATAGGTTTGCGTGAATGAGACATGTCTTTTGAAGGGTTGCGATTTGGTTCATTCCTTTTCGTTTCCAACCAACTCTCCAACGTTAAAAGGGTTGTGGGCGTCCATTCGCATAGAATTGATCTGAGAAAACAATTGCAAACATAAAGCATTCATACACTTCATCTTTGAACCAAATTTATTGCATTTAAGTTGCACAAAATCTGGTTTTCCATTTCATTCATCCATTGGAGTACAAAGCCATCCTTGGTTCGCTGTACTTGAGTTTTTACTCAAGCGAAACCGTTGTATCTTGGGAGTCATTTGCCAAAAAACCGAAAGCACCTTGCGGGGCAATATTGACTTAAGAACAAAGAGTTCAACTCTTGCCTCGGTTAATTCATCCTTTCGATATTTTCGGTTCTTGATTATTGCTTTGGGTCACTTCCACAGAATTCCGCCAACATTAACTTCTTATTCTTCCTATGAAACACGGTCTCATGGATTATTTGATTGGGGATTAGGCAAAGGAATGGGGCAATTGTTCACTTTTCCTACTGCTTTATGATCAAATTACTCTTTCATTTTTGCATATAAACACAGCTTGTTTGTAAGATGCACGGTAAACTACTGGATAGGACTAAAGAAAAACATAAGATACTATATAGTCCTGTCTTGTACTGTCTACTAAACACGTTCTTTATGGTTTATATTCAATGTTTATTAGTTATAATAGTATAATGCCATTGGACTAAAAACTTGCGAACTTCATTTTTCAGATCTTCCACCAGGCAGTGCTCCATTGGGTTGGTTCACAAGGATGAAAATAGCATTACATGCTGCCAAAGGTGTGGAATATTTGCATGATAAAGCCAACCCACCTGTCATTTACCGTGATTTAAAATCCTCCAACATCTTGCTGGACAAGGATTTTAATGCAAAACTCTCCGATTTTGGTTTAGCCAAGCTCGGACCTGTGGGTGATAAGTCATATGTATCTACAAGGGTGATGGGAACATATGGTTATTGTGCCCCCGAATACCAAAGAACAGGCCAACTAACAGCGAAGTCAGATGTATATAGTTTTGGTGTTGTTTTCTTAGAGCTAATTACTGGAAGAAGAGTCATTGATACCACAAGGAAACGTGACGAACAAAATTTAGTAACCTGGGTAAGTTGTTTTATCTTTCCCTCATTTTTTTGTATGTTTAGGAACATTTGCAACTACCCTTTGCTTATCAGAAACTTGAAACAATTATCTGATCGAGTTTGACTGCTTCAGTAATGGACTACTTGCACCTGGATTCTTTATTAATCTGACTAGTCTAATTTTGAACTGAGTACCAGGCAGAACCCATTTTCAAGGAACCAAGCAGATTCTCAGAACTGGCTGATCCACTGCTTCCAGATGTCATCCCGAAGAAAAGCTTTAATCAAGCAGTTGCTGTTGCTGCTATGTGTCTTCAACAAGATGCATCTGTTCGTCCTTTGATAAGCGACGTGGTCACTGCTCTCAGTTATCTTTGGGTCGGACCAGATACAACAGTATTGGCTTCACATATTGCGTCTCCATCTTCCTTTCCCCAACTGATACGATCACCTGCTTATCATCAAAACACGATTGCTGATACAGAACAAGAGAAACAGGTTGTAGACGACCTGGAATGGGGTTCGATTTCAAGGAATCCTAGATGATCATGTTCTTCAGCTTGACATTGTTATTTTTCTGTTGTTTTGTGGCTTCGAAAACAATCCCCACGTCGAATAGTATTGGTTTTGTTTGTCCTATGTCAAATAGGATTCCAATGTTTCAGTTTGGTTGAGTTCAGCAGCTAGGACTTGAAACTGATCAAATCAGATTTCTTTAACTGTTTAAACACATGTAATTAAGGAATTAAATAGTTTGTCTGCATATATAGTCACTAATCAAAAAAGGGTAAGTATATTCATAGACCATTTTTTATTTGTTGCACTACATTTTAATTGCACTTAAGATTTTGAATTTTTGCTCATCATATCACTTATACCCTCAAATTTTTTGGTGCATTTTTATCATCAATTTTCTATTAATTAGCTCATATTATCTCTGATAATGATTTTCGTTTGAAAAGTCTGCTTGGAGGTTGTAAAAGGAATCATTTGCCAATTAGTCATCATATTTTAAAAAAAACAATAAATTAAAAAATGTACTTATTCCATCTCATTTAGAGATGGCAAAAATATCAGATCCGTTCCAAACTCGATGGAAATCTGGTCCAAATGGAGTAAAAAATTTCTGATATGCGGGGCGATCCGGGGCGGAACGGATCATGTTTGTCTCGATCTGATCCGTCCCATTTGAAAAATAAAAAAAGAAAAATATAGAAAAAATTAGTAATGCTTGTTTCAATGTTTGATTAATTTTTTGGATGACAAAAAAAAAAAAAATACACGGATCAGTCTGCGGATCAAAGCAGTGATCCGCTCCGACCCGGATTCAATCCGCCCCGAGAAATGTTGGATCAATCCACGGATTTGGATATTCTAAAATTGATCGGGACGGATACGGATCAGGATCCAATCCGAATTCGCCCCGTTGTTTTCACCAATCTCATTTATATATGCGGATTTTTCTTATTTGTCCGTCCCAAATTATAGTCTACTTATCTTGTTGAAGGTGTATTTGATTTTTTTCATTTTTTAATATATTCCTATTGAATGTACTTTGTTATCAACACAAATAAACTTGTACTTTTTCAATTCAAATGTTGTGGGAATTGATAGTACTTAAAAAATGGTAAATTCGAAAAATTCTTTGCAAAATTTGCTTTTTCAATAATGTTAATTAAAATTTCTTAAGGGTGGTTATATTCACACTACAATTTGTTATAAGCGCACCACATTTTAATTGTACTTAAGATCTTCAACTTTTGTTCATTGTTGCAATTATGTTCTTAACTTTTTGTCATCGAATTATTATCTTCAACTTTCATTAATTAGCACATTTCACCATTAATGATGGTTTCTGTCGAAATATTTTGTTTACGTGATTTGAAATGAGAAAAAATATTTTATCGTACTTTTATATCTATTTTTTTTAAAAAAATATGACAGAAAATAAGTCTTTTTACGAATTCCCAACAAATGTTTTAGATGGAAACCGTTATCAAACACAAAATGTGCTAATTGGTGAAATGTTGAGAATAAAAATGTGATAAAAAAAAGTTGGGAACATGAGTCCTATAATGTTCATAGATTAAAGATGTTAAATGTAATTAAAATGTGGTGCAAAAAATAACAAGTGTTGTGTGAATATAATTACCCATAATCTGTGTAAAAAATGAAATTATCCTATATAAATGGGACGGAAAGAGTAACAAAATATTTTTTCATTTCAAATCGCGTAAATAGAGTATTTGACAAAAATTATCATTAAGAATGAGATATGCTAATTAAGATAATGTTGAAAATAAGAATCCGATGAAAAAAGAAAAAGACATTAGTACTATAATGAACTAAAATTGAGAACTTTAAGTATAATTAAAATGTAATACAACAAATTAAAACTACAGTACCAAACCACCTATCTAAAAAGGGTAATTATATTCACACTATACTTTTTATTATCCACACTACATTATAATTGTAATAAAAGTTCCCTAATTTTTGATATTTAGACATTGATGTCTCTAACTTTTTTCATCGTATTTTTATTATTAACTTTCATTTAGTTTTTGCATCTTGTATCCTATGAAGATTTTTGTCTAAATATTCTTCTAATGTGCATTGAAATGAGGAAAAAATATTTTGTCAAACTTTCTTATTTGTTATTTATTTTGATTATGTAAAAATATTAGAGGAAAAAAACATTTTTTACGCCATCCTAGTTAATTTTTTGGACAACAATCATCATCAAAGACAAATACAAGATAAATTAATAGTTTGATGATAAAAATTTGCTAAAAAAAAAGTTAGATATAAATGCAAAAGTGATCAATAATTAGAAACTTTCATTGCAATTAAAATGTTGTGTGCTTGACAAATAATGTTGTGGTAATATAATTACCCATCTAAAAATGCAATGGGAGAAGTATGAAATGCCAATATTGCCCCCAATTAAACAAAAGAGAAAAACAGTTAAATATACAAGAAAAATATAAGCACAAAATAAAAAAAAAATTAAAAATCCCAAAAAAATAAAAAATCCCAGACCCCATCTTCTTCTCCCACCACGTCCCGTCCTATCCTGTCGTCTTGTTTTCCTATCCCTTCCCGAACTCCTACCCTTGCCTCATTCATTATGTTCGCGACCAACATATCCTCCCTCAACCTCACCAACCCTCCAACTTCAATTTTCCTCTCCGTTCCCAAACTCAAATCGTCACGTAGTTAAATATAAAAACAATAATCAATATATAAAAATTTAGACTATTTTTTTAACAGAATTGACATTTAATATAGAACCCCAAGACTCAATATGACATTAAAGTTCAAACGAATAATTTGATCTGTTTAAAGCTCTATTGAATAAGTAGATTTCAAAATTGGTGTTCTCAAACAAGCTACCATCTTTCCAAACATATTAAAATTAAAATATCATGTCAATTAAATATAAAAGCAATAATGAATAAGGGAAATTGGCGCAAATGGTCCATGACCTTTGCCATCAGTGTGAAAATTGTCCATGACGTTTATTTTTTGGCATAGAAATACATAACATATGTGTTTTAGTGGACAATTGGTTCTTATTTAATGAAAAAGACATATATGTTCATAGTTTTAATTAGAGAAAATTACAATTGCATTTCTAACCTTTGCAAACGGTGTAAATGAGTCCTGTACATTTATTAAATAATATTTTGAGCATATTTGGTATAGTTTTTTTTAAACTTTTTTTTTTTTAAATTCATTTTCAACCACATATTTTATAGAACTCACAACTTTTATCAACATTTCAACCACACATTTCACTAACTTTTTTTAAAATCTTCTAAAAAACTATTTTTGAACTCTGCCAAATAAGTACTTAATTTATCATATTAAATATATCAATATAGTCGTGTCAATTCAATTTTCATAAGAGAAAAATGTAAAATTATTGCGCTTTAAATATATGTAATTGCTATGTAATGTGAAAATTTTGAATAAAAATTAAATAAAATAATAACAAACTAGCGTATATAATTTTATGACATTGAACCAATTTTATTATGTTTTTTTTAACATACAAATACTAATAAAAATTAATTTACATATCATGTGTTATTTATTTTTGAACGATAATAAAACGATAAATTAAAATATGAATAATACAATTGGAGCTCCAATATTTGTAATTAATAAATGAATAGTTCAATTAAATAAAATTATTTAAGCATAAAATTTGTGACAAATTTATTTTTCTTTTTATGTTGTAAACGATAAAATAAAAATTTAAATTTAAATTTTAAATAATAAAATTACTTAATAATAAATAAATAATTTTATTTAACATGTATGTTAATAATTATGCTTAAATTTTAGTTATTTTGTAATAGTTCATAAAATATACAAAACAATTTAGTATATTATGATTATTATCAATTTGGCTTAATTCAAAAAAAAAAAAAATAACTCGTTACTTTCTATTAATTTTTACAAAAAAAAAAAAAGTATCAGACCCATTTGTTCTTTTTGCAAAGGTTAAGAATCCAATTACAATTTTTTCTAATTAAAACTAAGGACATATTTATCTTTTTTATTAAATAATGACCAATTGCACACTAAAACACATATGTTAGGGATTTATGTGCCAAAAAATAAATTTTAAAGATCATTTCTATGTTGGAGACAAAGGTTAAAGACCATTTACACTAATTTTCCAATGAATAATGACTCATTTTAATAAGGTAGACCTAGAGGTGTCAAGGCGGAGGGCCGACCAAACCCGCATAGGCTCCCCCGTCTCGACCCGTAATTACGGGCCGGTCTGTGAACTGAGTGGGTTGTTCACGGGCGAGGGCGCTGAACAGCGAGCTCAAGCGGGTTTGGCGTCTAACAAGCCAGCGGCAGTTTGATAATTAAAAAAATTAAAATAGTCACAGCCGTTCAAACTTCAAGTTTGATATTAAAAAAAATAAAAACAAAATATGGCAAATAGCCTCTAGGAATGATAGTCGCTGCTAAGCAGCAGCTGTCAATCTCAGGGCTGCTTTAATTAAAAAGACAACTTGCATACTGCACAAATTTTGTCTTTTTTTTTTTTTTTTTTTTTTAAGGAAATTAATAAAAAATAGGTGTGTAAGTATGTTGTCAAAAAAGATAAGTTCGTAAATTTTTTTTGTAATTTCAAAAAAAAATTAATTTTTTATTCATACGGCCCGAACCGCAGCCCACATGGGCTCGACCCGGATGGGCCGATAGGTGGGCCGGGTTCGTGTTCAATTTTCGCGGGTTGAACTAACCCGGCCTGCAACCCGCCGTGATGCGGACTTTTCAAATGCGGGCAGTTATCGAACTTCATCGAAGGTCGATCAACCCGACCCGCCCAACCCGAATTAACACCTCTAAGTAGACCATATAATTCAAAACCCAATACCAGCAACATCCCAACTTCACATGGTGCAATTTTGCTATTTTTAGAAGTTGTTTTCTTATTCTTTCTTTTCCCTTCATCTTTTAATTTTTCATTTTTACCTAAGTGAAAGTAAGCGTATAGTCAGTTTTTTTTTTTTTAATTTAAGGACCCGTTTGATAGAGATTATAAACTAGTTTATAAATCAATATTTGGTTTATTTGATCAATATTGATTTATTTGAGTTGAAATTGTTGACTTTTCATATTAAAATTAGATTGAAAAGTCAAAAATAACGGCTGAAAAAAAATCAAAATAGATTTTTAAGCCCTATCAAACAAGCTCTAAATTTCTAATTACAAGCAAATGCATGACCACTTATGAAACTTACTTTGCTGGTTGCTACAAATTTGAAAAATTGAGGACCAAGAAATTTGTATGATCTCCAAATTGTACACTATTTGTGAATAATATTTCTAAATTTTAAAATGAACTTCATTAATCCCTCACTTTAATGTCGAGAACTTCGTTAATCTCAAAAGAGATTCTATATAAAACAAAAAAATTAAAAGAGCACTTCCAATCACTACGTTAAATTAAAGGACTAAAGAAGTCTGTTCTAAAATTTAAAACATTATTCATACATAATGTAAAATTTAAAGACGATCAAGTTTTATTCTTCAAGACACCTTTATCACTTTATGAAGCACACCAGCTACAAATTTCTCAAATTTTAGCAATGTTCTAAAAAGCGTAAAGCGTGGCTAGGCGTGGAGGCCGAGCTTCAAGCTTTTCGAGCCTAAGCGAGTTCTAAGCGAGAGCGAAATAAGGGCAAGGCGAAGGCGATGCGTGATACGTGATGCGTGGTTAGGCGTGGAGGCCGAGCTTCAAGCCTAGGCGAAGCCTATGCGAGGCTTAGGCGGACTTTTTAGAACAGTGAATTTTAGTAACCCACGTTACCAAAGTTTCGGACATAAATGAATTGCGAAAGATGGACACAACTCAACTTGTAAGGTCCAAAAGTTAAATGTCAAGAAAAAAAAGTTAAATGACAAAAATGTGTCCAAATCCAATCGTTAAGGCTTACGTGTGCAATTTACTAATATTTGAAAATTGATATTTTGTCGAAAGATAATTAGCACATTTCATCCATATTCTTTGAGTCTATTGTGCAAATCATCTATATAGTTTGAATTTTAGCATTTGGGTCCTTAAATCTACCATTTGTTTGCGCAAAAGGTCCCTACCGTCCAAATCTGTCAATTTTTGTCGTTAAATTAACGCATACAGTGCACTCTCTCAATTTTTGAAAGACAATTTCGTCAAATCATAAATTCTACTGTTCCGCACCACTACCACCAAGAAACCCTCACCACGGTCAGTTTTTTCAAATGCTAGAAGAGATAATCAAATACCTCTTTGAGCACGGAAAGATTCAACTCAGAGCTAAGCAACGAGTTCTCAGCAAATTCCTTAACCTTCTCCACTCTCATCTTACCATCCTCAAACTTAATTTTCATATAAGCACACCCAGTCCTCGCATTATCATCGAATTTCACCTCCTCGTCTGCACCTTCTCCTTATTCATCATCAGTACCATTTCATCACCAAATTCATCACTCCCAACTTTCTCCATAAACGCGGCCCTCCCACCGAGCCTAGCGTGGAAAATGGCCACATTTGAAGACGGCCCACCAAGAGCCCGCACAAACTCAGGCGGATTCCACTGCAACATTTTCCACTGGGAGTATATATTCGGATGCAATTGCTCAGGTGCCACTCTCACTGTCGGCACAAACTCCTTCTGGGCTGCCCCAAAACAACAAACTAAAGGTGGGTCTTCGTACAAAAGATCCGTTCCATCGTCATAATCAAAAACCTTCTCGTCATTTGCTACTGCTATCAACGTTATTTTTAATTCTGGGTATTTGATAGTGTGGCTGCACTCTAGTTTGCACTCTCTCAGTTTTTGAAGGGCAATCTTTTGGTGGTGAAAGAAGTGGCTATGATTCATTTGGCATTTCCAGGTGGTGATGCGGGTGAAGAAGGAGTGGTGGCGGATGATGGGTTGTGGTGATGGTGGTGACTGGTTAGGGTGTTGAATGTGTGGGTTTCTTGGTAGTAGTGGTGGGAGAACAATAGAATTTATGATTTGACGAAATTGTCTTTAAGAAATTGAGAGAGTGCATTGTACACGTTAATTTAACTGCAAAAATTGACATATTTGGACAGTATAGACCTTTTGCGCAAAGGATTGAAGATTTAAGGACTCAAATGTCAAAATTCAAACGATATGGACGATTTACATAATAGACTCAAAGGATATGGACGAAATGTGCTAATTACCTTTTTGTCGAATTTCTTAACTTTTTTCCCAGTCTTCATTAGGTCGAATTAGATGTGTTGTAACTATAAATGCCTGTTACGCACGGTAAACATTCGAACTCCATCTTCAATATGTGAACTCCATCACACACACAAACACACATATAATTTCACGCACACATTTTTCTGGCATTTTTTCTTTCCATATTTGGTAAGTTCCACCATAAATACTGTATAGGAGTTTGTTTTCTTTAATAGGTTTCAAACATTGATTGTTTATTTTTTTTTCTTGAAAAAAACGAAATGTAGCATTTAATATTATATACTATAAATGTAACAACTTTTCAGATTATTTAATTAGTTTTACATATTGATTTTTTTTTTCTCGCTTTTCTTGCAAAAAATGAATTGTAACATTTAAAATCATTTTTGTAAATTATTTGTACTTCTGAATTTTGCTTTTTCTTTTTTATTTTACTGTGTATTCAGATACTTTCTTAATATATGTTGACGTTGGAAAATGGTTTGCACCGATTCCTAGCCAACTTAAAGATAAGTATTGAGGTCGGTTATGACCGTAGTAAGTGGTAGATAGATAAGTATATGTAGGAAAACCTGATTGTATGATCTTTGTAAGAGTACTTTTATTAAGCAGTTGAATGTCCCCCTTGAAGGATATTTATGTCTCTTATTTATAGGAAAATATGCAATGATTTCCTCCATTAAATGGCCAAGCTAGGCTAGGCATTAAATGGCCAAGCTAGGCATTTAATGCTTACAAGACATTCCCTTTTTAGGGTATTAAATGCGAAGTGATGTCTGACACATGAAAGGACAGGCTATATTGATGACGCGAGCATGACCTTCAGGGCCGAGGTCCGACCTGAGACTCTCAGGCATGAAGGCCAAACTGAACTAATTGGACCTACAGAATTCTCTGAGGTTATGGATGAGGTCCGACCTAAAAATAGGCCAGCCCATTCTCTGAGTTTGATCAACAATGCATCATCTATAAATGGCAGATCGAGATCGGGTACCAACAATTGCCCCCTTAAGACCTGCTTTGAAATTAGTCGAAGGTGGTTTTATGTTCGTATTATGGCCCAGGTGCGTACTGATCTGAGTTCTGCCACCTAGTTGCGATATTTTTGACAATCCGCCTTGTTGGTTGACATATAGACAAAGCTCAGATGGAGATGTCAGACTTTTGCGTGGCTCGAGGACATGCTTTAATGGGGTGTCATCATTGCTGCATTAATGGTGCCAGCCCTTCATCTTCCTTTTCTATAAATAAGGGGAGTAGGGGGCCATTTAGAACTCTTGTCTTTGACGTTTTCTTTGGCTTTTACTGCTGACATCCGTGCTAAGCTTCAGATCGGTTTCAAAGCTGTCCGATCTTGCCAGGAGTCTATTTTCTCCTTCAATCTTAGGTACAAATCAGAAATCTTTACCTTCTTCGTTTCATTCATCTCCTTTCCTTGTAGATTTTACTTTTTCCTTTGCGTAAAAAAGGAAGTAATGAGTTCTGGGACTGGTAGTGCGGCAGAGGACGAGGTGTTGTCTTGGGGTAGAGGCCAAGAGGAAGAAGAACCGGTTAGTTCAGGTAGGATGATTGAGGAAGGGGCTGAGGAGGAGGTTCTCAGCCCTATACCTCTGACGTCGGTCCCTCCAGTAGTTAGGTCTTCAAAAACAGGGGCAAGTCTTTAGGTCGGAGAGGGTTGGAGATTGAGTCCGGTCGTAGGAGCGTTCCGATTTGGAAGTGTAGGTTCTTCTTGTCGGAGGTCAGCCAAAAACAGTTAGGAGACATGCATAGAGCTTATAGGGTCCCCGATAACATAAAGTTTGTCATTCCAGGGCGTGATGACCGAGCTGATGATCCACCCTTAGGTTGTGTGGCCTTGAACTAGGCCATCCTGGCAGCGGGACTTCACCTGCCTTTCCCCAGAATTATAAAGAAATTCTTAAGAGAATGGGGAATAGCTCCAACTCAGTTATGCCCCAACGGGTGGAGAACCATTGTGGGTTTTCTTATTTTATGGAACCAGCTCGGCTATCCCCGTCCGTCGGTTAGAGAGTTCAACAGCTTGTACTCCTTCAAGCCTAATGGTAAGATGTCGGGCTGGTGGTATGCCTCAGTGAAGGCCAGGACGGGTGGTAGCGTTATTACCCATACCCCGGACTCAGTGAAGATGTGGAAGAAGTATTGGTTCTTCGTCCGAGGTGCATGGCAGTTGGTTGTTAATGACTCCAGACCGGATATCAATATTCCAGTTCGTTATCACGAACTAAGTAAGCACGTTTGCTCTGTGTTTAGCTCACTTCATCTTGTTCCTTATTGAACTTCATTTCATCTTTTTCAGGATACAATTCTTACGACCCCATCGAAGAGTCCTCGGAGAGATTAAGAAAGGAGCACCTTCTGGACGAAGACTCAAGATCGTGTAGTGTTTTGATAACTGAGGCAAACCTAATCTCAGCCCAGCTTTCTTCCGCCAGTTTGAGCAATTCCCTAGATCGTAAGTTACTACATGATCCGAGCTGATTACTTGTTTCATGTTGTTCTGGTTTTGATTTCGCCTGGTTTTAGGTCATTCCACAGAGGAAATGAAGGATATATCTTCCCTTCCAAAGAAGTCAACTCAGGCTGGTAAGGGCAAAAGGAAGGCCTCGGGTGAAGGACCTGGCCAGACATCCCGTCTTCGACCCTCTTGAAGTGCGGATCCAAGACCACCTTCTACGCCTGGGCCCCGCGGAGTGTCAAAGAGGTTACTTCCTTCCGGTGCGCGAGGCCCGTCCCGAGGTTCAGTTCCTTCACATTCAGTGAGGATGCCGACACAGTACTTGGGGTCAACTACGGAGAAAGAGGAAGAGTATCTACGACTTCGGGGTCTTCTGCCCAAGCCCGTTCGAGATTTCTTCTGTTCAAACTCCCCCTCAAGGGATGAGGCGACCGGGCTTCCTCCTACTGCGAAAAAAGCCATGAGGTTTATGGCGAAAAGCTGGACTCCAGTCTAGTAAAAATACTTAGAGAGTATGGGGGCGGTGGAGTCCGCTATTGCAGCCTCAGTAAATTCTGCCAGGGCAGCGATTCAGCTGACCTCAGCGGCCGAGAAGATGGGCAAGACTTTGTCCGACTTTCAAATGATGAAAGATGAAGGTTGGAAGGTTGTTGCCGAACTGGAGGAAGAGAAGAAACTTCGGGCGAGCTCTGAAGACATTCTGATGAGGAGGGAGGAGGAGCTCAAGGGGAAAGAAGCTGAGCTACAGGCTATGGCGGGGGAGCTGGAGGCGTGAAGAAGAGACAGTGGTGGTGAGACCGAGCTAGAGGCGAGAAGAAGAGCCGGTGAGCTCAGGTGCACTAGTGAGGACAGTTGATAGAGATGAAGTCGTTGAGGAGTTCAGATCCTCGGAGGCATATCTGGCCGACCAGGAGAGGGTCTATTTCCTTATGATGGAAGAACTAATTGAGACTGCGGCAGAAAAGCGACCGGACTCGGATGTTCAGTTTCTAAAGGATGAGCTAGCCGATCTCAAGAGGAATTCTAAGCTCAATCCTCCGTCGCCTAAGAAGGAAGTTCAGTCCGTTGTTGATGCTTGACTTTTCTTTTCTGTAGTTTTTATATTCGTACCGAACTTCTTATATCGAATGTACTGAACAATTTTTAATATTAATGCGAATCAGTTTTGTTGAACTTCTGACTTCTGTCCTTGGACTAATGACTTCAAATGACTTCTGACTTCTGATATCTGACTTCTGTCCTCGGACTAATGACTTCAAATGACTTCTGGCTTCTGACATCTAACTTCTGTCCGCGGACTAATGACTTCAGACTTCTGTCCTTAGACTAATGACTTCAAATGACTTGACTTCTGTCATCAGACTAATGACTTCAAATGACTTCTGGCTTCTGACATCTGACTTCTGTCCTCGGACTAATGACTTCAAATGACTTCTGGCTTCTGACATCTGACTTCTGTCCTCGGACTAATGACTTCAAATGACTTCTTACTTCTGACATCTGTCCTAGGACTAATGACTTCAAATGACGACTAAAATTCGAAGATTTAACTTTTGCAGGTCTAACTTCGAAGGTCAGGCTTTTGACTTTAAAGACGTTGGAGATATTACCTCGGATTCTAACGTTGTCCTTGGTACGTGGGCGAGCTGAGACTTAAGAAAAGTAACGTTTTGGGATTGAGACCGACCAGGGATATGGTCTGACCTGGAATGTACATTAGATGCGTGGATGTCCCCCAAGTGTTTAGCTCAGCCTCGTACGTTAGTGTCTAGGTCGGTCAATGGGACGAACTAAATGTTGAATCCTCTTGGAACTTTGGGAATGTAGTTCGGTCACTTGGACGAACTGTATTCCTTGGAAAAACTATGTCCTTAGGGTGAAGGGATTTTTGTTTTGGCGTTGGTTACGTAGCACTTACGTCATCCATCGCGGGTCCCAGCTTTGTAGGACTTATATGTCAAAAAGATTTTGACATCGACTACCTCTTGTTAGATTGGATTATGTCTAGACTTGTGGTTTTCAACGTAAGTCCTTTTACAAAATATTCATCATTTTATAAAAGCGCGAAATTTTTACAAGGTGGAAGTCATGGCTTCTATTTGACGAAAATAGCTCATGCCCGTAGGCCTTTGTAGATAAGTTTCATTGGTAGTACTTTTTGAGGTGTTCAGTATTCTACGGGTGTGCGAGTGATAGACTTTCTGTATTGCAGAGCTCGTAAGCTCCATTCTTTAGGACAGTGACAATCTTGTAAGGTCCTTCTCAGTTCGGAGCTAGTGTCCCGGCTTGGCTCTCTTTTGTTGCTAAGAAGACCTTTCTTAGGACTAAATCCCTAGCTTTGAATTTTCGTTCCTTGACTTTGCTGTTGTAATACCTCGCACTTCTTTGCTTGTAAATTGTGTTCTTCAATTCTGCCCCCAGCCTTTTTTTCCTCTAGTAGGTCTAGCTCGGCTCTCATAACATCATCGTTGTAATTTTTGTCAAAAGTTTGAACTCTATATGATGGGAGTTCGAGCTATACTGGGATGACGGCCTTGATTCCAAAGGCTAGTGAGAAAGGCGTTTCTCCTGTGCTTGACCGACATGTTGTTCGATAAGACCATAACACGCTTGGGAGCTCTTCTACCCAGGCTCTTTTTAGTTTGTCCAAGCGTGTTTTCAAGGTGTACTTGATGATTTTGTTTATGGCCTCGACTTGACCGTTGTCCTGGGAGTGATTTGGAGTAGAGAAGTGCTTTTTGATATTCAGTTCTTCGCAGAATGATCTGAGTTTGGAATTATCGAACTGCTTACCATTGTCCGTAATGATCGAGTATGGGACTCCAAATCTACAAACAATCGATTTCCATATGAAATCCGTGGTTTTCTGTTCCGTTATCTTTGCTAGCGGTTCTATTTCTGCCCATTTAGTGAAGTAGTCTACAGCAACTATGGCGTATTTAGTTCCACCTTTTCCTGTTGGCATGGGTCCGATTAGGTCAATCTCTTATTTTGAGAACGGCCACGGACTGAGGATTGAGGTCAGTCCTTCCGGGTGAGCTCTAATGGTGGGGCCGAACCTCTGGCACTTGTCGTATTTTCTGGAAAATTCGATGGAGTCTTTCTTCAGTAATGGCCAAAAGTACTCATGCCTTAAGATTTTGTGCGCTAGTGACTGCCCCCCCAATATGGTTGCCGCATACTCCTTCGTGAACTTCGCTGAGGGCATACTTGGCTTCGTTTTCCTTCAAACACATCAGTAGGGGGAGCGAGAAGCCCTTCTTGAATAGGACGTCGTCGATGATTGTATATCTAGCTGCTCTGATCCTTAATTTTCTTGCTTCGGTGCTATCTAGGAGAACCTTGCCATCTTTTAGGAATTGGATGATCTCGTCCGTCCAGCTAGATCTCAGCTCGGCCTTGGTGAGGCTGTGCTCGGGCTGACTGATTGCTGGGCTGCTGATTCTTCTAATCGGGATGTTCTCCAATTCTACTATACCTTCGCTGGTAGCGAGTCGTGCTAGAGCGTCGGCAAGGCTGTTTTGAATTCTTGGGATTTGCCTGACCTCGACGGTGTTGAATGATTTGAGTTCTTGTTCCACTATCTGTGAGCAAGACGCCATCCTCTCGTCCTTAGTTTGATAGGACTTGTTGATTTGATTGACTACTAGCTGGGAGTCGCTGTACACGAATAGTTTGAGTGCCCACATGCCTCTTGCAACTCTCAGGCCGGCGATCAAGGCCTCGTATTCAGCCATGTTGTTAGAGGCATGGAAATCAAATCGCAATGACTGACAGAGTGGTTCCATGTCTAGACTCATCAGCACAACTCCAGCTCCAGCACGTGTTTCGGTTGATGATCCATCTACGAAGAGGGTCCAACATTCTTCTTGTTTGGCACTAGGCTTGTGCTCCGGACTGAACTCGGCAACGAAGTCGGCTAGAGCTTGACCTTTGATTGAAACTCGGGGTCTGAAGTGGAGCTCGAACTGGCCGAGCTCTACTGCCCATTTCACAAGTTGTCCAGAAGTATCAGGTTTTTGTAGGACCTGCCTCAGAGGATAGTTTGATAGAACCTCTATTGGATGTTGTAAGAAGTATGGTCTGAGCTTTCTTGCAGACATGACGAGGGCATATGCCAGCTTTTCCATTGGGCTATATCTGAGTTCGGCATCATGTAGTGCCTGGCTGATGTAATATACCGGGTGTTGGATTCTTTCGTCCGACCTGATCAACACAGAGCTGATGGAGTGCTGTGAGACCGCTAGATAGAGGGTAAGGACTTTCCCAACCATTGGTTTTGACAACAACGGATGTTGTGCTAGTTGTTTTTTCAGTTCTTCAAAGGCTAGCTGGCATGCTTCACTCGACTTGAGCTCCTTGCCGCCTCACAGAGCGTCAAAAAATGGTTTGCACTTGTTGGTCGATTTTGAAACAAAACGACTAAGTGCCACTATTCGTCCAGTTAGGCTTTGTACCTCTTTGATTTTGGTAGGAAGTCTCATTTCCTGAAGAGCTCTAATTTTCTCTGGATTGACCTCAATACCCCTCTGGTGAACCATGTAGCCCAAGAATTTCTCTGACCCCACACTGAAAGAGCATTTGGTAGGATTGAGCTTCATCTTATACTTTCTCAGTATGGAGAACATTTCAGTAAGGTGTTGGATGTGATCTGTTGCCTTAGTACTTTTGACAAGCATATCGTCAACATATGCCTCCATGGTTTTTCCAATAAGCTTGGAATACATTGAGTTGACTAGCCGTTGGTAAGTTGCTCCAGCATTTTTTAGTCCGAAAGGCATAACTCGATAGCAGTACAAACCTCGGTCAGTAATGAAAGAGGTATTCTCTTGATCACTTTCGTGCATCGCTATTTGATTGTATCCGGAGTATACGTCCATAAAGCTCAGCAGTTCATGCCCAGCTGTGGCATCCACCATTTGATCTATTCGAGGGAGTGGAAAGCTATCTTTAGGACATGCTTTGTTCAGGTCAGTGAAGTCAATGCATACCCTCCAAGATCCGTTGCTCTTTTTCACCAGGACGGGATTGGCCACCCATCGAGGGTAAAGTGATTCCCTGATGAAGCCACACTTGAGTAGCTTGTCGACTTCTTTGGCTAGGGCTTCAAACCTTTCTGGGTTAAGAGGACGTCGGCGTTGTTGCCTTGGTTTAACGTCCGGGCTTGTGTTCAGTATGTGGCATGAGATTTTGGGGTCTATTCCTTCCATGTCTGCATGCTCCCATGCGAAGACATCGATGTTGCTTTTTAGGAAGGTCGTAAGTTAAGATTTTATTGATTCGTTGAGCTCTTTTCCGATGCGGAGGACTTTCTCAGGATAATTGAGGTCGACCTCAACCAGTTCTAGCTCTTCCACTGGCTCGACCTTCCGCTCCTGTAGGTCCGACCTAGGGTCGAGACGACCTAAGTCTTCCACCAGGTCTTTCTCCAGTTCACCCGTGTCTGACCTGCATGCAAGAAGTTCGAGCTCTGCTCGGAGCATGTCTACTTCTACTCGGGAGAAGGTGATGTTACAGCTCCTTGCCACTAGCTGACTTCCTCGTACTATCCCTACCCCGTGGGAAGTGGAGAATTTGATAGCATAGTGGTAGATAGATGCGGTTGCTTTAAGTTCATACAGTATTGGTCGTCCCAGAATAGCATTGTAATTAGACGGGAGGTCTACAATTACGAAATCTGCAATGATTCTCCTGTGGCAGAGAGGTAGTCCGAGCTCGACTACGAGTGCGATTTGCCCCTTCGGAGTCACGTAGTCCCCATTGAATCACTATAGAGGCTTTGGGAAAGGCCTAACATGTCGGGCGTCAATTTCTATTTGTTCGAACGTTCTCAAATATAGAACATTCACAGAGCTCTCGTCGTCTACTAGTGTTCGATGAATATCAATTCCAGAGACTGGCATAGTAATGACGAGTGCATCGGAATGTGGTTGCAATACGTGGGACGCGTCTTTCTCGGAAAAAGAGAACTTCTCCGCGTCTGGATTATACATGGCACCTGAAAGCATTTGGTAGCTGGTATGAGCTTCTCTAGAGAGCTTGCGACGCTGCCTCCTTGATCCTTCCAGGTACTGACTTCCTCCGACTATCATATGAATTTCACCTCGCCCTAGTGTCCCGGCTTGGCTCTCTTTTGTTGCTAAGAAGACCTTTCTTAGGACTAAATCCCCAGCTTTGAATTTTTGTTCCTTGACTTTGCTGTTGTAATACCTCGCACTTCTTTGCTTGTAAATTGTGTTATTCAATTCTGCCCCCAGCCTTTTTTTCCTCTAGTAGGTCTAGCTCGGCTCTCATAACATCATCGTTGTAATTTTTGTCAAAAGTCTGAACTCTATATGATGGGAGTTCGAGCTATACTGGGATGACGGCCTTGATTCTAAAGGCTAGTGAGAAAGGCGTTTCTCCTGTGCTTGACCGACATGTTGTTCGATAAGACCATAACACGCTTGGGAGCTCTTCTACCCATGCTCTTTTTAGTTTGTCCAAGCGTGTTTTCAAGGTGTACTTGATGATTTTGTTTATGGCCTCGACTTGACCGTTGTCCTGGGAGTGATTTGGAGTAGAGAAGTGCTTTTTGATATTCAGTTCTTCGCAGAATGATCTGAGTTTGGAATTATCGAACTGCTTACCATTGTCCGTAATGATCGAGTATGGGACTCCAAATCTACAAACAATCGATTTCCATATGAAATCGTGGTGGTTTTGTTAAGATTATCTTTGCTAGCGGTTCTATTTTCGCCCATTTAGTGAAGTAGTCTCACACAACTATGGCGTATTTAGTTCCACCTTTTCTGTTGGCATGGGTCCGATTAGGTCAATCTCTTATTTTGAGAACGCCACGGACCGAGGATTGAGGTCAGTCTTTAGGGTGAGCTCTAATGGTGGGGCCGAACTCCGCACTTGTCGTATTTTCGGAAAATTCGATGGAGTCTTTCTTGAAGAATGGCCAAAAGTACTCATGCCTTAAGATTTTGTGCGCTAGTGCGATGCGCCCCAATATGGTTGCCGCATACTCCTTCGTGAACTTCACCGAGGGCATACTTGGCTTCGTTTTCCTTCAAACACATCGATGGGGGGGCGAAGCCCTTCTTGAATAGGACGTCGTCGATGATTGTATATCTAGCTGCTCTGATCCTTAATTTTTCTTGCTTCGGTGCTTTCTGATGGACTTTTTTCACCAAACTCCAGTCTTTTTTTCGCGGCAATCCTCGGATTTGTCACGCGCTGGCGACTCTGCTTCCGAGTCAGAGACTTGTCTAGTGGTGGCTTGGTTCTTCTCAAGCCGTTCAATAGCATGAATTAGGTACTCGAGTTTTTGTAGAACTGCATCTCTTTCGGGTGCACACATTTGAGCTGAAGTTTCTCCTTGTTGTCTACGACCGAAGACCTGGGAAAGGTCAACATGTTGGCTTCCAGTTCTTCCGTGGCTACGAGCCCTTGAGTCATGACTGCGGCTCATGTTTGGAGGCTTTTTATAGGTTGAAGTGTTTAGGTATGATGATCAAGAGTTGATATTTTCAATGAATTTCTGGAATATGGAGAGTCTTTTTAGGGGGAGCCCTCCTTCTAGCGCCAAATTGTTGACGTTGGAAAATGGTTTGCACCGATTCTTAGCCAACTTAAAGATAAGTATTGAGGTCGGTTATGACCTTAGTAAGTGGTAGATAGGTAAGTATATGTAGGAAAACCTGATTGTATGATCTTTGTAAGAGTGCTTTTATTAAGCAGTTGAATGTCCCACCTGAAGGACATTTATGTCTCTTATTTATAGGAAAATATGCAATGATTTCTTCCATTTAATGCTAAGCTATGCATTAAATGGCCAAGCTAGGCTAGGCATTAAATGGTCAAGCTAGGCATTTAATGCTTACAAGACATTCCCTTTTTAGGGTATTAAATGCGAAGTGATATCTGACACATGAAAGGACAGGCTATACTGATGACACGAGCATGACCCTCAGGGCCGAGGTCCGACCTGAAACTCTTAGGCATGAAGGCCGAACTGAACTAATTGGACCTACGGAATTCTCTGAGGTTATGGATGAGGTCCGACCTAAAAATAGGTCAGCCCATTCTCTGAGTTTGATCAGCAACGCATCATCTGTAAATGGCAGATCGAGATCAGGTACCAACAATATATATAAAAAGAGGATAGTTATCAGTAAAAGTCAACACAATTTTCTGCCCAAAACGTCTCCAACATATTACAGAATAATAATATAATTAATTGTCCAATATCAAGTAATTAATAATTAGATTTAATGTGCAGCCCGGATGAGATTTCCAATGATTCATTTGTTAAGTAATTGTCCAACTTCAATTAATTAATTGTTAGTATTCTAATATAATGTAAATAGTACCGCTGGTTTAGCTTTCCAATGTTTTAATTTTCTATGATACTCGGTTAAAATGAATAATATTAACAATTAATATTTTCAAAAAAAAAAATATGCACATCTTCCATAACATGATAAATTCACTTGAAAATACAAAAGAGATGATATTATGTGTTCTAGTGTCTTAATTTATACCGATTGAAGAATTTAAATAAGTTATGTTTTCAAAAAATAAAACATTAATGCACGAGAACTATTGGCAATAATGCAATAGTTTTCCAAAAATGGATTTATTTGCCCTACAAATTTTTTATGCTTCCCATAATGGATTTAAATATGTTGCAGTTTCAAAAAAATAAAAAAACACGAAAAACATATAATTGTGTTATATTATCAAAATATCTGATTTATAATTTCAAAATTAAATTTATACGATTTAAAACACGCCTCAATTCGACCACAGACGTGGATTTCAAATAGGTGTTTCAAAATTTGAATTAGGTATATTGTTTTTTTTTTTTTTCTATATCAATAAGTAATCAAATTTTATATATATGACACTTTTTTTATTTAAATGTAATAAATAAACAACATACTTGTAACGCCGCATGTTCACTTACATGATTTTTATAAATTATGACGATACTTGTTCTAATATTATATTTAATCTTTAATTAATAAATTATTATTTTTGTGACTAACTATAGTTTTGCAGTAGAATGTTCCGTGGACGTCCTAGACGATTGATGCGCCTATTAATTTAAATTACAAGATGTTTATAATTTTATTTAAAACTTGAATTAAAGTATGTAATATTTTTAATTATTATGTGCTTATATCAATTTTATAAAGATTAATGAACTTAGACATGCTCTTTGAACATATTCATTTTCCTTCGTATGAATTAAAATATATTTGAATTAATATACTGTAGAAAGCATGAAATGGAGCTTAAAAAACGTGGATGAAACCAATTCTATTCACATAATTTGCATAATTGACTTTTAAATGAGTATCTTAAAGTTGGAAATAAGAGAGTATCCTTTTTTAGCACTTGTCCTTATAGAATAAAAAAAAAAGGTCACCCTTTATCCATTTCTTTTTGAAACATCTTCTCAGCTCTTGCTTACAGAAAGGTGAGTCCAATTTTATATTATTATTATTTTTGAATTATATTTCATTACTTAATATCTTTATTCATTGTTAGTTGATTTATGGGATATATGTGTTTATGATTTCATATTTTTTTTATTTTATATAGATTTAAATTCATATGAAGATAATTGTATCACTTCTTAAATTTTCTAAAAAAAAAAGTGTTAAATTTTATTAATTTATTATTTCTATTTACTTGTTTGTTTAATTTACTTATTCTATCTTAATTTAGCCCTTGAAGAATAATGAATAATTAAATAAATAAAATTTTTATATTTAATTATCAATCTATATCATATGCTTATCCCTATATATAAAAAAAATTTAATTACTTATTTATTTGTGTTACAAATATTGAGACTAGTGTCTTTTAATTGATTTATGTAAAATGTTATTTTAAGACACACTAATATAAGTCTTATGTCGTTTAAGGCCAATGACAACTCCACTTGCTATTCCAAAGTAAATTTCTACGTATTAAATGTAAGTAAACTCTTCTAGTATTCATTTGTAGAATGCTATATTAATTGTCTTAATGTGTTATATTATTATCTGAACATATCATTCTATAATCGTTTTATATGTCATTAATATTCATGTGACATATTTTTGCATGTGTAATTATGTTAACACATCCATAAGCATGCATGAACTAAAGTTTAAAATGGTAATATTGCAAAGTATATTTTATTCAAAAATGATATGTATCTCAAATTTTATAAATGAAATAGTGTAGGTGTGAGTAGGAAATGGAACGTGGGAGACCAATGTATCCGACGAATGATAATGTTTAATGTTTAATGTTTAATGTTTAACTGCTTTGCGGTACTACCGGTAGATGCAACGAGTTCCAAATAATAATGGCCCACTGCATTCTGATTGGATAGACGATACACAAAAGTGAATTTACAATATTAAAGTTTTTAAAGGATAAGAAAAAATGGGACACATATTCTAGAAAAGTACTTGAATCTAATGCATATCATAAGCATACATTATCATGTGCATGAAGTTTGCTTACTAGGCGTTAGCTCATCTCATATTCTCTACTTTTCAAATGATAAGAGCTAAATGATTTAAGATGACTGTTTGGAGCGAGACAGACTCAGTATTATTTAAATTCAAGCTTTATTTTGTTATTATTTTAGAAATAAGATGCATTAGGCCAATTGGTATTATTGAAATACTATTCTTTTACTTATTTTAATTTAGTCAAACTATGAAATTTTCTACAATTATTGAGTTCATTCAATAAAAAATTTGAACATAAAATTTATTATGCAAATTATTGCCTTTAATTAATATTATTAAAAATATATGTATTCTCAAAATATAATAATAACAACTTTTAACAACTTTCAGCATTTATGATTTTTATTTAGTACTAATAAAATGCTAACACTTCTAAGTATAGAATTTCTTGACTTAGTGTGTCACATTACTCTTAGAATATTTTCAAATCACTATCATTAAAAACAAATACCGTACATCGCACGCACAGGTGATACACGAATTTGAAGTACAAAAAAACCATGAATTGAACAAAATGTTATACACCAACGACAGTTTTCAACGACTTGCAAAGGGACCTAACATTTGCCGCAATAACGGCAACAGCTAATGACATTTAAGCTGCCTCTGCAGCAATAAATAGGAGTTTTGAGTCAAATTAATCTTGGCATGAAGCATTCAAAGAATCGCATCTGTCGAAAAGATGCCGTTAAACAAATTTCCAGGGAAAAAATCTTTTCCCTAATTCTAGCTCTGTGCAGCATTCATATGTCCATATCTTTGCATCACTCTCTTCGTTGCTAGAGCGGCAGCCTCACTTGCACGCAATGTCCCACTCGCCATAAGAGCAGCAAACTCCGCATTGATCTCATCTTGTACTTTGCTTCGAGCCTTCCCAAGGGGGTCTTGCACATCCTTTATGGGCGACTCCTGTTGTGCTTCACCTGCAGGGTGGATTGTACCTTTTGGCGCCTCTTGTTCTTCAGAATTGGCACGTTCTGCTTGCGATGTTGATTTACTCTCGACCTCCCTGTTATCTGTGCTTGTGGATTTTTTAACTGTAGCTGCTGTCTGAATAGCAGGAGCCACTGTAGAAGGCCTGAACTGTGGAGCCTGTGGAACCGCACCTGCTCTCATTGTTGTCTCCAACTGCTGTATCATAGGCACTGTGCCAAAAATATTTACCTAAATGAGCAACTCAATTTCTTTTAAACCCAACCTCTTCCTAGTACAGTATCTTGTACCTGTTACTAGCAGGATACTTTTGGTTTGTAGATTAAACTATTTGACTAGCTAAAACTTATGTGAATAACAAATTTATTATTATCATGTTTGGTTTAGCCAAGTATAAGAATAGAAAAACACTATTTTTATCTTTATCATATTTGACTCAACAAGACTAGATAAATGATAAAATTGTTGAAATATTCAAAATACCCTTCTTACTATAAAAAAAATTCAAAATAATATCATGAATTACATTATTTTTAGTCGATTCATACAAATAATTAATATGTTAATGAAAATATATAATTGTGCTATAAAAAGAAACACAATAAATAATGTTTATGAAACGATAAATTTCAAAGATTTCAAATCCAACAAGTTTTCTAAAACCAATATGAAAGTACTCATTAAACAAAAGGAGGCAAAATTTGATTTGGAGAAGGAGAGAGGTCGAAATTGATTTGGAAGAGAAGAGATGAAAACATTACGTAATTTTTTAGGACATGAATCCAAGAATAAATGGGTATTTTTGTCTATTAAAAAATTTGAGTAATTTTTTATCCGAATAAATATTTTTGTCCTCCTCTTTATAAAGATAAAAATTGTCCTCATTTTTTACTTAAAATTGTTACCTGTATAAACTAAACTAGAATAAAAGTTTATCCGGATATTAGTTTTACCTAAACAAGATAAAATAAAGTTTATCATTCCATTGACCGTTTATCAAACAGACCTGTATAATTTATATTAGCTGAAAAATTAAGGGTGACCATTTGGCAATGTTCCATCCAAAAGTAAAACTTTTAGTCACCTAAATAAGTGCTTAAGAAATCCTGGCATGCTATATAAACATCGTCAAAGAAATCCCTTTTAAGATGACAGAGGCTCCCTCAAAAATGGATAAAAAGCATGCATTATAACTTGGTTAGAAAGACCTGTTCCAATTATATATCAAATACTTAATCCAACCAAGAAAATCAGAACAGCTGAACTAGTTAATAACAATAGAAATTGTAGGATATAACTGGTAAGGCATAGAAATGGAAAAAGCAACTAACATGGAGAGAATCGGGTAAAAGTTACAATAGTGAATGACAAGGAAATTATTTCTTTTCCCTCCACTTTTGAGGAGAAATGTTTACCTATACCTCGCCCTCCCAAAAACTGGTCATATCCTTCATAAGACTTAAGGTTATACTTTTCCCTCTTTTGTCAATATCCGACATAAGATGCACAAGTAAAATGGTGAAATCATATTTCTCTTCTTCCTCCTTTTCTGTCCATATTCTAGACAAGATACAAGGGTATTAGTGAAATCATGATCCCACCCTCCTCCCGTTTGTTATCCATCCAACCAAAAAGCCGAGAAAATTCTTTCTTTTGAAGAAGTCTGTCCCCGACATCCTCTTTATTCCATTTATCCGTCCACTCTAATAGACATGCCAAAGGTAAAGAACATCTATAGATTTATTTTGTTCTATGGAATGACAAAGAGACAGCTCTACCCATTTTCAAACCCCCTTCCCCCCAATCAAGAGCTATAAATGTAAACCCGCTATACTATATAAGTGAATTCGTAATAGGGATGATAGCGGAACTTACATATGACAGCACCCATTGGGCTGCTCATAACCTCATTGGGAAGGTTCAGAATGTAGTCTGGTATGGAAGCATCAACCAGAAACTGTGCCACCTCATTGCTAAAATTGTTGCAATTATGAGTCAGCAGACTATACGTTTCAGCTGTGTAGCGAGGACCGATCTCTTGCAGATACATTTCAAAAACATCTTTGGGCACATGTGTGACACCAAGATTTATAACACGAATAGGAGTTCCATACGGTGTTGTTCCAGCAGGAGCATTCTGTATGCCACCTCCAAAATAGTATTCATTACCATAAACCACTACTCCTGTGTGCCTACAATGTTCGAGGAAAAACATATATTAACGACACAAACTTGGAAGTGCAATAAGAACAATCCAATTCCAAAAGCAAGAGCTAAACAAGCTCCAAGAAGATGGAGATACAAATCAATTGAATTACCACCTACTTCATAAACACCAACACTCTTTCCCATCTAATGTGAGGAAAAAGAAGAATGAACCAAAATGAAAACAGCATAAAGAAGTACCGTCTTGTTTCCTCAAACACCTAACAGAAAACCACTCACTTGTACACCAGACTCGAGAACAAAGCAAGCAGTCAAGCACCAGCATACAATCTAGAAAAAGAATGTTCCACAGCTTAAAGCAACTATACATTCTTTAACTTCTGCGTCAGCTTAAAGAAACAAAGCATTATTTAACCTGCTCTAGCATAGGAATTCTGGGAAAAAAGCAACTAAATACCTTAACATGTTTCCCCCATAAATCTAAGTGATAATAAAACTCCAAAACCAGAGGTAACATCAATGATATCAAAACTCCACCTTCTTATCAAATCGAAACAGGATAAAAAAGAAAGGAAAAAAAAAACTATGTAAAGCATGAAATAGAAATTGAATACAACAAATTCATAGATAGTTCTAACAGGTTATTCCAATCAACAATCTCAGCAGATTCTTTACATTAGATGCTAAACAGAGAATAATGAGGAAAATAACCTGGATATACATGCTTAAGCTTAACGCTAAATAGAGAATAATGAGGAAAATAATCAGGATATACATGCTTAAGCTTAACGCTAAATAGAGAATAATGAGGAAAATAACCAGGATATACATGCTTAACGCTAAACAGAGAATAATGAGGAAAATAACCAGGATATACATGCTTAACGCAAATAATTTGTGTTCAGATATTTCACTTACCATATGGCTTCAATAGCCTTTCCCAAAAATGTGGTTGACAGTTGGCGAGCTAGACCTTGGCTTAAGTCATACACATTCAAACAGACCTTGTGTCCCTCCTGCTATAACAAAATATTTATAAACTGACATATAGTCTCTATATACAAATGCTGCAATCAAGTGCAAATGATGCACCCATGCACGCTTTCACTAATTAACTTATTCAATGAGTAAAGAGCATAGTTTAAATAGCTAACATGTAAGCAGAGGAGAAACATACCTCCGCCATCTCCAACAGTCCAGTGGAAAATGAGCAAAATTATAATTACCCAACGGAAATGATGATCTGAAAACACAGTCAACAAGCCACAACTTCGTTAGTTAATGAATGCACAAATTACAATTTCAGTTCCCGATTATTTGGGGAAGAGGAAGTAATAATACAATAAAAATTTAATACCTAGCACATAAGTTGAACAAGTGATACTAACCGAATTAATTTATTTTGACAAAGTTAAAGTATTACGGTGATCAAATAAAATACTTTATGATTAGACATAACATACATTAGACAGCTAACACAACATTTTCCATGAATTTATAGATACGGCACAGAAGAGCATATATGCCACTTCTGCGCGTAGTCTCTTATAAGCCATGATTCTTAAACCTTTCAAGAACATTATCATATCCCAGATACTAACCCATATGAAATATTTGTTCTTGAGGGGAAATTCCTACATGTTATTATTACTCATTTTGCAAATCCATAACTTCTATATATAATTCACGTGTTACATGCACAAATTAAGATTCTCCTAACAATATGTTCATTCTTAGTCAGTCAAGAAAAATGAAGTAAATAACATACAACAGAAAAGGTTGATGTGTATCTAACTAACTTTCCAAAAGACAAATATATTTCACCAGAGCTCATTTATGAATTTATAGCCACATATAGAAGTTTATTCACTGCTCAAGCTACATTATATCTTAATTTGGTGGCTTCACAATGAAACTCTTTTGTTCCCAATACAGACCATCGACCAATTTTAACTACTTAGAGACGTACACATCCAATATATCTTGACATGTAATCGATGAAAAAGAAAATGTAAGTAGTTTTTCACTACTACACAACTTTTTTAGGTCAATAGAGGGGCTGCAATTCTATAATTGCGCCTCCAAAGAAATTAGGAATTAGTAAAGATTCAATGCAACTACTTCATTGCAACACAAAATTTCAAAACGTACAAATTAAACCCATATTTATAATTAACCTCGCGAGATCACATAAAATTCATCCTAAATATAAACACATTAATTCATTATATGCTACATTACTCATCATCTAGTTTTAAATTTCAAAACCAACATCCCAGAAGGGAGAAAACTTCACAAACAAAATCACTAATTTCTTCATTCCCAAAATATTTTTCACACAGGGGGTTGAAACTCTATAATTGCGCCTCCAAAGCAATTAGGAATTAGTAAAGATTCGATGCAACTACTTCATTGCATCACAAAATTTCAGAACGAACAAATTAAACCCATATTTATCATTAACCTCGAGATCACACCATATTTATCATTAACCTCGAGATCACATAAAATTCATCCTAAATGTAAACACATTAACTAATAATATGCTACATTACTCATCATCTAGTTTTAAATTTCAAAACCCAGATAGGGGGGAAAAACCAAAACTTCATAAAAAAATCAATAATTTCTTCATTCCAACAATATTTTTCACATTGATTCAAAAAGAAGTAACGGTCTACCGGATCTCTCAGATGCAGAAATCAGTAACCATTAATAAAAAAATCCGAACTGTTTGAACAATAAAATTACAAAATTTACACATGCACAAAAAAAAAAAACCTACAAAACTTAGAATGAAACTGCTTATTTTATATACTGGATCATACCTTACAAGAGAGTTTTACTAATTAAGCGAGCGATATACAACTTGGCGTGAATACAGAGGCGGAAACTTGAAGAGAAATCTGGAGAGGCGTCCTTTTATATTGGAAAAGAGAAGGGGCCAAGATCCTCTACATTGACCGAGAGATTTCTGTTTGACCTTCTAGAATGTGCTGACCACTTATTTATCGCCACGTGTAACTTTGAATTTATGCGGACGGAATGCACTTTTCATTACGATTTGACAATAATTAGTTTACCTTTAACTCAGCAATCCGAAATAACCATCGCAAAAATTGAGTAGGTACCAAACAAGGAAATATTTTAGTATTATTGAAGATAGAATTTAGAAAATATTTTGACAAATAGTGAAAACCGATAGTGAACGACAGAGAAAAAACAGAGATGATAAAAAAAGATTTGAATAGAAAAACAAGTATTAACTAAATATGTTGATAAATAATAAAAACAGACGCATGTTGTTGTTGTCTTTTTTTTTTTTTTTTTTTAGTACTGTTTCCACTTTCACATGTATTCAATAAATAGTTGCAATACAGATCCCCACATTTGTCAATTTTCAAAAATGAAAAAATAAAGAGAATATTATGTTAGAGATCATCAGCCTATGAGTACTGTAACAATTTTGATTGAGACTGTTTTTCAGCAAAGACCTTAACCAAGCATCAACCGATTTGTCAAATTACATTTACTAGATTATTGGTTCTCGAGTTAGTATATAATTACCAAAATGTATTCATTAAAGAACGGATTATATGATTTGTTCTAGGTTAAGAGCATGTTCCCTGTCTATTTTTTCAATTGAAAAACCCATTTTACAATAAATGCATGTGGGCCATGGGTGCAGAATCAGCATGAAAATGAGGAAACTTATACACCTTTTCCCTCTCTCACGTCTTGACCAACAATGGTATTTTACTCTTTTACCATTTTCCCTTTTCTTTCAAGAATTGGTTTTCTCTTTCTATACATACATATGGTTTTCTCTCTCTATACATACATATGTGTATGTATGTATTCCTATCATCTTTATCATCTTGAAGAACATAAACAGTGTTTTCGCGTGAATATACAAATCTAACAATGGTTATCTGGCATAAACATTCAGGAAAAAACTGGTAGAAAATTGTTTGGCCCTGAAAAAAAAAATTTGCGTTCCATGAACGAGGGCCGCGGTTTGTTCCACGATGCTGTTTGCCACGGCTAACTACAGTATGCAAACTGCGGTAAACAGGCATTTTATGTTTCCAGCCGACTGAAAACTGTATGCATTCCGCGGTTGGCGGGTGTTCAACCACAGTGTTTTCCATTTTTGCAGGTTATTCCTTCATCACCAAAATTGGAATATCTACTTGATTTTACACCAAGTATCAAAGTGTACAATTCAATCCTCCAAGTTTTCGTGCAATTTAGTCATTTGATTCATTCATGGTATCCGTCGCGTACAATATTAGCAATCATTCCTAATGAAACAGAAAATGCAACACAATAGCACTTCTCTATCACAATTGTTGCGCTATGGAATCACGATATTGATCCCATTCTGTGTTCGAGATTTGTGGCGCATTGTAATCAGCCGCTATTTGCTCTATCTCGTCTGGCAAATCAATCTCGGTAGGTTCTACATCATCTATCGCAGTACGAAATATGTGGTCCCGTTGGCCTGCCCGTCGAATGAAGTTGTGGACTGTCATTGCTGCAACAACCACTGCGGTTTGTTTTCGAAAAGGATAACGCGGCATACGATCTAAAATTGTCCACCTATTTTTCAACACACCAAAATCACGTTCAAATACATTGCGCAAAGAGGGGTGTTTAAAGTTGAAATGCTCGCGCGCATCCCTGAACCTTCTTCGACCCCTGCTAGATTCCAAACGGAACTCTTGAAAATGATATCTGATGTTGACTCCCTTATACGGAGCCATGTATCCAGTCCTATGCGCAAAACCAGAGTCTACCAGATAGTACTTTCTATTGGCCGGCAATGGAAAATTTATATCAGGATTATGAATAGCCCTAGCCAAAATTCGACTATTGTGTACATTTTCAGTCATCCCAGTGAGGACAAATGTGAAGCACAGATCAAAATCACATGCCGCCAGCACATTTTGCATTGTGTAGCCTTTTCGTCCCTATGAAGTGTAGTCGCTCGTCAGCAGGTAACACCGCTTTGATGTGTGTCCCGTCAATCGCCCCAATGTAATCCTAATATTCATATCAATCGAAAATGTGTTTCATTATAACCAATAAATAGATATACATGACCAACAATATGACGATCACATTTCATAAACTTAACTCACCTGGAAGTGGGGATGTTTGTTTGGACATGGCCTGTGACCAGGTGGACTTTCGTTGTAATTCAGTTTTGGTCTTATTATTCTAGCCCCCAAACCAACAACTGCAGGCAGAACGATACCAAAGTAATGGTGAATCGTGTCCATGGAGTGCCCAAACCTATTACGCACTTGCCGATACCCTTTTCCATGTGCTAGAATACATAAAAACATACCTACTTGTTCATAAATATCTACGTTGTGTCCACTAGAAAGCCCAAACTCATCATGTAGTAAGTGCGTAAAATTAACGAACAAATGAGGATACATCCTAAATTCTTGAAACGCTGTGTAAGAATCTTCTTGGAGTGCTTCGAGCATGAAAATGTGCCCATTTCGTGCATGCGAAAATCTTCGAATTCTAACCCGACTACGTTGCAGATAATCTCGAACGATGCTTTCAATAGCACGACAATACTCGAGCCACAAATATATATCTTGTTCTAGTTTGTCCATGTCATCGTCGTCGGAGCTGTTATCGTCGGAGTCAGCAATACGTACCGATTCATACACAAATGACAAATTGATCATTCATTGCTGACATGAAAATGGCAAGTTTTACGTTTGAAATTCACCAAGTTTCTTTTTACCACTGTGTATGCATTGCTTTGAAACAATTGTTCCTCATTTTATAATAGAGAATTTACCTTCATGTCCACTGTCAATCAAACTTGATTGTTGTCCATTTACTCACGCCAACAAAATCAAATATTGAACAATGACGATTTTATTCACTCAAATGACAACTTTTTACTATTGGAAGAAATATTATCTCCTCTCCATGTACAACTTTTAACTGTGTAAGAAACATTATCTTCTCTCAAAGTACAACCTAGTACTATTTAACTTCGAATATAGTGTTGGAAATTGATTTAAGAATTCGAGAAATTGACTAAATACTAAAGTGACTTTGTGTCAACTTCGGCCAATATATTTAGACCCGACTCAATCTGTTTAAAAAAAATAGTTTGTCACTTCACCGCTTCAAAACGTCGAAACGGGGATCGACCTATCCGGTTAGGTCGCGGGGGTCGATGGGGCAGTGCCCCTCGTGGGGGCTCGGGGGCAACGTCTCCGAAAGAGAATTCAAATTTCTATGCATGTATTGAAGGGTATATTTGGCATATCGAAACCAATATCGAATGAATGATAAATTACAGAAAATGACAAAATCGGATCAAGTTTTGACCATGCGATCGCATGGGTATGTTATCCTGCGATCGCAACTTACTGAAAGTTGAAGCAGAATGGTTTTTGGCCCTACCATGTGATCGCATGATACAAAGCCATACGATGGCATGGATGGCAGTGTTTAAGTTCTCTCTTACAAAAAGGTACCTTGCGATCGCATGGCAAAAATTTATGCGATCGCATGGCATAACATAAAACAGTTCTGCTACCAAAATGGGCAACTTGCGATTGCGATCGAAGTGTAGTTGGCCCTTGCGATCGCAAGGCTTAATGTCCAACGATCGCATGGCTTAAGTGAAAACCTTTCTGCTACAAAAATGGGCAGGCTGCGATCGCATGGGCAAATTTTGCATGTGATTGTAGGTTGTTCTCGATTAATTACAATTCCAGTCCCTGAGCTCAGATTTTCACCTAAACAATCAAAATAACATAGATAACTAATAAACTGCATCAAAAAACTAAAAATATCCAATTTTAGTGGCTAAAGTCCAATAGCCGCACCTATCACATGCTCAATCACAAATCCAACAATTCCCGATCCCGATTGAAAACGAAATGAAAAATGAGACATAATACAATACAACGGTGATCAAAATTTGTGAAACTCATTAATTGAAAACATACAATATCCGATACAAGAATTGGAAAATAAATTACGCCTAATGAGACTTTTAATCAAATGAATGTTGATTGTTGCACAACCAATTGGTGTACTCAAGCGCATCCATTTGATTTTCATGTGAGTTGAGCGGCATCCTCGAAAGCAACACGGTTTTTCCTCTCTCAAAAAACTGATGGCCCAACATTCGTAATTCTCATCCCCATCAAAAACTCCTAATTGTTCAAATCCGCATGCCTTTGCTCAAACGAATGAGGGTCGGATCTCGACTTCAAGTGCGCAGCCAATGCATCTCTGGCCGATGCCAATTTCTCAACTGATTCTGACAATGCAGCATGGGAGTCAACCTTCTTCTTTCCTTTATTAGCACGAGAGCCTTTTTTCCTCTTCTTTCCACTGTGTCTGCCTGAACATTCCATTCTCGACGTGCTAAATGGACTGGATGATGGCACGTGCTCATCGCGCATCTCAGCGCTAAATGGCATTGTAACGCCCCGAAAATTTCGTATCTTAATTTTATAATTTAGAAAATCTAAATTTGTATTTTCTTAAGAAAAATCCAATGATCCCCAAAAAGTGTTAAGTTTGGTATGCCAATTTCAATAAGTTTATGGAGAAAATATATAAATTTCATTCGATTAAAGTATTGGGGACTTTTTAGAAAAAATATTAAGTTGTGAAAATGTTTGGGCTTAATCGAATTTAATCCCATAGATAGAGACTGAGCTGAAAATTCTGGAAAACTTCAAGATAATTACAGTTTTGCCATTGTTTCGAACCAACTTTGCACCCATCGTGTGTATCGTGCGTTGATCCGTAGCCTATGCATGTTATACCATCGTTTAATTCTTATTGAGATGTTTAAATTGATATCAAGTTTAGGTATTTTTCAAGTCGGATCTTGCCTTGAATGTCAAGCCAAAGTGGTATAGTAAGAATTTATGCAGTGCAGAAATTTTACCAAATTTGGCTAAGGATGGAAAGTCGGTCAGGTAGTTATTTTTGAGCTAATCGTACGAGCTATCGACTGACCCATTTCTTTTGCATATATACTTGTTGTGAAGCTTGTAGCATGAACTTTACAACGGTATAAAGTTTGACCAAAACGGAGCTCGTCTCGACCCCCAAATGTTGTCCCAAACATGGTTACTTGAAATAAGAAATCTGTGAATTTTTGTGATAAAATATTGGTTGATTGGGACACATGTCATTTTTATGATTTTCACCTTAGGGCTTGTTTGGCAATGCTTATTATACTTGAGAATCAATGTCGATTAATATCCGTATAAATAACTGATAAACTAATAAAATAATAAGATAAAATAAGAATAAGTAAGAATTTTCATGGATAAGCTAAACCAAACATGGCCTTCCCAACACTCTATAAATACACCTTCTCTTCTTGCCTTTTTAAACCAAAAATCAAGTAAGAAAACTCTGCTGGGATTTAGAGAAAAAGGAAAAGTAAGAATGAAAAGAAAAATTTGAAAGGAAACCAAGAACTTTTTTCTTTCTTCTTTGTGTTTATGAGAAATAGTGTAATAAAATACTAAACTAACAAGAGTTCATCACATCTATTCCAAGATAAGCCAGAAAGGTAGAAATTTTCGTCCAAAAATTCAAAACCCAGTTCTAAGCGGTGATCCGAGGCTACTTGGTAGCCTCAGAACAATCTGATTTAGATTACGGTAGTCCAGAAACTGCTTTCTTTGTCTGGTAGTTCATTTCCAGTTTAATATAATGAGTTTTTAGACAGAAATTCTCCCTTAGCCAAGTCTAAAACATAAATTTTCATTTTTCCTTATTTTTGATGTATTAACTCTCCATAAACTTGTAAAATTTCATGTCACTAATCCAAGAAAAAGATTTCCTTTGTACAGTAAGTAAAGTTTATGTGTTTTGTTGTTTTTATATTGATTATGCTTATTAGGATTAGAATATGTAGCATGAGTTTTATGTTAAATGAATCTCCTCTTGTGACTTACTGTTACCCATCAATTTTCTTATCTAAGTGATCATAGATATTGAAATTAATTGCTTATATATGAGGAATTATGAGTAATAAGATCTGCAGAAATTCAACTTCATATTTATGACCTTGCATGTCTAATAAACTTATGTTTAAGTCGATTTTTGATAAGTTTAGAATCTGCAGTATATGATGACTTTGAAGTTATGGTTAAAATAATTGTTTATACCTAAATGGAGCCTTATATTATGTATTATTATTGTGGCTTGTTAGGAAATGTTTAATGTTGAATATTCTATATTCAAGTTGTGCTTATTTGAGTCAAGGATGACTTAAAATGTTACTGTAATAGCATGATGAATAGGAAGATGAATGACTTTTAGATCAATCCCTTGCATGTTGATTGAGAATTACAGTAATATGTTCTTTGAGGAAGAAGTTGAATGAATATTTATGTGCAAGATTTTGAATGATGTTTAGCAATTAAATCTTGTGTTTCCATGTGTTGCATCATGGTATCATTCAAGAAAGAATTCATGATCTTTAAACATTAAAGTGAAAAGTTATGTTTATATAATGATCATGAACAATTAAAGAATACCCTATTTAGGTTGTACACCATGGGAGCAAGTCCCAATTTGAAGGTCACGGGCTACGAGATGCCCATGGGATGAGATGCCCAAAAATGAAATGAAAGTACTTGAGCAATGTGCTCTAAGAAAATGAAAGTACTTTGAGCATAGAAGCTCTAATGATGTTGTGACCTTGTGTTTAGTAAAATACTATGAGTGCTCGGTGTACGACCCTAATATGGGAAGGGCCCAAAGAAATAAAAAGAAAGAAGAAATGAAAAGAGAAAGAAATGAGAAGAAAGAAGAACAGAAAAGAAAAGAAAAGAAAGAAAAAAATGAAAAGTAAAAAAAGAAGAATGAAACCATTTATGGTTAGTACATGCATAGCATTTCAATGTGTAGCTTTCATACTATACATATTGTATTGATTGCTTGTGAGTGATCATTAAAGGCATTTCATGAACCATATATGTTGTCAATTGTTTGGAAGTTAATATGTGATTATTATCTCATTCACTTATGTGAGAATTGAGCAACAAGGTTAGAAGGTAAAGTGAAAAATTCCATTCAATTGAAGGTATGAATTATGTGCTTTCATGTTTATGTGCTACTTTGCTCATTAAGCGTCATTGCTTATAGTCGTTTAATGACTAATGTAGGAAATGGAAAGAAACTACTTTGAAGTAACGCATACTTATGAAAGGACATCGGGAAATGGGGTGGACTTCTATATCACAACGAAGAAAGATGTATGAGTTTGTTTTCCGCAATGGCCGGGCTTTTACATAAAGGAAAGATCTTACAAAACGATACATGTCTACAATGCTATTACCTTGGAGCCGAAAGATACTCTCTTTTTCATGTACTAGATAATCAAGAGTCTTTGATGGTTGTTTTTGTAGTTTCAAGGATTTTTAGTATCCCTTAGTTAGTTGTAAACCTTTTAAGTTGTTAGTGTTGAAACGTTTTTGAGCAATAAGGTTTACGATGAGTGTCATTTCGACATTTTTGTTATCGGAATGACAGATCATATTTTGAAAGGGAGGGATACTATACTTGTTTTGAAGAAAGTGGAACTTGTAAGAGAAATCCTTGTGTAAAAGCATATATGATGGAAATTTAAAGTACTTTAAGTAATCGAGTATGTGGTGTATCCTTGTACTTTTATTTACAAATGGTTTGTAATGCTTTTAATACATCCTCTAAGTGTTTTGAGTAATATTCGAGTGATGTATAAAACTTGGGGAAGTTTAAAAAGAATTAAGTTTGAAAAATATTTCTATCAAAGCAGGAGGATACTAGTATCTACCTGCAGCTGAATTTTTAGTTTCAGCTGAAGGCTACTAGTAGCCTTTAGCCGAGGGGAAAAAAAATTTAGGAAATTTCAGAGGTCGTCACCAGGCATCTTGTCTAAACTGACAACATCGTCATCGAAACCCTTTTTAGAGAGCTTCGACAGGCTGAGGGCGTATTTTTCCGAGTCGTAATGTCACCAAAAATACTACAGTACTTGTGGAAAATTTCCACACAATTATTTCCCTTAAATTTGGCGTAATCTTTGTTTTCCTATACAGAAAATAGATACATTCAGAGTTCTTGAACAATATTTAAGTTGTACAATATTAACAATTGCAAGAGCAAATTTGTTGATCATTCATCCATCATTGAGTACAGAAAGGAACAACACCAAACTGTATACGTCGAAGTCACACGACAACCATATATTCACTTTGTGTGTATAAAGAAGAGGAGTCGGTGAATAAGTATGTTAATTAAACAAAGCAATGTATTCTTCAATCTTCATTAATTGGAAACATGACTTATAATTTATTCAACATGAGAATGTATTCTTCATTAATTGGAAACGTGACTTATAATTAATTAATGGCATATATAAATGGTATTTCACAATTGTTGAAACTATTCTCAGTTGACATGGCCATAGCATGGATTATGAATAAATCGTGTTCATGGCTTGATTCGGGTATTAATCATTAAATCGTGAGAAGTACTTTGAATTACCTGGATCTTTCTCACCCACCACTAGTCATCGGCAACAATAACATCTCAGCTATGGTCGTACTCGATTCCAGTACAACGGAGAAGCTCGTTAAATTGTTGATACTCCATTCGCATACTAAACCAGTGGTTCTTCAGCTGGGTCCGAGTCCAATGATTCCCTGCTTCGGAGTTGAACAACTTCGTAAGATTCTTCCATTCCGGTTTGGTAAAATATTTCTCGTATCGAAATCCTTGAGCAATCATCACTTCACAACAATAAAGAAAAATTTGGTGAGTAGAGTCGTCCCATTTGGCATTTTTCCGCAAGAGGGAGCTCGACTGTGAAGGCAAAACGAACGACCCGATGGGTACTGCGCCGAAGACATTATCGGTCGACTGAAAAAGGGGACAAAATTAGGACAAATCGTTTTTTAAATGTATATAGCTAAGATGAGACATTAGTTATAAGAAACTAACAAATGAGGAACATAGACAACATGTATTGTGAATTTGGTTTTTGATTTTGTATATATTTGCGAAGAAACACTTTCGCCAGACGAGTATGAAAAGGAGGCAGATAGCTTACCATTTTGAAATGATCAGCAAAAAGTCGAGATTTGCGTCGATTTTGCACTGAAAAATGTCGAGTCCGACGATGTTGGCAGATGAATCGGTGGGTGGCAGTGATTCGGCGGAGGCGGAGATGGAGCCGGAGGAGAAATATGTTTAGGAGGAGCATGGTAAACATTGTTTGGCTGTATTTCTTATTTTGGATGTGGAAATTTTGCACCGTCAAGAAGAAGGGCAGAATTGTCCAAAATGTTAAAGTGAATACATTTTAGTCAATACAATACCACTGCAGTTTGTACTTAATATGGCCCACTGCAATAAAAAAAATGCATTTTTGATGAAAAATGGCAGCCAAACATGATCTAAGATATAATTATTATTTATACACGTTACGTACAAAAAAATAAACTCAATAGACTCGCTGCACTTAATATAGGTTCAACACGGTTGTAGATAACACGCAAAAAACAACATAGATCATCAGTTAAGGCCCATAACACGTGTCCCGAGACTTACAATAATAAGGGACATGATATCCATTGAGACCAACTACAAAATGTCCATATCATTTATCTGTTGGAAAACGCATGTTATTTCTTTATCGACCGGTAGAGATTGATCTAACAACTAAACAAGCTCTTGTATGGTAAACGTTGACTCCATCCTTATAAAAGACTTTGTAGATGTTTTAAAGATAACGAGATTCACCTAGATAATTTTACTACAAAGTGCATTAGGAATGCCTAATAGTATGTAAACATATACTGCCACATAAATAATAAATAATACTAAAATTTTGGAGTGTTTTTTTTTTAAAGTAAAATTTGGGTAAGAGCATCTGCAACAATGTCAAGACACAATTGTCTAGTATTTTTTTTGACAAATGACCAAAAAGTGCTTATGTGGCACAATTAATGCTAGAAGGTGTCTAGACATTGTTCTCGACAATATTCATCATTAATTTAATAATCTCTATCCAATCAATACATTTCTCTCTCTTTCTTTTTCTAAAAAGCTAATAATAATTTGTCACATTTGCACAATGAACATTGTTGCACTGGAGAAGTTTTTTTTATAATATCAATGTCTTTTGCCATATATACATAGTAGACATTGTTGCATTGAAAATGCTCTAAGAGTTTGTGCAAAAAGATTCAAAGGAGCGGAGCGTGTTTGTTTTGCAAGTATGATTTGAAACATATCTGAAATAAAGAGAATATTCCGTTAGAGATCCTCAACCTATGAGCATTGTAACAAATTGGTCCTATACCTAAGTTATTGACACAGTTAATCCTCAGCCTATCAATTTTATAGCAAAGTAGTTCTTATAAAAGAAATTAAATATACATGAAATATTAATTCTATAAGTTTGTTGAAGTTCAAACTTATATAGAGACTTGTCCCATTCATAATTTTGATGGAGCCTCTTTTTTAGCTAATAACTAATCCAAACCTCGGCCGATTTATTATCTATATTTAGCAATCACTTTCTAACTCAATTGTACTTCTTTTTTGTGAGTTTCGGTAAGTCAATATCTCTTATTTTTGTTCATTTGCTCATCCATCCATCGATAATAAATACACCTAATGACTCCAAACAATCATCAATAATGTTATTGGGTATGTAAAAAGTAAAAATGTCGAGTGGTGATCAAAACCACGCATTGATTCCATCACACTTAAAGTTAGTTACTTGCCAGCATTTGATAGTGAAGTACGGAGTTCAATCATTTCAGTGCAACTTAGTAAATTCACACACATATCACCATCTTGTTGTAAAATATGAAAAACAATATTGATAACCATATTTAAATATATCTTACCTAGTTTACAAGGTGTTTGAAATCCTATAAATATAGGTCTATCATTGTAATGAAATACGCAATTTCTCTTTATTCTCTTTATTCTCTTTAGTTTATAACACGTTACCATCACAAATAAGCTCACCCAAAATATAGAAGAAATCCGAGAGCAATAGTTTAAAAAATTCGCAGAATCTGGACAGCCTGTGTAGTTGTGATCAAATATTGACATCTCAACGCTCCATGTTCTGATCGTTGTGAAATTTGGACGATGAGTTCAAAACTCGTTGTTTTTAAAATCCAACGGTTAAGATCAAGATCCACCAGTTCATTGGAGATAAATATCTACGTGAACAATAACAAATTTTGAATTCGTCTGAAGAATTTGGGCAGCCTGCGCACCTGTGATCAAAATTTGATATCTCAATGGTACAAGGTCCGATCTTCATAAAATTTGGAAAAAAAAAGTTTAAAAATCATTATTATTCAAATCTAATGGTTAAAATCAAAATCCTATGGTGCATTTGTGATAAATTGCTACATGAACAATAGTGAAGTTTGAATTAGTTACAAGATTGTGATTTTTATTCTAAGTAAATTTATTTTTATAAATATTTTGATTATATTTTGTAAGATTGGATTTATATTATTGGTGAAATTTTTAATTTAGGTTGGTTAAATATTTTATTTTAACAAATTAAACGCTTTTTAAAGAAGCAAAACTTTATATGAATAGTATTGAAGAAATTGTGTTGATGTTTTTGAAAAAAACATAATTTAACTACAAAAATATTCGATAATAATATTATTTTTTTATTCTTGAAAAAATCAAAATTTTATACAAATCAATATTCTAGAATATTATGTTAGTATTAAATATTAACTTTATACAAGTCTAAGTCTGATAATTAAATATGTTAATACTCCTGAAGAAGCACAATATTATATTAATATTTTAAAAGAATGTTATTTGTCTCTAAATAGCATGACATTACAAATTTAATATTTTAGAAGAATGTTGAGTTATTGCTCCCGAATAAGTATAATTTTATTGTATCGATATTACTGAACAAAATTGTATCGTTATTTTTGAAAATTGTCTACTACTAAGAATCAATATTCTATAAGAATATTGTATAATATTTTTAAAGAAACACAACTTTACAAATATCAATATTCTATTAGAATTTTACTTGCTCCCGAATAGCATAATTACATCTATTATGTTTTTGCTTCTGACGAATAAATTGTTGTATAATTTAATATTTTAAATAATAATAATATGTTGTTGCTCCTGAAGTAATACATCATTATATTAATATTCCAGTAGAATACTATTTATCCTTGAAGAGCGTAATTTTATAAGATATAATATTTTATAAAAATATTGTATTAATACTCTTGAAGAAATATATCGTTATTAATGTCAATATTCTAAAAGAAAATGATATTGTTGTTCCTGAAGAAATACAAAGTATAGAAATATTGTAGAATAATATTACGCTGTTGCTTCTGAAGAAGCACAACTTAATTAAACGAATGTTATGTGGTTGCTCTTGAAAATGCGTAAATTTGTACGTATCAATGTTATAGAAACATATTGTGTTATTGCTCTTAAAGAAACGCATCTTTATAATTTCTTAATATCAATGTTGTATAATACTAGAGTATTGTTACTCTCAAAGAATTACGACTTCGACGCTTTACAATTTTAGATATGACAATTCTCGTATCATATTAACTAATCTTATAAAATGATATGATTTATATAGTAATTTTATGAAATTTAGTTCAATTCGTCATTATTATCAAACAGTGAACTTTATTTCTAGGATATTATGTAATTTTGTTTATTTGATTAATGATCTAATTTATTTAATCAATTTACTTATCAACAATCAAGCCAATTATTTAGTTGTTTAATTGTTTGTCTAAGAGAAAATACAAACTTGTTATATTGTATTGAACTACAAGTTCAATGACTCCAAATTTGATTGATTGACAATATCAGTTAGACCATACCGGATTAATATGATACGAATAATTAATGATAATATCTATTGAAAAACTAAAAGATTTTTCAATATACGAAGTCTCATGTGTTGCTTGTTTTCATGTTTTATAAATCAGTAGACCCTCACTAGTTAAAATTGAGATTGAATTCAAAAATATTTATGGTGATATATGGGCCCAGTCACACTCCATGTTGACTATTTGGATATTATTTAAATCTAATAGATACATCTACTAGATGATCGCATAGTGTTATTATTTGCAACTTGAATTTGCGAGATTACTTGCTCAAATTTTAAATTATGAGCATAGTTTTCAGATTATATAATCAAGACGGTGTGTCTTGTTAATGCTAGTGAGATCAAATTGTTAATAAATGTTAGTTGGGATGACGATAAATGGTTTAGCACTATTGTTTATTAAACGCCTCCAATCAATTTCTAAACTATTCCTATTTAGAGCAAAGTGCTTTCCATTGTTGTTTAGATAATGTTATTTTATATGTAGCAACACTTATGCGCATAATGCCAACGTCAAATTTATCTCTGTTATAGTTGGCTTATGGTCAAAGCCTATATATTATCAATCTAATAATTTTTTATAGTACAATATATGTACAATCGGTTTACCATAGTACATTGAGGTGGACATTAAAGAATATTGAAAATACATGTTTAGTTTAACCCTTGTAAAATATCTTAAATCATAACGGGTTATATTTTATAACAGGGTTTGCCGAGTGTCATTTTGATAAGACAATTTTTTTAACATTAGGGAGATAAATTAAATAGCTAGAAAAAATACATAAAAATACATTATATTATGTTTTCTAGATCTTCGTACGATGACAATATGAACTAAAAGTTCGACATATAACTCATTTATAAGTTATACAATAGACATATGCATTTATTGACTAAGAAAATTAACCAAATCTCACATACATTTGTAAATGCTCCACTTCTTATTGATGTATTAGAAAGACAATCTATTAACATTATATCTGGTAAATTAATGACACGCCGGCCTAAAGCATGGTGACATTTGATTCCAAAAAAAAAAAAATTCAAATTAAAAGTGGAACCAATTGTAAAAATGGTCACGTTGAACGTATACTCTTGGAGAGTATATGGACATAAGTAATTGTAAAATTCTAAAAGATATTCACGTGCCTGAAATATTGAAAATGAATAAATTTAAATAAGTTATGTCGTTATTGGAAAACAATGGAATTAAAAAAGAAATGTTAATTGACAACAATTTTGTACATAATGTAGCGTTTTTCACACTATGAAAGGTAGCGATGATATTGAATGAAATATGCCAAATAATTAATTGGGCAATTAAAAAGATGCAATCCAAGTAAATTAAACTTATTAGACAAACTTAAAATTTTTAGACATACGGTTCAAACACCCAAAGGTACAACTTATGCAAAAAAAAAAAAAGAAGAGAAAAATGAAGTCATAACATGTAATGCACGACTCTTAACATCAAGAATTTCGCCAAGATTTATGTAAAACAATCACAAGTCGATTTCTTGTTAGCATGTCAGTGCATGACACTTGATATGCGTATAATGAATATGGTTATAACTAACTCATTCGGAATGACTAATAATACTATGTATATAAATTCTTAGAGGATTTAATATACTTGAAGTATATAATTCAATTTTTCGAGAACTTAATCGATTAAGGTACATATTTGAAGTAATATTATAATGAGGGGGAGTAAATACGCGTTGTACTATTTTTCTTAGCTGAGGTTTTGTCCCATTGACTTTCCTGATAATATTTTTAATGAGATAAATTTCGTAGTATATTCAAAAAAATAATGTACTATTTTTCATTTATTAGGATTTTTTCCATAGGTTTTTCTTAGTAAGATTATAATGAAATATATTCTTTGCGTAAATAACATACAATGCGAAGTGTTATAAATATTACAGTTATGGATGTCTATAATCTACAATACATCTACCCCCTCAACATAACTCTATTGTTATACTCTCGTGTGTTATGAATTGTATACGAGACCCCTACGGTAACAACAAAAAAATCTACGTTTTTAATATAATTGTATCAGACCATCATGCCCATTACAGTCAACCAGAGATACTATATGATATTATATTGCTTGAATGTTATAATATGGAGTACATTTCGCCAGAATTGTTTTGTACAAGTTTTAAAAAGATGGTAACATTGAAGACATTGACGCACAAGATATGGATAGCTCGATACAATAATTTTCATTAATTGAAATAAAGAGTAATAGCTGTACTCTTTTTCCTTTATTCAGGTTTAACTCATTGAGTTTTTCCACAAAGGTTTTAATGAGGCATTATTTGATTACTCCAAATTTTTCATTACTATTTTTTTCTTTCGTTTGATATTTTTTTCCAATTAGGTTTTTACCAAACAAAATTTTTAACGAGGCAATTATTGTATTAATGGTCATCAAATGAGGAGTGTCGTAAAATATGAAAAATAATATTGATAACTATAATTAAAAAATCACTAGATTAATTAAGTGAATAAAGCATGAATTGGAATTATTAAAAAATCATTAGATTAATTAAGGACACCATTTTGAATATTTGGACCAAATTTAACAATTGGCCTTATGAAATGAATTGGAATGAGTGAATAATCTTGGCACCATTTCAATTAGTTGTATCAAATTTAAAAAATTAGTCATTTGAAATGAATTGAAAATTATGATAATTAGATTAAAGAATTACTAGACTTGGTGACTAAATTTAACAACCAATAACCTGAAATGATTTGAGAATTATTATATTTAGATTCAAAAATTCCTAGATTGAGTGAATAAAGTTGACACTATTTCTATTATTATTATTATTATTATTATTATTATTATTATTATTACCAAATTTAACAACTAGTCCTTTGAAACAATTAGAAATTATGATAATTAGATTCCAAATTTAATAGATTGAGTGAATAAATTTGACACCATTTCCAATATTTGAACAAAAAACAACTACTATCGAAATTGCAAAAAAAAGTTGAGGTAATGTATTCAATTACCTTAAACATCAGGGACTTGGGAGCAAAAAGTACGTTTATTTCCTGCCTCTCCAGTTGGCATTTGCCGTGATAATCACCACTATTGAATGAAAATCGTTAGTCTGTTATGGCGACTTTAGTTAAAGAGAAGAGCCGCCGGTACTTTACATATAATTCCATCCGAATCAACTATTTTTCCGAAAGTGACCCTAATCAAAAGGCTTAAACATCGAACACTTTACATTCACTGTATTTCGCCACGTCAGCCTCCACCATCGTGTTACTCTCCCATATCTGTAACGCAGCCTTGCTTAAATAAAAACTGTTCGATATTTAAAACATCCCACCAGCACCGCTCTCGAACCTCATTCCAGACCTCGACATATATAAACCCGCGTTTGGTTCTCACTCCAGACCTCAGGCTCAGATCTCTACCTGTCCACTTTGCCAGCTATTTCTCGGCTTTCGCATCTCCTTCTGTTTAATTTCTCCAGTGTTGTAGTTCTTCTTCACTCGGAGAACAATATTTTTTTTTTTTTTTTTTTTTTATCTCTAGTAAAGTTTTTGATTCGTTTTCTGAACAAATTATAATAAAATTGAACAAATTCTTGATAGCAATATATTTATACACACATATATAGTTACATATAGTTATATGCATATTAGTGGTGTTATAATCTTTAAATAAAGAGACGGTAGTTGAAATTGAAGAGCGCGATCATTGTACGGATTTTGATTAGCGCTCTCTTGTTGGAGTTGAAATTTTCGAAGGTTTAAAGGTCAGCCTGGACATTCGGTGGTGAATTGAGGAACAAGTGTACGGAATTGATATCTGTTAATAGAGTTCAATTTATTAGTGAAGATCTTGTTTTATTTCTGTGAATTATGCTAATTTTCGTGTTTTTGCTTTCAATTTAGTTTGAATTAGGGTTTTTGACGTGAAGATATAGTCAATGCATGGCTTGATCTCTCTAACAGGTAATTTGAAGTCTTTATATGTCAATAATCTTTTGAATTAGGGTTTTAGATTTTTTAAACGTTTTGAGTGACGAGATTGTTCTGATCAATTCGTGTTTTGTTGTGATAGGACTTTATTTTCAGTGGAAGCACGGTTGACTGATTGTTCGAACTGTGTGGAGTGAGCGTTTGAAGTAGTATATAATGGCGCAGAGTAATTGGGAAGCAGATAAGATGTACATATTTGCCGAATAGTTTCTATGTTTAGTTTGTCATTGATAATTTTTCACTTTTGGTTACTGAGAAAAAGAAACTAAGGAGTCCAACAGAATCTTTTGTCATATATATGCTATGTTAATTAATTAATTTTTTTCATTTCGATAAATTAGGAAGAAATATCCTAGCACAGGTTGGACAAATGACAATAAAAGGTCTCACTTTAATCAAGGCACCACACAGTTCATGTTGAACTCATAATGAAAAAAAACAATTTGTTTGTTTTTGGTTAGAGGTTTAATTTGCCAAATCATTTTTCATTTTTTTCAACTTGGTGAGAAAAAAATTAAGGAATCCAATGTAATATTTTGTCATATTTGTTCTATTCTTATTATTAGTAAATTAAAAGGACATTTAATTACATCAATGAAGTCCAGACAATAATAATGGTCCAACTTTGGTTAAGCATCATTTATGTTGAACTCATAAGTAGAAAGAAAGAAGTTGGTTGTTTTATGTTAGAAGCTCAATTCCTTTGTTTGCCTGACAGCGGGACAGAGATTTCCAGTTTTAATTGTATATGTATGAAAGTATAATTGTAATGGACAATGCAATTGCATTGTTGATTGAGATTCCTTCATTACCATTTTTGGCCAGGCTTGATGTTTACATTCATGATTATTTGTTGAAAAGAGAATTGCATAATTCTGCAAAAGCATTCATGACGGAAGGGAAGGTTGCTACAGACCCTGTAGGTAAGAGATTCTTTGAGTTTGCATGGTTAATTGCACTTGATATTGAACAAGCAAGAAACTTATGGTGAGATGCTCTAGATGGTGTATTTATCATTTGGCTTCTATCTGTGTAGCTATTGATGCACCTGGAGGATTTCTCTTTGAATGGTGGTCTGTCTTTTGGGACATCTTCATTGCACGGACAAATGAGAAACATTCTGAGGCAGCTGCAGCCTACATTGAGGTTTCTGAAATTATTGTTTTTCTTTCTAGAGTTACACATTCATTGACATATTCTTCAAAATGCTATCTTTGTGCATGGATTGTGTTTGAACTGTAACTTGTTCTGATTCATGCTGACATCCAATAGACACAACAAATGAAAGCAAGGGAGCACCAACAGCAGCTTCAAATGCAGCACTTGCAACTCATGCAGCAGCGCAATGCTCAGTTACAACGAAGGGATCCTAATCATCCTCCCATTGGCGGTCCCATGAATTCAATGAATTCTGAAGGGATGATAGGACAACCATCTGCCAGTTTATTGGCTATGAAAATGTATGAAGAACGTATGAAGCACCCACACTCTATGGATTCAGAAACATCTCCAGCTCTTATTGATGCTAATAGGATGGCTCTTCTCAAGTCAGCAACCAATAACCAAGGGTGAGACCGATAGAATGTTATCTACGTACTCCACATTAAAGTTGTTAAGGCACAGTTTGCATTGTCCAGTTAGATAATAATTTTTTCTTCTGATTGATTCAGCCAATCAGTACATGGAAATTCTGGGAGCGTGTCTGCAGCATTGCAGCAAATGCAAGGACGGCCTCAATTGGTAAATGTAACTTTGAAAACCATTATTTTATAGGCACTGAACCATTTGTACCTGCCCACCCCTCCGCACACATACTTGTACATATAAGAACATATATGTATATCTATTCCCAAGCTCAGGTCTTTACCTTTATGATTTGGAAAATCCAGGACATTAAAGGGGAAGTTAATTTGGGGGCAACTCAAAAATCCTTGCCTATGGATCCCTCATCTATTTACGGGCAAGCAATTCTTCAATCAAAATCTGGACTTGGTGGTGTAGGTAATTTCTCAGAACCACTAAGTTCGACATGATATAGATTTCTGTTGCCACCGTTGCCAATGAAATATTCATGAGTCGAGTGTCAACTAAAATAACCTAAAAATTTGGGGTGCATACATGGAAGAGACGCACAATTTATAATAATTTGCACGTGTATAACATAGGATGTATGTCTAAGCTATAATGCATATAAATATTTTGTACTTCATAATATGTGGATGTAATTTCTATTGTTGGTAACTCTTGGACGCAGTTCATTGAAGTGTACACACTTCTTGGAACAATTGAAAGTCATGTTTTTATTTTCCTTGCCCCGGCAGTTGCTTGTCTTGTCTGTTTTTCGCAGTTTTGTTAGCTTCCATACGAAGATCATTTGACTGTTCTTGCTGGCTCCAGATCCTATTTGGGAAAGTGGGAGGAGTATTTTTGTTCGAGACACAATGGATATTGCTATGTGCCTAATAAAATTTGAGAAGATCAAAACTCGTACTTAGTTACTGTTTGCTTTAAAACTAGACTAGATACTATTCTTTTCTTTATGTTGAATTTTCCTTTTAGTTCTTTTTGCAACCCTCATTTGTTTAAAATCAAGTCTCCAGATTGTTGGATTTATCATTTCAAGTTCAATATTTTGCTGCACCACATTTGCGATTGTTGGGTTCAGAGGTGTAAGTGAAGAATTCAAGGTTGACTCTCTGCAGACATTCTTGCCATCTAAATCTTGGCTGCCTGAGCAAGACTAGAAGGAAGACTGGATAATTTTGGATGATTGATTAGATTTGATTCTATTGGCATGGATAGTTTGCTCATTTAAGACTAATAGGAGGATAGAATGTTCTTGGTCTTCCTAGAATAGGCCAAATATTGTACTCTGCAGAATTTCTTAAAAGCACAACTTCCTCCAAATATGGCATGAATTGAAGCATCGAAAAATTGTGTTTAAGCTTTCCTGTTTGGAAAGAAAGGATACTCTCATATTTAAAATGATGAGAAATTTCATAATGTGGTGAATTAATTATTCTGTTGCAAATGGCATTAACGACGTCTAAAGAATCTGAATCGTGTAGAATGATGTGATGTCCAACAACTTGGAACATTATACACCAATTAAATGAATGACTTCAAGATGTTCGGCTCAACATATACTATGGCATTGCACTATCTTGTTGGTGAACTTAATTGTATTGATGCATAAGTTGAGCAGATTGCCTTATGTGTTTCAATGTCACTGTACTTGGTAATAATGCTTAATGTCATCCTTCAGATTACCATATTCATTTGTGAGCTGGAATTCATTTGTTCTGATGTTTTACTCAGTTTGTGGAAGTTCGTCCAATTTCTCAGGATTGAAATATTGTGTTGAAACGTTATTTCCCTTTTTGACTTATTAGATTACAGTTGCATGTAATGAATTGAGAGTTGTCAAATACATTTTTTTTCCTATTCTCAGGGTTGAATCAAGGAGTCACTGGTCTTCCGCTGAAGGGTTGGCCTCTAACTGTGAGTTTCTTATGCTTTGATCCTGCCATATGTTCTTTTGGCAGCATTATATAGATGAATTCTTGGCAGCTGATGCTTACCTTATCTTACAGGGCATTGACCAATTACGGCCAAGTTTGGGCTTGCAAGTACAGAAGCCAAATTTACAGAGCCAAAATCAGTTTCTTTTGGCGTCACAACAACAGCACGTCCTAGCACAAGCTCAGGCACAAGGCAACCTTGGAAGTTCACCTAACTATGGATTTGGAGGATTACCAAGGGGTAACTTAAATGCAAAAGATGGCCAAGTTGCAAGAAATGATGGATCTATATGCTCACCTGTGTCAAATTCGCCAAAGGTGAAGATTCATAAAATAATTTTTTTTTGGCTTGCATTCATTTATGCCGGCTGATAAATGAACACATGCTATCAAATATTTTTGATTCAAACAATGGGATTAAATTTCAGTTTTTTGCTAATATGTGACATTTGGAGTGTTTTCCTTTCTTGGAGTTAATAGTTTCTCTTTGTATACAAGGAAAGGATGATGGGAATGCAATGTCAGGTTGCCATCCAATTCTAACATTGCATAATGTCATAATGTCTTACTAGAGCGGCATGTCCGTAGCCGACAAGTATCATGTCGCGTCAGACACTCCAATGACATGGGTCCGACAAGTCGCATACCGTGTTCTATTTTTCTAACGCTCGAGAGATATTTTAGGGACATTCCTTGGCAAGTGTTTGACACGTCACCTGCTGTGTTCTGTATTAAAGTATGAAAATAAAGATATAATATATAAATTTTAAATTTTAAAGAATTTAAATCGACTTGTCCCTGGCGTTTCCTTGTCCTACTTTTTAGAAAAATCACACGTCGCTGTTATGGTAATAGGGTCGTGTCGTGTCGTGTCGTGTCGTTTCATGTTCTGTCACGTGTCTACGTTCGTGCAACTTAGATGTGCACTACATGCATATATCTTTTATGCTTACTACGTGGAGAATTTTTCCTCGACCAGAGAGTGTCAAGGAAGGACTCTTTGGTCGAGGACTCTCTGGTCGAGAGATAGTTGGCATTCTTATAGTATTTTATTTTCACCAAAAAAGAAAAACTTAGTTCATGGAAATAATATCCTCATTTCTCTCGCTTCATTTTGCCCTAAAAGTTGAGTGTCCACTATCTTGTTTGACATAAGTTTGTCCTATATAAGTTGTTGTTGAAGACAATATTCAAATGATATACATCTTACCTTATCTTAATAATTTAAGCTTTTAGAATTAGTTGTTTAACATGGAATGAGAGCGGACAAAAGTCTTAGTTCAAGTGTTGTCGTCACCCATTTAATGAAATTAAATGTGTAAGCTTTAAAGGGGAAAAAATAATTCTCCATACGCGTGAGGGGTAAGTTGAAGATAAGATTTAAATAATATACATGTGGCTCTCTCTAACAGCATATGTGTTAAGTGGTCAACATGATATCAGAGTAGACAAATGTCATATGTTCAAATCTTGTCGTCATCCATTAAAAAAAATTGTACACGTTAATCTTTGATGGAAAAAAGATGAACACCCACCTACACGTGATTGAGGGGGTGTTTTTAAAACAATATTTAAATTATATACATCTTGTCCTATCTAATAGTTTAAGCTTTTAGATCAAATGGTTTAACAAGTTAGACTTCCTAGTTTAAGTTGTGGAAAGGAAACCATAGTTGACTAGCTAAGACAATTTTTTTGTCCTTCTATTTGGTTACATGACTCTTACATAACAATTGTGATGGCAGGAAAAATTCGTTAGTATTAGGGGAATCAATTGTGAATCGCTCCTCGTATTTTGGAAACAAAAAGTTCTATTATTTTGTTAGATTTGTTCAAGTATGTGAAGTTCATTTATCGCTATATTTTTGTATCGGGATTAGGTTATTTCTAGACATCGAGGAAGATAAACATATAACCTCAGCTATATACGAGTTTCTGCACTTATGTTTATAAGTTATAACATGATAAATTGGTCAAGATCTTGAGTAATTATTCAAAATAGAAAATGAACTCGCATATTGTGTCCTCTAGTCTACTAGGGCCTAAAATTAATGAAAACTGTGTCTAATCAACTATTCTCCATTTCACTCATCATGGTTTAATTGAACACATTTTTATGTGACATTGTGTCATAAGCTAGGAAACACTTCTTGGACCAGTATGTTTGTGTCTAACATATGTACGATTATATGCTTGGACAACTCGAACACAAAGGACACCCTTGGAATATTTTTATTGTACTTGTACTTTCAGATACGTTAAGGGTACAATTATGGCTCATCCAATGTCCCAGCTATTCAAGGAATCTGCTTCTAGAAAAAATTGAAGAATTCTTTGTGGATCCTACCAAAGCTCATTTCTTCAGCTCGTGTGTAGGAGTGCACTTTCGTTTTTCCCTAAATTAGTAGCAATAAAAAATTTGTATCTATTTTTTATGATATTATGCATGGATCAGCTATATAATAGCGAGTTTTTTGGGATTTAAAGTCTCTTTTCAATTGAAAAACCATTTTTCAAGAGATAACTTTTGAGTCTTTCTTCTTATTCTGTGTCATCATCCTTCATTTGTATTGGTGTCTTCTCTTTCCTTCTAAAGGAAAAAATTAAAATCTAAACAATTCATTAAACATTAAGGTAATAAAAATATAGTCTCAAATGATGAGGTCAGAATTAAACGTCTAGAGAAGGCAAGACAGATGGGTGAGCTCTTTTGTCTCTATGAGCTGTAAGCCTCAATATATTGAGGGATACGCCTCACAACTGGTACTTAACACGTAAGCTCTGGCTGTTTAATGAAAGCCTCAGGTGAGGCATGACTTGAGACATAAGCCTCAAAAGGTTTTTAAACGATGTCATCGGCGTCGTAATGTTCTTTATTGAGTTGCGTCAAATGTTGTTTTTTCTCTTTTGTTAATTCATTTACAAAACCATTGACCTAGTTGATTTTTCCCACCATGGTTGTTTTTCAAGTTGCTAAAAGGTTTTGGATTATCTATTTTAAAGTACATGTTTATATGCATATTTCCTTAGCTGCTCCAATCTTTGTTTTTGGAAGTTGTGTCATCATGCTGGTAGTTCTTGGGTAATCTACGCATCAAACTAGAGAAAGATGCCACTAGACATGTTGAAATACTAATATTTTGCCGTCTATCTTTAAGACATTAATTCTAGATACCCATTAAAGTTATGGGTGTGGAACATTATTGATTTTTAATTTTTTCATTGATAAGTAGTTCAATCTCGAACATTTATTGTTGCGAGAGAATTAGATTTATGAGATATTGACTTAAGAGCATTGGTTGCCAAAGTTTTAATTGGAAGCTTTTGTTACATTTTCTCATCAATCGTCAATATGAAGAAGCATGCTTGCATATTTTTTGCATTGGTTTTGTGGTAAATCCATTATCTTCTTTCATACTCAATGTTATTGTTTTTTCATATTCTTTTCATGCCTATTAAAGGTTTTCGGTCCTCTTTTAAGATTATTTACCCTGGATGGTTAGGATCTCGTGTCTACAGTGTTTTCTTTTTGTTTAGGAAAAATAGCATATTTGGTCTCCACCTTTCAAAAACATGAGGAATATACCTCTAACTTTTAAAAATAATATAGGACAATCCCCAACGTTTGAAAAAATATGTATTATAGGTCCACGATGATGAGAATCATTCCATTTTAGTTGTTAAGGTCAAATAAAAAGACAAATTTTGCTTCTTTCTAAATAAAAAAAAAAAAAAAAAAAAACCCAAATATACCCCAAAGAAGGAAGAATGACTAAAACTAAAAGATCCCCCAATTCCTTTTTCCTAACCACCAAAAGCAACCACCACCTTTCCCATTAATTTTCTTCTTCTATCCCTAACTCATACCTTTTTTAAATTTTTCGTCGCCGCCACTACAATTACAACCATTGACGCCGCCTCTACCCTCAACTCCACATTTCTTCAAAATATTATTGTAGAGAGAGAGAAATTGAAAGTCAGATCTATGGCTCCCTCTTCACAATCACAATCTTCAGTTTTCTGTCCTCACAAGTTGTGCATTACAAGAAAATCGACCGGCTTCCAACTCGGTTCTTGTAGTTCTTTTGAATTCTCATTACACTAAGTTCTCTGTACTGGTTGAAAAGGCACTTTTGTTACAGACTCTCGAAGGAGTTGTGTCCAAGTACAATAATACCATCTTTACGTCGAGAGTTTGGACCTAAATATGTGTGACAAGCTTTCAATACCAGGCGAAGTTTGAAGTCAATTTCTGCAGTGCTACATGAGAGAGCACCAAAATTTAAGAAAGGTAAGAGGTGGGGTGAAAGAAAAAGATTGGTGGGGGTAGGTGGTAGTTGCTTTTGGTGGTTGGGGAAGAAACAAGAAGGTGGTCTTTTTGTTATTCTTCATTCATTAGGGTATATTTGGTTATATTTTTATTCTTTTTTTTTTTTTTCGCCTTTTGGTTTTTGCTTATTTAAATGGATGGGCAATTTTGTCCTTTTGTTTGACCTTAACAACTAAAATGGAAGGATTATGTCATCACGGACACACCATACCTATGTCTTCAAACGTTGGGGATGTTTGGTGCTATTTTTAAAGGTTAGGGGTATATTCCTCACCTTTTTGAAAGGTTGGGGGACCAAATATGTTGTTTTCCCTTTTGTTTATGATATTGAACATTAGGATGATTAATTAGAAATTGTGGGAATGCAATATTCTTACTTGGGAAGGTCCTCGCTGTATTAAAGAGTTTAGCATGGATGGCTTCATTGTTAGGCTTTGATTGGAGGCGTTCTGTGGATACTTAAATTCTATCTTAAGATAATTATTATATTGAATTATTTTAAATGCTTGAATATTTATTGTTGTTTAACAGATGAAGATGGGACAGATGCAGCAGTCTTCCTCTCAACAACAGGATCAGTTGCAGCAGCAGCAAGTGCAACAGGTTGTTCGTGCTTACACATACATTAATCTTATTTTTAACATCTGAATAGTCTGCTTATGGAGAAGTGGGCATATTTTTGTTGAATTTGTTTCTGCTCCCATCAGAAGCATTAAAACTTTGATTGTGTTGTCTGCACCATGATTTTCGTTTCCTTTGCATTTCTCTGTCAAGCTCTATGGATAATGTGACATGTTGTGTTAAAATGAAACAGAATAACAGGAAAAGAAAACAACACTCTTCATCCGGACCTGCCAATAGTACAGGCACTGGGAATACAGTGGGACACTCCCCCAACTCACCACAATCAACACATACACCTGGTGATGGAATGACAGCTGCTAGTAGCCTGCAGCATGTCAATAGTGTGCCCAAGAGTATGATGATTTATGGTGCAGAGGGAACAGGTGGTATTGCAGCAACTACAAATCAGCTGGTGAGCCTTGGTTTTCATTTATGTTTTTCCTATTGGTATCTGACTACCATAACCTTTTTGGATGTACTACTGAATTCGACAGTGCTCAAAATCTTTATGCCATCACTTGTACACTTCCACTCGGTTAGATGGCTCTCTGTTTTTCAGAATTAAGTTGTAAGGAGCATCTCTGAGTATTAAACTGGTGTTCATGTTCAATTATTAGTTGTGGATATTTGATCTCTATGAACTGATTTTGAAGTTGATTGGAGTATTACATTACACAATTGCCAGTCATTATTTCACGCATATATCTTGGGGGTTTTGCCCATCAAACTTGTATCTGTGAAATTATGTCTCAAGGAAATCGGAGTTGTTCTTGATATAACATAACATGTTATTTTGGCGTTTAATTTGTTTCCTTCGTCACAGGATGACTTGGACAATTTTAGAGATGTTGGTGCCTTTGACGAGAATGTGGAATCATTTTTGTCGCATGATGGAGGAGATGGAAATATATACGGCACTTTCAAACAAACTCTTACCGAGCACAAAACGGAGTCGTCTAAAGGTGGTCTCTAATCACATGTTTTATGTGCCTCTGAGGATTATTGTTTCCTTGTGCAACTCTGGTCATGTCATAAATATCAATTCATGCGTGAAAATTAAATTCAGGTTTTTCCTTTGCGGAGTTTGGTTGTATACGAACGAGAAACAAAGTGACTTGTTGTCATTTTTCTTCGGATGGGAAATTGTTGGCTAGTGCTGGACATGATAAAAAGGTATAAGCTTTGTTGGGATTGCTGAATATTATTAAATTGTGACTATCAAATTTGTTTATTGAATATGTTACTGAGGCAGTTTGACTCATCAGTTCAAATTCTTTAACTGTGTTAAGCTTGCTATTATGTTACGGATTATAGTATATTTTCTCAGTAACCCACAATCTCAGTGTGTACATGTAAGTAAACCTTCTTTTTCCTCTTGCCAGAAGTGATCTGAAATCTAATTATAAATGATTGGGAATTTGTGAGAATTAGTTTACATATAATGCCTAATCTATTGGTAGCCAGAATAATCTGCGGCCTATAGATGCCATAATGAAGTGTGACCAGAATTATGCCTTTAGAATATAGGTAGCGAAGCTATTATGTTTCATTCCATTTTTTCAATATATTACTAGGAATCCTGCTGTATTTTTGGTTCTTGATTCTAAGTTGCAAATTTAGAAGTTCTGCTATGTCGCGCTAAATATTTGTTCTATTTGCATCAGGCTGTCTTTTGGAACATGGATACCCTGCAAACAGAGACCACCCCGGAAGAACATCAATTCTTAATTACAGACGTTCGCTTCCGGCCAAATTCAACGCAACTTGCGACAGCTTCATATGATAAGTCTGTCAGATTGTGGGATGCAGCAAGCGTAATATTTTGAGCTCCTCCCTTTGATTTCATTTTTCACAGTTAGTTATTCAATATGTACCAATGTTGTTCCATTGCAGGGCCCTGCTTCTGCTCTTTCAGTCAGTTTAGAATATATGCCTTGTTAAACTCCTTAATATTTATCTGACACCTGTATTGTATCTGTGTTTGCAAAATATTATTCCACTTCCATGGGTACTTATTCAATTCAAATTTACTGATACAGCCAGGCTATTGTTTGAACGCATATACTGGGCATGCTCACCATGTTATATCCCTCGATTTTCATCCCAAGAAGAATGATCTCTTTTGCTTCTGTGATAGCAACAATGAAATTCGCTATTGGAATGTCAACCCATTCTCATGCGCTCGGATTTCTAAGGTTAGGCTTCATAAGCCGATCTTGGATTCTTTTTTCTGTCTTTAGTAGGTTCAAATTCCTTCTTAGTTGTCTTGGATTTTTGGTTGTTTTATCCATTGCTTGTGTTGTAGCAAGGAGGCAGTGCACAAGTGAGATTTCAACCAATGGCGGGCCAGTTACTGGCAGCAGCAACACAGGAAGTGGTCTCCATCTTTGATGTTGAAACTGACAGGCATGTGCAATCGTTCAAGGTTTGTGTGCATGCATAGGAGCTTGTATGTAATCAAAAGGATGGAGTAATTATGCAACGATAGTAAATGTTGATTTTTTTCTCTCTATTTGGTGATTTAAGTTTAATTTTATACTTGCCTTTCAAAATTTATTATTAGGGACATTCTGGAGTGGTGATCTACCTTTGCTGGGATCTCAGTGGTGAATTGTTGGCCTCTGTCAGTGAGGACTGTGTTAAAGTTTGGTCTGTATCGTCTGGAGAATGCATTCATGAGCTCAACTCCAATGGGAACCAATTCTATTCTTGTGTTTTTCATCCAAATTATTCAGCTCTTTTGGTGATAGGTAGTTTGCGGGTAATTCCTTCTCTCTCTTTCATCATTTCTAATGTAACTATATAATCTAATCAGCCTTCTTGACCTGTATTTCACCTGATAATGGGCCCACATCATCACTCACGCGGTTTCCCTTTTTGTGTGATTACGATAAATGACCTACTTCTGATTGCCTCTCTGTTGTGTTACTTGTGTATAAAGCCACATTGGAAAAACATATCTTGGTCATAAGATTTAGAACCAAATGATGTTATAACATTTTTAATATATCTCGAGTTTGGACAAGTGCATCTGAATAAAAGGGGATGTATGATGCTTAAGGATTGACTTTGGATCTAGAGTAAGAGGCCTACGGAAAACATTGGGACTGTGGGTAATGAAAAACAGATAACAGAGGTTAAAGATTTCTGCGAAATATCATTTGAATCCCCTATTATTCTATCCGTTTTTACTTTACTCCCGTGCTAGTTATTACAACATGGACCTTTTGTAATCTTTTCTACACGTGTTGTGTTAAAGTTGTAATTGTAAGTAATGTCCCTACTACTTTGTTGTTGTTGTAGTCTCTGGAGCTATGGAACATGGTTGAGAACAAAAGCATGACAGTTCCGGCACATGAGAACATCATTGCTGCATTGGCGCAGTCACCTCTGACGGGAATGGTTGCCTCAGCAAGTCATGACAGTTCTGTTAAGTTATGGAAATAAGTCAACAAGATTAATGTTAGCATGACCGTTTCATGTTTCTGGTAATTGCGACAGCATAGATTGTTTTCTTGTTTATTTCATAAGAAATGTTGCTATATAATTGTTCGTATAAGCTTTTAGAGATTTTTGGGTTGAAAATGCTGAGTTTAAGAAGCAGCTGTCCAGATTGATTGGTCCTAAGTTGCAGAGTGAATTTTCCATGATTTGCTACTACAAAAGATAGGATTTGGATTTGCATGTGAAAACCATGACAGCAAGTGTCTTCCTATAACTGTGCTGTTTAATTCCTCGTTGATTTACCCTAGGGCAACAAGTTTGGTGGATTTTACTTTTGATTGTATGTGAATCCACAAGTAGGTTTCCTTCCATAACATGACATATTTATATTCTTCCCTCATAAAGTGGAAGTTTAAGAGCGTATTCCGCATGTAGTTCTTGACAGCCATCCTCTCAACGGTATTGCTGGTTATCTATTACAAAAAGATAAAGATCTTTTAACTTCGTTTTCCTTATTCATCTCAACCGCATGTAGTTCTTGAGAGCATTTCTCATGGTTCATAATGTAGAAGAAAGAGATTATACATGACTGACATTCTATTTACAATTGCGGGTCACAATTAGCATAAACCTTGATAATATATTGTGCCTACATCTCCAACCGAAAGACGAATAAATCAAGTTCACAAGTTATGCTAGGACGATACACAGGTTCACTTAAGTAAGAGGTCACAATTTAGGATTGATTAGGATATCAATTATCAAGTCACAATGCAATTTTCAAATTTTGTTGACAAAAATTTCTAATTAATGGTCAAAATGGAGAACGAGTTCGTTGTAAGATTTGTCGTTAGTGGAGGAGGAGTAGAATTATTAGGATTTTGTTAAAAAAGGGTAACAAATTGAGGAGAGATTGTAGGGTTGGATATTGGAGGGAGAAAATTTAAATCTAAGCAAATATCCCGTTAATTGCCTTATTAGCTACTTATTCCGTTACAATCCATATTGGTTAGACAAAATATTTTGTAAAAACCCTGGTTTATTTTTAAGACCTGATTTTTCCAAATATTATAAACTTGCAGTATTTTTCAAAAAGTTACATTAAAGTATGACAGGTCCCATTTCAAATCCATTTTATTATTTAGGTGGTTAATAATTTGGTATCCATTATTATTGGGGAATTTTGCAAAAGTACCCAAAAGTAATACGTGGATTGAAAATGTGGAATTTTTTTTGATGATATTGGGAAACATAGTCATTTTTAAATGTAAAATTATAGATAATGATGAATGACTATTTAGTTGATCTCAGATATACATATAGTTATCTACTTACTCTAAAAAAATGTATTCTAATAAGGCCAGAACTCTTTTTTGGGCTCTATAAATAATGGTTACTGTTATAATAAATTTATACACTTGAGTTTTGATTCTCTTTATTCTCTTTTTTTTCTCTACTTTTCTAGTTTCATAACAAATATACCATTTTGTAAAAATGACTAATTTTTTGTGAGAATAGGATTTCATGGTATGTGAAATTCATTCAATAGTTTCAAAAAGAAGATATCAAATTGGATCTTAAAATTACACACAAAATAATGTGAATTAACTCATAGTTAAAAGATATATCACATTTTTATAATAGTTTTTCATGATTAAACTACAACAAAAATTCATTTATTGCGAGACAAAATAAATCGGAAGTTCACCATGAACTGTCGATTCTAATTCTTTTTTTTATAATTTTCGATTTTTCAACTAAACTGCCAAAAATCAACAATTAAAAAAATTGTCGATTTTTTTGACATTTAAGTTGAAAAATCAACTTTTTTTAACTGTTGATTTTTCAATTAAATTACCAAAAATTCGACAATTCTTGCTCTATGTCCTACAAATATTTTACTCACTTGTCATTTCATTTATTTTTGCGATTCAAAACAATAATAAAATTTTAATACTAAATGGGTCAAAACAAATCAATGAAATCTAGCATTAAATTGAGTGAACATATGAAATGGACAGAATAAATGAAACCAAAAAATATTTAGAGTAAAATCAAAAATTTAGTTGGTCCAAAATTTGATGGAGTGGCAGTGAGAAAATAGTTAGTTGAGTGCTTGAGTGGTAGAATATGATAAAGAGAGAGAAGAGGTGCTGATGATGTGAAATGGTAAACTTGCATAGAAAAGACATAAAAGTTGAAGGGAGAAGATGGTAAAAATTGAAATTTTGATTGTTTGTTAATAACATTTTCCTGAGTTTATTTCAAAAAATTCGGCAATTTGGTCAAATTTATCAAAATTAGGCATATTTCAAAACTCATATTCAAAAATAGACATTTTGTCCAATTCTCTCTTATTATTTTATTGTTTTGAAAATTGAAAAGCAATATACATAAAAATACCGGATTAAATTTGTTAAAAACGGACTAAAATAGCAAATGATATAAGAAGAATTTGCCAACAGTACGACCATATATAAAACTTGTCATATGTCAAAAAATTTACTGACATAACTTTTACTCATAACCTTACTAAAAATTTAAATTTATCAATAAATTTTTTTACTTGCACATTTATTGAGTTGCTAAATTTAATATTTTCTTTTTAAATGTATCAACCAAAAAGGAAAAAATGATAGTTTATCACTCATGTAATAAAATCGTACGAATTTGTCATCATGGTCAAATAAGAGTATTTTTACCATTAATCTTCGAATGAAAATGTATACAAAATTCGTCACTGCATTTGTATTGTTGGCCTAATATCACTAGAATATATTATATACAAGTCATTCACAGAAGTGTGCCGATTTTGATATCAATTGTTACAATTAGATTGAGGAAAACTTAATTTTAAAGAATCGTATGGCTCGAGAGCTTTTAATTGTTATAAGTCCAACCTTCATGCAATTAGACTTGTATTAAATATTTAAATGAAAATAATGAATCATAATGAATTGTTTTAATTAGGACAAGTATGCATATAGGACCCTATTATAATTAATTTTCTACCAATCTATTAAAGTGTTATAGTCTCTTTAATATATAATGATATCTTCTTATCCATTAATAATCGTAATTAAGATTACTAATGACATTTAGACAAGTGGTGACTAAAGGTAAAACCAAAAAATATAAAATTGCACTCAATGTCCCCATCCCATTGCTATAGTAGTAAATTGATCTCCAACTATAAATTGTAGCAAGTTGGTTTTCAAATACACAATCATCCTTAATAATGAAAATTGTCTTTAAATAAATTCGTATATTTAATTTTATGAGGTTAAGTTTCGCTTCACAATTTGGACAAATGCTTAAAAATTTGAAGTAATACATGTTTTCACGAGGTTCACACGTCACAATTTAATAAAGAATAACTATATTCAAACTATAATTTTTGTCTAGAGCACTACATTTTAATTGCAGACGAATATTTTGAAACTCATTTTTACAGTTATGTCTCTAACATTTTTTTTCCGCACTATTATCTTAAACTTTCTATTAATTAACAAATCTTGTTCCTAATAATGGTTTATATCCAAAAAATCAGTTATGACATAAAAAGACTCATTTGCCCCTCAATTTTTTTTATTTTTTGGAATAAGCCAAAACAAAAAACAAATGCAAAAATTTGATAAAATATATTCTTCTCATTTCAAAGCACAATAACAGAATATTTAGACAACTGTCATCAGGAACAATATGTACTAATTAATTGAATGTTGAGAATAAGAACGTAACTAGAAAAAGTTGAAAAATCGATGCAACTCTTTAATAAAAATTAGACAATTATGTCATTGTAATTAATTGTATAACTATAATTGTCGTTGTAGTTAGCTGTCTTACTATAATAACATGCAATTGTACAATTTTCTTGAAAATAAAATATAGAGAAATTGGCGCAAATAGTCTCTAACCTTTGTTTTCAGTGAGAAAATAGTCCACAATCTTTATTTTTTGGCACATAAATCCTTAACATATGTGTTTTTGTGTGTAATTTGTCCTTATTTGATGAAAAAGATAAATATGCACTTATTTTTAATTAAATTTTTATTTAATTGGATTCTTAACTTTTACAAAAAGTACAAATGTGTCCTATACTTTTTTTTTTTTATAAAAAATCAAAAGAGACTAACAAATTGATAATATACTAATTTATTTTTGTATATTTTACGAACTATTATAAAATAACTAAAATTTAAACTCATAATTATTAACAAACTTGTTAATTTAAATTATTTTATTATTATTAAGTAATTATATTATTTAAACTTTAAACTTTAATTGTATCGTTACAACATAAAAAGAAAAATAACTTTGTCCAAACTTGATGCTCAAATATTTTTATTTAATTGAATTATTCGTTTATTAACTACAAATATTAAAGCTGGAATTGTATTCTTCATATTTTAATTATCGTTCAAAAATAAAGAACACATAATGTGTAAATTAATTTTTGTTAATATTTTTATGGTGAAAATCATAATAAGATTGATTCAATATCATAAAATTATATACGCTATTTTTTTTTATTTAACTTAATTTTTATTCAAAATTTTCATATCTCATAGCAAGTACATATATATAAAAGTGCAATAATTTTATATTTTTCTTTTATGAAAAATTTAATTGACACGACTATAGTAATATATTTAATATGCTAAATTAAATATTATTTAATAAATGTATCAGACCTATTTGTATATTTTGCAAATATTAAAAATTTAATTATAACTAAGGGTATTTTTATCTTTTTTATCAAATAAGGGTCAATTGTGCACCAAAATACATAGATTAGTGATTGTTGTGCTCAAATAAAGATTAGGGACCATTACCGTACTAAGGGAAAAGGTTAGGGACCATTGTGCCAATTTCCCTAAAATATACTAATAAAACTAAAAAGAGAAGAAAAGAAGGGAAAAAGAGAGATTTTGCGGGCAGTATAAATTGAAGTCTAACCCTGACTTTAATAAATTTCCCCCCAAAACACGAATTGAAGTCTCTTCCTCTCCCTCTCCTCTCCTCTCCCTCTCCCTCTCGTCTCGTCTCGTCTCGTCTCTTTCTTTCTCTTGTTTTGCAGTAGTAGTTTAAAGAACATCATAGCAGAAAGTATAGAAAAATGGGCAAGTACATGAAGAAATCTAAGGCAACAGGCAATGTGTCCATGAAGGAAGTCTCGCCGTTCTCCCTAGGTGATCGAACCCGTGCTAAAACCACCACTACTACGCCGGCGTCGAATTCTCAAGATTCTTGTGAAAATGAATTTTCTGTAGCGGATTTGCAGCCGGGAACAGTTGGGTTGGTTAAGAAAGACGAGGAATGCGTTGAATTGGATTGTAAAGAGTTGGTAACGGAGAGTTTGGAAATTGAGGGTTCTTGTGGTAAAATTAATTTGGTTTTGAAAGCTAGAGAAAGGTAATATATTCGTATTTGATTCTTGCTAATGGATTTTATTTTAAGAATTATATGTGCGCATATGAATCTATAATTTGTTTTTTTCTTGAGGAAAACAGAAAAGAACAATAGTAAACTAATTTTGCCTAACCTTAGTGCCTTATTTTACATGTAATATTGATTATGTTTGATGAAGGAAATTTACGTCCCTATGAATCTTTTGCATAAAGGAGTCTTAGGCTTTTAAGATTGAAATTTTTGTTATTTTTCGTTAGTTAAAGGATATCAAGAAGCGAAGCTCATGCTATTTCGGGTATGCAATGCTATTTGGGTTTTTTGGTAATCCTTTTCCTGGACTGTAATTATTTGGGATCTTAGATTGCATGCATAAAACCTCAAGGCTGCTCTTTATCCCTATTACTATTGTTATTTTCTTATAAGTTTGCACTATCTCCTAGTAGCTCTAGGAATGAACTGAACCGAGCCGAAAAGCGAAAAAAAGATTCATTTAGCCCAGCCCAAATATATTGGGAACAAGGCTTAGTTTGTCACCTTCTTCTTCTTATATGTTTTCACTGTAAATAGAATGGAAAACATAAATGTATCTGTACATTTTGAAAAAAGAAGTGGACACGATTTGTATTCTTGATGAGTTTGGATGATTGGATTTTGCATGCTAGGGAACTTTTTTTCAGATTAGGATATTATATATCATGTTATGAGTTCATTGCATTCTTATTCATAAAACTGGGAAATACCCAGAAAAGTTGTTTTACTGGGAGTAGTTGACTGAAAGATAATGGGAAAATTAGGAGCTCTGACTGTTCAGAATTTATTCAAATATCTTCTTCGTTGAAAAAAACTTATGTTTTTGAGGTCTGGCTGCAAGGGCATATATTTTTGTGTAACATTTGTTATTTCATGAATGTGTGTCACGGAGCCACAGTAAACGCTGAAAAAGTACACATGGGATCTCTGTTTTTGGACCATTCATGAGTATTAACAAGGGCTAACATTTTGCTCCTCTGTTCTTAATCAAATAGTTGTCCGATGTGGTCATTGTATGTGAAGTAGCTAATTTTTTTTGTCCTTGCTAAAAATGAAGACTATGCATTTGATCCACTCAGTGTTTCCAATAGGAACACTCTGGAAACCACCCTGCCGAGTTTGATCGTGGCTCCAGACACTGTTGCAACCCCCGGTTATACTAAAAGGCAGACTGGTCCTACCGCAGCTGGAAAAAGAGAATCGGATGCCCTCGACAGTGATATCCCTTCTGCATCTGAGATTGATGAATTTTTTGTCCGCGTGGAGCAGTTGCAGCAGCAACGTTTTACTGAGAAGTACAGTACTTTTCTTTTAAATGCTTATTTCTTCTTTCCATTTGAACAAATGATTTCTGTCTCTGCTAAATTGTCAAGCCTTGGTTTAGCCTAATTGCCATGTTTATGTTGTGTTATGTCTGCAGGTATAACTTCGACTTCGTGAATGATTTACCCCTACTGGGACGTTACGAGTGGGTGACATTGGGTCGAGAAGAATAATATTGTTGATAGTTAATTTTCATAGTTGAAATTTGCAAGTAGATATACAGTTAGGTACAAATCTCTTTTCTTGTTTATATTTGTTTTCAGTCTCATTTTTTCTTAATTGGAAACTTCAATAAAAGCATTAATGCTTCAATGCCGCTGCTACGTTTTTAGGTTGCATGAGTCGGATTAAAAGATAAATGGAAAGTCAATTTCTGAATGAACAAGTGTGTGTTAGGCACACTCGACATAACCTTGCCGAATCAGATTAATAAAGAGTGTCAAATGACACAATTTATTAATATGTCACAAGTTTCATCAAAAAAGAAGCAGAGATTATTTTGATAATCGGATCCATCCAAATTTTGTTGAAATTTCCCCATTACAATTCAAGTGTTTTTAGATCTTTCACAAAAGATCCATCCATACTTGTTTGTTTGACTCAGCTTAAATTACAAATTAAACTGATCAAATTAGTCAAATGTATTTTTTATCTACACATTTCGTAGAACTTGCAACTTACCACCTACTTATTATCCAACTTACAACTTCTAAGCGGTTAAAAAATAATTTCAACGCTATTAAACATGCACTTAGACGTTAAAATTTTGTCCATTACCTGTATATTGTTGTCTAGTACTGCATTGACTATTGTGTACCAAACATTTCTTATTTGAATTACACAGAAAGTTCAGCCTGTTTTTCCGTTCTATCATCTGTTTTCTTAGCTAAGCAAATGTATAATGCTTTCAACCCGCTAAAAATAAAATCGAGACAAGATTTTTCTTTCGTGGCCTAAATCCTCTTACTAGTCCTAAAAGAGGTACAGAACAATGCAAGGTGTTGCCTGCGTACCAACCCAACTTACCAGTGGATGCATATGAAGTGACATTTGTTGAGCTTCTATCAACTGCAAGCCGGCAAAAATTTACAAAAATTGCACAGGCAGGAATACGACTATTTGGACAAATATTATACACAACAAGACTAATATTCACAAAATTCCCACAGCCTTCGGCTATAACATTGATAACTACCCCTAACATTAGGGCAATGATACATGGATGATGATCTATCTAAGGAAAAACTCCTTACCTGAGCCGGAAAACCAGAAAAAGAGGACAAGACCCTGTACACCTACCTCTATATCTGTCTATCTTCCCGAAGTCGTAGGGCAATAATAATGCACAAAATACCCAATAATATAGCCATCCCGACATCTCTTCAGTGAAATTTTTGTGAACTAAATTTGACCAAATCTTGTCATCTTCCCAGGCGCCGATAGAACAATAAGCTTCAAATGGAGAAAAAAGCAAGCAACAATTAGTATCTTCCACCACATAATGACAATTGGAGTTAGAAAAGCATGTATGCAGAGATACAAATGCAAACAATCAGCCAAAGGAAATCACAATTAAATATTTATGAGAAATTTAAAAAGATAGGGATGTGTACAAATTTAAAAAATATTCCGTGCATATAGGGCAAGGGTGTATATACACTTTTCTGACCATATTTTGAAAAAACTTACATCTCACACACTATTTTTCCTGAGTGGTAACAAAGTGCACTCGTTGCTTCAAAAAATAAAAATAATTTCACATATGGAATTATAAATAGCTAATTAGACAAAAATACCCAACTGAAAATAACAAATCACACGTTATATATTGCATTATGAGCATGTTTGGGTGGGGTTATAAGTAGGTCAAACATGCTTATAAGCACCTTTAAGTGCCAAACATGTTTACCTGTTTGGGCTTGAAAGCACACAAGATATACTTATTATTTGGGAAAGAGCTTATGTTTTTTCTTTGACCAAGGAAAATACCATTTTACCCTTACAAGTAACTAGATTTCCAAACATAGAGGGCATTTCAATAATTCGTCATATTTATTTAGCTTAAACATAACTAGATTCCCAAACATAAATGTGCTTAACCAAACATGAATTCTATTCCATAACTTTTTTTCAACTTAAAAGAAGCTCATCATTTTTTTAAGCCCACATAAACATGCTCCATGTAACAAACCAATTTTTAAACTATTTTATCATTCTTAATATTTTCATTACTAGAAGCATTTTTGTTTCCTTAAATGTTCTCCTTAGAAAATGGTCTTTTTTGGATAAGATTTACAGAATTTATCATCTTTTCATTTGCCTCAACTCCAACTTGAAATGAATAGGAAATTAATTTTAATGAGTTAATAACATATTTGAAAGTATAGTAAAAACTTCTTTTCATTTTTTGTCCCCCAACATTATTAAATGGACAAATGGGAATCCTAGCTGCCATCTTCTAATTAATAAGTTCTTTTCAATGAATAAATGTAAAAAAATCAAGTAAATAATTCTTATTATTAGTTCTTATTCTGAGAACTAAAAATTGATTTTTAATCAGTTTAAGTTGGATATATTAGCTTTATATCATTATGCAACTTCAAAAAATTGTAAGAAAGCATGAATAATTTTCTTGGTTTCTGTTGTGGATAGTCTCTCTTTTTTGCGAGAAAGCTTCATACAAGAGACTACGAATATTAATATTGTTAATAAAAATATATAATTGTGTGAAAATGAAAATGAAAATGAAAATGAAAATGAAAAATAAGTTATGTCAATAATGTAGTTAACAGAAAGTTAATTTATGTAGATGGCTGAGAAAGAAAGAAAATTTATTATTTTTAAATAAAAAAGAAATAGTAATTAAAATTTTGATTAGTAATATAATAGTTAAAAAATGGTATGTGAAGTGTTATATAATGTGATATTATGGGGTGTGATTTGTTGCTTTCAATTAGGGGTATTCTTGTTGCCTATTTATAATGGTATATTTGTTTTATTTTTTTTCAGCATAGTGTATTGTTTGTTACCATTCAGTAAAAAGTAGTATGTAAAATTCACACCTTATATGCAAGGTGTAATTTGTAAATTTCCCTATATTTAAGGACATAACCCCATCTACCTTGTTTTGTTAACAAAGAAAAAAAATTGCTTGAGGCACAAAAAGCAGCATATTGAGGAACTTTATTTTTGTTGCCCCCACCCCACCCCACCAACACATGGTGCAGGGGGCTGAAGCAGTGTTTTAACCCAGCATGTAAAACACCCACGATGAAACAGCAAAGAGAGCCCAGGCAACTGATATTGCAGATATAAGAAAAACCAAGTTAGAACTAACCTGTACACTGCTGTCTCAACAGTATCTTGACCCAACCTGGGCAGGACAAATCACCGCTGCTAATATCTGTTAAAAGCACTTCATTCCAGTCTAGGATCTCCGGCCCTACCATAAGGACTTCCATTCCCTGATTGCAGAACCTGTTGCTGTGGTTGAGGATGTAGAGACTTTGGTAGCTGCTGCTGTGGCTTTGGTATTGGTGAGGGAGGAGGTTGTAGTTGTGATGGCTGCTGCTGCTGCTGCTGCTGCTGCTGCCACTGTACACCAAGTAAGTTGGACGGTGACTGCCTTTGACCTAGTCCTTGGCAGGTTTGAAGTGCAGGCTCGCTTGAATTTGCTGAAGTAGACCCCACGGGACCCAAATTTGTTGCTAAATTCGATGGATCAAACGAATGTTCAGAAGCATTCCACTGAGTAGCAATAGCAGGAGAAACCTGTGCTACATTAGTTGCATTGTTGCAGGGCTGAGGCAACGTTGTCCTGGCACCGATCTCGGAGGAGATGCTTGCTGGATGCTGGTCAGTTTCAGAATCTCTGTCTTGCGGCCTGTTTGGTAGGTCGGAATTAAGTTGGTGATTCTGTTGCATCACTCTGTGAAGAGTGGGTTGATTTTGATTCACTAACTTTTGGTTAGACAGCACCTGAGACTGTTGATGTGGCTGTGCCTGCTGGTGGTTGGAAGCAGACTGATGGCCAGAAGACAAATCAGGACAAGAAGCAACTGCTGGAACATGACTACCATCAGAATGAGTAGCCATCTGATGTTTGTGTTTCGAAGATGGGGGTGCTTGACTAGAATATATCTTTTGCTGGGGCAGGGATTGATTAGTTGACTGTGAAGGCATAAACTGCCTTGCTGATTGCACAGCAGTTACTGCTGACCCTGAATATAAACCCTGACCTTGCATTAAATGTGTTGCCTCTCCTTTCTCTGCAGACTGATTCCCTGGATTTTGCGAAAGACCATTTGAAAGGGAAGGATCAATCTGGATGTTCTGATGCATCATCAAGTTCCCCCTCCCTACTCCCTTTACATGCTTAGTCTGCTGTCGCTGCTGAGGATGTTGCCTATTAGCTTGTGAAAACTGCTGTTGCTGCTGTCGTGGTCGTTGCTTGCCCATCTGATTAGTTAACCCACTGCCACCAGTCTGAGCATTCCGCAGCATCCCTGGAGATGGCAGCTGGTGTTTCTGCTGGTGCTGTGGGGTTATATTCATTGAGGAAGTTGATGTCAAAGGAGCAAGTGATACAGGTGAACTTGTTTGGGGTTGAATTTGTGCACTATTTCGCATGGGAGATGATATAGGAAGTTGAGGGTGCGGTTGTCCATGCGACATCAGAGAATTGGATGCAGCAAATTGTCGTTGTTGTTGTTTCAGGTGCCTTTCTTTAGCTAAGCGAATTGCAAAGGCCTGCTGCTGGGTACTGGGAGCATGATTGGCTCCTTGAACATGTGGATGATGAGGGCTAAGAACTTGGGACTGTTGCGGAGACATTGGATGTGACTGCTGATGCTGGAGGGGGTATGATGAAACAGGAGGTGTAGCTGTTTGGTTAGGAAAAGAGGAAGTTAACCCACCAAACGGGGAGAGTCCTTGGCTGTTTCCTGGTGATACTTGCATCTGAAGGTCAGGCACCATTATCTGTCTCTGAGAATCCTGACTAGTGCCAGGCTACGAAAGCAGAAAACCAGATGTTATTAACAGTATAAAGAGGAAACAGATAGAATTTGAAGCATGTAGCCAAGAAAACAGCGCTATAAGCCACGCCATTTTAGAACGATAAGATACCACTCTGGAAAAAGTTCCACGGTAGAACATTTGTAACAACCATGCATTTAATCCATGACGAAGAACATAAGATATTTGGAGGTCAATCTTCTAAATTGATACAAAATTTCACATTAATCGGTAAGGACTCTTACTCCACATACCATACCATTAAATCCACAACTATCTGATTGCAGTAATAAAATCCTGCAATTCATCCATGCCAACGCTGAAGAAGATGACATTAAACTCTCTATGAGGCTTGCTCCATGATTTGAGGACACTGATTAGACATTCAATTTGAGACAATTTCACGACCAAATGTCTCATGACAATAGAGAACACTTGACATGTCTCCTTTGAAAATAAAATGAATAGTAGTAGGGAGTGAACACCATCCAGTTCACCGAGACCGGTCAAACTTTGCTTTCTTTCAACTCATCCAGTTCTATATAAATCAAATTGAAAAGGGATGGTTCGGTTCAGTTAAGTCCTTTTTGAAATTTGAGGTTTTAAAATGGGTCAGATTAGGTGTGTATGTGTGTTGCATTATAATTTTATTTACCTACCAATAATAATGTTATATTTATTTGAAAAGCTAGAACAATGTTCTGGTTCTCAGTTCCAGAAGAAACCAGTATTTTGTTTTTCGCTTACTCGAACTGGATCAGGTTCCAGAATTTTTAGCCCTCTCCTAACAGGATATGTGTGTTTGCATTATTTATTTTCAATAAATTACTATAACTGATTAGGCTTACTTAGATGAATCCTAGTACAAAAATCATGAATTACAATGCTCACCTTGTGGACACAAAACCTCAAATTACAGTAGTGAGTACTGAATCAGCTGACATTGGGGGAGGCTACCTCCGTATTTTCTTGATATTAAATTACAGAAAAGAGAATGAGTCAGATGCAGAACAATGTACTTCCGAGTCCTCATTTCATATGCAAACTCAGTCAGATGATCAGGAGAGGATCAAAATTAAAAAATTCAGAGAAGCGCTTGAGAGTTTATGTACTTTGATCAAGTGTACTTATATATGCATGTTCGTATTTATCAAGTATGTATATTTGTATGTGTTTGTTTTAATCAAAATGGCTATCATGTGGTAATCACTCTAGAGAAGTATCCATTTCACAAGAAATGCCGAGATCAAATTGTCCTGCCTTTTAAATCTGACCAGGAGAGCGAGTGAGAAATAATATATACAATAAAACCCCTATAAATTATTACTCTTTTGACTGTGCTTATAAGTACTATAAGCTGGTTAAACATCATTTTACCCACATATTCCCTAGGACCCCTTACTTATATCTGCAAAAAACTTTACCAAACAACCACCAAGAAAAATTATTATTTTAGAGGGGTTATTTATTTATTGATAAATGTGAGCCATTTCTGAACTATGCTATAGAAATTGTTTGTCCAAAAGATGTCTTTCAAGTGGTTAGGACTTTAAATAATTATTACTTTTTACAAATTAAAAATAAATAAATTATACCAAATGTGGTGTATGCATTGCAAAATATTAGGTTAGGGATGAGATGAGTTCGGTTTGAGTATAAAGAAAAAAACGATAGACTTTAGATGCGTGAGAAAGAGTTGAATTGATAGAAGTTGTCAAATCGAAAGTTCCTAAATATGTATTTTGTACTTTTACGTATTTAATCAATTATTATCTTATTAATTCATTGGAACCTAAAGGATTTTAAATAAATTATTATCTTATACATTTAGCGAGGTTATTAATTTTGTACACATGCCCAAGTTGAGACTTGAAAATTTTATTATTTAAATGAAGTTATTAATGAGACTTGAAAATTTTATTATTTAAATGAAGTTATTCATTTATCGAATATTCATTTATCGAGGTACGGTATATATTGACATGAAGAAACCCATGCCCGCTTTCATCCCAGGTCTTGCTCTCTCTTTTTCTGTGGTGGTGTTAGTGGGTGGGGGTTAGGGTGGGAGAATCCTTTCCTTCTTCTACTCCTATTTTCTACAGAAACAATGAGTTGCGGCTATCTCTACCCTGTCTCTCTCCCTCTGGTTGTTCATCTTCACCCATCTTTACCAACCTCTTTACCAACCTGGCTCTGCAACATCACCATCCACTGTTTGCAGTGTCAACTTCATTTCAAAGTGTGATTTATGATTTGTGAGAGCATAAAATATTGATTATTAGAGTGCCTTGCAATGGCAGTCCAACACCCAGAGCAGCGCCCCACCTTGGGGATTTATATGATAGAGACAATTAGACACAAACAAATTAACCCAGACTTGCAAGAAGAAATGCACACTCATGGGTCAAGCAGGAAGGCTTGGCAAAAACAACGCAAAATAACGTTCTGTACAGTAGCAGTATCAATGGAAACAAGATAAATAAAGAATTATATAGTATAATTTCTACCAGCTAATACAATTTCACAATTTCATTATGAAAACTAAGTTTAAAGACCAAAAGAGCAAGATTGAAACAGAATAGAGAGAGACTCAAAATTTCTTACCCGTATCATGTGCAAAGCATCACGAGGTCTCAACATCGAGTTTCCTTGACCAGAACCTACTCCAGAATGCATATTCACCGCACTTGGCATTGACACCATACCAGGTGAGACCATACTCCCAGAATTCACCATAGATGACGTTGCAATTCCTTGGAATCCGGGCCTCGTCATCGGCATGGTTCTAGTAATGCCGCCCACCATACCCATCCCATTGCCACTCGGAAGCATATGAACACCACGATCAGTTCCTGAAAGAGTTCCAGGAGTAGACATTGTGGGTTGCTGAATATTTCTACCAGACATCATTTGATTATACTGTTGCACTCTCTGCTGTTCATCAATTGATAAAGATGCAGATCTAGGAACCCCATATCTACCATCCCTACAAGTGAGCAACCAAATACATGTGGCCTTATCAAAACACCAAAACAGGGTCAAGAAGATTATTTTTAGTCTTCAATACATTACCTGACCGAAGCACTGAGTGGAACAGGTGATGAAAAATTATTGCCATTAACGATATTGGATGATCCTTGAACTGCACAACTGGCACCAGATGCAGGAAGCATTTGCGCCATGGTACCCTGATTTGGAATAGTCAATCCGCTAGAGTGCGGCCCTTGATACCCCAGTGAAAGTATATCAGAACTAGACGTGGTTGCATCACACAGATCAAGGGGTCTTCATAGAAACAAGGTAGTTGAGTTTGAAGCAAAGGATCGAACAAGAGGAAAGAATAAAACAATTAGCATGCCTCTAAGCATAAAAGAATTCAAGTCAATACCACAGAATCAATGTAGAATCTTACGTTAGAATAGTCCCTCCATTGAGATTATTCGGACAAACTTGGGAAAGAGCACCCTTGTGTGAGGGGTGAGGTGGAAGTTTGGAATCCTGGTTATCATTCTTAAAAGAAAATATGTTACTAAATAAATAGCAGTGAAAATAGTTTTATGTGAAGTTTGATAAATATCAAACTAATGATAGGATCCAATTTGAAATTGCATTAATTTTGCAACTACTATTTGTGACAAATTAGTCCTCTCCTTGTTTACCAACAACCCAAAGTTACCAATGGTTCCATCTTCCTGTTCTTTCACCTAGTTCTGTTGAAAGATTTTGTCAAGTACAAACACCCTCAAGCAATAGTTCCTGAGAAACCGTGTCATTCAATTTGTTACAACAAATGAACCCCTCCTCTGAGCCCCAACCCCAACGGAGAATGCAATTAAACCCTCGTACAGGGAATACTCAAGTCATTACCAAACAATTCCAAGAAGAATAATACACACAAAAAAGAAAGAATTTTCAAGAAAACTATTATGGTATTATTATCTCTGAACATTAGCCATATCGCACAGTTCACTGGTTTCGGGACAAATAAAAGCTAAAACCGTTTCTTCTAGATGAGGCACGTCAACCAAAATAATACCCAGTCCAGAGGCCAAGAGCACATCACACGGTTTCAATTTACTATGACCTAAATAAATTCTCACTTTCACATACAATCAAATGCATTGAAACCAATCACAACCCACCTCCCAGCTTTGCAAAATTTCTGTCTAAATCAATGGGTAAAACTTGAACCAAAATCATACATCCAAAGACCAACCACCCCCACCAAAAAAAAAAAAAAATAATAATAATAATGCTTACATGGGCAAGGACCAAAATTGCAAGCCATTTCTGGACTTGTGTACGCGTAACTAAAGTACATTGGTTTTGATGAAAATACCTGTGTCTTCCTATAATATTGTTTCTGCCCAATCATGATAATTTTCTCAAAGTGAGATTTTAGGGTATCTTCTTCTACTGGCCCCTGCAAACGCTGAAACAATTGTCTGGCACTTCCCTGTGTTACATGCACCAGTAAAAGCCAATAAAAACAGCTAATCACCAAAATGGTAAAAAGATAAGATCTCTGTCCAGGTTGGTAGTATAAAATTAATAAATTATTGGACAAAGTACATAGTCAAAATTAAATTAACTCAGAAAAGGGAAAAGAAACAGAAGGCTATTTTACCTTGGGAATGCCAGGTAATGTAGAAGGATATGGTTGTGAAGACCCTGAATCTTCGGCACTATCTGCCCCATCACCAGAAGTCCTATCCATCAAAATCTTATGGCGTTCCTTGCATTCATTAGGTTTGCGAAAAATCCACTACATACATTAAACAAAATAACATGATAAGCATCCTAAAACAAAATTCCAAGGAAAACTCCTCAAAGACAGATCAAAATTATAAATAATTCAATCAATAGAGATGTATATAATAAAAGATTCGTTTATTCTTACCTTAAATTGCAAAGTACTGTTGAGAGCATCACTTACAAGTTCCCAATTTGGACCCATATCATGTACCAGGACAATTAGTGCCTAAAAAAGTTATACCAGCTTATTCACAGGGCCATAATACCTCTACCCACATGGGGTAAAATATATGTGCCTAAGAATATGTAATCTATATGTGTGCACATGTAGGTGGATATACGTGTAAATGTGTAAACCAACCTGGTCCTCAAACAGTGACCATGGACTTCCTGAACCCATATGTCCAGCAGGCATCTACAAGGAATTCACAAGATTCAACTTTGAAGATACTAAGCAAAGAAGGTTCAAAAGCACAATAAGGACTGTGCATCTGCACAACAGTACCTTAAACGATTTAGCCTTCCTACCCCGATCCCGATCACGGCCACCAAGCATTTTAATGAACTTATTTGGATTGGGCATATTGCTCATTTGGGAGGCTACCGGTGAGGGAACAGATCCACCAATTGGTGTGATATTGTCAAAAGAATTATCCAGCAACTGTTGCATAATCTTCGGCTTCTTCATTATATGTTGACCAAATAAACCTTCACGGGAGATATATAACTACGTAAGGCAACAAAAATGTAAACATCAGTTATAAGTACCACTTCTGACTTGAGGAACAACGAAGCTTTACCATTGCTGCCATTAGATTCAAGTTGATGACTCTCTGATCGCTTTCTTATGTGATCCCTCTGAAAACAAAAAAGACCTTCAGAATTTAACACCAATCTCTGAAATTGTACATGAAATATGCAAATCTAAGTTGTTAATCAATAGAGTAAACCTTAACCAATTTAATTAGAATACAAAAAGGAAATAAATGCATTTTACCAGAGATTTGAGTTTGTATAAACAGATGGCAATTGATAGCAATTTAAATGATCTTTACTATATTTCTCAGTTTGCCCAATATTAAGATAATACTACTTATTTTGTAACTTGTAAGCTACAAGTCTGAAGAATTATCCCACAAATTGTTTTGACCACCTAAAGAACAGATTTTCTGCAGCAATTAGCATTGTGAACATCCTCTTAGAAAAGAAGGTTTGCCTCTACAGAGACATCTTATAGTTAATTCATTTTTGGAGATTTTAAGAGTGGAGCTTATGCATAACAAGGCATTTGCAAGGCCTAGCCAAACATATGGTTCATTTCAAGATTCATAATATGCCAGGCCTTTGGAGCTACAACAGTCCACCTTGTGACTTCAGATAAAGCTTTATTAAGCTTTATATATTGTAAATCACATTATGTGTGCACTTCCTTGCTTTTTTATTTATCAGTGAATGCAGTTTCATACTTGTAATCATAGTAGCTCAACCAAATTTGGTGTGCTTAATCATACTGGTGGTTATGGAAGCTACATGCATATCCAAGAATTGAAAGGAACAAGTAAAACTTAGTTCCCCTGCACGACAAGCATATATTAGTTGTTTATACAATATTGAGAAAAATCACCATAAGGGAATTAGTAGGGCGTAGTTTGTTGGGCATAAGTTTACCTAAAAGCTATATCTTCTTTTGGAATCTTTGAACTATTTGTTTTTGTACATTTACAATGCATTTGAATATTTTTTATTTATGGCAAAATAAACAGAAGGCAGTCACAGTGCACTTTGAATATGCTAGACAGAAAAGATCCATTTTTCCTTCTCTGTGGTGCACATCTACATTCATCAATGCACCATCTCAGCGATGAAACAAGGAAATTCATGCATACTAAGCCAGATCATTTATTTTTATGATAAATAAAACTAATTAACCCAACACAAAAACGTGGGTGCACCCCATGTACAGAAAATCAAATAAGCTCACATGAACAGACAGAGAATGCAACAATAGCACTATAATATATTAGTCAGAACGCAGCTGAAATCAACCTGTTCATTTGGGAAGTTGGAATCCATCTGCCATCTCTGTTCAAATGCAGAAATCTGGCAAGGAAAAAAAAATTAAAAAAGGTCAATAATGATGATATAATACATTTAAAAATAAATGCACTCATATGGATACCAGATGCTTTGCTTTCTTTTTCTTCTTAGGTCTTGTCGATACATCTGCAGAGTCAAATGGTAATTGCTTTTCTAATGCACCCACTGACTCGACTTCCAAACTATTTGGAACAGAAGATCCACCATGCAAAGTACTCTGATCATCCTGAAATGAATTGGTATCACCGCTTGAAGCATCTGTCTTGTTTGGCACCTGAACGCATCCAGATGTCCCAGCACTAAAAGGGCTGAAAACTCTCCTGGAAGCAGTCCGCACACGCTTAGTTGGAATTGACACATTAAGACTGCTGCCTGGCTGTTTTCCAGTTAAAGCAGATTGTTGTATCACAGCTTTATTCTCCATGCAGTGCACAAGAGATGAGTCGGGACCCACTTCATATGCTCTTGAAACATATGCATTTGACAAGTGTTTTCGCTTTGTTTGGACAAATCTTGAAGACTTGCTATCTTCAAAGGCCACTGTCATGTCATATTTGCTTGTTTCTCCTTCATCTTCTTCATATGCATTAGCTTGAGATTCAAAGTCTGCAGTAGGAAGCAATATTGTGAAGACCTGAGTTGTTACAAAGCAAGGTAGAAACAAACATCAGTTATGGCAACACACCTGCTACAGCATCACATGCAGATGTTTCCACTTCCTCTTGCATGCTACTGCCAGTTTTCTGAGGAACAATAGCATAATAAAATCAACAACAGCCACCAAAAAGTAAATAATAAAATATACAAGTTTTGGCTGCAGTGTTAGCTGCTAACTGGTAGTTGACACTACAAAAAAGAACAGGCTGCTGAATATAATTTTAAGTATACTTCTCTCTTTTGATGTTCTTGGTTCTGATGGAATGGCTTCATCTTATTTCTGCAGTAGAATAACAATTATATCCATGGGATAAAACTCTATACTGCAAATACAGCAAGATGAGTACCCCGGTCCAACAGCACATAAAACTTCAACACGACCATTACGTAGATTGTAGTGAAACGAGGGATTGCCCGAGAACAAATATTATCTAATCAAAGTGGTTTACAATCGAGATTCAAGAAGCCATCTCCATTTTCCCAGAATTTTCTCTTCTCACTCAACAAAACCCCGAGTCTGAAGCTGAGAAAATTGCTTAGCAGTTTGATGTAGAACAGCTGTTAGCATTGTGCACCATAAAAAACCTCTTTATCTGATAAGCCAAATGACGAGGAAAATAAATTATGTATCTTCCTTTATGTTAAAGCTTCCCTTTTGGGCCAGAGAACATAACTCGTCCTGTGGAAACTATTCGCCAGCCAAGTTTGCTCCAGGGTCCAAATTTTTTGCACAGCCTAGGGTTTTGCCCCATAAAAATAATGTCACACCAAGCTTGGCCGAAAAATTTCGAAAATTCTCCATATCTCTAAATTTCTTAATAGTCTCTAAGAAGGCCATAACCAGTGAAGCGCACACACTCATAGGACACACTGGGATATGCATCCAACATGCCATGCCATGTATGTTTTTTTAGATATTTTCAAATTTCAGACACGAGACGAACTCACCCCATCAATCCTCACACATGCTTCGGGCATATATTTTTTATTACTGAAACGTGAGAGGCACGCCCTGACACGTCAAGGGCATGGAAAGTGCCATTTTGTAAATTGTGTAATATAAGATTAGAGAAAAATTTAGTTATTAAAAGTAACTAATAATGGAAGAAAGAAATGTATGAACTTCATGTCGAATTTGCTTTACATACGTAAAATCATAATTATAGATAGGGCCTTAATATTGTGTTAAAATAGAATCAAACTATTTATACTCTGGATACATAAATATTCTTATTTTGAGAAAATCACGTGTGATGGACAAAATAGACACTCAAGAAACCATTACCCAAATGAATTTAGGTTGAAAACCACAGCTCATAATCACCGAACCTAGACAGATGAGGTAATCAGATCAATCTACACGCAAGTTAGTCTTCTACCAATAAAGAACCATCTGACATAAAAATTGTCAACTGTCCTATCACCTAACACACGCCTGAAAAGAGACAAACTATACAAGAAATTTGAAATAGTTCATGGTCGGTGAGAAAAAAAGAAAGGCTTATGCTTCATTACTGGGGAACTTAATAACTTTTAAGTCTTTTTAACAAATGTTATAACCTTATCTATCTGCAAAACCATGTAGCTTTTTCCATTGGTTATTCAACTTGCTCTCTAATCTCATAGAACTCTACCTCCACTATCAAGACCAACAAATGAATCGTGCAGGTTAGGATTTTGTAAAAAGAGGGTCTGATTAGGTAAAGATTCATTCACCCCTATTCCACTATATAATGACGCAAGCAAATATTGATAACCAGCAAATAGCATTACTAGTTTGGACAAGCACTGGGATCATGCAACAAATGAGAAATCTCCACATTGGGAACCACCTATGCTAAATGAGAAATTAGAGAGCACTGTCTATTTCATGCAATTATAAGCTTTAAATGTCATCACACACTCCGAACAAGAAAGAAAGATATAGACATTTCTTGAGGCCATGTACAGCTTCATATACAATGGACCTCCATCATATAGTAAATTTTATACTCTTATCACCTATATGATAATGAATGTTCTTGTAAATAAACCATGCTTACTAAGCCTACTCTATTAAAATCCCTCAACAATAATAATTTTTGGCCATATAACGATTCATTCGATGAAGCATATCAACGAACAAACAAACATTACTAAAGATGGTGATGATGATAAAAATATTAGTGATGCAAGAAGCAGTACCTATGGCAGCCCTATCACTTAGAATGAGCACAAGATAAGCAATGCATTTACCTCGCATTGAATCACATGAGATTCAATTGATCTTCTGTAGGTTTCCAAAGCCCCGAGGGGAACTGCATAGAAGAGGTTCTCCTGCAAATTTAATAATTGAAAGGAAAATCGGTAAGCAAACCAAGCACAAATAATAGCTCCAACAACATAACATCGCAAAGAGGGGACATCTGAGAGAGACTGCAGAATTTGAGACACATGCAATAAAATACGTAACGATATACATTCATACTTCTGTCAAATGATCCTTCCATGACATGTCCACGATTCCAATATCAGATATTCTATCTGGAGTCGCCGGCGCCTCAGCCTGGCTATGAAGGACATCAGAGTTGTTATATTTCAGAAACCTCACTGCATACGAGTGAATGCCATGTGCAACATCCTTTTCAGGACATTGCTGCTCCAGCTCTTTGCTTGTGTCCTGCCACAACCACCAAATGTCAAATATGATTAACTAGGACTCCAAATCCCCCCATCCTTCTCCCCGTTAAAGATGCATATATAGCTCAATAATGGAGTTAAGGAGTTTATTCAATTCCTACAAAGAGTTAAGACAGAGATAATAACCTCATTCACAATATAAGAGAACATGGCCACAAAATTCCGCAGGTGAACCCAGACAAAAACAAAAGGGATATGAATACAAACAAAAATTTTAAACGGGGCACAAGTCAATGAATTCATACATCCCAACTGCATTTGGTGAGAAACAAGAGGAAGAGCTTCAAATTCAAACTCACGTACTGAAGTTTCTCCTAGAATGATGCTTTTAAAAAAATAGACATCTGAAATAGGTCTGTCATTTTACATGTACATTTTCATTGCCCCATTGCCTAGCACACGGGGCAAAACATCAAATTCAGAATCTATCCTGATTATGAGAATAATTCTAATCAGATATCAGGTACCGAAAAGCAAAGACACATTCTGGTTAATTCTCGGGAGGTTGTATAAACAGTGAGTAATAAGATATCTTCTAACGACAAAATCGAATGAACTATCATGAGTGCATTACATGCATAGAGTAACATAAATACAGAAATCATTCCATCAAATCATGTTTGTTTCCTTGTATAATTCATTAACCAACAGATCCTTTCGGCTGGTCTTCAAATAATATTAAGCTGCCAACAGTATTAAAGAAGGAATACAGTTGAGAAATTTAAACAAAATTATGACATAATCAGAATCTTATTTCATACTCTTAACACAATGAGGAAAAGTGAAATAACGCTTGAACCACAACCACCAGCCCATAACTGAATGAGATACTCATGCACAATGATATATGAAACGTACCATCTCACATCAAATGATTAAATATCATCGAAACAACCAACAAAAAGAACAAGGCAAAAAATAAAGCAGTATCAAATTTTATGTATACCTCTACTGAATGCCAGAACTCCATGACAGCTTTTGCCAAGGAATGAGCAACTTTCTTTACCTTCATACGGGAACTTTCTTCTTGTTTCTTTAACTGAGAAGTAAAAGCAACTTGATAACATATTTGAGCAGCAACAGTTAGCTTCCAAAGACGCTCCTACATGGAAAGAAATGATTTTAAAACATGAAGGCTATAGAACCATAAAGCCTCTTGATGACAAAACATGGAATTGAATTTGTTTATCAGGAAAATAGAATTTATAGCTATTTCTATACTAAAAAATCTGTACTTCGAAATTCTCCTGCAAAAGCTTCCGGAAGAAAGGAGAGGGAGAAGGAATCTGGACAGAAACAGAAGACTTGGATTTATTGATGATAACAAACCTGTGCAAAATCATTCGCCAACCATGCCATTTCCTCAAGCACACAAGTCCAGTGAGATTTCCGACACTTCTCTAATGGAATAGTAGCAGTCGATAACTCCAAAATCCTCTTTCGCTTTGCCTGTTCACCATATCATGTCATCTTTGGGGCTTCACATTACAGTCAATGCAATTTTCTTCAAGCTCAACATAACTGGTACACAAATTAGAGACAGATAAAAAAAACAACCTCTATAATCCGTGCCTCTTCCAAGATTGAGTCTTCATCAGCTTTGCTTGTCAATTTCAAATCAGGACCAGAAGAAGTTTGTCCCTCTGGGGTAACAGTAGAAACCCTAGCCAACACTGCACCCTCAGAGAGCTCTGAATTTGAGGAATCAAGAGAAACCTTATGCTTAACACTGCACAAATTTTTATTTTTGCATTCAGAATTCTCATCCAGAGATGCACTAGGTTGCCTCTCTGATTCTGATCCAGAGGGAGCACCTGCTTCCATTCCTTCAATGATAACTTGATCTTTCTCATTTTGCAAAGCAGATCCACATCCATTTAATTCTTCATCGGCTTTTGGCATAAGACCATTCTCTTGATGGCTTTGATTGCATTCCTCATTAACAAAAGTACACAGGTCATCAGCCTTGGTTTCTTTATTTTCTTTAACCAAATCATCGCCTTCTACAGTTGGGGTCCCATCAGGCACTGAGGTTTGATTTCTATTATTACCATTCGAGTCAATATCTTCAGCATTAGTATACATTTCACCATCATTATTTCCATTTATAATTTGGCTAGGATGGGTGCAAGATGACTCCGAATGCAAACCCTTTGTGCCACATGCTGCACTTCTATTCTGAGTATCATTTGTTGCGCCATTCATTGGACAGGAATTAGATTGATTCTCAACTTCCATAGCAGTCAAACTTGGTTGGCATTCAATACCTGCTGAAATCGCCTCTTCCCTTGCTTCAAATGCTACAAGTCCATCAGTTGACATATCATTAGGAGCTTCTTCAGCACCAGAGAATGATTGTTGACCAAGCTTACCATCTAGAAGAAACTCGGAAGCATTAACATTTGGTGAACCAGCTTTAATCAGGTCCTTACTTGATTCTACAGCCCTTGAATCATCCAACTCCATATCCTGCTGACCATCTGAGACAAAAGTCTTATGGATATGTGTACCACCTTTAGGACTTGTAGGCTTTGAATTGCATTTCAGTGATCCATCCGGGTCCTCTTGGTTTTCTGCATCAGAGACTGGCCCTTTTACATCCCTGGAACCATGACGAGAAGGTAAAGAGCCGTGACCTCCGCGAGCTAGAACTACATCATTTGAACCTGACCTAGCTCCATCACGACTTGGTCGAGACCTGTACCGCCTCTTATATGCTTTTCTTGGAAGGTCAAAAGTAGCTGAATCCCCAAGTTCTTTCGGATTCTGACTCCCATCTACTCGGAGTGAGTGCTCTGATGGAGCAACGTTTCTCCTATGAGGATGTAGAGAATTCCGATCACCTTCAGAAAACTCATTTTCACCATCAAATAACATGAGATTATCAGCGCTATTAGGTTCACAGGACAGAGGTGCCCCAGGTCTACCACTACTTTCCACAGAGTCTCCATGAGGTGATGCAGTAAATGCAAAACTACCTTTTGCTTCACTGCAATACCAAATAAATTATCAGATAAGCATAAATTCTTACAACTGGGACCAGTAATGCAACAAAACCTCATAGAATATACCTGGTAACAAACTGATCAGGATTGTGATCTGTCAAAGAAGTTGACTGGACACTAACTGAAGAAGCATTCCCAATCTTAAAATCCAAGGGATCTCCACCCTGCAATTGAAAAGCAATTAAGCACTCAAAGATGTCCAATGAAGATTCAGAAAAGCTAATCAAGGTACTGCTCCATACTTTTTCAAGAAATTCTAATTCTTTCCTCCTTTCCTCTCGAACATCATACTCTTGCCTGTACCACAAATAATTTATCATTGCCATGAGAAAGATAAAAACTTCTGAACAAGCAACAATTTGTAGTAGGCATACAATAACAGCAAAGCACCATGGCAGCATTACCTAAGCTCAGCTTGAACCTTCTCAATTACTGCTCGTCGCGGAGAAGTGTTGTTACCAATACCAACTCCGCCTTCAACAACCCCTCCCATAGAATCAACCTCGGCATTGACTAAGAGAGCAGATGCGGAACTAAATCCATGCATTCCCACTTTACTAGCAGCAGGTGATCCAATCCATTAATTCAAGACTTAAAGCCAACTCCTGAGAAGCAAAGAAAAGGCAGACTCAGTTATAAGAACATACGAAAAGGACATTATTTGAACATAACAACTATGTGCCCTTGGCAAAATGGGGAAAAGATTACTTTAGAGGGTTGAAGATATTTCAGCTTAAGCAGATCAGAGAAATTGAGATTTACAACTCGTGTTTACACTAACTCGGCACAAATTCCTCGTGGAACCTTAATGGACTAATATTTAGAGAAAATGTAGGTAAAACAAGAGGATTCAGAAAATATTAGCTCTCTAGATGCACATTATCCTTCCCATCCCTTTACTTTTTGTGTTGCAGCAACAGAATCAAGTTCAAGTCTTTGCCTGGTGTAATTCCTCTAGCTTTTGGTTTGGGAACATTGTCAACAGATAGAAACTTTGCACGTGAACAACAAAAGTGGAAATATATTCAAATTAAGTTGAAAATAGGATAAAAACTATGAAGGGGAAAAAACAATTTTCAGAAAGCCGCTACTTGCAAGAGGTGCAGTTGTCCAGTGTCCAGTGCAGACATTAATATTAAATTTCACGATTCTATTATTTGCCAATTGCCAGTAATGAGCCTCAACTTCATTCACATCATGATAGCTGTAGTACACATCCATCTTAGAGCAATAAATGAAGAGAAACTTGAAAAGAAATCGTTCAATATGTTAAATGTTGCAACATAACTTAAAACAGGGATCGTTAGTCCACAACTATAGTATGAATGTACCATATTGGTGTTACCTACTTGTGTAGGTAACTGTAAAAATCTAAATTAATACAAAAACAATAAACTAAGCCTTATTCCTACTAAATTTGAGGTAGGCTATACAGATTTTTAAAGATATAATCAAATCAAATCTTTTGCTACCAAATCAGGCCATGTTAATTTTGGATTACAACTCTCCTCTAACCTATTTTTCTGCTATAGTGTCCCTCTTGTAGATAAGAACTTATTTAGTTATACGCAAGGCATGTCTCAACCACCTAAGTCATCATTCACTTAATTTATCCTCAATTAATGTCACCTCCACTTGTTAGCAGATATTCTCATTTCTTATTCTATCAATTCTAGTATGGATACACATCCTTCTTAACACCCTCAATACATAGTCCCAAAAAGCATTGATACCATAAAACTTTGAATGAATGATTACCAATGTTTTCATCAAGCAAGAGAAACACTTCCAATAAAGACTTACTTGATAAGATTAATACTACAAGACATGGAGTGAGGACAACTAAATAACGTAAACCCAAATTCATCTCGACAACACAATTTATTCAAAGTAAAATTCAACTATATTGTGTAGTAGTCAGAACCCAAACTAAACATAGGCACTTACCCTACGCATTGATTGATACCCACAAAATTGCCCCTTATATGTTCCTAGTGGGACTTCACACAAGGTACCCAAACATGTGCATACGTATACATTAACTACACATACACACAGATAGGAGGGGGGAAATATTCATGTGCGTACAGAATCAATTCTTGCAACCAACACGTGTGAGAGGAGAGACTGCAAATTTTTATCGATTATTGGGCACATGAAAATATTTGCTAAAAGTAAAACTTGATTCTACAGCCCTTGAATCATCCAACTCCATATCCTGCTGACCATCTGAGACAAAAGTCTTATGGATATGTGTACCACCTTTAGGACTTGTAGGCTTTGAATTGCATTTCAGTGATCCATCTGGGTCCTCTTGGTTTTCTGCATCAGAGACTGGCCCTTTACATCCCTGGAACCATGACGAGAAGGTAAAGAGCCGTGACCTCCATGAGCTAGAACTACATCATTTGAACCTGACCTAGCTCCATCACGACTTGGTCGAGACCTGTACCGCCTCTTATATGCTTTTCTTGGGAGGTCAAAAGTAGCTGAATCCCCAAGTTCTTTCGGATTCTGACTCCCATCTACTCGGAGTGAGTGCTCTGATGGAGCAACGTTTCTCCTATGAGGATGTAGAGAATTCCGATCACCTTCAGAAAACTCATTTTCACCATCAAATAACATGAGATTATCAGCTATTAGGTTCACAGGACAGAGGTGCCCCAGGTCTACCACTACTTTCCACAGAGTCTCCATGAGGTGATGCAGTAAATGCAAAACTACCTTTGCTTCACTGCAATACCAAAATAAATTATCAGATAAGCATAAATTCTTACAACTGGGACCAGTAATGCAACAAAACCTCATAGAATATACCTGGTAACAAACTGATCAGGATTGTGATCTGTCAAAGAAGTTGACTGGACACTAACTGAAGAAGCATTCCCAATCTTAAAATCCAAGGGATCTCCACCCTGCAATTGAAAAGCAATTAAGCACTCAAAGATGTCCAATGAAGATTCAGAAAAGCTAATCAAGGTACTGCTCCATACTTTTCAAGAAATTCTAATTCTTTCCTCCTTTCCTCTCGAACATCATACTCTTGCCTGTACCACAAATAATTTATCATTGCCATGAGAAAGATAAAACTTCTGAACAAGCAACAATTTGTAGTAGGCATACAATAACAGCAAAGCACCATGGCAGCATTACCTAAGCTCAGCTTGAACCTTCTCAATTACTGCTCGTCATACGGAGAAGTGTTGTTACCAATACCAACTCCGCCTTCAACAACCCCTCCCATAGAATCAACCTCGGCATTGACTAAGAGAGCAGATGCGGAACTAAATCCATGCATTCCCACTTTACTAGCAGCAGGTGATCCAATCCATTAATTCAAGACTTAAAGCCAACTCCTGAGAAGCAAAGAAAAGGCAGACTCAGTTATAAGAACATACGAAAAGGACATTATTTGAACATAACAACTATGTGCCCTTGGCAAAATGGGGAAAAGATTACTTTAGAGGGTTGAAGATATTTCAGCTTAAGCAGATCAGAGAAATTGAGATTTACAACTCGTGTTTACACTAACTCGGCACAAATTCCTCGTGGAACCTTAATGGACTAATATTTAGAGAAAAATGTAGGTAAAACAAGAGGATTCAGAAAAATATTAGCTCTCTAGATGCACATTATCCTTCCCATCCCTTTACTTTTGTGTTGCAGCAACAGAATCAAGTTCAAGTCTTTGCCTGGTGTAATTCCTCTAGCTTTTGGTTTGGGAACATTGTCAACAGATAGAAACTTTGCACGTGAACAACAAAAGTGGAAATATATTCAAATTAAGTTGAAAATAGGATAAAACTATGAAGGGAAAAACAATTTTCAGAAAGCCGCTACTTGCAAGAGGTGCAGTTGTCCAGTGTCCAGTGCAGACATTAATATTAAATTTCACGATTCTATTATTTGCCAATTGCCAGTAATGAGCCTCAACTTCATTCACATCATGATAGCTGTAGTACACATCCATCTTAGAGCAATAAATGAAGAGAAACTTGAAAAGAAATCGTTCAATATGTTAAATGTTGCAACATAACTTAAAACAGGGATCGTTAGTCCACAACTATAGGATGAATGTACCATATTGGTGTTACCTACTTGTGTAGGTAACTGTAAAAATCTAAATTAATACAAAACAATAAACTAAGCCTTAGTCCTACTAAATTTGAGGTAGGCTATACAGATTTTTAAAGATATAATCAAATCAAATCTTTTGCTACCAAATCAGGCCATGTTAATTTTGGATTACAACTCTCCTCTAACCTATTTTTCTGCTATAGTGTCCCTCTTGTAGATAAGAACTTATTTAGTTATACGCAAGGCATGTCTCAACCACCTAAGTCATCATTCACTTAATTTATCCTCAATTAATGTCACCTCCACTTGTTAGCAGATATTCTCATTTCTTATTCTATCAATTCAAGTATGGATACACATCCTTCTTAACACCCTCAATACATAGTCCCAAAAAGCATTGATACCATAAAACTTTGAATGAATGATTACCAATGTTTTCATCAAGCAAGAGAAACACTTCCAATAAAGACTTACTTGATAAGATTAATACTACAAGACATGGAGTGAGGACAACTAAATAACGTAAACCCAAATTCATCTCGACAACACAATTTATTCAAAGTAAAATTCAACTATATTGTGTAGTAGTCAGAACCCAAACTAAACATAGGCACTTACCCTACGCATTGATTGATACCCACAAAATTGCCCCTTATATGTTCCTAGTGGGACTTCACACAAGGTACCCAAACATGTGCATACGTATACATTAACTACACATACACACAGATAGGAGGGGGGAAATATTCATGTGCGTACAGAATCAATTCTTGCAACCAACACGTGTGAGAGGAGAGACTGCAAATTTTTTATCGATTATTGGGCACATGAAAAATATTTGCTAAAAGTAAAAATAAATATGAAAAGAAAAAAGTAGGAAAGTTGTGGAATGTGTGTGCATGCACACGTATTTGCATTGATTTGTTTCCTACTCTGTACCTAACAATGGTAGCACATCAGTTAATCCTCTTAAACATATCATGGATCAACAGTCAACTGACTTTGACTAAAATGATACAAAATTCAGTCAATCTATTGGAATTTGTGCCAAGAAGCAAAACAATAGACTCCCAAAAACAAAATTTAAAACTTCAGCTCTTGTGCAGTTGCTTCAGTATAATCTCTTGTGACTATATTATAGCTTTCAAATTCCCAAGATAGAACAACTAAAAGTTCAAAAAAGAAAGCAACTAAACTTGAAAAAGTAAACTTCAACTTAATTAACATACAAAATTACAGGACATACTCAGAATAATCAAATGCTAACCATCACAGAAGCTGACATGGGCTCACAGCAATTCAAACAAAATGCACGAACTATACCACGTAATCAGCATTTCATGATTCATTTCCCCAAAATTCAAAAAAATGCCTTGGATAAATTATAGGGTTTCAGTGAGATTGAGCAGAGCTCCATATTCTAGGGCTTCAAACGCTGGGAATGAGAAAATAACACCTGAATTGTGATCAGCAACGCGAGAAATACAAGCTAGGGATAAGAATGTGCGGTTCTAAATACTTCCCCTCAATACTAGGGTTTTAACGTACCTCAATTCAAAGCACAAATGTTTTGCCCTAGAATATGTACACCCATCAAAGCATTCACCCCTTTCTCCAATTAGTACAATAGAGAGAGAGATAAATAGATGTATAGGTGTTAATACATAATAATTATGTATGTATGTATATGTTTATGCGTGTGGGTTTGTAAAGAGAGATGTACAAATGTTCAGATTCGTTCGACTTCGTGCTCGTTGGTTTCCCAACTTTCTCTCTCTAAAATGGATATACAAATTTTTTCTCTCTCTAAAAACATTGTAAAAACTATTCGTGCCTTCTCCCAGTAAGAAGTGGGCCACGATTATGAAAGTTGGCCTTCCTTTAATTTGGGCCCATTTGCTTTGTTGACCATAACTGATTACATGTTCGGCTCAGCCCAAACAAAAATTAAAGATTGGCAATTTTCAAAATTTGGAATTTTCATTCCCTACCATTTTAATCTAATACTAATTTACTGTCAACTAATTTATATAGCATCAGACATTCTCAACCTTTCATTTAATTGCAAATCACGTTCCTATTGACAGAAATAACGAATTTGCCCTCCTCTTTAAATAAACAAAAATAACAAAAACATGCAAAAAAGTCCCACAACTTTTTAAAAAGTACAAATTATCATCTCCTCCACCCACCCCACATCAGCCTCAACCTCCCTCCACAAGCCACCTCACCACTAAGGATGGCTAAAAAACACGCCGTCCGACCCCGTCCTGCCCCACCCCACTTATTCGGGTAATAGAAGTGGATCTGGGGCAGAATTTTCTGCCCGACGACCCGTCCCATCAATTTTTTTTTTTGTAAAATCAAAACATAAAATACAAATTAAAATTTTGCTAGAAATAAACTAAAGAATAATCAAATTCGGGTTGAAGTTATAAACTATAAATCTCAACCACTACACGACAATCACAATTTTGTATTTTTTTTTGCTACAAATATTTTTTTTAAAAAAATTATTTATTTTATTTTAATTATTTTTTTCAGTTTTACAAAACAAAAAAAATTCGTAGGGCGGGGTCGACCCGACTCATTGCCACCACTGTAATTTCTTATATATATATATATATATATATTTCAATCAATTTCGATTTTTAAGGATTCCATTACTATAATTAACAATAACAGATTCTATAATATATGAATTCTCATCAAATCCGATAATTAATTATTCAGTTACTATATATAATATATAATATAATAAACTAAAATAATAGTTTTTAAAAAATAGTATTTTCAAAATAAATGAAACAAGAATGAATTTTTAAAATTATTTTGAAAAAGTAGCTTATTTATAAAAAAATCCCTCTCTAGTTTTCGTCCACACTTAATTTTATTATTTGTGTTATTGTTTCTAACTCAAACCAAAATCCACATCTTATATATGCATCGTCAACAGTGACAAGCCTTATCTCTGTCCCTGGTGCCCATATGAAATTATGTAACAAACTTAAATAAATTTTTTTATACAAACACAAATCATATTGCAATTAATATATTTTTCTTAATAGTCCTAGGTTAGATTTTAGAAGCGTAAATATTAAGCATGAATATAGTATATTTAATTGGATTAAAATGCACAAAATAACAGATTCTGTACGTGACATCCGAGGCTTGAAATGGTTATTGATGAGGTAGATTGATGTTATCATACTCTTTTTTTTTCACTGTTTCAAAAATTCGTTTAAATTTTGTTTAAGCTCCATTTAAGTATGAAGTTCAACCACTACGCCTACCCATATCTCACGTCTTGTCTTCGCTTTTCTCTTATCTCGCTTTCGCTTAAGCCTCGGATAAATTCGAAAAACTTGAAACCTCGATACATTACGCCTAGTCAATGCTTTTACACTTTTTAACATTGTTTTTCTTCATATGATAGCTTTGCAGAGAATCTCCAACGCACTCGCTTTCATTGTAGTCTACGCAGGAGTAAAATAGTATGCACTTTCACCTAAATTGCATTATGTCTATTGAATAAACGGTCAAAATAAAAATTCATATCCAATAAGTTCCGTCTAAAACTAATATTACCTTTTAGGTGGCATTAATTTTTTTAAAATTGGTGAGCATTTTCCTAATTTTTATTTCCCTCGTCCGACATTTTTTTAATAATATGCTGGGTTGGATTTAAATATGCTGAGTCACTCCGTCTATAAGTTTGTTTAAATTTTGACGAATTTTTAGACATAGTCTATTTTTTTGGTATGCCATATCACCTAGACGGAGTTTTCGTCAGCATACATTGGAAATTTTTTTTTTTATAACTCCATCTATCCGTGCTTTTGTGGCACGTTTAAAAAATAGCGGACAGAAATGCTCTTCTACGTGGTAGGTAAAATAAACGGACTTCCAGTCTATGTGGCACTACGTCTATTGAATAGACGGTCAAATTAAAAATTCATCTCCAATAGATTCCGTTTAAAACTAATATTACCGCTTATGTGAGATTAATATTTTTTTAAATTGGCGGGTCTGTTTAGGCGGAGTTTCTATTTTTGCGTCTGCATCGGATAGGCAGAATCCTCGTTAGTATGCATTAGGCGAGACTGTATATGATTTTTTACAACTCTGCTTTCTCTAACGTGTTTATGTACACGTCTAAAATAATGGGCAGAATACCACGTGGAGATCTGGAGAGCGCATCGACTGACATAGCCAGTTGTTCAACAATTTCGCTTTTAAAAGTTTAAAGTGATAGGAATGAAAAAACAAAATTATGTCTAAAAAGCGAGCATCTCCAAATGACCGTTTCGTGACGCAGCAACTAGATATGATATGTCAAGTGCAAATATACAATTTTTGGACTTCCAATCCATGTGGCACTACGCTTATAGAATAGGCGGGTCAAATTAAAATTCATCTCTAACGCCTCCGTCTCATATTTTTCAATGCGTTGCGTACATCGATAGCGATTTGAAGACTTGTCGCAACATGCATTAAAGGAGATGATTTTTATAACTCCGTCTATATACGCTTACGCTGACACGCTTAATCCGTGGCTTTCGTTTAATAAACCGGAATAAAAACTCAAAATGCTCTTATGCACTCTATTTTAAATCTCATTGCAATTTATGTGGCAAGTAAAATAAATGGACTTCAATCCATGTGGCACTTTCCACGGCACTACGCCTTATATAGAATAGACAATCAAATTAAAATTCATCTCCAATGCACTTCGTTTAAAATTAAATTTGTTGATTCACCTCGTCTAGACATCCAATACATATTTGAGACTGAAGTCTACATTTTTAATGTGCCTACATCGTGATAGAATATAGTCATTGTCGCATGTATCGGAGATGGTTTTTATAATTTCACCCATATACGCTTTTGCCAGCCTTCCAAAAGTAATAGTATAGTGCATTGTAAGTAATCTTATGTTCGTACATCTCGAAAGACGATCCGATAGATATCTAGCCATTTATCGTGCCATAAAATTTCATTACAACAAATTTCCTAGTACTTTGAGACTTTGAAACCACTATTGTGTGTATTGCTATCTGAAGGACTCTTCAAACCTATATAAATAGAGTTGGCTTAACTTCTAGATAAATGAGACGATCAATTGGTGTCACATATTTAAATAAAGCCCCAAAGTTTTAGAAATCAAAGTAGTTTTACCAATAAAATTTCTAAGTCGGATTTTTCGATTGGTGATAATTAAAAAAACTTATTTGACAAATTTAATTTATCGATAATTTTTTTTACGTTAATAAGTATTAAAATAAAAATAAATAAATATTATTGATGAAAAAGATTGTAGGTAACAAAATAGTATTAACAATAATAATTTAACATGAATAATGGAGTTTCTGTAATTGATAATTGTAAACAAAAATCTCAATAAATTTAGTTTATCAATAAAATTTCCGTCGATAAATAAAATTACTACCTTTAGGAAATTTTGTCACTAGTTGAATGACAAAAAATTAAGATTACAAACAATTTTCAATTAATAATAAAATATAGACAAATATCTCAATAAATTTAATTTGTCGTGAAAATTTGATTTTTTGTTTGTTTATCAATTGGTCAACCAAGTGTATGCTTTGTAAAGTTTTTTTTTTTTTTTTTTGTAGATTATAAGCAGTAGGTGCTATGAAATGTGTGGATAAAAAATAGATAAAAGTTGTAAATCCTACAAAATGTGTAGATAAAAATAATGTTTGACCAACTTATAAGTATATAATATTTGACCAACTTATAAGTATTTATAAATATAATAATTATGTTCTTCCATCAGCTTTTGTTTTTAGGAGGGTATCATCAACTCATATTTTAAAAGATTTGTTAATATTTATGAATTTGAATATGTTTCATGAATTTGAATAGAATTCCATAGAATTTATAAGATTTCAACATAATTCTATATTATAAATTTCAATATATTCTATGGATTTCTATGAATTTTATAGATTTATAGTTTTTTTATTAAAATAGTAATTTTACATTATTTTATTCTAAATAATTCAAGTGACTATCATACATAAACAAATACTTTGAGCATAATTTTGGAAAAGAGAAAAATTTTGAAATATAACCAAGTAAAAATTCTTTTAGTTAAAGGAGTTAATGATCCAATGGATTAAGAGGATACCAATCAAAGACATCTCGTGTCAACTAAGATCCTATTAAATATTTTTTTTAAATCAATGGTCTCCAATTTTTATTTTCCTCGTCTCTCTTTTTTTTAATAAAATATTGAGTTGAATTTAAATTTTTGAGTCACACCGTTTAGATTTGAGTCTATTTTTTGGTTTACAACATCGATAGACTGAGTCCTCGTCAAGATATGCATTGTATTTGGTTTTTTATAACTCCGCCTATCTAGAGGTGTCAAGGCGGCCGGTACGGCGAACTCGGATCGACCTACCCGCCTCGACCCAGGACATGCGGCCCAAGCGGTTCAGCCCCCAACCACTGGCCCATATTATAAAAAATAAATAAATTAATTAAATAAAATTCAAAGGCAGAGAGCCAACGACTCTCTGCTTTAAATGCAAAGGTGACAACCGCGATCGACTGCAAAGAATATAAGTACCGCTTACTTAAAGCAAAGAAAGCAACAACTTATCATTGCTATATATTAATATAGTATTATTATATACTATATAATATAAAAAGAAAAAAAGAAAATGGTAAAAGTTAAAAAAGCTGACTGTTGGGCTTAAATGTGATGACCATTTTAAAGTACCGAAGAGGGCTACTTTATTTAACTTTAATTTTTAAAAATAAGTTCATTAAGTTGCTAATTTTTTAGTAATTTCAAAAAACAAATTTTTTATTCATACGGATCGAATCGAGTCGAACCGCGGCCCATATGGGCTCGACCAGATGGGGCAAATGAATGGGTCTGCTCGTAAAAAATTGTGGGTCGGAGCCGACATGGCGCGCAACCCGCAGATGGTGGGCTTTTTTGAACGCAGCCGTGGCAAGGCTTCATTCGAGGTCGGCCGACCCAAAACCTGCTTTTTACCCGGATTGACACATCTACGCCTATCGCGCTTATGTGGATGCGCCTAATGATGGGACGAAGTGTATTGGAGATGCTCTAAGTTGTTCAACAATTTCATTTTAAAAGTTTAAAGTGATAGAAATGAAATAAAATTATTTCTTAGAGCATCTTCAATGCACTCCGTTTATTGCAGTATATATGGCAGGTAAAATATACGAACTTCCAATCCATGTGGCACTACGTTTATAGAATAGACAGTCAAATTAAAATTTATCTCCAATGCAATCCGTCTAGAAGTTCGTCTAAATATAGACAGAGTCTATATTTTAATGTGCCACATCAGATAGATGGAGTCCTTGTCAGCATGCATTGGATATGATTTTTTATAACTCCGTCTATATATACTTATGTGGCACATTTAAAAAGCAATAGACGGAGTACACTGTAGATGCTCTCATGCACTCCGTCTATTGCAATTTATGTAGCAAGTAAAATAGACGGACTTCCAATCCATGTGGCACTACGTCTATAGAATAGACGATCAAATTAAAATTCATCTCCAATGCACTCCGTTTAAAATTAAATTTTGTTGACTTACCTGCCTCAGACATCCGCTCATATTTTAGACGGACTTCTGACTGAGTCTACATTTTTAATGTGCCACATCAAATAGATGGAGTCATTGTCAGCATATATTGGATATGGTTTTTTATAACTCTGTCTATATATGCTTATGTGACACGTTTAAAAAGCAATAGACAGAGTGCATTGTAAATGCTCTTATATTTTTACACCTCGAAAGACGTCTGATAGATATCTAGCCATTTATCGTGCCACATAAAATTTCATTACAACAAATTTCCTAGTACTTCGAGACTTTGAAACCACTATTTGTGTATTGCTATACGAAGGACTCTTCGGAACCTATATAAATAGAGTTGGCTTAACTTCTAGATAAATGAGATGATCACTTGGTGTCACATATTTAAATAAAAGCTCCAAAGTTTTAGAAATCAAAGTAGTTATACCAATAAAATCTCTAAGTCGGATTTTTGGATCGGTGATAATTAAAAAAACTTATTTGACAAATTTAATTTATCGATAATTTTTTTTATGTTAATAAGTATTAAAATAAAAATAAATAAATATTATTGATGAAAAAGATTGTAGGTAACAAAATAGTATTAACAATAATAATTTAACATGAATAATGGAGATTCTGTAATTGATATTTTTAAACAAAAATCTCAATAAATTTAGTTGATCAATAATATTTTCGTCCAAAAATAAAATTATTACCTTTAGGAAATTTTGTCACTAGTTGAATGACAAAAAAAATTAAGATTACAAACAATTTTTCAATTAATAATAGTAAAAATATACACAAATATCTCAATAAATTTAATTTGTCGACGAAAATTTCGATTTTTTTTTTGTTTATCAATTGGTCAACCAAGTGTCTGCTTTGTAATTTTTTTTTTTTTTTTTGGTAGATTATAAGCAATAAGTGCTATGAAATGTGTGGATAAAAAATAGATAAAAGTTATGAATCCTACAAAATGTGTAGATAAAAAATAAAGTTTGACCAACTTATAAGTATTTATAAGCACTAACAATTATGTTCTTCCATCGGTTTTGTTTTAGAAGGGTGTCATCAACTCAGATTTTAAAAGATTTGTTAATATTTATGAATTTGAATGAGTTTCATGAATTTGAATAGAATTTCATAGAATTTATAAGATTTCAACATAATTTTATATTATAAATTTCAATATATTCTTATGGATTTCTATGAATTTTCATGAATTTATAGTTTTTTTTATTATTAAAAATAGTAATTTTAGATTATTTTTATTCTAAATAATTCAAGTGACTATCATACATAAACAAATACTTTGAGTAGAATTTTGAAAAGAAAAATTCTTGAAATATAACGAAGTAAAAATTCTTTTTAGTTAAAGAGGTTAATGATCCAATGGATTAAGAGGTATACCAATCCGACAATCTGTCTCAAAGCTAAGATCCTATTAAGTAAAATAATAAATAGGTCATCCGTCGTCTCTAAACTTGAAGCGTAATTAGATCTATTGTTTGGAGGATTCACATTTCTATTATCAATTTTCTTAGTTTTGAATTTAAAAAAAAAAAAAAAATTAAAGAGCAAGGCTTCTTGAAGAAAAAAAATTAAATAAAGTTTAATTTTTACTTTCTTTCTATTTTTTTAATGAAATTTTATCTTTTATATCCGAGACTAGATGATGGATATTTAGGATTCATTTTCTTCCAAAATCAATTGTTTAATCATCTTGTATAAAAAGTTATTTTATAGCTTAAAAAGATAATTTACATATGTCGCAGGTGACGAGTAAATCTTTTCAAGTTCAAAATTTTTTTTTTATTGCTATATTACTTTTACAGTTCAATAGCTAATTGCCTTATATTAGACTAATTATCTAATTAATATTTATTAATAGATTATTTATATTTTCAGTCCAATTGTTTAGCTCAATGAATGGTCATGGAGTATTAAGAATGAAATTTCAAAGATGATGTTTGACAATTGTACAAAAAAATATTAAAATAAAAAATTCAAATAAATTTTCACGCTAATATAAATTGAAAATCAAGAACAAGAGTTTCCTAAAAAAACTTGTAGTACAAATTGAGGAGAGATACGTATGAAAAGAGTTAGATTGAAATTTTGAAGGGTGATGATATAATTCCTAAAGAATTTAGTATTCATATTTATGAGCTCGAAATTCATGCAAATCTATTTAAATCCTCTAATTAATGAAATATGTAGGAATCTACTAGTAATTGAGGACACCTAAATTTCTTAAGAATTTATTTAAATCTGAGTCGATGATCCTAAATTTCAATTGAATTTAATAAAATTTGAATCGGAAACACCAAAATTTACATGAATTTTTAAAATTCATTCAAATCTTTCGTCGATAAATAAAATTATTACCTTTAGGAAATTTTGTAGCTGGTTGAATAACAAAAAAATCAAGATTACAAACGATTTTTCAATTAATAATAGAAAAACTATACACAAATATCTCAATAAATTTAATTTATCGACGAAAATTTTGGTTTTATTTTGGTTTATCAATTGGTCAACCAACTAAGTGTATGCTTCGTAAAGTTTTTTTTTTTAGATTATAAGCAGTAGGTGCTATGAAATGTGTAGATAAAAAATAAATAAAAATTGTGAATTCTAATATATGTATAGATAAAAATAATATTTAACTAACTTATAAGTATTTATAAGCAATAACAATCATGTTCTTTCATTAGTTTTGTGTTAGTTTTCCACAAAATATTTAAGTTCGAAGGCCTCCACGTTGACTCCTACGCCACACATTCCTATGCAGTAACTAAAAACAGAAGATAAACTTTATTTAACATTTTGTAACAAAATAATGTTTGGTAACCAACACAAAACTTCATGCAATTTGAGTGACTAAAAGCTCATGTTTGGTTAAGTTTAAATTATAATTTAAATTAATCAAATTGATTAAACATATCTTTTTATCCACATATTTCATGGGATTCAAAACTTACTATTCACTTATTATCCACACATTTCATAAGACTTACAACTTATAAGTACTTAAAAAATAATTTCAACACTACCAAATATTTTTAAGCCAATCTATACTCATGCATGCACATAATCATATAGATGCCATCTCCAATACTCTATGAGAAAGATATTATGTAAATAAACAACAAATATTCTTGCATGTATTGAACTCCACCAAAAATGACTTCAAGAATATCGTGAGAGTCCGTTTGACAAAGTTTTTGACAAAAATTGATAAAATGTGCATAGTTAGTAAGTTGATAAAAGTTGTGAGTCTCATAAAATGTGTGGTTAAAATTAATTCTGGACTTTGACTTCAATTTTTTTTATCTTTCCCCAACAAGGGTCTGAATCACTACTTGAATATTTCCTAACAAATAGGTTCCAACTATATTTAAGCAAAAAAATATATCTAGTGTCATTTCTGACTAATCACATGTTTAGTAGTGTTGAAATTATTTTTTAAGTGCTTATATTATAAATTGTTGGTGAATGTGTGAATAAAAAGTAGATTGTAAGTTTTGGGTCCTATGAAATCTGTAGATAAAAAGTATACATATTTAACCAGTTTGACCAACTGAAATTATAATTTAAGTATTTCCAAATCAATACTTTAATCAGTTATAGGAGATAGCATGGAGAAGTTAGTAGCGTGTAGAGAAGATAAAATATGATGCTCACACAATCCTTGCCTTTTTCTTTGCCACTATATACATACATATTGTATAAATGTGTATATATAGAGAGAGAGTTGGATACAAATTTAAACAGGACTTGGATAATTTAAGTACTATTAATGAATTCTCGTCAAGTGATTTTCTTTGCAGTTGTTCTACTATGTGAGGTGCTGCAGCTTAGTCGAGCTCGAGACGATGTAAATTTCGATGTCAGCTATAATATCACTTGGGGAAATGATCATGTTTTGTCCCTAATCCATGGAAGACAAGTTCAGCTTTCCATGGATATACAATCTGGTTATATATATATACAAACCTTTTTAATTTCCTGTTTTATTAAAATCTTTATACTAATATAGTTTAGAGATGCTATTTGAAGACAAAACCTCATTATCCGAAATTAATGTAAAAGGTTGAATACATAGTACTCTTATCAAGTTCAAGCCTTGGCTTCTTCATATTCCACTGGCTTTCATCCCTTACAATTGACAATTAATCAAATGCTTATTTTTATATTTATTTATTGGTCTACAACACATTTCCTCACGTGTAGACCAGAAATCATGCACAAGTATATATATATATAGATGATAGCAAGACTTTGTGTATGTTTGGTGGAGTTTAAAATTAGTTTTTTTTTTAGATTTTTATAAAAGTTGCGAAATGTGAAAATTGTGGGTCCCATGAAATATGTGGTTGAAAAAAAAAATAGTTTATTTTAAACACTTCCAAACATGCTCTTTGTGACTTTGATACCATGTTACATTCAATTCATATAAAATTTAAAGCTATTAGATGTACATAGAGACGAGTGAGTGAGCACGCACACACACCTATGCGCATGCACATACATACATAGACGTTATGCTTCACATAATTCATTCCTATGTGCATGCATATAAGCATTTGTTTAGTTTTGTTTAAAGTTTTGTTGAAGTCAAAATCAACAATTAAATTTAACCACACATTTTGTGGGACGTACAACTTTTATCAACTTTTTGACCACACATTTTATAAACTTTTATCAAAATCTGCTAAAAAAAAACTGATTTTTAACAAAATCCAATCGATTAGCAAATAGATTCTATAGATACATATGCGCGCGCGCGCGCACACACAATATGTGAATCATGCAAAGCTAGTATTTATGTGTTCCATTGAAATGTTGAAATGGTAGGGGCTGGCTTTGGGTCTAAACTAAGCTATGGATCTGGCTTTTTCCATCTGAGAATCAAGCTACCAGAAAAGGATTCTGCAGGAGTGATCACAGCTTACTATGTACACATTTTTCAGCAAACCTCATTACCCAAAAGAAAATTTCAATTTTTTTTTTTTTTTTAAAGAATGAGATAATTTGGATATTTTAATTTAGGGTTTTAATTTATTTATTTATTAAAGCAGCTAACTTCAAATACAAATAATCATGATGAGCTGGACTTTGAATTCTTGGGCAATAGGGAAGGCAAACCTATTACACTGCAGACAAATGTGTTTGTGAATGGACAAGGAAACAGAGAACAAAGGTTTCGTTTTTGGTTTGATCCAACTGCAGATTTCCACACTTACAAAATTCTTTGGAACCAACATCATGTGGTGTAAGAAAATACTTATATTACTACTCTATATATCCATTTATTTATTTATTCTACCAAAAATTGAATTTGTTTAAACCACGTATCGTTTCAAAACTTAAACAGTTTTTTGGCGAAACGATTCAATATAATATCACGCTAGTTTGAACTACTTCATATAAAAACATAAATGGTTAGTTTGAACTCATGACATATCATTGCTTTGGATCATATGTTTCAACAGTGTTAAAATTATTTTTTAAATATTTATAAGTTGTGGATCCTATATATTGCGTGAACAATAAGTGTGTAGTAAGTTGTGAGTCATATGAAATGTGTGGATAGAAATATGTTTGACGAATTTGAACAATTTAAATTATAATTTAAGCTTAGCCGTACATGGACTTGTACATAGAGTGTTTTGTGTGTGTGTGTGTGTGTAATGCTAATAGAACATGTTTTGCTTGCTTTGTTTTCAGATTCTATGTTGATGACATCCCAATCAGAATATTCAAGAACAACACAAATATTGGAGTGAGCTACCCAACCCAACCAATGCAAATAGTAGCCAGTTTATGGGATGGGGACAGTTGGGCCACAGATGGAGGCCAAACCAAGACTAATTGGTCTCATGCACCATTCAAAGCTCACTTTCAAGGTTTCAATGTTACTGGCTGCCCATTAGATACTCAAAACTCCCTTAATATACGAGTACAACACTGCTATTCCTCAAATTATTGGTGGAATGACAGGAAATTTTGGAAGCTTGACAAGATTCAGCAAAAGGCATATCAACAAGTGACACAAAAGTATATGAATTATGATTATTGTTCTGATAGGTCTAGGCATCCTAATATTCCACCAGAGTGCAACTAAATGAAGTTTGATTCTAAACATTCTATAATGAATAATAAGAGGGGCCAAGAATTTCTTAAGTACATCTTTGTTATTTTGTTGTTATTTGACTAGTATTCTATAAACAGAATTTTATGCTTCAAGGATTGAAAAGCACAATATTGACTCAAGATCAAAATGTATCAATAAATAACTATATCTTAAAGTAGAACGCAATAAATGAATAGCACTACATGTATATTTGCAAATAAAAAATCACACATCTCATTGTAAAGCATTAGTTTGAATAAAATTGTGCTTTCAAAATTGAAAAATATAATTTATAATCAATAAAATAATAATATATATATATATATTTTTAACATTTGTATCATTATTTTCATTTCACTTCCTCACAAATAAATTTAAATCAAAAGATAAAACGTATAAATAATTTTAAAAAAGACCGTCACCATGTTGGTACAATCAAACATGACCCTTATTTCTAGTTCAAGAGATGGCCAAGGGAAGTTACCATTAAGTTTGTCCAAAGAATCAAGATTCAAGAGGAAAATTACTACTAAGTGTCTTTGAATTTTTTTTTTTTTTTTTTTAACAATTGTACCTTTTTCATTTATTTTTTTAACTAGGTCGAGATTTCTTCTTGTTGATAGAACTAAAATACTTTTATCAAAAACTAACAAAAATAGAAAATAACTATGTTGGGGCCCTGGCTGAAGCCATATATGCCAGCTTACAAAACATTCAAAAGAGCCCAAATACTTCCCCAAGCTTTTGATTAAGCTCCCATGGCGGAATCTTCATATCGACAGAAAATAGTTAACATTATTACACTGAAAATTCACTTAATGAGAGACCCATAAAAATGGGTGTCTTATAATTCCTTCTTCTGTTATATTTAGTGTTATTTGTCTCTGTATCAATAGCAAAAGAAGCACAAAATGAAGAGTTTACAGAAGCATTGCTGTTGAGGCCATTGCCTGATCGAAAAGTGCTGGCCCATTTTCATTTCGAAAGCAGTGTGCCATCAACTCGATTCTATGGCCGCCACCACCACCACCTGTTTCCTAAATCCATTTACCAATTGGTAACCGTACACATATTTTGCATTTTTCTTTTTTGCTTTTTATTTTACACTAATTGGTTTGATTATGAGCAAGTTTTGGAATTTGGATTCTTTTTTCCTAGAAGTTGAATTGTTTGAATTTATACATTGCGTGATGAGCTATTAGGTAGTTTAAGATTGTAATCAATAGATAGTTTGTATATGATAGTGTAATTTGGTACGATCTGAATTTGATGGACTCATTAGATTTTTACTTGAGATTTCAATTTATTTAACCTATGGCTGGTGATTAAAAATTGTCTTTGAAAAAGATGGAAGGATGAAAAAGTGTATAGTCGCCGGAAAAGAAACACCTTAGTTTGTACATTGGCCAATTCTCTTGATTACTTTTTTTTTCTGTGAACATGTATATTCACAGGAAATCAAATATTAAGGTACTAGATTGTAAAGATGTAGCAAGAAAGTTTTTCAAACCCTATTATTTTTTAATATGCATTAATATTATATGTTATCAACAACAATAATAAACTAAGGGTCTTTCCAAATATATTTGGAATCAGTTACACGAGTCCTTTTTGGCCAGTCCATTCGGTTCATTGATAAGCCTAATGCACATCTGGAATTTTGAGTAGCTACAATCAACCATATTAGTTTTGGTGTACTTAAGCCGTTATTCTCTTAATTTATTTTTAATTTGTATCTCCTCTACTTGTTGAAGTATATATTTTCTGTTCTATTATAACCACTCAAATATAAGTTAGCATTGTTTTTCACTAGCTTCACTTTATGGGCAGTTTGCCCTTGTAGGGATCTTCCTATTACACAGGCATCTTTTATTTCATTCAACCTACTCTAATCCCATGGTCACTTCCTCTTAAATTCCTCATTCCTTGTTACTAATCAACTTAAATACGTAACAAAATAATTTTTTGCAATAATACAATCTTCCATACACATTCCTTGTTACTAATCTACTCAAATACTTAGCAGAATAACTTTTTTTGTAAAAATAAAATAAAATCGTAACTTACAATTACCCTTATGGCAACTTATCATTGTAATGTATTGGCCATTGCGAAACGACTTGTTGCACTATCTCCCTTCAACCCTTTGAGCGAAATATGGTAAAAGAAAAAAACGGAAAATCCATGAACCGATACCATCATCTCCACCCCGTAGGAACTACGAGATCATCCCAAGGGCGCCTTTGAAAAATTGCAAGTGCACAATATTGAAGAAGTTATAAAAGTCGACGTGAGTCCATTGTTGATCTCACTAGGACTATTTAACTTATCACTCCTATAAAATGGTTTCACGGGATTCAGCCGATTAATGAAATTAGATTAATTCTAACTTTATTTGATCAATCTATTTTTGAAGTGAATTATAAGCTAAAATTAATAATTATGAAAATTAATTGACTAACTTAACTTGGGTTGATTTTGATGAGATGAAGATGTTAGGACTCACGATTTCATCATAGTTTTAATGGTTCAATTTCATTCCTCAAACTTTGACAATAAATAATCATGCGATATATCAAATTCTCTATTTTATTTGACACTCTTTTGAGTAAAATCAAAACTACTTTTAAACACGAATTCATTATCTCTATGTGAACTACGTTGAATAGAAGTGCAATAAAAGCTCATAAATCCACATACCATCACACACACAAACCATAGGAGTATATCTCTATCTCTTATTTTAATTTAAGGTCTTTGTTGTATTAATATAAACACATAAATTACTTCTGTCCCAGTACGGTTCACAAATCATTCAATTATTTATCAAGTAACTGAAAACATTATTATTAACAACGAAAACAAGAGCATGAAAATATAATTGAAGTCAAAGTCCGAGATTTAAGTCACATTTGAAGTCTTATCTGCCATATGGATCTACTCATTCCACCACCAGTTTTCCTTATTAGGTAGTTTTATACCATTATATTCTCCTAAAACCTCCTTCGTTATGTTTCTAGTGCAACTAGGCATCTCATTGCAGATCATGTTACTATCTCCATCTTTATCTCATTTTCCTTCCTGCGGAACTTTATCTTTAAAATTGACTTGTTTTTAGAGGAAGGCTATGTTCCAGTTCAGAATAGGATAAGGTTGCTGTACTAGATCTGCTATCTTGTTCAATGAACTCTAAAATCTTTGGTACTTATTTTTTCATTTTTTAATAACAACGTCAAGCACCACCTATATAAAGTGACAGAATGGTTATGGAAAGGGTGAACGTGCTGTAGGATAATCTACAATATTTCTATGCATGATGGCAATATGAAGATAAGAATGCGTACCACATCTATGATTTTCTTTTACCCATCTTGGGTAGGGAAATGAGAAACTTGGTTCAAGAATAGTTGGCTAGAATCTTGCCTTCTTATTCCCATTTTTTGTTCCCAGTGGCCGATGGTAAATGCACATCAACTTTGATGCACCAACTATTAGATGGAAAAATTAAATCCACCCATCGAATATTACTTTTGTCAAGTAACCTTTTAGAGAGAGAGAGAGCAATTAGAAGAAGTTTGAAATATCCTTTTTGTTTGGGGATTACAGGTGGAGGAAATTCTTTGAAGTATGATGTGAACATGACAAAGAGGAAGCCTTGTAGCTTTTGCCAGAATAACCAAAGGGAATGAACAGCCATAAAAGAGAAAGAGAACCAAAGGGGTAAACTTCTCCTGAAAATGTGGTTAGTGAGTGACATATTTTCTTTAGCCCACATGTCATACCTTTATCACTTTAATGGGGGATAGGTTAATTGATCACCAAGCACTAAAGCTTGGGTTGAATAATGTAAATCCTACAAAGTTGAAAGGCAGCTTGCAGATTTGTACTAAACTCTGTCAAAAAACTGAATAGAGAAGCATTAACCAATTTGTTTATTATTTATATAAGACAAGGCCTCTTCTTTCATTTTCTTTCCCCAGGTTGCGGATCCTATTGTGCATTTGGGGCATATAGTTCTCTTTGAAAGTACTTATATAGGAGCTTTCTCGAGATAGCTGCGAGGAATTTAGCAAATTATTTTGTGGCACTTCTATGTTTTAGGGTCCGTTTCGCATGACTGTAGTGATTAGAGCTTTTGTTAGTAGAAGTTTTATTAGTAGAACTTTTAGTAAAAAGCTATTGAATGTTTGATTGTTAATCCAAAAAGTGTTGTGAATATTAAATTGATATTTGGCAGCATAATTACAAAAGTATTTTACTACATATTTATTTGACTAAATTTTAATAATTTAATATTTATTTCCATACCATAAAATCTATTAAAATTAATTTTAATTGAATTATTATTTTAGTGCATATTATATTATTTATTCTATAATATATTTTAACACGTCAACATATGATTTATATATGACATTTCATATTTAAAATGATAAATAATAATGCAAATTAAGATAAAACATGTTATAAACATTTCAAAAAAATCTTTAAACTCGAATTGTTGACATCTCGCGGCAGGATAAACCACCGCCTCTCATGCCCCTCATTGATTCTACCATAACATGTTATAAACATTTCAAAAAAATTTTTAACTCGAACCATTGATATCCGCCGCTAGGAAACCACCGCCTTTAGCCCACCACTGATTCTACCATAGAGGCCATTAATTCAAGTTGGATAATTCTCAAATAGCTTAAAGGAAAAATATTTAATCAATTTCATTTATTAAGTGGTCTTTACCCCCTTTTGTTTGTCTCGTTTAAAATTCTATTTTGATTCTATAGTATGATTTTATACAAATTAATGTAATATTTCATCAATACATTGATGTGTAGGATAATTTGAATATATTTGGGAATTTAGTAAATTAATAAGGATAATTTTGTTATTTTAAAAGTTTGATTAAATACACATTTCAATTTCCTGTATAATCTGAATGTAGAGCTTTTTGGAGAAGCTCAAAATTTGAGTTTCTCTAAAACAGCTTAAAAAGATGTTTTCTTAATCAACAAGTACTTTTAGATTTTAATCAAACATCCATTATTTTAGCCAAACAACTTTTGCTCTCCAAAAATGCTTTTGAGCTTTGCAAAAGCCTTCTCAAACACACTCTTATATGTAAATAGAAACATGGGTTTTAGTTCCTCTACTCGTATAGTTTGCCAAAGATATCTTCCTGTCCAGAATTCAAAGGTTGTCCTGCTATAGTACATAAAGTTATTGAGAGAAAGTTAAAACACTGACCCAATGGAATTATAGGAAGTGAGAGATGAAGAATAGTCGTAGGCCACAATGACTTCTAAGGTGCTCTTTAACTACAATTTGGATATATGTTATTGACATAATTTTTAACTTTTCCTAACTGAACTCTAATATGGGAAAATGTTAGAAATGCTTTCTTCATTAACTTGGAAATAAGTTCATATAGTAAAACAAAATGGATGCAATTGTTGAATATGAGCTTGAGAAGATAGAGACAATGTTGGTTTGGATCTCCACATCAAAATTTCAAATTTCTATTCTATCATTCTTTTGGGATAACCATGCGGATTTGCATGGCCAGGGATTATACTTTGCCAGTAACTTTGTATCACCCTCGGTCATGTCTGTTTTTTATTTTTCTACTCTACTGTTTGCCATCAGGTGAAGCATACTTCTTCTCCTTTTCTCCCTGTTACCTTTCCTGTTGGAAGCATGGTTCATGGAGAATTCTTTGGGTATTTGCTGTATTGACATGATTTTGTTACTTGGAGCGGAGCAGTCTTCTTGTTTTCGAATTTTTTTGATATCAGATGCATCTTTCTACCTATAATTGGAATTATTTAGGGAAACTTTGAGTAACACATATTAATCCTTTCGTACTTTTGAAGGATTCTGGGTAACTATTCCCAGGGTATCTTGCCTTTTCTGTTGGCTATTCTTTTGACGGTTTTTTTCAAGTTCTTGATACTACTTACTGAACTGATCATAGGTTTATATTAGGTATTGTAGTTTGAGGTAAAATCACTTTATAACATGTAGTCATATGGCTGAATGATCAGGTACACAAATTTCAAGTCCGGGAAATGGAATTGTCTTTCACTCAAGGTCGGTGGAACTATGAACATTGGGGGGGATTTGACCCCATACCAAGCAGCAATGCAAAGCCTCCTGGAGTTGAATTATGGGCTGATTTTGATGCCCCCCAACATCAGGTTGATGACTCCTGAAAATTTAACGCATGCTCTTTCAGGGCTCTTCTGTACTTCAATCAACTTTCTGGAGCATTCAACTACTTACTCTGCACCTCAGTGGAACTTTCGATCAGTTGCAGGCAAATTACGTTATGGCACACTGCCCCGTGAGGCTGTTTGCACCGAGAATCTCACTCCCTGGTTGAAATTGCTTCCTTGCCGAGACAAAGCTGGGCTTTCTGCACTGCTGGATAGACCTTCAATGTACAGAGGATATTATCATTCTCAGCGTCTCCATTTGACGTCAGATGAATATGATTCTTCTGAGTTTAGTACCGGGGTGGTGCTTGAACAAACCCTTACGGTTGTAATTTAACCGAAGACTTTAGGAACCGGTGCTATGTTTTCTGGTGTATCATTACAACCAAGTTGGTCTCTGAGCTCATTATTTGGCAGGAAGGTCAGTAGAAGATGTTCCCTTTCGAAATCTAGTAATGTGTACATTCAACTTGATCAGAATTTAGCATCTGAGTAGAAGGAAGTGTGGAAGAAAATTGAAGAACCAGAAAATGATGTTCTTATTCACGAAAACTCTTGGAATAACCCTACCTTTGAATTGTCAGCATCCCCGGACAGGATAATAAATGGAGTAGAGTTGCAGAGAGATTGCTCATTAATCCTATATGAATTTGTGGCTGAGAATTTCAACAAATCAATACCTTTTGATTTGAGGTTAAGGTGGAAACTGCCTGTAGTTTGGTCATGTCAGCAGGCACCTTTAAGTGCTAGTAGGTTTTTAATGGGAAGTGGAAACTAGAGGGTGCTATAGCCATCTCATTGAAGTCTGCTAGGAGTAACAATACACAAAGTACTGGATAGGGGGAGAAAGGATGTTGGTTGAGGGTTGGTCTTTTCCAAGTTGTGCCTTGGTATATCAAAGTCTATTATCATACAATAAAAGTGTTCATAGATGGAGAACTTCAGCCTACAATGGATAGCATAGAAAATATGCATGTTTCACCTTCTGAAGACACAGTCTCTCTTGGAGTAATGGAAATGATCTTAAGATTACCCTGTGGTGTTAAAACAGCTGCATTAACTTTAGAGTTTGATAAGGTATGCCTCCTTTTGGATTCGGTAGGAGTCATTAGTCAACAGATCCAGAAATCATACTAAAAATCTGCCCTCTAAGTTGAAAGGATGAAAAAGAAATTATGGCGTCTATCTCTTACACCTTTCCACTTCTGGACAGAAGTTCTGGCATAAGATACAGATTTTTCTAACTTGAGGTGCTTTTCACTAGTATAATAATAAAATCTTGAGCCAACATTTTCTAGATTTATGGGTTCAAATGGGAGAGAAGCTAGTTTTTTTCAAACAACTGAAAGTTGTCAGTCTCCCAATCATTCTTGCTTAGCAGGGACTTGGTCTGTTGTTGCCTGTTTCAAATTTGGATCACTCTGTACCTTCACCAGCATCAATGGCACTTATAACAAAAACTAATAATAGGTAAAAGCATCTTCTCTGTGGTAAACATAAAGTAGGCTATAATTAATTAAAACTGTCAAATCAATGGATACAGAGTTGCCTATTCAAGAACATGATAATTATTATAAAAGCAAGACTGAAGGAATACTTTCGTTGGATGTCTAAACAAGAATCGCCTTAGGTCCTATTTTGTTGCCATCTACAAAATAGCGTGTCTGTCTCATTTCAGCTTATTGGAGATTTTATTTTTCTAAAGAAATTTGAAGTGTTTGTCTAGCTACTTAAGCTCTATTACATGGGATATTTTACTTTGGTAGTATCTCTTGCATGAAACTCTGAATCTTCTGTCAGTACTTCAGACTATATTTTAATCTCCTTAATTCCTTCGTTCTGTGTTGAACAGGGGTTTCTGCATATTGATGAATATCCTCCGGATGCTAACCAGGGATTTGACATTCCATCAGCTGTAGTAAGCTTTATGGAATTTCAAACAAGCACAAGTTTTGATGATAATTTATGAACAAGTTGCCCATGTTGTCTACATTACAGCTATTGATACAAATACATTCAAGAACTCCAAGATGTAATTTTTTGTTTCTTTCTTTTTTTCATTGTCTTGACAATCTACATTTCAACCAGGAAAGAAACCTTGTTCTGTCTTACACAGAAGTACTACTTGTGCCTTTGACATCTCCTGATTTTAGCATGCCTTACAATGTCATCACAATTACATGCACGGTTTTTGCTTTCTATTTTGGATCACTGCTCAATGCACTACGAAGGCGCATTGGCGAGGAAGAAAAGCTTCTGAAAAGTAAAGGTACTAATATTTCTTCAAGTATAATTGCATTTTCATTGTTATCTCTTTAATTATTCAAATGTTCTGAATTTACGAGTAACAGTTTCATAAACTGTAAAAGCATTGAAGAAACTCAGTTAGTGTTTCTTAGTTCTGGTTAGACACTACCTTATTGTGATGAATGATCCCTATGTCATCTATTTTATAGTGGAAATTGCATTATGATAGATTGTGAGAATTAAGAGATATTTATTGATTGCTGCCTCTAAGGATCTAAAATAGAACCACTTAACCTAATTTAAGACCCATGGAGATCAACAATATCTCATTTATTTAAAAACTTCGACTTTTTAGGATGTCCTTGATTCTGTAAACATGAGATTATCCACCGCACCCCCAACAAAAAAAAAACTAGCAGCTTATTGATGTTAAACAATTGAAAACAACAACAAGAAGAATCCAAAAAGAAAAAAGAGAGATAGCTAGGGTTTTGTCTTATTATGAAAAATGAAAACTTATAAACCTAATTACAAATAACCATATATATAGGTTAAGCTGGAAAGACTATTATACCCTTAGTAAATAAATAAAACATATATTTATTAACATCCCCCTCAAACTCACGATGCAGCAGCAACAAGCATCGAGAGTTTGCTAACGAGAAAACGAAAACGGAAAATAAAATGCGACTTGGTAAAGAAGTCTGCAATCTGCGAAGAAGAGGAAACAAAAGGCAAAGTGATAGAGCCATGCTTGAGATGATGACAGGTAAGGTGACAATCGATCTCGATGTGCTTGGTTCGTTTATAGAAAACCGAGTTGTGAGTAATCTGAATAGCACTCTTATTGTCACAATACATAGGAGTGTGACTAGAAAGAAAAACTCCTCCCATATTTGCAAGTAACTAACGTAACCAAACAATCTTGTTGGTAATAGAAGTCATAGCACGATATTCTGCTTCAGTAGAAGATTGAGAAATAATAGATTGTTTCTTGCTCTTCCAAGAAATGAGAGAATCACCAAGAAAGATACAAAAACCAGTAATAGACTTGCGATCTATAGGATCACTGCCATAATCAGAGTCGAGTATACACCGCGGATCCAAGGAAGAGGTGGATATAAATAGAAGACTTTGAAAGATCGTACCTCGAAGATATTGTAAAATGCGAAGAACAATGCCCAACGAAATGAGTGGGAGAAACAACAAACCGATCGACAATATGAATATATGCAATATCGGGACGAGTAATAGTGAGATAAACTAAGCTCCCAACAATAGTACGGTATAAAGTCGATGTCGACAAAAATATACCATGAGAAAAAGAATACTTGGCGTTAATCTCAATGGACGGTCTTATTATCAGTAAGTCTAGCTCGTTCAAGAATATCTGTAACATACTTCGACTGGGAAAGAAGATAATCTTTGGGTGAGTAGGCTATCTCAATACCCAAGAAATATCGAAGAGCGCCCAAAACCTTCATTTCAAATTGTCTAGCTAACTCTGTCTTCAAAACTGAGATACCAGCAACATCATCACCAGTAATAATCATATCATCAATATATAACAAAAGAATAATCCGACCTACATCAGTACACTTAACAAAGAGTGTAAAATCATGATTGCTAGAAGCAAAGTCAAGAGAAGAGATCACAACAGAAAATTTCTCAAACCAAGCACGTGGTGCTTGTTTGAGACTCATATCTGACACTTTCTTGAGCTTACAAACATATCCAAAACCATGAGAAACACTAGGAGGGGGCTCCATTTAAACTTGTTCTTGGAGATTTCTATTCAAGAAGGCATTTTTAACATCAAGTTGAGAGATGTCCCAATTTCTAACCAAAGTTACAGCAATAAGAGTACAAAGAGTAGTCATTTTTGCAACAGGAGCAAAAGTCTCCTCATAATGCATACCATAATGTTGTGAATATCCTTTTGCAACTAACCGAGCTTTGTATTTTTCAATGGACTCATCAGAATGAGTCTTGATCTTATATATCCAGTGACAACCAACAACAGTCTTACCAAAAGAGAGAGGAACCAAATCCCAAGTATCTGTCTTATGCAAAGCAGAAAGTTCTTCATCTATAGCTTGCTGCCAATGTGGATCAAGAATTGCCTCTTTATAGAAAGAAGGCTAGGAGAGACAATGAATAGAAGCTAAAAAAGAAGTAAAAGATGAAGAATAACAAGAATAAGCAAAATCTGGTAACTTTGTAGACTTACGAATGTAGGTGGACTGATGTAGAGGTGGATCCACAATCTCGATTTAAGCTTGAGGGACCGTAGGAAAAGAGGGAGCCTCAAGACAGCAGAGAAGCGTTAGCAAAGCAACTCGACGAGTATAATACAAAGGTAATAGAGGAAGAACACAATAAGGGGTTACGTGTAGTAGGAACCCGTGACGAAAAACTATCGTAGTCTTGGAAAAGGATCAATACAAATAAGATCAGGTTTAGTCTAGTCATGAGTAGTAGACGGAATAAAAAAGAAAGGTATATGCTCAAGAAAAACAACATGATGAGACACATAAAGTTTCTGAGTAATTGGATCGAAACACCGATACCCCTTTTGACCTTGACTATAACCAAGAAAGACACAAATAGCAGATCTAGAGGACAACTTGCTGCATTCTACATGAGGCGGAGAACGAAGCAAGTACTACCAACTCTAAAGAAAGAGTAATCTGGGCATACCTATACAACATTTCAAAAAGAGGATACTGAAGCGCGAGAATATGGGATGGTATTAATCAATGTCACTTTGTCGTAAGAGCTTCACCTTAAAACGCACTAGAACAAGAGGCGCATAATGAAGAGAGATCTAGCAGTTTCAACGCTGTTACATATGTTTTTTTTTTCTCGCAATTTGTTTTGTTGAGGAGTATCTGTCAAGAAGTTTGGTGAATAGTTTCATCTAAGGCAAATAACTCATAAAATTTGTGAAAGTGTATTCTCCACCTAAATCACACCTAAAACATTTGATAACAAAGAATCTTCGAGTTTTGACAAAGTGCTCGAAAAGTCGCCAGATATCTCGAAAAAATCGAACGATGTTTCATTAAGTAAATCCAACAATAACGTGTATGATCATTAATGAAAAAAACATAATATCGAGACCTCTTTTAGTAAGAACAGAAAAGGTCTCCATACATCAGAATGAATCAAATCAAACGGAGAAGAAGAAATGAAACACTTCGATTAAAAGGTAAAGATGAAAATTTAACCAGTTTACATTTACTAAAATTAGAAATATCACAAGTTTGCAAATTGCCTAAAGCCCCGCATGGACACTAAAAATCTCAAACGGAAGATGAAATATAACTAAGACGAGAATGCCATAAATAAAAATTAGAAGAACTATGACTCAAACGAAAGGAAGACAAATCAACACTAGTAGTGGCAAAGAATCGGTACTTTTAACTCATCTAAAACATAGAGTCCCCTCGCTACTACCTGTCAATCAACTTCGAGAGATCGCAGATCTTGCACAAAAACAGAAGAAGAGGAAAAACCGACAAAACAATTAGAGTCACATAACCGACCTCCATGTATAAGATTTGGCGTAAGTTGTGGAATATGATAAATATTATGGAGAGACAAGTTAGGAGTAATAATGTAACCAACACTGTTAAAAGGCGTAGGAGTGCCATTAGCAATCATAATGAGAATAGATGACGATGGAGACTGATGTGATGCAAAAGGCGAAGAGTCTGGAGACATGCAACGTGAAGCACCAGAATCCAAGATCTATAAAGAAGATGACATACCTGACACACTAGGATGAGAATGACCTACGGAAGAAGAGGCAGACATAGCTTGTGGCTGAAGGGAGAGAAACTTATGAAATTGCTCAAATTGCTTAGCCAGAGTACTTGGATCATTGAAAGGACCTGATGAGGTGACTTCTGCAGCATTAGACTGTGGTGATCTGTAACCCTGAGGTGCTCTATAATCCTGAGATGGTAACTGGTTGCCAGGCCTCTATGTCTGAGATTGCTGTTGTTGATTCTGCTGTCTCAACTTAGGACATTGAGTCTTCCAATGACTTTTCTTCTTACAAAAACTACACTCGTCGAAGGCAGGCCTTGTGTAAGGCCTATTTTGATTATTAGAGAGTGGCTGATGAGGTACTGCTAACACAGAAGGAGTCGGAGTCAAAAGTTCACTTTTCGGCACCAGACTTTAGACGTACTTCTTCAGCCAACAATTCACTGACAACCGAATCAACTGAAGAAAGTGGAGAATGATGAAGAATAGAGCCTCGAAGTCTTTCAAAATCACTGCGGATGGCCATCAAAAATTGCACCAACCATTGTCGCTCTCTATGAACAATATAGACATTAACATTTTTTAGTTCATCATCTTTCAGAAGAGCAATTGATCCCAAAGATTTGTCATAGCAGAATAGAAATCCTAAATACTCATATTATTCTGCTGAATAGCTCGTATGTCGTTTTCTAATTGATATTACTTTGCAAAATTGGACTGAGTGTATAACTTCTGTAGATGATCCCAAACTTCCTTTGCTGTCTCATACTTAGCCAATTGAACTCCTATGGAATGCTCAATAGAATTGTTAATCCAAATAATTTTTTTTGCATTATTGGCGTCCCAGGTATCTATTAAGATAGCATAATTTTCAACAGTATTCGCAGGTCTCACATAAGTGCCACTAACATATTCTCATAGTTTTTTACCCTTAAGAAAATTTCTCATTACATAATTCCAATACAAATAATTCTTTCCATCCAACCTCACACTTACAGACTGAAGAGAATCATCTCTTTCGGTAGCCATAATCAAATACGCAAAATAGGAATGTAACGAAATACCAAAATATAGATTATAGATATAGAACGAGCAATGAACGAATGCAAAACAAATACCTCAAATGCAGAACATCAAACGACGAGTGGAAACTGCCGAAAAATAGATTCTGCCCAAAACCGAAAAACTACCGAAAAATGAAACTGCCGAAAAATGGTTCTGCTAAAAAGTTATAAACCTAATTACAAATAACCATATATATAAGTTAAGTTGGAAAGACTATTCTACCCTTAGTAAAGAAATAAAACATAAATAAAACATATATTTATTAACAATTGACATAAAGAAATACTAGGCCAATACAGAAATAATTGTAACTTGTTCACACATCAATAACTTATCACCTCTCTAGACTGGTATATGATCACACTCTGCCAACATGTTTGGAGACAGCTGCTTTAACCTTTCATTAGTTTCTTGAATGTTTCTCTTCCATTTCTGCTAGTGTTGGCTTTTGCAGCTTCCTGTTCCTGTTTGTGTTTTTGTTGCACCTTATTGTTCTCATTTATCCATAACTGCACCTCACAATTCTCTATTATGCCAAACTGTGCCATGTTTGATAGATCTACCACATTAAAGTGGTGTTGCATGTTAAAGGGATCATATGATCTCATGCCAAATAAATAAATTATCACCTTCCAAATTAGTAACGAGCATGGATGGATTCTTATTCTTTGCTGATTGGTGTTTAAGGTGAATGATTTAACACGAATTATGAAATATGCTTCCAGCAAAACTACATATGTTTGTGTGTGCTTATAAACCCTTATAAGCAGGTCAAACATTCTTTTTATCCGTATATTTTGTAGGATCCACTGTTTATAATCAACAAAAATATTTACTAAACATACTCAAAATATCCTACTTATATGCCTTCCACATCTTTTGATCATTCAGTATGTGCTTTAAACACTATGGATAAGTTACATGGCCTTCTATATTCATGTATTGAAGATGCAAAGTTTTTTATCTTCAATTCTTCATATGTTAGTATGTTAAGCATCAAAGTTGCACACATAATCCAAAGAGAAATTTATAATGAAGTCTTCTGACTCGTTAGTGATGTTAAGGATGTCTTTGTACAGGACTTCTATTTTCCTCTTATTAAAATTTCTGCCATCATTCTCTTCTTACCCCTTGGTGTTACGTTTGGTAAAGAGGGTTGAATAGTATTGGTCAATCTTATCAAAGAAAAAAAACTAAAATTTTGTTCATTATACTATCTATTCCTATATAATACTGCTTGCCAAACCTGCACTTACAATGCAGTTCTGAAACATATTATTTTGAGCCAATCAGCATGCCAACCCCAGGGTTCTGCTATTGAAGTAGACAACCTCATCAACGTACTCAATCTTCGAAAAATCTCAACTGATTGACTTCTCTTGTCAGAAGCTGCATATATATTAATATTTTCCCTTAAACACTGTAGTGATCATGGTAGCTTAGTGGCTAATTGTGGTCTTAACTGCAAATTTAAGTTCTGCATCTGAAGCTGCTCACCTCTTAAGAGAATGTTCCCTCTGCTGTCATTAGGCAATGGGCGAGTTACAATTTTTTTTTTTTCTGTAGATATATCTGGAGCTAAAAAATTTCTGTTTCTTGATGTATTTTTTTTTACATCTGTGCGCTCTTCTAGTCTTCTCCCATCAACCTTGCTTACAACTATCATCCCTGATGTTTTATGTATTTCTGGTTGCAGATTCAAACAAGAGAGGGCGATTAACTTTGATGCTATCAAGGTTGTCCGCGAAGTTGCAAGGAAGAAAATGGGGGCCACCCAAATCATCGGCATCTTTGCGTCCCTCGACTAATTATAAGCTTATTGTGAAAGTTATATTAGTGGTGTGTATGGCTGCTGGTTGGCAGTATTATTGCAGATGAACGCTAAAGCAGCTCCAGAACTATCTGTGTTGTATTGTACAATACGCATCAAACACACAACAAATATAGGTTTAGTTAGAAGGATAATTTTACACATTTTTCTAATTCAGTGTATTCTGATTTTATATCATTGTTTATAGATTGATCCATTTTGAAACGCTGCATTTCAAGCAATTTTGAGTTAATCTTGTTCTATAGAAAAAAATTAGTTGTGTGAAACCTAAAGGCCATGCCATGATAACAAGAAGATATGATTAAACTTTCAAGAAATGTTTGTGTACGGGATCTGAGCAATATGTAAAAGGCATGTCTTAACATAGTATATACATGTAAGTGAGTGTGTGTGTTGAAAATAAAATTTAAAAAATGTGTATTTCTTTCTAATAGCTTAACATTATAGATGATATTGAAACAAGATTTGAGTTCAAATATCGTAATGACTAATGACTAAATTTAATTTCAATATGTTACCCTTGAAAATTACCATTGTGCCATTTGGTCTCACCTTTAAAAATGGCCATATGCTTATTCTCTGTGCAATGAGACCAGTTAACTAATAAATAACGAGTCACTTATATGGGACTATTGAGTTACGGAATGTGAAACAAGGTGGCTTCCCATCTCTGATGAACGATCCTAAATATGGAATGTGAAACAAGGTGGCTTAGAGCCATCTCCGATGAACTCCTCCTATATTTGAATATGAATACGAACGTGCGCATGTCGACCCATCCGAGGTTGTGCACAAGGTGCGTATGAATACTAAAAAATTTAGTTACCTATTGTAATTATATAAAAAAAAATGTTTATATTATAGAGCCACATTTGTTATTTTTAATTATTTCTATTTTTTTTTATATATATTTAAAGACTAAAACAATGTATTTATATGTTTTATTAATTTAAAAATCTTTTTAGAAGGAAATTTGTTTTTGTCAAGTTAAATGGCACAAAATTTGAAGAAGGAAAAAAAAATACTATCAAGCAATGTATTGGAAATTTAGGAGAAAAAAATAAATAAATTTGGTAAAGGCCTTTTGAAGATAGTAATAGAAATTTTTTAGGACTTGATGTAATGATTGCAAAGTGGGATTTGATAATGAAGGATCACTTGTTACGTAAATAATGAGGTTCATTATCTTTATCTTGCACATAAAATTCAAAATGAATTGATTATTTCTTTGACTTTCGAAAGTAAAAGCGTAATTATTAAGAAAATCAAATAAGCAAAATACTATTTTGTGATATTTGATTGTACTCTATATACAAGTCGTCAAGAAAAAATCTTTTGATAGTAAGATGTGTAGATATTTTTAATAATCCAATTAGAATACAATAAATTTTATAAAATTTTAATTTAAAAGTGAATGACACAATAGGACATTTAGGTGGCCTACCAACATTTAATGCAAAGAAAATGCAAGCTCGACCAGAATGTCCAAGTAAAAAGAAAAAGTGGTTGTAAAAATTCAATGCTAAACTATAAAAATTTATTTAGGTGGTCCACCAACATTTTAATGACTTAAAAATTATTTTTTTCTTAATAAATTTAATGTTTTTAACCCGAAATTTTGATCTTAATAATTACCCAATGCTCTTGTTTTCTTTTAGTCTTGACATTAACAATGTGGAGGGTAATCTCTCCCCACAATTTGTACCAGCGAGTTGGCGTGGATCAATGAAAATGTTAAGGTCGCGTGGGAGTTTAAAGACTCCCCCAACGCCTTCCATGTTGCTCAGTGAAATTTTATATTTCCTCTCTAATGTGGGAAGAGATCACCGCCTCAAGAGGGTTCTCCAACGCAACAATATGTCATTATATATAAGCAAAAGACGTTCGATATTTTATTTGCTTAAAAAGGACGATTTTAGATAATGTTTATTGTGTAAAGGACAAATTATTATTATTTTTAGAAAAATAAGAAAGAAAAATGTATTAATTGGATAGAGATTATTAAATTAATAATGGATAATCTCAAAACAATATCTAGAATTAAACATTTCAGGTTTTATTTATTACTTACGTCCTAAGAAATTTGAGAGAGAGAGAGAGAGAGAGAGATAAAGATTTAATGTAGAGAGATTTAAAAAAAATGTAGAGATCATCCACAATTTAAAAACTAGATTAAGGTGTATAGCAAATGTCCAAAATGGACATCATGTTGAACAATTCTGATAAACGACGCCACATTTTTTTTTCTACTTTTACATCATCGCTACATCAAGTGGCCGATTTAAAAAAATAGCATTGGAAAATATTAAACAACTTTCTAATTAATTTTGGGATCTAAACACTTTTTGATCATTTGGGTAAAGAAAATATTAGATATTGTGTCTTGACATTATAACATTTGAGATGCTCTAACAAGGTAATAGTGCAAAGATACTATAGTGTGTCTAACATGAAATGTAAATAGCAAGGTGTCCAAAACAAAATATTCTAGAAGCCATGTGGATGTTATAGTCTTATTTTAACATTTTGTAGTATGGCAAATTAAATTTTTTTTTTCTAACTCTTTTTCAATCACATATTCTACGAGACCAAAATTTTTATTAATTTTTAACTATATATATCATTAACTTTTATCAAAATTTCTTAAAATTATTTTTAAATTCTACCAAATAAGGGCTTGAAATGATGTGAGGTGTCGAGTTTATGCTTCAGCAATCTTTTATGTTGGAGATTTTGAATTTTTAGTAGCTATGATTATATGGTATGGGATATTGTATGTTATTAACTTAATTATCAAACACTTGCAATCTAATGATATGCATATTGATATTGTTATTGAGGAAGTGAAATGATTGATTGTATATATTGAAAATAAGTTTTTCAAAATTAAATTTATTTAAATCTTACTTACGATCAATCATGTCACTGGAAAGTTTTGATATCTATTGAACATGATTTGTTACAAAATATTGATTTCAAAAGTTTAATTAGTGATTTTGCTTTAGAAATACGAGGAGAAACATTTTTGATATGATTTGCTGCATTTTAAAGTTTAGACATGGTATTGTTGAGGTATTTTCTGTTTTTGTTTCAATGTTTCTTCATATGGAATTGCACGACAATGTTAGTGCTTTGGATGATGCTTTATTTTAAGACATGATTTTTGGAAGTTTGAAGGTGTGCTTTGAAGCATAAATTCAGTGTTTTACTTGTAATTTTTTTGAATGATATGTAAAAATAAAAAATTAAAATTAAAATGTTATATTTTTATTATGTAGTTGCTTTATATTTAGCAAATTGATCATAGCTTTATTATTATTTTTGTTCATGCATGCCTTTTTAGTAAATGAAGTTGACTCACTATTTTTAATTTCGTACAATGCACTCAAAATCTCAAGAACGGTCTTGCGTGTGCAAACAAGTGTATAAGAGTGGTCACTCCAAAAAAAGGGTAACACAACAACTTAATCTTCAAAATACTCTCTTCACTTTCACTTATTTTGTTAAAAGTTAAATCTAAATGACCCTATTTTAACTTGATTAGGAGAGTTAATTTGAGTGTCGAACTTGAATTGATCAATTGCACCCATTGCCAACAATTGAAGGACTAAAGAGCTTTGTTTTGCAAAGATATCATGAAGAGGAAGATGGAAAAAACACGTTAAAAGCAAGATTTAAATTTTATATAAATTGATTCACTAATATTTTAAGTTAATATGGCATTGTTTGTATGATTAAAAATCCATTTTGCTTTTTTTTAATTTGTTATTTTGACTTTTCAACCTACTTTTAACATGAAAAATCAACAATTTCAATTTAAATAAATCAATATTGATCAAATAAATCAAAAATTAGTTTATAAAAAATGATATAATATCAAACATATATAGTCAACTATTTAATTAAATTATGCACGATTAAAAATAAATAAAAATGAATCCTGCCTGCTGCCTGCTGCCTGCTGCCTGAGGGAGTTAATATACACAGTTGAATTCCACTGCAGTGATGCGGTATACTTAGTATACACGTGGCCTTCTCTAAACGGCTAACTGCGGTCTATAGGGGAGATTGATCCAACTTACATAAGTGTCAAGAAAAACGAACAATGAGGTGTATGTAGGAATAAAGTGAATAACTTGTGACTCTTCGACTCCACAAATCCCTCCATTTGTTCTACTTTTCTTCATTCAGAAGTTTCAGACGGAATAAAAGCAATCTCTTTCTTCTGGGACCAATTTATGATCTATTCTTGCCAGCGACAGTAAGATTGTTCTCTCTTGGAACAAGTAGGGAACATTAACACAAGCAATTGTTTGCTCATTGTACGAGGGGTATATATATATGTGTGTGTGCGTATGTGTGTGTGTGTGTGTCTGAATGTATTTTTACATATATTCTTTGGGTTAATCTCTCTCTCTCTCTCTCTCCCACACACACACACACACACACACAGAGCACGCACGGAGGAATAAATGTGGAAGCAACACTTCAAGGTGTGCTTCTGCTTCTGGCGCCATTTCAGGCAGATTTCAGCTGAAGTGTCAGAGGATATTGAACAAGTTTTCAAGCAATATTCTGAAGATGGATTCATGACTGTTAAGAATTTGCATACTTTCTTAATAGATTCTCAAAAAGAAATTGATGCCTCAGAGGAATTTGCGCAAGAAATTTTTGACAGCCTAAGGCTTCTGCACCTCTTCCAACGCAGGGGACTTCACATTGAAGTCTTCTTTCGATATCTACTCAGTGATCATAATCTTCCTCTCCCATCACCCCCAAAGGTTCTTTTTTTTTTTTTTTTCCCTCTAGTAATTTTTTGCTCATTATTTATTTATTTCTTTCTTAGTTGCATAGGTAACCATGTTCTATCGAAACATTGTTGAATCATATACTAAAGAAATTAGTTGAGGAAACTAATATTTAAAATGCCCTTTATAATAGATTTCTATGATATGTTTTGAAATGAATTCGGAGTATTATATTATATGTATACAGTGGTGCAATGTAGAAAATAAGAAAACTACTAGAATCAACAATATGATTCTAACATAATTCCTTAAGACTATTGCTTAAAGTGCAAGATCAGTGTATTGATTGAGTCTTGATTATAATCGAACTTAATTTGATTGACATCTGGGCAAGATTTTAGTATCCTACTTATCAAGATAATCTAAAATTTTTGCAATAGCCCATGTAATTGATTGAGAATGGTTATATTCATCTGAGGATGTATTTGGCTTCAGGTCTACCATGACATGAAGGCTCCTTTGTCTCATTACTTTATGTATACGGGTCACAATTCTTACATAACTGGGAATCAAGTTTACAGTAAGTGCAGCACCAGACCCATTATTGAGGCTCTGAAAAAAGGGGTAAGAGTTATAGAGTTGGATCTCTGGCCAAATTCAAGAAAAAATGGTGTGGATGTTCTCCATGGAGGGTATGACCTTTATTTAGAATATATTTTCTTTTCCATATGTGAACTACTGATCATGCTATTATTTCCTAGTTTTCTTCTCAATTTATTGAAATTGAACATTGAAAATGGAGGTCTTTTCATATCATTTCCTCAAAAATTAGGTACTCATTTAGACCTCCACCTCTTCCTGCCATTGGCTATAAACAGGCTTGTATTCTTGCATTTGTTTTAGGAGTAATAATTTATAAAATCGACATATTAACTCGTGTCAGGTACAACATTTTTGCGTAAAAGGTCGGGTTACTCAGGCACTTGACAAGAGTGTGTAGAGTATGTTCAGCCTTTACCTGAGTTCCTTTATTGCGAATTAGTGTAAGTTGGGAGTTTCCTGTGTTTTATGTGGTCTGACTAAGAGGGAGTTCTCGAGGCAAGAAATTGTGGTAAATTGGTACTAAACCCAGGTAAAGTTTTAACTAGCAAGACCTTTCAGGATCATGTAAATTGTAGAACTTCTGTTGGTACCTATGCGCACATAATATTGTCTACTCGTCAGTGCCAGTTGAGTAATAATGAGTGTTGTAATGCCTTTTTGGTGTCTTCATCATGCATGTCAATTATGGTTTACATACATGCCAGAGGATGTAATGTCCAAGAAGACTCGTCTTACTAGCTACGAGGGTTAGGTTTTTGCTAATGACGAGATCTATCTATGGCTCTACTTCAAGGGGTTGATCCCTAAGCATAAGGCCTTCAATAGTTCTTGAAATCAGAATGATTTGGAGAACTTCTTGTGAGATTTGGGGTAATACTTTTAAGGCCAATTGCATTCCGGAGAGGAGCGAGTTAAAATCACTAGAATGTGCATGATTAAAGATGCAAAACAAGGGTGGTGGACTTGGTTGCAAGAAGGTGATAGTGTTGGTAGACCTAGAATTGGAAGGTACCATTAAGAGGAATCAATAGATCAATTAACTTGAAATTCGATGTGGATTGCAAAGCATTCACTTGAAAAGTTGAAACAGATAGGCACGCTTCAGGAAACAATCCAGTCCAGTGTTTGGAGGAGAAATTGGCCGTTCAATCTTGTGAACTACTCGAGATTCCCTTTATTTGATAGGTAACATCCCCAAACCATATAATCAGATTTGGCTACGGAAAGAGTTCAATTCTTGATCTTGGAAGTCAAGAGTATGTTCTTAGGAAAGGACCAGCTTCTCAATATGTCTGGGGTATAGAAATGTGAACAAGTTGAGCCACATAAGGCAGTATCAAAGACCTTCCTTTGGTAATGGAAGCAATGGATAGCTTAGTAGATTTTGTGCTTGGCATTTCTTCCTAAAATGAGAAAAGAAAGGCCAAGATGGAAAGAAAGATAAATTTGGTTCCTCCAAGAATGGGAAGAAGTTTGATAAGAAGGTGATAATCTCAATCCAAAGACCAGTATTGACCTTGTAGGAAGGAGTAACAACAGCTGCTTCATTTGCAATGGGCCTCATTATGCAAAAGACTGGCCCAAGAGGGAAAAGATGGGTGCCCTCGTGGTTGAAGAGAAACGTATGGTCCGCAATCGTCTAAAACTCATAAATATTATCAGCACGAGGAAGGAGAACCTTCAAAGGGCCTTAATCTATGCGTTGCTCAATTTGAATCACAAGGATCTAATTATGAAGGTTGCCATTGGAGCTATTAACAACTTTGTAAATTGTAGAAAAGCTCTGATTAAAGTTAAAACAAGTTTCTTCTTGGGGAAGGCTGTAAATTTCAAAAGCCTATTCTATCAAGGATGTGGCTAACACAACTCTAGTGAGAGAGTAAGAGGAACAATGCAACTTGGCAATGGGGGCTAGTCCCATGTGACCCTAAGGACTCGGACTTGACCAAGCCACCACACATTGTTGGCGTCGAATATGTATGTGCGTGCCGATATTCGCGATTCAGTTGGCAAACAAAACCTTCAGTTGGTATGCACATTCATGGGAAATGTCCGCACATGTATATCCACTAATTTTGAACAGTTAGATGCACTCCTTAGTGGTGTTAGCCAAACTGAATTAGGGGATGGTCGGGCATACTAAATTAGTAGGTGGTTGTCAGAGACTCACTTAGTAGGCTGCTGCATTTCACATAAAAGGTATGTACTAAGTTCTCAACACATGGAAGTGTCAACTGCATGGCCACGTGAGAAATGTCTGCTATGCCAGCACACCCTAACATTGCAGGTGACAACCGCAACTTTTTGTATAAGAGGACAGGCTGCTGAGGTACTTGCGAAGAGCATGCAGAGTTCCTTCCCATACCCGAGTTTCTTATTGGAAGTTAATAAAAGTTGCAAGTATATTGTACTTGTTGTTTGCCCTTTACACTTGTTACTTTCGGCTGCTTGAATGTAAGCAGCCTGTCATACATTTTGTGCATTGGTTTGGTGAATTTTCAATACCATCATAGGATAAACATTTGTGCACAGCCTGACCCCCTTGACATTCGTGAACTTGAAAATGCTTTCAACCATCGAAATTAATATTTTTTTTATTTATAGAATTCTTCATAATTCTTCATCTAATTGTTGAATACTTGAATCTGCCGATATATATATTTTATTCTTGTTTTAAAAAATTGCAGTCCTCACTTCTTCTAGATCATCACTTCTTCTTGATCATAACATTTTCAAATTTAATAACATTTATCTAGAAAATAAACTTTTAGTTTACTAATATGTTAGATATTGTTCATAAATTGTGTTTTCTCAATTTAACGCTTTATTTCTTTTGTACTCTTATTCATAAACTCAGGACAATGACCGCTCCGGTCGAGCTAAGCAAATGTTTGATTGCTATTAAGGATAATGCATTTTCAGCTTCCGTGTATCCTGTCATTATAACTTTTGAAGACCACCTTCCCAAACATCTTCAAGCCAAAGTAGCCCAGGTAAATAGTAATTTAGAAAATGTAGGGGTAACAATCTTTTTTATGTTTTTTGAAAATTGTAGGGGTAACAATCTTATTTACTTAAAAAGTAGAGAATCTTGAAGTTGAAGGCAAGACTTAAAATTAATACATGTGGTTTCTCTCTAGCAGCTTAATCTTTGAAATGGTTAATATGGTCTCACCTCCATCTATTTATGAAAATTGTGCATGTGTCAAACATCTGATTAGAAAATGAATTTGCTTTGCACGTGACAAGATTTTAATGAATGCATGTAGCCCATCTCTAACAGCTTAAGCTTTTAGATGAGATGATTAATGTGCTATCAGCCATATAGCTTCATTCATTAATTCTATGAGTACTCACTTAATTGAAGATAACACTTCTTCGGTAAGATGGTTATTATAGACAGATTTCTGCTTTGATAGTTGCACTCTTTCTTGGTAAAATATGGGCCCTATATTCACACAAAACTTGGGAAAAATTCTCCAATATGGGTTATCTATTCAGAGAAACTTCAGTTTGATGGCTTTCTGCTTTAATTGTTGCATTTTTGCTGTGTTGCAGATGTATATAAATTGTACACATAAACCCTTCATGAATTTAGTTAGTATGACATCGACAAAGTTCCAAGTTTTGTAGATGACACATAGTATCATTGAACATATGGAGCCTATGAAAAGAATAAAAAAGGGATCTAGCTGCTGGATGCTTTGAGAGAAAAAAAAAGGGGGGGGGGGGTACGACTATGGTTTAAGGGTATATTTTGTCTTTAAAAATTACTACGGGGTGGATTAGTATGTTTAGAGTGTGAATAATCCCTTTCTTTGCACTATATTCACATGGAATAGATGTTGATGAATTAAGAACCTACTTTTAAGTTCATGATATATTTTCTGTGCAGATGGTTAAAAACATATTTGGAGATATTCTGTATCAGCCCAATCCAGATTTTCAGGAGTTCCCTTCACCAGAAGAATTGAAGAAAAAAGTTATGATCTCAACTAAACCACCCAAAGAATATCTGGAATCTCAGAGTGATAGAGTGCAGAACTTACAGAAGGTGGATTTTCCTGAGGAAAAACCAATAAATTATAAGAAACTTGAAACTGTTTTTATGTTGAAATTAAGAACAAATTTAGTTATATTTTATCTTGCTTACTGCAGATTTTTTGGTTCTCTAACCGTGGACTCAACTTATGTGCTGTTAGGTGATAAATGATCAGATCGAAGACGAAGAAGAAGATTTACAAAATGCTTCTCCTGAATATAAGCGTTTAATTTCTATCCATGCCGAGAAGGTGGGAAGTAACATACAAGAATCGTTGAGCCTTGAGCAAGGAAAAGTTAGGCGTCTTAGCCTTAGTGAGCTAGAGCTTAAGAATGCTGCAAACTACTGTGGAAACCTTCTCGTGCGGTAATTGATTTTGTTTTGTATTGAATCATTTACAGTTAGAATCTGAATTAGTCAAGTTAGATTTGGAAATGTTTATTTCATTTGTCAAAAACAATTATTATATGCAAACTTTGAAAATAATTGACATATAATCCAAGTATATATACTTTCTGATTCATCTGCCCTTCAAAATGTAGAAAGCATTTTCAGAATTGTGAATCTATTTTTACATTGTAGACTGCAAAGAGGTTTGAGGCAGAGAATTGTGAAGGGGGTTAAATACATTAATGGTCACTACAAAATTTTGTGTTGGTCACTCAATAAACTTCATTTTGCTTCAAGTTGGTCATTGAACTTAAACTTTGTTATGATTTGATCAATCCGTCCATATCCATTATTTTGACTAATGGAAACGGCAACGTGGTAGTCCTGTTATTTACCAACTAGATTGCCATATCATCTTTTCTGCTATTCAAACTAATGGATATGGACAGATCGATCAAATGTAACAAATATTTAAGTTACTAGCCCAATTCGAATGAAGGTTAAGTCCACCGATCAATATAAAATTTTGCTAAAAGTTTAATGACCACTAGTGTTTATAACTGATTGCAAAGGCCTTGTGTAATTTGATTTATGCTAGTACTGTGATTGTTTGTTGTGTACGTTGTAGATGCTTATATTCGACTTTAGAACGGTATTGCGTCTTATATGATTACCACTATTCAACAACTTAATGGTTGTTCTTTAATTTTTGTCCTTAGGTTCACCCAACAAAATTTGCTGAGGGTATATCCCAAAGGTTCACGCTTAGATTCATCCAACTACAATCCTTATGATGGCTGGACTCATGGAGCTCAAATGGTTGCATTCAACATGCAGGTAATTTTGTATCCCTACAATTTTATTTTATTTTAGTTATGCATCAAGTTTTCTACTAACTACTTTTAGATCTTGCATTTTACTTCACTATCATTGTCAAATTAACACGCTTCGAATTTTCCACTATATATCGCTGCAAAATTCTTCAACTTGGTTCAAAGTTACCTATTTCTGGGGAAAAACTGAAATTGCTTGAACAAACAGGGAGACGATAAGTACCTTTGGATAATGCAAGGAATGTTTCGAGCTAATGGTGGATGTGGTTACGTGAAAAAACCAGAATTCTTAATGAACGTCGACCAATATGGCCAAGTTTGTGATCTAAGCAGGGCAGAGCAATTAGAAGTTAAGAAAACTTTGAAGGTTTATAAATTTCTTACAGTCTTGTTGTTTGTTCTTTGAATGGCTTTAATTTTAAATGTATCAATTACCATATGCATTGGTGGCAGGTAAAATTATACATGGGAGAGGGGTGGCTCAGAGAATTCCATCTTACACATTTTGATTGGTGTTCCCCACCGGACTTGTACGCTGTGGTAAGATGATGACTGTATACTTGTTATAGTCTAATTATGACAAGATCCGTCTCGAATCACTTTAGTAGATTCATAAGGTGACATGTTAATGGTAGATGTCAGCTAGAATTTAGATTTATTATCTTGGACTGAATCAATGTGATGTAGAAATATCTATAAATGATTTGACATGATTTTTCAACAATATTTTGGCATAGTCTCTACTACAATGTAGACTTAATCGGCTTGAATCCTCCTTATGTAGAGACCCAAGTTAATACACTACATTGTTTATGGAGTTGGGTAAAATTTCATGTAATTCAGAATAGAAATTCTGTCATTGCTAGATCATCGATCTAATTCGATAGAGAATGGACCAATAATGACTTTTTTTTGATAAATGGGAAATAAACTACTCGGTAGTGGAAATGAGGGAATGTCTATATTTTGAAGATGGTCCCTCAAGTTAGGTAAATACAATCTTTTTTATTGCATATTTTGGTAAGGATTAATTGAATCAAAGAAATGGAAAATTTTATCTCGTATTTTTCATTTTTAGTATTATCTACTTAAAAGTGTCCAATGAATTATCACATTATTGTTTAGATATTTATGCAATTATGACACGAAAAATTCTATGATTCTTATCGAGTTTTCAGACAAATAACTTACTTGTATATATGTCCTAATCGAGCTATTTGTTCACCATTGTTTTAATACGTTAAACTAATAGAATTATATTCATAACTATGCAGATCAAAATTGTTGGAGTTCGATCGGATATAAGTAAGAAAAAAACAAGAGACAATCGATGATCAGTGGGAACCAATGTGGAACGAGGAGTTTGAATTTGAACTACGTGTTCCTGAATTGGCTTTACTTCTTATCGTAGTTAAAGATGACGACTCATATAAAGGAGCAGAGTTTGCTGGACAAACATGTTTGCCAATTTCAGAGTTGAGACCTGGTATTAGATCAGTGCCATTACATAATAGAAGGGGAAACAGATACAAACATGTCAAGCTCCTTATGCGTTTCCAATTTGTTTGATATGCATGTATTATCATATTTATAGTTTTTTTTTTTTCTGTGTTTGATAACGAACATCACTTTATTTATTCAACCATCTCACCCTGAAAAAAAACGAAATAAATGAGAAATACAGTCTATCCAGTGAGAGCTCACTAAACAAGAAATAGCGAAAGGGGCGAGGTTGTGGGTCCACCACCATATTTGCATTTCTAAAAATGTAGTGATATATGCCACACCCACCCTATTTAGTAAAGTGAGTATATCTGCTCATTTACAGCATTGGGTGCCAAATGGTTTCCCACCTGCAGCCCTTTAATCACCCTTAAAGACGCATCACATTCAGCATCTTGTGAAGAAAACCATTCATTATATTTGTAGTTATGACAAAGAAAAATTGATAGGTTGTGACCCTATATTCTAAATCATGATTTGTGACAAAGAAAAATTGACAGATTGTGACCCCTATATTCTAAATCACGATTTGTGATGTAGTCGGACAACGTGGGAAATAAGAAACACATTCAGTCTCGCTAATTCACGCAGAATATTGAAATAGATTGATCAATTGGGAGAAACTCTGTCAAAGAGAACAACTAGCTCTTAAAAGAGTTTAAATAGTGGTAAATCCTAGAGAAAACTCTACTACAATATAAGAACTAAAATGCCCTTTGACAAGATAAATACTAGAAAGTTAAAATTAATTAAAAGCAACAACATAAAGCAAATAAAATATAAAGCTGTTATAAAAGTAAAATGGTCTAATAGATACTGCATCATTCTCGCTAACACTCGTTGGAAAAGATCACGACTAACACGCTTACCCTCAAATTTGAAAGCATCTTTCTCTTCGGGTTGGAAAAGATTTGCCCTCAAATTTATAAAAATTTTATATTACACGATTCATGGAAGTATCCATGGGAAGAGATAGACTCCAAGCAACAATGTCGAGTCAGGACATAAATTATCAGCTACAATTTCAAGATCACAACCCAACCTATTTTTAAGTTACAACCTACAGGCTATGGTACAGCTCTGTAACAGAAAATTGTCATCATCTGCTGAGAACATGTCGAGGACACTCTTTGCTAGGATGAGACATAAGAGAACATTGGAAGACCTGCAATGAAGAGGCGAGAAGCTTGAAAAACTGAGACATTTAGGCCCTACCTAATAACAGACGTCTCCTCACAAGAAGCTTTGCTCTGTGTCAAACAAGTAATCAATAACTATTAGATGCTACTTTGCTTTGGCATTCCATGCATAATATTTTTTGCTTTCTTGCTTGTATCTTTTCCATTCTCGAAGGACTGCAAGAAGCACGTGCAGCGAAACTGGCAGAAAGAATGGCTGTAAACAAGAGAGAGACAATTAAACTAAACATCTGGAGTTCAAGTTTTACATCAATAATAAGTTCTACTAACAATTAATAAGTTCTACTAACAGACATTAAATTTAAGTAAGCCACAGCAAATATTAGCAGATGATCATACTAATACCCAAATACAGCACCTAGACATAGAGAATAATTGACTAATAACTGGAATAGGCAGCAAAATGGATAACTGATAATTAACTAACTTATTTCCCGAGCCCTACAGAGTGCCTTCAAGATTTAATCTACCAGTGACACATAATTAGCTTGTTGTTCCCGATGAAGTGGTGAAGCTTGTTATTGAAGGGGTTATGTTTAGCATATGCAAAAAAGATAAGTCCCCATGTTCTAGTTGAATGAGAATGAGGAAGGTAAGCCTTACTGTTTCCTGGACTATTTTGACATTAAAATTCAAAACATTATGTCTATTCTTCACCAAGTAAAAAAACAAACATCACACAAAATGCACAACTTCAAATTGCTCAGCGGTATCATTTGTACTTGCCCCTGGAAAGAGAAACAGGGAACAATACAAAATGAAACTAACTAGGCAATTAGAACCCAATATCCCAAGTACTTGATAAACGATGGTAAAAATCAACATGAACATGGAAGGGCAAAATCAAAATCTTGTGTACTACATAAAGCATAAACCTTATTTTGCTAAAAGAATAGTATTACATAGCTATAGAGTTCCATATGATCCAACTTTGATTTTTAGCAGATATACGCAATAGCATTGTTTTGAAGAATCCTGTAGACACCTCCAGATTTCCGGGCTCATACCAGTGATATATAATTAGCTTGTTGTACCCGATGAAGTGGTGAAGCTTGTTATAGTAGGGGTTATGTTTAGCATATGCAAAACAAGACAAGTCCCCATGTTCTAGTTGTATGAGGAAGGTACACCTTACTGTTTTCTAGACTATTTTGACACTAAGGCTATGTTTGATTGGCCAATTTTCAATATAAAATGTCACATCCATGAAAAATAATGTCAAATCCATGGAAAATGTTTTCCAACTTTTATTGTTTGATTGCACATGGAAAATGAAAATGATTTTCAAGGTACAATCACTTAAAGCATGTTTTTTGCCACTTACTTGGAAAATATTTTCTCACTAGATTTTTTTTTTCCACTACATTTTGAACACACCATTTTCCATGGAAATCAATCAAACACATCCTAAAATTCAAAACACTACATCTATTTTAAACCAAGTAAAAAACAAACATCACACAAAATGCACAACTTCAAATTTCTCAGCGGAATAATTTGTACTTGCCTCAGGAAAGAGAAACAGGGAACAAGACAAAATGAAACTAACTAGACAATTAGAACCCAATATCCCAAGTACTTGATAAATGAAGGTAAAAATCAACATGAACATGGAGGGGGCAAAATCAAAATCTTGTGTATTACATACAGCGTATACCTTATTTTGCTAAAAGAATAGTATTACATAGTTATAGAGTTCCATATGATCCAACTTTGGTTTTTAGCAGATTTACTCAATAGCATTGTTTGAAGAATCCTGTAGACACCTCCAGATTTCCAGACTCTAGATATGAGGATCATCTAAGTTTAGCTACCTTGAGTCTCTAAACCTTCTCTCTCGAAGAAACAGGGTTATTAAAAAAATTTGATAAATATGAGGAACGAAGTATGTTAACATGCAAATGTAGCAAAAACAAGGTCTTGTATGGAATTCCAAACACACTTAGGATTGCACAAGTATTATCCTTAACGTTACTTCTTAATCATTACCAAGAGCTTGTTCTCATGTCTACCTCCAGGAACAACAAAATGAAATTACTTCTTAGAATTGCACAAGTATTATCCTTAATGTTACTTTTTAATCATTACCAAGAGCTTGTTCTCCTGTCTACCTCCAGGAACAACAAAATGAAACTATCTAATAATCAATACACACGAATTTCAGTGCCAGAGAACGAACCGAATAGACGGCAAAACAGTGCTCAAACGAGTAATAGCTGACAGACATCATAGATGGGTGATAAAATGCATCCTCTGCCAATAATCTTGCTTGTCTTGAGGACTCTGGCAAGAAGTTGAGTAATTGATAGCATATTTTAAAGATGTTTGATTACAATCACATCCAAATTGCAGATTGATAAAACATACCAGCAGAAGCATCATAAATTCCGAGAGACGCGTTACTTAAAGTCAATCTTGCAGCTTCAAGAGAATACTTCACCTGCTCAAAAATATTAAAGAATCAAGTTCTACTGATTTTTACTACATCCAAAATCAAACTGACAGGCAACGGGGAAATGCTAGGAAAAAGAATCCCCTAAAGCAAATGAGAGCAAAACATTTAGAATTAAAACGAGTGCAGTCCAAAGCAAAAATGACTTCCAGATTCAGTATCGTTTTACTCAGGATTTTGACAAAGGTCATTAAAGCTAATCTGAAACTAGAGATGAAAAAGATATTAGGAAAACATTATTCAAAGTTAATTTCACAATTTTCTCTAAAGAGAATTACAGAAATCGAATGGACCATTTTATCTTATTTTGGAATTATAAACATCAATATTTAGCAAGTAAACAAATGGACATGCCGAAGAATCATCAGTAACTCTTTCATGGACTCTATAGAAAAGGAAAGATGACTCAACATTAAACGAGAGAAAATTAGAAGTTACATTCTATCATATACTAGTATACCGCTTTCTTGTAGTGGAATCCAACATAGGCTCTATTATGATGATAGATTAAGGTGGTAAACAGATTTTCAAGATGATCGATGGAAGGAGATGGATTGAGGAGGTGAAATTTTTTAGAAATAATCGGTTGAGGGAGATGATCAAATCAGAGAGTGGCAATTAACAAATTTTGGAGGAGATAATTTAGTGAGAAGAGAAATTAAAGACATAATGACAGATGGACATTTAAGTACTTTTTCTTCCCATAGCGGAAAAAACTTCTTACGGTCGTGATCAACATGCTCACATTCATCATAATGGAAACAACAAAATAATCAAATAGTAAAGATGAACACCAAAGAAAATATGGTAATTGTAGTGCCTTCTCCAAGACCCCAACTTATTAATATATTCTAATCAAGCCAACTATATTTTTGTTTCTTCAGATTCAGAGAAAATTGTAAATAAATGGGTGAATAATGACATTCATTAAAATCACACATCCCATAACAAAATTGCAAGAAAACAATAGAACCAGAAATCATATTGAGATTATCCCAGACCACTTTCAGAGGCAATACTTACCTGTTTTCCAATATCATCCATAATGATCATTCTTGGAAGTGATTGAACCTGAATGGATAATTTAGTTATAACCAAAAACTCATACTAAAATCATAAGAAATAATTAAGACCTCATCACATACCAATCGAGAAAGTGATCCTAGAGTTGTGCCACATTGAAGAAGATTAAAACAAGAGTGCTGCCGTGACAACACATCCAATTCCCTTAAAACATAATTAACAACATAATCACAACCAGGCTTCACTGAATGATCACAATTAAACATGCAGAAAGTATGTAACATGATACATGTTAACAACATTATAAACAATTGCTATATCATCCATTTCGTTAAGTATTTGCATTCACCATTTTCGAGACAATGTATGAACCGATAGTCAATGTTAGTATTGAGGTAACAAATAAATTAAACAAAGCAAGATAGAACAGATGAATAATTGCAGAGAATATGCAAAAGTATAAAAAAAAGAATACAACATAACACATTATATTTAACATGATGAAAAGTCGAATTCATAACGTGCCTTCTCAGTGTCCAAAATCAGCTACACTTGTCCCAAAGACAATCTGTTCATTGGGCCAACAATCACGGGAACTAAACCCTTTCTAGAAATAGAGAAAACATAATAGATGATACTTCCTAGTGGCACCTGAGTTTTAATCATGGTTTTTTGTTATCCTCATGAAGCTGTTCAATAACTAGATATTGACAGTATAGAATATGCCAAACAGGAAACCCCTATGTTTTTCCTTCCTATACCATGGATCGTGATAGGGTGATGTCTCACCATTCTGAAAACCCTCTTTCACTAGCTAAAAGTACCGATGTGCCTGATTCACCAACAAAGTGACCATCAGATTTCAAACCGAAGAGTTGCCGCAACTGCCCCAAGAAAACTTCGAAAACTTTCATCGATTCCTGTTTTCAAAATGTACATGTATTAATCTCGAGTTAAAGAATATAAGCAATTTACAAGACACGGGGAGTTTTATTTTTAGCCACTATGCTCAAAGAAATGCACAAAAGATGGCAACATCTGCAACTAGTCAAATTACAATAAAATGAAGTGGTTGTCACTGTGTTCTTGAGAAAACATGGCATAAAAAATGAGGAAGAATAAGTAAAAATATATTTTATTTAGAAACACAAAGTAATGGCTAAAAATGCAATAGGATTTCAACAAGCATGCTCCTCCAACAATACGGCTAATAACACACAGTTAGGCTATTTGATGGCTATCACATATTAAAAGTAAATCCAATGAAGGCCACTAGATATTTCAACTCAAGATAATGAACTATTGCTCAGGCCGTTGACAAAAGCTACTGACCTCAGGAGAAATCTTACGTCTCAGAGGAAGCTTAATCTTCGAATCTGTCAAACAGGCTGAAGGATTCCAAACAACAACGCCACCCCACATCTGGGAAGTGACACACTCAAAACTAGAAGATTTTGACGGGCAAAAGAAAAGGAGAAGGCACATATAACTCACTGGAGATATAAAGCCATTTGTCGTGGAAATCTCTCCATTTGGAAGCTGCAACAGAAGAGGGCATTCGTTTGCAGATGGTATGTATCTGCATTATGATGGAAAGGGGAAAAGGAAGAGTTATATCCGATAGAAGCAATAGTAGGTTACTATTGACTGTTGATCTATTTAAAAATTCATTTATTTACAATAGTAAATAAATGGTATGTATCTGCATAATGATGGAAAGGGGAAAAGGAAGAGTTATATCCGATAGAAGCAATAGTAGGTTACTATTGACTGTTGATCTATTTAAAAATTCATTTATTTACTATTTCAAAATCAAAAGCATAATATAACTCCCTTATTTCTCTTTTTGGTTTTTTTAGAGACTGCACAATGTGGTATCTAAATTCAGTATTTTAACAATATGAATTATTGACTTAGAATGTAACACAGAAAAGAGAAATAGAGAGAAGAGAGGAAAGAAATGGGAGGAAATCAGGAAATAGAGAAGAATTATGGGGAAGAAATAATCAATTTATAAATCAATAATATTCTGCCAAATAATGAAATCCTATTTTTCCTTGTATAAAGCAAACACATTATGTCTAAGGGAACAATAACAACTACTCAAAATGACAAAATTCTAGATAATCAAACTCAAACTCTATCTTCATTCCTAATCTACTAAGATTATCTTCCATTCTTATCTTTATTCCCCATCAATTATTTTCATAGGAGATAATCATTGAGAAAGGCAAGAGAGTTAAAAATCATACACCACAAACTGCAAAATTTTTGATCGCCCGCCTGCCACAACTGAAGTATCCAAATGCCACTCATTTGAGTTCACCTATGAAGCATAGACAATAAGAAACACCATCCAGAGAATTGGAAAAAAATTAAGATAATCAAGGCATTGAGTAAAGGAACCAACGTGTTACCAAGGAACACTACAACGATTTGCAGATTGACAAAAAGAAATTGTGATACAATGATTAAAATTATTTTCATTATATATAACAGCATCTGTAGGGAAAGTAATCACGACTAAGGATGTTATATCCTAATGTGGCAAGCATATTTGCAATATGCACTTAAGGAAGAAGGTTACAAGTTGCATATTCCAGGTTGCAATATAATAAAATATTTTGTCTTGTCATGCAGATGTAAAAATATTCAGGGAATTATCGAAAGGACAGCATATTTGTACAAGTGAATCCAGAAATACTGACATCATATAGTGTCTAGGATTCTTGATTATTAAAGAATGAAAAGGCTAGTGTCATTCATGTGTCTGCATAGGTAATGTGCGTACCCGGACATCAATATACATGTGAACGCATTATAATATATATATTTATATCAACATAGACACAGACAATCAACATTGATTGCATTAAGGCATAAATATCTCTAACTTATAGCTCCTACAGCATCATTTTAGTTTATTTTTTACTGATTACCCTAATAAATAAAATTTCACAGTATAAGCAAGTTGCAGGATTAGCATACAAAGAAAGGAAGATCTTTGGTACTGAAAATATAGCTGTCTAGCTTGTCATCCCAAAATGAAAATGAGGACTTCGGAGTGTGGTATAAAACCTGTACATAAAAACAACAAGAATATTATAATGCAACAAGAGGTAATCTAAAACTCCAAATAAGGAACCAAACAACTAGTAGAAACTTGCCATGAGTGTATCTTGAATGAATGACAATGAAAAAAACTTGAAAAACTAGGCATGAGTATGACCTGACTCTCCACGCTAACATCTGCCAGAGGTTTCAATGCCTCAATAATAGGAGCCAAGAGAGTATCATCTATCTCTTGGAAATCCCTGCAGAATTAAGTAATTTAGATAGATTACATTCTACAGCAGCAAATATTCAGTGGACCATAATGTTAAATATTATGACGGGCCCTCTACAAGGTCAAAAATAAATGAATACTTGCCAAAAATATTTTTGAGAACTCCATGAAAGGAAATGAACATAAATGTTGCATGACAGAATAAATGATGTCTTGTACAAACTAAGATGTACCATAACAAAGGTTAACAAGAAGCGCGACTTTCTGTATATTAAGTCAATAGTTCTAAAACACCATAATCCAAATAAGTAATGAATTGTTTTTAAAGATTACAAAAACTCTGGAGATTATAGCTACTAGATGAAGTGTGTACTAGAAATGTCATCCATTCATAACATTCCGAAATAGCAAAGATTTCATTCCAGGCATATGTACTATAAGTTCACAAAGCATTAAATGTAGTTCCATACCAATCATATATCCAATTACGTGGATCAGCATTCAACAAATTGAATGAAAGCACAATTCTCCCATCCGCCCCTACCGGCATAAACTCCCCATGAATCAACCCTTCCTCTTTCCCACCATTCACAAACACTTTAACAAAAATCTCCCCTATCTTCTCTACTGCCTCCTCTCAAAAACCCTACCCATAATCCACGCATGGCGATACTTCCCCACCACTGCCCTCACTTCCTCCTCTTCCTTCTTCACCACTACCACCGTATAAACCTTCCCATCACTACTATTATCAAACACAGACTCCAAATACTCGTCCAATAGCCCATCATCATGTTTCTCAGAAAATTTGAATTCATTCAATGCACCACAGATCCAGTCCACATTATTCCCGTTACTAATGCAGTTGGAGTTCGAGTCTAGGGTTACGGAGACAGTGAAATTACTAGCACAAGTTCCGCAGGTCGGGGAATTTTTTGCAGTGAATTTCGACAAGTGGGCTTGAACAGAAATCGATAATTGATCGGCCGTATATGAAGTTGGGTGAAAATTGACAAATACTGCTCTGAAATGGCAAGGAAAGAGAATTGGACTCGATTCAATGGCGGCGGATAAATCATCAATTTCGCGAAATGGGAGTGGCGATCTGTAAATCTCTATTGATTTTAACAAAAATGGAAGACCTGTAAAGATAAAAAGAAAATGAATTAACATGAACACAATTCTTTAACAAAACAACACAAGGCATTTATAAATAATTCACCTAAGAGAAAAGAAAAGAGAACAGTGAGGGTTAGAGTGAGGCGTTTCAATCCGGGTTTGGATTTTCGCATGGTTTCCGGGTCGAAATCCGGATCCGAATTTGAAGTTGAAGTTGAAGGAGCTTCTGAGATTTCCGCCATCCCCGATTACTTTCCCAGGTTTAACTGGAAAGTGCAGCCTCCATTTAAGGGGTTGAAGGTCTCTGGATATTTATATTTATAGATAAATAGGTTATTCTAGAAAATTTAAAATCAAAGCCGTCTTAGCTCAGCCGGTAGAGCGCATGGCTTTTAACCATGTGGTCGTGGGTTCGATTCCCACAGACGGCGAAGTCACAAATTTAAATATTTTGGATTTTTTTTTTTGGGAAAATTGCACCAATAGTCCTGAACCTATAGAGGTAGTAGGGTGTGTCCCCAAATTTCCATAAACTTTCCACTTTTTTTAAGGGTAAAATAGGTAAAAAAAAAAAAAAAAAACCTTAATTTCAAAAAAAATTCTTGTCTTCCTCTTTCATGAGTAATCATATTCATTAAATGCATTTTTTTATTTATTACACCACATTTTAATTACACTTAAAGTTCTCAATCTTTACTTATTGTAACACACATATCTTTAACATTTTTTTGTCGCATTCTTATCCTCAATTTTTCATTAAATGCATATTTTGTCTCTAATATATATATATATATATATAAAATATAATATATATATATATACAACAATTTATTTATTTTGTCCATGATATATGTGTTTTTTAAAAAATAAAATATATATATATATATATATATATATATAATCACCCTCTTTTACATTATATTTTTTTCTCATTTCAAAACAAGCAAACAAAATATTTTGATAAAAATCATCATTGATGATGAGATGTGCTAATTGATGGAAGTTAAAGATACTGATTCTAAAAAGTTAGAGATATAAATATTATAATGAACAAAGATTGAGAACTTTAAATACAATTAAAATGTAGTGTGTCAAATAAAAATTGTAGTACAAATATTAATCACCCCTCTTTTATTTCCTTTCTATTAATTAGTTGTGTATTTTCTATTTTATCATCGTAATAAATGATGCATGGGCAATTAAGATAAATTGAAACAAAAATGTTTCTTATGAATGATTGTGCACCTATTTCAATAAGATGGGCAACGTTTTAAAATTCGAACCGACTCGATTAATTCTACTGAAAATTCAATGACCCGATCGTTAAACCGGTTTCAATAACTCTATCATATCGATCTGCAATCAAATCGATTAAACAACTGTTCTAAAAAGTTTATCTATGTGTAAGGCGCATCATCTACATCTAGCCACGCCTCACTCTTCATCATCACCTCGCCCTTGTCTCGCTCTAACGTAGGCCTCGTATGGGCTCGAAAAGTTTGAAACTTGGCCTTCACGCTTAGCCAAGCTTTACGCTTTTTAGAACATTAATTAAAATTCAGAAACGTCTATGGATTTTTTTAAAACTCGACGAGTCATTACTGATTAAAAAACTTGAGATTTCAATCTTTATTTTATTGATGAAGTTATTGGTTGTTGTCTTGTTGAAACTATTTTTTAGACTTGGGATTATTAAGTAAACATTTACTTTACTAAATAAATATTTTGTTGATGAAGTTATTAGATGATGTCTTGTTGAAATTATTTTTTAGACTTGGGATTATTAAGCAAACATTTAATTTACTAAATAAATATTTTGTTGATGAAGTTATTAGTTGTTATCTTGTTGAGATTATTTTTACAAATTTCAAATACATTATTTGTTGTAAGTGAAGTAGTTTTTTTTTTTTATCACAAGTGATAAATTAATGTTAATGTTGTAAAGCATATAAAATATTGTTATGATTTGTTGATAACAAGTGCAAATGTTGTAATGCATAAAAAAATATACTTATTATGTTTGACAGGAGTTTCTTGCTACTTTAACCATCGGGTCAGCAGTTGAACCACTAACCTAGTGACCCGCCACTTTGTCTGAATCGAGGTTTTAAAACACTAAGGATTGGCACTAGTTTATTATTTCTATTAAGTTGGGGACCAACTCACTGTTATCCCTATAAGTTTAGGACCATTTGTAAAATTTTCCAAATTTTATGGGTAGAAATTTGAAAGAGCATGAGCTTATATAAGCATCTCCAATGCATTCTATGGATTGCAATATAGGTGGTACGAATACTATAAGATATTGGATCTACGTGGCATTAATGTTTAATGAATAGACAAATCAAATTTAAATTTGGTATCCAATACATTCTATTGATTACTATCGAGATATATTTAATTTTATTAAAATAAAATCAATATTACATTTAAATATGCATAAAAAATTTAAATCTACATAGAAAATCTAAATTTTACTGAGTTGGTATGTCTAACGGAGCTCTAAACACTATCTATTTTTTTCTGTCACGTCAGCTGCACATAGTCCTTGACAGTTTGTATTGGAGAATAATTTCTTAGACAATGTCTATTTTACTTAAGTAGCAAACAAATATATAACAATCCATGATTGCATTGGAGATGCACTAAGCATTTCATTTGCCTTCCACAAATATGTATGGACTTAATTATAAGAATCGTCTCCGAACTTTGGACTTAAAGCATATCTAAAAGTCTCTTTATTTATACAAAGTATTTTGTACATATTAAAGAGCATTTTTAAATTTAAAAAGTAAACTTTTTAGACCTTCCAACAAACTCTTTATTTTTAGCTCTTCATTTTACATTTTTCTATAACTATTTATTTTTCTACTCTTATCTTTTTTTTAGATGTCAATAGCTAAAATATTTAAATATGATTTGAATAATGCAAGAAGTAGAGCATTGAAACTTGTAATTTATTAAATGTAATCATTATAAAATACAAATAGAGAGTTGATTTGACTATCTAAATTCTATTTTAAAAATTTTAAATTGAAGAGTTTGTTAAAGACTAATCTCAAATTTTGACTTTTTAAAATTGAGAGCATCTTACATTTAAAAAATCTTTTAGAGATGCTCTTAGTATCAATTAAACTAAACTTTGAATCGTTTTATTTACTTCATCGAACCTTAATAATCCGAATTAGTTATACCACCACCATATTACTCGGCAATCTATGTTTTTACTTAAAATCATATGTATCATTATTGTTTCGTTAGTTTTAGGGGCGGTCATTTTAATCGGAATCGAAGGTTTTGGTCCGGTTCTAAAAAAAAAAATTTAGAACCGAAATTGAAAACCAAAAATCGATCGTGTCCGAGTCAGTTCTTAAACTAGAATTGTGGGTACTCGATTCTAAAATCGAATTTGTCATTTTTTATAAATTTATTATTTTTTACAATTTATTCACCCTAACCTTATGATCCAACCCAATAACACGGTACCAAAGACAAGAGTCCAACTGTCAAAGACCCAACCAAAAGCCCAAAATCCAAAACCAAGCACCCCTAAACCCAAACTCAATTAACCCAATTCAAAATATCAAATATCAAATTCTCAATCATTATTTACTCTGATACACAATACAAACATTGTCACTGTTCGCTAAAAATGTACCGCAAGTGCACGGGTTGCGTTCAAGTAATAAAGTGATGAGAGAGTGTCGAACCCACGAGGATAGATAATTTTGCTAACATCCAAATCAATTTAGCCCTATTTTAAACACACAATATAACATATTGTTTTGATGATTAAGCTAAGAATTCAAGATGATAAAAAATAAGCTAATAAGAAAAATATTAAAAGAGAAATTTGTAAGAAATAAAATCAACTAGAAGAAGATACTAGGAATTCGACTTCACCAATTAATCCACTTTAAAGTTTCATTTTCCATTATCAATTCTAAAACGAGGTTAATATGGCAATCCATGCTCTTAAAATGTCTAGCAATCTCTCTCGAGTAAAGTCAAACCTAATTTTACACAAGACTCTTAAGCATTCCTACCGAGAGAACGATATGTAAAAATGCATTAAAACTCAAGAACATTCATAATTGATTGCACAAAGTATGAAAGAGTATTCCTACATTCCATAAACCTTGTGTTGTTAACTAAATTTGCTAAACCTAATTTCAACCTCCCGATAGCAAACTAAGTCACAAAAGCATTTCAATGGTGATAATCATCTCAATACACAATAAAACTCTATGATAAACAACCATAAAAGCCAAGCATAAGGAATCAATAACAAGAACAATGCACTTTAAAGCTTCATAAATGGATTCATCTCATTCCTAGTAAATAAAATTAGCCCATAATATTCACAAGGACAAAATGTAAAATAGATACAAAATACATCACCGGATTTTATAAAGTCAAGAGAAATGGAAGATTTAGCTCGAGTCCATGGTTGTCTTCATTTGCCCACTATAAACCTCCATTCATCTTCCTCTATTTACAAAATACACACAATGATGTACAAAAAATCAAGAAAAACCCATTTCTATGGAGTTTTCCAAAAACCCTAATCTTCCTCTTCTTTCTTGGAGAGCTTTCTAATGTGTGGAGAATGAGAGAATGCCCAAAAATGTAAGAAAAACGGCCACTAAAAACTCTACAAGAGATAAAAGTTGAAAGATCAAAAAGCCCTTGAAAAACTGAACAAAAATGCGGGCGGCAGTAAAAATAGGCCATGCGATCGCATGGCACAGTCTCAAACCATTTTGCTGAAAAAAATGACATCACGCGATCATACCAGATTTGCAAATTACAATGTGGCTGCATTTGACTTTTGATTAATTACAATTCCAGTCCTTGAACTATCTGAAATGTTGACTTTGGTCCTTGAATTTTTGGTTATCTTTCATTAGGCCCTCCATAAATTGCAACAATGGTCCTCCATCTTTAGACATATTTATCTTTTGGTCCCCATGATTCTCGATTTGCACAAATTTAGTCCTTTTTGCTCATTTTTCGCGTGGATCTCTTCCAATCACCATCCAAGCTCGGGTTTTACCTAAATAAGCAAAAGAACATCAATAAGTAATAAAAGACATTGAAAGAACTCACAATTATCCATTTTTAAAAGCTAAAATAAGTGATAAATCCGCACTTATCACACCCCCAAACTTGCATTTTTGTTTGTCCTCAAACAAAAAGATATAAAAACATCATGCATGCACACAAGCACAAACGAACTATAAAAGGACTACAAACACGTGAAATGTTGGAGAGTTCCGACCACCTAGAGCGTAACTTTCCTAGAAAAAGCTTGAGCCGGGAATTAAATAGCAGAACTTGTTGCCCAATCTCAAACTGTCTTCTTTGGATGTGGTTGTCATGCCATTTTTTAGTGCACTCCTTGTAGATTTTGGAATTCTCATATGCTTCAAGTCGAAACTCATCCATTTCGTTTAATTGGAGAAGTCTCTTCTCACCTGCTTCTTTCCAATCAAAATTGAGATTTTTCACTGCCTAATAAGCACGATGCTCCAACTCTACGGGTAGGTGACATGCTTTTCCAAATACTAGACGATATGGAGACATACCAATGGGAGTTTTGAATACAGTGCGGTACGCCCAAAGTGCATCGTCTAATTTTCTGGACCAATCCTTCCTCGAAGTATTCACCGTTATCTCCAAAATTCTTTTCAATTCTCGGTTGGATATTTCGACTTGTCCACTTGTTTGAGGATGATAAAGAGTGGACACTCGATGACATACACCATATTTAGCCAACACTGACTCAAATTGGCAATTGCAAAAGTGCTTACCTCCATCACTGATGATTGCTCGTGGAGTACCAAAACGGAAAAAAATGTGCTTTCTCAAGAAGTTGATCACAACCCAGCCATCATTGATAAGTAATGCCACGACCTCCACCTACTTTGATACATAATCAATCGCTACCAATATGTATTGATTTGAGAATGATGGTGGAAATGGTCCCATAAAATCAATACCCCAAACATCGAAAATTTCAACTTCTAGAATACTGTTGAGAGGCATTTCATTCTTTCTTGAAACATTCCTTGTCCTCTGGCACCGATCACATGTTTTCACAACTCAGAGGCGTCCTTGAACAAGGTAGGCCAAGAGAAATCGGGACTGTAATACCTTTGCAAGAGTTTTAGAGGCCTCAAAATGTCCCGCATATTCTGATAAATGACACTGTTGTAGGATATCCACTATCTCTCCTTCTGGTACACATCTCTTGATTATCTAATCTGGTCCCCTTCTGTAAAGTATTGGATCATCCCAAAAGTAGTGCTTGATGTCTGCAAAGAACCTTTTCTTTTGATGGCTAGAAAGATCTGGTGGAATGATGTTGCTGGAAAAGAAGTTGACAATATTTGCATACCACGGTGCTTCCTCAACTGCAAAGATTTGCTCATCAGGAAATTCCTCATTTATCTCTCCACTTCGCGACTCTTTTCCAATCTCAAGTCTAAATAGATGGTCGACGACCACATTTTCACTCCCCTTTTTATCTCTGATCTCTATGTCAAACTCCTGCAGTAGAAGTATCCATCTGATGAGTAGAGGCTTAGCATCCTTCTTTGCAAACAGATGGCTCAGAGCAGCATGATCTGTATGGACAATCACCTTCGATCCCACAAGATAGGACCAAAATTTATCAAAAGCATAAACTACTGCAAGAAGCTCCTTTTATGTGGTGGCATAGTTTAACTGAGCATCATTCAAGGTCCGACTGGCATAGTGAATCACATGAAAAAAAAATTTCTTGCGTTGTCCCAACACTACCCCAACAGCAAAATCACTAGCATCACACATTAGCTCAAAGGGTAAACTCCAATCAGGTGAAATCAAAATTGGTGCTGTCACAAGCTTTTCTTTAAAAGTGTTGAAAGTATGTAGACACTCTTCAGAGAAGTGAAAAGGGATATCCTTCTCCAACAAGTTGCAAAGTGGCTTCGTGATTTTTGAGAAATCTTTTATAAAACGCCGATAGAAGCCTACATGCCCAAGAAAACTCCGAATTTCCTTTACTGATGTTGGAGGCGGCAATTTCTCAATTACTTGAATCTTTGCTTTGTCAACCTCAATTCTCTTAACTGAAATTAAGTGCCCCAATACAATTTCCTCTTGGACCATAAAATGGCACTTCTCCCAATTTAGGACAAGATTGGTTTCTTCACAACGCTGCAAAACCAAAGATAGATGATGAAGACACTCATCAAAAGATGCTCCAAAGACTGAGAAATTATCCATGAAGACCTCAATGTATTTCTCCACCATATCTGAAAATATGGATATCATACAGCGCTGAAAAATAGCTAGAGCATTGCATAGGCCGAACGGCATCCTTCTATAAGCAAATGTGCCATAGGGACATGTGAATGTGGTCTTATCCTGATCTTCTAGAACTATCAGAATCTGATTATATCCAGAATATCCATCCAAAAAGCAATAATGTGAATGCCCGGCTAACCTTTCCAACATTTGATTGATGAATGGCAAAGAAAAATTATCCTTTCGAGTTGCAGTGTTGAGTTTGCGATAATCGATGCAAACTCGCCATCCCGTAACTGTTCTAGTTAGAATGAGCTCATTATTGTCATTGGGCACCATTGTGATCCCTCCTTTCTTCTAAGACTACTTAGATTGGGTGACCCAATGACATCGATATATGATAGATGATCTCCGCATCTAAAAGTTTCATCACCTTAGTCTTGACTACCTCTTGCAATGTTGGATTCAATCTTCTTTGGCGCTGGACTGATGGCTTAAAATCATCTTCCATGAGAATCTTATGCGCATGCATCGTAGTAATCGATGCCTTTGATATTTGAGATAGACCATCCTATTGTAGTTTTGTGCTCTTGAAGGACTCGTAGCAATTTTTCCTCTTCCCAATTACCATCATGGAGTTTGCAATGATAACCGAAAGTGTAGAATCATCACCCAAATAAGCATAACGCAAGTGATATGGCAATTGCTTGAGTTCTAACTGCGGAGGCTTTTCAATAGGTGGTGGTAACTTTGTTGACTTTTCCCCAAGCTCCTAGAAATGTGGTTGCCATTTATAAGCTGGATTTGTCTCTAGTTGCTTCACCATGGGCTTGGTTTCTTCTGAATTGAGAGCCTCGGTGAAAGAATGAACCAAACACATCTCAAGCGGATCTTGAGGATGATTTAGTGCAAATGATTCTCCCACCATTTCGTCTACCACATCAACCCTGAAACAACTGTCAGGATCCATTGAGTACTTGACTGCCTTGAAAACATTGAACACCACATCTTCATCATTTAACCTCAATATCATCTGGCATTTGTGCACATCAATCAAAGCTCTTCCAGTAGCCAAAAATGGTCTGCCCAATATTAGAGGAATATCCTTATCTTCTTCCATGTCCGTAATGATGAAGTCGATTGTGGAAAATAAATTTGTCAACTTTCACCAAGATATCCTCAATGATTCCCTAGGATATTTTATCGAGCGATCGGCTAATCGCAAAGAAACCGTTGTTACTTTTTGCCTCTCCCAATCCTAATCTCTCTCAGAGACGTAAAATGGCATCAAGTTAATACTTGTACCTAAATCACAAAGAACTTTATTAAAATCAATATCACCAATGGTACAAAGAATAGTAAAACTCCCGGATCTTTAAGCTTAGGTGGTAATTTGTTCTGCAAGATAGCACTACACTCTTTGGTCAACATCACTGTCTCATGCTCCTCTAGCTTCCTCTTGTTAGATAAAATTTCTTTCATGAATTTTGCGTAGCTAGGCATCTGAGTTAAGGCATCGGCAAAAGGGATGTTAATTTGCAACTTCTTGAAGACTTCTAAGAATTTCTCAAATTGCTTATCCAACTTGTACTTTTTCAATCTTTGCGGAAATGGAATTGGAGGCACATATGCTTTCACTTGAGGAGTTGCCTTAGTAGGTGGAATATCCAAATCTTTTTCTTGACTAGCATCTTGTTGTGCATTAGCTTGATCCCCTTGTTCATCATCAATAGAGGTGTCTTGTCACGAGTGGCAACATTTCTTTTGACTTCTATCTCGTGCAACTTAACCCCACTTCTTGTAGTAATTACTTTAAGTTGCTCTCTTGGGTTAGTTTCAGTGTTGCTCGGTAATTGCCCTTGTTGTCTTTCGAGAGAAGTTTTGCCATCTGACCCATTTGATTCTCCAAACTCTTCACAGATGCTCTGATACTCTGAATAGATTCCTCAGTTCGTTCTTGAAATTTTAACTGTTGGTGTGCCAACTAAGCCATAGCTTCTTCCCAACCTCTTTTTTGTTGAAAATTCGATTGTTGTCTCGGAGCGCCTTGTTGGTGTTGGTTGTTGCTCCATGAAAAATTCGGATGATTTTTTCAAGCTGGATTATACGTGTTGGAGTAGATATTATCTTGCTGACTAGGATGATTTTGAGCATAACATGCTTGCTCAGTGGATGTTGAAGAACTGGTCAACAGTGGGCAATTCCCAGTTGAATGATTTGCTCCACAACCATCACATTCAAGAGTAGGCGTCTGAATAGCATGAGTTGTCTGATTACGAGCTATAGTATCCATCATCTTTTTTCTCCATGGCGGCCATTTGTGCAGAAAGAGCAGATATAACATCAACCTCATGCATCCTGCTGCCCTTTTAGTTACTCCCCTATCAGTCGGCCAATTTGAACTTGTCTCAACCATTCTTTCAAATAATACCCATGCCTCTTTGATTGTCTTTGTGTTGATTGACCCATTTGAGGATGAGTCAACAATAGAGCGACAATGTGGAAGTAATTCGGAATAGAAATATTGAACTTGCAAAGCCTTCTTGATACCATGATTAGGACACTTCAAGTATCTCTTTGAACCTTTCCCAAGCTTCATGAAAGTTTTTCGTGGTCTTTGCTGCTCGAATATGGAGATGTCATGCTTCAACTTTGCAACTTTGGCGCGAGGAAAGTATTTGTTCGTGAATTTTTGAACAAGATCATTCCAAGTAGTAATACTCCCCGAGAATGTGAATCCAACCACTCTCTTGCTCCATCTCTCAAAGTATGTAGAAATAATCGAGTTTGATAGCTTCTATGTTGACATCTTGATATTCAAAATTGCTCACCGTCTCCAAGAAGCGTGATAGATGCGTATGAGGGTTTTCATTTGAACGCTCATAGAATTGAAGAGTATTCGGAAGAGGTTGATGACATCCGGTCTCAATTGAAAATTTTATTTCCATAAGCGGATATGCTATGCTAAATTGGCTTTGAACCACAAATTGGAGTAATAATATCCCCAACTAGCAAATCATCCTCATCTATCTTAACCATTTGATCTTCTTCGTCCGCCATGGTGTTCACTCTATATCGTGCTTCTCTTTGTTCTCTTCTTGATTATCGAAAGTTCTTTCCATCTCGGGGTCAAACACCAAATTCTCAAGATGTTCAAAATCTTGCATCCACCAAAGAGTAGCTTGAAAAGAACCAAGGTAGCACTGTAACTTTAAATGGAAAAATAAAATAAAATTAAAGAAGTAAAGCTAGAAATAACAAGGATCTAACTAATTAAATCTATCCCCAACAACGGCGCCAAAAACTTGTTCGCTAAAAATGTACCGCAAGTGCACGGGTCTCGTTCAAGTAATAAAGTGACGAGAGAGTGTCGAACCCACGAGGATAGATAATTTTGCTAACATCCAAATCAATCTAGTCCTATTTTAAACACACAATAAAACATATTGTTTTGATGATTAAGCTAAGAATTCAAAGATGATGAAAAATAAGCTAATAAGAAAAATATTAAAAGAGAAATTTGTAGAAAATAAAATCAACTAGAAGAAGATACTAGGAATTCGACTTCACCAATTAATCCACTTTAAAGTTTCATTTTCCATTATCAATTCCAAAACGAGGTTAATATGGCAATCCATGCTCCTAAAATGTCTAGCAATCTCTCCCGAGTAAAGTCAAACCTAATTTTATACAAGACTCCCAAGCATTCCTACCGAGAGAACGTATATGTAAAATGCATTAAAACTCAAGAACATTCATAATTAATTGCACAAAGTATGAAAGAGTATTCCTACATTCCATAAACCATGTGTTGTTAACTAAATGTGCTAAACCTAATTTCAACCTCCCGGTAGCAAACTAAGTCACAAAAGTATTTCAATGGTGATCAATCATTTCAATACACAATAAAACTCCATAATAAACAACCATAAAAGCCAAGCATAAGGAATCAATAACAAGAACAATGCACTTTAAAGCTTCATAAATAGATTCATCTCATTCCTAGTAAATAAAATTAGCCCATAATATTCACAAGGACAAAATGTAAAATAGATACAAAATACATCACTGGATTTGATAAAGTCAAGAGAAATGGAAGATTTAGCTTGAGCACATAGTTGTCTTCATTTGCCCACTATAAACCTCTATTCATCTTCCTCTATTTACAAAATACACACAATGATGTACAAAAAATCTAGGAAAACCCATTTCCATAGAGTTTTCCAAGAACCCTAATCTTCCTCTTCTTTCTTGGAGAGCTTTCTAATGTGTGGAGAATGAGAAAACGCCCAAAAATGTAAGAAAAACGGCCACTAAAAACCCTACAAGAGATAAAAGTTGAAAGACCAAAAGACCTTGAAAAATTGAACAAAAACACGGACGACAAGAAAAATAGGCCATGCGATCGCATGACTTTTTGCTCATTTTTCGCGTGAATATCTTCCAATCACCATCCAAGCTTGGGTTTTACCTAAATAAGCAAAAAGAACATCAATAAGTAGTAAACGACTTTGAAAGAACTCACAATTATCCATTTTTAAAAGCTAAAATAAGTGATAAACCGCACTTATCGCCCACCACCTCTCTCGCACTCTCGCTCAACACACACCGAGATGGCGAATGTGAAGAACCTGTTAACAGAAACAAATTTTCAATTTTGAGAGATAGTTTTTATTTTTCTAACCATAATTTAAGGGTTTGCAATTTCAGTGTCTATTTTTCCAGTTAATATTAATATGTTTCAAAAATTATTTTAATATCTAACATATTTTAATGTTAACGGATTTGAAATTTTTAATTTTTTTAAAACATGTTGTCAACTTACGATTTTAAAAGAAAATATTATGGGTAGAACCCGAACCCGAATTGACGGTTCGGGTTTGGGTTTGGTTCCAATAATTATATGGACCCAAATTGTTCTTTTACAAAATATCCGAACTATAAGATGGTTATGAGTATTGAAATACTTGAACCGACTCACCCGACGCTCAAATCTTTTGAGGATGAGTCAACAATAGAGCGACAATGTGGAAGTAATCCGGAATAGAAATATTGAACTTGCAAAGCCTTCTTGATACCATGATTAGGACACTTCAAGCATCTCTTTAAACCTCTCCCAAACTTCATGAAAGTTTTACGTGTCTAGATGCTCGAATATGGAAATGTCATGCTTCAACTTTGCAACTTTGGCGGGAGGAAAGTATTTGTTCGTGAAATTTTGAACAAGATCATTCCAAGTAGTAATACTCCCCGCAGAATGTGAATCCAACCACTCTCTTGCTCCATCTCTCAAAGTATGTGGAAATAATATGAGTTTGATAGCTTCCATGTTGACATCTTGATATTCAAAATTGCTCACTGCTCCAAGAAGCGTGATAGATGCGTATGAGAGTTTTCATTTGAACGCTCATAGAATTGAAGAGTATTCTGGAAGAGGTTGATGACATCCGGTCTCAATTGACAATTTTCTTTCCCATAAGCCGGATATGCTATGCTAGATTGGCTTTGAACCACAGCTGGAGTAATAATATCCCCAACTAGCAAATCATCCTCATCTATCTTAATCATTTGATCTTCTTCGTCTGCCATGGTGTTCACTCTATGTTATGCTTCTCTTTGTTCTCTTCTTCGGTGTCTAAAAGTTCTTTCAATCTCGGGGTCAAATACCAAATTCTCAAGATGTTCAACATCTTGCATCCACCAAAGAAGATATGCTTGAAAAGAACCAAGGTAGCACTGGAACTTTAAATGGAAAAATAAAATAAAATTAAAGAAATAAAGCTAGAAATAACAAGGATCTAACTAATTAAATCTATCCCCAACAACGGCGCCAAAAACTTGTTCGCTAAAAATGTACCGCAAGTGCACGGGTTGCGCTCAAGTAATAAAGTGATGAGAGAGTGTCGAACCCACGAGGATTGATAATTTTGCTAACATCCAAACCAATCTAGTCATATTTTAAACACACAATAAAACATATTGTTTTGATGATTAAGCTAAGAATTCAAAGATGATGAAAAATAAGCTAATAAGAAAAATATTAAAAGAGAAATTTGTAGGAAATAAAATCAACTAGAAGAAGATACTAGGAATTCGACTTCACCAATTAATCCACTTTAAAGTTTCATTTTCCATTAACAATTCCAAAACGAGGTTAATATGGCAATCCATGCTCTTAAAATGTCTAGCAATCTCTCCCGAGTAAAGTCAAACCTAATTTTATACAAGACTCTCAAGCATTCCTACCGAAAGAACGATATGTAAAATGCATTAAAACTCAAGAACATTCATAATTGATTGTACAAAGTATGAAAGAGTATTCCTACATTCCATAAACCTTGTGTTGTTAACTAAATGTGCTAAACCTAATTTCAACCTCCCGGTAGCAAACTAAGTCACAAAAGCATTTTAATGGTGATCAATCATCTTAATACACAATAAAACTCCATAATAAACAACCATAAAAGCCAAGCATAAGGAATCAATAACAAAAACAATGCACTTTAAAGCTTCATAAATGGATTCATCTCATTCCTAGTAAATAAAATTAGCCCATAATATTCACAAGAACAAAATGTAAAATAGATACAAAATACATTACCGGATTTGATAAAGTCAAGATAAATGGAAGATTTAGCTTGAGCCCATAGTTGTCTTCATTTGTCAACTATAAACCTCCATTCATCTTCCTCTATTTACAAAATACACACAATGATGTACAAAAATCAAGGAAAACCCATTTCCATTGAGTTTTCCAAGAACCCTAATCTTCCTCTTCTTTCTTGGAGAGCTTTCTAATGTGTGGAGGATGAGAGAATGCCAAAAATGTAAGAAAAACGCCACTAAAAACCCTACAAAAGATAAAAGTTGAAAGACCAAAAGTCCTTGAAAAATTGAACAAAACGCAGGACGGCAAGGTAAAAAATAGGCCATGCGATCGCATGGCTTTGTTACATGCGATCGCGTGGCACAGTCTCAAACCATTCTGCTGAAAAAAAAAGACATCGCGCGATCGCGCGTCCAAATTACAATGTGGCTGCATTTGACTTTTGATTAATTGCAATTTCAGTCCCTGAACTATCTGAAATGTTGACTTTGGTCCTTGAATTTTTGGTTATCTTTCATATATGCCTCCATAAATTGCAACAATGGTCCTCCATCTTTAGACATATTTATCTTTTGGCCCCCATGATTCTCGATTTGCACAAATTTAGTCATTTTTGCTCATTTTTCGCGTAGATCTCTTCCAATCACCATCCAAGCTCGAGTTTTACCTAAATAAGCAAAAGAACATCAATAAGTAGTAAACGACTTTGAAAGAATTCACAATTATCCATTTTAAAAGTTAAAATAAGTGATAAATCCGCACTTATCGGTCACCCTCTCACACTCTCGTTCAACACACAGTGAGATGGCGAATGTGAAGAACCTCTTAACAGAAACGAATTTTCAATTTTGAGAGATAGTTTTTATTTTTCTAACCATAATTTATGGGTTTGCAATTTCAGTGTCTATTTTTCCAGTTAATATTAATATGTTTCAAAAATTATTTTAATATCTAACATATTTTAATGTTAACGGATATGAAAATTTTAATTTTTTTAAAACATGTTGTAAACTCGCGATTTTAAAAGAAAATATTATGGGTAGAATCTGAACCCGAATTGACGGTTCGGGATTGAGTTTGGTTCCAATAATTACGTGGGCCCAAATTGTTCTTTTTACAAAATATCTGAATTATAACAGATGGTTATGAGTATTGAAATACTCGAACTGACTCACCCGACGTCCAAATCTAATAGTTTAGTGATGTAACTAGCCACGTGTGATCCACACATTCATTAATTATTATTTTCAACACGCCCCTCACGTGTAGGCGTGTTCATTTTTTCCATTAAAGCTTGACATTTGTACAATTTAATGAAATGAATAACGACAAGACTTGAACACATTACTTATCTCTGCTTTGATATGATGTTGAACTATATAAAGTTTAGGAACTTAAATATTAACAAGGTTGGCCTTCTTACTAAACACTTGTATGTAATAAATTTTCAATCATTTTGCTGTATGTTTTACCAATAGCAGTGTTCTAAAAAACGTAAAGTGTGGATATGTGTGGAGGTCGAGTTTCAAGCTTTTGGGTCTAGGCGAGGCCTAGGTGAAGACCAGGTAAGGATGAAACATGAGGTGTGGACTAGGTGTAGAAGTGAGTCTCACGCCTAGGCAAACTTTTTAAAACAGTGATCAAAAGACGGACTAACTAATAGGTTTACCCTACTTAGAAAAAGTTAAGATAACTTTTAAGGTACTTGAGATCTAGCCTTGACAAAAAAAATTTGCAGCCAAATGAGTTTTAATTAAATTTGATAGTGAATTCTATTTGCCGTCTATTCAACTATAACACGATAATGGGTATGACAATGGTTGAGGCAGCCCTCTCCGTCTTGTGTCTTGTCGAGAACTTTTTATAGGCAAAGGAAGGGGCATATATTAAAATATTTCTATTTACAGCTCTATTTAATTTGTATATATTTTTTCAATATTATTTATTTATATTTTAATTATGATTTTAAATTTTAGAAAAATAAATAAATAATAAGATTTTGGCTTCCCGGACTGGGTTATTTGCTATTCCTACGCATAAAATTTATTAATGTATATCTACACATTTTGTAAGATTTACTCATTATAATTTTAAAAAATAAAAAATAAATAAAAACTTTATCAAACAAGTACTAAGTTATTTAACAAAGATTTATAACTTTTTTGGTACATTGGAATACAATCTTTTATCGATATATATCATGAAACTAGTTTTGGTTACGTGCGTTGCACGTAAGTGAAAAATATAGGAAAAAATTTTAAGTTTCAAATATAGTTGAAATGACAAAAAAATATATATAAACAAATTTGAAAAATGTAAAAAATTTAGAGAGAATTGTGTACAATTTGCTTATAAGATAAAAAAAATAGTAAAAAAGTAAATGAAAATATATTTGCTACTAAACTCTAAAAAAAAAACACACACCAAAAAAATCTATTTATGTTCCGCAAATAATAAATCTTTAAGTGTTATAAGATAAATATTTTGGGTTACATTTGCAATAAAGAGGGGAGAACTGTGGTGTTGTTGCAACTTGGAACGTTGGAAAGTTAGAATTTGTAACTTAGACATGTAGCAGATGGTTGTTTCACTACTTTGAATGTCCAAAGAGGCTAATTCTTGGACAGAAAAAGCGATCACATAATTTTCTGTATGAGTAAGGTGTTCAACAGGTGCAACTAGAACTGCTAGGGCAATCTTTCTACCAAATTTGCAAGACTTGTAGAAGTACTTTGCATTTGATTTCACCTTTTATTTTGGTTTTGAAACACAGCCACCCATGATTGTGACTAATTTTCACAAAATCTAGTGAGAAAATAATGCATTCCTCATATTAGATGCCAAATTTATTTATTCACACACAAGATCAACAAAGCTTTAGCATTCAAGGAACCAGGACTTCCTTGCAGCCTTGTAAGCCAAAAGATCACAACAAATAAGTGAAAGTATTCAAAATATTTGATTCCCAAGTAGTAAGCAAAATTAGATAACAGAGAGTCCAGTTTCCTGGGAGAAATAGCTCTAATAGAGAACAGAAATTACATAAAAACACTTGTTTTACTCTCTTATTCTCACATTTTTCAGTTAAAAGTGAAAAAAAAAATTGCAACCTTGAATTTAGGACGATATTCTACAACTATGCTTTGTCACCATGTATTATCTCATCGTGAGTAGTCGTCGAATAATCCAAAGACTAAAAACTCACAAACGATAGGACCTTTCATGCAATTATTCCTAAAATAAAATAAAAAATGAAAATGGGCCAATGCCCAACATGTGGTAAAAAATTTCAAATTACAAAAAAAAAATTTCATTGTAAAAAAAAATTCAATGTTGTCGAGTTACTCGACAACATTTAAAAAAATAAAAAAATTCAATTTGTTTATAAGATAAAATAAAAAAGATTAATGGAAAAATTGAATGAAAATGTATAAAATAAAAACAAATGAGAAAAATAAACTAAAGAAAAAAAAAATTGTGAAAAAAATTAGAAAAAGACAAAGGAAATGGAAGAGCCCACATATAAAATTTTAAAAAAAATAAAAATTAGTGAACAAGATAGTTATTCATCGTTCATTGGCGAGCAATGAACAATTCATAGTAACTTCACCCAATTTTATTTATTTATTTATTTATTTTTTGTATGCCCGAATATCTCTTAATTTCTCGAACAGAGGCTCGTTGGTTGTCGAGCCAACTCGGCGCTAGTTGAGCTAGGAGTTTCAAGCACTAAGTTATTTCTTCAGGAAGTCATTCCAGGCAACTTAAAGGAGGTGGAAACTCTACTGAGACGGAGAAGTCTTGGGTAGTAAAAAAAACAGTGGGATGCTGTATTTCCTAACCAACTTGGTTGCCGAGTTACTCGACAACCAACACGGTTGTCGAACCAACTCGACAACCGTGGCCATTAGTAATCTTATAAACTATTTACGTATTTCTTTATACCCTTAAATTGTTCTTCACCCGGCTCCTTAAAGTGGATTCACAAACTATTCTACATGTGGTAAATATCTTCGGAAACTACGCTACAACACACACAAATGATTTCTTGGTGGTCTTTAATGAAAGCATCAGCCTCTGGCCATTGCATGGGTGGAAGAGGAGCTTTGCCTTTGTTACCAGCAAACTTGACATGGTATTAACCATCAATTATCTTGATTCGCATTTAGTGAAGTTTCGTTGTTTTGTTTGATTTCTTCCGAGTTGTACTATGTAGCCCATAAAATAAATAGGTTTGCCATTTCAAATGATAATCTTTGTCGTCAGATTAACCATCAAATTGTATTGCATGAACTATCCAAATTATCTCGATTTCATATTCTTATTTTTAGCTTTTCCTTCAATATTTTTGACTAATCAAATGTATTTTTATGCTTTATGGAGAGAGATTAACTAAACTAATGGATTGAATCTCAAGTTTCTATTTCCATGAATTTATACATCAGCTTCCATTAAATCTAAAAATATCCCCAATTCAACAGAACGGACAAGAAATTGAAAGGTTAGAAATAATCTGCGAGAATTTTAAATCTTCTAGAATCAAATAAAAAACAAACAATTTTAGTGTTAAAGTTTTTTTCGAAACATAAAACAATGGTAACTCAGTGGTTTATGTTCAAGGAAAAAGAAATTAACACCAAGGATGGCGACAAACATGGAGGACCAACGTTAGAAACCAAGGTTGAGCTGTGCTTAGGGCCTTTTTTGATGAGAGAGATAAGAGATTTTTTAGGGTGAAATGCTGGACAAAGTAAAAAATTACTGTTGTCTTCATTATCAAAACGGGACGTATTGGATGAAAAAAGTTACAGTAAAAAATTTAAGGATCTTATATTATTGTAATGATGTGGAGGTGTGGCATGATATATATGACATAAGTATTGTTGCTACATGTCCATTTGAAACCCCTTTATTTATTAATAATGTTGATTAATTTATATTTTCCCATGTAGCAGAATTTAATCAGTAACTAAGTAGTATTACACTTGTATTTGACAAAGAAACAAATCTTAGAATCTATGAGAACTATCATGTATTTAATTAAGTCAAGTAATGATCGATAAAGTAAATTGTAGAATCTACGAGAAAATTATGAACTTAATTTAATCGGATTTTAACAAGTAAAGTAATATAAAAAGTGCTCGACATATGTGAACATTTTTACCAAGAAGAAAAAGTTAAAATCTACGATAGAATAATCTCAAACGTAATTAAGTCAAAATTTTACAGGTAAAGTAAATTGTTAAACGTGAATAATTGACCTCTATGAATCATTTAACACTATGTGTCTATCACGGCCATTTTAATATACACCCTCACTTAAATAATTAATTTGGCACGTTTTAAGAGTCCTAATAATTAAATAAAATAATCATTAATTTAAGCATTTTGTGCACAAACGTAATAAAGAAGCATACACGTATACATCCATAGCATGAATTTTCTAATTTTAGAATCCACTAACTGTTGACCTAATAGTGAAGTACTGGTGTTATTTATAAGAGGGTTAATTAGCCTAATTTCAAAACATTCACTAGACTGAGTTGGCCACTCTTAACTTGAGAGGACATAAAGAAGAAGTTGGGGTTTTCTGTGTTGCCAGGATGGAAGTAATGCAACAGATGGGGGACGAGGCACTTGTAGGACGTCAAATTCCCGGTCGAGACGACATTACGATGAGTCGTAGGATAATTATTGATAATGAAAGTAGTAGTAGGATATAACAGTGAGATTTGGTTTGATATTGATGTGCTTTTTAAGATAATTTGTTTTTGTTGTATTTGCAGAAAGATTCAGTTGTGGAAAAAATTAGATACGTGTTTGGTAAATTCCTGTTTCATAATTGATATATGTTTCAAAATCTGTATTTAAACTTTTGGTAACAAAAGTTACCAAAAGTGACTTATTGTTGTGATTGTATAAAATTACTAAAATGGACATTAATTATAATAATATTATTTTGTATTATTATTATTATTATTCTAAATTTATTTTTATTTCTATAACAATATGTAATAATATCAAATATTTTTTCAAGACAATACATTTATCATTGTTATTTTAAAATAAGAATAATATATATCTATTAAATCTTACAATTTTAAAACGTTAAAAATAAAAAGTATACTAATATTGTACAAAAATTAATTAAATTTAAATTATTAGTGGAAATGCATTATAATTAGAATACTAATAAATATGTAACATAAAAGAAATTATTGTAATTAATTAAAGTCAAAATTGATATTTTAATAATAGATAAATAGAAAAAACTAAAAGCAGAATATGAAAAACTATCATTTTACTGGTTCTCAAAATCTGTTGTCAAGATTGTACAGATTCTTTTAAAATCACTTTTTAAAAATTTACCAAATACTTAAAACAAGTTATGATTGTTTGACAATCAGAAGTTGTGTGCTCAAAAATCAATCCCAAACAGGCATTTAGTTGTCCATACTAGATTTATTTTGAGTAAATTTAGGGGCGGTCACTATTGTTGCATTTATGGGCTCTAAAGTTATATATCTAAAATTTAATTCAATTAAAGTCACATTTTAGCGCTAAAAAACCAACATACCCCCAGCAATAACAAAAAAGTGCTAAATTTATGATACTATTTTATTATGATACAGTTTTGTATGATACTGTTTTATTATGATAATATTTTATTTAGATAATGTGCATTGATATATTTATATCATGCTTTTATTTTTGATAATGTTTCAACAAATACAAGAGTGAGCAATAAAAACTAACAATCAACTTCCCACCTTTGATGTCCCACGGCTATGCTATATATTTATACCATGTTTTTATCTTTAATACTATTTTATTGCGATAATGTTTCAACCTATAATATTGTTTCAATCTATGATACTGTTATTGACTGCAAACAGTATCAATAGTCTTGTGCTACTAATGGAGTATTTTAAGAACAATATCAATATTTTAACTAATAAAACATCTCTACTTAGTTATATATATGATACTGTCTTATTTAGATAAAGTGATATGATATACTTATACTATGCTTTTATCTTTGATATTGTTTTACTACGATAATGTTTCAACCTATGATACTATTATTTTATTGAGTTGTAGTTTGTGTATGTGATACTGTTTTATTAAGATACTTTCATGTATGATACTAATATATTAAGATATATTTATCTATGATACTGTTTTATTAAGATACTGTTTTAGTGTGATGCATTGTGAAAATATTACAAACTAAAAATTGCTATTTTAAAAAAAAGAGACGACTTCAAACGGCTAAAATTAATCATCAGCAGTGGCAAAACGACAGCGACTGGTGTTGACCGACTTGTCGAGATGATTTCGAAAACATATTATAATAGAAATTTCGAGCACGTATGCAATTTCTATGCCCGTTTTGTTATGATATTGTTCTCTATAATACAGTATTAAACAACACACATGACTAATAACATAAAAATAATCTAATGGCCAACTTTCGTTAGAGCATGCCCACATCAAATTTCTTCATCCATACAGAAATTCAAGCTACTATTTACAGCAACAAATCATGACCACTCTACATAAATTCATCAAACAAATCATCCTATATAATACAATATCAACTCTACAGTAATTCAAGCTGATGTTTTACACAGCAACAAATCATGGTCACTTTATAGAAATTCATCAAACAAATCATCTCTACAGAAATTCAAGATGCTATTTACAGCAACAAATCATTACCACTCTAGTCCACTTATGACTACTTTACAATCCACTTATGGACATCACTCCACTGCACTTCTCTTTTCATTGCCGATGCCGATGCCGTTGTTGCTTTTTCTTCTTGTATTTTTTAGCTTATGCTATTTTACCATTCCTAAATTTTGCATTTAGAATAGCGCAAGAGGTTGTGGAGGTGGAAGAAGACTTCCATCGCTTCGTAGAAGAAGCACTTGCCAGTGGTTGAGGAGATTTGTGGAGGTGGAAGAAGGCTATCACAGTGCCGTAGAAGAGGCACTCGTCGAAGGTGGAGGAGATTTGTGGAAGCAGAAGAAGGTTTCCACCACGCTGTAGAAGAAGCACTCGCCAGAGGTGGAATAAGGCTGCCACCACGCCCTAGAAGAAGCACTTGAGGAGATTTGTGGAGGTGGAAGAAGTCGATGGAAAATATGGATCACATAGGTCATTTTAGGATTAATTTGTAGTATGATTTAATCACAATTTGAAAAATATTTTGACCTAATTTGGAAAAGTCACATACTGGTTACTTATAAGCAATTTCCCAATTAATTTTGGAGGTTGTGAAATGTGAATCTTACTTCGATACCCTTGTTGAAACTATTTTGAATGAAGCATACCTATTTTTCTTTAATTTTGTCAAGTTGCAGCATTTTTGATATTTTAAGAATCATCAAATTCTGCAAAGAAAAAAAATTTCTGACTATGAGATAGGTAGTAATTAACATGATAAGTGATTCAGATTCTTAGTATAAATTTATTGTGTACGGGCTTTAACAGGTTTGATAAATTAGTACTCCAATGTAACAATTTATGCAGAACTTGATTTCCGCTTTCAAGAAAACGAGTCAGCGTGTTACCTGTGATTATGCCCGTACATGTTTCCATCCAAATTTCTTAGAGCCTATATAATGCTTTCAAGAAAACGGCTCATAGAGGATTTCAAATCTTTCCTAAGAACCTGCAAAGACGGAGCCACCATTTCCATTATTCATGCCTTGATGATCACTTCTGGTGTCTTTAGCCATGGAACTCTTAATGCCCTATTGATATCATCATATACCCGAAATGGTTGCATTGAAGTAGCCCGTAATTTGTTTGATAAATTGCCCCAAAGAGGCGTAGATTCTTGGAACGCAATGATCGTTGCATACTCGCACCAAAATTACCCGCTTGAAGTGATAAATCTTTACAAACAGCTGAGTTTGGAAAGAGTGAAACCCGATAGCTCGACATTCACGGTGGCTATCAAGGCGTGTACCAGCTTGTTGGACTTGAAGTTGGGCAGGGAGTTGTGGGGAAACGCGGTGGAATCTGGATATGGGAACGATGTGTTTGTGGGTTCCTCTGTTTTGAACCTGTATGCTAAGTGTGGGAAAATGGATGAAGCAATGGGTGTGTTTGAGAGGATGCCGAAAAGGGATGTTGTTTCTTGGAGCACGATGATCACTGGATATGTGAAGAATGGGAGGATAAGAGAAGCATTGGATGTGTATCGAGGAATGCAGCAAGAGGGTTTCGAAGGAGATGGGGTTGTGATGTTAGGGTTGATACAGGCTTGTGCCAATATCGGGGACGTTAAAGTGGGTTGCTCAGTGCACGGGTATATGATTAGAAGAGGCTTTCCCATGGATGTTCTTATTCATACAAGCCTCGTGGATATGTATGCCAAGAATGGAGAGTTGCAGATTGCTTCTTGTGTATTTTGGAACATGTGCTCTCGGAATGCTGTTTCTTGGAGCACTTTGATTTCCGGATATGCTCAAAATGGTTTTGCTGGAAAAGCACTGGAATTGTTGATTGAGATGCAGAATTTTGGATTTGAGCCAGACTTTGTTTCGCTTGTTAGTGCCCTTGTTGGATGCTCTCAAGTTGGATACTCAATTTTGGGTCGATCGATACATGGATATACTGTCCGAAGACTTGATATGGATCAAGTTTCAGGTACCACGTTGATTGACATGTATGCAAAATGTGGATCAATTTCTTATGCTCGTTCAGTATATGATCAGATGAGTTCTAGAGATGTGATATGTTGGAATACTATGATTGCCAGTTATGGGATTCATGGACAAGGAAACAGAGGACTCTCGCTTTTCTGTCAAATGATAGAATCAAAGTTAGAACCAGATCATGCTACATTTGCTTCTCTTCTCTCAGCATTGAGTCACTCCGGATTGGTACAAGAAGGGAAACACTGGTTTAGTCTCATGCTCACTAAATACAAAATTCAACCAAGTGAGAAGCATTATGCATGTTTGGTTGATCTTTTGGCTCGAGCTGGACAAGTCGAGGAAGCTCAGAATGTGATCAATTCCATGACATGTGAGCCCGGGATGGCTGTTTGGGTTGCCCTTCTGGCAGGTTGCCACAATCATAAGAAGTTTTCCATTGGAGAGCTGGCGGCAAAGAAGCTTCTCGAGCTAAACCTGGAGAACCCGGGAATTTATGCTCTCCTTTCAAATTTCTTTTCTGCAGCAAGGAAGTGGGATGAAGTGGCTGTGGTGAGGAAGATCATGAAAGAGATGGGGACGAAAAAAGTACCGGGCTGTAGCGTGGTAGAAGTGAGAGGGAGACTCCATGCTTTTCTTGCGGAAGATAAAATTCATCCTCAATATGAAATGATTTTGGGAATTTTGGAGGAGCTTGAGCATGAAATGATAGCTATGGGTTATGTACCAAAGACTGAATTTGTTTTTCAAAATATTGAAGAGGAAGTAAAAGTGAAGATGTTGAATAATCATAGCGAACGACTTGCTATTGCCTTTGGGCTGTTGAACACCAGGCCAGGAACCAGATTGCTGATAACAAAGAACCTCAGAGTGTGTGGAGACTGCCATGAAGCGACGAAATTCATTTCCATAATAGTGAAGAGAGAAATTGTTGTAAGAGATGTGAAGCGATTTCATCACTTCAGGAATGGGATTTGCTCATGCGGTGACTACTGGTGAAGCTATTGGTTATAGTTCCAATTAAGGAAAAACGCATGGAAACATCCAAGAGGAAGTTAAACCGACAATTTGAGAATTCCTCATATCAGTAATCACCCTTCTACTTCTAATACAGGGTCTGCAACCTGATTATCATCCATACGGATTTGAATCTGCCCATAATCATGCGGTTAATATGAGCATGGGATTCAGCCAGTTGCAGGTTGTTTACAGTATTATTCCTCACTTTCCCATTGATCTTCTAGCATTGCCAAAGTAAGACTCGTGCACAAGGTTGCACGTGGATTTTATTGATAACTTGCAGCAGGCTCATGAGGTGACACGACCAGAAAATGTTGGTCATATTCTGATAGATATTCTTGATCGATTTATTTGGGCCGAGCCCCCTTCTCCAAAAAACAAGAAGCAGCCTCTAAGGCAATTCCCTCCCCCAAGGTAGCTGCTTGCCGATGGCATTGAGATCGCCAGTATCCTCGCTTGTAGGCTCACGCATATGTGGCGAGATTGATAGGAGACAGGGTGACCGGGTGTAACTTGTGGAGTCTAAGGTGGGGTGCCATATGTAACGGTAGACTCTTTCCACTTCGTTCTTATATGTATTTATATAAGATTTTGATTACTATTTTTCACAACTCTTTTGGAAGAAATCATGAACTATGTTAACTAGTATACTGCTTCGTTGCGGTGTGATCCAACTGTAAGTTCTATTATGATGATAGATTGAGGTGGTGAACAGATTTTGGAGATAATCGGTGGAGGAATATGAACAAATTTTGGAGATGATCGGTGGAGGGAAATGATCGAATCAGGGAGATGGATTGAAGTGGTCAACAATTTTGGAGGAGATGATTCTGTGGGGGGAGAAATTGAAAACGTAGTGACACACGGATATTTAAATATTTTTTCTTCCAATAGCGGAAAAAACTCCCTACGATCGTGATTAAACATTCGAATTCTATATTAACCTTTGGTGCTATGTTATTTAGCATTGGGTTGTTGTAGCGCTATACGAATTATCAATATTCATGGTGTGGTAATTTTCATGTCATGTTTGATTAGAAAACTTTAGTATAATTGTATGTTTGGGTAGGATTGTGGATTGGTTGCAAGAAACTCACTTGGTATAGTTTATAATTATACTCACTCAATTATTTAACACGTTTCAGATTAGCTTAAATCGTAACGGGACTTGTGGCAGCTTGATGGAGTTGATGTTGTGCCTAGGGATTGTCAAGTAATTTGAAGATTTATAGGAATTTTTCTTTTATAAATTGAAATTTAATTTAACTAATGTTAGTCTCTACAAGTTTAATTTTATTTTTTCCAAAAAAAAAAAATTTTATAGAAACGTAAATCTTGCTCTGATACCAATTTATGACGTCCTAATTTCTATTAATTGAAACCAGAGAGTCACTAAAATTCTCGTCATGAAATGTATTGAAATATTTTTGTAATAATTTTGTAATAACATAAAAATGTGTAACGTCTAATTTATTTCATAGGCTTTTAAAAAGAATAAATATCCACGTGGTCCTTAACAAAAGATACTAAAACTTCTATAAAAATCTTAAAATAAAATAAAATAAAACTTGTAGAGACTAATGTTCATAAATTAAATTAAATTTCAATTTATTAAAGAAAATTCCTATAAATCTTCCTAAGTTACTTAACAATCCATTGGCTCGGTGGCAACTCCATTAACTAGCCACGCGCCTCGTTACAATCCAAGTTAATTTGAAACGTATTAAATAATGGGGCAAGTATAATTAAATTATAATAAGTGGTTTCCTACAACCAATCCACAATCGTATACCAAAGTTTTCTTACCAAACATGACATGAGGATTACCACACTATGAAGACGATAATTCGTGCCGCGTTACAACAACTCAATGCTAAATAACATGGCGCCAAAGTTTAATATAGAACTCGAAAATTTAATTAACATAATTCATGATTTCTTTCGAAGGTGTTGTGAGAAATAGTAATCGAAATTAGATATAAATACATATAAAAACACGAAATGGAAAGAGCCTACCGTTACATATGCCACCCCCACCTTATTTTTGAAATCTGAATATTTGAAGAGTAATTATTTATTCTCGGATTTGCGTGTGAAGGCTCCGAAAACTTGATGAAAACTCTTGATTCTGCGGTATTTCTTGGTTGAAAACTAGATGTTTATGCATGTATATAATTGGTGTATAATTTCTATGAAATTTGGATGAAAAAAGGGGGGGAAAAAGAGAGATTAATGGCATGAATAGGTAGGGAAAAGGCTGCCTGTATTTTTTCTTTCTTGCTAATTCTCTTTATTTTTGGATGTAAGTGGTATAAAAATCGACCCCTAATATTTATAAATAGAGAAACCTGCTCTTGGATATCTTAAGTTGCATTAGGACTCATAATAAAAATTTCTTAGCAGAAGAGCTGTTTGCAAGTAGTCTTCGATCGATTACGAATTCCACTTCAACACCCAACAAACAAAACACTTATTAAATGTTAACTGGGGATCGATTGGTAAGCATTTTGGATTAGGACTCAATTAACATGCAATTGCATGAAATTCCAACTTGCTTGAAGGACCATTTCACATTAATTAATGTATAAGTCTAGGTTCTTTGGACAGTTTTTTTGAAGTCCAACTTAATTTATTATGAGCTACAAAACAAGTCCAATATTGATATACTAAATCTCCCTCCTTCAATATTTAATCATTTAACCCAAATAAAATATAGAAAATTAAATTTCTATTCTCACTTCAGTCCCTGAAATTTTAGAATATCTCACAAAGACCTAAAACAACTTAATTAATTAATTAAGTCACCAAATAAAGCCTATAAAATTTTCAAGGTGTTAAGAGTCATGTTTCTAAACATTTCTCCTAGTGACTTCCTTACTTGGGAGGAGATGGGCTCTGCACCAGTTCTGGCTTTCCAGCTGTAGTTTGATGAATTTTTCTTGTGATGCAGCCTTTAAAACTCAGTTCAAATGTATTGTGCATCAAAATTTGAGAATGATGTTCAAACATTACTTAGATGCTACATGCAATATTAAAATTATTTTTGAAGTACTTATAAATAAATTGTAAATCTTATAGATGTGAATAATATTTGAGAAGTATGAAAATAGTCCAAATTTCCTTTACCACTCCCCGAACCCCTGCATGCATTTGCACAAAGCAAGAAATTAAAATTTGATCAATGTCATTCAGAACCATGAACTTTACAACAAGAGTCAAATCACCTTCCAACAAAACCTATTCAGTTCAAATTTAGCCTTAAAAGAACTATACAAGCAAAGTTTCTCATCCACATTCAATCCAATTTGCATCTCAGTTTGAAAATTGACAATCCCCAAAAGTAACATAAAAACGATGCATTTTCCGTAAATGCTATAAAACTTAACAAAATCTGTATTACATTTGGAGAACTGGCCATCCCACAGTAAATTTGTTCCTCCTACGAGAAGGCTGTATTATGATATTTCGGTGAAATTATTAAGTTTGATCAGCATCATGTGTTACCAAAAAGAATTTCAAAACTTGTTAGAGCTCAGTTCTGCCAAAATTGTCAACTCCGATAAGCAAGAGCTTCATTCTGAAGATTCTGATTATCTTCTAATAGACGGTCATATTCCAAAAGCAGATCTTCAGCCTGTTTCTGAAGAGCAGTAACATGAACTTCAGCAGTTTCAACCTGCTTCTGCTTTTCAGTGCAATCCAGCTTAAGTTTCTTCAAATTATCAGTTAAATTAAAAATTTCTTTTCTCAATCGATTTACTTCCTCAGCAGCTTTCTCCTCCTTTTCCTTCAGCACCATTTTTTCTTTCTCAAGCCTCTCAACTTCTTGATTTGACGCTCCAGTACTGCTTCTTAACTTAATCAACTTCCGCATGTAATGGTGCATACGATCAATTAAAAATCCAAGGAACAAAGAAAACCCTACAAAATCCAGTACAGGCTTTATAGATTAGAAGGCTATGCTAAAAAATTTATTATCCATTTCAGAATAGCAATATGGCTTAGTTATTTGTTCTTGCTGTGCATGGTAGCAATGTGAGAACTTTTATTATCATGCATGTTTTTTGTGTTATCATGTAGACACGACCAGTCAATAGTCTATAATTCTCATGTCACATATGAACAGTTAAACTCACCAACAATATGAACAGTTTTAAACTCAAGTCAACATTTAAACAATGAGGTATTCAAACTTTTATCCTTTGACAAAAAAATCTGAGCTACTAATGTATAAATTGCAGAAGTAAAAGCTTGTGTAAATATTCTACCCCCCACCCCCGCTTCCTGGATCACCAGACAGCAGTTTAAAGCATAGTCTTCTGAGTCGAGATTGGCAATATCAGTAAGAGAATTTGAATTAAAAGAGGCAGAACATGAGAAGTCATGAAGTGCAAAATCACAAGGTAAGCAACTAAATTAAAAATTGATATTTGGCAGCTGATCATATCAAACATTCATACAAGAAAAGCAGTTATATTAGGTTCAGGACTTTATATATTTAGCAGTTTGAACTAAATCTTTTTATTTATTTGGTTTTATGGAACCCCGTCAATTTTATACTCTATCACTGTCTTTAACTAGCTTTTTCTCCACTATCATGGATCCCATGTAGTCAGGGGCATAAGTTTCACCATCTGATTTATGTAATCACTAGTTCTTTCCAAGGACATACGAAACCAAATTTCATACTCATTTATTTATGTTCTTTAATAAGCCTATTCACCATCTACCGTGGAAATGAATGCAGTCAGCTTCCATGGAAATACAGAAGAATTCCCAAGCATAGGGAGCAAACTTGAGTAATATTTAACTTGTATTACTGAACTAAGCATGAGAAATACAAAATCAGAACAGCTCCATTGTGGTTAGTGTCATATACAGATTACATGATAACTTTTAACATTACATCTGTAATTAAGCATATAGTATACAGGAACTAAAATTTTCAAAGTTCGCAAAGTCAGAGCATGTGCAATAGCTTCAGAATTAGATTCCAATGTTCATGCTAGAGATTAACAATCAAAGTTCAAACAGGAAAACCAAAGTGATTGGATTGGTGAATACAGCTCTAAAGAGGTAAAGCTACACTTTTCATCTTACTTTTTCATTGTTGAGTAGCAGAATAGTTCAGCAAAAGCATGATCCACATTTATTCATCACTGGTTAAGTTTTCTGAGGGTCTGAGGCCATGAATTCCCAGCAGAACATATGCTTTCTGCTTGTTCTCACACAACTTTACTCCTCACCCCTTATCACATTTGATATAATTTGAACTCAGCCCAGATGTTTTACCCCCATTACTGGAGTACTTTCAGATAGCCATATGAAATAGGCAGATGCCATATGAAACAGGCAGATGCATGTTTTATGGTTGTGTGTAAAAATTATAACTTATTAAATGACTATTAAAAATATTTTCCAACAAATTCAAAGGGTTATTTGAGGGAAATACCTATTCCAAAACTGATGGGAAGCTGATTAAAATGCACAAAATATTCTCCACACGTACACAAATTAACTAATAGAACAATCATGCCAAATAAAAGTCAAGCTTGATAAAATAATTTCTTCCTCTACTAGGAAACTTTTCGACAATGTATAAGTACATAATGCACTACATATGCCTACACCAAAACACAGTTTAAAGCACAATGTATTTAACCAAACCACCAAATTAGAAACATATTTCGAATTCACATAACACTATCCAAGAAACGAAAACGTATAACTCAACGGACAATCTTTTCACACACAAAACAGAATCCATAACAGAAGCAACCACTCTCTGGCATATTTCATATTCATAAAGCAATCGTTAAGAAAACAATATACATAAAATAACGTGGATCATACCCATGAGAGTAGCCTCTAGCAAGTTGGTCCTCCAAAGAACCTGATCCATTGGTGTCATTGTACCAACCTTAGAACCCTTGTTCTGAATTTTGACTATGCTAATAAAGTTTGAAAACAGGATGACAGAGATTGTACCAGCAATTGTTAAGATTGTACCCTTTCTCATTTTCACCTGATCCAAACCCTTCATCATCAATTCTCTCAATGGCCCAATCTTCACCAGTAGAAGGAAGGCCACCAGACATTCCCCACTTACAACCAAAAAGAACAATGGAATCATTTCTCTCTCTCTCTCTCTCTCTCTCTCTCTCTCTCTCTCTCTCTCTCTCTCTCTCTCTCTCTCTGTGTGTGTGTGTGTGTGTGTGTTTTTTTTTTTTTTTCAGATGGGAACAGTTAATATTTCTTGAATGTGTTGTTTGTTTTCATGGGAAAAAAATTAAACCTCACTTCAAAAAAGCAGATTCTTCTTCAACATATAATACAGGAACCCTTTTTTCCTCATTAACTCAAAATCACATACAAGCTAATTTCTTCCTAAAAATCATATATAGTAAAATCAACTACTAAAAATGTTAAAAGTAAAATTATGTAATGAATTTTCTACTAAATGGCTCATGATTTTTGGAAGAGACCAAAGACCCACTTCTTAAAACAACTAAGCAGATGCGCCAGGGGTTGAGGCCACGGATCTGTAGAAATTAGCAACCAACTATAAGAAGGTAACTTTTTCCAACATATTCCAATCTGCTTTTCTTTTTTACCCTTTTTTCTTGGGGTTTCTTGGGGTTTTACAGGGCAAAAAGGTGCAGCAAGAAAAGGCAGAAAATGGGGTGTGGATGGTAAGCAGTCAAAAAATGAGATATAGTATGAATTATAAGTAAAGTAAAAGCAAAGCAAATCGAAGTAGGACGCGTGAACGATGGATTCAGAATTCAGACAAATGGTTTTGAAGTGATTGGACTTGGATTAGGCTTGGATTGGCAATGAACATTTACTTTTTTAAGTAAAATTTATTTTCATATATTGTTAAATATATTATTTTTAAGTTTATAACGAAAAAAAAAAAAAAAGTATTGTTTTCACAATAAAAATTGGATATTACTTTCAAAATAAGAGAGAAATGATTCTTTATATCAATTAGCTACTAATTAATGTATTCAAGAAAATGATTCTTTATTATCATTTAGCTATTTATTAATATACTAGTTAATAATACGTTGTACACAATTTTGTAATAATATTATAATTTTTTTTTATTTTAAAATTATCGATAAATATAACACTTAAATAAAATTTATTTTTAATTATAATTTCATCAATAATTATGACCAACTAAAGAATAACATTAAAGCTTCTTGATAAAACATTAAAGTTTCATGGCCTACGTGAATGTTAAGTTTGAAAGATTATTGATATTCTTTTAATTATATTTTAAAAAGCGTAATACGACTCTACTCCCACACGGTGGGAGTAGATATAAGCCCATATCCTATGTGGCGGATGAATTGGACAAAATAGAAGCCACGTGGATATGTTTCATTTAATGGTCCAAACAACACCCAACTTCAACCCACCCACCCCTAAGGCACTCCTCCCTCTCATAACAGATCCATTTTCTCTCTCCCGATTTTCTTCCCCAAATCGGTTGCCCTAGCTCCCTCGAATCACCGCCCACACTCCGGCCAAAATCGGGCTTTCCGTCGAACGAAAAAGAGGGGAATGTTCGTTTAATTCACTACATTTACGGAAATCAATGTATGCTCATCTTCTTGAACAACCGTAGTCCGCAAAATCTTCTTGAAGTTCCGCGTGCTCGCCGTGAGCAATGAACGCGTGGTCCTGGTCTTCTCCTCCTGCCGTGTCCGCGAACGCCGCATGATCGCTTCCTCTTGATTTGCGAACGCCGGAGGTCTGGTCCTCCTCATTGCCCATGAACGACCGTGCGGTCGATAGTCCTCGATTCTCCTCCTGCTGTGCGTGACCCACCACCGGTGGTCTCGGTCCAAATCTCGCATGAACGTTTTCGCTTCAACACCGAACACCGAACCACCATTGAAGTAATTTTTGTACTTTGATTCATTTTGGTTAGTCATATGTTGTAACTTGATTCATTTGTGTTAGTTGAAGTTTATGGAAATAATAAAAGTGTTGTATTAGGCGCAGTATAAGAACTTGTTCCTCCAAAACCTCCAAATTACCGTAATGATATGTCAAAGTTAGTATGGAATCAATAAATTTGTATTGATATTGTTGGTTTGTTGGTTTATTGTTTGATAGGAATGGAATCACATAGTGCGACATAATGTGTTTGTTCCTCAAGTTTTCGAGCACGATCTTCATGCCATCGACAAGAATTTGAATCACATGAGGCATCTCACCTTTTTTACAATAAATATGCTCGGGAGGCTGGATTTAGTGCACGAATTGAGAATACTAAAAAGAAGAAGGATACTGGAGAGACGTATTGGAAAATGTTTGTATGTTCAAAAGAAGGGAAAACAAATGATGCATATCAGAGAAAATATAAGGAATCTGTGCCGCGAAACGGGGAAAGAAAGCGTGGGCATACACGAGTTGGGTGTTTAGCTAGATTAACTATGGTCAAGCAACAAACGGGACCAATGTGGGTAGTGAACAACTTTGTCGAGGAATACAATCACGCTCTTACTACTCCCAGTCGAGTGCACTTGTTAAGATCCCACCGGACTGTGTCGAATACAAAGAAAGCATTGACTCAACAATTCGCTGATGCTAATATACCAACGTGTCAGCAATTAAGGCTTATGGAGATAGATTCAGGTGGTCCATCATCGATTGGGTGTGTGGAAAGAGATATTAGGAACCATGAACGAAATATTCGAGAAGAGCAAAGGGATTATGACGCTGAAACTCTAATAGAGCATTTGACATTTGAGAAAGAGAAAAATTCGAACTTCTACTTTGCTTACGAGTTAGGCGATGAAAATAAGTTGATTCGATGTTATTGGGTCGATTTGAATCTAGAGGCGGTCTTATCGGTTTTTGGCGATGTGGTGGTATTCGACACAACCTATAACACGAATAGGTACTCAATGATATTCGCCCTTTCGTAGGCGTAAATCATCATGGGCGAACTATACATTTGGAGTGCGGGTTTTGAGCGATGAAACATGTGAGTCATTTGTGTGGTTATTGTCGAAGTTTATGGAATCGATCTCGAATCATGCTCCATCTTTGATTATAATCGATCAAGACGCTGCAATTGCAAAGGCCATATCAATAGTCCCGCCATCGACATTCCACGGTATTGCATCCGCACATTTTAAACAAGTTTTCGAAAAAATTAATGCCATGGTGTACAATGAGCGATGATCATAGGTTAGTGAATATTATTAAAATTCGAGACCCCCACCGAATTTGAGGAGCGTTGGAATGATGCAATGGTCAAGATAAATCTACAATCTAATGAATGGCTAAATTCGATGTATGATATTCGGGGTCGGTGGGTTCCAAAGATATGTTAATCACATATTCGGATGCGGGAATGTCTACCGGTCAAAGATCCGAGAGTGGACACTCATTTTCGAAGAAATACGTGAATAGGAAGAACTTTCTGATGGGATTCATTACTAGGTTTAATAGGGCATTGAGTCATCAACGCCATGAGGAATTAGTAGCTAACCATGTTGATCTAAATGAACAACCACGCTTGATGTCTAGTCTTATGATGGAAGGTCAAATGGTTCAAATCTACACGAAGAAGGTGTTTCTGTTGTTTCAAACAGAAGTGGATAAGAGTAATGTATACATTTGTTCCAAGAGATCAAACTTCGTAGGTGGGAAAACATACAGTGTACAAAGATATGAATCTGGACAAAATTTTGATCGGACCCGCGAGCTTACTTATTTCACGGAGACTGACTTTGTTTCTTGTAGTTGTCGAAATTTTGAATTTGCAGGTTATCCATGTCGCCACATGATTTGTTTTCTGAAGAAAAAACAAGTACTCGTACTTCCAGATAAATATATTGTGCGACGTTGGACCAAGAATGCCAAATTGGGTGCGATATGCGACACTAATGCAAGTAGCAACTTGGATGACACATCCGCTTGACCACTAATGGCACGTCATGGGTTGTTAGCATAAAAGGCATCTGTGTTAGTGGACGTGGCTGCTTTAACAGATGCTCGCAGTACGTTGGTACTAGGTGACTTAGAAATGACTTTTAATAGAGTGATGCAACTTGACGACGGTGGGCATTTCGAAAAAAACAAGTCAAGCTCGAAAAGTCGCGAGGTCCAACAGGTTATACAAAATCCAAATTCCGTTAGAGCAAAAGGATGTGGAAAACGGTTGAAGTCTTCCAAAGAAAAAGCAATCTCGCGAGGTAATAGACAATGCTCAGTTTGTGGAGCAAATGGACACGACAAAAGAACATGTCCGACATTTAATGATAGGTAAATTTGACTACTTTTTTGTATTTTTTATTCATGTATAAAAGTACACATATTTATAAGTAAATATTGCTTTTTGTAGGTCAAATGTACCCACGGTACATGAGAACCAACATGATTACGATGACTCTCAAGATGTTTGGAGAGAGGACGCTACGTTATCATCATTTGCTTGTAGTTCGAATGGGGATGGAGTCAATTTTACATTTGATTTATAGTTTGAATTTCGATGGAGTCAATTTTGCATTTAGTTTGTATTAAATCAACAACCCGCGTGGTTAGAACGATATGTTTTTCAAACAATGATATTTTGTGCATTTCATGGAACATGCCATGTAGTTGTTTTGTAATATGTTGGAATGATGCAATCTTTGAAGTGAATGTTGTGTGTTTGAGTATTCCACCAACTATGCTGTTACAGGTTATTTTTAATACAAATGAAGTTGGAACATGTCATGTTGAATTTTTTTATCTTGTGGTAATTATTTATTCTGCCAAGTTGGAACAAGTCATGTTGATTTGATTGGATCATTTTATACATTATGGTTTTGTTGTCATGTGCCAATTTTATGATACCTATCAAAATTGATACCTGCCAAGTCTTGTACATACATTTCCAATTAAAATTGATACATGTCAAAATTGATACCTTAGGGTACAAACATTACTCAATTCCATTAAAATTGAAAACACAAATTATTGCCCAAATATATTTTTTAGGATTTCACAACACCGATACATACAAATTCATTACAATAAACACTAATACGACGATACAAGAAATCATGAAAATATCTCGAGCAATTTTTCCCCCACTAATACGATGCCTAAGTACACGATCCTGTCTTCTAGCTTGTCTACCCTATCCATTAAGCTCCATAAAGTGCACTTCAAATCATCCAAGTCTGTACTTGTTTGTTCACATACTTCTGACTGCAATCTAAAATTAGATTCCAGCTCGTCGTCCCAATAGAAGCCTCTGCATAGGACACCGTCCTGCAATAGCATCGTCTAATTCAAGTCAATGAAATTTTACAATCACAAAACTACATTATGAAAAGTCACTTACCTTTACACTATGACATCTCCAATATCGACGATTTGGATTCCTTTCAGAGTGCGAGTATGAATCTTCATATCGCCCACATCTACATCTAAGTCGTGGTGGGAAGCAGTTCCACTAGAAGAAGACATTGATCCTTACCTATGTGTTGTTCAAATGTTACACCAATATCACATAATTATCAATTAAGTCCATGCGACATTCAATCTATTATGAATTGACAATTACATTGGAGGCTCATATCATGTTTCGGAGTACATTGATTAGCACCGCCATGGCTGCAAAACACCGGTTGCATGAACTTACGGGTTGCAACCCCATTCTCATGCCATCCGAGCTGCCAAGCCAAGATACGGACTAATTTTGTAGTTGCCGAATTCCAACAATCATAACAATTCACACAATTTGATCATCACAGCCCATTATGGAATTAAATTCCACTTATCTTACCCACATTTTCAACACATTGCGGTGATCTACCTCCCTCATACATAAATCACAAAGCTGATCTACCTCCCCTCATACATAAATCACAAATCATTGGGTATAATCGAGCAGGGGAAAAATAGCATTCAGATAAAATTATCACAACTCGAATAATGCTTTCAAAGACATAAAACAATCACAGTTCATTGTTTACAATCATATGTGGAGAACTAGCATTCAGATAAATTGTCACAACTCAGCCAAAGCTTCAGCCAAACCAACCATCACAGATCATTGGGTACAATCGAGCTGGGGATAAATATGATTCAGATATATCACAACTCAGACACAACTCCAGCCAAAATAACCATCACAGTTCATTCAACAATATCACATATTTCCCAATTTACGCAATCAATTTCATATTCCAACATTTTATAAGAAAAAATCCTATCATTTGGCACATCATTGGGTACGATAAAGATTCGCATCAATTTAATTGGTCCTCAATCTCTATCTACCCTCAGAACAAGTTTGGAAAATAAGTTACCGAGTCACAGCGTAGAGAACCGGCGTTCGCGGCAATCAGGAGTACAAGACCGCCGGGCGTTCGCGGAATGTCTATCAGACCACCGCGTTCACGGCAATCGGGGCGACCACACCGCCGGGCGTTCGCGGAAGGTCTATCGATCGCCGGTCGTTCAGCGGCAATGAGGAGGACGAGATCACGGGCGTTCTCAGCAATCAAGAGGAGCAGACCGCAGGCGTCATGAGACAAAGAGGAGGAGAAGACCAGACCGCCGGCGTTCGGCGCTCACGGGTTAACGGCAGAACTTCAAGAATATTTTGCAGACCACAGTTGTTCAAGAAGATGAACATACATTGATTTCCGTGAATGTAGTGAATTAAACGAACATTCCCCCTCTTTTGTTCGACGGAGGAAAGCCTGATTTTGACCGGAGTGGGCGGCGCGGTTCAGGGGGAGCTAGGGCACCGATTTGGGGAAGAAAATCGGGGAGAGAGAAAATGGATCTGTTATGAGAGGGAGGGAGTGCCGGGGTGGGTGGGTTGAAGTTGGGTGTTGTTTGGACCATTAAATGAAACATATCCATGTGGCTTCTATTTTGTCCAATTCATCTGCCACATAGGATATGGGCTTCATATCTACTCCCCACTGTGGGGAGTAGATCAGCCCTGTTTAAAGCATATATCTAATAGCATATCTAGAAAATGCAACTTTCTTTTGTAAAAATTAGTATCAGATTCTAAAATACATGAAAATGGTAGGTAGAACACAATTTTTCATTGATTTTCTGTATTTATATCATTATAAAAAACACATGAAAACAAAATATTTAGCTTTTTTTAGGTAATTATTTTTCAAAAAAAGAATCCTAAAATTCTTTGACATAGAATAAAAAATAATTTTCTCTTGCAATATTCATTCAATTTTAATGCACTCATAAACTAAGGTTATTATTATTATTATTGGTTCTCTTCATGAATTTTTTCCCTCAATTCCATCTGAAATATTAATAAATTTTAAAAAGATTCAAAATAACTAGATACTTAGACAATCTCTTTCTTAATAAAAAATCATGATTTAAACTTATTACATAAAAACCCACTTATTATGTGAAATTTACCTTCATATGCATAACAAACTCGGTTTATCCAAGTTATGTAGTACATGTTAACACTTCATCAATTGCTTGAGAGCCCGTTTCGTGAGAGATTATAAACTAGTTTATAAACCAATTTTTTGTTTATTTGACCAATATTGGTTTATTTGAATTGAAATTGTTGACTTTTCGCGTTAAAAATGGATTGAAAAGTCAAATTAAAATGAAATAAACCAAAATGGGTTTATAATCTTTGTCAAACAAGCTCTGGAGAGAGCTAGAGTAACACCAATTTTTCTTATTTTAACTCGTTATTCTTCAATAAATATATGTTTAATTGCTAACAAAATGACTTAAAAACATCATCCGAGCTTAAATCCCTTTGCTATCAAGATTATTACAATAATTAACATTTTCACCTCGAACAAATATTCTAAATCATAAAAAAAATGTAGAAATCAAAATTTAAATGAATATTACTATCATATATATTCTTAAAATTAGTGAATCCTATAAAATTAACACATCCATTATTACTACATTAATATCAAACTAATTTATCAAAGATTAAAAACCGTCCATACGAGGGAAAAAAATCATGACATAATAAAAACAAAGAAGAACAATAGATGAAAAAAATATGAATCAATAATAAGAAAGTCGAAATGCAAAGTCGGATTTATCTTGTTTTGTTATGTTAATGAAATAATTTGCTTAAATTCTTGTGCATAATAAAATTGACTTTTAATTATTTACAATTAAAGATAATAATTTGATTATATTAAAAACCTTATTAGCATTATATTTTTTTTTATTTTCATTAATTACAATATATAATAAAATTTAAATGGGCAAATCACTTTCAATGATCCAAATTCAATATTTATATGGTATTAAATAGTTTAAATCAAAGCCAAAATAAATAAGATTAATTGAAAGATATTTTAGGAATTATAAATTAAATGCAGGAGCAATATCTTCTATAAATATTTTTCTCATATTGAGACTTTTATATATAGTATAGATTGAGTGCAAGGTAACCAAGGTGTTAACTACAACTTGAGTTGGCATACAAATTTAATAATTGGTTGAGTTAATTATTTTAAACTTGTGCTTCAACTTTAGGTCGACCCTTTAATTTTAGATCTTTTAGATTTCATTTTTTTTTTATGTTTTCAGTTTTTAGTTTTGTAAAACATTCAAAACTTATTTTCAATATATTTTTGAAAATACATTTTCAAAAACAAAATTAAATTCATAACACAACAAAACATATTTTTGACTTTTTGAGTATTTTCAGTGTAAAAATTGAAAACACTCAAAATATGGAAAATTTTTATTTAAATAAAAATTTATATAAAAAATTCTTTAAAAAAATCTAAAAAAATAAAACTCTATAAAAATGAAAATTCTAAAATACATAAAAAAAAAAATCAAGACTTTATTGGTTATTTAAATTTAAAAAAATTAAATAAAAATAGATTAAAATTATGAGTTCACATTATTAATTTTTATTTTTTACTTATTATTTTATTAATTTATTATTTAAAAAAAAAATTGAAAATAAATTCAAAACTCAAAATTGGAACACAAAAAGAACACGCCCATAACTTTTTTCATATCCGTGTCGATCTAAGTTAAAAAACATTGAGAAAAAAGTTTATGAAAGTAAACACCTTTGGTGGGTGGTTTTGAGGGTTCTTCCACTGTCTAAAGTTTTTTGATCGATTTGAACATCACAACCACTAATGAACAAACACAACATCAATATTGAGTTTCAAATCAGTTATGTCCGCTCAGGACTCCCACTCCATTTGCTTCACCGCTCCTCTCCCCCAATTCCCATCTCCATAGTGCCACCGCCACATCCTTTTACAAGTCCACCGCTATATTACCCGAAATTGTAATATCTCTCAATTTTGCTCCCATATATGAGTACTATGTTCTGATCACCCCACATAACCTACATCAAGCATCTTATATGTGTCACATCTTCATAAAAACGATGTTGGTTTAAAGACCGCACATGTTTGAGAGCGTTGAAATTATTTTTAAGTATTTATAAGTTGTAGGTCATATAAAATGTATGAATAATAAGTGTATTGTAAATAGTGGATTCTACTAAATGTATTAATAAAAATATATTTGACTAATTTGACCAATTTATATTATAATTTAAATATGGACAAATAATATTAAGGTTGTTAGCCGTAACTTAAATTATAAGCTAATTCAACTAATTAAACATAAAATTTATCCACTGCCAATTTATTCATCACAATCACTTTCAATTCAACCCCAATAATTCTTAATTAATGTATTATAATGGATTTTTTTGCACAAATAGTCTTTATTGTTTGTTCTTACTACAAGTTAAGGACCTATTATTTTATTTTTGACAGTTTAACTTATATTTCAAACGTTTTTTTACGACAATGGTCTTTTCCGTTAGTTTCCGTTCAATTCCTTCGTTAAATGAGTATGTGTAGTGCAAATTTGACATTGGAACAATTTTGGACATAAAAAATAAAAGAAAATTGCAATAAGGGTCTAAAATCTTTCAAAAAGTGTCGAAAAGTTTTAAATATTCTAATCCTAACACATATGACTCAAATATTTTGACAATTTTGCCCATAACTTAAATAAATTAAAAATTAACTCCTAAATATTTTCAAAAGTACAAATAAATTCTAAATCTTTTTATTTTTTTTATAAATTTATGCTTAAAATAATAAAAAAATATGTCATCAAGACTTAAAACTTCTAATTATGTTCACTTAAATGACATTTAGAGTGTCTACGGATTTCGTCTAATTAATTGACAAACAAATTATACTCATGATCTAAATTTGACCAATTTAACAAAGACAAAATAGTTTATTATATTCTATTATTCAAAATAATAATAATAAAAAAAAAACAAAAATCAAAAAGGATCATCTTTCCACCACCACAACTGCATTCAATCTTGGAGTTAGCTTTAGCAACATGTAATGAGCAAATATCCACATCGACTGAAGAACCACTACCAAGCATTTTACACCTCGAATTTTGGCTAATCTTGACATTAGTCATGTACTTAAAATTGAACTTCTCGTCAAAATTTATTAACATTTTAGGAATTTTGGGAGCATTTTCAAAAGATACTTTCCAAACTTTGAATCATGAACACCAACTATTGATTTGTCACAACAACTAGATTTCAATACACCATCATCAGAAATTTTCGAATCAACTTTCATCTCATTTTGACCAGAAAAACCTGAATTCATATCATCAGAACGAGGCATATACTTCTCAGAAAAAGCATTTCCAGAACCAAGAACGCGAGAATTTAGCTTTCCTACTAATTTACCCATCTTCGGACCTTATTGCCATCAAATGATGAATCTCCACCACCATTCATATCAATTCCTTTATTTTTACAGGCTGATACATCTCTGAAAGATGCAGAATCATTATTGGTTGATTCTGTACCTAAATTAGACCTACCCCAATTTTTCACACCCCTAAACAGTATTATCAAACACAGATCAACCTCTTCTAAAGTATAAGTGTGGGTGTGGGTGTGGGTGTGGGTGTGGGTGTGGGTGTGGGTGTGAAGATGATCCTTTTTTTAATAATTACTTTGAATAATATAATATAATAAACTATTTTATTTTTGTTAAATTGATTAAATTTAGATCATGTGTATAATTTTTTTATCAATTAATGGACTAGAGGACGAAATCTGTAGACACTCTAAATGCTATTTTGATGAACATAAATAGAAGTTTTGAGACTTGATAACACATTTTTTATTATTTTAAGTATAAATATGTAAAAAATAAAAAGATTTAAGATTTATTTGTATTTTTGAAAATGTTTAAGAGTTAAATTTTAATTTATTTAAGTTATGGGCAAAATTGTCAAAAATGTTTAGATCATATGTGTTAGGATTAGAAGGTTCAAGGACTTTTCGAAGCTTTTTGAAAGATTTTGGACCATTGCTGCAATTTTTTTTTATTTTTTATGTCCAAAATTGTTCAAGGGTCAAATTTGTACTACACGCACTCATTTAATGGAGGAATTGAACCGAAACTAATGAAAAGGACTATTGTCATAAAAAAACGTTTGAAATAGAGATTACATTGGTAAAATGAAATAATAAGTCCTCACCTACAATAAAGACAAATGATAGGGATCATTTGTGCGAAAAAACCTATTATAATTCACGCATTTACTTTCTTTACCGGACTTTTGAACAAATTGATAAGGCATAGTATAGTATGGTTTTATGAGTGGAGAACTATGATTTTTACCGAATAAAATGTTGTTGGTCATTATTAGTGATTTTAATTAGGGAAAATTCAGTAGTGGTCATTTGTTTGGACACTTATGGGCTCTAAAATCATATGCTCAAAATTTAATTCAATTAAAGTCATATTTTAGAGCTAAAAGACCAACATACCCTTAATTGTAAAAACGCTAATTGTGAGTAGTGATATTGTTTTACGTGATAATTGTTTTCTTTGTGATAATTGTTTTGTTGTGATCATTGCTTTTTTTTGTGATCTTTCGTTAAACCTATGATTTTGTACTACTAATGAAATATTTTAAGAACAATAATATTCTCTTGTTTATTCTCTCTTGATTTATTCTTCTACCTACCATTAAACACCTTATAAATTTATACTTATCTATCCAATGAGAATCTATGTCCTAATTGAATCTCAAACATATTCAAATTCAAGGAAAAATTAGAAACATTGTTTATAGTTTTAGATGAGAACCCTTTGCGTGACTTCCCATTAAGTTGAGAATGATTGGCGGTCTTCTTTCTTCATTTTAGCATTGCTACGAATTATGTGTTTGCTTTTAAGGGATTCAGATACCTTGGAAGAGCTTTAATTTTTGAAAAAAAGGATGTACATTTATCCGTGATAATTGTTTTAGAGGATTTGTGATCTTGTTTTGCAAAAAAATTAAAGATTGTCATTTTAAGCTAAAGAGACGATTTCAAATGGGTAAAATCCATCATAGGCGTTAGCAAAGCGGCGATCGGGTCTTAACCATCCCGTCGAGACCATTCCGAAAACATATTATAATAAAAATTCTGAGCACGTGTGCAAATTCTATGATCATTTCTATTGTGATACTGTTTTTTGTGATACTGTTTGAATAATACAGTATCAAACAACACACATGACTATGATATCATGCTTTTATCTTTGATACTGTTTAATTAGTCATATGTTTTGTTTGATACTGTATTATACAAAACAGTATCATAGATTAAAACATAGATTAAAACAATATCAATTTATATTAATGCACATTACCTAAACAAAACATTATCATGGATTAAAACTAAGACATTCAAACAGTATCACTTATTCAAACCTTGCCATAATTAAACAATATCAAAGATCACACGCTATGCAAGTTGTAATACTCATCTTGGAATTGGTGAGCTGATAGACATTTTTTCTGGCCTTTCTTTTTAAGAGGCGGTGCTCCTACCCCACCTTTTTCGTTTAGATCGGGAGAAGAGGAAGATAAATGATGGGTTATCTCGCATGATGACATGTGGATCACATTTTCTTTGTTTTGCGAACAAAGCGTGCATGATGATATTAAATCCCTTGGTTATGTTCTTTTTGTATTTATTGAGAGGAATGTGCACAAATTCTTTCCACTTTTCTTATGTTATATTCTATTTAGATTTTAGCAAAATGTTGATATACAATGGTTTTTTAACCAACTACTAGTGCTGCATATATTGTGATCTTGTTTTTTGTGATATTGTTAAACCTATGATTCTTGTAGTGAACTCTTATGATTCTTGTAGTGATAATGAAGAACTAGGATCTGATCAATCAAGAATTGGGAGTGTTAATGAAAAAGGATCAAGTTCAAAGGATGTTCAACAAGAGAAAGATGAATGGTGGCTTCAATAGATGTACATTTATCCGTGATACTGTTTTAGAGGATTTGTGATACTGTTTTGAAAAAAAACTTAAAGATTGTCATTTTAAGCTAAAGAGACGATTTCAAACGGGTAAAATCCATCATAGGCAGTGGCAAAGCGACTGGTCTTGACCGTCTCGTCGAGACCATTCCGAAAACATATTATAATAAAAATTCTGAGCACGTGTGCAAATTCTATGTTCATTTCTATTGTGATACTGTTTAATTAGTCATATGTTTTGTTTGATACTGTATTATGCAAAACAGTATCATAGATTAAAACATGGATTAAAACAAATATCAATTTATATTAATGCATATCACCTAAACAAAACATTATCATGGATTAAAACTAAGACATCCAAACAAGATCACTTATTCAAACATTGCCATAATTAAACAATATCAAAGATCACATAAAAGTATCACGGGATAAAAGCGAGATCATGGATTAAAAGCGGTATCAAAATATACTAATTACCTAAACAAAACAAGTATCATGGATTAAAACAATATCATAGATTAAAACTAAGACATTCAAACAATATCACATGTTCAAACATTGCCATAATCAAACAGTATCACATGATTAAAACAGTATCATGGATTAAAACGGTATCAAAATATACTAATTACCAAACAAAACAGTGTTGACCTATGGTTAACTTTAAACCTTAATGTTTTGATTATTACAAACAAATTAGTTATGCTTTCTAACATTTTCTTTTCAAGCAAAATTCAAAGCGCTACAAATCGAACTCTCATGCAATGACAAGTTCAAAGTCAAAATCAATTCAAGAGTTCAAGCATCTCAAGATTCGAAGATCAAGATTGAAGAATAGATTTTAGATAAAATTGTAAAGGTATTAACTCTTTAATCCTTAGCAATTAAATGAACGAAAGCTCAAATATTTTTATGCACAAAACATATGTCATTATCATTGCATAAAATACTTTTATCAAAGTCAAAATCAAGTTTTTAAAAGCGCGAGAAACGGTCATCCGTTTGATCATCCGTTTGAACAGAGAGAGTTCAAGCGGTCGACCGCTTGGATGAACCGGCCGATCGATCGGTTGGTGTCCTTTTTCAAAAAGTGCCCGTTCTGACTTTTTGCAGTTCAACGGCTAGTTCTGACCAATCTGACCAATCTGACCGGTCGACCGTTTGGTCATCCGGTTGGTCATCCGTTTGGTCAGAAAGTGACGAAAATTCATCTCTATAAATACCACTTCATTTACTATCATTCAATAACACTTACAAGAGCATTTATAGAGAAAATCATATTGAAAAACTTCATCCAAAGCTTCATTGTATTTATATCTTCAATATCTCATATTGAAAAACTTTGTTTGATTAAATCAAACCTTTGATTCATCTTTCTCAACAAAGTTTTCTTCTAACACTTGAGCTTTCCTTATTCATTGCTATTCATTAAAGTGTTAGTCTCTCTTAGAACTAAACTTGTATCTATCATTCATCTAGAGAGAAATACTCAAATCAATTTCTTCATATACTTGGGTCATATTGAGGTCCGTGCAAAAGCTCAATATTGTATAAGGATCGGTGCTCCTTGTTTGTAAGTCACCGGATACATTGTAAGGGTTTGGATTGCACCATAAGTCAATCAAAATAGTGGAAAGGCCGTGCTCGTGTTGGAGAGCTTGGTAACGGGGACGTAGATCATTGGTTGGATCGAACCTCCACAAAAATCGTTTGCACTCTCTCTTCTCTTTTATTTACTTATATTGTGCTTATATTTGAGTGAATCAATTCTTATTTCTTAAATTTCATTTTTAAGAATATTTTTCGAAAAAGTTTGAGAAAACCAATTCACCCCCCTCTTGGTTAGTTATTCTTGGGCTATCAAACAGTATCATGGATTAAAACAGTATCATAGATTAAAACTAAGACATTCAAACAATATCACAGGTTCAAACATTGCCATAATTAAACAGTATCAAAGATCACATATATATATTCAAACAGTATCACAGAATTAAAACAGTATCATGGATTAAAACATGTTTCAAATGATAGTGAAATATTATGACAAAGTTTCAATCTATTAAACCTTGCCATAATTAAACAGTATCATAGATTAAAACTAAGACATTAAAACAGTATCATGGATTAAAACTAAGACATTCAAACATTAGATGATGGAACATTCAAGCTCCTATTTACAATAATTCTATGTCCATTTATATTGTGATACTGTTTTCTGTGATACTGTTTTGTATAATATAGTATCAAATAACATACCATGACTAAACATTAGATGATGGAACATTCAATCTCCTATTTGACAATTAGATGGTGGAGCATTCAAGCTCCTATTTACATAAGATAGTAGAGTATTCAAGCTCATATTTACAAAGATTCAAGCTCATATATACAACATTCTATGCCCATTTACATTGTGATCTTCGTTTAGTTTAATACAATATCAAGTTGCTATTCTATAATACAAGATCAACAACAGATGTTACCTTATTGTTTATATAAGCGGAAAATGCTCATTGTTTACATAAATGCTAAAATACTCAACCTAAATACTCAACCCAAGGTTAATCATATTGGTCGGCCTCTCCTACAAAGACGGATAGATCAATGCTAAGCTGTTAAGACATTAAGAATAGAGTACAACCACGGAAGATGAAGAAATAAAAAGCATACAAACCAAAGATAAGGATTCAAACAACGTGACCAAAGTCCATAAAGCGTTATTTTTTAGTTTCACGACTAACAAAATCTTCACCAAAAAGTGCATAAAAGTGACACCGTGCCTTAGAAGCTCTTGTCGGAGGTCATGGGAGGTGGAAGCGGTGGTCGTTGGAGGTCGCCGGAGGTGGAGGCGGTTGTCGCCGGAGGTCGAGGAGGAGGTTGCCGGAGGTGGAGGCGTGCTGGAGGTGGCCGGAGGTTGTCGTCGGAGGTTTGTGGAGTTGAAAGATTGTGTCAATGAAAAATATGGTTAAAAGGGGTGATTTTGGAATTAATATAAAATATTGATGTGAAGTATGACTTAATCACAATTTAAAAAAAAAAATTGACCTAATTTGAAACAAGTCATGTGGAGATGACTTATTGGTAATTTTTCCTTTTTAATTTAGGTGAAAATGAATTTCCTGAAACATTTTCTAATATAGAAGTGATGTGTTTTAATATATTGGACAGTAAATAAAAGAGTAGATTGTCGGGGGTGGAGCCTAATTTTTTTTTTTTTTTTTTTGTGCAGGTGGAAATTAATAAGTAAAACAATATAATAATATAACAATACAAAATATGACTTACATTACAATTGTTCCTTGCGAGTTGTCATAAACAATGATCTCATTATCAAACAAGGCAGAGTCACTTAGCCGCAGAGGTTTTTCTCGAATCTGACTCTGTTTTCAATGGACTAATGGATGAGATAGACTAATGGACATCATAAATCAATGTATTTTGTTAAGAGAAAATATGGACATCTACTTCTTTTAGAATTTTTTTTCAACATTATTAGTTATAATTTATATTTACTGTAATTATAAAAAAATTATTTATTAATTATTTGTTAGTCAAATCTATTTAATAACTAATATATCCTATTTTCAGGAATCAAATCGTATGATTTCTTAATTGATGGAGTAATTCATGATAATATCGAAAGAGGACTATTTTCATTCTCTTTTCAGTAATTCACTTGTTAAAAAAAATGATAATTAATTAATTCACTCTTTTTTCCCCACTACCACATGATAATTAATTAATTGGTTATGCAGTGACAACAATACCCTCATTTCTTTATCAAATGTAGAAGGAGCAATACCGCCTCCCAGGAAAATTCTTCAAAATTCTTGATACTTTTTAATTGGGCTTCTCAAACACTGGGCTTTACAAGCCTCTCCCCTTGTAGAATGTCATCTAAATTGATGATAAATATCATTATTCTTTTTATACAAATATTGTAAGTTTTTTTTTTTTTGATAACTCAAGTGTTCAAGTTTTGCTCGATTAATTTTGAAGAGTGGCAGCCTTCTCCCTTAGTTCGCCACTCAGATAGATTCGAATACGGTCTTAGCTTATACACACTTGAGTCGGTCATTCGATGGTTCTCCTCCCTGTGGACCTCTGCCTTCCAACAATTTTTTTTAAAGTTGCTTTTCAACTACTGCGAGGATTCGAACATTCAGTGCTCCGTAGATAACCCTCTTACTTTATCATTGCATCATGCCCGTAGCTGCATTTTGTAAGTTTTTAATTGAACAAATGGAGATTTTGTATTGAAGGTTGTGACAAAAAGATGATAAATTTAATAAACGACAACCGAACTAATTTGGGATTATTACTTACTCGATCAACTTGAAAATGTATCAAATCACTCACCCAACTTCTCAAGTGATTTACAATCGACCACTCGTTGACAAAACGTTAGGCGGAACGAACAAAAATTACCACATGGCGAACGAAAAGCTAATGTGGTATAATTAAATCGTTAAAATCGTCCACATAACTAAATTGCAATAGACAAACACGTTTTTAGCTTACTTTTAAAAAAAAAAAAGTTTCTCCAACTTTGAAAAAATGCCTTTAACTTGGAGAAACATTTTTTTAAGTAAGCTAAAAGCTTGTTTGACTATTGCAATTTAGTTATATAGAAAATTTTAACGATTTAATTATACTACATTAGTTTTTCGTTTGTCATGTGGCAATTTTCTATTCATTTTACCTAACGTTTTTTTAACAAGTGATGAATTCCAAATCACTTGAAAAGTTGAGTGAGCAATTTGATGCATTTTCAAATTAAGTAGTAACATCAAATTAGTTCGTTAACCATTTATTAAATTTACCCCAAAAAAAGTGAAGATATGTATTGTTATGGAATTCTTCACTATTGGTAAACTCTTTGACACAATTGTAAGTTCATGAGTATGTACTTTGTGACTTTGTTCTTGTGATTGGCAATTATTCAGTTAGATTGCATGCAATTTCAACTAAGTTGTTTATACTTTGTTTGGCATAGGCTTTTTTTTTTTTTTTTCAAACTCATGATCAACCATATTTTTATGGGAACTATAATTTTTATCAATTTTTCAACCACATATTTCTCTAATTTTTTAAAAATATTTTAAAAAACTAATTTTAAAATCTACCAAACAACACTTATTTTTTTTATGGTAATGCCCATTGGATTAGACATTTTTATTTGGTAATTCAATTTTTCTAAATAAAGAGTTTTATGCTTTGTGATTTATTTAGAGTTTTCTATTATTTGAGATTAACTTTTTTCAAATTGGTTTTATATGGAATTGGAATCGATGATGTACAACTGTTAAGAGTTATTTTTATTTATCGTTTTGAACTTTTTTAATTCTTTCTTTTGTTTATGGAATTGTGCTTTTTCTAACTTCATCATTGCACATTTGTCGATGGGGTATTCACTAAGTTGTCACATACACATACACATAATGGTAATGATCTCCTCCCCATGTGGGGAGGAGTTTACACAAACACATGACCGTATCGCGTGGGTATGAGAATTTATTAAATATTTATCACTTTTAACGTGACACGTGTCACGGGGGTTTATAACTCCTACATAAGAGATCAATACACATTATATCTTGAGAATTTAATGTATCAATAATATGTTACGTATGTAGTACATAATTATAAATACAATTTATCTTATCTCTTCAAAGAAACGAGAGATTTGTTTTACTGTTGTATTGTTTGGGAATTAAGTGATTAGTTCAATTGTGATGAATAATATGTTATGAATGCAAAGTATATAATAACAAATACAATTTATCTTATCTCTTCAAAGGAACGAGAAATTTGTTTCACTACATATGTTATCGTATTGTTTTAGAATTGAGTAATTAGTTCAATTGTGATGATACTTCAAATAAGAGCTGAGAAATTAATAGTTAATTATTATTTTTTATTTTTACTCTTATAATTATTGATAAATAATATTTTAGTTACATACATATTTTATGCACTAATACATTGAAAAAACAAAATCAATTCAAGAAACATTTTTAAAGTTGTTTTAAATTAACTATTTGTAGTCACCTTCATTATATTTTTGTTTGAAAAATCCAACTCTAGATTTTCTAGCTCAATTTGGTAAGCATGACTATTTTTTTAAGTTGTTTTAAAATTGGTTTAATTCATCTAATTATGTCAAACTTTATGGATGAGGTATTTAGAGGATGTTTGATTTCACTTAAAATTTTGTGAAAAAATTGAAGATAAAGTCAACAATTAATTTTAATAACTCATTTCGTGGACTTATATTTTTTTACAAATTTTTAATCACACATTTCTCAGTTTTTATCAACTTTAAAAAAAAAAAAATTAATTTTAATCAAAATAAAACACACCCTTAAGAATTTTATGATCAAAATTTTAGATCACATGATTTTTTTCTTCTTGTTAAAAATTAGAAAAATTAAAATTTTAATATTTAAATTTATGATCACTTATGTAAGAATGTATATGAGTAATTCAAAAATCAAATTTCTATGAATAATTAAGGAGTTTTTGTTTCCACTCATGATATAAAGACAATATACGTCTGCTTCATATCTTTTTTATTCATCAATTTTCTCATCTCTTCAAATCAGATTTTCAAATCCTTCTTATTATTTATTTTTCATCTACTGAGTCTACATTTGGATCCTACCGTATGTAAGTGATATATTAGTTTATATAAGCAACATTAATTACGTCTGTCTTTATATACTATACGTCTGTCTTTATATCTTCTTTATTTACATATCTTTTCAAATTAGATTCTCAAATCTATATCATTCTTTATTCTTCATTTGTTGAGTCTACGTTCGGATTCTACCGCATGAAAGCAGTATATTAGTCACGACTGTTGTAGGAATTTTCTTCGCTATGGAAAGAAAAAAGTACTTAGACGTATGTGTATCACCACGTCTTCAATTTCTTCCTTTACAAAATTATGTCTTCCAAAATTTGCTAATCGCTTCAACCATCTATTTGATTTGATCATCTCTCTCAATAGAACATCTTCAAAATCTGCTCATTTCTTCAATCCAACATCTTCAATCGATCATTTTTCCAATGAAAATCTATTAATCTATTAATCGACTCAATCTATTATCATAATGATATAGTTGGTCGGAAAATAATAAACACATATCTAAACATACAATTTTTTGCAAACAAACCCAAAAAAAAAAAACATTTAGCGTCCACGTATGAAGTGTCGAAGCCTCTACGTGTCATAAGTTCCCTCTCCTTTCCAAATCCCTGTAATAATCCCCCACCCGATCCCCTACACACAGACTCACACTACACACACCTGCCGGTAGCAGACGCTGAAGATGGAGGCCATGGTGGATGCTGGTTTTAAACTCCTCAAAGCCGGTTTTTCTGTTCCCGACCACCCTCCTTCTATGGTAAAATCACTAGTAAAATCACCACTAAAAATCATTTTACCCTTTTGTGCTTCATCCTCTATTAAATATGGATAGATAATTTGTTTTGAAATTTCCGTATCTGAATTTAAACCTAGGAGGATTGCACTAATATCAGAAAAATCTTGAAGTTTTTCTAGTTGAGTATAATGCTTGAAGTAGAGTTCTTTTTAGGTTACGTTTTAAAGATGACTTATTTTATGTGTTTTCTAGGTTTTGAGTTGATTCACGGGAAATATTAATGAGAGCAAGTGCATGCATAAGAACAAAAACGAAGGCTTTTCGAAGTTTCCGTCAAAATTTAATGATATAAGGTTTTCAGAAAAATTTGGAGTTTTTTGTAGTCGAGTATACTAGAATCGCGCTTGAAGTAGGTTTCCTTTTAGGTTAGGTTTTCAGGATGAATTAATTTATGGGTTTTCTAGGGTTTGAGTGGTTTTGCGAGATATATTAGTGGACAGTGGACACCAATTGCATAGATAGGAAGAAGGAAGACTTTTTGGAATTTGTGTCGAATGTAATAATTAAGGAAACTCAATTTTTAGGTATTACCTTCCTTTTCATCCCCGTGGCGCAGTTGGTTGGTTAACTTGAATGCTCTAAGTAGCTGAAATTTTTATGCACTTGACTTGACTACTTTTGAAAATCATGTTGATGCTAAGGCCACCTAGAAAGATTTATCCTTGGCACAATAGTAATGTATCTTGAAGTTAAAGGAACTTCAAATGCATACGTAACCATGAACAACCACGAGTAAGGAGAATCTAGGCTTCTTCTCCCTTTTCATCAACTTGCTGCTTGAAGTTGACTGCTGGGATCAAAAGACCTCATATCTATCCGTTTACGTCTATTGAATTCATGATTTTCCATGGTGTTTTATTTGCTGCTTTGCCGATATGCATTAATAGTAAAACTTTTTCCCTTTTGATATTTTTAAATATCATTTCAGAAGATACTTGTTCATTGAAATTTTTATTGAAAAGAGGAAGAATTTTGCATTATTATCTAGTGAATGCATTCATAATCATGCATTACATTAAACATAATGTAAAAGAAAATAAGAATCATAAAAAGCAAATCTTACGTGGAAAAGTGTTGGAGGGAGAAGATATTCAAGTGAGAGATTAGATGGAGATGTGGTGGGAGATAGCTTGAACAACATTAAGTGTGTGCACACGTGTTTGAACAAATATAAGATATATATTTCTATCAAATTATAATACTCAGTACATATAAGAAAGATATCATTTTCACTATTTCCATTTTTTATCAGTCATATAAATCGTAATTTATTCAGAATCAGGTGGAAATATATTTCGAAATATCTTTATGTAAAACTTGTGTAGGTATTTTGGGCTTTTTAAATTGTTATTTGTTAGATGAAAAAAAATTGTCGAGCACATTAATGATATTTTATACTTCTACTGATTATGCTTCGACGTCCAGAAGTACCATTACCATTTACATGAGCAAATAATGTCAGAAACTTATCCTTTGCATGAAAAGAGGGTCCTATGCTAACTCGGATTACCCTACCCATCCCTGTTTTCTTCACCACTCTCTCTTCCCTTGGCCTTTGATCAGCCAGCCATAACATTCGAACACGTTAGTCGCATTTGATGCTGTAAGTTGGATGGTTCTAAGCATTTTAGTTTTGTGCATGTGGTTTGTATACTCCTGAAAATCATGCCAATGCTTAGAGACCTCAAAGACAGCACTTAGCACAATAGTTATGTATTGTCTAGAGAATGAAAATTCAATTGCATTTGTTGCTATGGGACATAATGAGTAAGAGGAATTTAAATAAAATTACAAAAGTTTGGTGTTCTACAAATTCTAGAGATCCTTTTTTGGTAGTTTTCGGAATTAATGAGTTTTTCCATCATGTATATTTTATGCGTATACGATTTGTCATGAATGGTTTATATTTTGTTGTCTTTGGTTGCTTTGCCGATTAAGTATGCATATTGAAATTCTTTTTCCTTTTGTTTTAAATTTCTAAATTTGCATTTAGAATATACATATTTATTCAGTCATTTTTTTTAATAAAAATAGGTGATAGTAATTCAAACACTAAAAGCTATAACTCAAGAATAGTGAATTGTTATATATTGCACTGGAGATCGATGTCAAATGTAGTAGTTGAATTAAATAATAACTAGAAGTGTAAATGTATAAAAGAAGTAAACAAAATGAAAGTAAGCCCTTGTTTGGTAGGGCTAAAAAAGTTGCGGTTAAAGTCAATAATTAATTTTAACCACACATTTCATGGGATCCACGACTTTTATCAATTTTTCAACCACATATTTCATCAACTTTTATCAAAAGCTTTGTCAAACAAGTCCTAAACTTTATGTGGCAAAAGGAGGAAGTGAAAGTTGTTGAACTGAGTGTACATTTCAGGAAATGGCGGACCATGGCTTGAATATTATTTGTGATTGTGCACTTGTACATGTTAAAATGTTTGATAAATATATGATATATATTTCTATTAAATTGAATATGCTACATACATAAGCACGTTGACATTGTCACTACCTGTAATTTGCATCAATCATATTCTCATTCCGAATTTATTCAAAAGTTGGTTGAAAGATAATTCAAATGTCTTGATGTAAAACCTATGTTTATATTCCTGGGGTTTGAACTTGTTACTTCAATACTTAGATGCAAAAAATATTCTTGAACACTCTTGTGTGGTATTTTTATCTTTCTCTAATTATGATTGAACTTCCAAAAGTACCATTACATACATGAATAATGTTCCAAGTTTGTCCTTTGTCCAAGAAAACAAGGTCTTGTGCTCATTTGGATTACTCTAACCCACCAAAGGGTCTGCACTGCTGCACTCCCCACCAGCTTAAATTCTTCTAATTGGCTGCGGTTTTTATGAATGTGGGTTGTGTAAAGTGGAAAAACAAGTTAATGGCAAAGGCACCTCGAAAGACAGAACTCTTTTGGTCAAAGCCTAGATTAAAGGTGCCTAAGAGTGTAGGTAAACTAATTAAGGTAACAAATTCTAACTCAAGTTATAGAAGGGGTGCAGTAATTTTAGAAAATTTCTGAATTCTTCTAGTTGGGGATACTAGAATCACGATTGAATTAGGGTTATTTAGGTTAGGTTAATAGGATCAATTAATTAATTTTTTTTCTATGGTTTGAGTGGTTTAGTGAGAAATATTAACGAGAAACAAGTGCATGAATAAGAACATGAAGGAAATGTGTTCCCAATTTCCATCAAAATGTAATGATGAAAGTAGAACTCAAACTTTTAGGCTGCTGTATGTCGATGCTAAGGTTGCATTGAAGGGCATGTACTTAGCATGATATAGTGTACTGTTAGCATGAAGAATTTCAAATGCATTTGTTTCCATGGAACAACGACTAGTAGGGGCTGGGGAATCTAGGTTTACTTTCCCCTTCCCATCGACTTATTTGCTTGCAGAAGAATGAAGTTTGCTTCCCGAAGGTTGACTGGTGAGATTTGAAGATACTAATATGTATCCATATAGTCTATTGAATTCAATATGAATGGTCGATTTCAGTGTGTTTTTGGTTTGCTGTGCTGCTTACATATTTGTAGTGATTCTTTTTCCCCTTCTTATGTTTTAAAAGTCTTTTTAGATGATATTTGTTCATTATCCTTTTATTGAGCTCATGTTGGTATTTCACATTGTCTTTATGTAGAGCTCATGTTGGTATTCTCGGCATTATAACTAGTTCACGTAACATATTCAGATGCAAAAAACATGATATGCTATCAAGACACGCCCATATTCTTTCCTTTTTAGTTTTCTTGGGTACTAGTCCTTGTATCTTCATATGATTTCTATCATTGTCCTTAGAAAATCTCTCTTAATTATCTCAAGTCCCCCAATCTGTATTATCTTGGGGCCGACTCATTTTCCCTTTCTTCGAGGATTACGGGGATGAGCTTTGATTGGCATGATAGGCTATTCATATTGATTGGCTATTGATGATATTAAGATCATACAGATCATGTAGTTTGGTTTGTACGGCTAGAAATAAAGATCAATAAGGAAATTTGTGAACTTAAAATAAAGAATGATAAGGGAAAAAATATAAAGTAAACCGTGTACATATCATTTTCATACACAAACTTGCTGGACATTAGCTCACAACATTATGTATTGTAGGTGATTATGACAGATATTTTAGAGGGCGGTATGAACTCTCAGATGATTAGTCTGGACCGTGGTTCATTGGGTTTATTATGGTGGGAAGTCCAACAGTCTACAACATATAAGTGAGTGTTATTATGTTTGAGTTGTTTACTGTTTTTCTCCCTTGAGTATCTCCACGCTAAAGATTGGACATTTTCGTATATTGCCTTCTGCTCCATACTTTTGCTATTTCTGTATAATACTTGTTACCCCAATTACAATTAGTGTGAGTCGACTAAAAGGACTATGTTCTCAAAATTTCTACACATATTAACCACTCGAGTTAGCTCATGTTTGGTAGTTTTGAAATTATTTTTTAAGTGCTTATAATATAAATAGTTGGTGAATGTGTGGTTAAAAAGTGGATTGTAAGTTGTAGGTTCTATTAAATATGTGGATAAAAAATATGTTTGACCAGCTGAAATTATAATTTAAGCATTGCCAAACATATGCTTAGACTTTTTGGCAAAAAAGCCTGAACAAAGTGCTTAAAAAATTTCAATGTTTCACGTTGCACATTTTTTTTTTTATAGATATGTGTGTGGGTATATGAAATATAGTCACAATAAATGGTATAATAGGGATATTGTCAAAATGGTATTAGAGTTCTTTATGATTTTGGGTATAAGAATTGGGGTGTTAAATAAGTAGTCTTTGGTTATGGGAAATCAATTCTTCTCAGTAGAAATATCTACAAATGCACGAGGGTGCAATAAAAATTAGCCTTTGGGCTTCCTTCTCTGCTAGTCAAATTTTTTATAGCATAAACTACTGTTTCTGAATCAGAAAGTGACCTTTTAAACTCAATTGTTACCTTTTCAAAATTGATCTTTGGGCTTCCTACTCTGCATGTCATGGCATTCTATGTTGCAGGAAGTATAATATGGAACAATAGAATGTTCTTTAAAATGTGAAGCCTGGTCTAGGGAGAATTGGCTAGTAGCAAATTAGCTGGAGCATGACGTCCAAGCTAGATCTAGTAGAAATGGCAACATAGAATGGTAGGATAACGTGCAAGCTCGTCCTAGTTAGAATGGCAACAAGCAAATGATGGAAAATTAAGGAGCACGATCAAGCTAGACAAGGTAGACAATGGGCTTTCTAATCAGAAGCTTGGTCTTCGGACAAGGGTAGAAGTATCAGTATGGTTGAAATCTGCAAGCTTAATTTGGTAAGAAGCAAAGTGAAGCCGCAAAAAGTTAAGAGATGTTGAGGATTGAGTGTACAAGCTACTAAAATCTCAACTGCAGAAGAGAAGGATGGTTTTTAGAATAATATGAAGAAAGAGGACGAGGAGTGTGCTTATAATTTGAAAAGCCTAGTAATTGCTACATTTGGCAAAGAAGGAAATTGTTGAATCACTTTATCTAAAATCTTAAGTTGTTAGAGATGTTTACATGTATACCATTTAAATATCGTGTTCGACACACGCCTCTCATGAGTAGGCGGAATTCATTTTTTTTCTTATCAAAGTTTAACGCGTGCACAAATTCATTAAATGGGCTGCGTGCTTTGGTACCGTATTGGACGACTTAATTTAAAAGCTTAAGATGTTAAAGTGGGTTACATGTGGTCCAACATTTAAATCTTTTCTTTAACAAAACTTTTTGCTCCATTTTGCCTTCAAACAAATTGATTAAGTGCATGTGTTGTTTTATAAAATTTCAACCTTTTTGTGCTCAGTAATATGGAGTATGGTCGTCCCTCACTCCCCTTTTTTTTCTATATTTTTCTTGTTTCCTCTAAACTTGCAAAATTTTGTTACTAATTACTAATAGCACGAGGTCTATGAGAATGAATTATAAAAATTGAAAAATGATAAATTTGATAAAGTATAATTGGACACTATGCTTTTTTGCTATGATACCATTCAACTGCTGGATTTATAACCAAAAGATCCATATACAATGAGAATGGCCCATATTAGAAAAAAAAGAGATAACAATTTTGTAGTAGTAAAATAGACAAAGTACGAAACCCTAAAAAATGAAGCCTAACAATGAAGGTATTTACATCATAAAACGTGAATTCATTAAGTTGGGGAACCACCAAAATGAAATGAATAATAAGAATGGAATATAGCACTGAGGATTTCAAAAGTTGAGAATGCATTAACCAAAACCCGAAGAGAAAATGCTGTAGACCCCTGAATAACTGCAATTATTGGTCTACAAGTTAAACAATGGAGAGAAAAGCAAAGTACTGAGTAAACAACTGACAGTTATGAAATGTAAATAAGTTGAAGCATGAAAATGAATCGATTCCTGTAGTCATGCTATTTAGCTGAATACGGGTAACAATGTTGCAAGAAGAGAGATTATACAAGGAGGTCATGTAGGGGGTTGATTGAGTCGAGTAGACACAGTATGACACAACTAAGAAAAAAATGGCACTTTGACGTGGGAAGCTATTTTTTATGAGGGTAAAATATCGCTTTACAAATTTGGAAGTAAAGACATGATTATGTTTATTAAAAAAATGACAGATCATTTTTCTTATGGACCTTAAAAAATGTACATTTAAAGTATCCCTATTCAAACTTTTGAAAAAAATTCTTTGAACGTTTTCATACTGTCTTTACATTCTATTTCTAGATTAGGGGAAAATGCTGTTGCAATGAGTGTTCTTTTGTTATGCAAAATATTGCTTCTATTCTGAAGTGGCTGACACTAATTTTTGTTGTTAGATGTTGCAGGTTTCGAAGATAGTTTGCTGAAGGAAGCTAGTCTTTCTATGTTGCCCATCTTACCATGTCTAACTTTACATGTGCTGTCTTTGTAAGCTGCCTTTTCTATCCGGTTGAGCTTTCACGTCCTGCTCCAGTTGATTCTATACTATGCAATTATCCCATAGACCAGGCTTCTCATTCGAAAGTGCATTCTCTTGTTTCATATTATTTTGTGTGCAACATCGTGCAAGCGAGAACTTGTAAGAAGGGAAACATGCAAAGGTAGTGTCATGCAAGTTCGACCTTGTAAGGAGTGTGAGAAATAAAGTAACTTGTCATGCAAGCTCAACCTGGTAACAAGGCTACATACTAGGATGAGTTCGCACGTAACTTGCACATAGAATGGTATTAAACAAGAGAATGTGCATACAAATGAGAGGCCTCGTCTATGGGATAATTTGGTAGAAGAATCAGCTGGAGCATGATGTGCAAGTTCAACATGGTAGGAAGGGCAATGTACAAAGGTACAAATGTGAAAACTTTTTCAATCGAAATGCTGCCTTGCTGCTACAAGTAAGTTCATTCATGTCTTTAGATTATATCATAGTTTATAAGATTATATCGATATTAATATACTTAAAGAAATTATGTTGTTTTTCCATAAGGTAAAATAAGTGAATAATGGCTTCAAAACAAACCAAAAAAAGTGAAAAATGAAGTAAATGGTCCACAATCCAGCTTTGACATGGAAGGCAATATTTAAGGTTGCTTTCAAGAGTCATCTAGGAATTGAGCAACTATAAGACAAAACACTATATTTTTTCTCGCATTACACTCGTAAATCGTATCTGTCTCGCTCTCAATCTGTCTCTTCGTTGCTTGTGCTGCTGCCGCCACTTAGTAAACCATTTCGCCAATTGGTGATCTTGAAAGAAATGGAAGAAGTTTATCAAATGTTTCCACTCGAACTGAACTTGTCTTTGCCACTTCTTCAAAGAAGACATCTAAAAGGGTTTGGGATGCTATAGCAGCTTATGCTTTTCAGTGTGCCAACTACTTCAAGTGGAGGTTTATTCTTACAAAGGAGAAATACGAGGTTAGAGAAACAATAGCGGAACAACCTTTCCTTTGTGAAATGGCTTGTGAATGGCGGCCTGAAATAACATGTGATGATGAACCAGATCTTGTGAAAGATGGCAGCTGGCATTGGGCAATACACAAGCCCAGTATTCCTCAACCTACTCCTCGCTCGCTGATTTTACGAATTAGAGCTGAAGGAGACACAAAATATGTTGACGTGTATTACGCTGTTCACTAGGTGAGCTATTGCAATCAATGGTGGAAGTTGACGGTTACATAAATGAACGTCCTGAATATGAATACCAGGGTGTATCAATGTCACAATTCTCATTTCAAATTCTAGCACCAATAGAGGAAAATTATATACGAAAGCATTGTGCTCTTCTACTTCTTCGGATGAAATGAGTGACATTGTGATGCTAGTTGCTACCAATCCCATATCTTGGATTGCTCAAGATCATATTAGAGATTTGCATTTCGGTGAGGAAGGGAACTCTACTTTAGATGTTAAGGCACCTGCTCAAAGTTGAGGTTGGTGCATCAATTATCCCTAGTGCAAGTAGCCCATGTTGATAGAATTGTTTGTAAACTCTGCAGAAATCTAGTTCATAGTATAGCATGTAATCTAGACGATGTATTAGTTGGTTCTCTAGTTTTCTGTTCTAAATACTTCTAGGGAAACAATCAAGGTTCCGTCGTCCTATTGTATTACTACCGATTTCATGAAGACGGTGTAAAACTATTCATAGTAATATGATTTCTTCTGACAAAGAAAATAGGAATTGAGCCTCAGTTTTTGTTATTGAATTGGATGCACTGAAATTGCACAGTTGCATCTATATAAGAAATGGACGGAAGTTTATCTAATGTTGCCACTATATTTTCTCTCGCGTTACACTTGTAAATCATATTCGTCTCACTCTCAGTCTGTCTCTGCTGTTGCCTGCACTGTCGCCGCCGCTGTTTATCACAACCGTTTCATTCTGCCAATTGGAGTTCTTAAAAGAAATGGAAGGAAGTTTATCAATTGTTGCCTTTGGAACCAAACCAGTCCCTGGTCCCCTTCTTCAAAGAAAGCATCTAAAAGGGTTTGGGATTCGGATTCTATAGCAGCTTATGCTGTTCAGAGTGCCAACTACTCCAAATGGAGGTTTATCCTGATAAAGGAGAAAATATGAGGAGATTAGAGAAACAATTGCGGAACAACCTTTCCTTTGTAAAATGGCTCGTGAGTGGTGGCTTGAAATAAAATGTGACGACGAACCAGATTTTGTGAAAGATGGCAGTTGGCATTGGGGCAATAGACAAGCCCAGTCTTCCTCAACCTCCTCGTGATTGGGGCAATACAGTCCTAGAGTCATGCTATTTACTTGAATACCTGCAACGATGTTGGGAGGAGAGATTTTACATAAGGGGTTGTGTAGGCAATTGAGTGAGTCAAGTTGACAGAGTATGACACAATTAAGAAAAAAATCACACTTTGATGTGGAATGCTATTTTTTATGCGGGTAAAATAGCACTTTACAATTTTGAAGTAAAGACATGGTAATTTTTATTAAAACATGAAAGATCATTTTCTCATTGACCTTCAAAAATGTACAATTAAGAAATCTCTATCGAAACTTTTGAAAAATTTCTTCGAACTTTTTCATACTTGTCTTACAATCTATATTTAGAAATATTAGATGGAGATCCCTATTGGCCTGGTGAACATATATAGGGGAAAATGATATTGAAATGAGTGTTATTTGGTTATGCAAAATATTGCAGCTATTCTGAAATGGGTGACACTATTATTTGTTACTTGATGTTGCAGGTTTCAAAGTTAGGTTGCTGAAGGAAGCTAGTCTTTGGTCCTCAGCTATTCGTCCCTGTCAAGGTAATTTGATCTGGCATTATTGTATCTACTCTTTGTTTATACTTTATAGCTTATGATTATTTTTAAAACTGTGCCTAATTGTAATTTTGCATTTCTGGACATTTCTTATTTGGTGGATTTTTATTCCTGTATGATGAATTTCCATCTGCTTTATTCTCATAAAAGTGGCTGAACTAACCCATTTGTTCAATGGGTCTGCAAAAATATCAATTACTTTTGACAATAAGATGAAGCTGGCTTGGAACCAATGCTATTAATTTTTTGATTTTTCAGTTATAATAGTTAAGAATGGTCAATTGAGTTGGGTTAGATTTTGAAAACAATTTGAAGTCAGATATCATGAATTTGGAGGATCCAATGACAGGAGTTCGATTTCTTGCATCTAGATACAATTTCCCGTATATATTTGTGGCAAATGTTCATTTGATTTTTAATAACTTAATTTCCCGGGATGATTGATGAAATCTAACGTGCTTGTTTGGTGCAAAATAGGGTTGTGACCAGGGGCGGATTCCCCCATGCTAATTTTAAAATTTTTTCTTATATTCTTTAGGTAATTTAGGATGTTATAATTTTGTCCCCACATTTACACTTATGTATATAAAAATGCTAAGGTGAACATAGTAATTTCGCTTAGAAACACTTTTTACCTGCCTTTATCCATTCTCTCACCTATCTTGCTATTCACTCTTTCTATTCTCTTGGGTAAACTCTGCAAAGCTTTTTGGGTTCTTAAACATGAGAAGATAATCAATATATGCATTCTTGGGCAAGTAAAAACCTGAAAAACCCAACAAGAAACCAAGAAACCCAACATTTGAGTTATAACTTTTCACGATGTTCACCAAGAAACTCTGGTGAGGAGATTTTATTTGGATTTGTTTTGTCAATGATTTTTGTTCTAAATGTCATCATGGTTTGTCCATCTTGAACTGGATTTTTAAACCATCTTTATGTGAGGAAGAAGCCTTCTCTAATTGATAAGCACAGTTCAATCTGAAGAATTTCCCACTTTTAAATTTGACATTTTCCCATAAAACAATTAGCATTTAACTTCTTTGTTTCTTTGTTACCATCTGCATCTTTAAATTGTAATTTACATTATTTCTGCATTTGCCCTTCTTTGCACGTTGAGCGTGCATGTCATGCTACCGTTGTATGGTACCTTTCCTACCTGATCGAGCTTGCATGTCATGCTCCAATTGATTTTCTGTTACCCAATAATCCCCTAGATCGGTCTTCACATTTTAAAGAACTCTCTCTTGTTTCTTGCTGTACTTCGTGCAGCAAATGTGCAAGTGTGGATTTTTAAAAGAGAAAACATACGAAGGCAGCAAGACATGTTACCTCGACCTAGTAAAAAGGGAAGCACACCAAGGCATCGAAAATTATGGAGCACGGTCAAGTTAGATGTGGACAAGTGGGACAATGGGATTCTATTGAGAAGCCTGATCTTGGGAAAACTTGCGTGGCAAAGTTATCTATGTTGTTGATGTGCAAGCAAAAATCTCAGAAGGAACACAATAGTGCTAATGATTTGAAAGGCTTAGAAATTGCACAATTTGCAAAAATGGAAATTCTGGCTCCATTTTGCCTTCAAAAAAATTTGATTCAAGTTTATGTCCAGTTTCCTAACCTGTGATCAAGTTGATATGCCTTATGATGGGAGGAGACATATTTCCGAAGAGCACTCTGACCTTGGTTGGTGTGGGATAGATGGAATTGTTCATAGTCCTAATCTTACTTGTCCTAGAAGTTCTTGGCATCGCGGTAGAAACTACTCAAGTTATTTGCCTTATTGAACTATCCCTCCTGTGTGTTGTGACGGGAAGAGAGAATTTATGCGCAATGATTCTAGTAATGGATTGAAGAAGCCTTGGAGGTTATGGTTTCAGTGCAAATCATAAAATCCACAACCAGAGAGCTTTACTTAGCAGATGAATCAGGAGAGCTAGTGAGAAGAGATTATCTGACTTTCCTAGGAGTTGTACTAGTGAATATGGAGTTGCTAGCTTGCGGTGCAAATGGTTTGGTCACCGTTAGGAACAAAAGGATGGAGAGAATGTGGGGGCACGGGTTGTCGTAGACATTTCAACCTTTTTGTGCCCTGTTGCGTAGAGTATTGTCGTCCCCCCTTCACCCTTTCCCGTTTTCTATTTTTTTCTTGTATCTGTGTTTGCTGAAAATTCTAACGAATGATTAATTGCAAGAGTTTGATTAGAATGAATGATAAAAATTAAAACTATTCATGGTAATTTATTTTTTCTTGCATAAAGAAAATAGGTATTGAGCGTCAATTTTTTTTAACGAGTTGGATGCACTGAAATTGCACAGTCACATCTATATAAGAAATGGATGATAAAAATTAAACTATTTATAGTAATTTATTTTTTCTTGCACAAAGTGAATAGGTATTGAGCCTCAATTTTTGTTAACGAATTGTATGCACTGAAATTGCAGTCACATCTATACAAGAAATGGAAGGAAGTTTATCAAATGTTACCACTATATTCTCTCGCAGTACACTTGACAGTCATATCCGTCTTGCTCTCAGTCTGCCTCTGTCATTACCTTTGTTGCCGCTGCCTCTGCTGCTTGCTGGAATCGTTCTGCCAATTGGAGTTCTTGAAAGAAATGGAAATTTATCAAGTGTTGTTGGTGGAACTGAACTTGTCCCTTGTCCCTTTTGTCAAAATGGTTTGTGATTCTATAGCAGCTTGTGCTGTTCAGTGTGCCAACTACTCAAAATGGAGTTTATCTCGGCAAAGGAGAAATACGATGAACAACCTTTCCTTTGTGAAATGGCTCGTGAATGGCGGCCTAAACTTACATGTAATGATTTACTAGATCTTGTGAAGATGGCAGCTGGCGTTGGTGCAATAGAAAAGCTTAGTATTCTCAGCCACCTCCTGGCTGGCAATGGATTTTAGAAATTAGAGCAGAAAGAGGCACAAAATATGCTGACGTGTATTACATTGCTCCACCAGGCAAGCAATTACGATCAATGGTGGAAGTTCAAGTTACATGAATGAATGTCCTGAATATATACCTAGGTGTTACAACACAATTCTCATTTAAATTCCAGCACAAATGGAGGAAAATTACACACGCAAGCGTCGTGCTCGTTCTACTTGTTCATATGACATGAGTAACATTGTGATGCCAATTGCTGCTACCAATCCAATATCTTGGATTGCTCAAGACCAGATTAGAGATTTGCGCTTTGGTGAGGAAGGGAAATCTACTATAGATGTTGAGGCACCTGCTTAAAGTTGAGGTTAGTGTGTCAATAATCCCTTGCGCAGCCAGCCTCTCAATACTATAAAATGCTGTTGCAATGAATTTTCTTTACTCATGCAAAATATTTCTGTTATTGTGAAGTGGCTGACACTATTAGTTGTTGCGGGTTTTGAAGATAGCTTGCTGAAGGAAGCTAGTCTTTGGTCCTCAGCTATTAGTCCTTATCTAGTCGGGGTAATTTGATCTGACCTTATCACATCTGCTCTTTGTTTATACTTTATAGCTTATGATTATTTTGTATACTGTGCTTAATTGTAATTTTGCATTTTTGGACGTCTCTTATTTGGTTGATTTTTATTCCAGTATACTGAATTTCCATCTGCTTTGTTCTCATGAATGTGGCTGAACTAACACACATTTGATCAATGGAACTGCAAAACTATCATTTACTTTTGATGATGCTGGCTAGGAAGCAACGCTTCAAAATTTTCGATTTTTCAGTTATAGTAGTTAAATGGTCAATTAGGTTGGGTTATGTTTAGAAAACTATTTGAAGTCGGATATCATGAATTTGGAGGATCCAATGACAAGAGTTTGATTTCCTGCATCTAGATACCATTTCCCATTTATATTACTTAATATTCCTAGATGATTGATAAAATCTAATGTGCTTGTTTGGTGCAAAACTGGGTTATGACCAGGGGTGTATTCCCCCATGCTAATTTTAAAACTTGTCTTATATTCTTTAGATACTTTTTGGATCTTATGATTTTGTGCCCACATTTAAACTTTTGTATGTAAAATTCTAGGTGAACATAGTAATATGGCTTAGAATGACTTTTCGCTTACCTTTATCCATTCTCTCACCTATCATGCTATTCATTCTTTCTATTTTTTAGGTAAAGTCTCCAAAGATTTTTGGGTTCTTAAACTTGAGGAGATTGAGTGGAATCAATAATCAATATATGCATTCTTGGGCAAGTAAAAACCTGAAGAAACTCCTCCATTTGGGTTATAAACGGACACCAAGAAACTCCAGTAAGTTTTATTTCACTGATTTTGTTTTATCTAATTTGTCATTGAAATTTTTCACGACGTTCTTCTCTTATGAGAGAGTATCGAATGCGTTGTTTATTAGTTTTATAGTTCCTTTCCTTTTATTGGCTAAATTGATGAGATTTTATTTGGATTTGTAATGTCATGAGAACTAGCCCAAAGAAGACTTTTCGATCAATTCTTTTGAGTGTAGAAACTATAAATGTCACCAATGGTGATTGAATTTGCAGCCATCTTCAAAGAAATACACTGGATCTTTAAACCATCTTTATGTGAGGAAGAAGCCTTCTATAATTGATAAGCACAGTTCAATATGAAGAATTTCCTACTTTTAAATTTAACATTTTCCCGTAAAACAATTAGCATTTAACTTCTTTGTTTCTTTGCAGCTGCATCTTTACATTGTAATTTATATTACTTCTGCATTTGCCCTTCTTTGCACGTCGAAAGTGCATGTCATGTTACCGTTGTATGGTACCCCTCCTACTGGGTTGAGCTTGCATGTCTTGCTCCAATTGATTTTCTGCTACCCAATAATTCGCTAGACCAGGCTTTTCAAAGAACTCTCTCTTTTTTCTTACTGTACTTTGTGCAACAAATGTGGCTTTGTAAAAGTGGGAACATACAGAGGCAGCGAGAAATGTTACCTTGACCTAGTAAAAAGGAAACGTAGGCAACGAAAATGAAGGAGCATGGTCTAGTTAGACGTCGACAAGTGGGACACTGAGATTATAATGAGAAGCCTGATTGAGGGAAAACTTGCATGGCGAACTTATATATGTTGCTGATGTGCGAGCTTAATCTTGGAAGAAACATAATAGTACTACTGATTTGAAAGTCTTAGAAATTCCGCATTTGGCAAAAATGGAAATTTTGGCTCCATTTTGCCTTAAAAAAAAGTTGATTAAGTTATGTCCAGTTTCCTAACCCGCGATCAAGTTGATAAACCTTCTGATGGGAGGAGAAATATTTCCAAAGCCCTAGAATTTCTTGGCATCGTGGTAGAAACAACTCAAGTTCTTTGCCTTGTGGAACTGTCCCGCTTGTGTGCTGTGAACGGATCAAGTAATGGATTGAAGAAGCCAGGAACTCGGTTTCAATACACATTTCCATTTGGAGGTTATAATTCAGTGCGAAGCAAAAAATCCATAATTAGAGAGCTCTACGTAATAGATGAATCACGAGAGCTAGTGAGGAGAGAGTATATGACTGTCGTACGAGTTCTACATGGAATCTAGAGTTGCAAGCTTGTGGATTAGTCACCGTTGGGAACAAGGGATGGAGAGAATGTGGGGCACAGGTTGTCTTAGGCATTTCAACTTTTTATTTTTTTCTTGTTTCCTGTACAGTTTCAACAATTCTTACGAATTATTAAAGGAAATACACTAGATCTTTACACCATCTTTAGGTGAGGAAGAAGCCTTTTATAATTGAAAAAAGCACAATTTAGAACTTTCTACCTTTAAATTTGACATTTTCCTATAAATCAATTTGCATGCAACTTCTTTGTTACTAGTTGCATTTCCTGCTCTTTGGATGTGTTAGTGGCATTTGTTATGGCTTTCAATGTCCAAAGACAAGAATTTTCTAAGATAAAACTCTCTTTGTGATAAAAACTACTCAATGTTGTTTGATATGATATGTTAATTCTTTGTTATAGTACTTTTTTAATCAGCATAATAGATGTTAATTATGTTTTCGAACTTTAAATTGTAATTTATATTATCACTTCATTTGCTCCACAACTAAAAAATCCTGGCTTCGTTCCTGTTGGTCGTGCCCTTAATTGTGTGTCTTGGTATTTTCCCCGTCGTAGCACGTCGAACATGCATGTCATGCTGTTGTCCTGAAGGGTCGAGCTTGCATGTCATGATCCAATTGATTTTTAGTGACCCAATTAATCCCTAGGCCGGGTTCACATTTCAAAGAACTTTTTCTTTTTGTACTTTGTGCAACAAATGTGCAACCAATGCAAGTTACGCTACATATGTTTTTATTTATAGCGTTGACATGCAAGTTTGAGTGTTTGTGTTTCTTAAACAAATCGAATCTATGTTACAATGATTTATTGATTATTTGTCGATTATTCGAACTTTTCTAGTTATGTCAAATCGAAAACTTTTTCAATTCAATTGCTCCGTTTCTACTACGAGTCCATTCATTAAAAATCTTTTGATTGTATTATATATCAATGTTTATACATTTTAATAAACTTTAAAAATATTATGTTTGTTTTTCGACAAGGTAGGATAAGTGAAAAATGAAACAAATGACCACAACCTAATTTTTGAAGGCGAAATGAGAACTCTGACATGGAAGGCAATATTTAAGGTTGTTTTCAAGAGTAATCCATAAATAAACAGGAATTGAGCCACTATAAAACGAAACACTATATTTTCTCTCACGTTGCACTCGTAAGTCATATGCATCTCGCTTTTAGTTTGCCACTGTCGCTTATTAGAACCATTCTGCTAATTGGAGTTCTTGAAAGACATGGCGGGAAGTTTATCAAATGTTGCCACTAGAACCGAACTTGTCCCTTGTCCCTTGTCCCTTGTCCCACTTTTTCAAAGAAGTCATCTAAAAAGGTTTAGGATTCTATAGCAGCTTATGCTATTCAATGTGGCAACTACTCCAAATGGAGGTTTATCACCATAAAGAAGATGTATGAGGAGATACGATAAATAATAGATGAACAACATTTCTTTTGTGAAATGGCTTGTGAATGGCGGCATGAAATAACATGTGATGATGAACCAGATGTTCTGAAAGGTGGCAACTGGCGTTGGGCAGTAGACAAGCCCAATATTCCTCAAGCTCCTCCTGGCAACGGATTCTACAAATCAGAGCTAAAGGAGGCACAAAATATGTTGTCGTGTATTATGTTGCTTCACCAGGCAAGCGATTACGATCAAGTGTGGAAGTTTAGAGTTACTTGAATGAACGTCTTCAATGTGAATGGCAGGGTGAACAACATCACAGTTCTCATTTCAAATTCTAGCACCAATACAGGAAAATTACATACGAAAGCATCGTGTTTGTTCTACTTCTTTATACTACAGGACTGACATTGTGATGCCAAATACTACCAATTACATATCTTAGATTTCTCTAGACCAGAATAGAGATTTGCACTTTGGTGAGGAAGGGAACTCAACTTTAGATGTTAAAGTACCCGTTGAAAGTCGAGGTTGGCGTGTCAATAATACCTAGTGCAAGCAGCCCGTGTTAATACCATAGTTTGTAGACTCTGCATAAATCTAGTTCATAGTATAGCATGTAACTTATATGATGTATTAGTTGGTTCTCTACTTTTCTATCCTAAATACTTTTAGGGAAACTATTCAGGTTCCGTCGTCCTACTGTCAATAGTAATTTATATTGAGCTTCAATTTTTGTTGATGAATTGGATGCACTGAAATTTCACAGCCCCATCTATGTCAAAAAAAAAAAAAAAATAGAAGGAAGTTTATCAAATGTTGCCATTATATTTTCTCTTGCATTATAGTCGAAGTCATATCCGTCTTGTTCTTAGTTTGCCTCTAACGTCTTACTGGAATGGTTCTGCCAATTGGAGTTCTCGAAAGAAATGGAAGGAAGTTTATCAAATGTTGCTAATGGAATCCTACTTCTTCAAAGAAGACATCTAAAAAGGTTTGGTATTCTATAGCAGCTTATGTTGTTGAGTGTGCCAACTACTTCAAATGGAGGTTTATCTCCCACAAAGGAGAAATGTGAGGAGATTAGAGAAACAATAGCGGAACAACCTTTCCTTTGTGAAATGGCAACATGAAATAATATGTGATGATGAACCAGATCTTGTGGAAGATGGTAGCTTGTGTTGGGCAATAGACAAGCCCAATATTCCTCAACCTCCTCCTAGCTGGCAACGGATTTTACAAATTTGAGCTAAAGGAAGCACAATATGCTAATGTGCATTACGTCGCTCTATCAAGTGAGCGACTAAAAGTTTAGAAAGAATACCATGGTGTAACAATGTTACATTTCTCATTTCAAATTCTAGCACCAATAGAGGAAAATTACATATGAAAGCTTTGTGCTCGTTCTACTTCTTTATATGACATGAGTGACGTTGTGATGCCAGTTGCTACCAATACCATACCTTGGATTGATCAAGAGCATATTAGAGATTTGCACTTTGGTGAGGAAGAGAACTCTACTTCAAATGTTGAGGACATGCTCAATGTTGAGGTTGATGTCAATAATCCCTAGTGCAAGCCGCCCATATCGATATCATAGTGTACAACATATGCAGAAATCTATTTCATAATATATACGATGTATTAGTTGGTTTTTTATCCTAAATATTTTTAAGGAAACAATTCATGTTCCATTGTCCTAATGTTTTAGTTCGATTTCATAAAGACGGTGTAAAAATATTCATGGTAATTTATGTTTTCTTGTGAGAAAAAAAATAAAAATAAAAAGGTATTAAGCCTCAATTTTTGGTATTGAAATTGGATGCACTAAAATTGCACGGTCGCTATATAACCTAAATGGCACCTAATGTTGTAATTGCTACACATAAAATGTAAGTTGGATTTGGTCTTCAATGAATTTATACCGGTCTAGGCCTAGCACAAGCTGGTTCTTGACCGCTATCGTCTTGTCTTTAATGAATTTTGACATGTCTAATCTAAAAAACCAATATTGTTGGCTTGATTCATAACCTAGTATATATACGAGGTAACAAAATAAGATGTCTTAAGATTTTTTTACATATTATTTTCGTTGTCTTTTATTTTTCTCTTGATAGTTAGAAATATTCAATCTCAATTAATAATTTAATTGTAGGAAATATTTGAAACACACACCAATGAAATAATTAAAAACTATTTTATAAAAATTGTGGCCCATGAGAAGTGAGTTAACTTTAGGAAGGGTAGGAAATTAAGAATTTAATAAAAACTTTACAATCCAAGCTTTAAATTTGACATTTTCTCATAGAAAAATTAGCATTTACTTCTTTGTTTCTTTGTCACTAGCTGCATCTTTAAAGTGTAATTTACATTACTTCTGCATTTGCCCTTCTTTGCACATTGAGCATGCATGTCATGTTACCGTGTACGGTGTACCCTTCCTACCCGATCGTGCTTGCACGTCATTCTCCAATTGATTTTCTGTTACCTAATAATCCCATAGACTGGGATTCAAATTTCAAAGAACTCTCTCTTGTTTCTCACTGTACTTCGTGCAACAAATGTGCAAGTGTGGCTTTTTGAAAGTGAAAACATACGAAGGCAGCAATACATGTTACCTCGACCTAGTAAATTATGGACCATGGTCAAGTTAGATGTGGACAAGTGGGACAATGGGATTCTAATGAGAAGCCTGATCTTGGGAAAACTTGCGTGGCAAAGTTATCTATGTTGGTGATGTGCAGGCTCAATCTCAGAAGAAACACAATGGTTCTGATTTGAAAGGCTTAGAAATTGCACAATCTGCGAAAATGGAAATTCTGGCTCCATTTTGCCTTCAAAAATTTTGATTTAAGTTTATGTCCAGTTTCCTAACCTGTGATCAAGTTGACATGCCTTATGATGGGAGGAGACATATTTCCAAAGAGCACCTTGACCTTGGTTGGTGTGGGATAGATGGAATTGTTCATAGCCCTAATCTTATTTGTCCTAGAAGTTCTTGGCATCGCGGTAGAAACAACTCAAGTTCTTTGCCTTGTGGAACTATCCCTCCTGTGTGTTGTGATGGGAAGAGAATTTATGCCCAATGATTCCACTAATGGATTGAAGAAGCCAGGAACGCGAGTTCAATACACATTGCCATTTGGAGGTTATGATTTCAGTACAAAGCATAATATCTACAACCAGAGAGCTATACTTAGCAGATGAATCAGGAGAGCTAGTGAGAAGAGAGTATCTGACTTCCCTAGGAGTTCTACTAGTGAATCTGGAGTTGCTAGCTTGCGGTGCGTATGTGTTAGGCACTGTTGGGAACAAAGGATGGAGAGAATGTGGGGCACGGGTTGTCTTAGACATTTCAACCTTTTTGTGCTCTGTTGTGTTGAGTATTGTTGTCCCCCCTACCTGTTTCTATTTTTTTCTTGTATCTCGTAAATTTACTTAAAATTCTTATGACTTACTAATTGCCAGAGTTCAGTAAGAATGAATGATAAAAATTAAACTATTCATGGTAATTTATTTTTTCTTGCACAAAGAAAATAGGTATTGGGCCTCAATTTTGTTAATGAAATGGATGCACTGAAATTGCACAGTCACATCTATATAAGAAATGGAAGGAAGTTTATCAAATGTTACCACTATATTCTTTTGCATTGCACTCGCAAGTCATCCGTCTCGCTCTCAGTCTACCTCTGTCGTTGCCTTTATTGTCGCTGCCTCTGCCGCTTACTGGAATTGTTCTGCTAATTTGAGTTCTTGAAAGAAATGGAAGTTTATCAAACGTTGTTGGTGGAACTGAACTTGTCCCTTGTCCCTCTTCTTCAAAGAAGACATTTAAAATTGTTTGGAATTCTATAGCAGCTTGTGCTGTTCAGCATGCAAACTACACCAAATGGAGGTTTATCATGGCAAATGAGAAATATCAGGAACTATCTTTACTTTGTGAAATGGCTCGTGAACGGTGGCCTAAAATTACATGTAATGATGAACCAGATCTTGTGAAGATGGCAGCTGGTGTTGAGGCAATGGAAAAGCTCAAAATTCTCGACCACCTCCTGGCTGGCAATGGATTTTAGAAATCAGAACGGAAGGAGGCACAAAATATGCTGACGTGTATTACTTTGCTCCACCAGGCGAGCAATTATGATCAATGGTGGAAGTTCAGAGTTACTTGAATGAATGTCCTGGATATGAATACCATGGTGTAACAACGTCACAATTCTCATTTCAAATTCCAGCACAAATAGAAGAAAATTATACACGGAAGCGTCGTGCTCGTTCTACTTATTCATATGACATGAGGAACAATGTTAGTTGGTACCGACCCTACCTATATCTTGGATTGCTCAAGACCAGATTAGAGATTTGCACTTTGGTGAGGCAGGGAACTCTACTATAGATGATGAGTTACCTTCTGGAAGTTGAGGTTACTGTGTCAATAATCCTTAGTGCAGGCAACCTCTGCAATGAGTTTTCTTTACTTATGCAAAAGATTGCTGTTATTGTGAAGTGGTTCACACTATTAGTTGTTGCAGGTTTTAAAGATAGGTTGCTGAAGGAAGCTTGTCTTTGGTCTGAGCTATTCGTGCTTATCTAGTCAGGGTAATTTGATTTGACCTTATCATATCTGCTCTTTGTTTATACATTATAGCTTGTGATTATTTTTGATACCGTGCTTAATTGTAATATTGCCTTTATGGACATCTCTTATTTGGTTGATTTATATTCAAATATAATGAATTTCCATCTGCTTTGTTCTCATAAATGTGGCTGAACTAACACTCATTTGTTTAATGGGTTTGCAAAAATATCATTTACTTTTGATAAAAATAAGATGAAGCTGTTTCAATTTTTCAGTTATAGTAGTTAAATGGTCAATTGGGTTGGGTTAGGTTTAGAAAACTATTTGAAGTCGGATCATGAATTTGGAGGATCCAATGACAAGAGTTTGATTTCCTACATCTAGATACTATTTCCCATTTATATTTGTGGCAAAAGTTCACGTGATTTTAAGAAACTTAATTTTCCTAGATGATTGGTAAAATCTAATATGCTTGTTTGGTGCAAAATAGGGTTATGACCAGGGGAAATTCTATAGATTTTGTCCCCTCATTTAAACTTGTGTGTGTAAAAATGCTAAGGTGAACATAGTAATTTGGCTTAGAATGACTTTTCACTTACCTTTATCCATTCTCTCACCTATCCTGCTATTCACTCTCCAAAGCCTTTTGGGTTCTTAAACTTGAGGAGATTGAGTGGAATCAATGATCAGTACACGCATTATTGGGCAATTAAATACCTGAAGAAACTCTTTTCATTTAAGTTATAAATGGCCACCAAGATACTCCGGCAAGTTTTATTTCAATGATTTTGTTCTATCTCATTTGTCATTGAACTTTTTCATGATGTTCTTCTCTTATGAGAGATGATCGAATATGTTGTTTATTGTTTTTATGGTTCCTTTCTTTTTTGTTGGCTAAATTGAGGAGATTATAATTGGGTTTGTTTTTTCATGAGAACTAGCCCAAAGAAGACTTCTCGATCAATTCTTTAAAGTGTAGAAACTATAAGTGTCATCAATGGTGATTGTATTTGCAGCCATTTTCAAAGGAAATACACTGGATCTTTACACTTCTTTATGTGAGGAAGTGATAAGCATAGTTTAATCTGAAGAACTTCCTACCTTTAAATTTGACATTTTCTCATAAAAGAATTAGTATTTAACTTTTTTGTTTCTTTGTTACCAGCTGCATCTTTAAATTGTAATTTATATTACTTCTGCATTTGCCCTTCTTTGCGCGTTGAACGTGCATGTCATGTTACCGTTGTATGGTACCCTTCCTATTGGGTTGAGCTTGCATGTCATGCTCCAATTGATTTTCTGCTACCCAATAATTCACTAGACTAGACTTTTCATTTCTAAGAGCTCTCTTTTTTCTTACTGCACTTAGTGCAACATATGTGCAAGTTTGGCTTTGTACTTCGCAAATGTGCAAGTTTGGCTTTGTAATATTGGGAACATACAAAGGCAGCGAGACATGTTACCTCGACCTAGTAAAAAGGGAAACATCCAAAGCATCAAAAATTAAGGAGCACGGTCAAGTTAGACATCGACAAGTGGGACAATGAGATTCTAATGAGAAGCTTGATCGTGGGAAAACTTGCATGGCGAAGTTTTATATGTTGCTGATGTGAGAGCTTAATCTTGGAAGAAACACAAGAGTACTACTGATTTGAAAGGCTTAGAAATTCCACATTTGGCCAAAATGGAAATTTTGGCTCCATTTTTCCTTCAAAAGAATTTGATTATGTTATATCTAGTTTCAGTGGCGGAGCTAGATATTTTAAGTTGGGGGTCCCTAAATAAGGGTGGGCCGGGAGAACCCCTCTCACGGGAATTTTTTTTCTCAAATCACAATTACTGAATCCATTTTTATGAGAATCTAATGTTTTTTTATAAGTCATATTCTTTAAAAAGCTTATAAGAAGTCATTGCACAAAAATATTCAAGATCTAAAACTAGTTAAGCTCTTTTTATTTACGTTGCCTTCTACAAAATTATCTTCCAAAATAAGATTCGGCACACAAATAAAATTAAATATCACTCAAGCTCAAAAAAAAAAAAAATTAATTAAACACGATATATATTAACAAGCAAAGTGCTTTTATTAATTTTGTATTATCATTTAAGGAATGGGCCAATCATTTGTAATTTTGTATTATTAATTTTATTAGACCAATAGTTCCAATTGTCTTATATTAAATTGATATTGGGTCAATAGATCCAATTGCCATCCATTAAATTGATATATGTCAAAGTTAAATTGCATATTAAAAAATTATAAAAAAAAATCCCAAAAAGTTGGGGTCCCAGGCTCCGTGCCTGTCCAGTTTCCTAACTTGCGATCAAGTCGATATACCTTTTGATGGGAGGAGAAATGTTTCTCAAGAGCACTCTGACTTTGGTTGGTGTGGGAGAGATGGAATTGTTAATAGCCCGTAATCTTACATGTCCTAACCTTGGTTGGTGTGGGAGAGATGGAATTGTTCATAGCCTAATCTTACATGCCCTAGAAGTTCTTGGCATCGTGGTAGAAACAACTTTAGTTCTTTGCCTTGTGAAGCTATTGCGTTTGTGTTTTGTGATCGGAAGAGAATTTATGCACAATTTAATCTAGTAATGGATCGAAGAAGCCAGGAACTCGGGTTCACGACACATTGCCATTTGGAGGTTATAATTCAGTACAAGGCATAAATTCTATAACCAGAGAACTCTATTTAGCAGATGAATCAAGAGAGCTAGTGAGAAGAGATGATATCACTGTCGTAGGAGTTCTACATGGAATCTAGAATTGCAAGCTTGTGATGCGAATGTGTTAGTCACCGTTGGGAACAAGGGATGGAGGGATGTGGGGCACAGGTTGTCTTAGACATTTCAATTTTTTTGTGCTCTGTAGCGTTGAGTATGGTTGTCCTCCCCTTCCTGTTTTTCATTTTTTCTTGTTTCTCATAAACTCTTTGAGAATTCTTATGAATTATTAATTGTAAGAGTTCAATGAGAATGAATAATGAAAATTAAACTTTTCATAGTAGTTTATGTTTTCTTGCACAAAGAAAATAGGTATTGAGCCTCAATTTTTGTTAATTAATTGGATGCATTGAAATTGCACGGTTGCATCTATATAAGAAATGGAAGGAAGTTTATCAAATGTTGCCACTGTATTATCTCAAATTACACTTGGAAGTCATATCTGTCATGCTCTCAGTTTGCCTCTGCTGTCGCCTCCACCGCTTAGTCGAACCGTTCTGCCAATTGGAGTTCTTAAAAGAAATGGAAGTTTATCAAATGTTGTTGGTGGAACCGAACTTCCTTTTGTTCCAGTTCTCCAAAGAAGAAGTCTAAAATGGTTTGGTATTCTATAGCAGCTTATGCGGTTCAGTGTGCCAACTACTCCAAATGGAGGTTTATCCCCACAAATTACAAATATGAGGAACAACCTTTCCTTTGTGAAATGGCTTATGAATGGTGGCCTAAAATAACTGCGATGATGAACCAGATCTTGTGAGGATGGCAGGTGGCGTTGGGGCAGTAGAAAAGCTCAAAATTCCTCAACCACCTCCTGTGTGGCAATAGATATTACAAATCAGAGCTGAAGGAGGCACAAAATATGCTGACGTGCATTACTTAGCTCCACCAGGCGAGTGATTAGGGTCAATGGTGGAAGTTCAAAGTTACATGAATGAATGTCCTCAATATGAATATCAAGGTGTAACAACCTCACAATTCTCATTTCAAATTCCAGCACGAATAGAGTAAAATGATGCACAAAAGCGTTGTGCTCGTTCTACTGATTCTATGACATGAGTGACATTTTGATGCCAGTTTCTACCAATCCTATATCTTGGATTGCTCAAGACCAGATTAGAGATTTGCACTTTGGTGAGGAAGGGATCTCTTCTGTAGATGTTGTGGCACCTGCTCAAAGTCGAGGTTGGTGTTTCAATAATCCTTAGTGCAGGCTACCTCTCTATACGACAAAATGCTGTTGCAACGAGTGTTCTTTTGTCATGCAAAAGATTCATGTTATTGTGAAGTGGCTGACACTATTATTTGTTGCTTGATATTGCAGGTTTTGAAGATAGGTTGCTGAAGGAAGCTAGTCTTTGGTCCTCGGCTATTCGTCATTATCTAGTCAGGGTAATTTGATCTGGCATTATCGCATCTGCTCTTTGTTTATACTATTATACTTTATAGCTTATGATTATTATTTTTTACTGTTCTTAGACTTCTCTTATTTGGTTGATTTTCACCCCAGTATAATGAATTTTCATCTACTTTGTTCTCATAAATGTGTCTGAACGAACCCTCATTTGTTCAACGGGTTTGCAAAAATATATTTACTTTTGACAATAAGATGAAGCTGGCCTGGAAGCAACGCATAAAAAATTTCTATTTTTCATTTATAATAGTTAAATGGTTAATTGAGTTGGGTTAGGTTTTGGAAACAATTTGCAGTTGGATATCATAAATTTGGAGGGTCCAATGACACAGTTTGATTTCCTGCATATTTGTGGCAAAAGTTCATTTGATTTTGAAAAACTTAATTTCCTGGGAAGATTTATAAAATCTACCGTGCTTGTTTGGTGCAAAAATGCGGTGATGACAATAATGTTTTTACGTTGTCTTTTCCATGAAGCCTTTCACAGTGAGATGGCAAATAGAGTTTACCATACAATGAGATCCTCTAAATTCTTATGGCACAAAAATGTCGAAATTTTAAAGTGTCATTTGATTTTCGCTTGTTTCCTAGATGTTTTAGTCCCCCACAACCATTTGCTCTCTCTCATGCAGGCACATTTATCTATCTGTGTATCTAGTACCTGTGAAATTTTTATGAGCACCGCACATTTTTGGGTGTACATATATGGTTCTTCTGATTCTATGTTTCATTACAGCCTCTAGAATATATGCCGGAGAAATTAAGCATGTTTTCAGTATGGGCACAAGGTGCTATAACAGACAAAGTTGTGTTTTCTCGAAACCAATGCAGGTTATGCTGAAACTGGACGTGCTCTTGTTCATTACAAATGTTTGTAAGGAACACCGAGCTCATTTGTAGTTGCTAGTTTATCCACATTTGAGGCGACACAGAGTATTAGGTCAATTGCTTGTGATCTTATGATTATATATTTGAGCAACTCACCAAGTGAAAGACTCCCTTTGTAAGCCGGCACCATAATTTTTTATGAAGAAATACGATAATGTATTTGATCAAGTACCAGATCAGTGCAACTCTCGCCTTCCTCTTTCTCTTGACTATTCTTGGTACCTTACTTTTCCTATGCAGTTGAAGTTTTAGCCATTAGTACATTCTCTCCCTCGACCACATCTTTTAGCTTATTATGGCTTTTTACCGTGCTTTTCTTACTAGATTGAGCTTAGACATCACCATCACAATAATACTTGGCCCCACAAGATATTACACTTCTTATTAGAAAGCCCAATAAGTCTTTTTTCCATATTGTATATCTTGACCTTGCTCCTTATTTTTCTCTGCCTCGGTATGTTGCCCTGCTTACCGGTTCTAGCTCGCATGTCGTGTTGACTCTTTGGCGTTGCTTTTCTTAATTCGATCAAGCTTGCACGTCGTGTTTCCTTTGTACGTTTCCCTGAAAGCACAATTTCCCCGACTTTTCATTTAACAGCACATTATCTCCTACATCTCATTTGAAAGCACATTTATTTTTCAACTTTTCAAGTGAAAGCACATTATCTTGTTTCATACTATACATCATTCGACATTCGCTAATCTCGTAACTTTTTATGGCTTTGTATGTGTATTTCTTACGGGAGTGAGCTTGGACATCACGAATTCATGATCCTAATACTTTTCCACTCAATATATTACAACGTCCCAACGCTGATTTTAAAGTTTCTCTCATAATCTTTAGATAATTTTGGATTTTACAGTTTTGTCCCCACATTTAAACTTTTGTACTGTATTGTATGAGAAAATGCTAAGGTGCAAACAGTAATTTGTCTTAGAAAGAGTTTTCACTTACTTTTACCCATTCTCTCGCCTATCCTGTTATCCACTCTTTCTATTTTTTGGGCAACTGAAAACTTTTAGACACTCCCTCCTTTTATTCGAAACGTCCTGTGATCTTCAACCAATTATGTGCTTCAATATAATTACCAGGAGTAAGCGCTATAGCCTGTTTCCAATACTCAGCTGCTTGATTTGGGATATGACTAGCCACCAAGGAACTCTGGTAAGTTTTCCTTAAATGATTTTGTTGCATCTCATTTGTCAATGAACTTTGTTCATGATGTTCTCTTATGAGAGAGTAGAATGTGCTCTGTATTGTTTTTATGGTTCCCTTTTTTGGCTAAATTAAGGAGATTTTTTTTTTTTTTTTTGGATTTGTGATGTCGCGAGAACTAGCCCACGTATGTTTCTCGACCAATTCTATATGGTAATTGAATTTGCAGCCATTTTCAAAGGAAATACACTATATCTTTACACCATCTTAATTTGAGGAAGAAGCCTTTTATAATTGAAAAGCACAGTTTCATCTGAAGAACTTTTTACCTTTAATTTTGACATTTTCCCATAAACCAATTAGCATTCAACTTCTTTGTTTCTTTGTTACCAGTTGCATTTCCTGCTCTTTGGATCTGTCACTGGCATCTATTATGGCTTTCAGTGTCCAAAGACAAGAATTTTCTAAGATAAAACTCTCTTTTGTGATAAAACTACTCAATGTTGTTAATATGTTAATGTTTTGTTATAGTACTTTTTTAATCAGCATAATAGATGTTAATAATTTTGTTTTGAACTTTAAATTGTAATTTATATTATCATTTCATTTGCCCCACAATTAAAAAATTCTAGCTTCGTTCGTGTTGGTTGTACCCTTAATTGTTTGCATTGGTATCTTGCCCTTCTTAGCACGCTGATCGTGAATGTCATGTTGTCGTTGTACTGTACCCTTCCTATAGGCTCGATCTTGCATGTCATGACCCAATTGATTTTCTGCGACCCAATTAATCCCTAGGCCGGCTTCACATTTCAAAGAACTCTTTCATGTTTCTTATTGTACTTTGTGCAACAAATGTGCAACCAATGTGCAAGTTACGTAACAAATGTTTATTTATTGTGTTGACATGCAAGCTTGAGTGTTTATATTTATGAAACAAATTGAATCTATGTTACAAAGAGTTATCAATTATTCGAAGTTTTCTAGTTATGTCAAATTTGAGAACTTTTTCAATCCAATTGCTCTGTTTCTGCTACAAGTCCATTCATTAAAAATCTGTTGATGGTGACTAAATTTTAATATACTTTAAAAAATATTATGTTGCTTGACATCCCAATTTTTGAAGGTGAAATGAGAACTTTGACATGGAAGGCAATATTTAAGGTTGTTTTCAAGAGTAATCCATAAATAAACAGGAATTGAGCCACTATACAACAAAACACTATATTTTCTCTCATGTTGCACTCGTAAGTCGTATGCGTTTCGCTCTTAGACTGCCGCTGCCTATCAGAATCATTCTACTAATTGGAGTTCTTGAAAGACCCAGAAAGAAGTTTATCAAATGTTGTCACTAGAACCGAGCTTTTCTTTGTTCCACTTCAAAGAAGACATCAAAAAAAGTTTGAGATTCTTAGCAACTTATGCTATATTCAGTGTGCCAACTACTTTAAATGAAGGTTTATCCCCACAAAGAAGATATAAGAGGAGATACAAGAAACAATATAGGAACAACCTTTCTTTTGTGAAATGGCTCGTGAATGGCGGCCTGAAATAACATGTGATGATGAACCAGATGTTGTCATGCCAGTTGTTGCCAATCCCATATCATGGATTGCCCAAGACCAGATTAGAGATTTGCACTTCGGTGAGATAGGAAACTCTACTTCAGATGTTGAGGACCTGTTGAATAGTGAGGTTGTTGTGTCAATAATCCCTGGTGCAGACAGTGAATGTCCATTGAATAGTTTACAACACATGCAGAAATCTATTTCATTGTATAGCATCTAATGTATACGATGTATTAGTTGGTTCTCTAGTTTTCTGTCCTAAATACTTTTTAAGGAAACAATCCAAGGTCTTGGTACTGATTTCATGAAGACGATGTAAAACTACTCATAGTAATTTATGTTTTCTCGTGACAAGGGAAAAAAAAAAAAGACAAAAAAAAAGTGGTATTGAGCCTCAATTTTTGGTAATGAATTTGGATGCACTGAAATTGCACAGTCGCTATTTAACTAAATGGCACCTAATAATTTTCATAAATAAACTAAAAATATAAATTAATTTTTAAAATACTTTTCAGTTGATATTTTTACCAAAATAGTGTTTCATTGTTTTTTTAACGCCAAATTCTTGTGTAACGAAAATACAATTTTTTGTTACACTTAGCAACATATGTTACAAACTGTATTACACCGTCATTGCTATCACCACCGTTAACATCGCTATTACACAAAGTGTAATACTTGTAACGAATTATGATACGTAGACGCGGCCACCAGTTGATGCCATGTTATAAAGTGTAACACCTATAACATTTGTGTTACGTGACAATCGTCGCTACCCCTACTTTCAACACCGTCATTATACAAAGTATAATACTTGTAAAAAACTATGTTACATGACCGCATTCACCAATCGACGCCATGTTACGGAGTGTTGCACTTGTAACAAATGTGTTACACCGTCAGCACTACCACCATCATCGACACCGTCATTACACAAAGTTTAATACTTGTAACAAAAATTTTGTTATTCAATTTTGCACCACCACTACTTTCACAAACACCAAATCTACACCACCATCAAACTCATCAAATTTGCACCGCTGCTGCCACCACCACCAACGACTACCATCACCGCAATCCTCGCTACCACCAACACAAAACAACTTCTTCACACCATCTCACCATCATTAAAAATACCAAAAATAAATTATATTTAAATCTGGTCGTTGATGAAAAAGATCCAAATGGTGTTTTAGACTTGAAAATTTCAATGGATCGCGATGGAAAAGATCTGATTTGACATCGTTGGGGTTGGGATCAACGTTGGTAGTTCGTCAACGGTTTTATAGTAGATTTGGTTGGTGGAAGCAGGTGTAGAGACGGTGGTCCAAGCGTGTGAAGAATGAGGATGGAAGGTGGTGATGTTGGGCGGATCTGTTGCTGTGATTTTAGTGGCGACTAGAGTGTGGTGGTGCTGGCAACTGGTGGCGGCGATAGATGAAGGATGAGAGTGGGGTTTTGAATTTTTTCATTGCTGTCATTGATTACGTTAATATAGATGGTGATAGGGTAGGGTAAGAGTGTGGTGGGGATGCGATGAAATTTTGAGTTTGTATAATTTAAATAAAATAAAATATTAAATAATTACACAATATTTTTACAATTAGTATATCGCTTATCGGTGGAATTTGACCGTAAAAAAATAAATAGAGATTGATAGGAGGAACGATGTTAAGGTTGATGTTGAGAAGGAAAAATATGGTGAAGAATGGTAAAGAGAAAGAGAATTGAAAATGAGAGAATTGAGGGGAAAAAAAAAGGAGATCGTGAAGACAGACGTATAGTGAGTTTTTGGACCAGTAGATGAGAAACTCCATATAATAGTAATAAAAACATACATATTCTAAATTTAAAATTATTTTTGAAAGTGTAAATAGTGAGTGTAATTTCCTCACCTAATGGCTAATGAAATATTTGTAGAAATAACCCTATACAAGACCCGACCCACGACCATGCGTCCGGTTTTTGACCACTATCGACGTCCATATTCTAAGAGAGTTTTGACATGAAACGTATTGCAAAACATAAAGTCTTTTCTTTAATGATTTTTGACATGTCTAGTCTAAAAAACCGATGTTGCTGGTTTGTTGCATAACCTAATATATCTAGGAGGTAACAAAATAAGATATCTTAAGAGTTTTTTACATATTATTTTTATCGTCTTTTATTTTTCTCTTTATAGATAGAAAATTTCAATCGCATTTAATCATTTAATTGTAGAAATATTTGCATTACATTGAATCTTCTAAGAAGAATGCAAAGAAAACAATCACCTAAGAATAACAAGCATGTGTTAGATTCGCTCGGAGACATAATACCACAGTTAATATCGAAACAAAATAATTTGGAGAAAAGTTATTAAAGATATGTATTAAAAACCTTTTGTCCAGTATTGTTTGGGCTTACGAACAATTTGGATGGTTCAAAAAGTGAGTTAACTTTAGGAAGGGTATGAAAATAAGAATTAACGTTAAAAAACGTATTTGAAATAACGAAAACTACCACAATGATCAAGAAACTAATAAATGAGTTTTGTACAGTATGTTCTAAGTGGATTTTTTGATTGTACGCATGGTTATCTGGATGAAGTCTTGTTCTATTTTTGTGCTATGCGATCGCAGACTTAGTTAAACCATGCGATCGCATAGGTTTTGCGTGAAAAAACGAAAAAAAGCCATCAAAATGTACTTGAGTCTTTGTTGTGCTACAAAACTCGAGTTTTATCCTTTAATTTGCACATTTAACACAATACATTAATTTAAAAGATAAAAACAAAAGACAAGAAAAAGTTAAAAAAAATAAAAAAATTGCAATACAAAAACCTTAAAATACTAATTAAGTCGCAACTTACGATTCTTCAAAAAATTAAATTTATCAATAATTAATTCCGTCGATACCAATAACCAAAATATACAAATTCAACTAAAAATATCAAATTCTTAATTCATAAATTTAGTTAAAAACAATGATATACAACTTGTAAAATGACATGAAAATTTGTTATATTTTTATATTTAATTATTCAAGTCAGACAAGTATCAATTCACATCAAATATAATTTTATTTAAGTTGATATTGGAGTTAGCAGAAAAAATAGGATTGTTAAAATGATTTTAAATAGTAATCTTTGACTAGTTATTTTAAATCTACTATTTAACAATTTTTCATTTCAAATCGCGTGTCACATAGCTAGTCTCAAGTTCTTCAAAACATGAACTTACCTCGACAATTGAGAAATATAGCTAAAAAATAAGTTAAAAAGGGTGATAGGCTGAATTATATTTATTGAATCCATTTCATGCAACTATTTTTAACTCATGAGACTGACTTCATCATTTGATGATTTTGCACATTGAAAGGTGTGTTACTAAGCACGCCGTAAGTACTTCAAAAAAATATCAAAATGATTCTCTAATGTTTAAAAATTATAATCCAAAATTGATTCTCAAATCGACTTGATAAAATGTAAATTAAATCATTTTTTTCTCTCTTTTTGAGCTGGGTGAGCTTGAGCTTGCCTTGTCTATAGACTAGATCTGCCCCTAGCCCTAGCCACTTTATTTGGATAGAATATCCTTCGGGGTCATGTCCTTCCAAAGTTTTCCTAAAATTATGTTCATGTTGGTGTCCATTGACCCTCGTGGTCATTTTAGGAATAAATATAAAACTCTCTCACATACGATACCAAGTCAAGTAAATGTTTGAATATGAAAGACTTTTTGTGAATTGTATATATCTTACAGTGGCATTAGTGGGATGGGATTCCCTCATTGTTTTTTGTGGTAGCCGTCTGGACGTGAATTGTAGTTTGTCCAATAATACTCAAATAAAATTATGATATTAGGACAGTCGTGTCCATATCTCTATTATTTCATTACCCTATTGAAATAAATCTTGCACAAAAAAAAAAAAAAAAAATCAACAATTGAATTTCATATTAAAGTCTAGCTTAGATATATTATTGAGATACTCCCATTGAGTCGATCAAAGAGAGGATGGTCGACCATTTTTAGGTTTGAAGACATTGAAACGGCCCATTGCTTGGTTGTTCTTGAAAATGCTGGACTATCTCGATTATGGTGTTTTTGTTTTCTTTGTTATTAATGATGTGTTACATTAAATATGTTGAATAGCTCGAACTTTGTGTTGCCAATACAAATGTCGTTATAAGAGGTCAAATTTCGAAATCATGTGAGTCAGTGAGTGAATAGTCTTTCGTGACATAATTGCAACTTACTTGGTGGGCTGACAAAGTATAAATAAGTCGACAAAAATAAGCTTTATTATGATTGTTCAAGTCAGCAAGTGTTCTACTTCAATTTTTTATGTAGGAAATTTATTAAAGTAGGATATGTTCCATGTGTATTGATCTCATACCAACTTATTCTATTCACTTATATCTTTTCACGCGTTGATGCCATGTCATCGCGTGATGATTTGTAGCTTAATGATCCCACACTCATAATTTCTACCAATCATGTTTAGCCACCTCACCAGTGAACATTATATCTCCTATTCACCATGAGTAAGAGATGAGGCTCTTAGGTTCTATAGTGAGAATAATTATTAAACTTTTCAAATATTAACTTGATAAATAACTATAAAATAAATAAGGCCAAATTAAACAAGATTTTGATAAAATAAATAAATAAACTAAGGATCATGACATCAACCTTTGTATACTTGTGTTGGCATTGACCTATTTTTATTTTTATTCAATTAAATTCTTACATAGTAGAAGTACGTGATAAATATATAATTTGACCGATTCTCAAGATTTTACTAAGAATAATAAAATGAATAGAGTTCGTCACAATAATCCAATTTATAAATTTAGTAAACATGTTTGTAAGAAAATATAAATCAATTTTGCTGTAACGACTTAAATATATTTTTTTCTCTTCTTCTTATTTACGGGAAATAAATAGAAATTGTAATTGAATCAACAAAGTATAGTACTTAAATCCAATGGTGGACAATATATAATGAAGAATTTAATGTTAAATTTGATATAATTGAGGTCAAATAATTTTCTCATGCCATTCTCTCTAATAAGGTGTATTTGTTGCATGCATACCATGTCTCCTATTACTAGGTCAGAGTTTGATGTTGTATGTTGACTTTACTTGGTCATGTTTTACTAGTTGATTTTACTTGGTCAAGTTGGAACTTGTTACTTTCTCCAACAAACAAATACAGCCTGTTGGCCCTCTACACGGAATATTTTTTATTTTTCCTTTTTCTTTTTATTTAATTTATTTTTTGAAAAGACAAAATTTAATGGGAATATATACCATTGGACCTTTTGCAATATAAAAAGTTTCTCTTAAACCTATTCTTTTTTTTGAAGAGGTATTTTTAACACTTACGATAGTTTTAATAGACAAACTTCATTCAAGCTATGTATCTTAACTTGACGTTTAATAACTTGTGTTACAATCCAATTTAAGGTTATATTAGTCGGAATCTTCATTTTAAACATTTTTAAGGCATGTTTAATAAAAATTTTAGCAAATTTCGATAAAAATTGATAAAGTGTGTAGTTGAAAAATTGATAAAATTTTATGCATTTTTCCAAATTTATGCTTTTCTTGCTTTGCCCTTCGTTTTTTCCAACTACGTTAATACGCTGTTTTAAAATTTTCTTTTTCATATTAGAAAATTCAAAAATATTACATATCCACTATTTCGACTTGTACAAACTATTCACATGTACGCATGGACGGAGCTATGTAGAGAGTCCTGAACTTTTGGCCCCAAAAAATTTATCACTTCAAATGATAAAAAAATAAAATAAAAATGACCCAGTATCACTGCTCTTAAAAAAAAAAAAAAAAATTATCACTTCAAATGGACCATTAAAATGGCCCAAAAAAGAAAAAAAATGGGTTGGCTACACCAAAAATATATACACATATATGTATAATATACGTACAAGAGTGACTTAAAATTATACATATAATTATACATTTATTAATTTTCGTCCGTACTGAGTTAAAATCTTGGTTCCACCCCTGCATGTACGTGCCTAACTTATATAACACCTTCTAATAAAATATAAAAGATATTTTACAAATTTCTTTGCATAACATATACATTGTGATCGAAATACGACAACACAAAACATAAAGAGTTAATAATTGCACAACTTAACACACTCGAACACAAATAGAACCAAAAAGAACTATGTTAAATGTCAAAGTCAAGAGATGTTCCTTGCACGACTAGACAAAAAAATATATACACACTTGTCTAATTTTTAATTAAATACAAAATGTTTTTTTCAAAATACGTGCATAAGCTCATGGATAGCATACGTGTAACTGTGCAAGTCTTATTAACAAATTATTTTTTATTAATCTTGAAAGAATTAATACGTTTTCTACGTATATTGTATACTATGACAACAACAACTTATAATTAAAAAAATGAAGATTAGCAATATTAAAATCAAACTATACTAAACCGTGACTTATAAGTAAATAAATAAAAGTTATTTTCTTTTTTAAATTATATCGCTCTGGAACCTATTGACTAAGTTACTCAAGTAATGATGGTTGAATATGTCATAAAAAAGTTTAACTTTCCTTCATTCAAATAAGATGGTTAAAGTTCGATCTAAGAAAGATTTCATAAAAATGAAGAACAATATGCAAAATTCGAAAATCCCAGATTATATATTCGGTGTATGTCTAGTGCGATTCATTGGTGAATTTGAAGAAATGCAAAATTAATCGAACCATAATTTTTTTTTTTTCTAAGACTTAAATTTGTTCGACTATTTTAGGGTCAGGTTGATGACGACTGATCTCGACTTCTTAAAATTTGCCAAATACAGAGAGCGAACCAATTTATAATTATCAAAAATTAAAAAAAAATATAATATTGCCACACATATTTTCTTAACAATTAGAAATAAGTAAATTACTAATTTTGATAGTAAGAATTGTTTTAAAAAGGAAAAATTACTTTTTAAATATCTCAAACACATTTGATTTTTTTTTAAAATAAAAATTGCTTTTACTTATTTTTAACTTATTAATCAAGAAATCTTATTTTTCCATCTTTTAACATTTCAAACCTGAGAGAGACGAATACTTGGACCAGGCAAAGGGAGAGAAATAATAGTCAACGAGAATGGTTGGAGCTCCTGTCCAACTCTTTCCTTTTCTTCTCAATTCTATTTATATCCTTTTGTGTTCTCAAACTGTAAGTTATTTTGAAAATTCTGAAGAATTCATTTACTGTTATTTCTGGGTTGTGCTGAAGGAAGAAAAATGGCTGTAAGTTTACTATCTTTATTTTCTGCTGTAAATTGCTATGGTCTAAAGTGACAAATTTTGGTATGTTTGATTATATTTAATGTGAACATCATGAATATGACAACTGTTTGTATACTTTCTAAAAAAATTCTTGATTTTTGGGCAAAATTATTAACTTTTTCTGTGAGCTGGAGAAAGGGAAAATAGTAAATAAATAATATTGTAACCACCCCTTTGGGTGCATATGGAGTGTACAATATTCAAATATTTACAATTCTTGGGATGGTTGAAGCTTGCAGGGATGAAGGCTGTTAGTTTATTAGTGTAGTTATATTCAACTGAGGTTAGGTTTCTGGTTTGTGCCGGCCTGGGTACCATTTTAAACTTTTAGAGAAGGTGGTTTAATCCGGTATTAAAGCTGATAATCTTGTATCTGAACGGGTGGGTCACTTTTTCTAATTAATGGGGAAGAGGATCGAAACATGCCACTTTGACAAAGATGGACTGTTAAGAACTGCATATGAGGTAGAATGAGCAATTGGTCAAATTTAGTATGGATCATACATGGATGGTAGTTGGAGTCTGCAGCTCTCCCAGGGTCCCTCATTTGAGATCTCTGGGGAAGAGGATCACGTTGGCCTTTGCGAACAACTTGATGCACTATCTCCTTTAATCCTTTGAGCGAAATGCTGCCAAAGAAAAGGAATTGATGAAACGATTTTTTTTTTATTTTTTTTATTTTTTTGAAATAGCAATCAATTTTCTGAGATATGTGATCACATCCTACTTGTCATTATTTAAGTTCATCATGTTCAAGCAAATGCTTGATTCAAATTAGATACCGATTCGATGATCAGGTTGTCATCAGTGATATATACCTAAAACTTTCATGTCGGGGGCGGATCTAGAATGATGCTAAATAATTTTTAGACTGAGCTAAAATATGACAAACATAAAAATTTATTTTTTCAACAAAAAAATTCATTTACTAAAAAAAAAAAATTTGGGCCAAGGGGGACTCGTGGTCCTCGTGGACTCCAGCAAAGAGGAGTCCCCCTAGATCTGCCCCTGCTTCATGTACTTTTTCTTCAGGTTAATAGTTAAAATTTTGTTGCTGAATTTTTTATGTATAATATGAAAAACTTCATGTTTTCACAACCATAATGATGTTTCTTGAAACAGCGTCCAATTGTCCCAAAATTTGGTAACTGGGAAAATGAGGAGAGTGTTCCCTACACTGTCGTCTTCACTAATGCGAGGAAAAATAAAGGTGGGAAGATGATAAATCCAAACGACCCGCAAGAGTATCCAGATATGTTCCCCAACATGGATCCTTCTCCTCCAGGTCCTGCTCCATCGAAGCCCATAAGAACTAGACCAGAGGAACCAATTGGAAGGGGAGCAGTTAGGCCAACACCTGACCATAGAGTGAGCAGAGAAGATTTTGATTTTCGACAGTCAAGTAATTTTCCAGCTCAAGTGATCAAAATATTGTTCAGAAAGCTGCTAATGAATCAACTCATCGCAATTATGGAGGCCGTGGAGCAAGGTCAAATGGACCTGCAAGGCAAAGTGCAGGGTCCGAGTACAGCATTGAGCGGTCACCACTTCATCCACATTATCAGGACAAGAATTCAGTGAGAGGTGATGGATCTACTGCTTGGGAAGGAAAGAACTCGTATGATAGTAGTCATGGTAACTCTGAAAGACCACGACGAAGGCCAGTTACTAGGGTAGATGAAACTGTAAGTTTAATCAATTTCTCCCTGATTTTATCATCTGATTCAAATTTCCATAGATCACAAGATATAATTAGCTAAAAGTTGTCTTTTTCACATGGCTGCCTCCCTTTTCTCATTCTGAAGTCCCTGAGCTACATAGTCTCATTTCTGTAGTCGACCAATTTGTAATTTCAAAGACCTGATGGTCTCTTATTATTGGCAATGCAGCCTGACAGAAGTACTGCAGTTCCAAAATTCGGCTTATGGAAAGACAATGATCCTCAATCTGCCGAAAATTTTACTCAACTTTTGAAGATGCTCGGAAGGGAAGGAATGCGGGGCCTGGAAATGTCTCTGGCACACCAAATCATACAACTTACAACACACACCAGTTCAATAACAATCAGAAGGTTTGTAGATTACTTCCTATTTTGAAGCTCCCTCTTATGCTCCTATGTTTGAAGTTCAATAACAATTAAGCATTATCTTTTCTCTGTTTTCGTTTTCTGCAGAAATGCTGCTTTCCTTGGTTCTAAATAGCTTTGGGAGGCTCCCCTGAGTTTGTAAAAAACAAACAACAATTTGAGATTTATTTATTTATTTTTCCTCATGTACCTTAGTTTTAATAGTTTTGGCTTTTGTTGACAGATGATTTTACATATTCTTTCAAGGATTTTTTGTACTGTTTTTGTATTCAAGTGTGTTCAATTTCTTGGCTGGTGGTTGTTTCAGTTCAGCAGTTACAAAGAAACTAGAAATCAAGACTTAATTTTTGGAAGATTGATTCATTAAATGCCAATATGAACTAAGCACTAATTAGCTTTAAAAGTAAAGCAAAAAATGCACTAATTAACTTGTAACATAGTGTTACACACTTCAATTTTTGACATTCTCATCATCAACCAAATGATTGATTTCACTACTAGGAAGGCAAATTTTCACATTTGCTCAATGAAATCAACAACATCGAGGCGTGTCATCTATGATGGATCAAAGTAAAAATCATCTCCTTGATATGCGAAAGTTTGCTTCAACATTCTTCTCTCTCTCCTTCTTAGAGGTTTTATATAAATTAACAAGATGTTTGACCGTACTACAAGCACGTGACAAGTGTCCTTTCATGTCACACTTGAAACATAATTTTTCTAATGCTTTAGAGTTAGTATTTTGGAAACTTTTCCTCTTTTCTTCATCATGCGAGGTTTTCTCAAAGTAAAAAAAGTTGTTATGACCACCATGATGCAAAAAAATTATTTTGACCTTTGCTGCGACCACAACCATGTCTTCGGCCACGACTAGTAGATGTTATTGCATTCACTTCATGGAATGGAGCAAAACTAGTCGGGCGAGATTCGTAATTTTTTAACAAAAGTTCATTATTTTGTTCAACCATGATGAGACGTGATATCAATTTTGAATTAATTTAAAACCCTGCTCTCGATATTGTTGCGGCACGATCACATTCAAGGCATGGAAAGTAGAGAAACTTTTCTCTAGCATATCATTATCATGAATTTTTTCTCTCCGTATAATTTAATTTAGAATTAATATTAAAAATTTTAGAGTCATATACAACTACTGATTTAAAATCTTGCTATTTCAAGTGTATCCACTCATAACGAGCTTTTAGAAGAATGATTTTTTTTTTAATGGTCATATCTTTCTTTTAAAATTTGCCAAAAAATCAACAAGATCTTTAACTATGAAGTATTCAGTTTTTAATCCTTCATCGAGATGATGGTGATGGAAAATCATAGCCTTAGCCTTATCTTGGTTGAATGTTTCATTTTTTCAAGGCCCATGACATCCAAGTAGATTTCAGCATCAAGTATCCACGATAAATAGTTCTTTTCAGCGATGTCAAGAACCACAAATTAAAGTTTTGCGAGATTTGCCATGGTAAAATTATCACAAAATTGATAAGAGAATTAGTAAATAAAAAGAACATGGTGTGTTAGAAACAATATCAATATATTTCAAATTTAAACAATAGAATTAGAGCGTTCTAATTAACAATGTTTTAGAAAATTAAATACTTAGAACATCTCCAATGCATTTCGTCTATTACTTTTTAGATGTATCATATAAGCACATATAGACAGAATTATAAAATAAAAATCTTCTACAATGCATGCTGACGAAGATTCCGTCTAGCTGATATGACACATTAAAACATGGACTCTGCCTAAATTTAGACGAATTTCTAGATAGAGTGACTCATCATTTTATTAAAAAAAAATATTGGACGAGGAAAATAAAAATTGAAGACCGCTAATTAAAAAAAAATTAATGTCACATAAGCATTAATATTAGTTTTAAACGGAACTAATTGGATATGAATTTTTAATTTGACCGTCTATTCAATAGACGTAGTGTTACATGTACTAAAAGTTCGTCTATTTTATTTGCTACGTAGACTTCAATAGACGGAGTACATTGTTAAGAGCATCTTCAATGCACTCCGTCTATTATTTTTTAGACGTGTCACATAAGCATATATAGATGGAGTTATAAAAATCTTTCCAATGCATGTTGATGAAGACCCCGTTTAGCTGATTTGGCACACCAAAAATAAACTCCTTCTAGAAGTCCGTCTAAGTTTAGATGGAGTGACTTAGCATTTTATAAAAAAAATTCCAGACAAGAAAAATATAAATTGAAGAATTGCCAATTTTAAAAAAATTTAATGACATATGCATTAATATTAATTTTAGATGGAATCCATTGTAACGAATTTATAATTTGACCGTCTATTCAATAGACATAGTATCACATGGACTGGAAGTCCGTCTACATCTATAGCTTTTTAGCGTGCCACATAAGTAGATATAAATGAAGTTAAAAAAATATTCTCCAATGCATGTTGATGAGAGAACTCCGTCTAGCTAATGTGGCACACCAAAAAATAGACTTTGTGTAGAAGTTCGTCTAAATTTAGACGAATTTCTAGACGGAGTGAGTCAGTAAATTTAAATCTCCACTATTATGTGGGCTTTTTTTTATTTTATAAAAAAATTAATGGCACATAAGCGGTAGTATTAGTTTTAGACAGAACTCATTGAAAATAAATTTTAATTTGATCGTCTATTCTATAGGTATAATGTCACATGGACTGGAAATCAATCTATTTTACTTGTCACGTAGACTGCAATAGACGGAATGCATTAGAGATGCTCTAATGTACTCCATCTATTATTTTTTAGATGCGCCACATAAGCGCAGATAAACATAATTATAAAAAAACTTTCTCTAATGCATGCTGATGGGGACTCGCGTCTAGCAGCTATAGCACACTAAAAAACATACTCCGTCTAGAAGTCCGTTTAAATTTAGATGGACTTCTAGACGAGAGTGACTCATCATTTTATTAGAAGAAAGTCCATTATGTGGATTTTTTTATTATTTTAAAAAAATTATTGTCGCATAAGCAGTAATATTAGTTTTAGACGAAATCTATTAGAGATGAATTTTGAATTTGACCGTCTATTGAATAGATGTAGTGCCACATAGACTGAAAGTCCGTCTATTTTATGTGTCACATAGACTTCAATAAAAGAGCATCTTCAATGCATCTCGTCTATTACTTTTTAATCATGCCATATAAGCACAATTATAAGAAGTTATAAAAAAATCATTTCCAATGCATGCTGATGAAAACTTCGTCTATCTATTGTGGCACCAAAAAAAAAAAAGACTCTATCTAGAAGTCTATTTAAATTTAAACAGATTTTTAGATAAAGTGATTCAACAAATTTAAATCCAACTCATCATTTTATTTAAAAAAAGTCGAACGAAAGAAATAAAAATTGAAGATTTGTTAATTAAAAAAAAATTAATGCTATATAAACGGTAATATTAGTTTTAGACGAAATCTATTGGAGATAAATTTTTAATTTGACCGCCTATTCAATAGACATAGTGTCACATGGACTGAAAGTCTGTCTATTTTACCTGCCACATAGACTTCAATAGACGCAATGCATTGAAAATGCTCTTTGAGCATCTTGAATGCAATTGTGGATTGCTAAAAAAATTTGTCACATAAGCAAAAAAATAAAAATTTATTTCTACTACAAGCTTTCAAAGACTCTGTTAAGTTGACGTGACCGAGAAAAAAATAGACTGTGTCTGGAGCTCTTCAAAATTCAGAAGCTCTGTAGACATATTGATTCAATAAATTTAAATTTCTTATTCAAATTTAATGTATTTTTATTTTTATTTTATAAAATAAAATACACTTAGATAACAATTCATAGAATGCATTGGAGATCAAATTTGAAATTGAATTGTCATATAGATTATAAGTCTCAAGTCTTTCAACATTTGTGCCACATAGAATAAAAGCCATAGATCTCCAATGCAACCATGATTTGCTAATATATTTTTTCCATATAAACAAAATAGACAATGTTTAAAAATTCATCTACATTGTAAGTTGTTAAGAACTCTGTCAAGTTGATATGGCAGGAAAAAAAATAGACAATGTCTAAAGTTCTGTTTAAATTCAAAAGTTTTGTTAGACATGCTGACTTAACAAAATTTAAATTTAAATAATCTATACATATTTAAATATAATATAATTTTTATATTAATGAAATAAAATACACATAAATAGCAATTTAGAGATTAAATTTGAATTTAAATGTCTATTCATTAGACATCAACGCTACATAGATTAGAAATCTTTCAACATTTGTATTACTTAGATAGCAATTAATAGAATGCATTGTAGATGCTTTTATGAAGCCAAAAAGTGACAATTAACATTAAGTATAAAATAGATTAGAAATATATTTGAAAATACATGTATCATATGCTAATTAGAGATAATTAATTTGGAAGTTAAAACTTAATGACTATTGATATAAAATACATGAAAAAGCAAGCATTTTAAACCATTACTTGTACATGTATTGAAGTAATATCGGTATTAGATAAGATTAATTTTCTTCGTATGGTTCTCTACATATTATTTTGTTAAAATAAAATTAGAGTGAAGATGCAAATCTTTAGAAATATGTATATTAATTTTTATTAGTAAGTCTATAAGATATTTTGTAAATTCGATAACAATATACTTTTAATCTGGAGCTACGTGGTGATAACGTATTGTAAAACTTAAGAATAAGATAAAAAAATTATAAAAGAGACAAGACGATATTAAAAAAAAAAAAAACTTTATCTTAGTCCAATCCCATATAGGTTAGAAGATTTTAATAGGAGGAAATATAGAATAAATCTTGTAACCTAAGAAATTAACATGATAGTCCAATGCCATTTAACTTTGAAATAAACATGATGATTATGGTCATTCATTCAAGGTTTGAATTCTATAAAGGTTGTAGACATATGAAACATACGATTTATTACGATTTTATAACAAAACTTAGTTTTATGAAAAGATATATACAAATAAAAGAGAAATGAGAAAAGAGAGCACTCGACATACATATTTCACAACACGCGTAATATACTATTTACACTATCTCGCTTAACTGCCGCCACCATCGTCGACACCATAATAAACCAAATCATAAAAAAATAATGTAAAAATATTTTTAATAAATACGTAATTTATCAAACAACAAGAAAATCATATAATAGTGAAATATAATTGATACAAGCCGTAATAATGCTAAAATTGTTTAGTACAACTCCAATTTCAATTTTGAGACTAGATAATCTGCATTTGAAATTTAAATTGAAGTTCAATGGCTTAGAGCGGGTTTAAGATTTGCACCGCCTATGCTATTGACGCTTTAGAAATTGACACGTTATGCACTAACGTGGCATGCTACTATGATTTCGCCCAATACTACGTAAGAAAAACTTTAAATATAGTCAAATATATGACAAATAAAAAAAAAGAGCAAAAGCTCTAATAAATACTTTCTATATTTTTTAATTATGAACATTTATTTCCTAAATTATGCAATTATTATATTAAAAAAAAAAAATAAAACCACTTAAAATTTATTCATGCAATTAATGTTTTTTTTAATTTTTCAAATTGAGCACCACAAATGAGATTTTGAATTAAAAATACACATTACTTCTCTTTTCACATTTTCAACTAATAAGTTTTAAATATAATACATTTACATACACATCTCTCTCTCTCTCTCAACACACACACACACATATACATATATATACCTCTCTCTCTTTCTCCAATCGACACACACACATATATACATATACATACACCTCTCTCTCTCTCTCTCACTCTCCTCACACACACACACACACACACACACACACACACGTTTCAACCTTTTATATATACATATACATAATACATCACGTAATGCACACACCTTGGTGCCATTCTTCTTCTTCACCAATGAGCTTTCTTCACCATTTTTTCTATCGCGGACGCGAGATCTCACATGTGATGGATCCGCCCGCCCATACCCCATCTTACACCATCACCATCCCAAACCCCATCTCACCACTATCGCTATCACCACCCAAACCCCTTCACGACTACCCTCTCTCTCTCTCACCATCATATCCTTCCAAGCTAAGCATTTCTATAAATATGTTCACAATCTCCTCTCCTCATTTTCTTTCATTTTTACATCCAAAAATTCATGAGTCCCAGCCATGAAAATCTGGATTCTAATAATTTCTATGGTTGATTGTCAGGCGAAATTGGGCTTTTAGTTTTCAACAAATTACATGATGCAAAATCTTTGTGGTTAACCATATGTGTCTGTAATAGATTTTACTTTCTAATCCCTCAAGTTGAAGAAGTTTTTCTTCATAATCCCATTGAGGAAAAAAATCATTGATGGTGAATGTAGTTTTAGATGGCGACGGTGGTGGTCAGCGGGTGCGGAAAGTGGCGGATAGTGTGGTGGTGTTTGTGTTAGTGAGTATTGTTTTTTAAAGTTTGGAATTGAAAATCTAATTTCCTAAATTGAGAAGAGGAAATTACTAAAAATGTCCATTTTCTACTATCTTTTTAAAAATATGGCAGCTTTTGAAATATTTAACCAAATGACCATTTTATTTTTAACATTGACAAAAATACTTTCAAACAATTAACTAAAATCCTATTTTATATCGTAAACCAATTTTCAAAATTTTTAGAATTGTAAATCGATAGTAGCTCTGCAAAACCTACATTCTCTTTCCTCAAAGCCACTACCACTCCACTCCGCTCCACTTTGCCTCACCACCACACTCTAAGGTTTTGAATGGCACCGTTTATGAGGGGTTGGGACAACCCGTGATAGTTAGTTTTTTGGAGTACCGGTTTTGGGAGGTTTAAAAACCACCCAAAAATGCTGTAGTGTAATTTAGGATGTACTTCTCAACCCCTCAAATTGGCGGTTTTTGGCCGTTCTCAAAATTTGTTCAAACTTTACCCTCCTTAAACAATTAAAATCTGCAAAGAAAAAAAAAGACATTTCAACTCCTCTCCCCCACCCACAAACTAGACACAGGGCACGCACGCTTCTTGGAAGGCCCCTATTGTTAGAAAGGTAATCTCCCTCTTATATGTTATAATGAAATTCTTGAATATCTATAGCTACAATGATTATACCACCCTTTTCCATCTATGTGAAATTTCTATGCGTGTATTATTACGTGTGTATCTGTGAAATATCCTGTGTGTATTTTATCTATGTGTATGTGAAATTTTTGGGTGTATAATATATATGTGTAATATTTGGATGTATAATATACGCATGTATAATATTGTGCTCCATATAATTGCTGTGTGTATCTATGGTGTATATACTATATGTATGGAATCATAATATTGCTCCATATAATTGTTGTGTGTATCTATGGTGTATCTATAGTATGTAATAATATACATATGGAAATTTTGACATTTCACAATTGAAATTTTTGTGGGTATATTAATTCAACCTCTATTTCACAGTATATAATTCAACCTCCATTTAACATCCAATCATTCATTCAACGCCAAAGAAGCCAATTGAAATTTCGTGGGTATATTAACGCTAGCGACAATGATTTATTTACGTGGGTATATTAACCCAAACAAGTTTTCCACTTTGATATAATAACTTGCCAAGTTCGTGGATATATGTTAATCCATTGAAAATTACATGGGTGTCATCATATTTTCACTTAATTTACGTTGATAACGTAATTTACGTTGAACTTGTATAATTTGTTTTTAAGTTTTTTTTTAGTTTCTTATTTAGAATTGTGTTTAGCAGCTCTTGTCCAATTTAGTTTCTTATTTAGAATTGTGTTTAGCAGTTCTTGTCCAATTTACAATATATTAGGTTTGTTTTCACGATATGCGAGCATGCTTAATTTATGAGTTTGTGAATTTGTTTATCTAGTAACTCAATAGCAATTTTTTTTTTGTTAGATGGCCAATAGTGATGATTCGATAGTGATGATCTTATCGTGTACATTTCTATACGTGTACATCATATCCATATGATGTTTCTCTTACTACTTGGACTTATATTAACGCAGCAACCCACGTCAATAAATAGTTCAAGTTTAAATAGAAACAATCGTGCAATACGTTTGCACAGTGAGTGAGTACGAGATGAAGTAATGCAACGTGTTGCGGGACCACGTGGTCGAAATTTGATTCGAATGAGTCTTTGCTGCGCATTCGTAGAATTTTGTAGTATTTTAGTAAGGGACGGGGACTTCGTGCAACTCAACGAGCCACAATTGAAGAACAAGTTGCTAAATTCCTCCGGATTTTAGGGCAAAACACAAGATATAGTGCGTGTTCGATGTTCTTCCATCGTTCTGGTGAGACGATTAGTCGCCACTTTCATAAAGCGATGGAAGCAATTATAGAGTTGGAGGATAAATTCATTGTTCAACCAAATGGAGGCCAAGTGCCACCCGAAATGCACCATCATACCGATTCTACCCCTACTTTAAGGTAACATCGTCCACACTAAAAACTTTGAATACAATTACATAGTGACATACTTGGATAAGAAAAATAAATAGTGCATGACTGTGTTGGGGCAATTGATGGTACACATATTCGTGTTAAAGTCTTGTGGGACAAGTCGCTAAGTACCGTGGTAGAAAGGAACATCCAACTATGAATGTTTTGGTTTGCTTCCACATTTGACTTGAAATTCACGTATGCGTTGACTGGGTGGGAAGGAACTGCCTCTGATTCTAGGATAATGAAGAATGCCCTCACACGTGATTATCCACTCCATATTCCAAATGGTAATTACAAACTTCATAATTTTTCGTAATATTTGACAGTAGTATCTTGACAATGTGTGTTATAATGTAGGAAAATTTTATCTTGTTGACGCGGGTTTCATGCTTCGAAGTGGTCTCATCACACCGTACAGAGGAGAACGTTACCACATTAAAGAGTACTAACAACGAAATCCACCTAGAAATCATCGTGAGCTTTTCAATCATCGACACTCTTCATTACGTAATGCAATAGAGAGAACATTCAGAGTACTTAAGAAACGCTTTCCCATTATAGCAAGTGGGATCGAGCTGATGTACAACTTTCGAACACAAAACTAATTGTATCGTCTGGTCGCATACTTCATAATTTCTTGATGAGAGTTGATTGATGAAAGTTTCATAGTCGAGGGATGCATGATGAGAACATGGCTAGTGAACCTATAGAGCAAATGATCAATCGGTGCAATGTAGATAATAATGAAGATGCAAAGAAAAGGAGAGTGTATTAGAAATTCAATAGCGAGATGCAATGTGGGAAGCATATATAATTTAAACAGGTGTTGAATAGCACTTACTTGTGTGTTGTCTTTGTTTAACGTGTTTTGTATCAAATATTAACGGTGTATGATTTGTTATTAATACTTTTTAAGTGTTTTGGTTTTATCATATTAAGTAAGATGCATTGTTTTAATGTCAATTACATTTTTTTATATTTTTCTTGTTGTGTAACGATTCTTTCACAGAAAACGATGCCTCAAAGGTGAAGAAAGAGCCACACTTGCGTTGGACCCAATTAATGGATGATATTCTCATTGAAGCATATTTGCATGAGCATGTGGATGGCAATAGGGTGGGCGGGACTTTCACATCGCAAGCACACGAGAAAATATTACAAACTATGAAGAAAGAGTTTCCACACATTGGATTGGACAAGGACAAGATCCAAAATCACATGAAAAATATCAAAAAATCTTGGTCTGCTTGTCATGACGTGTTTAAGGATGGATTAAGTGGGTTTGCATATGATCAATCTACTTCAACATGGCTTGCCGAACCTGAAGTGTGGGACAAACTTATTGAGGTTTGCATAAACTATACTCCTATTCTTATTTTATTTAAATTTACATTCATAAAGAAACATCATTTTTTTGGAATTTTTTGTAGTCGAATCCAAATGTTGCAGAATAGAAGAACAAGCCTATATATAATTATGACAAGTTATCCGAGATTTTTGTAAAAGATAGGGCCAATGGAGACGAAAGTGATCCCCCTTGGAAGATCAAGAGGAAAAGAGCCCATTTAGCTAACAAAACGCAATGAACACATTTGACAAAATTGATGAGATGATGTAATGTAATGAAGTTACATTGGAAGCTATAAATCTTGAAGCGGATGAGAAATATTTAAATTCTCCGACTTGCCAATCCGAAGGTGGCGGTGCATCAAAAAGTGCAAAAGTAGACGTAAGATTAGTGAGGATAACAACATATTCAAAGAGGCGGTTGGTGCAATTGACAAGGCAACAAATCGTCAGCAAAATGTTGTTGCAATGCAATGTGCTAATCAATCTTCTTCAAAGGACAATGAATTGTTGGAGCATTTAGTTGAGATTGGGGTTGAAGATGATGATGAGTTGCTTAACGCTCAGACTTTTCTTCTTGAGAATCCTACAAAGATACGGGTATTTTACTCATTCTTGGTGCAACCGTCGTAAAAATGTGTTAATGAAGATGCTCCAAAATGCGACTAAATAATTGAGCTTTATTTATTGCACTTACTAAGTGAATATTTGATACTTATGAGCGATTATCCATTACTATATGAATTTTTATTTTTGTGTTTTCATTGTGGGACTAAACAATTATATTTGTTATAAGTTTGAATTGATTTATATATTATTTTAGTTAAATTATCGTTGCTCCAACAATGAAAGAAACAAGAATTATAGTTTTTAGTTAACATATAATAATTGAGTCATGAATTAAAGATGAAAAAATTTGAGAAGTTGGTTCATGATCACAAGGAATTTTATTAACTTGATTCAATAATATAAATTTAATAATACAATTTTGATTATGAGAAAAAAATAAGATAAAAAAAAAAGTGGAGAGAAAAATTACACAATACCATATTATTACATAGATCTTCTTTGTTATCTATATATGGGCATATATGTAATTTGATTGTTTTAAAACACTTTGAGTAATCATTTGGATAATAAACTCCAAGTATGGGTTGGACTGCATTTTAAACCGCTACTAAAACCACTCAAAACCGGACCGCTCATAAACATTCAAAAGCGGTACTTTAAAAAGCGCCGATAACAGCTACTCCAAAACTCAAAACAGGCCCTAAAGTAACAATAAATTTTGAACAACACGCACCACCGCATTGCACGATCGTATTGTCGTTCCAATATCCGGCACCCATTTGAAATCTATCTCTCCTCTTAGGACTATTGGTTTAGTTAGAAGGAGTGCAAGTGAAAATGTGAGATGAGTAACAAGTTAGTGAAATGATATCACTTGCCAAAATAAAGAGCAACTTCTTGTCTCACTTTTTGTTGTTGTAATATTAAGAAATTCAAATAGTTATAATAAGATTTCATGACGAAAACGACAGTTGACAATTCATCCCATGAATTATCATTTTTCAAACTTATAAATATTCAACGTCCTAGAATATTAACAAGTTTTAAATTTATAATAGAAAATTATTAACATTATGAGTGAATTTACATTATATTGTGTGTAATTGTAAGATCTATTTTGATAACATCTTCTGAAAGTTATTGTATGAGTCTCAAGTACTGTGAAATTTTAATCACACAAAAGTGTAACAATTTTTGCAAAAATTATATATTTGACATTTTACATCTAAAAATGACCATATTTGTAAATATTATCAAAGGTTGCTCAACCCTCTCACACTCACGAGCCTTGGGCTTTCACAGAGAGCCCAAATAGTCTGTTTTTCAATTTTAAATCTAGGCCCGATTGATTGCGGAACAGAAGTCTGGTCTGAGCCATCGGTCCAATTTTACAGCGGCGGGGGAGGCGGGTAAGTGCGGACACAAAACGTTAAACTCAACTCACGCGTAAAATCTCGCACGCTGAGAACTTGCGTCTTCTCACCCACCGCTTCACAAAACCACGGATCCATTTTTATCCTTTTAATTACATAGACCTTCCTTAAAATCCCTGTAAAGGGATTACTGCCACATCCTCATCCCACCCGAAGAAAAAGAAACAATAAGTTATACAAATACTTGTATACTTTTAATTTGCAGTTCCTACCGGATTATTCTTCAGAATTGAGGTTCGATTTTCGTTTTACTGTTGTTTCATTGTTGCTATAAGTTGAGAATTTTTAGTTATTTATTTTTTTTTTTTGTAAAGTGGTTCTGTGGTTGTGTGTTGTTTTAATTGGGTAGATTCTGTCTATTTTCTTATAAATTAGTTTTTGATCACGAGTGTTTGAATAGCTGTTAGGGTTTAGAAAGCCGGCCTTTTTTTTCCGTAGTTTTGCTTTTCATCCATTTAGGATTTAAAAAGATAGAAAATTATAGCACAAAGATGGTCAATTCCGATTAATAGTTTCAGGAACGTTGCTTTCAATTTTTTGACTTTCTGGATTGATTGTCAGGAAGGCCTTCACTGAGATTTACTTTGCTACTGGTTTGTTACCATCGAAATTTTAAGTTATATGAAATAATTTGATTTAAGGCTTAAACTTTGTTTTTAGGTTGAGATTTTAGGAAACCATGGGTTTTCACATTTGTTTTTCTTGGTTCTAGCAGATTATTTTGTATTGTTAAATAAGGAGGTTGTAGTTTTGTTGATATCAAAAACCATTTGGGGACTTTAGTGTCAAGTGCAAGAACCTGTATCTGTCAGAATACCTCAAAACAAGACTTGTATACTACAGTGAGTTTGACTATTGGAGAAAGGGTTGTAGCTGATCTCACTCTGAGGGTCTTGTCATAATGTATCTTGTGATGATTCCGGTAAAAAGGGTAAACAAGAGAATGATTTTCTTTTGCGTGTTGTCTCACTTTTCAGAATTTCTATTATACATTTCACCCCAACTAGGAGTGAGATTGCATTGGGTTTTTATGGATGTGGTCAATGGAGTCGGTGGACCATTATTTTAAGTGTTTGGGCAGGTGAGCACGGTAGACACCGACTATTTGACTGGTGTGACTGACATGCAATTGGCATGTCCTTCGATTCTCACGATTTGGACGGTCTTGTTGGAACCCATTTTGTATGGTGTTGAACTGTAGTGAGCTTGGCACATTGCTTGATTTAGCACCCCTTGCTGGCTGGCTACAACGTATTTGGGGGCTTGGTGATTAGATGGCTCACTTTATGGTCCGGGTTGGTCTCTTCTTAAATGCTGGACTTATTTCCTCGACCATCTCTCATCAACTTGGATTCCTCTTGCCCAAGCTTCGTATTGGACATTTTGCTGAATTCCTCGTGTCATGTTGGCTAAGTGGGGTTTGAGGATGCCATGCAACAATTTTTTTTTTTTTTTTTGTGACACTTACCGAGCAAATTGTGGAGATCACGAGAAAGTGCCTTGATTTAATCCACATGGATATTGGGATGTAACATGTTCTCAATGTCCATGACCGTATCCGTATTTTCCTAGAAATTGAAAGATGCGAGAACTTCAGAGTCTTCATTTGCAGGATGTTGCCAGCAAGAAAAGGGGCCGGGCCGGGCCGGGCCTGTGGAGGGGGTGCCATGGTCTGGCTCGCAGGCCATGCCATCTGGGCCAAAAATTTGGAAAAATAATTAGATTTAAAATTTACCCTATTGATTTGCAATTTACCCTTTTAATTGGGTCCTAAAATGGCATATCAATCCATCTCAATGGGTAGTAGTCTTCTAAAGACGACAAGCTCCAAATTATTTGCAATTTTCATTATAATTGGGTCTCTAAATGGCACATCAGTAAATTTAAAAAAATTAGGTAGCTTTCGAGAAAACAACAATTTGCAATTTTTTTTTTTCTAATTAGGTCCTTAAATGACACATCAATCAATTTAAAAAAATAGGTAGCTTTCTAAAAACATTGTCCAATTAATTTGCAATTTTTCCTTAAATAACAAATCAATTAATTTGAAAATTTAAGTAGCTGAGTATTGCTATTCATAGTCGCTCACTACCGGTTGTTATTTTACGTGGTATTACTCAATTGGATAAATTATTCATAATTAATGGCTATAAATACATTACTCAATTGGAGTAAATAATTTATCCAATTAATTAATACCAAGTTGGATGACTACCGGTAGTGAGCGACTATGAACAGTATTATTCTAAGTAGCTTTCTACAAACAACGATGTTCAATTACTACCTTTAATTCCCTAATTAATTAATTAATTTCTTTCAATTTAAACAAATTAAAAAAACATACGACTGCCGTGTCGGGCCACCATTTCTAGAGACATGCTGATCTCGCACGGCATAGTACAAGACACCGGCTGGCTCATCCCGGCTGGCCTGGGTTTGACTGTTTGAAACCTCTAGTAACCAAAAGTATTGTTTGTGATTTCGAATTTCTTGTCAACCATGGCACGATATATGGGCAATCCCTTTGGTAATTCTGGACACTACAATACTTTCTAGCCCATTGGACAGCTTATTTGCTTACAGGCTTGGTGGAACCAGGAACCAGGAACTAGGATCATTCTATTAAATAAATGCTTAGCTGGCCCCGCATGTTTCCTGCTGTTTGTGGTCTTACCTTTACACCTGAAGTAATTACATGTTTCTTGCTGTTTGTGAACTAATTTAGCTTGCAATGTAATCTTTGCTTCAGGACATTTCTATTTAACTGGAAAGTTTAATAGTTTCGTCAACTTGTAAAGTTTGGCTACCTTTTGGCCTACCCATGGATGGACTTCGCATAATGGGCAAATAATGGTTTCTATGATGATCATTGAACTTGGTAAGGGTAGAAAAATGGGTTTGATTATGCAACTGATTGTGGGTCCCTTTCTAAAACATGAAGAGCATATAAATCCAAATAGGGCTTGGATTTTACAGAGGTTTTTACTTCTCTGATCACTTGATGGCCATTTTTAAGGGAATGCCAAACCAAATGTTGTTAGGGAATGATGGGCTTGGATGGAAGAACTAGTTATTTATTACTACCAAGAAAGGAGAAAATTCTTGTTAAATCTTGATTCTAGTATAAACATGCTGAGCTAATCGCTTGATCTTTGGAAAATAAAAGCCATAACTAGAGCATTACTTGCAATGCTTCCATGTTATATTGTCCACTGAGAACAGCTTGCAGCCTTGCACAAACATGAGAAGAATGGGTTGGGGATTTATGTGTGTGGTCTGATGCCATCATGTAGAGGTGCATGCACATATTTTCTGAAATGGCTGACCTGTGAACAATGGTTGTGGCTCAAGCAAGCAACTTATAATCTTCACTCCCTTCATGTTCTAGTTACACTGGAAAGTTAGGCTCTCTTATGCTTGTTGGACTTCTAAGAGAACTAAGATCGAATCTAAATTTGACCATGCAATCATCTTTTTCGGTTTACATGACCCTAATCTCCTATGCTTTATGATTGTAATGGTTTTCTTCACATTTCATAATGGTAATGTTGGCACTTGTTGTCAAATGTTATTGTTGTGTGTCTTTTCTAGATAATGTTCTGCATAAATATGATGCTTTAGTGTCTTGTGCTCCACGAGGAATCTGGTTTCTTGTAAGAACACAATGTCAAGTCTTACGCCTCGATTTATTGAGTGTTATCCCTTGTCTTATTGAGGGTTACGTCTCAACTCTCAAGGATAAGCCTTAGGGTGGCTAAGGTGTGTGCTCGTTTGTCTTGAGATCCGTGCTTGTGCCTCACGGCTTATACTTCGCCTCATATAAAGGTAGAATGCTATGGTACCAGATTGAGCCTATATTGCTGGGGTGTCAGTTTTTACGCACTTTATTGTATATGCTACCTTTTATAAAGGTTCCTTTACTTTTGACCACCCAGAAGAGAAAATAAGAATGGTCCAGAAAACTGCATGTAGTTATGTGATTTAATGTAGTTCCCAGCTTTTGTACTTGAAAGTTGTGGAAGAATGTTGACTTTAATGCTGAAGCTGGCCAACACTGTATATAGTATTTTTGTTTATTTTTTAGATTGACCTTTTAAATTATGTGAAGTTTGAGATACTTAATATACAGATTCTGAGTGTAAAAGTTCAAGGTAGTGCATGATGCTATGTTTCTCAAATTTAAGGGTCCAATGTAAATGTTCTTGGCTGAAAAGTTTTAGTGCACGAACCACTCATAAAATATTTTTTTTCTGCCACTAAAGAACATGGTTTTTGAGGGATAAATTTGCATTTTTGTATTTTATTATTCACTAAAATATCATTTGTTAATGTTTGGTGTTCAGGAGATTTGAGGGCTTGCAATACATTACAGCATGAGTTCCCAGGAGCGGATTAGGAAGTATACAAGGGTCCGGTGGAGGAAGCCAAGAATAGATGCTGATCTTAATGTTATTCCTCAATGTGAAAGCCAGTGTCAGGAGGGAACTTCCACTCATGCTGGGTCCCAGCATGCGGATGCTGGTCAACAAGGAGGTGCTCTACTACCTGAACCAATTGATCTTGAGGCATTTGATGATGATGTTATTATATCTTCCCCGAGGACATTTGCAGAAGTATGTTATCTCCTTTTCGTACTCTTCGTCTTTTGGGTTGAATCTCTTCTATTTCTGTTGGTAAAGTCACTTAATACTGCAATTTGATCTTTATTTGCAGGCTAAAATCAATGCTAGAAGGAATCACGGACGAACGGTTGTGATTGATGTAGACTCTGGTAATTTGACTTCCTAATACTATTTTTTCAGCTTCAGCATCGTTTCGTGTTCCTACCATGGATGTTTCCCTGGAGCTACTTTTCTTTCATTTTTTGTCTTGTAATATCTGCTGCTTGGTCAATAACATAATGAAATAAGATATTGTGTGAAATTGGTTATCATTGTGCTTGTTACATCAGTCCCTGGTATGGAATGGTGGTTGAATATCTCTGGTGCAGATTCCTGCTTTTTTATTTCTTTGAGAGATACGTTGGCATATGATATTCTGTTGGAAGACATGGAAATTGGAGCTATAACGCCCCGAGCCCTAGCTATTTGAGTCGTTACCAAAATACTTTCTAACTCCTAAAGCAAAATAAGCCCTCCGAAAGACTTAAATAAATGTAAAATTTGTGGAAAATGAAATTTCGTTTAGTGATTCATGCTGGAATTAAAGTTTTCACTTACTAACTGTTTATGAGTAACCCAAACTTTTGGACCAAACGAACTAGCTAGGTCTTGAAATTTTAAGTGTAGATTACTAACATATTGAAGTAAAACATAATAAAAAATCTCGACAAAATAATATCATTGAGTCACCCAAACATTTTTCTAAAAGCAGGGCTCAAATGTTCTCGGGTTTGACTATCACTGTATACTAAAATTGATATAACTCAAGCTACGTGTCATGAAACTTCGTGATTCCAAACCTGAGAGGTATAGTTAACTCATAAGGCTACCTTCTCTACTATGAATAATCTCAAAATTCTCAATACACAAGTTGTAGTGAAATTTCAAAGACATGGGCAGAAAATTGGAAACTGCACAGCTTTATGAAAATGAATTTTAATTTACTTAGATAATCATAAATCACAAAATACATTTTGACAACACAAATCTATTAAAGCACTCAAAACTCAAAACTAGTTAATCAAACCCTAATAACAAAGTTACTCGAAAGTAAGCGGTTTTGTTGGTTGTGAACTCCTTTTTCATGAACCCCTGTTTGCTTCCATCCACCACCGAAATTATGCAAACAATGATTCCAACGATTACAACCATGTATAAGGAACACTAATAGTTCCATAACTAGAAGGCTTGTCTGCTGTTATGCATGATTAACCCAGTCTAGTCTACTAGTAGGATTTATAAGGACTTGAAAATATTGGCACCTGATATCATAACATAAACGCAGACTGAAAATGTAGTGGAAAAATCAACTGTTTCACATAGCATCCCACCTTGAATATTTAAAGTAAAATTGACGAGAAAGAAATTAATTCTTCCTGGACTGGACAGTAGGGAAAGCGTAGTGTAGTTTGAATAGGATGCCTAGATTGAGAGAAATTGGATTTGTATAAAACATCTTTTGTCTAGGAAGCTAACATTATCCAAACGCTAAGCAATTGGATAAAAATAATTAGATAATATCCTACCATTAAGTAATTAGATAATATCCAACCACTAAGTGATTATATAATATCCAACCACTAAGTGATTTGACAATATTCAATAATTAGATAAAATCCAAATTCTAACCTTACGTAAACTAGGATTAATATTTTATCCTAGACTAAAATTACTTTTATTTATTATTACACCTTGGCCCCCTATCTAAAGAAGGTCTTCAATTTAGTCCGGCAACTACACATTATTTCCATATAACACAAAAAAAATCAAGTTAATTGGGAAAATTCTCGACTTGTACAATGGCTAGACATGGAAAAACATTAAAATTGTCAATTTAACGCCTAGCAGCATGCTTAAATGATTGGGGTTTTACAGTTACAGCTTTTGAACTTATTAACGGAAAGAAGTGAGCATTAGAAATTCATTTATCCACATTCTTCAAGGACAAAAAAGCATGTAATACTACACAAATGTTTATTATTCAATTTTTTCTAAAACTATCCCTTACAAGTTGCTTGGGAAATGAGTCAACAGTTTTTAATTATCACTATTTCCTTGTCATTTTGAACATTAATTTTCTTAGCTGGCTTTTATGGATCTTAGGATTTTCTTGCAATTATTCACAGCACTGGCTGTTGGCACTTTCAATCTTCTGATTTTGGTGATAAGTCTGTTGGCACCTTTGATTGTCCAATTTTGTTCATAACCAATATTTTTTTTTACTTCATCATCTTCATTTAAGTTTGCAGTTGATCAAATTTGTCCAATTTATTAGTTTGATTTGACCAGTTTATGTTTATAGTTTATTGTCTCAAGGTGGTATGATTTTCTGTTATCTTCTTTCTACTTCTGTTTCCATTTATTGGGTGATCCATAACTATTTGATCCATAATTATTGCAGAAGGTAGATTTTCTCACAACAAACGCAAAAGAACTCCTGCAAATCAAATAATCATAAATCTGGATGTCTACAATGAGCTTGTAGGAAATAATAACTCCATGGTAAAAGAAATAATCCTTTTTGCTACCAAGGATATCTCCTCTCTGCTGTTGTTTACTGGTTTGAATTTGTTTTATACTGTTGATATTGATGTTTCTCAGCTTTCACTTAAACTTTCTATAGATCGATATATGTTTATTTATCCAGTATTGAGAATAGACGTGCTTCTTTTCCATTTAAATGTGGCAGACCTCCTGTATGTGGGCTTTCTTGATTACATGTCAGCTTTTGAGGGTCGTTGGCCTTTTCTATATGGTTTATTACTCTTTTTTTGATGCATGCAGAATGTGGCTATTTAGCAATGGAGATACTTTGATATGTAATCTGAAAGTTCTACGTCGATCCCAAAGAAATTTACTTTATGTGCCATTTTCTTTGTGGATGGTGTAATTGATATCTTTGGATGTTACCGGTTGATTTAGTAGCCATCTTTAGTTTCCGAACAAAAGATATTGACAATCTTTAATTTTGAATTTGGTGTTGATGTGTAATGATTTTTGTGCAACCCTAATAAGGAACTTGGTAGAAACATATGTTTTGTATTGTCTTGCACTAAACCAGTTCATGTGGAGCTATGGTTTTGAGAAGCTATATTTGACTGTGGTACACAATGCTTTTTTTCTTGAACTTTATGTGGGTCATATGGCTTGTATTTGGCATTTTGCTTGTCATGTCATACATCTTTTGATCATCCTGTGTATTTGGCTTCAAAGACCTGTTAAGTTGATTTTTTCCATTTTGAGATGAACCACTTTTTTTCTTTGATGTCATTTAAACTGGCCCCTGTGGTTTGGCTGATTTGTCTCTGCTTCTTTGGGATATATGTTTGTCTTTATAATATTGTAAGATAGACTAATGATTTAATTTATCAATAGCAGACAAACAATGTACAAAGTATGGTGCTGCCATCACAGCAACCTAAGGAGCTGACATTCAGATGTCCAGTTTGCATGGGCCCGTTTGTTGAGGAGATGTCAACCAAATGTGGTCACATTTTCTGTAAGGCGTGCATCCAGGCTGCTATAGCTGCTCAGAGTAAATGTCCTACCTGTAGAAGGAAAATCACTATGAAAAACATCATTAGGGTCTATCTTCCTGCCACAAGTTGCACTTGAGGTCTCTATCTCTCTCTCTCTCCCTTCCCTGTGTTATTTTTCATCTGCACACATCCACGGTGTGTGCAGGTGCACATGTGAAGAGGTAGTTCATTGTGACATTAGCTTGCTGCTACTTGTCCAAATCATGCGCCTGTTAGTGTAGTGATGAGGGGGAAGATTTTAAATGGGGAAAGTTGGGAAAGAATTTTGTTTCGGTAAATAGTGCAGTGTTTTTATTTATTATAAGTTTCCTGAAATACTATAATTTTTTAATAACTCAATACTACCAGGCAATATGGAACACAATTTAATGACCAAGTATTAGTGGATCCATATGACAAGTTACATGTTGCATGAAGAAATGAAACTGCAGTAGCTGCAGTAGTGGTTAATTGGATTAGAATTATTATTTAATAAAGTAGAATATGTAATTATGCATTATATGAATACAATAGTTTTGTGATCATCACAAATGTATTTACCTGATTTAAAGAATATTGTATCACTTGAAAGACTTGAATTAGTGAAAATTTTAATTTAAGATATTTTCAATGGGAAATTGTGTAGATTTGGAAGGGGAGGTTATGGTCAATCAAGTTAAAAATCTTGGGAGTTCAATGTTATTCTGGGCGCTATTTGATCTCAGGAATTTGGTTGTTATAGCTTATTAACAATTCTCCTACTTCAGGTGCCCTGGGATAAATGTGAAAAAAAATGAGATTTAAGATTTTGTGGCAGTACCAAGGTGATATTTGCACATGCAGTGGTTGTTCGACAAATTTTTTAAGTGTTAAACTTCCAGTGATGAAGGAACATACTCTTTATTCAGAATGTGACACTTTCCTCAAGGAAGAGAAGATATCTCATTGGTAAAGCCCAGCTGGTTTGTGTGAATGAAGATACCCAACTGCTGCTTCAGACCCTGTGGACGCATCATATTTGCCAGAAATTATAGAAGCACGACGGAAGGGTGAAAAAAAATCTCCATTGGGGAGTGAAATAGAACATGAAACCCTAAATTCCCAAGCAGTGAGAGAATGGTAATAAAGGTATAAGAGATTGGGGTTCTTGAGGCATCAAATTGATGGGGCATAAAAGGTCCATATTCTCAGGCTTAACCTACAGTCAAAAATCAGTAAAGAGATGGGGATAATTATGTAGATTGTGTGGTGGCCAACCTCATTGGAGATGTAGGTAAGGGTGCAACTCTGAGATGGAGATGTATATTTGTGTTGGTAGAGTAATAATCTGATGTTAAATTTTTTGGCAGAAATTATTACACTTTTATACATGTGTCTCTATAGGAGAAGGCAAGATTTTTGCATGTCTTGCACTTCATTATGGTGGAATTGAGTCCTAATATGGAGAGAGCCACCAAAGGGCGTGAAGTGGTTGTTGCTACGACAACCTCCCAAACATAAAAGATAAGTATGGTGTATGGTTTTTGGGTAATGAGGAGTCAACCAATGCAAACAGGATGAGTGAGAAACTGGTTGATGATCAATAGTATATTATGTTGGTCTAAGATGGAGATGAGGATAGGGTGTTAAGAGATCAAGCTTTCTTTGGTTCATAGTCATCGTAATTAGTTTTGAATATCTGAATACTGGTAAAGAAAAATAAAGATATCATTTAATTGATAGATGACAAGTTTTTTGTAATATAGATATCAATTTTAGGAAGTCTGAAATGCTTTTCTCATTATTTTTGGTTCAACTTGATTTCGTTAAATCTCTCAGTGAACTTCCAATTACACCTCACAAGAAGTATTTAGTTTTAATGCACGTTTGAATTGTAGACTACCCGATGTATTAGGTATAAAAATACCACTTTCTAGCTTAAGTTTTGAGACCATTACCATTGAGATTTTGAAACCTACCAGTCAAGAATCCCACTGAAGTATCTAAACCTGGTAATCAAGGATTTCGAAATCAAATCATAGGTGTGAGTCAATATCAATGCCATACAATTACAAATTAGACATTGGGAAAGTTGGAGAATTTTAAGAGTTCTCATGGTTGATAAGATAAAAAATGAGAATATGAGTCAACAAGTTGAGGTGGCATTGATTAAGGATAGGGATGGCAAAAATCCATTACCAACCTGATCTCTGTGGGAACCCGCCCCGGATCCCCTGCCGTCCCCCCCCCCCAGTCCCGAACAAAATTTTCATCTTCTTAATTTTATATAATATAATGATTGAAATACACAAAATATATGTATTTATTATTTTTATTAATATTATATTAAATTGAAAAATGTTGGGTTAAAACTTTAAAACATTAAAAGACACAAATTTACTTCATGGCCCCATCAAATATAAAGCCCATTTTTTAATCAAGTCCACTACTTTTTATAGACTATTCTTCGACACCTTTTTAAGAATTCGATGTGGGATATATTTTTCCTACATTTATTGTTCAAGTGTGGGGCTTTGTTAAGAGGTTTTATTTTGTCCCACATCGAAAGAATACCAGTTATGTTAGAGAACGAAGATCTATAAATTATGTAGTCTTGTTTTATTCTTTTAGTGTCTCAATCAATTATTTAAATTATGTTTATTAATTGTATTTAATATTTAAAATGAAAAACTAAAAACTAAATACTAAATAAAAAATAAAAGGGGCGGTAAAAGGGGAACCGGTCCCCGCCCCGCCCCCACCTTAAGCGGGACAAGGACGAGGAGGGCATCCAGGCTTCGCCCTTCCTTGTTGCTTGTTGCCATTTCTCATTGAAGATGAATTAACAGATAGTAGCTTAGGCGATTAGGCAATGTCTTGCATAGGCCTAAAAATACTCCCATTCTTTCACAGGAGTGTTGTTATTTCAGCAAAACATATTAGAAGAGGGAGGAATAGAATATGAAGCACGTACATGACACAATAAGGACATTGCGACACATAACTTCTCATAAGAGTAAAGACACGGACACCTTCATTAAAGCTATTAATTATAAAAATTCTATTTTTGTTTATTACTTATTTATTTTTTAATAGTTATATTCCCTTTACCTTTAATTTAACATTGTGGAGGTCAAATCTTTGCCTATTTGTTGTACACTTGAACTTTGTGTCACTAGTGCAAACAAATAAGAGTATTCATGTATCATAAATTGAATATAGTAGATACATCTTACTGACCTGTAAAATAGTAAATTATGTGCAGAAACCAGTGCAGTGGTAATGTAGTGCAGTAGGAGTTGTTTGGTAATTAGACATATATATGCTCAAGCTTTATATATCCTTCTAATTAGAATAAGTTATGATTGTACGTGTGATAGCATCTACTAAACCACGAATATCAGTGAACTCGATTATTGCAATTGCTTATGATACCCTTTTTTAGCTTCTAGGGTCTATTTCTTAGTTCAAGATCCCTCTTACTAAGAGCTAAATGAAATATGTTATTTTCATATATATGTTTAGATTTACCTAATTTTTTTTTTTTGTAAAGTAGAAGGATACACAAACCAATTTAAAGAATATGTACAATGAAAGCAAGCAAGCCATCAACTCATCAAGTTCCCATTGTATGGCAGGAAACATATACATTTTATTGTGATTTATGTAACTCCTATGGTAGTAGGCAGAAACATATACTTTTATTGTGATTTCACCAACTCGATTCACATATTATGCATTGGAGAATTATCAAGTACCTGATAATTGATGCCTTCTATTCTTTTTTGCACAACTGGTGGTTTGTGTTTTTCAATTTGGCATTCCAATATCACATTGTTAGAAGTTCTTCTGTTGTAAGTTTTATTCCGTAGTTATCTATGGTAATGTCTCTACTTGTTTGATGAGACCATCTTGGGATTGGATTAAGTTTGAACCCAAGGGCCCCACCCCCACACCCACCCCTACCCCTAAAAAAAAAAGGACAAGGAAAACAAAAACAAACACCAAAAGAAAAGGTCCAGTAGGATATAAACACATTGAACCAATACCAAGTTCCGGGATTTATATCCTACTGGACCTGTGATCATTACATTACGTTCTGTAAGTCTCGACATTTTTCATGTCCTTCCTGGGCGGAGGAGAACGTGAGTGTTTAATTTACATATATTCTTGTGCTAATTTGTTGTCTCCCTCATCTGAATAGGATTCGTTGTCACTCTTTATGCTATGAAATGACGAGGCAGGCTGTGGCAAATGTTGCTGTAATGGTGTCGGGTGTTCTCAACGTTGATTATGTTGGAATCAGGAAAAATTGCTTTGGGGGAGGTTCTGAATTGATATTGTCTAGGCCGATAGGTGGACGATAGTGGATCCATCAGGCCTGGAACTTATATCGTCCTTTATGATTAATCCCCATATGGAAGAAATATAACTTAGTTAATAGTACAGCCTTTATTGCAGTGATTTAGAGTATAGCACAATGTGTGGGATTATGTTACAATTTTGCATCCGCTTCTTTAATTGTCCTAATCTAATTTATATTATAAATAAATTTCTGCAGGGTTTATGTCGTATTATATCTGCGGGGAAACATATTATTTTCTTCACAGGAATGAGAAAATGAAGTACCCTAAAATAATGACAAATTTCAGTTTGCTGAGGTTTGAAATTGATCCATAATCCAAAATTGAATGGTTATAGTCCTATTCTGGCTACACTCGATTTTAAATTTGATTCCAAAATTATTCTCTCAAGTAGTTTATATGAATTAATATGTATCTAGAATAATTAATACATATAAGGGAATTGTACTAAATGGAATCTAAATTGGTTGGTTCTAATACGGTTGGATTTCGTCATTGCACATCTATAGAATCCTTTAGTTTCATGTTTAAAATTATGAATTTATATTGGTATTTGGTTCGGTCTGGTTTTCATCAAAATTGGAATGAACTGTATCACATTCAATTTTAATAAAAAACTAAAATTAGTATGTACACAAAAATATTAATATAAGTATTTACTAATTTATTAATGTAAAAGAAAAAAAATAGGATAAGCGCAAATTGGCAATTACACTGGAAGACCATTACTCTCTCTCTCTCTCTCTCTCTCCCCCCTGAATTTTAGTCATGGCTATCATCTCCACTTTTAAGTAATTTGCACATACGATCTCCATTCACAAAATTAGTCCAAATTTGCCGTTAAGTGAGACGTGTATTGCACGCAAATTTCTATACAAGGGTAATTTCTTCTTCAATTTTAGATCGACACGTCAGTGGGGTGGTGTGTTCTTCGGCGATGGTGGTGGTGGTGGGGAAAACGGGTTGATTATGAAGATGGAGATTGGCGGTGGTTTCTTCTTCTTCTTCTTTTTATTTATTTATTATTTATTTTTTGCTTTATATTAAATGTAAGTTACCATTGTATTGAAAATTCGAGTATATACCATTCTTATTTAACGGTGGAATTGGACGATTCTGATTTGGATCATACGCGCGAATTACTTAAAAATTGGAGTAATAACTGTGAATAAAATTGAATGGAAACTAAAATACCATTAGACGTTTCGTATAAATAGGTGGTCTTTCATAGAAAAAGAGGGAGGACAAGAAATAAGAGATAAAAAAAATCTATATTAATGGCGTTAAGAATTAAGTCCGTTTCCGAATGTCAACAGGAACTGTGAGCTCCTCAATAGGTTTGTCATCTTCATCTTACACAACCCTATTTTGCAGAACAATGACTTTAGACGGTATAGTAGGATTTTCTGAATTCCCCTTTCATGGTGATCTATTGCTTATCGTCATTCTCATTTTTTTCTCGTAGTCTTTGACCGAATGTACATTCTCTGGAACAGACAGAGCTCGACCTTGGCATGTATTGGACAAAAAGAACTTGAAAGAGCAAAAAGAAAAATAAAAAGAATCAAATAGAAGTTTGAATTAAATACAATCAATAATAATAACAAAAAGTCCTCGTGACAACTGTGCTGAAAACTTGTTCGTCGAAATTATAAGTGCACTATATCTGGTCTAATTCACCTATCGAGTTATCATAATTATTTTATGTGTTGATGATCAAAATTTTCTATTTCATTTGACAATCTCTCTCGAGTAAAATCAAACTTACTAAAACATACGAATTTACTATCTTTCGATGTAAATCGCAACAAATCTAAACACATTCATTCACAATAAATTCGCACAGGATTGCATCGCACAAATTATAGAGCTATATCTCTATCTTATATCCAAATTAATTATTTTTACCATTAGTGATAAATTGATATTTTACCTCTCGTGTCAACACGAATTCACAAGAAAATTTATAACCGGATTCAATTAAATCAACAAAATAAATTCAACACAATCATAATTCGAGTAACAAATCGAAATTTGAAATTAAACAATCAAATTATATTACATCATTCGTAATCCCAACAAAAGAAAATTAGCCACTCATCGTCAATTTACACAAACACATGAAATTGTATGAAATTAAGTACATGACCTTAAATTAATAGAGAAGAAAAAATTGTTGAAAATTTTGCGTCAAATTTTAAAGCATAAATTCCAATCTTCGCCTTGAAATATCTCTCCTCAATGAGAAATGGTAAACGATACTCCATAAGTAAATAATTTTCCTTCTCGCTTTGTAAACTCGTAAAATGAACTAAAAATCATGAAAAGTATTAAGCAAACATGCCTTTGAGGTCATTGATTATTACACTAACGTTCCTTTTCTTTTCAAGAGTAACACAAACTTCTACAGTCAATTATTTGCATAAAAAATTTTCAGCGGAGAAGGGTTTTGTACAATGGTTTTCAAGGCAAAAAAGTTTCATACCTAAATTCTGAAAAATTATAGTTATACTATTATTTCCTTTCTCAAAAGTAAATTGACGAGTTTTATTCAACTAAATTGCCTCAAGCATACATACAATCGACCCAAGTTGCACAAACTGGGAAAGTAATAGCATGAGATGTTAGACTAGAGGTGTCACAATGGCGGACTGATAAGGACTGCATTGGCCTGCTAATGTATACCTAGGACCGCGAGTGGTTCAGTGGCCGAAAAAGCTGAACCGCTAGGTTTGGCAGTTTAGCAACATTAACCGTTGACCTGTAAGATTTAAAAAAAAAATAATAATAATAAAAGGTCAAATGTGGTAGAGAGCCAGATGATGATTTGACAAGCCACTGCTGCAGCAGTAGACTAATCTATATAAAAAAATTGTGTAAAATAATAAATGAAGTTAATAAACATTTTTTTGGCTATAAATAATAAATATGAATTTATCGTTGTTGCTTATTTTTTATTTAGTAAATTAACATTTTTTTGCTATAAACGTAAACATTCTTTTTTTTTATTTTATTTTAATAAAATAAGTTAGTAATTATTTATTAAGTAATTTAAAACAAAAGGGCCAAACCGTGGCTCATATGGACTCGACCCAGATGGACTAACGGGTGAGCAAGGTTTGCGTTCAAATTTCGTGGGTTGAGTTGACTTGGCACGCAACCCGCCATGGGTTGACTTTTTCTAATGCGAGCCATTAGCGAGCTCATTCGTAAGCGGTTGAGCTGAATTGACACTTCTATGCTAGACAATGGGCTACCCTATTCCTATTCCGAAGAATATAATGACATGAACCACATCCAATCTTCCAAAGAAAAACTATGATATCAGAGAAAAGAAGAATCGTAAGAACGAGTTTTAAACTTTGAATCACTCGTTACATATTCCACCCTACTTTACTTATTATTTAATTATTTTGATTTATAATTCTTCACGACAACTCCACACACCCCCTCAAACATAACTGTTGCCTCGTTGACTCCAGAGCCAACCAGGCAACCACCATTGACTAATGATTCTTTATAGGATGCATAATAATGAATTTTGACTTACAAATAAGTTCGTAATTAACATAATCTATTTTTTTATTGTTTATTACATTCAGATCAAATAATGAATCCAGCCCACCCTATAACAGCTATTGTTATAAGAATTTAATAATTTGGCAAATCTATCACAAAAATTCTTACATGTATTTCCATGAAAATATATAGCTAATCTATAATATAGACATTTAGTAAAACGTAGTAATTCAGTAATAATTAGCTTATATAGAATGACATGTTCAAGTAACTAAGTTTTTATTTTCTGAAAACGTCTGTATTTTTTCACTCAACCAGGTTATTTATGATTGGCTCGTATAGTTCATATATTGTCTATTGACATATTCTAAGTATCGCCTTTTAAAATAACAATATAATTACTCGAAGTACCATAACATCATCTCCCTTGTCACTTATTTGTTTAGTTCACTAGAAAAAAATGTCGTTTAATACATAGAAACACGATAATAGTAGATTGTTCACTAGAAATAAAGCGAATACAAATAGATTTAATGTTTTAAGATTAAATGTAAGCAAATTATTGGTATTTTTAAAGAAAAAGACGACCAATAAATTGATAGTTTAAATCATGGATGGATCTAAGGTCCGGTCCCATCTCGGAAAAAATAAATTTCATAGTGTAATTTTTTTTTTTTCAATAACAGTCTGATCTTGAAATGTAATTTTTTTTAAACTAGTAGCTCGGTCTCAAAAAAATCTTGGTTCCCACCTTTGGTTTAAACGAATAAGACATTGACTTTTTTGATACATATCTATCTATATATCTTGCATTTAGTTTAGTACATGCAGAGACAGATTCGTGAATTATTGATAAACTTCATGCAATTTGATGCAATAATTATAATTTAATTACAACCTAGAGTTTAATACTTTAATTGCATATGATACATAAATGTTCTGTATTCTTAGATTTATTTTGCATATTCATTAGACTAAAATTTGGTGTTGTATTAATTGGACTAGAATATTATTAACAAAAATATTAGAGCCGGGTCCCCAACCTATATCTTAAAATTGATAAATATTAAAAATTCGTAAGTTTTGAATGAACAAATTTGTCTTTAAGGAAAAATATTCGCTATTTTGACTCGATCCAAGAAGTTTTTGCCAAGTTTGTCAATATGGTTTACTTATTCAACTTTGTTGTGCCCATTTATTTTAATTTAAATAAAACTATTATTATTATTATTATTATTTTATTATTATTATCATTATCATCATCGTTGTTATTAATATTGTGTTCCCACACCACGTTTTCCATGAAGATTCATGTCATTGACTCGAGCTTCTACTTATCATATATTTTGTGAATGTTCATACCATAAGAGAATTAATCTGTAACTAGGATTTTGTACAAGTTTATAACAAATAATAAAATCTTAAAGTCTACGAAAACATAATCTTGAAATTAATTAAATCAGGATTTGACAGGTGGAGTAACATGGAATTTAAGTCTTTTTTAAATGTGAATAATTGAGTTGAAAACTTGTCTATAAAATCATTAAATACTTGAAGGTTTCTAAACATGATTGCATCACTACCATTTTCATATACCCCATCAGGCATGATCAGTCAGAGCTACAAAAATAATTAATTATGACAATTTTTAATTAATTTATTGCACACGTCTTAAGCAGTCATGATCAAGAATACAATTTAAATACAATAATCATAAATTTATACATTACGTGCAACGCGCTTAATAATAATGCATGTTACAAGTACAGCTTCCTTTCATACATATGTAGAAAATGAGTTTTCCAATTTAATTTTCTTTAATAATTGAACTGATGTTTATTTATTTATAAGAGGGTCAGCTAAGTTCTTGACATTGGGGGATATAAAATATATAAGACTGGCCTGGGGGGCTAGCCTAAATTTGCCACTATCAGCTTAAGAGAAAACAACAGGCAGGGGGTGCTGAGGGTAAGACGGAAATAATGCAACATCTGGACGAGGCTCTTTTGGGACAACGGTCGACGACTCCCCATCAAGACGACAAGACAATCATTGATAATGAAAGTAGCCATGAGATGAATGGAGATAACAATGAAAAGGAGGCTGAGAAGAAGGAATTATCAGAAAAGAGTGTTTACTTGGACAAGAATGCAGGTAACCAGCTACACTTTGTTTTGTTTTGTTTTAAGTTACCAACACAATTGTCCCATCTGCATTTTTTCATACATGTTATTTTACTGTTGCTACTCTATTAAAAAGTTTGAGGGTTAAGATATGATAATCATTGTAATTTACCAACATCCATTGAAGATATGATTTAAATATATAACAGTAACTTTGTCTAGTTTAAGCTTATAAATGAAGTGACACGATATTAGAGCCAAAAGAAAGACCTTGTTTCAAGTTTCGCTTCCACCTTTTCAAAAAATTCGTAACGTGTGATGATTATGAATTTGACATGAAAGTGAGATGCATGTAGAAGTAAAATTTGAATAAATAAATGGATACCATCTCTAATGACTTAAACTTCTAGATTATATGGCATGTCGCTTGAGTTTAGAGATTATAACTTAATGTAGTCTATGTTCTTAAAGTTTCAAATTAAACAAACAATTTGCCCATATATAGAGGGATAATTAGCTAATGGAAAACTGGGAAGTAAATATTTTCATTTAGTACCTATCCAATTTCATTTATTTCAATTTATCAGTTTCATCCCAAAGAAACTATACCAAAGTCTTATACAATTGTTTAAGCTAATCCTCTTATTTTATTTTTGTAACAACTGGAAGTAACAACAATTAAGAATAAATTAAGGGAACAACTGGAAGTAACAACAATTAAGAATAAATTAAGGGAACAACGACTTAGATAGTTGGTGTACTTGGTAGATCTAAGCTTATGTATAACTCCTGTTTATAAGAGTAATAGGATATTGGTAGAGCATGTTAAAAGATGGAATGGTGGACTAAAACTAGCTTGACCTCATTTCACAATAATGGGATATTATTACTTTTTCTTTAATTAAACCACTTTAGATCTCGTGTTTTTATTAATAATAAAAATAAATTATAATAAAGACTTAGAAGTTGCATGTCGTAGTTGTCTCCTTTTGAACCATTATTTCTGCTAGGATACAATGACTGATTGTCACATGGTTAGTCTAGATATAACCAACATATTCTTAAGCATACCTAATGACAATGTAATATTCTGGGATTTTAATGTTTGGTAAATTGGAAACTATTCTTCCTTGTGACTGAAGGACTGTGGAAATGTCGACACTGCATTTGGACCTACAAAATTAGAAATTCTTGGGTCGATCATATTCATCAAAGTTCTTTCAATTTTGGGATTAGAGGTCAGTATACAACCAGAATCCTGATAATAGATAAAGTAGTAGTACTAGTAATTATTTTTGTAGTGTTAAACATCCCATCTAAAAGCTTAATCTCTTAGACACGGGCCACATTTATTCATTCCCAAAATTCTCAGATACATGATATTTCACAACTTAATTTTATGATTGAGAATCCTCATCAAAACCAGGCCCATTCATTTATACAAATTTGTAATATGATGTATCTGATGAGTGATGTCTTGTTCGCAGGTACTGCAATTGAATGGCATCTTTCCGATAAAAATTCGGGTGTGGTGGATGTTGACAATATTCCAAACATTCTAAATGATGTCATCAATAAAACGCTTATTTTGGATGCCCCACTTTTTGGATCATCAGAAAAAGAAGGAAATATGAGTTCAGAGGGTTTGAGAAAAGGACATGTAAAGATTGATTTATTAGAAGATGAAGAGGAAATCGAGCTGGAATTCGAAAATGCAGTTGGGAAAATGCATACACACAATATATACTGTCCTAAGTGCACTAAACAGGTTACAAGAGTTATTCTTCGTAGGAAAAAACCTCAAATTAAGGATCCTGACAACAAACCTCAAATTAAGGATCCTGACATCAAACCTCAAATTAAGGATTCTGATAACGATAACGAATCAATGAGATTATTAGGATGTTTAGCATGCCTCAGCATTTTCATTCCTTCAGGTACAAGATTTTCCCATTTCCCATGTACTTGCATCTTAATATAATGTACTTTTTCTTCCAAACTACTTCAATTGAGTATACATAAAATATGATTTTATTTTATTTTTTGTTTTTTGGACTTGGGGATTATATTTTGGAACTCCGTTTTGCTGTTTGAGTAGGGAATACCCTTAATCCTTTCCAATGTTTTGGAAGTAAAGGCAAACCTGAAAGCACGCAAGAACATGTATCAGGTGCTCAGGGTGAAACCATAGTGAAGAAAGGTACCTAAATTTATTGTATAGTGTAATCTTTGTTGTAGTATCGTACATGAATTCAGATGCAAAATTAATAAATTGCAGTTAGGGTGCAACATATTAGGACAATGTGCATCGGGATTTTTAAGATGCAATACGCGTTTAAAATAGTATTTTTTGTTCCCTAACATATATATTGAGTACTGCACTACATATTAACACCTCTAAATTGAGCAGGGAGTGTTTTTGATCTGTTCCGGAATTTTGGGAAGGAAAGAGATAACGGAAATGCGCCAAATAATCAACAGCTACCAAGAGGAGACACCAATATTCCCTCCTCTCAAACAGGTTTGAATAATCAACAGCTACCAAGAGGAGACACCAATATTTCCTCCTCTCAAACAAGTTTGAATAATCAACAGCTACCAAAAAGAGGAGAAATCAATATTCCTTTATCTGAACAAGGTTTTCTCTTATTCTTAATTTACAATTTCTCCCATCGTAATCCTACATGAACTTTGTAATTTTTTATTTTGTCTTATTTGATTTAGTAACATTTTCTTTAATTTCATTTTTTATGCTCTTAAATTTATACATGTTAAGTTCAAGAAAATAAGTAGTATTATAGTAACATCGAAAATTCTTCAAAATTAGTTTCTTATTCTATCATTGTTCAATCACTTGTGCTCCATCTAAAAAGGGGGGGGGTGGGGTGGGGGGGAAATCTTAAGAAAATGACTGAAAAAAAGAAAAAGTAAGATATATAAAGTTCAAAAATTAACGTATTTAATAAATATAAGGATTGATTTTGTAATATTAGGATATATTTTTGTAATTAGCTCCTTGGGGCCAACCAGCTGTTTATATAACAGGTCGGCCGAATAATTGCTTATTGAATAATTTTTTTAGTCTTGTCAATGTTCTATATATACGTCCTGGACAAATTTTTTTGTTGTCAATTGATAAATTAGAAGATTGCTTAAAAATATTCCATATTCAACATGTTTTTGCAGATAATGATCATGAACGTGTGGAGGAAGACGATAAAGAAGCACTAATTCGCACCAAACGTCCACCATATGGAACTCCACCACCTACCTATGAACCCCAGAAACCTGGAAATCCTCAAATTTCTCCACCACAAAGATATAACTCACATGGAGATCTTATATTTGATGTTGAAGAGGAACAAGGTAAATCAGCTGTATAGAACTAGCTAGTACCAACTCATAGTACAATATAATTTCTTTTTCAGAATATACTAATTAAGGTATATTAATTTGGTGCATAGTTTTGCCCTAGTTTTGAACTCAACTAAACAAGTCTTCCATTTTTTTTTTTTTTCATTAATACGGTATAATCTACCTTACCAAACATGACATAAGCGTAATTTGCCTATATATTTTGAACCCTCAACTCTTTAGCTATAGTTCCATTTTTAAAGGCTGAATCTTTCTGATAACTATTGCAATTTCTGCTACTTTTCTTTTTTACTTTGTTCCAGCAGTCCCATATTTTAATTTTTACAAGATTTTCTTGAAACTTGGAAGCTATCGAGACAATATAATTCTAGGGGAGACACCATGCTGGAAACCAGCTATTGAAATAAAACAGGATCAAAATATATACTAAATCTGAAAATTGTGAAGGTATATTAGACTAAGAAATTAGTTTTTCTTGTTAATCTTTCCATTTAATAGTTATGTAAACCGCAGGAGCTAATACTCAAGTCCCTCCTGTCGAAAGGCCTCCCCAGCCAGGATACTTTGAACATGGTTCGAAATCATTAGAAATTCTAAAGAGTAGTGTTTATGGAGGTTTAGTGGAGTCAATCACAAGCTTAAGTATAGTGTCATCTGCAGCTGCTTCTGAAACTGCCACAAGTAAGTCTTTCACTATATTAATATATATTTACAATCTTTCAAAAATAAAGAGATTTCTTTTTACACATTACTCTTGTTTCAGTGAACATTGTGGCTCTTGGATTGGCAAATGTGATAAGTGGAATATTCGTTATTGCTCATAATGTGAGTACTTACATTTTCTTTGATGATCGTTTTAATAAATTGATGGTGGGCATCAGAATGTGATTATATATGTAAATATTCAATACTTTGTGTGGTGGAATTGCTTGCATGGTCTGAGATAAGAACTACAAAACCCCAGTTAGAATTAGAATTTTAGGTCTTTGACCCCTTTGTAGCGAGGCAAGCCCTTCTTCTGAAGTTACGAGATTATGTTGTCGAGTTTCCATACTTTAGGGAAACATTTTCCGATTGACGTATTTTTATTTCCTTAACTGTGAAGTTGACGTGAAATTTGCAGCTGAGGGACATGAAGAACGAGTGTCCAGTACCAGACTTAAATGAACAAACAGATAGATACCACGAACTGATTGGCAGGAGGGAGAATTTCCCACTCCATTTCACTTTTGCCATTCTATCATTTATTCTGTTTGGCCTCATCCCTCCTGCAGTTTACGGCTTTGCATTTGAGAAGACTGACAATAATAAAGATTACACAATTATAGCAGTTGCAGTAGCTTCTCTTACATGCATCATTCTTCTTTCAATTGGGAAGGCTTATTGTAAAGGGAACATAGATTTAGTGCATACTTCAAAACAATTTCGTACTATGTCGGCAATGCAGTTGCTGTCTCGGGTGTTGCCTATGCAATGGGAGATCTAATCAAGATACTCGTTGAGAAGCTTGGCTGGTTTGAGCCAAGTACACCTACACCTGCCACTTTGTTCAATTCTGGGATAAATTCTGCCACTCCATTCATGGCTTCTTCTTGATGTCAAGAGAGTCAAATTGGATTACGAACTTGAGGCTGTTTTAGTTTCTTCCTTTCTTGTTGTTAACTGAGTTTTGTATTACGTGCTATGAGCATCGTATATGAGATTATGTCAGCTGTACGAATAAGTTTATATGGTTTTTCATGCATGTTATATGTTTTACATTGTACTATATATTAGCATCATTCTTTTTGAATATGTGAATTCCTGTTGACGAATTATTCAAGCTAATTGTACCCGTAGTAATTGTTGGAAATTGGTTTAAAGAAATTAACTAAGTGTTAAAAATAACGTAAGTGACTTCGTGTCAACTTAGACAAATATACAAGACCCGACCCAATTCGTTTAGGCAAATTTGTTTGCCACTTGACATTAGGGCAACGCCCGGAGCGAGGATCGACCTTGGGATTAGGTCGCGGGGTCGGGGGGCGCCCCTCGTGGGGGCTCGGGTTGCCCCCGGACAGAAAATTCAGATTTATCTGTATATTTAAAGGGTATATTTGGCATCTCGAAACCAATATCGAATGAATGAGAAATTACGAAAAAGGACAAAATCGGGTCAAGGTTTGACCTATGCGATCGCATGGTTATTTTAACCTGCGATCGCAACTTGCTTAAAATTTTAACGAGAATGTATTTTGGTCCTTCCATGCGATCGCGGGGAGGCAAAGCCTGCGATCGCATGGTTATCTGGATGAAGATCTGTTCCAATTTTTGTACCTTGCGATCGCAGCTTGGTTAAACCATGCGATCGCATAGGTTTGCGCGAACAGATATGTCCTTTTGAAGGGTTGCACGATTTGGTTCATTCCTTTTCGTTTCCAACCGACTCTCCAACGTTAAAAAGGGCTGTGGACGTCCATTCTGAAGAGTAATTGATACAGAAAACAATTTGCAAACATAAAGCATTCATACTTTTCATCTTTGAACCAAATTTATTGCATTTAAGTTGCACAAAATCTGGTTTTCCATTTTCATTTCATCCCTTGGAGTACAAAACCTTTTTGGTTCGCTGTACTTGAGTTTTTGTAGTGCTACAAAACTCAAGTGAAACCGTTGTATCTTGGGAGTCATTTGCCAAAGACCGAAAGCACCTGTGCGGGGCAATTTTGACTTAAGGACAAAGAGTTCAACTCTTGCCTCGGTTTATATTCTTCATTTCCAGATTCTCGGTTTTTGATTTTTATTGCTTTGGGTCACTTCCACAGAATTCCACCAACAGTAATCACCTCAAAATATTTCTGTTGCAACAATGTGGAATCACAAGAAATGACGTAAAACACAGAGCATATTATTTTGAGAGTGCATAATCTTATTCATCTTATTTTTCTTGGGGTCGATCTAAATACATGCATTGGATATATGAGATCTTGATCGATGTGGCTTGAAATTCGGAGTTATGATTGAAGTCGATATGGAAGGCTTAGGGGATATCTTCTATCATTGTATGCGCGCGTCGAGTTGAACCCCTTTTATTATATAATTCTTGTATTAAGCTAATCAGAAAATCGTTCTTTGGCCCGCTAGCTTCTTGAATCCTATGAAGAAAGAGAGTAAGTGACACAACTGTGTCACGAATCACCCTAGTGGACCCAAAAGCGTGCCATGCGCCAATGATGGATGCCAATTTGGATATCGAACTTACCATTAAGGCTACTTAGACTTTTCTATAAGCGATTGACTTTTATTTGACTAAAAGATTTTATAAAAATTTTGGCGAGAACTTCCATCGTAAATTAGACTAAACCAATCCTAAAAGCAATAAAATTTCTCAAACACAATGTGCCAAAATAAATCGGAGACCACTTGCCCCTCAAAATACATATAACCATTCTTCAAACTAAAACAAAATTAAACAATCATAACAACAAGCTGTAATAAATAGTGCATAAATCGAAGTAAAATGCAATGAGTCCATCTAATTTCTACATGTGTTACAAAATGACTCATATACAAATAAAGCGATCATTTATTCCAAAATTAACAAGTACATGGCCTAAAGAGCGAGTCATAAAACTAATGGATCGTGTGGCTCGACTAAACTCAACGGGATCTCCAAGCATTCGAGAACTCAACAACTACGATGAGAAGAATGCAAAAAAAAAACATATGGTGATAGCTCGGTGAGTGGAGAGTTTGCAAAATAAGTATATTTTTCAATCTAACTATATTTATTGAAAATTTAATCTATACTTTCCATTAATTACCATTCCAAAATTCGAGAATACTTTTAAACTTTACTTGCTAAATAGCATGAAATAATTTTCAAGAAAGCTAGTTCCTCATATTATAAAGTGAGTAATGCAGACTGTAAAATATAAAGAACTAGATGATTTGATATTTTAGTAAATCTGCAAAGAAGTGCAATCTCATAATACTATATGAAAACATGTGTTTCATGTACATTAGATAAGCTATCATATACTAAAAAATTACACCAAGATACTGATGGTCTGGAATCTGGAATCTGAAATCTGAAATCTATATACCAATTATTCTGAAATATATACGCCACCCAAAAAGTACCCTGAATAACTGATTCACACCAATGCAGAGTGGCTAAAATTTGATGGGATCTGTTGTTTGTATAGGTAAAATTCTTCATTGCGAATGAGATATTAAATTTGAAAGGCAGACTCAAATGATGAATCTCTTCTTGATTGACAATTGTAAAGCTGTGATTGGTACAATTGTAAGCTGTGAAGAACAATATAAGTTGTTGTTGAATTTTTATTTGCAATATGAAATGTTTGATGTGAAGATTCGAGAGCCCCTGTCTCTCTCTAATGTAATTTTCAAATGAATTTCTTAATACATTTTCTTTCACACACTTGTACATTTATACCCCTAAGTAATTTGTATACTACTTTTATTCCAATTACAATATTGATATTGGTAAGTAAAGCAAGTAAACACAATTAAAATTTTTACGACTTGACGTTAATTCCTTTCTTTGATTACGATGGTTGTGTCTCGCGTCACGTAAATTGAATCTCTAGCCTTATTTTTCTTTCAATGTGCATTGATTGTTTTCCATAATAATTTTGAAAATCGATCTCTTAAATCTTAATTAGTATTGGAAAATCCATGCATTTTTTTTTTACCAAAATAAAGATAAGATTAATTAATTAAATTAATTAAATATTTTAAATATATATAATTAAATTAAAATGCATTGGATAATTAATTTTTGTAATGATAACAAAATTAAATTAGTTTTTTGCAATGATAACTATTACCACCAGATTTAATCAAGGCCTCTACGTCAGCAAATGGCCCAGTAAAGATCCCGTATAAGCCCAAATTAGGCCTCGCTAAAGCCTCATAGGCTCAGCTAAAGGTGTCAATCCGAGTCGGCCCACCTCCGATGAGGCCCGGTAACAGCCCGCGTTCGAAAAAGCCTGCGCCACTGCGAGTTGTGGGCCGTGTCGGCCCAGTCCACGAATTCTTTTCAAATGCCCGGCCCATCCATTGGCCCATATGGGTCGATCCTATATAGGTCGCGGTTCGACCTGGTTCGGTCCGTATGAATAAAAAATTAATTTTTTTTTGAAATTGCAAAAAAAAAATTAGCAACTTAATTTATTTTAAAATTAAAGTTTAATAAAGCATTGTTCTTTGCTGCAAATGTAACGAGACGGTTTGTCACTAGGGGTGGGCGTGGGAATTAAGGTATATTAATTTGGTGCATAGTTTTGCCCTAGTTTTGAACTCAACTAAACAAGTTTTCCATTTTTTTTTTTTTTCATTAATACGGTATAATCTACCTTACCAAACATGACATAAGCGTAATTTGCCTATATATTTTGAACCCTCAACTCTTTAGCTATAGTTCCATTTTAAAGGCTGAATCTTTCTGATAACTATTGCAATTTCTGCTACTTTTCTTTTTACTTTGTTCCAGCAGTCCCATATTTTAATTTTTACAAGATTTTCTTGAAACTTGGAAGCTATCGAGACAATATAATTCTAGGGAGACACCATGCTGGAAACCAGCTATTGAAATAAAACAGGATCAAAATATATACTAAATCTGAAAATTGTGAAGGTATATTAGACTAAGAAATTAGTTTTTCTTGTTAATCTTTCCATTTAATAGTTATGTAAACCGCAGGAGCTAATACTCAAGTCCCTCCTGTCGAAAGGCCTCCCCAGCCAGGATACTTTGAACATGGTTCGAAATCATTAGAAATTCTAAAGAGTAGTGTTTATGGAGGTTTAGTGGAGTCAATCACAAGCTTCAGTATAGTGTCATCTGCAGCTGCTTCTGAAACTGCCACAAGTAAGTCTTTCACTATATTAATATATATTTACAATCTTTCAAAAATAAAGAGATTTCTTTTTACACATTACTCTTGTTTCAGTGAACATTGTGGCTCTTGGATTGGCAAATGTGATAAGTGGAATATTCGTTATTGCTCATAATGTGAGTACTTACATTTTCTTTGATGATCGTTTTAATAAATTGATGGTGGGCATCAGAATGTGATTATATATGTAAATATTCAATACTTTGTGTGGTGGAATTGCTTGCATGGTCTGAGATAAGAACTACAAAACCCCAGTTAGAATTAGAATTTTAGGTCTTTGACCCCTTTGTAGTGAGGCAAGCCCTTCTTCTGAAGTTACGAGATTATGTTGTCGAGTTCCCATACTTTAGGAAACATTTTCCGATTGACGTATTTTATTTCCTTAACTGTGAAGTTGACGTGAAATTTGCAGCTGAGGGACATGAAGAACGAGTGTCCAGTACCAGACTTAAATGAACAAACAGATAGATACCACGAACTGATTGGCAGGAGGGAGAATTTCCCACTCCATTTCACTTTTGCCATTCTATCATTTATTCTGTTTGGCCTCATCCCTCCTGCAGTTTACGGCTTTGCATTTGAGAAGACTGACAATAATAAGGATTACACAATTATAGCAGTTGCAGTAGCTTCTCTTACATGCATCATTCTTCTTTCAATTGGGAAGGCTTATTGTAAAGGGGAACATAGATTTAGTGCATACTTCAAAACAATTTCGTACTATGTCGGCAATGCAGTTGCTGTCTCGGGTGTTGCCTATGCAATGGGAGATCTAATCAAGATACTCGTTGAGAAGCTTGGCTGGTTTGAGCCAAGTACACCTACACCTGCCACTTTGTTCAATTCTGGGATAAATTCTGCCACTCCATTCATGGCTTCTTCTTGATGTCAAGAGAGTCAAATTGGATTACGAACTTGAGGCTGTTTTAGTTTCTTCCTTTCTTGTTGTTAACTGAGTTTTGTATTACGTGCTATGAGCATCGTATATGAGATTATGTCAGCTGTACGAATAAGTTTATATGGTTTTTCATGCATGTTATATGTTTTACATTGTACTATATATTAGCATCATTCTTTTGAATATGTGAATTCCTGTTGACGAATTATTCAAGCTAATTGTACCCGTAGTAATTGTTGGAAATTGGTTTAAAGAAATTAACTAAGTGTTAAAAATAACGTAAGTGACTTCGTGTCAACTTAGACAAATATACAAGACCCGACCCAATTCGTTTAGGCAAATTTGTTTGCCACTTGACGCCTGGGGGCAACGCCGAGCGGATCGACACCCGGTCGGTCGCAGCGGGGTCGAGGCGGCGCACCGTGGGGGCTCGGGTTGCCCCGACGAGAGTAAAAATTCAGATTTATCTCAGATATTTAAAGGGTATATTTGGCATCTCGAAACCAATATCGAATGAATGAGAAATTACGAAAAAATGACAAAATCGGGTCAGGTTTGACCTATGCGATCGCATGGTTATTTTAACTGCGATCGCAACTTGCTTAAAATTTTAACAGAATGTATTTTGGTCCTTCCATGCGATCGCAGGAGGCAAAGCCTTGCGATCGCATGGTTAATCTGGATGAAGATCTGTTCCAATTTTTGTACCTTGCGATCGCAGCTTGGTTAAACCATGCGATCGCATAGGTTTGCGCGAACAGATATGTCCTTTTGAAGGGTTGCACGATTTGGTTCATTCCTTTTCGTTTCCAACCGACTCTCCAACGTTAAAAGGGCTGGACGTCCATTCGAAGAGTAATTGATCTGAGAAAACAATTTGCAAACATAAAGCATTCATACTTTTCATCTTTGAACCAAATTTATTGCATTTAAGTTGCACAAAATCTGGTTTTCCATTTCATTTCATCCCTTGCGAGACAAAACCTTTTTGGTTATTTGTACTTGAGTTTTTGTAGTGCTACAAAACTCAAGTGAAACCGTTGTATCTTGGGAGTCATTTGCCAAAGACCCGAAAGCACTGTCTTGGGCAATTTTGACTTAAGGACAAAGAGTTCAACTCTTGCCTCGGTTTATATTCTTCATTTTGATTCTCGGTTCTTGATTTTTATTGCTTTGGGTCACTTCCACAGAATTCCATGTGATAATCACCTCAAAATGTTTACATTGCAACAATGTGGAATCACAAGAAATGACGTAAAACACAGAGCATATTATTTTGAGAGTGCATAATCTTATTCATCTTATTTTTCTTGGGGGTCGATCTAAATACATGCATTGGATATATGAGATCTTGATCGATGTGGCTTCGAAATTCGGAGTTATGATTCAGAAGTCGATATGGAAGGCTTCCGAGGGATATCTTCTATCATTGTATGCACGTGTCTGAGTTGAACCCCTTTTATTATAGAATTCTTGTATTAAGCTAATCCGAAAATCGTTGCTGGCCCGCTAGCTTCTTGAATCCTATGAAGAAAGAGAGTAAGTGACACAACCTGTCCTGAATCACCCTAGTGGACCCAAAACGTGCCATGCGCCAATGATGGATGCCAGCTGGATATCGAACCTACCATTAAGGCTACTTAGACTTTTCTATAACTGATTGACTTTTATTTGACTAAAAAGATTTTATAAAAATTTTGGCAGAACTTCCACTGTAAATTAAACTAAACCAATCCTAAAAAGCAATAAAATTTCTCAAACACAATGTGCCAAAATAAATCGGAGACCACTTGCCCCTCCAAAATACATATAACCATTCTTCAAACTAAAACAAAATTAAACAATCATAACAACTGTAATAAATAGTGCATAAATCGAAGTAAAATGCAATGAGTCCATCTAATTTCTACATGTGTTACAAAATGACTCATATACAAATAAAACGATCATTTATTCCAAAATTAACAAGTACATGGCCTAAAGAACGAGTCATAAAAACTAATGGATCGTGTGGCTCCGACTCGGCTCAACAGGATCTCCAAACCATTGGAACTCTCAACAACTACGATGAGAAGAATGCAAAAAAAACATATGAGCTGATAGCTCAGTGAGTGGAGAGTTTGCAAAATAAGTATATTTTTCAATCTAACTATATTTATTGAAAATTTAATCTATACTTTCCATTAATTACCATTCCAAAATTCGAGAATACTTTTAAACTTTACTTGCTAAATAGCATGAAATAATTTTCAAGAAAGCTAGTTCCTCATATTATATAGTGAGTAATGCGGTGTAAAATATAAAGAACTAGATGATTTGATATTTTAGTAAATCGCAAAGAAGTGCAATCTCATAATACTATATGAAAACATGTGTTTCATGTACATTAGATAAGCTATCATATACTAAAAATTACACCAAGATCTTGATGGTGCGGAATGGAATCGAAATCTATATACCAATTATTACGAAATATATACGCCACCCAAAAGTACCATGAATAATAATGATTCACACCAATGCAGAGTGGCTAAAATTTGATGGGATCATTGTTTGTATAGGTGAAATTGCATTGCGAATGAGATATTCAGCTGAAAGACGGAGCTCAAATGATGAATCTCTTACTGATTGACAATTGTAAACTGTGATTGGTACAATTGTAAACTGTGAAGAACAATATAAGTTGTTGTTCGGAATTTTTATTTGCAATATGAAATGTTTGACAGAAGATTCGAGAGCCCTGTCTCTCTCCTAATGTAATTTCCCAAATGAATTTCTTAATACATTTTCTTTCACACACTTGTACATTTATACCCCTAAGTAATTTGTATACTACTTTTATTCCAATTACAATATTGATATTGGTAAGTAAAGCAAGTAAACACAATTAAAATTTTCTGACTTCAGCGTTAATTCCTTTGCTGATTCTGATGGTTGTGTCTCGCGTACGTAAATTGAATCTCCAGCCTTATTTTTCTTTCAATGTGCATTGATGGTTTTCCATAATAATTTTGAAAATGCGATCTCTTAAATCTTAATTAGTATTGGAAAATCCATGCATTTTTTTTTTACCAAAATAAAGATAAGATTAATTAATTAAATTAATTAAATATTTTAAATATATATAATTAAATTAAAATGCATTGGATAATTAATTTTGTAATGATAACAAAATTAAATTAGTTTTTGCAATGATAACTATTACCACCAGATTTAATCAAGGCCTCCACGTCAACCAAATGGCCCAATAAAGATCCCGTATAAGCCCAAATTAGGCCTCGCTAAAGCCTCATAGGCTCGCCTAAAGGTGTCAATCCAGTCGGCCCACCCTACGATGAGGCCGTGTGACGAATGCGTTCGAAAAAGCCAGCGCCCATCATGCGAGTTGTGGGCCGTGTCGCCCGATCCAATTATTCTTTTCAAATGCCCGGCCCATCCATTGGCCCATATGGGTCGATCCTATATAGGTCATGATTCGACTCGGTTGGTCCGTATGAATAAAAATTAATTTTTTTTTGAAATTGCAAAAAAAAATTAGCAACTTAATTTATTTTAAAATTAAAGTTTAATAAAAGCATTTGTTCTTTGCAAATGTGACGACGGCATTTGTCACTAGGGGTGGCGTGGGTCGGGTTGGGTGGTTTGGGCCCAACCCGGACCGTTTAAAAATCGAGTTTAAAATCGGTTTGGAGAAATCGAACCGAAAAAAAAAAAAAATCGAAACCGACCAATCGCCCAAAATCGACCAACCCACCCGAGCCTGCCTTGCTAGTCGGTTGGTTTTTTTAATCACATTTGCGTGACCCAAGAGGCTACTTTAGCCTTTTACCATTTTTTTTAATATATAGTATATATAATTGTTGTAAAATTATAGATAATGATGAATGACTATTTAGTTGTATCTAGATATACATGTAGTTATCTACTTACTCAGGAAGAGTCTATCTAATCGGGGTTGTAACTCCTTTGGAACCCTATAAATAAGGGTCATTGTTATAGTAAATGAACAGACTTGAGTTTTGACTCTCTCTATTCTCTTCTCTTTTCTCTACGATTTTCTAGTTTCATAACACGTTATTATCGACGAGATTCTAACCAACCTGAGTTAGCAATTAGATATTATTTTCTTTTATTCAAAAGAAAAAGGAGAAGCAAAACTAAGCGACCAAACGGTGATATCAAAATACCATAAAGAACAAACAAAAGCTTAGTGGCCCAAAGTTCACTTTCTCAAAAGAAATTCAAAGCGGCACCAAGCTGGTTAGTCTTTATATCTCTATCCTTGCTTTGATTTATGAGTCCAACTCATATTAGACTTTTGTTATGATATTTTTATGAGAAGCAATTAAAAGAAATATTCATGCTTTAATTAGATATAACAATGCTTTAACTTTTATTCAACGGCAAATGACAACAAATCGGTGTGTTTATTGTTCTAAAATATTCTTGAACAAGATTTGTTTATTTTTATTTTCTGAAGAATTATAATTCTATCAATATTCCGGAAGAATATTATGTTATATTTCATAACCTAAACATATAAATATTCTAGAAGAATATTTTATTGTTCTAGAAGAATATGAACTATTGCTCTGAAGTAGTAATAGTTTACATATATCAATATCATATTGTTGCTCTGAAGAAGCACAATTTTTTATATATTAATATTCAATAGAATATTAATTGCTCTTGAATAACAATTCAATAAGATATAATATTCTATAAGAATATTATAATATTGCTCTTGGAGAGCACATATTTACATGTTGTAACTCTGAATAAGCACAACTTTATAATATTCGGGAATAATGATTTATAATGATTTGTTTTAATTGTGCTTTTCTTGAAGAAACACAATTTTACAATAATATCAATATTCACGAAGAATATTGTATTATATGTCACAACCTAACATATAAATATTCTAGAAGAATATTTTATTGTTGCTTCAAATAAGCAATATTTTATATTATATTAATATTCGATTAGAATATTAATTGCTCCCGAAAAGTTTAATTTTATAAGATATAATATTCTTATAGAATATTATAATATTACTTATAAATAATAAATCTTTACTTGAATAATGATTTGTTGTTGTCCACGAAGATGCACAGCGTTATAATATTCGACAAAATATTATTGCTCTTGAAGAGCATAACGTTACAATTTAAATATTCCGGAAGAGTATTAATTTTTATGGCGTTATAATTTTTATATTCGAGAAAAATATTGAGCGATATTAGAAATAATATTTTATTGTGCTCTAGAAGAAGCACATGTCTTGAAAATATCATATCACAAAATTAAATTGTGATATAAATGAGTAATTAATCAACTAATGCTTATTCACGAAGAAAAGCATATAAATCATATTATGTTGACATTGATTAGTGTGAATTATATGATTATACAATGTCTAATAGAAAATTAATTATATTTTCTTGTTCATTATGTAGTTACTCAAATAAGCGAAAAATATATTTGCTAAATTGTATGGAACCGAAGTTTAATACTTGAAATTTTATTGATTGGCAATCTTGGTTAGACCATCCGGGATCAATATGATGTGACTTATTAATGAGGATATCTATTGAAAACCGGAAGATTTTTCAATATAATGAATTCTCAAGTGATGTTTGTTCTCATGATATATAAACAAGTAGACTTTTACTAGATAAAATCGGGAATGAATTCCTACATTTACGAAAATTATTTAGGGTGATTTATGGGGCCCCATCACCCTCCATGTTGACCATCTATATATTATTTGTATCGATAGATACATCTATTAGATGATTGTATGGTGTTATTATTGGCAACTTGAAGTTTGCGAGATTACTTGCTCAAATATTAAATTATGAGCATAATTTTGATTATACAACCAAGGCGATGATGTGTCTTGTCAATACTAGTGAGTCTAAATCTCAAACTTTTAATAAATATCGAGTTGAGATGATTTTAAATGGTTTAGCAATATTGTTTTCAACGCCTCAATTAAATTCTAAACCATTACTATTGAGAACAAAGCGCTTCCCATTTTTGTCTAGGGAATGCTATGTTATATGCGAGAAACACTTATACGCATCATGCCGATATCAAAGTTACCCCCTGCTATAGTTGGCTTATGGTGAGCCTAATATTATCCATCTAATGAATTTTTTATAGTGCAATATATGTATAATCGGTCCACCATAGTGCTTTTGAGATGGACTTTGAAAAATGTTGAGAATACATGTTTAGTATGGAACGTTATAAAATATATTAAGTCCTAACGGGTGATATTTTATAATGCGGTTTTTCGAATGTCATTTTGATAAGATAGTTTTCTCAACATTAGGGAAGAGAAATTAAGTAGCTGGAAAGAATACATGAAAATGCTGTATATTATATTTTCTAGATCCTTGCACAAGACAATATGAACCAGAAGTTCGACAAATAACTCATTTGTAAGTTATACAATTGATAGATGCATTTACTGACCAAAGAGATTAAATCAAATCTCATATACCAGCTCTAAATGCTCCAATTTATATTAGCGTCCTTGAAGGACAATCCATTAACATTATATCAGGTAAATTAATGACACGCCTGAAGCGTGGTGACATTTGATTCTAAAAAATTCTCAAATAAAAATGGAGCTAATTATAAAGATGGTCATATTGAGGAGGTGTATACTCTTGGAGAGTATATAGACATAACTAATTATAAAACCCGGAAGAGGATCACTATTTGAAATAATAAAACGAAAAGATCTCGTTAAGTTATGTCGTTATGAGAAAGAAATGGATTCAAAAATAAATGTTGTTGACAATATTATTGTATATAATGAAGCGCTTCATATTATGAAAGGTAGCGAGGATATTGAAAGAAATCATCAAAGAATAAATTGACCAAATAAAAGGATGCAATCCAAATAAATTGAGCCGACTAGAGAAACACGAAGTTTCGGACCTATAGTCGAGAATCTAAAGGTGTATGTTTATGCGAAAAAGAAATGGAAAAATGAAGTCGTAACATGTAATGCACGACTTTTAACATTATAATTTCGCAAAAGCTTATGTAAATCAATCATAAGTTGATATCTTGTTAGTCTGTCAATGCATGACATATATGTATATAATGAATATTGTTATAACCAACTCATCTGGCATGACTAATAAAACAATGTATATAAATCTCTGGAGGATTTAATATGCCTGAAGCATATAGTTCAACTTTTCGAGAACTCAATCGATCAAAGTACAGATCTGAACTAATATTATAATGAGGGAGAGTAAATACACATTGTACTCTTTTCCTTGACCAATGTTTTGTCCCATTGGGTTTTCCTGGCAATGTTTTTAATGAGGCAATTTGTATGGCGTATTAAAAGAATTATGTACTCTTTTTCCTTTACTATGATTTTTTTCCCATGGTTTTTTTTAGTAAGGTTTTAATGAGGCATATTCTTTGTGTAAATGATATCAATAAGAAGTGTTATAATTCTTATAGTTATGGATGTCTATAACCTACAAAATATTTACTTTCATCATAACCCTATGGTTATACTCCCATGTATTATAAATTGTATATGAGATCCCACAGAGGAACAACAACAAGATCTATTTTTAATATAATAGCATCGAGACCATCATCGGTGATTACGATCAACGAGGAGATAGTGTATGAAGATGATATTGCTGGAGGTTATAACATGGAATACATTTCACCAGAATTGTTTTATACAAATTCTAAGAAGATAGCGACATTGAAGACTTTGCGTACAAGATATAGATAGCTCGATACAAACTTTTTTCATTGGTTGAAATCAGGAGGAGTAGCTGTACTCTTTTTCCTTCGCTCAGGTTTTGTCCCACTGGATTTTCTTGACAAGGTTTTAATGAGGCAGCATTTGAGTACTCCAATTTTTGATAAATTTTTTATTTCTATTGGTATTTTTGTCCCATTGGATTTTTGCCAAACAACGAAACAATTATTGTGTAATAAGTCATTCAAGGGGGAGTGTTGTAAAATTATAGATAATGATGAATGACTATTTAGTTGTATCTAGATGTTTATGTAGTTATCTACTTACTCCAGAAGAGTGTAGTCTAATCAGGTTGTAACTCTCTTTGGAACCCTATAAATAAGGGTCATTGTTATAGTAAATGAACAGACTTGAGTTTTGACTCTCTCTATTCTCTTCTCTTTTTCTCTCTGATTTTCTAGTTTCATAACAAATACTATATTAATTATTAATATATACTATATAGTAGCGATGAGATTGCTTTGCTTTTAGTCAAAGAAAAGTAGTGATTCGGTCTCCTTGCCCGTGACCTTGGATTCGGTTCTTGGGCCAGCCCACGGTCCCGGGTCGAGGCGGGTGGGCCGATGCGGTTCGACCGGCCCGTCTGTCTTGAGACCTCTAGGCCCAGCGAGGACATGACAAATTCATGAAGGCCTCATATACCTAGCTGGAGGACTCGTGGATACGTTTAAAGCCCAGAAATATATTGGCATTACTGAATCAGAGTATAGAGAAGCTTATGAAGGGCCTCGACACTCGTGACCAGTGTTCTAAAAAGTGTAAAGCGTGACTAGGCGTGGAGGTCGAGCTTTAAACTTTTCAGACTTAAGCGAGGGCGAGGGCGAGGGCGAGGGCGAGGGCGAGGGCGAGACGCGAGGCGTGGTTAGGCGTCGAGATCGAGCTTCAAGCTTAAGCGGAGCCTAGGCGCCGCCTATGCAGGCTTTTTAGAACAGTGCTCATGACAGACCCAGGGAGCTTCACCGTACTTTGAATCTTTTCTAATCTACAGGCAACATAATATTTCAGAATAACTAGAAGAGTAATTAAATAAAGATTGTGTTTGATTGGCACACGAATTCTCACAAGGAAACTAAATACCAATCTTCTAAAGATTAGGCAACGTGATAATAGGATTCGACTCAAACAAGGGATAGAATATAGGAGATTGCATTACCAACCAATTGACCCTATCCCATAAGGAAGGAGGATCCAATCAGATATCTAATTGATTGTTTTTCTAAATCAATTAGGACCCTGAGGTTATAAATACAACATCTCCAGTTATTCTAAGGTACACACTTTTTATGCATTATTCTCACCCTTAAACTCTGCTCAAATCTCTGCCTGCCCGTCTCTTCCACATCCAATTATTTTCATTCCCAGTATATTACTCTATATACCGGCAATTGATTTGATCGTCGGACCCCTTTTTTCCTGGTGATCTTGGTGCATAACAGTCATTCTAGTGTGCAGGTAACATACATGTTGGCAGAAGAGTGATTGGAGATATGTTGACACGTGGACAGTACAGATTCGACGTCAACAGATTGGCATTGTCTGTAGGAAACGAAAAAATGTTACACGACAAAAAAATTTGTGGTAAAAATATATTTTCTACCTAAAAGAGTATGGCAACAGAAAATTCTATGGAAGAATAAGTAGAGTCCCATCATATTGACTTGCGGCAGGAAATCGTTCAAGACCTTCAGAACGTAACCCTCCGTAAGAACAGAAGACAACGACAGAAGTGGACGGTCGAGTAGGAGAACCAAGACCTGAAGCTAGACAATGCTCGGATGAAGGCAGCGCTCGAACTGTTGGAGAACTAAGATCTCTAACATGGAACCAAGCGTAGTATAGTCGTGCTCGGTGAAGCCCTTTGAGGTCTGGTTCAATAGAGAACCGTCGATCTTGGGACGACCCACTAGTTTCAAATGGCAGGAACCCTCAGAATATCATTCCAAAACCCTCACAGGAAAATCATAATGGGAGACCCAATTCGGCGCGTGGAAACTAGCCGGCTCCTGCTGTCAGCGTGTTTGACAAGTTAGGGGTGGGATCTTCCATAGCACCACCTCTACCAGCACACAACAAGCACATTAAGCGCAGCGAGGCCTCTACAGAAGGGAGGAAGGACCCGAAACCTGTCCCCGCGAGGCTCGAAGATGAAAAGAAAAGGTTATAATGCTATGAAGATGACGACGACGACGACGAGAATCTTCCATTTACCAATTTCATGAAGGCCATGGAGGTTCCTGCTAATTTCAGAATGCCCCTGATGGACAAATATAATGGAAAAGACGACCCTACAGATCACATCAACATATATAAAACGAAGCTCTAAGGTCATTTCCATGCGGTGAAGTGCCGAAATTTTCACACCACACTCACATCTGATGCGAAGAGATGGTACAACAAACTAAAACCAAGAAGCAACAAGAGCTGGCCTCAGCTCAAAAGAGAGTTCGTCAACGCTTTCATTGGCAACTGGACAATGATAGCCGATATTGCCCAACTCCATGACATTCGGCAGAAGGAAGGAGAATCATTGGAGAGCTATTTAAAGAGATTTAACAATGTCATCAACAAAATCGAGAGTGTAATCGATGACAAAGCCTTAGACGCACTAGTGACTGGACTTTACATGCGCACCCCTTTCTAGAGGGACGTCCAGAATAGCCAACCAAAAACTTACAATCAGTTGGTAGACCTGATCCAGTGTGAAATCTGATCGAAAGAGACGATCGAGAATAGAGAGAGAGAGCCAAAAGAGACAGTAGGGATCGCTATCGGAGGGACGGGTGATGCTCCCTGAACCCTGCTTCAATAGCTTTTGAGGAAAGGGCTCTCTCGAGCCACGCAACAACCAATATAGGAAATTCAACCAGACAAAGATGATCTCAGACTGGGCCACCCATAGCAATTTACCAACCTACTGTTTTTCTACCAAAGTTCTGCCGCATACACAGAACTCAGGTACATAATACGGAAGACTGGTTGACGTGCAAGAAGGAGAATCGACTAGCTCGGAAGCATCGAGAACTGCCCAATGATGGACGAAGACCTTCGTCCTGACGCCAGGACGATGGACCTCACCACAATAACGGGAAAATGCTAGGAACATGGACCCACCAAGGACAAATGAACCTACGAGAGGCCCTACGGTCTGTGAGATCTATACTACCATTGGAGGGCCCTATGTTAGAGGGCATATGATGAATTTGCGGCGGAACTATATGAAAGTGGCGATGGAAGGACTAATGGAAAGTTGGCAGGTTCACAGACACTGTCCTCGAACCCCGAACCCTGTAGATTACATTCACGGAAGAAGACGAGGCTAATATCTACTACCCGTATTGCGACGCCTTGGTAGTTCGCACTGTTGTGACCAGGAACGGACTAGGACGAATACTGGTTGATGATGGTAGTGCCGTAAACATCTTGTTTGGCAGTACCTTTGACCAAATAGATGTGGACCACGATCTGACAGCCATTTTGGAGCTGTTATTCAGATTCAAGGGAGATAGCCACGTCCTACGAGGGAGAATCACCATCGCAGTGGACTTTGGAGAGCCTCCGTGTCATCTGAAGAAGTTCATGAAATTCTTAGTGGTTGATACTCACTTCGCCTATCATGGAGTCCTTGGTAGGCCCGTGCTCAAAGATCTGTAGGCAGTTATTTCCATCCATTACTTGGCAATGAAGTTTCCAACACCTGGAAGGGTCGTAAAAGTTCGTGGCAACCAGACAGAGGTGATGGCCTGTTATATGATCGCGCTACAAAAGGCAGCAAAGCACGAAGATGTTACTCATGCGGTAATGACGATACAAACGAAGTCGATGGATGTGGACTTCGAAGAGATGAACGAGAAGATGGTACTGGATGAAGGTCTAGACCTCCGGATTATAGGCTTAGACTCGGTGGCCTCTCCAGTGGAAAAGTTGGAACCATTTCATATAAACCCATCACACCCAACCTAGATGCTGCATGTGGGGCAAAAACTTGAGGAAATGATGAAGGGAGAACTGAAATAGTTCTTGCGAGAGAACACCGACATTTTTGCATGGAAACATAGTGACATAGTGGGAATTGATCCATCTGTGGCTAGTCACGCCCTAAAAGTAGACCGAAAATAAACCCCAAGATACAAAAAAGAAGGCCTTTGAGCACTGAGATGTATGGCACTTTAAAGGAAGAAGTTGACAAACTGCTAGCCAACGGGTTCATCAGGAAGACATTCTACCCCCAGTAGGTATCCAACCCCGTACTCGTAAGGAAAAGTACCAAGAAGTGGATGGTATGTATAGATTTCTCAGATTTGAATCAGGCATGTCCCAAAGATAGCTTCCCAATGCCGCGCATCGACCAGTTAGTTGATGCAACCGCCGATCACAAGCTACTTACTTTTATGGATGCCTACTCCGGCTACAACCAAATTCTGATGTTCGCAGGAGACGATGAGCATACCTCGTTCATTACGGACAGACAATTGTACTACTACAAGATGATGCCCTTCGGTTTAAAGAACGTCGGTGCTACATATTAGTGTTTAGTGAACTGAATGTTCTCAGAACAAATTGGAAATACAATGGAGGTCTACATTGATGACATGCTAGTGAAAAGTATGAATGTCGAAGACCACATTGGGCACTTAAAGGAAATGTTCGGCATTCTCCGTAAATATCGCATTAAGCTTAACCACCTGAAATGCGCCTTCGAGGTCGCATATGGAAAATTCTTAGGCTATATGGTGAATCAACGCGAGATAGAGGCTAATCCCGAGAAAATCAAGGCGCTTGTCAATATGTGATTGCCTTCCTCTTCTAAGGAGGTCAAAGTCTGACAAGGAGATTGGCAGCCTTGAATCGATTCATATCAAAGGCGACCGACCATTGCCAACCATTCTTCCAGACCATCAAAGGAGGAAAGTGGTTTGATTGGACCGAAGAATGTGAGAAATCCTTCCATGAACTCAAGATCCTCTCCGAAAAGGCCCCATTATTGTCTAAGCTAAAAAAATAGAGAAACATTACTCATCTACCTCATAGTATCCAAATGGGTTGTGAGTTTGGTTTTAATCTGAGAAGAAGGTCTAACGCAGCTCCCAATCTATTATGTAAGCAAGGCCCTGCATGATGTAGAGACAAGATATCCGAACATGAAGAAGCTCACCTTGTCTCTAATTATCGCGTCCCAAAAGCTCCGACCATACCAGTCTCATAGCATCGATGTCCTTACAAATCTCCCTCTGAGATAAATTCTCCAGAAGCCAGACACCTCAGGAAGGTTAATGAAATGTTCGATCGAACTTAGCCAATTCGACATCTCCTACAAGCCAAGACCTTCCATAAAAGGACAGGCCTTAGCAAATTTTATGGCTGAGTTCGCCTATATCCCAGAAGGCTTTCTTGAAGCCAAGCCTCAGGAGGTACCAACATGGAAATTATATATTGATGGATCCTCAGGTGAGGTAGGGTCGTCTTAGGGATTCTGGCGATCGACCATGGCGGCCATAATCTCAACTACGCTCTTTACCTGGGGTTCAAAGCCTTGAACAACGCTGCCGAATATGAGGCACTCTTAGCAGGCTTGAGGCTGGCATGAGAGATGAAAGCAAAGAAAATCCAAATCTACAGTGACTCGTAGTTAGTAGTTAGCCAAGTTAACGTAACCTATATGGCCTGCAAGCAATCTATAGTGGCCTATTTAAAGAAGGTCAATGATCTCTTATCCCACTTCAAGGTATTTGAAGTACTCCAGATTCTTAGGATTGAGAATGGTTACGCAGATGCTCTTTTCAAGCTGGCAAATAGCAAAGACTCCGACTTGATGATGGCCATCCCTGTTGAAAAGCTCAACAAACCTTCCATTGACGAAGCTGCTATCCAGAATGTCATGATGATTAATGAATCTCCCAAATGGATGAAGGAGATTGTTGTATACCTGACTGACCAGGCCTCACCCGAAGACAGAAAAGAAGCCAGAAAACTCCACAGAAGGGCCATAAAATTCACCATACAGGACGAGATTCTATATAAGAGAGGTTTCAGCCACCCACTCATGTGCTGCATTACACAAGATGAGGCTAATTAATTGATGAGAGAAATACATGAAGGAATATATGGTAATCACTCATGGGATGGCACTAGCACAGAAGGCCCTGAAGCAAGGATACTATTGGTTGACCATGAAAAAAGATTTGCATGCTTATGTAAGAAAATACAACAAGTGCCAGAAATTCGCTGTTGTACCAAAGCTCCCGGCTCAAAACCTCACTCCCGTCACCAGTCCTTGGCCTTTCGACAAATGGATGATCAACTTCATAGGTCTTCTCCCAACTAGAAGGGGTGGGGTCAAGTTTACAGTCGTAGCGGTAGACTATTTCAACTGTAGCTGGATAAACATTCAACACGTAATCAAACAAGTAAAGAAAGTTCGACAGCGAGAGAGTGTGGTTCGCGACCAACTCTTTCAACTCACTGGATAAACATTCAACGCGAAATCAAACAAGTAAAGAAAGTTCGACAACGATAGAGTGTGGTTCGTGGCCAACTATTTCAACTCGCTGGATAAACATTCAACGCGTAATCAAATAAGCAAAGAAAGTTCGACAGCGAGAGAGTGTGGTTTACGACCAACTATTTTAACTCGTTGGATAAACATTCAACGTATAATCAAACAAGTAAAGAAAGTTCGGCAACGAGAGAGTGTGGTTCATGGCCAACTCTTTCAACTCGTTGGATAAACATTCAACGCGTACACATCCACATAACAATAGCGAAACATCCGATAAACGACATGAGAGAAGAATATTTTTCATTAATGAATTTGACAACAAACATACAGAAAATAACACTGAAAGTCATAATTCCTACGCCTCGTCCGAACCTTTAGGATCGGCGTAACCAGGGGTTCCTAATTTGGCCAGCAACTCATTGGCATATGAAAGCTTCGCCAACGCCTCCGTTAACTCCTTATGTTTGGTATGAGCCATATCTTCGCATACCTTGAGTTTCAACTCGACTTACTTCGAGCCTTGACAGATAATTTTTGAATTGTTTCGGATATGCTTATCCTATATTCGGCCTTTGCCCTTGCATCTTCGAAGATTGCAAGCCTCGAACAAAACATGTTGTTCTCCACACGTAGCTTATCAATATCTTCGGCGCCCTCGACTTTTGAGTGCAGTTCGTTAACCTTCATCACCAGCACCTTGTACAACTTACAGTTGAGTACGTGGCTTCGAGAAGTATACATCTCTGCCAATTTTAACAACTCTATCAGTTCGGCGTTGTCTGCTGCCTTCGTAAAGGTAGAAGTCCAATACTTGTTGATATGATATGATATGATATGCTCAGACCAGCCAGGAGAAAGATGAATAGAGGTCCGAGTCGCACCTCGAGGACGAGGAGCGTATTCTCTGACTCCTCAAAGAGGAGCCTCCCGGCTTCACTTGGCCTTTCGAGAATCTTCCACACTACTGTCATCCTCCATGCCCCTCTTTGGCATGGCCGTTTCTTCCTCATCATCAACAACCATCTTCCATTTGTCTGATCGTCGAATATTTTTTGACGAAAGTAGGGATTCTTCAGGAGGGAGAACGGAGAAAATGTTCTATGTCGTTTTGATACCAATAGGACAGTGAAGGGAACGCCCACTGTTACTTCTAACGCCAATTGGACAGTGGAGGAAATGCTCACTATTGCTTCTGGCGTCAGTAGAATAGCAGCCTCCAGAACAGATGCCGTGCACAGTACCAGAGGCTGGGAAGAAATATCCTCATTTTCACCCACAACTCCTCCACTTCTTATTTTGAACTTTGGCACCCTAAAAAAATAAAAACCAATGATTAACAATGACTGAGTTCTGATACTATGAGAAGGAGAAGAAAGTGAAATAAATCAAAGCAAATTCTGCAAACACATATATAGGCAAAGAAAAATGCAAACTGTCAGATAAAGGACACATATATGGAGGGAGAGCACCCCAGAAAACCCTAGGAAGATGTAAAGGCTACGTGAATTAAATGTGCTTGGGTAGTTGCACCATTATGATGATGACGTCGTCAATATACATCATGTGTGGAAACGCTCTCGAAAACACCAAAGTAAAAAATCCTCGCCTATGTTGCGAGGGTATATCGATCGAAGAACCATGCTATTTCACGAAGGCTTATTGATACGGAAATCCACATTGAAGATGAACAGCTTGATCGAAGTCTTGCTCACCTTACGAAGGCGAACACCTCGATAATAGAGCTTCGTACATATAGTGAACGTTTTTCAATCAGCGAGCCCCGTACAGTCAGCAAAAGCTACCTGATTAGGAAATGTCGCATTATTCGTTCAGGTATCTCTTCAGCCTCGTCAAATGCACATGTTTGATCGTAGTTCTGAATAGTTCATCTCAACCTAAATTATAGAACAGACAAGGATAATCACAGTACTTTTTCATTTTATTTATCATAATCCGAGTTACAAGAAAAAATGAAATGAACATGTCTATCGTCCTACTACACCGTCGCATCTTTAGGGTCGGCACAAAGTGGGATCTGTAGTCTACTTAATTAACCGCTGATCTTTGATATTATAGGGGCTCCGCCAGGCTTCGTTACTGCACAAGTTCGACTTCACCATGATAGAGAGCCTCCCAAATCAATATGAGTTGATTTGGTGACTAATTAGGTTATACTGCTAAAAAAATGCCATTGACACCTTTTGGTAAATGGCTTTAAGCCTCGTCACTCGAATCAAGATCATCGAAGAATTTATCATCGATGTCCATTGTGGATGTACCGTTTGATAACTTCTAGCTAAGTCTACTAGGCCCAACCCCTCCACACATTTGGTCACCTGAACATTTGGTCATCTGAACATTGGTTCCCTGAATGTTTGGTCCTCTAAATGTTGATTTTCTCTCATCTCTTTCATGATACACTTGAGTTGAATATTGAAACCAGACATACAAGTGTTAGAAAATGTTCCTTTGTGTTTTCTGGAGCAGTTACAGCCATGGGGATTTACAAGAGTTATGAACGCGTGAGAAATGAAATGAAGGACCCCTCGAGTTTTTATAGGGGTAGCATAGAAAACGTCAAACTTGGCTGTGCTGGGAACACAGTACATTAAATGGGTTTGTTAACAGAGAGTCATTTAATAGGCATTTAGAACGCCACGAGTTCTGCGCCATTAATGATGTTAACCCTTCACATTCAACGGAAAGTCCACGCCGTTAATAATGTTGACCCCTCATATTCAACAGAAATTCCGTGCCATTAGTGATGCTTCCTCTTCATATTTGACAGGAAGTTTGTGCCATCAATGACATCAACCCTCTAGATTCAACAAAGGGTTTGCGCCATTAATGCCCGGAGGAATGATCTCTCATATTCGGGTACAACTTTTCGTGTCCATCAAAAAGAATGATTGTATGAGTTATTCTATCAAGGTTACTATCTTCGACAGAAATGCCTTGCTACAAGTTAGTGGTATCTTCAAACCCATCCTAGTATGCAATGACCGCATTTGTTTCGGTATCCAAGCGCTCCACCTTAACCCTCTCCACCTCTTCCGTGGCTTCTACCAAAAGCTTGTCTTTCTCGGCAATCATAACCTCCAAGTTACTGTGGGCAATGGCAAATGCAGTTTCAGCTGTGAAGGCTCGGTCCTCAGCCAATTTATGAGCTTCATCGGCGCGCTTCTCATATATCTCGACAGACCTCATCTGGTCTTAGGCTTGCTTCAGGCTCTCATTGGCGGCCTTCAGTTCAATTTCATATTTGGACTTCATATCAGCTTCTTTGGCCACCACCAAATCCAATTTGAACTGGAGGGCTCTCTTATCTGATTCCAATTGTGCTTTCTCAAAGCTCATCGCCTTCAGATCCTCGGACAGCTTCTTCGACTCAGCCTCTTCCTCACTGAACTTGCCATCGAAGCTCTCGAGGGTAATATACACTTCTTTGGTTAAGACCAATCCCCAGATTAAATTCATCTCCGCCAGACGTTAGCATAAAGTAGATTCCTCGATTGCTTTCTCTCATTTCTGAGTCCAGTACTTATGAACACTCATTACCATTATCGCGGGATGGGCAGGAAGCAACTCCATCACAGAATGATCCAATTTACTACGGTGATGAGTGATGCAGATACGACCTCATGATCGGAAGAACCAGAAGAATTCCCAACATTCGAGGCTTGGCGACGTTCTTCAACACGCCTGGTTTTGCGGGCATCCTTCATAAGCCCTTCTACGGGTCTTGCAGCCTTCCTCTTCTGGATGACAGCCTTGTCTGTACCCTTTGTGATTCTCTTCCCCTTATCTTTCGGAGGCATAGGGATTGGAAGAGGAGACGAAGAAGGAGGCAGTAACAGAGAGTGAGTAGTTTGATCTGGAATGCAAGCATCGGAGATCGGGAGATAAATCGTCCTCAACGTTCACGGTATCCTGCACTTCTTGTGACGAAGGTATCTCTTGTGGAGGCGTCTAGGTCGAAGAACTGGCCTCGTCCACAGGCTGTGCAAGTCAGAATGAAGGAACATTCTTGAATCTGAATGCTGCTAATACAATTACCAAAACACAAGGTATTACGAGTGCCTATTAAGACAAATCCTACGCGATTCAATTGACAAGCCTTACCTATTAGTCTGTAGCAAATCAGTAAGTTGTCGTCCTTGAGCAGATTGCTGAGGCTCATAAACTCGTTATTGAGCGCTCGAACCTTATCCCACTTCGATCTCAATTCACCTTGATCCCTCATTGGAATGGGTGGCTTCCACAATCTGCAAGAATGAACAAAGCATTAAGTCAGGAACAATGATAAAAAATTTGCACAAGACAGTAAGATATACCAAGTTCTCCGAATTGGCGGAGAATGGTCACGTTTGGGAGAGGATCCTCCGGCATAAACTCCCAGTACCCTCGACGAAGATAAATCTCTCTTTCCAATTATGCACTTTGTTGGAACTGTCGGTCGCCGTTCTCCATCTTTGGCCCGGTCAAGGAGAAATATTAAACTAACCCGCGGACCAGCAGGGTCGATAAATTGATTCAAATTCCCTAATCCTCCACAACAAGAAAACCGCCACCATCTAGCCCCAACCGTTCGGTGTTATCTGACATGGGGCCAAATTCCAATCTCTCAGAACCTTCCGAAAGAAATGATACATAAGCAGATGAAGACCTTGTTGCATCGACGATTCATAAATTACAACAAACTCCTTAGGTGGATCGTCATCACGCTCCTCAGGACCAGGGGCCCTGAGCTCCACGGACACATGAATATCATAAGACAGTTTGATATCCTCCAACTCGGCCTCCTTGATTCTTGAGCGAGCCATAGATTCCTCGGTGGCCAAATGTGTAAGCTCTTCGTCAAGCTGCCGAGCAACAGGGGCATCCATTTTGTCTAACGATCATCTCATCTCTGGGATCCTAGTACCACGTTGTTTCTTACCAGTCTTCGCCTTCGACGATGCATTTGGGTCCTTATCCCTCCCTCTCGTGGATGCTGTGAGGGGTCTCCAACCAACTTTTTCCTGTCCTTCATTCGAAGAGGTCAACAAACTTGAAGGCAAAGCCTCACCCATAATTTCAGGGTTTATCTCGGCAACCGATTGATTCTGGGAATCATAACTTTCAGTCGACATCACAACTTCTCTTGGCTCTAAAATATAATATCCCAACAACCGCAATGAGATATGGAAAACAACAGCGTCCAAACCAAGAGACCGTAAAATAAAAACAGATTCGATCTACAAAAATAAAGCACAGCAACCTCTGCAGTATTTACCTTAGGAAAACAATTGAACCCTATAGCCCGACAAAAATACCTTGCACCTTCTTGGCTATCGTTGGAATATTTAGCAAAGCTTAAGATACACGTAGAAGCAAAGAGAAGGCACATGAGAAGAAGCAAGGACTTATATAGATTAGGTCTCCTCAATTTCCACCGTCCAATTAAAAAAGAATCATCCGAGCCGTCCATCCAACGAACACGTGTCCAAAGAAGGGCAATAGGCGGGAAAACGAAACCCCAGCCATTTAATGAAGCGAAATGAAGCACTCCACTCACGCCCCCAATCGTCCTCCACGCGCCAACAACATTTATGGCACATACTCTCTCACCCATCATTACTTGACCACTGTGACAATTGTTGACAGCTTGAACAGAACCACACCAACCGATGACACGTCAGCAATGAAAGCCCTTACCCATTATTAATAAGTAGGCATCGGGCTTGGGGGGACTGTACTACGTGAATGAGCCCGACATGCATCCACGAAGGACCTCAATAAGCAATCCCAGATTTTAGACAAATCTAAGAGAAATTTTGTACTCGCGAACAAAAATCATGAAGTACAAAAAATTTGTTGTAAAAGTCCCACGCCTATCTTAAATAATAGGCTTGGACTTTGGGGACTATTGTTACCATCAGATTTTGTCAAGGCCTCCACCTCAGCAAAGGGCCAGTAAAGACCCCCTATAAGCCCAAGTTAGGCTTCGCTTAAGCCTCATAGGCCCAGCGAAGACCTTACAGATTCATGAAGGCCTCATATGCCTAGCGGAGGCCTCGTAGATAGGTTTAAAGTCCAGAAATATATTGGCATTATTGAATCAGAGTATAGCGAAGTTTATAAAGGGCCTCGACACTCGTGAATGACCCAGGGAGCTTCACCGTACTTTGAATCCCTCGTAATCTGCAGATAGCATAAAATTTCAGAATAACCAGATGAGTAATTAAAGAAAGATTGTGTTTGATTGGCACACGAATTCTCACAAGGAAACTAAATACCAATCTCCTAAAAATTAGGCAACGTGATAATATGAATCGACTCAAACAAGGGATAGAATCTAGGAGATTGCATTGCCAACCGATTGACCCTATCCCATAAAGAAGGAGGATATCTAATTAATTGTTTTCCTAAATCAATTAGGACTCTGAGGTTATAAATACAACATCCCCGATTATTCTAAGGTACGCACTTTTTACGCATTATTCTCACTCTTAAACTCTCCTCAAATCTCTGCCTGCTTGTTCCTCCCACAACCAATTGTTTTCATTCCCCGTATATTACTCAATATACCGGCAGTTGACTTGATCGTCTGAGTACCAACGATCGCTGGACTCTTTTTCTCAAGTGATCTTGGTGCATAACGATTGTCCTAGTGTGCATGTATCATACAGATTGACAGAAGAGTGACTAGAGATCTGTTGACGCGTGGACAATGCAGATTTCGACGTCAATAATAACTAAATTATAAAATAGGTGGAGGGTCTCTAGTTGAAAAATAAAAATCAAGCAATGCTATTAAATGTAGTATTATGAATAAATATTTAATGGCTATTAAAAAATCCATTTCAAAAATTGGAAAAAAAAATTCTAAATAAAAAGTACACAAGAATAGATTTTGATGGTAATTCTATATATATATATATATATATATATATATATATATATATATATATATATATATATATCCTTACAATAATATAAGAGCCTTAAATTTTTTACTGTTCATTTTTTTTTTTCGTCCTACACGCCGTCGTTTTACAACTTCTTTTTGTTTTATTTTCTAATATTTTTGAGGCTACTTTTGAGGCTTAGCAGACTTTTATTGACTATTGGAATTAGAATTCAAATTGATTCGAGAATCTTTGGAGTTCCGTCCTTTTACAACTTTAATTTTAATTTGTTTTATTCTCTATTACTTTTCAAGCTTTGGAGCAGATTTTATTCACCATTAGAATTAGAATTGAGTGGGAGTGAGTTTTGAAAGATTGGATCCTACAGCTTAAGATTTTTAGACACCGTAAGTATTATTACAACAGTTGAGATTCATTTCCCAACACCAAGATACAAAATGAGTGCGCATTCACGTAGGGAATACTTCATTTGACTACAATTTATCTATTGCTTTTAATAAGAAAGCGAAAAAAAAAAAAAAAAAATTCGCAACCAAAATTGGTTTCTTGAGATTACTGGCAACCAACTTGGTTGCCGAGTAATATATCTATATATATATATATATATATATATATATATATATATATATATTGTTAGGAGGAAAATCTGAATACCCAAGCCAGAAAATTGCAAGAGATGCTGAAAGTGATCCTCATCTATTCTCATGCAATTTCTCAAAGGGTGAAGAAAAAAATTTGTTTCTATAACATTTTTAATTTTGAATATTTGCAATCAGACTTACTATTTTGAGTGGTACTAACTGGATTCTTTCATTCCTTCATTACATTAATTACTGCTGAATTTATCGTTGTCTTCAGGAGGTTTGAAGGTATGGTCTTTTCTCATACAGTTTTGTTTACTAGGAAAATAACAGCAATGAATTTTGACCCTATACCTTCTCTTATCTACTTGGTTGAGTAGCATTTGTTTGTCAAAACAAGACATGTTGTGAAAATTGTCTTTTTGGAACCTCTTTTCTTCAAATTGACTTAATCTTTGTAAATGTACACGACTTTGAAATTTATCATAAAATACTAATGGTTTCATGAAATGACAGGCCAAATATGCCATAAATCTCACTTTAGACTTGTTCTCTTAGATTGTTCCCCGAAACATTCAATCAGAATTCTTATTGCAGATGACAGAAATATACAATTTCAACCAGCTTGGTCTTGGTTGCCGAGCAATTTTGCAACCATCATTGGTTGTTAACATGGTTGTAAATTGTTGGGATTTGGTAATGCAAATAGTATATAAAAAATAGTCCAAAAAATTGAAAGAAAGTTGGGATGTTTATTGTTAAAAAATGCCATTCAAGAATTTCAGGTAATGTATAAATCCACGCACTGTAAAATCTTCGTGGCAAATTGAATGTTTTTATTTTTTTTACACCTTTTCATTCAATTTTTTGATTAATCTTTTTTTTTATCTTAAGCAAATTGAATGTTTTTATTTTTATAATGTTGCCACATTTTTAAAAAAAAAAAAACGTGAACGATAAAATTCTCGACAATGAATTGTTCATCGAGCAACTCGACAATGATCTTTATTTTATTGTTCACCAATTTTTTTAAGGCCATTTTCTTTGACACAATTATATATATATATATATATATATATATATATATATATATATATATATATATATTTAATTGATTGTTTCGGCAATCAAATTGATTGCCGAGATTGCTTATCAAGGAATCTCGGCAATCAATTTGATTGTCGAGATTGGGCCCAATTTGATTGCCGAGCAATCTCGGCAATCACAATTGATTGCCATGAACGATAAATCCAATTTTTTTTTTTAAAAAATAAGGAATAATTGTACAAAAGACCCCTATTGTTTTAAAATCGTTGGAATATGCCCACAACCTAAAAAAAAAATCTTTAATTTATTTTTCTTATTTTTTTTTCTTTTACACTTAATTTTCATTCAATTTTTTACTAATCTTGTTTTTTTATTTTACCTTTTACAAATTATTCTAAATAAATGCTAAAAAATACCATTCAAGAATTTCAAAATCCTGTGAAATCTTGGTGGCAAATTGAATGTTTTTATTTTTTTACAACTTTTCATTCAATTATTTTATTAATCTTTTTTATTTTATCTTAAGCAAATTGAATGTTTTTATTTTTTATAATGTTGCCACATTAAAAAAAAACGTGAATAGTAAAATTCTCGACAATGAATTGTTCATTGCCGAGCAACTCGGCAATGAACTTTATTTTACTGTTCACCAATTTTTTTTAAGCCCATTTTCTTTGACACAATAAAATAAAAAAAAAAAAACAAAGTGTTCGCAATCAATCTCGGCAATCAATTTGATGACGAAGACTTTCATCGTTCATGAACGATATTCCTTTGTTTTCCCTATTGTTTTAAAATCATTGGGATATGCCCACAATCTAAAAAAAATCTTTAATTTTTTTTTCTTAATTTTTTTTTTCTTTTATACTTAATTTTCATTCAATTTTTTACTAATCTTGTTTTTTTATCTTACCTTTTACAAATTATTCTAAATAAATGCTAAAAAATGCCATTCAAGAATTTCAGGTAATGTATAAATCCAAGTGAAATCTTGGTGGCAAATTAAATGTTTTTATTTTTTTTTATACCTTTTCATTCAATTTTTTTATTATTCTTTTTTATTTTATCTTAAGCAAATTGAATATTTTTATTTTTTATAATGTTGTCACATAAAAAAAAACATGAACAGTAAAATTCTCGGCAATGAATTGTTCATTGCCGAGTAACTCGGCAATGAACTTTATTTTACTGTTCACCAAATTTTTTTTAAGCTCATTTTCTTTGACACAATAAAATTTAAAAAAAAAAAAAAAAAAAAAGGCAAACAGTACTCGGCAACCAAAAATTTTTTTTTTTGTTTTTTTCTTTTTGTCAAATAAACATTTTAATTTGAAATTTTTTTTATACATATTAAATTACCCATTTTAATTTTTATTTTATTTTAAAAATCACTACATTTTTTTCATACTTGCATTCCAGGTAGCCATAAATATTAAGTAAACATAGGAACCAAAAAAAATTTCCAACCACATAATATTAATTCTCCACAATCATCATCTTATTCATTTATTTAACACATCAATTTTACAAATTCTCTAACATATTTAAGTGTATATTTATGTTCAGAATTTCGTTATACAACAAAACCACGCATAATCCTTTCACTTATGTAATTGGTTACCGGGCATCTCGGCAACCCAATTTTTTTTTTTGGTCAAATAAACATTTTAATTTCAAATATTTTTTTATACACGTTATATTAACCATTTTCATTTTTTTTATTTTAAAAATGATTGTATGAATAATTCTAAAACTTTTTTCTGTATTTTTTACATACGTGCATTGCACGTAATCAAAACTAGTATATATATATATAGATTATTGTGTTCCCACACCACGTTTTCCATAAAGATCCGTATCATTGACTCAAGTTTATACTTATCATATATTTTGTAAATGTTCACACCATAAGAAACAATTAATCTGTAACTAGGATTTTGTACGAGTTTATAACAAATAATAAAATCTTAAAGTCTACGAAAACATAATCTTGAAATTAATTAAATCAGGATTTGACAGGTGGAGTAACATGGGATTTAAGTCCTTTTTAAATGTGAATAATTGAGTTGAAAACTTGTCTATAAAATCAGGGTTAATTTCACCAATAGTCACTCAAGTTATCTTAAAATTTCAAAATGATCACTCAATTAAGTTTTAATGATATGACATGATGATGTGATATTTATTTATTGCATGGTAGTCCATGTACTTTATATAATATTCACTTTAGTTCTTATATTTTTAATTATATTTCAGTTAAGTCTTCCAAAAATTGTATCTTAGGTCCTTAATATTTTACATTTTAACATTTTGGTCTCTAAATTTTTATTTATCTTTAAGTAAAGTCCTCCAAAAATTACATCGTAGGTCCTTCAAATTTTTACATTTTTACACTTTGGTTGCCAAAATTTTAATTATCTTTCAGTTAAGTCTTCTAAAAATTGCATCCTAGGTCCTTCAACTTTATACATCTTCAAACTTTGGTCCCCAAATCCTTGATTTTAGTGGCCAAAATAAGTACAATTTTAGTGGTCAAAATAAGTACACTTTCAATTAAATTCTTGATTTTACACTCAAATTTTAACATAAACGAACAAAATAATATATTTAAATAATAAACTACTTGAATAAGTGCAAATTTTACACTTATTTTGGCCACTAAAAGTGGACATTTGTGAATTCTATCAAATAGTTTATTATTTAATTATATTATTGTTACTACCAGATTTTAGTATGGCCTCAAAGGTCCAGCAAATGTCCCAGAGACTAGGCGAAAGCCTCGAGGGCCCGGCAAGGGCCTCGTAAAATCTCAGAAGGCCTCGGAGACCCATCGAACATCTTAGCACTCTTGAATCCCTCGCAGCGAAGTCCATGAAGGGCCTCGACACCCTTGGCCAATCTGGAGTACTTCGCTGGCCTTCGCATTCTCGTAGTCTGATGTTTTGGGACAACCAAAGAAGTAATTAAAGAAAGATTGTATTTGATTATCATAAGGATTCTCACAAGGAAATTCAATCAGATAAAGACCGAAATCTGGGAGATTGTGTCCATATCTAATTACCATTTATCCTATAAGGAAGGAGAATCCAATCAGAGTTCTAATTGATTGCTAACATAGAATAATTAGGACTCTGCAGTTATAAATACAAGGATTCTGGTTATTCTAATGTACCCACGATTTTTATGACGCTATTTTTGCACTTAAATTCCACCATAAAATCTGCTCAAATCTCTGTCTGCTTGTCCATCCCAAACCCAATTACTTTTGCCTCCCGTGCACTATTCTATATACCGGCATTTGACTTGATCGTCGGAGTACCAACGATCACCGGATCTTTTTTCTCCAGAGATCTTGGTGCCTAACGATTGTCCAAGTGTGCAGGTAATATACAAGTTGGCAGATGAGTGACTGGAGATCTGTTGACATGTGGACGGTGCAGGTTCCGACGTTAACAATTATTTTGTTTGTTTAGATGAAAATTCGAGTGTAAAGTCAATGATTTAATTGAAAGTGCACTTATTTTGACCACTAAAATTGTACTTTTTAACCACTAAAATTAAGAATTTGGAGACCAAAGTTTGAAGATGTATAAAGTTGAAGGACACTTAACTGAATAATAATTAAAAATTTAGGGACCAAAGTGTAAATATGTAAAAAGTTGAAGGACCTAAGATGCAATTTTTGTAGGACTTTACTGGAAGATAATTAAAAATAGGGTTAATTACACTAATGGTCCCTATTCTTTCAGGTTTGTAACGATTTCATCCCCATTTTTTTTTAGCAAATATCATCCTCATTCTTCTATTTATTTCTCACGGATGGTCCCCAAATCACTATTTTTCACTATTCGAAAATTCTATGACAATTTTACCCTTTCACTTAAATAAATTAAAATAAATAAAAAAAATACAATAAAAATATTACAATTGGACCCTTAACTTTTTCAAAAGTACAAATAAATCCTAAATAATTTTATTTTATTCAAATAAGTGTTCTTTCACAACTCAAAACAAACATCTTTTCACCCCACCCCACATCTAAACAAGAAATTAGAGGAACTCTTGGCGAGAAATGAAAATATTGGGAAATTAGAGTGCGCATTATTGGGTGAAACAAGACACTACACAAAGATATGAGGAAGGAGCTACACTATCAGGAAGCCATTTGGGTGGTTCGACTTCAAGAATTTCTTTGGCATTATTGAAATTAGCCTCCGTGAGAGTTTGAGCCGATCAATCCAATCATATTACGCATCTTCGATACCTAGAAAGATTAGGTGGCATGTCGGTGGAGTTATCGGGGTTGCGAGAAAAGGAAGGAACCGTGGGGCTTGAAACATTGTATCCCACGAGATTTCTTTGACACTACTCAACCTATCATCACCATCGTTGCTATCCAACTTTTCATGAACAGTGGGGCTTGAAAAGCTGTTAGTCACGGAGTTAGTTAGCACGTCTTTTGTGTACGCCTTGATGTTTTGATTTTTGATACGAGCAAGAGCTTTGAAAATCCACTACCGAAAGAATGTGGATGAAATCGTTACAAAACCCGAAAGAATGGGGACCATTAGTGTAATTAACCCTTAAAAATATATGGACTAAAGTAAATATTATATAAAGTACATAGACTATCATACAATAAATAAATGCCACGTCATCATTCCACATCACCATTTCAAGTTAGAAACTTAATAGAGTGACTATTAGTGAAAGGATTTCATACTTTAGTGATCATCACTGAAATTATTGAACTTCAATTACCATTTTAAAATTTGAAGGTAACTTTGTGATGAAATAAACCCATAAAATCATTAAATACTTGCAGTTTCTAAGCATGATTGCATCACTACCATTTTCATATACTCCATCAGGCATAATCAGTCAGAGCTACAAAAATAATTAATTATGACAATTTTTAATTAATTTATTGCACACGTCTTAAGCAGTCCTGATCAAGAATACAATTTAAATACAATAATCATAAATTTATAATCAAAACGTGTGCAATAAAGTAATTAAAACGTGCAACGCACTTAATAAGAATGCATATTACAGTAGGTACAACCAGCATAGTATGCTGCTAAACAAGTACAGCTTCCTTTCATACATATGTAGAAAATGAGTTTTCCAATTTAATTTTCATTAATAATTGAACTGATCGAAATGTTTATTTATTTATAAGAGGGTTAGCTAAGTTCTTGACATTGGGGGATATAAAATATATAGGACTGGGGGGGCTAGCCTAAATTTGCCTCTAGCAGCTTAAGAGAAAACAACAGGCAGGGGGTGCTGAGGGTAAGATGGAAATAATGCAACATCTGGACCAGGCTCTTTTGGGACGACGGTCGACGACTCCCCGTCAAGACGACAAGACAATCATTGATAATGAAAGTAGTCATGAGATGAAAGGAGATAACAATGACAAGGAGGCTGAGAAGAAGGAATTATCAGAAAAGAGTGTTTACTTGGACAAGAATGCAGGTAACCAGCTACACTTTGTTTTGTTTTGTTTTAAGTTACCAACACAATTGTCCCATCTGCATAACTGCATTTTTTCATACATGTTATTTTACTGTTGCTACTCTATTAAAAAGTTTGAGGGTTAAGATATTACAATCATTGTAATTTACCAACATCCATTGAAGATAAGATATAAATAAATAACAGTAACCTTGTCTAGTTTAAGCTTTTAGATAAAGTGGTTAACGTGATATTAGAGTCAAATGAAATATCTTGTTTCAAGTTTCGCTTCCACCTAATTAAAAAATTTGTAACATGTGATGATTATGAATTCGGCATGAATGTTAGATGCATGTCGAAGTAAAATTTTAATAAATAAATGGATACCATTTCTAAGGAGTTAAGCTTTTAGATGATATGGCATGGCGCTTGAGTTTAGAGATTATACCTTAATGTAGTCTATGTTCTTAAAGTTTCAAAACAAACAATTTGCTCATATAGAGGGATAATTAGCTAATGAAAATCTGGGAAGTAAAAATTTTCAATTAGATCTATCCAATTTCATTTATTTAACTTTATCAGTTTCATACCAAAGAAACTAAACCAAAGTCTTATACAATTGTTTAAGCTAATCCTCTTATTTTATTTTTTTAACAACTGGAAGTAACACCAATTAAGAATAAATTAAGGGAACAACGACTTAGATAGTTGCGTACTTGGTAGATCTAAGCTTAAGTATAACTTCTGTTTATAAGAGTAATAAGAACATGTTAAAAAATGGAATGGTGGACTAAAACTAGCTTGACCTAATTTCACAATAATGGGATATTATTACTTTTTCTTTAATTAAAACACTTTAGATGTCGTGTTTTATTAATAATATAAAAATAAAATATAATATAGACTTAGAAGTTGCATGTTGTAGTTGTCTCCTTTTGAACCATTATTTCTGCTAGGTTACAATGACTGATTGTCACATGGTTAGTCTAGATATAACCAACATATTCTTAAGCATACCTTATGACAATGTAATATTCTGGGATTTTAATGTTTGGTAAAATTGGAAACTATTCTTCCTTGTGACTGAAGGACTGTGGAAATGTCGACACTGCATTTGGACCTACCAAATTAGAAATTCTTGGGTCGATCATATTCATCAAAGTTCTTTCAATTTTGGGATTAGAGGTCAGTATACAACTAGAATCCTGATAATAGATAAAGTAGTAGTACTATTAATTATTTTGTAGTGTTAAACATCCTATCTAAAAGCTTAATCTCTTAGACACGGGCCACATTTATTCATTCCCAAAATTCTCAGATACATATTTCACAATTTAATTTTATGATTTAGAATCCTCATCAAAACCAGGCACATTTATTTAAACAAATTTGTAATATGATATATCTGATGAGTGATGACTTATTCGCAGGTACTGCAATTGAATGGCATCTTTCCGATAAAAATTCGGGTGTGGTGGATGTTGACAATATTCCAAACATTATAAATGCTGTCATCAGTAAAACACTTATTCTGGATGCTCCACTTTTGGGATCATCAGAAAAGGAAGGAAATATGAGTTCAGAGGGTTCGAGCAAAGGACATGTAAAGATTGATTTATTAGAAGAAGATGAAGAGGAAATCGAGCTGGAATTCAAAAGGGCAGTTGGGAAAATGCATACACACAATATATACTGTCCTAATTATAGTTCTCAGGTTACAAGAGTTATTCTTCGTAGGAAAAAACCCCAAATTAAAGATCCTGATAACAAACCAATGGGATTATTAGGATGTTTATCATGCTTCAGCATTTTCATTCCTTCAGGTACAAGATTTTCCCATTTCCCATGCACTTGCATCTTCCAAAGTACTTCAATTCAATATATATAAAAGATGATTTTATTTTATTTTTTGTTTTTTTGACTTGGGGGTTAAATTTTGGAACTTTGTTTTTCTGTTTGAGTAGGGAATACCCTTAACCCTCTCCGATGTTTTGGAAGTAAAGGCAAACCTGAAATCACACAAGAACATGTATCAGGTGCTCAGGGTGAAACCATAGTGAAGAAAGGTACCTAAATTTACAGTGTATGTAGTGTAATCTTTGTTGTAGTATCTTATATGAATTCAGATGCAATATTAATAAATTACAATTAGGGTGCAACATATTAGGACAAATGTGCATCGGGATTTTTAAGATGAAAAACGCGTATAAAATAGTGTTTTTGTTCCCTAACATATATATTGAGTACTGCACTACTTATTAACACCTCTAAATTGAGCAGGGAGGGTTTTTGATCTGTTCTGGATTTTTGGGAAAGAAAGAGATAACGGAAATGCGCCAAATAATCAACAGCTACCAAGAGGACACACCAATATTCCCTCCTCTCAAACAGGTTTGAATAATCAACAGCTACCAAGAGGAGACATCAATATTTCCTCCTCTCAAACAAGTTTGAATAATCAACAGCTACCAAGAGGAGAAATCAATATTCCTTTCTCTAAACAAGGTTTTCTCTTATTCTTAATTTACATTTTCTGCCATAGTAAGAGCCTGTTTGTTATTTTAAATTGGTTTTGGTTTTTTTTCATTCTGACCATTGTAAATCATGTGAAAAAAAGAAAAATTTCTACGAATGTACCATCAAACAGCAATTTCTTTGAAATTGTTACATCATATACATTGGAAGTTATTTTTTCTTTTTACTTGACTTTGTGGGCCATGGTTGACAAAAAAAATTAATTACTGTTGAAAAAAGTATGACTAATTTTTATTTTGTCTTACTTGATTTAAGTAACATTTTCTTTAATTTCATTTTCCTTGGGGCCAACCAGTTGTTTACATAACAGGTTAGCCGAATAATTGTTTACATAACAGGTCGTCCTGGACAATTTTTTTGTTGTTGTCAATTGATAAATTAGAAGATTGCTTAAAAATATTCCATATTCAACATGTTTTTGCAGATACTGATCACAGTGAACGTGTGGAGGAAGACGATAATGAAGCACTAATTCGCACCAAACGTCCACCATATGGAACTCCACCATCTACCTATGAACCCCAGAAACCTGGAAATCCTCAAATTTCTCCACCACAAAGATATAACTCACATGGAGATCTTATATTTGATGTTGAAGAGGAACAAGGTAAATCAGCCTGTATAGAACTAGCTAGTACCAACTCATAGTACAATATAATTTCTTTTTCAGAATAGTTTTGAACTCAACTAAACAAGTCTTCCATTTTTATTTTTATTTTCATTAATACGGTATAATCTACCTTACCAAATATGACATAAACGTAATTTGCCTATATATTTTGAACCCTCAACTCTTTAGCTATAGTTCCCTTTTTAAAGGCTGAATCTTTCTGATAACTATTGCAATTTCTGCTACTTTTCTTTTTTACTTTGTTCTAGATGTCCCATAATTTAATTTTTACAAGATTTTCTTGATACTTGGAAGCTATCGAGACAATATAATTCTAGGGGAGACACCATGCTGGAAACCAGATATTGAAATAAAACAGGATCAAAATATATACTAAATCTGAAAATTGTGAAGGTATATTAGACTAAGAAATTAGTTTTTCTTGATAATATTTCCATTTAATAGTTATGTAAACCGCAGGAGCTAATACTCAAGTCCCTCCTGACGAAAGGCCTCCCCATCCAGGATACTTTGAACATGGTTCGAAATCATTAGAAATTCTAAAGAGTATTGTTTATGGAGGTTTAGTGGAGTCAATCACAAGCTTAAGTTTAGTGTCATCTGCAGCTGCTTCTGAAACTGCCACAAGTAAGTCTTTCACTATAATAATATATATTTACAATCTTTCAAAAATATAGAGATTTATTTTTACTGTTGTTGCAGTGAACATTGTGGCTCTTGGATTGGCAAATGTGATAAGTGGAGTATTAGTTATTGCTCATAATGTGAGTACTTATATTTTCTTTGATGATCGTTTTAATAAATTGATGGTGGGCATCAGAATGTGATTGTATAAATATTCAATACTTTGTTTGTTGCAATTGCTTGCAAGGTCTGAGATAAGAACTATAAAAGACCGGTTAGATTGTGCATTTTAGGTCTTTAACCCCTTTGTAGCGAGGCAAGCCCTTCTTCTGAAGTTACGAGATTATGTTGTCGAGTTCCTTAGTATATTGTCTCGTGTACATACTTTAGGGAAACATTTCCCGATTGACTGACGTATTTTTATTTCCTTTTAACTGTCAAGTTGACATGAAATTTGCAGCTGAGGGACATGAAGAATGAGTGTCCAGTACCAGACTTAGATGAACAAACAGATAGATACCGCGAACTGATTGGCAGGAGAGAGAATTTCCCACTCCATTTCACTTTTGCCATTCTATCATTTCTTCTTTTTGGCCTCATCCCTCCTGCAGTTTACGGCTTGGCACTCGAGAAGACTGACAATAAGGATTACACTATTATAGCAGTTGCAGTAGCTTCTCTTATATGCATCATTCTTCTTTCAATTGGAAAGGCTTATTGTAAAGGGGAACATAGATTTAGTGCATACTTCAAAACAATTTCGTACTATGTCGGCAATGCAGTTGCTGTCTCGGGTGTTGCCTATGCAATGGGAGATCTAATCAAGATACTCGTTGAGAAGCTTGGCTGGTTTGAGCCAAGTACACCTACACCTGCCACTTTGTTCAATTCTGGGATAAATTCTGCCACTCCATTCATGGCTCTACTTGATGTCACGAGAGTCAAATTGAAGTACGAACTTGAGGCTGTTTTAGTTTCTTCCTTACTTGTTGTTAACCGAGTTTTGTATTACGTGATCTATGAGCATAGTATATCAGATTATGTGATGCGACCCATCCCAAGAAATATTTATATACCCGAGTCGTGACATGCGACGATGGTGGATACCAACTAAAGGTTGGACCCACCATCAAAGTTACTACATTTACACTAATTATGACTTATTTTTATGAAAATTTTGGCATAATCTCCTCATGTAATTTGGACTAATCAACTTGAAATAAAATACCACAAGTCCCAACATATTACATTCACAACTATGGGATCATTTGTCCCTCCAATAACCATAACAAAACAATGCGATGAAGACTAGCCAAAATGTAAAACTTTTACTATGGATACAAAATGGGAAATTGGCCCAAATGGTCCCTAACGTATGACATTAGTGCGCAAATGGTCCATAACCTTTCATTTTTGGCAAAATAGTCTCTAACCTATCTATTTAGGTGCGCAATTGGTCTTTTTTTACGGATTCCGTTAAAAATCCGTTAAAACCTTTCCAAAATTGGCGCAAATGGTCCCTCTCATGTTTTTTTGGTCTTTATTAATGGGGGAAAAATTGTCAAGTTACATTTTCTTTCAATTAGCGCAAATGGTCCCTAACCTTTATCTTTTTTGGCGCAAATAGTCTCTAACCTATAATTATATTTTGTTGCACAATTGGTCTTTATTTGATGAAAAGACAAAAATATCCTTATTTTTAATTAAAAAAAATTTACAATTGGATTCCTAACCTTAAAAAAAGTGAAAATGAGTACAATACTTTAATTTTTTTTTATTAAAAAAAATTAAAAGAAAACTAACAAATTGACAATATACTAAATTATTTTATATATTTTACGAGCTATTATAAAATAACTAAAATTTAAACTCATAATTATTAATGAATGTGCTAATTTAAATTATTTTATTATTATTAAGTAATCATATTATTTAAAATTCAAACTTTAATTTTAACGTTACAATATAAAAAAAATAACTTTGTCCAAAATAAAATTTTTAATTACTTTCCAAACAGCACCTATCTGTCGAACCAAACAATATCTATCCATGTAGTCAAACATGAGTCTTTTTCTTCGTTAAATTTTCTTCTTGTCCAAACAACCAACCACCATCAGACAATCCATCCAAAACTAAAAAAAATTTCCACCAGAGAAAACCATCGTATCTACGCCGGTCATCTTCCTCGTAGATCCGGTGGATCTTGAAGATTGAAGGTCCAAAAAAAAAACAAAAAAAAAATAAAAAAGGGACATTGCCGGATGGATCTGCGCGACTCCAATCAAGTGGCTTGCGCAGATCCGACGGGATCTGTGCCACCGGGTCACGTAGATCCGATGGGATCTGTGCGATTAGAATAGCACAGATTCCGCTCGATCTGCGTAACTGGAGTCGCACAAATCTCGCGCAGATTCTGCGAGAATCGGTCGCGCATATCTGGTTCAAGATCCACCGGATCTGCAAGGAAGATGACTGACGCAAATTCGGTGGTTTTCTCAGGTGGAATTTTTTTTGAGTTTTGGACGGGTTATTCGGTAGTGGTTGGTTGTTTGGACAAGAAGAAAATTCAACGAAGAAGAAGACTTATGTTTGGCTACATGGATAGATCTTGTTTGGTTCAACGAATATGTCTTTGTTTGAAAAGTAATTAAATTTTTATTTATGACAAAGTTATTTTTTTTTATTGTAACGATAAAATTAAAGTTTGAATTTTAAATAATAAGATTACTTAATAATAATAAAATAATTTTAACTAGCACATTCGTTAATAATTATGAGTTTAAATTTTAGTTATTTTATAATAGTTTGTAAAATATACAAAAAAATTTAATATATTGTCAATTTATTAGTTTTCTTTTAATTTTTTTTAATTAAAATTAAAGTATTGGACTCATTTTTACTTTTTTTAAAGGTTAGGAATCCAATTGCAAATTTCTTTAATTAAAAGTAAGGATATTTTTGTATTTTTCATCAAATAAGGACCAATTGTGCACCAAAATATAATTATAGGTTATGGACTATTTGCAAAAAAAAGTAAAGGTTAGGGACCATTTGTGCCAATTGAAAGAAAAATATAACATGACAATTTTACCCCCACTAATAAAGACAAAAACACATGAGAGGGACCATTTGGGTCAATTTTGGAAAGGTTTTAACGGATTTTTAACAGAATCCGTCAAAAAGGACCAATTGCGCACCTAAATGGATAGGTTAGGGACCATTCTGCTAAAAATGAAAGGTTAGGGACCATTTGCACACTAATGTCATACGTTAGGGACCATTTGCACCAATTTTCCATACAAAATACATATAGAGACATAACATATACATATGGATACAAAATATATAGTGAGCCCTGTTTTGTAATTTCAATCCCGCAAGTTGACGAATCGTTAATAAGTAATATAATGATGTGTAGAGTGTCGAACCCACGAGGACTAGTTATCAATTAACCAATTAATTATAGCTCGAGTTTTAACAATAAAAGGACACATATTCGTTTATGATTTTTGATTCTAAAACTATTCTAATTATATTTAATTAAATCAAAATTATCAAACAATCAAAGTAAATTTGTGAGAACAAATTTGAATTTTACCTATACTAGGATTCGCAAATCTACTTATACATTCTTTAATCAATTATCCGTTTAATCGATTTAGCTTATAATTACATTGAATTGAAAATCGGTGATCCTAATATAATAAAAAGTCTCTCTCGATAGTCAATCAATTCTATATCGATATGCAAACCTAATTATCTCTAATTAAGCTTCGAACATAAACATATGTATTAAAATCTCAAGAACACCTAACTAGATTTCATAAAGCATAATAGTAATATCTATCTATTATTGGACCCTATGTTATCTAATATCACGTGTTTAATCTATATTGGATCTCTCGACTTCAATATAGATCACAATATATTCTAATGGTGATCAAGTATTAAAATAATAGAAATAATGAATAAAGAATAATCAACACAAAAGCAATTAATTACTAAAACATAAAAACTTCTAATTAATTAAAAGCATGAAGTTTCATCGTTCATCATAGGAATAAGTATATTTACAGACATGATTTTGTTTATTATTACAATAATTAAATTCATCATGTTCCCAAGAAAGAAAAAGAAAAAGTAAATAAAACCCGTGATTCTTGCTCAAGAATCTTCAATCCGTTCCTTGATCTTCAATTCTTCTCTTCTATGTTACTTCACAAAATTCGCATTCCATGATATATCTATTCTTTAGCTTTTATACTCCTTATCTAACTCTTTGAAACGTAAGTCAACTTCTCTCTTTATCCTAGACTCGGTAGAAGTCTATTTCTATCAGAAAACTACTTAACTGCTCGCATGGTTTGATCAACCAAGGTTCTGCTGAAAATCTTGACGCTTTGCGATAGCAGCTTTGGATAACTATGCGATCGCATGGTTATTTTGATTGATTTCTTGGATTCTTTTCTTTGTTATTTGCTTGCCAAGCCCCTTAAGTGTCTTTGTCTTTGTATTTAAGTCCCACTTTCTTTTGTTTGCTCTCTTTTCGTTAGATCGACACTTGATTTTGATTATTTTCTAAAACGATAATAAACAACACGCCATTATACTGAAAACATGCAAGAGTACTCATAATTGTTCCTTTTTGTGAGCTCCAATAAGTACAAAATTGTACTTATCAAGTACACCTAACTATTTACAAGTGATGCAAAATAATATTCAAAAATGAAAATGTGTCCCCAAAATATAATGACTACATGCTCTATGAAATGAATAATACTAACTAACTCTGTCGTGTGGCTTTGACTTCGAACTGAAAAGTTTTATCTCCATAGGCTGCCCAAAAACTCAACCACTGCCTAATAAGAAAAATTATTGTTGACAAATACATGAGTTGATAAGCTTATTGAGTGGGATTTTGAAAATAAATATACTATTTTCATTTATAGATATTATAAAAAATGAGCTCAGATGACTTCACAATTTACATTATAACAACTCATAATAATAGTAAAGATTGAGAGATGTTCTCATAACGTGAATGTGTCTAAAATCTAAACCAATATTTACATCACATTCATTTCAAACAAGTAATATCAGCTCATATTCGTAGAATATTCATCAACTAAAATATATACAATCACTTCATCATATTACAGTATAATAGAAAATTTCACCAAAATATACCTTCTAATTAAAATATGTAATATAGTCATACATGTGTAAACTGCCCTCAAAGCTAGGCACCCCATACATGGGCTTAAGACCCCTTTAGTGTATGGAATTGTGTCCCAAAATCTTCTAATAATATATCGTAGTACACGATCAAGACTCCTCAGTGAACTATATTTGCTCGGCCAATTAGACCCCTCAGTGTAAGATAGAATACGGCCAATTAGGAATTGAATTGCTAATTCTTAACCCACTATAAGCACACAATTAAAACAATTCTTAAAATTAAAGTTTCTCTTCTTGCCCCGTATTGTAGCCAAAGCAGGAAATTAATTCTTCCAAGCTTAAAGTTTCATCACTTTTTCCACTTTTCAATTTTTCTCTCCGATTTCAAAATTTTAATATGAATTAAGGTGTGAGTAAGGAAGAAAAAAGAGAGAGGATGATTGTTGTTTCTTTTGCTGAATATGATAAGTGAAAAGAAAATGAAATGTTAGATTTTATTTTAAAATCCATCGCCTGACTTCATCCCATTTTTTTTTTTTTGAAACTAGGCATAACATAATTGTATCCTTAGTAATCGCCTCAAAATATTTTTGTTGCAACAATGTGGAATCACAAGAAATGACGTAAAACCACATAGCGTATTATTTTGAGAGTACATAATCTTATTCATCTTATTTTTCTTGGGGGTTGATCTAATACATGCAATTGAATATATGAAATTAGATGGCAAATGGGTCCGCCCAATTCGAAATTGGACAAGCCACACAAAAGATTAGATTGGGCTAGCCACTGACCCAATTTTACATGGATTTGGTATTTTTACGGGCCAACCCAGCCCGATTTTGAGCCACGGGGCTAATGGGGCCAACTTAAAAACTTAAAATGTTCCAAAAACTTATTTTTCAAAAAAAATTCACCATCTTCCTCCTCCAGCAAATACTCTACCCCTATTTGAGAATCGACTAGAGAGGGGAATTTCTCGACCATGCGACTAGTGGAAAAATCTCTCATCTGGTCGCGAAACCAGAGAGAAATAGATTTCTTGCAAAACCTGCGAATAAGGGAGAGAAATCCCCACCCTGTTTCGGGCCGGCAAGGACATAAAGCAGGTGGAGAAATCTCCCCTATTTGGAGGAGGAGGAGGAGAGATATCCTCCCCCATTTGTTGCCACGTTTCACGGTGGGGGTAGGGACTTGGGCAAAAATTTAAAAAAATATTATCATGCCAGCTCGGCTCCAGCCCCATTTATCCGGTAGGTTAGTTGTATCGGCTAAATTGACTCGATTTTTATTTGATCAATTTTTTATTGGGTGGCCCATTTTACCACTTCTATATGAGATCTCAATGTGGCTTCCAAATTCGGAGTTATGATTAAGAAGTCGATACGGAAAAGACCCATTGGTGTGCCGTGGCTAAAGGCTAAGGTGGGATGAGTTAAATTGAACGTTGATGGATGCTTTAAGGATAATTCTGGGCTGGTGGCTAGAGGTGGAATTATCCATGACTATAATGGTCAATGCTTAATCACTTTCTATGACTTTTATGGGCATTGAACGAACAGGAGACAAAGCTCCGAACCACTCTTGGCAGATTGCATATTTGTTGGCCATTGGAATTTATATGTTCGGTTCAATTACAGAAGAAAATCAATTTTTAAAATACAATTATTTTTTTAAAGTATTAGTTCCATTTCAAAAATTCTTGACTCCGCCACTATTTACAGCATATACTTGATCAAATATTTGATTGCCAACTATCCATATGTCCCCCACTGTCACACATGTATATCATGAAGGGAACCAAGTTGTAGATTGGCTAGCTAATGATAGATGCTTGACAAGACAATATACAAAATTATGCAAGAACGGAAGAAGGAGCTTCAAAGTGTACAAGATTGTCTTAAGCGCTCGACCAAGGCCTCAAATTTTTTCCATAGAAGAAACGAGACAGTCATTCGTCTCACCCTTGACACAAAATTATGTATGTGGCAAAAATGCAGATACAATATTTTTCAAAGTAGAACTAGATGAAACAGTATCCAATGAAATCCTTTGCTTACCATTTTCGGTTGAAAGATCGTCAGGCCACTCCTCGTGGATCTTAGCATCGTCATCACACTCGGTATCAAAACTTGACTGCGCCATCATAATCTTCACCCAAATAACTTCCATTCTCCTCTCAAGATTGAAAGAGGCGAAAAGATTATTCCTCTTCATCGCCGACTCCAAGACTAGTAGTGCCGTGTGTCCATTATTCTCCTCTGTGATAGCTTTTACGGACACACATCTTAATTCATGTTTTGAAGTGATCTTTGTGTTCAAAAAGATAATTGTGGAAAGTTTGTTTCTAATCAAGAAAATGTATCATAAATTGAAATAGTCGCTCTCTCTTGATTCGATCATATGAGTTACGAGACACTCAACTGTCACAAAAAGTCTTAATTCACTTAGTAATGTGATCGTTCTATCTTAATTGTCAATTATTGAAAATTTGTTAGTTCTAAGCAAGCAAATGTGTCTTCACTAGAAATAGTCGCTTTGTGTTAACTCGTATAGTTTGTGAATGTAGTGTATTATTCCAATTTGTTCAGTTCACTTAATTTTTATTTAAATAAAATAATTATTATCACCCTTATGACGACCGTAGAGAATTTCACCTATACAGGCTCAAAAATCCACTATACGTCTGTCTTCATCTTCTCAAAAAAAAAAAAAATTCAATTTTCTCAATTCTCTCTCTTCAGCATTCTTCTCCAAATCTTTCATTCTCAACCTTCTTCCTCCTATCAATCTCCATTTATTTTCTACGGTCAAACTCCATCGATAAGCGGTATACTAGTTATTAATATTGTATTCTCACACGACGTGTCCCGTAAAAGCGCATATCGTTGTCTCAAGCTTCTACTTAATTATCATATATTTTCTGAATGTTCACACTTAAGAGACAACTCAGGTACCAAATTTAATTAATAGTAGTAATTTTAATTTTGACATATAAGAAAATCTTAAAGTCTAACATAATCTTGGAATTAATATAAGCAAGATTATTTTAACAGGTGGAGTTACTTGGATTTTTTAAATGTGAATACTTGAGCTGAAAACTTGTCTATGAACCATTAAATACTAAATACTAGGTGTCTAACCCTGATTGTATCACTACCATTTTCATGTACTCCCTCAGTCAGAGCTACAAATTAAAAATAATTAATTACGATGATTTTCACTCATAATTTCATTTATTGCCAACGTATTAACCTGGAAATTAAGTGTTTTTTAAATGTGAATAATTGATCTGAAAACTTGTCTATGAACATTAAATACTTGGTGTCAACCCCTGATTGTATCACTATCATTTTTATTTAGGGCCCAAATATTTGATAGAGTTTATAAACCAGGTTTATTTGACCAAAATAGTTTATTCGACTCTCGGTCGGAGCCATCATTTTTTACCATTCTTCATCAAATAAACTATAATCAAATAAACAATTTATAATCTCGACTTACTCCCTCTTCACTACAAAAATAATTAATTACGACGATTTTCACTTATAATTAATTTTTGCCACGTATTAAGCCGTCCTGATCAAGAAAACATTTTAAATACAGTAATAAAAATATTATTATAGTTATAACATTCAAACAGTAGGTACAACCAGCATCATACTGAATTACAGGTACAGCTTGCTTTCATACAAGTATTAATTATGAATTTTCTAATTTAATTTCCCTTAATAATTGACCTAAGTTCATTTATTCTAAGAGGATATAGTATTTATAGGACTGGGGTGGCTAGCATAAATTGTACACTCTTAATTAAGCTTAATTAGATAAAACAAAACGCAGGTGATCGAGTATTTTTGTGTGGTGCTGAGGGTAAGATAGAAGCAATGCACCAGGAAGACGAGGCTCTTGTGAGACGACAGACGACTGCCCGTCAAGATGACAATACAATAAGTGATACTGATCATGAAAGTAGTCGTGAGATGAAAGGATATAACAATGGAAAGGAGGTTGAGAAGAATGCAAGTAAGAAGCTACACTCTTTAATTTGTCTTAAATTACTAACACAAATGTTCCAACTGGTTAAACACGGTATTAGTTTTAAACTTCATTGCCACCCATTTAAAAAATGTGTAACGTGTCAGGGCATTGATGAATATATGAATCCGACATGCATATGAGGGGATTATTGAAAATAAGAGTTTTTTTTTTTTTTAAATCTTTGGCTCAGTATTGGAGAGCGGTTCTTTTAAAACTAAAAATCACTCTAGGTGGCAAATTTTACCATAATAAAATAAATATAATAATAAAAAAAAACATAAAAACTTACCCGGGATTACAATGAAAGTTTTAAACTATACTTCGTGTGTCTTATTCCTCATCAGCATTCGACGAGTATAATGTTTCTCAGGTACATGTGGTCAATTACGGATTCACTACTGTATATAAATTTGTGCCTATACCCCATGAATGTAGCTTCTTCATCGTCCCCATGAATGTTGCCAAACGCATCCTTGGCAAATTGTGTTGACCTCAGTAAGATTGAAATAAATAAATATGTACTATCTCTAACAGCTTAAGCTTTAGATGAGGTGGTTAACACATATCAAATATGTCGTGGATGCTTCGTTTCATATATAAGTGAAGCTCATAAAGAAAGTGTTATTTAGATATATACTAAGATAGAAATCCTTAACCATCTGTTCATGTATAAGTGAAGCTCATAAATAGCCAGAATGATATATGTTTCAGGGAAACATCTCATGCCCTTTGTTGTAGGCACCACGGAGCATGGACAAGCAGAAGGGAGATATCATTCTTCGACAGTTTCTGGAATGGAAATCTTCAAGAGAGTGAATACCGTCCGTCTTAAGAGCCGTCACAACAAATATTTAACAGCAGATTCCAACGAAGAATCCGTCATTCAAGATCGTTTTGGCTCGTCGAAATCCGTGTATTGGACAGTCGAATTCGTCGAAGGAGTTGAAAGTGTTTTACGTTTGAAAAGCTGTTATGGGAAATATCTTACAGCCTCGGACGAGCCATTCCTTCTACGAATGACTGGTCAGAAAGTTGTTCAAACTATGCCCAGAAAATTGGATGAATCTGTTGAATGGGAACCCATTATAGATGGAATAATGCAGGTAAAGCTGAAAACCAGATATGGTAATTTTTTGAGGGCAAATGGGGGTTTCCCTCCATGGAGAAATTCAGTAACTCATGATATTCCTTTTACACATCACGAATGGATTTTATGGGAAGTTGATATTATTGAGACTCGACCAGATTCGCCACCGAAAGTTCCACGATCTGATCCGTCAGGGGGACATTTGGGAAATGCTTCTTTTCATCGACCATCTTCCAATTTCAACAGATTCGGTTCATTCGATGAATCTCCGAAGAAATCTGAAGACCAGCATGTGGTTCCATCGACATTCGGAGGTTTGTAGTGCTTGTTTCATATATATGCGTCTATGATTTTGTTACATGACAACGCTACCAAGTGCGCGATTTCGTACACAATACTTATATGGTTGCCGTCTTGCATAGATAAGAGAGATACAATCTTGATAGGATATATTAAATTAAAGATAGATTAAGGTGACCTAATTTCATAATAACGGGATATTGTTACTTTTTAATACCCGGATGCATGTGTAATTGTCTCATATATAGTTATCCCTTGAGCCATCATTTGTGCAAAAATATGATGACTGATTTTGACATGGTTAGTCTAGAATCTAGATGTATACCAACATATTCTTGAATATGGCTAATCTCCTACCTACTTATAATGCCCACGTTGAGGTGGCATCACATTGTTTATAAAAATATAAACAATTCTTCCATGTGACTGAAGGAATGTGGAAATGTCGACACTGTATTTCGAACTACCAAATTAGAAATTCTTGGGTCGATCGTATTCGTCAAAGACCTTTCAATTTTTGCATCAGAGGTCAGTAGATAAAGTATTAGTACTAATAATCATTTAATGTTGTTAATTAACATCTCGTCTCAATGCCCACATTTATATATTGTGAAAATTCTCATATACATATTTCACAACTTATTTTTATGATTGAGAATCCTCATTAAAACCAAGCATGTGTTAAGGAATAAATCTCGCATCAATTATTAATAAAACAAATAAACAACATATAAGAATTTGGACTACTTCTCTTAACACGGTTGTCTTTCAATATGGAACTCAAATCTTGATTTTGCACTAGACTTCATCAAGTTCAAATGAACAATTCGATATGTCTAAAGTTCAAAACAATATTCAAAATTCCGAGATTGTGGTGCTCAAACGAGAAAACAATGTTGTTGTAGTATGTCAAGGGATAAATTCATATGAGTTATAGATAAAATAAATAAATAACATATAGGATTCGAGCTATAACTCTTAACAAAATTGACATTTTAGGATGAAACTCCAACTCAATATGGTATCTTAAGATCAAATGAGCAATTTGGTACATCTAGAGTTCAAATAAACATTCAAATTTCAAGATTGATGTGCTAAAACGAGCAGACATCTAGCGGGGCATTTTAAATGGTAAAATCTCATATCGGTTGAGTATAAATATATTAATAAACACATAAGAGCTCGGGCTACTCCTCTTAAAAAAATTGACTTTTTAATATGGAACCCCAAGTATGTTGATGTCCTTTTGGTAGTTGACGATAATTCTGTGCATTTTTGTTTTCTCCTCACTTCTTGAAAATTCGATAAAAAATTCTCCCTTGTTCAATTTAGAGGTGTTAAAATGTGCACTCATCAATGTGTTAGGGAACAAAAAATACTATTTTAAATGCATTTTGCATCTTAAAAATCCATATGCAAATTGTCCTAACATGTTGTATTCTAACTGCAATTTATTAATTTTGCATCTGTATATATAGGATAATTATAATACAACAAAAATTACACTATATGCAATAAATTTATGTACCTTTCTTCACTATTGTTTCACCCTTATCGTTCGTCGTGATTCTCGTGAACATGATGCATGTTCTTGTGTGCTTTTCAGGTTCTTTTTTACTTCCAAAACATTGGAAATTACACCCTACTCAAATAACAAAACACAGTTTACCCCCAAGTAAAAATAAAATAAAATAGCGTTCAACATTTAGTTTCTCATTTAAAAAAAAAAAAAAAACCCCAGGGATATAGACGAGTTGGTAAGGCCTGAGGTGATATGGGGAGAAATCATCCGGCAATGCAGGTTCGATTCCGTATGGGATGATTTTCTTGAAATATTGCAGAGAAGTGCATTGCGGGGGTTGGTCATTGGCTCTCTCCTCGGTGTCCCCGCTACTCGTGCACATCCCTCGATTTACAACCCGCCTGGTCAAGGAGCCTCTGACACAGGTGGGGAGCTTCGCCTTCGAAACTTTCTCCTTATCAGAAAAAGAAAACAAAATAAAATAAAAATAATCATCTTTTATTTCATATTGTTTATGCTCTTAAATTTATACATATTAAGTTTGAGAAGTAATAAAGGAGTATTGTAATAACATCGAAGATTTTTTAAATTAGCCTTAAATAGCGTTCAACATTTAGTTTCTCATTTAATTTTCTATCTAAATTGGGGGACTCCTAAGAAAATGACTGAAAAGAAAAGGAAAAATAATATATTTACATATTATTAAATAATAGTTTAAAAATTAGCATATTTCTTAAGAGTAATGTTATTCATAATGATTCATTCTAGGTAGTAAATCATACAAGCATTACTTAATTAGATGAATTATTTACTATAGGTCGGCCAAATAATTGCTTATTCAATAAAATTTTTTAGTCTTGACGATTTTCTATATATCCGGGATATTATATGTAATCGATGATTTTTTGTTGTCAATTGATAAATTAGAACATTCTTTAACAAATTCCCTATTCAACATGTTCTTACAGATGAAGATCAGAGTGAACATTTGGAGGAAAACGAGCCACTAATTCCCACAAATTCTCATGCTCAAGTTTCTCAACCACCTAACTCAAATGGAGATCTTATATTTGATTTTCTAGGGGAACCAGGTCAATCAGCTGTATATAACAATGTATTCCAACTCAAAGTAAAATATAATTTCTATTTTCAGAATATACTAAGGAGATGTTTCGTTCATAGTTTTGAACTCGACTCATGAACAAGTCTTGCCTTCATTTTTTTTTCTTCATTAATACAGGCTACATGACATAAACGTAATTTGCCTATATATTTTGAACCCTCAACTCTTTAGACATGTAGTTCTCCTTTTAAAGGCTGAATCTTTCTAATAACTATGGTAATTTCTTCAGTTCATTTAACTAAAGCACTTTTTTTTTCTTTTTTCGAGCAATCCCATATTTTGATTTTTACAAAATTTTCTTGAAACTTGGAAGCTATTGATGAGACTATCATTCTAGGGGAGACACCATGCTGGAAACTAGATAGTGAAAGAAAACAGGATCAAATATATACTAAATCTGAAAATTGTGAAGGTATATATATTACACTAGGAAATTAGTATTTTTTTTTCTTGATAATCTTTCCATTTAATAGTTCTCTATACCGCAGGATATGGTGGTCCAATTCCAGGCTCTCCTGATGAAAGGCCTCCCGATCCAGGATACGTTGAACATGCAGGTTCGAAATCATTAGAAATTCTAAAGAGTATTGTTTATGGAGGTTTAGTGGAGTCAATCGCAAGCTTAAGTATAGTGTCATCTGCAGCTGCTTCTGAAACTGCTACAAGTAAGTCTTTCACTATATTAATATATATTTACAATCCTTCAAAAATAAAGAGATTTCTTTTTACACATTACTCTTGTTTCAGTGAACATTGTGGCTCTTGGATTGGCAAATGTGATAAGTGGAATATTCGTTATTGCTCATAATGTGAGTACATACATTTTCTTCGATGATCGTTTTAATAAATTGATGGTGGGCATCAGAATGTGATTGTGTAAATATTCAATACTTTGTGTGTTGCAATTGCTTGCAAGGTCTGAGATAAGAACTATAAAAGACCTGTTATAATTAGCATTTTAGGTCTTCAACCCCTTTGTAGCGAGGCATGCCCTTCTTCTGAAGTTAAGAGATTATGTTGTCGAGTTCCTTAGTATTGTCTCGTGTACATACTTTAGGGAAACATTTTCCGATTGTCATATTTTTAGCTCCTTGACTGTCAAATTTACGTGCATTTGCAGCTGAGGGACATGAAGAATGAGTGTCCCGAAACAGACTCAAATGAACAAACAGATAGATACCAAGAACTAATTGGCAGGAGAGAGCACTTCCTACTCCATTTCACTTTTGCCGTTCTATCATTCCTTGTGTTTGGCCTAATCCCTCCTGCAGTTTACGGCTTGGCATTCGAGAAGACTGGCAATAATAAGGATTACACTATTATAGCAGTTGCAGCAGCTTCTCTTATATGCATCATTCTTCTTTCAATTGGAAAGGCTTATTGTAAAGGGGAACAAAGATTTAGTGAATACTTCAAAACAATTTCGTATTATGTCAGCAATGCGGTTGCTGTCTCAGGTGTTGCCTATGGAATGGGATATGCAATCAAGATTCTTGTGGAGAAGCTTGGCTGGTTTGAGACAAGTACACCTACGCCTGCCACTTTGTTCAATTCTGGGATAAATTCAGCCACCCCATTCATGGCTTCTTCTTGATGTCATGACAGTCGAATTGGACTAGGAACTTGAGGCTGTTTTAGTTTGTTGTTGTGTGTTTAGGATCATATATTGTGTTGTATGCCAGTATTTCCCTTTATTGTAGTTGGTTCGGTTTTGTATTACGTGAATTATGAGCGTTTGGTTTGAATAAATTTATATGGTTTTTCTTGGGGGTCTATTCAAATACATGCACTGATAAGGAGATCTTGATGTGGCTACTAAATTCGGAGTTATGATACGGAAAAGACCCATTGTTGTAGGGTGCCTAAAGCCTAAGGTGGTATGGGTTAAATTGAATACTGATGGATGCTCTGAGGGTAAAACTAGGTTGTGTTGGCGAAAATTTTTCTTTAGAACTTGAGAAGACAGTACAAGATCAACGGATGAAAAATACAGAAACTTGTAATTAGCAAAACTGACTTCAAAGGCAAGCTACAACGTTGCTTTCCTTAAGACGTTGATAAGTGCTTTTTATGCACTTATTTTGGCATTTGAATTAATCTTTTATGTCGTCATATAGTTGATTTTCTACTTATCTAGTATATTATTGTTCTATTTCAGTTTTGGACGCGTTTGTAAACAATTGGAGAAGAATGGACGGAAAGAGCAATAATTTGGCAAAATCGACGAGTAAGTTGAGTTTTTGAAGTGAATATCAAGAGCCAAACATTTGAGAATGAGGAAGAAGAGAAAATCAATAAGTTTAAGGTGTTTTGGAGTGACAACGAAGAGTTTAATCAATGGATCAAACACCGGAAAGCCAAAGAACCGAATTGGAAAACTACCTACCGAAGCATGTGGAGAGATTAGAGTACAACTTTTGATATTAAAATCTCCACAAGGCAAATGATATACCATTGGAAAGATAATGGAATTACGAGTCCAACACTTTTTACGGATCTCAATTTGGAGTTTCCTACAAGAAGTTATGGCCGTTTGAAAATCAGCCGCCAGGAAAAATAAGCTGGGCGATCGCCCAGGCTTATATTTGGGCGAGCGCCCAGCAACCAATGAAGGAAGCAGAAAGCAAAACGGCAGCCTCGGCGAACGCCCGAGAAAAGCCTGGGCGATCTCCCAGGCAAAACTTGTTCTGCGATTTTTTATTTTTATTTTCTTTCCTTTTTGAGTCCCAATCCCACTAGGAAACGTTTTGGACGATTTTTTTAGGTCTTGTGGGGATATTTTGTGGACATTGGAGGCAATATAAATAGGGGATACATTCTCATAACACGGGTTGGATTTTTGGAGAGCAAATCAAGAGAAGACGGAAGAGATCAAGAGAACAAGACTCCTCGACTATCAAGACTTCTTCGAAGATTCCTTCTCCTTGAATCCATGCCGGGTTTTATCATTTATTGTTTTTCTAGTTTAATCATGTTTTTCTAGTTTTCTTTAGCCAAGGTAGACGATGAAACCTTGTTTTAATTAAGTGATTATTCCGTTATTCGTTTAATTCCTTCTTAAGAGCTTTAACGTTCATGGCTTGTTCTTGACTAAATTAATTAAATATGATTTCTTTCATCTTAAATATCATGTATTTTTGATAGTTAGATGTTGATTTAATTAATCCATGCTTGGTGATATAATATGATCTATTAAGCGCTTTTGATTTTTCGTCATCTTCTATTCGAATTGGGATACATAGAATGCTTAGAACTTCTTTGATTCTTTGTTTTCTTTCAATTGAGCTTGATACGAAAAAAACGCTTAAGTAATTTATGTTTGAAGCATAAGGGGAGCCTATATTTGATTCTCTTTTTGGACTTAATTGATAAATCTTTAGGGACGACAATAGATTGATTTCGTGTTGTCGTATGTTTTCTTTGGGAATTAATGAATGATTAGATGATTGCTAAGTTAGACAATGGTGGATTAGAAACCTTGGTGTTTTACACTTCTTGATTATTCAATCTCATTATTTTCGCATAATTAGTTATTCTTTAAATTAAATAATTTCAACAAAACTCTTTTCGACTCAACTAGCCTAGAATAATAGTTAATTTGGATTAAATTACACCTTCCTCATAGCAGTCTCTGTGGGATCGACCTCGTTTTTACCTATCTATATTCCACTAGATTCGTACACTTGCGAGTTAATTAAAATTTGACATCAAGGGAAGACGGAAGAAAACAAGAGAAGACAACTGACTGACAATCAAGAGTTTTTGAAGATTTCTTCTCCTTCAATCCATGCCGGGTTCTATCAATTCTTGTATTTTTAATTTAATTATGTTTTTCTAATTTTCTTTAGCCAAGGTAGACGATGAAACCTTGTTTTAATTAAGTAATTATTTCATTATTCGTTTAATTCCTTTTTAGGGCTTTAACGTTCATGGTTCGTTCTTAACTAGATTAATTAAATATAATTTCTTTCATCTTAAATATCATGTATTTTTGATAGTTAGATATTGGTTTAATTAATCCATGCTTGATGCTTAAATAGATTCTATTAATTTCTTTTGATTTTTCATCTTCTTTTATTCGTATTGGGATACATGGAATGCTTAGGTAATCTTTGATTCTTTGTCTTCTTTCAATAGAATTTGATATGAAAAATGCTTAAGTGATTTATGTTTGAAGCATAAGGGGAGCCTATATTTGATTTTCTGCTTTTGGACTTAATTGACAAATCTTTAGGGACGACAATAGATTGATTTCGTATTGTCGTGTGTTTGTGAGAATTGATGAATAATTGGATGATTGCTAAGTTAAACAATGGTGGATTCAAACCTTGGTGTTTTACACAACTTGATTCTTCAATTTAATTATTTTAGCATAATTAGTTATTCTTTAAATTCAACTATTTCAACAAAAACCTTTTTAACTCAACTAGCCTAGAATAACAGCTTAATTTGGATTAAATTACACCTTCCTCATAGCCTCTCGTGGGATCGACCTCTTTTGCTTATCTATATTCCACTAGATTCGTACACTCATGAGTTAATTAAAATTTGACATCAAGTTTTTGGCGCCATTGTTGGGATTGCGTCTCGAAGGTTAATTTAATTTTAGTTAATTTCATTCTTGACTAGTTATAATTTAGGATTTTATTTTGTTTTTTTTTATTTTCGTTTTTTTTATTTATTTAAAAAAAAAAAAAAATTCAAAAAAATCAAAAATCTGCATTGTGCATGCTTGGTCGTAGATCTCTAGAACTTAAGCTAGAACATCTAGATAGTGAAATTGAAAGGACTTTTCACCAACAAAACGAGCCACTAATCTAGATAAAATTGAAGAAATCAAGCAATAGTAGCTATGGGGATGAAATTGAGGAGAGACCTTTCGTGGGACTATTTTAGTCCATTGGCTAATTTGAGCACCTCATGCATACAATACCCTCGTGTCACGACTAGGAATTTTGAGCTTAAACCGAGTGTGCTTAAGCTGCTCTCCCATCTTTCTATGGTTTAGATAGTGAAGAACCTTATAATCATTTGACCGATTTTATGTCTTTGTATGTGAAACATTCAAATATGAGAATGTGTCTCCGATAATGTTAAACTTCGTCTATTTCCTTTTCTCTCGAAAGATAGATCTAGATCTTGGTTTAATACATTGTCCGCTAATAGTATTACTTCTTGGGAACAAATGGTTGCTAAATTTTTGAACAAATACTTTCCTGTTCACAAAACTAATGCTATTCGCAGGAAATTTCGAGTTTGTGCAAAGAGACGATGAGCCATTCTATGAAACTTGGGAGAGATTCAACGGGCTTCTCATGAAATGTCCACACCACGGGTTATGAAAATGGCATTTATGCCAATACTTTTGGAGGGATCGCTACCACATATTCAAGAATGGTTGATGGCCACAAGCGGGGAGAGCTTATGTCTAAGAATGCCATGTAGATCCGGACCTTCTTTCAAAAGCAAGTGACAATTCACAACAATGAGCCGATCATCTAGAATCGAACCAAAGAAAAGAGGTATCTATGAAATTGCAGCAGTGAACCTAGCTCGTAAATCAAGGAAGTCAAGTGCATGATAGAGGACATCTCTCGCAAATTGACCTCATTGACAATCAATAGTCCTCCGAACCGTAGCGGTCTTTGAGCAAGCTAATGCCCTCAACATGATGAGGAAGCCTCCTTACAATCCTTACTCCAACACCTATAACCCAAAGTTGGAGGGACCACCCAACTTTTCTTGGTCACGGGGTAGTCAACAGACAACACAGCAGTCAAGCCCCTCAAAGTGACCTAGACAATTCAACCAAAACTTCGCACACCCTAAACCATGGGAAGAGGCATTTCAAAACTTGACAAAAGCTACACAAGTCGCTTTGGAGCATCGTAATCACACCATCACCGAGTTCAAGAAGGAGATGCGCACTAGCCGAACTCATGTGCACAATCCATTTCAATATGGAGAACATGACGGGCAAACTGGCTTCATCAAGACAACAAACCGGCAACAACCATCGAAAAAGGTAAATTCCCTAGTCACCATTTCCTAATCCTAAAGGGTGCACAATATTGGAGCAGATTCAAGCAACCAACATGAAGAAGCTAAGGCCATCATGACTTTGAGACGGGCAAACGGGTTGACAACAAAGTGGATCTTCAAAGCAAAACACGCCTCAACTAATTTCTCCGTGTAATACCTCAACTGATGATTCAGCCCAAGAAGCTCACAAAGAAGACAATGAGCCATCCTACATCCCAAAAGCCCCATTTCCTCAGAGGCTGACAAAGGTAAAGCAAGGTAATTCTATCAATGACATGATGGACATCTTCAAGCAGGTAAGCATAAATATCCCTTTACTTGATGCTATTAAGCAAGTTCCTGCATATGCTAAATTTTTGAAAGACCTATGTACTAAAAAGAGACAATTGCATGTACGTAAAAGGCATTCTTTAATCGAAAAGTTAGCTCGATAATTCAAATCAACACCCTCCTAAATTTAAAGATCCGGGTTGTCCTACTATCTCTTGCATCATAGGAAACCATAAAATTGAGAAGGCATTGTTAGATTTAGGAGCTAGTGTCAATCTTTCTCGTACTACGTGTGTACATGCAACTTGGACTAAGCGAGTTAAAACCAACATCCGTTATTTTACAACTTCGATAGATCTGTGAAAGTACCTCGTGGTATTGTTGAGGATGTTTTGATACTGAGTTGATAAATTTTATTTTCTGTTGATTTTATTGTACTTGATACACAACCTGTTCGAGACTCCACTAAGCATATTCCTGTGATTTTTGGTCGTCCTTTTCTAGCCACATCTAATGCTGTAATTAATTGCAGGAATGGAGTCATGCAGTTGTCCTTTGGCAACATGACAATTGAATTGAATGTCTTCAATGTCAACAAGCAACCACATGACAACGAGGATGTTGCTGATGTTGACATGATAGAAGCATTGGTTGATGACTCTTGTATTTCAACTAACTTTGATGATGCTTTAATGATGTGTGTCTAACCCATTTTGGTACAGATTTTGATGTTGATGGTGCTATAGATGAGGTGAACACTTTGCTTGAGTCAACACCATCATGGATACAAGTAAGTGGAGACGGAGAAAATTGAGCCACTTCCATTAAGTGAGAAGAAGAACATCCCATCGGTTCAACAACCGCCCAAGTTAGAGCTCAAAGCATTGCACGACACTTTGCAAGATGCGTTCTAGGAGAGGCGTAAACTTTACACGTAATTATCTCTTACGCCCTTGATGATGCACAAAAGGTAAGTTGTTAGGTGTTTTAGCCCGAACATAAAGAGGCGCTAGGTTGGACCATTCTTGACATAATAGGTATTAATCCAGTAGATTGCATGCACTATATTCATCTTGAGGAAAATTCTAAGTCCACTAGAGATATGCAACGTAGGTTAAATCCTAACATGAAAGATGTTGTGAGAATCAAGTCCTTAAGTTGTTAGATCTTTGGAATTATCTATCCTATTTCGATAGCAAATGGGTAAGTCTGTGCATATTGTCCCAAAAAAATCAGGTATCACCGTAGTTACTAATGCAAACAATGAATTGGTTCCAACTAGAGTAACTACTGGGATGGCGTGTATGCATAGACTATAGGAAATTGAACTTAGTCACTAGAAAGGATCACTTCCTCTTCCATTCATTGATCAAATGCTTGATAGACTAGCGAGGGCATGCTTATTATTGTTTCTTAGATGGTTATTCGTGTTACAATCAAATTCCCATAGCTCCAAAGATCAAGAGAAAACTACTTTCACTTGTCCTTTTGGAACCTTTGCATATATAGACGAATGCCATTTGGTTTGTGTAATGCACCTGGCTACCTTTCAAAGATGCATGCTAAGTATATTTTCGACATGGTTGAGAGGTTTCTTGAGGTGTTTATGGATGATTTTTACGTGTATGGTGACTCGTTTGATGATTGTTTGCGCCATCTAACATTAGTTTTGCAGAGATGTGAGAAAAAGAATTTAGTACTAAAGCTGGGAAAAATGTCACTTCATGGTGAAACAAGGTATTGTTCTTGGCCACATTATTTCTAGCAATGGTATTGAGGTTGACAAAGCCAAGGTTGATCTTATCTCCAATCTTCCACCTCAAAATCGGTGAAAGACGAAGATCTTTCCTTGGGCATCTTGGTTTTATAGACGTTTCATTCAAGATTTTAGTAAAATCTCTAGACCCTTATGCAATTTACTTGTTAAGGATGTACCTTTTATCTTTAATGATTCATGCTTAGAAGCTTTTGAACATCTTAAGAAAGTATTGACCATCGCACTGTTATTCGACCACCGATTGGACTTTGCCTTTTGAACTTATGTGTGATGCATCGATTATCTTTGTAGGAGCGAGTTTTAGGACGAGAGATTAGATCGGTTACCTTACGTTATTTACTATGCTAGTAGAACTCTTAATGATGCACAATTAAATTATTCTACTACGAGAGAAAGAAATGCTAGCAAAGTAGTATTTGCTTTAGATAAATTTCGATCTTATCTTGTAGGGTGTAAAGTTATTATCTTTTCCGACCATGTTGCCTCAAATATCTTCTAACTAAGAAAGATGCTAAACCTAGATTGATTAGGTGGGTCTTGCTTTTGCAAGAATTTGACATTGAATTTAGGGACAAAAGGGGTTTGAAAATGTTGTGGTGACCACTTATCTCGAATTGTGCTTGACTACGTGCGGGATAAATTACCATTAAATGAGTTGTTTCGGATGAACAACTCATGAATATTGATGTTGTGCCTTGGTTTGTCGATATTGTTAATTATCTTGTTACGTGCAAACTCCGAACATTGGACTAAAGCAGGATAGAACTAAATTTCGGTGAAGTGAGGAATTTCTTTTGGGGACGATCCTTACTTGTTTAAATCTTGTCTTCGATCAAATTATAAGGAGATCGTCCCGAAAGTGAATTCCACAGTGTTATGTCATTCTGTCATGACCACGCGTGTAGAGGCCATTTCAGTGCTAAAAAGACTACCTCCAAAATTTTGCAATGTGGTTTTTACTGGCCTACTCTCTTTCGTGACACTCATATTTTTTGTTCTTCATGTGATAGGTGTCAACGCATGGGAAGCATTTCAAAAGAAACATGATGCCGCTTAATCCTATTCTCGTAGTTGAACTTTTTGATGTACGGGGGATTGATTTCATGGGACCTTTTCCTCCATCTTTTGATTATCTTTACATATTAGTTGGGGTCGATTATGTTTCTAAGTGGGTCGAGGCAATTCCTTGTAGGACCAATGATCACAAAAGCGTAGTGGCATTTTTGAAAAGCAATATTTTCTCTCGCTTTGGCACTCCACGAGCCATTATCAGTGATGGAGGATCTCACTTTTGCAATAAACATTTTCAAACCCTTCTAGCAAAATACTCCATCACACATAAGGTGGCCACCCATATCATCCATGAGACTAGTGGTCGGGTTGAGGTCTCAAATCGTGAAATCAAGCATATTTTAGAGAAAGCAGTTCGACACGATAGAAAAGATTGGTCGTTACGACTCACCGATGCATTATGGGCATATAGGACAGCTTTTAAAACACCCATTGGGATGTCCCTTTTAGATTGGTGTATGGGAAGTTCTGTCACCTTCCGGTTGAGTTAGAGCATCGTGCTTATTGGGCCATTAAGAAATTCAATTTTGATATGCGAGCGTGGTCAAAAAGGAAATTGCGGTAGGCGAACTTGAAGAAATTCAAACGATGCTTATGAGAATGCTAAGATTTACAAGCACAAAATGAAGGTCTTTCACGACAAGCACATAGTCGGAAAATCATTCATCCAGTCGAAAGTACTTTTATATAATTCTCACTGCATTTATTTTCCGTGTAACCACGCTCCGGATGGTCGAGGTCCTTTTATTGTTCGCATTGTTTATCCCCATGGAGTTGTTGAGGTTGAAAACCCAACAAATGGTGATATTTTAAGGTTAATGGCCAACGTTTAAAACCATACTTGAGTTTCACTCGCGAGGGGAGGAAGAAATTAATCTGGGTGATCCCGCCCTTCTAACTTGAAAATCGTTTTTATAAAAAAAAAAAAAAAAAAAAAAAAACTTGAAAATCTTTTTTAAAAAAAAAAAAAAAAAAAAATTTGCTTTCGTTATTTTTGTTTGTTGTTTTCTCTGTTTCTTCTTTTAGAATTGCTTTTGTGCAACTCGATCCTGCGGTGTCCACGGTGTTTCACATCTTTTAGCCTGCCAGATGCTTCTTCTCCACTTCTATCCCTCGGGAGTAACTGATCTTTTCTCTCCTACTCTGTGCTTTATGTTATTCTTACATTGGGGACAATGTAAGGTTTTTGTTTGGGGGTGGGTTATAAAATATCATGTTACTTAAGAACTTCTGATTTGCTTATCATTCTGGTCTGTATAACTGAAATAGTTTTGAAAAAATATATATATATATATAATAATTTGTCTGGTTGCTGTTGAATATCCTACCGCCAATGATGATATCTGTTCAAATTGAGTACATTTTTAGTAGACTATTAGACAACACTTGAACTCGTTCTTTTATCTGTATACTTATCCATGTTAGACCTGATTATGGAAGCACATAGCCACTATTGACTTATCGTTTATTGGAGACATGACTTGAGTGTTAGTGTTGATATTGTTGACTGAGTATCATGATAAAAAAAAAAATTCCGTTCCTACATTCTTAGAGCTAGTGACTAAAACTGCTTTTGCGAACAGTTTGGGGAAAATTAAAGTTATTACTTTTGTTCTAAGACTTTTGATGGTTTGGGTTTTCTAGGTCTCATCTTTGGTTGAATGGGTTATAATCAAGGAATGAAGGCGAGCACTACTTGCGGTGATAAAAATTAAATGAAATATCCGACTCGAGCAATTAAGCACTGTAAGGGTATCTTAAAACACGGGTGCCCTATGGTCATCGACTTGGGAGTCATCGGCCCAAAGCTCGCTACATGAGTCCTGTATCAAAAAAAAAAAAAAAAACAAGAAAAAGAAAAGAGAGCGACATTTATAAATTTACATCTTCACTCCTCTATTAGCTTTGTGGGACTCGAGCAATTAAGTCTCGCTAGGGTATTTTCAAACCCGGTGCCCTATGGTCATCGACTAGGGAGTCATCGACCCAAAGCTCGCTACAAGGGTCACATGTAAAGCTAGTGAAAGAGAAGTATTGCAGGATGTAAGGATCATTAATGGGAGTTAAATAAAAAAAGTAGAAGTGCTCGGGAAGGATTGCTAGATTAGAACCTTAGAGGATCGAAGATGAGAATTTAGAAACCTCTAACCATCTTAATTCTCGTAATACAAGTGCTAAGTTTTACCACTTTTGTTGAAAAGAAAGAGCATTGTAATGATCAATAGAAACCAATTTCGCTAGAACACCTCGGGACTTGAGAGAAAAGCTTTAGAAGTGTGATAACTTACGAGAGGTGTAAGGAATAAATGACTACAAAGGGTTCGGGATTGCTAAAATATCAACAACACAATATTGGTCATGGTCTATACATACATGCATAAGTTCAATGTTTGGCTATTCACACACTCACACAAGGTCGAGCATCGGATAAGTGAAAATTTTTGTGTTGTTGTTTGATATCCTTCTAAAAGTGTTTCTTTATTTTCAAACTTGAGGCATATGGTAAGGAATTTAACATTGATGATTTTCGTGGAATCAATTAGCTTAGTTGAAGTCTATTTTAGTTTTGTTTTGTTCGAGGACGAACAAAAGTTTAGTTTAGGGGTGTTTGATAAGTGCTTTTATGCACTTATTTTGGCATTTGAATTAATCTTTTATGTCGTCATATAGTTGATTTTCTACTTATCTAGTATATTATTGTTCTATTTCAGTTTTGGACACGTTTGTAAACAATTGGAGAAGAATGGACGGGAAAGAGCAATAATTTGGCAAAATCGACGAGTAAGTTGAGTTTTTGAAGTGAATATCAAGAGCCAAACATTTGAGAATGAGGAAGAAGAGAAAATCAATAAGTTTAAGGTGTTTTGGAGTGACAACGAAGAGTTTAATCAATGGATCAAACACCGGAAAGCCAAAGAACCGAATTGGGAAACTACCTGAGAAGCATGTGGAGAGATTAGAGTACAACTTTTGATATTAAAATCTCCACAAGGCAAATGATATACCATTGGAAAGATAATGGAATTACGAGTCCAACACTTTTTACGGATCTCAATTTGGAGTTTCCTACAAGAAGTTATGGCCGTTTGAAAATCAGCCGCCAGGAAAAATAAGTGGGCGATCGCTTGAGCTTATATTTGGGCGAGCGCCCAAGCAACCAATGAAGGAAGCAGAAAGCAAAGCGGCAGCCTCGGCGAACGCCGAGAAAAGCACAGGCGATCTCGTGCAAAACTTGTTCTGCGATTTTTATTTTATTTTCTTTCCTTTTGAGTCCCAATCCCACTAGGAAGCGTTTTGGACGATTTTTAGGTCTTGTGGGGATATTTTGTGGACATTGGAGGCAATATAAATAGGGGATACATTCTCATAACACGGGTTGGATTTTGGAGAGCAAATCAAGAGAAGACGGAAGAGATCAAGAGAACAAGACTCCTCGACTATCAAGACTTCTTGAAGATTCCTTCTCCTTGAATCCATGCCGGTTTTATCATTTATTGTTTTTCTAGTTTAATCATGTTTTTCTAGTTTTCTTTAGCCAAGGTAGACGATGAAACCTTGTTTTAATTAAGTGATTATTCCGTTATTCGTTTAATTCCTTCTTAAGAGCTTTAACGTTCATGGCTTGTTCTTGACTAAATTAATTAAATATGATTTCTTTCATCTTAAATATCATGTATTTTTGATAGTTAGATGTTGATTTAATTAATCCATGCTTGGTGATATAATATGATCTATTAAGCGCTTTTGATTTTTCGTCATCTTCTATTCGAATTGGGATACATAGAATGCTTAGAACTTCTTTGATTCTTTGTTTTCTTTCAATTGAGCTTGATACGAAAAACGCGCTAAGTGGTTTATGTTTGAAGCATAAGGGGAGCCTATATTTGATATTCTTCTTACGGACTTGATTGATAAATCTTTAGGGACGACAATAGATTGATTTCGGGTTGTCGTATGTGTTTTTCTTGGGAATTAATGAATGATTGGATAATTGCTAAATTAGACAATGGTGGATCTGAAACCTTGGTGTTTTTACACAACTTGAATTCTCGGTTCATTTAGTAGCTTACTTCTTTAGTCTTTTAATTAAACAATTTCAACAACAAATCTTTTCGACTCAACTAGCTTAGAATAACAGTTAATTGGGATTAAATTACACCTTCCTCATAGCGATCTCTCGTGGGATCGACCTCGTTTTACCTATCTATATTCCACTAGATTCGTACACTTGCGAGTTAATTAAAATTTGACATCAAGTTTTTGGCGATATTTATAAATTTACATCTTCACTTCTCTATTAGCCTGTGGGACTCGAGCAATTAAGTCTGCTAGGGTATTTTCAAACCTGGTGCCCTATGGTCATCTGACTTAGGAGTCATCGACCCAAAGCTCGCTACAAGGGTCACACAGAAAGCTAGTGAAAGAGAAGTATTGCACAGGATGTAAGACTGTTAACAGGAGTTGAATAAATAAAAAGAGTAGAAGTGCTCAGAAAGGATTGCTAGATTAGAACCTTGGAGACTGAAGATGAGAACTTAGAAATCTCTCACCATCCTAATTCTCAGAATACAAGTGCTAAGTTTTACCACTTTTGTTGAAAAGAAAGAGCATTGTAATGATCAATAGAAACCAATTTCGCTAGAACACCTCGGGACTCGAGAGAAAAGCTTTAGAAGTGTGATAACTTACGAGAGGTGTAAGGAATAAATGACTACAAAGGGTTCGGGATTGCTAAAATATCAACAACACAATATTGGTCATGGTCTAATACATGCATAAGTTCAATGTTTGGCTATTCACACACTCACACAAGGTCGAACATCGGATAAGTGAAAATTTTTGTGCTGTTGTTTGATATCCTTCTAATAATGTTGCTTTATTATTGAACCTGAGGCATATGGTAAGGAAGTTAACATTGACAAATTTTCGTGGATTCAATTAGCTTAGTTAAAGTATATTTTAGTTTTGTTTTTGTTCGAGGACGAACAAAGGTTTAGTTTGGGGGTGTTTGATAAGTGCATTTTATGCACTTATTTTGGCATTTGAATTAATCTTTTATGTCGTCATATAGTTGATTTTCTACTTATCTAGTATATTATTGTTCTATTTCAGTTTTGGACGCGTTTGTAAACAATTGGAGAAGAATGGACGAAAAGAGCAATAGTTTGGCGAAATCGACGAGTAAGTTGAGTTTTTGAAGTGAGTATCAAGAGCCAAACATTTGAGGATGAGGAAGAAGGGAAAATCAATAATTTTAAGGTGTTTTGGAGTGACAACAAAGAGTTTAATCAATGCATCAAACACCGGAAAGCCAAAGAACCAAATTGGGAAACTACCTACCGAAGCATGTGGAGAAATTAGAGTACAACTTTTGATATTAAAATCTACACAAGGAAAATGATATACCATTGGAAATATAATTGAATTACGAGTCCAACACTTTTACGGATCTCAATTTGGAGTTTCTACAAGAAGTTATGGCCATTTGAAAATCAGCCGCGGAAAAAATAAGCTGGGCGATCGCCCAGCTTATATCTGGGCGAGCGCCCAACACTTGAATCAACAAGCGAGACCAAAAAACCTCCTGGCGAACGCCGGGGAATAACCGGGCGATCTCCCGAGCCAATTCCGCTGCAAATTTTGTGCTTTATTTTCTTTTCCTTTTTGAGTCCCAATTCAACTAGGAAACGTTTTGAGCAATTTTTAGGTCTTCTTGGGATTTTGTGGCACATTAGAGGCAATATAAATATGAGATATTCTCATAACAAAGGGGGGGAATTTTGGGAGCCGAATCAAGGGAAGACGGAAGAAAACAAGAGAAGACAACTAACTGACAATCAAGAGTTTTTGAAGATTTCTTCTCCTTCAATCCATGCCGGGTTCTATCAATTCTTGTATTTTTAATTTAATTATGTTTTCTAATTTTCTTTAGCCAAGGTAGACGATGAAACCTTGTTTTAATTAAGTAATTATTTCATTATTCGTTTAATTCCTTTTTAGGGCTTTAACGTTCATGGTTCGTTCTTAACTAGATTAATTAAATATAATTTCTTTCATCTTAAATATCATGTATTTTTGATAGTTAGATATTGGTTTAATTAATCCATGCTTGATGCTTAAATAGATTCTATTAATTTCTTTTGATTTTCATCTTCTTTTATTCAGTATTGGGATACATGGAATGCTTAGGTAATCTTTGATTCTTTGTCTTCTTTCAATAGAATTTGATATGAAAAATGCTTAAGTGATTTATGTTTGAAGCATAAGGGAGCCTATATTTGATTTTCTGCTTTTGGACTTAATTGACAAATCTTTAGGGACGACAATAGATTGATTTCGTATTGTCGTGTGTTTGTGAGAATTGATGAATAATTGGATGATTGCTAAGTTAGACAATGGTGGATTCCGAAACCTTGGTGTTTTACACAACTTGATTCTTCAATTTAATTATTTTAGCATAATTAGTTATTCTTTAAATTCAACTATTTCAACAAAAACCTTTTTAACTCAACTAGCCTAGAATAACAGCTTAATTTGGATTAAATTACACCTTCCTCATATAGAGTCTCGTGGGATCGACCTCTTTTTGCTTATCTATATTCCACTAGATTCGTACACTTCATGAGTTAATTAAAATTTGACATCGACGTTATTTGCCCCCACCAATTATGTGAAAATGCAAATATGCTTTCAAGATACAATAAAGCTTCCAATGTTGTATGCGTTGTACAATCATTCACATTGTACTTTATTCATTGAACCCAAGAATTTGATGTTTCAAGTGTTAGGTCGAGGTTCCATCATTGATGATTAGTAGTTGGCTTCAGTCGCATCCCTTTGACATTTTTCAAACTAAATCTCTTGCAACGCCTTTTGTTAAAAGATCCGCCAAGTGTTGTCTTGACCTCTATGCAGGTTATTATACCATCCGTCAGCATTTGTCTAACTGAACTATCTTAAACCAATGTTCCTAGACTTGTCATTATAAATATGGTTACAAACTCTAGACAAAGTTGTGAATAGATACCGGTGGCATAGGTTTAGACTAAATAAATTTTTATCAATAAGTTCCTTAGCCATTCTACTTCTTTACTACAAGAAGCAAATGTTGTAAACTCAGCTGCCATGCATAGTGGAGTCTACTATACAAATTTGCTTTTTCGATCCCCAAGATATAGTTCCTCTACCAAGAGCAAAAATTCATCTACTAGTTCATGCATGAAATTCTCTATCATTGATCCAAGTAAATCTTTCTAAAACTAGAGGATAATCAAAATAATGTATATGATAATCCATTGTTCGTCTAAAGTATTTTAAGACTCTATAAACTAATTGCCAATACAATTGACTTGGATTACTAGTATACCGACTTAATTTCCCATCAACAAAAGCTATGTCGGGTCTAGTAGATATCATATCATACATAAAACATCCAATAACCTTAGCATATTATAATTAGGAAATTGTTCTTTGTATATTATAATACAATCTAATACTAGAATCAAAAGGTGTGGTTACTGACTTGCAATCATAGTGATCAAACTTTCTCAATATATATAATGGGATTGAGTTAGTATGATATTGTGATCCTCTCTAGTGATTTTAATACTTAGAATCACATATGCAAGTCCCATGTATTTCATATCAAAATTTGATGACAACAAAGGACTAGTATTTTCAATACTTTCTAACTCGGATCCAAAAATTAACATATCCAAATATAGACAGATACTAACACCTTGGTTTCCATTAAATCTGTTATACACACATTTATCAACTTAATAGATCCAAAAGCCATTAGCAACAATAACTTTCTCAAATTCTCCATGCCACTGTTTTAGAGCTTATTTTAAGTACATAAAGTGACTTAAATTTACATACTTTACGTTTTTGACCAGGTAAAATGAATCTCTCCGATTGTTCCATTTATATTTCCTCATCTAACTCTCCATTTAGGAAATCTGTTTTTACATCAATTTGATAGATTTCATGTTTTATATATAGATGCTAACTCTCCACCATTGCCTAGGACATCACCACATCCAATAATGCTGCAATTATATTATAAATCCAGCAACCTCTCGTATTGCAGCAACAATTGAATAATTAGATTCTTATCACTTATATGAACACGGATACCCCGTTTAAGTGGCTTCATTACATCAATTCTAACCCGAACCCTCATCACAATGCTATCCATATCCACATCCTCAAGCACCCCGGTCAACACCCCCCACTTCCGAGCACAATGTTCACTATTAACAATTAATGATACATTATGGATTTGTACCTAGAACAACACCAACAAAAAATTCACTGATGCAAGATTCTGTAGGACCTGCAATTTTTATCCACACATTTTGTAGGACTCACTGTTTATAATCTAAAAAAAAACTTTATCAAACAAGTACTAAGTGCTTTAACAAAGATTTATATCTTTTTTGGTACATGGAATACAATTTTTCATCGATATATATCATGAAATGTGGAGGCGTGACATGATATATATAACATAAGTTTTGTTGCTACATGTTTATTTGCCCCTTTATTTATTAATGTTGATTAATATATGTTCTCCCATGTAGCAGATTTAATCAAGTAACTAAGTAGTATTACACTTGTATTTGACAAAGAAGTAAATCCTAAAATCTACGAGAACATTATCACATATTTAATTAAGGTAATGATCGAAAAAGTAAATTGTAGAATCTACGAGAAGATAATCATGAACTTAATTAAATCGGGTTTTAACAAATAAAGTAATATAATGTGAACAATTTTACCAAGAAGAAAAGTTGAAATCTACGACAGGATAATCTTGAACATAATTAGGTCAAGATTTTACGGGTAAAGATGAAGGTAAATCATGTCTATTATAGTGTTGAGAATGTATTTAAGTCACATTTACTACATTTTGTGGTAAACAACGTTTGTAATCACTTAAGTTGTAATGAAGTTTCATGTTAACCGTCAAACTTGTTCTAAAATGGTTCCTAAAGTTTACTCATAGTTTGAGTTTGGTCACTTGATTAAAATATATTAGTTATTTTAAGGGAATTTGGCGACTTAAATAAATTAAAAATGGTCTCTAACCTTTACTCTCAATGTAGAAACGGTCCTTAACGTTTATTTTTTGGCACAAAAATATCTAACATATGTGTTTTGGTGCACAATTGGTCCTTATGGGATGAAAAAGACAAATATGCCATTAGTTTTAATTAGAAGAAATTGTATTTGAATTCTTAATATTTACAAAATGTGCAAATTGGGATCGATACATTTATTAAATAATATTTAATTTTACATACTAAATATATCATTATAGTCGTACAAATTAAATTTTTATAAGAGAAAAATATAAAATTATTTTGTTTTAAATATATGTAATTGATATGTGATATGATAACAAACTTGAATAAAAATTAAGTTAAATAAATAATAAAATGTAATTTTATAATTTTATATATTTTTATTTGAACTAATCTAATCTTATTCTATTTTTATTTAACAAAAAAATAATAATAAAAATTTATTTACACATTATGTGTTTTATTTCCGCACTGAAAGATTGTCCTTAAAATATAAATTTTCTATAATTACAATACAATGCTTGAACTTTCATAAAATTTCACTTCGGTCCTTACTGAACCAAGTGTGCTCTTTCACTTGGTTTCTACATCGGAAACGTTATTTAGCTCGAAACTCCTCAAATCATAAAGTTTTCTTATAATTTCAATTTAGTCCCTAAAGTATGCAAAATTGTGAATTGGTCCTCAAACTTGCCAGTATTACAACAGTGCATCTAAACTTCATCATCCATAAATGATCACTCATGTCTAAGGATTATAAACATGCAACTTTTTATAAATTCTCCAAAATTAAATTTAAAAAAAAAAAAACTTTAGTGTTTAGCTATTTATAAATCTTTCAATTGTTTTGAGGAAATGGTGTTTTTTGTTACAATTGAGTAAAATATAAAATGTAAAATGTAAATTCTTAAAAGATAATATGTCAAATGTGAATATACCTTATCTACAAACAAGGGCGTATTTTATAAATTTTCCTCGAAAGAAAATCTTTTAGTCAAATTATAAATTTGACAAGTCCTATTTTATATTGAAGAAATTACAGTAAATGTCTTTTGAAGACAGTACATTTGAAAAATGACAATGTTTGAAAATAATTTAAAAAATGACAATTTCAGATAAATATAACCCTAAACAATTACTTAAACACCAATTGTATCATCTTCAAATCTAATTCAAAATCATATCTATTATTTTACTAAAATCGAATATTGCTCCACTACCTACCGCCTTGTGCCACCGCCTTCATGCCACAAACTAACCCATCTCAAATAAATTACTTTTTGATAAATTAATTTAGATTATAAAAGAACAAAAATTTAATAAATTTTGTGCTATATTAGTTTAGTTGTTTTTAAATCTAAAAATATATTAAATATAATTGCTCAAAAATTGTTGAAAGAAATGTTTGATTGAAGGAGAATGTGGAAGAAAAAAAAAAGTGAAGTTAATGAATTAATGTCTAATTAAACATCTATCATTGAGTTGTCTAGAAGAAGAAGAAGAAAAAAAGAGGAAGAAAAATAAAATCTACAATTGCGGCCCAACAGTTACAATCGTTACGGCAATTACAATCGTAATTATTCTTTCTTTTCTTTTCTTTCTTTTCTCTCTCTCTCTCTCTCTCTTGGACATGACAGATGAATGACCAAAAAATAAAAACAGACAAACGACAATTATAATATTCCAATAGTTCAGCTATCTTTCAACAAAAGAGTATACATACTATTTGCACCAAAAAATTGTCATTTTTGCAAATATTATTAAAAGCCAAGTGAATGACCCTATACATTTGTCTATATTTCAAAATTCCCCTTTTATATTTGATTAGGAAATGCTTTTAAGTTTGAAAACTTTCTAATTAGTAGCATTTTGTGCGAGTCAGATATTTGTTCTTTTGCAAATCACAATCAAGAATTGATCTGCTAATTGTTCTAACAGCACGAATATCATATATGAATTCGGAAAGCTGCCTCAATGATACTTCATTCTTGTATCATATTCAAATAACAGATATTTCTATTTAACAGGTGCAGTTGTTTGGAAAGGCACTGCATGTTACTTCATTACACTACAAACTTCAGCACCATGTTTTGGGAGAAAATAAAACATGATACGCGAAAGAAAGACGAACACTTCACACACAGTTAATACCTCAGAAACTGGCATCAACTGCCCTCAGATTTCTCCAAAGCTGCAAAAAGAGAGAAGACCACGTGAGTTCAAATAAAGGAGCAGACCCCATTATGTTAATTGGACACTCAAGGACATGTTTAGAATGCAGTGTTGGAACAAAACTTTTAACTTCTTTTTCTTCCTTAATACTGTCTTACTATATAGCCATCCCTACCAAACAAATCCACAAGGGTTCCGACTCTAACTACATAGAACATACAGACTTCAGTACTGTTAATTTCTTATATATGTGTTCATAATTTCGTGTATACAAGTGTCCATCAAGTATGTATCTAGTAGGAAGTACGTAGTCAGTTTCTCCTTTTCACATATCTGACCAGGGTCATCAATTGTATAGAGATTCTGACTCCCACATGTTAAAACTGGTTACCTTAAAGGTTGACAGAGGAAAATTAATGAAAATAGAGACTCACATTTCTCAACTTCCAGAATTTCTATATCAAAAGGATTACGCAGGCAGGAATCCATAAAAGCAAGCACAGACATGCAGACACACACAAATGCAAAGTGTATGTTTGGTAGAGTTTAAAAGTAGTTTTTTAGGAGATTTTGAAAAAAGTTGGTGAAATGTGTGGTTGAAAAGTTGATAAAAATTGTACGTCCCATGAAATATGTGGTTGAAAATGAGTTTGGGAAAAAAAGAATTTATTTTAAACTCTACCAAACATGTACAAAGGGAAAGACAGGGAGAGTACTGTTGTAGTTCAGAAGCTTCTCAATGAGATCAACGTGAGTCATCAGCATTCTTCTACAGCAATAGCGAACCAAACACAATGCATCGAGAGCATCTCTGTAAACAAAAACATTTAATTTGAAATCACGAATTACAAGTTACCCCAAGTGTATAGTGACCTACATTTCACCAGCAATGATAAATGGTAAGTAAATAAGGATTGATCCAATTTTTGCCATTCAAATAGCAATAAAATACAGAACAGTTGCTCAAGCCACCCAGGCTAGACCGAAGAGAGTGAGGAATGTGTGGCAACACGTGAAGCCCACAACCTCCTCTCACTACCTCACGAACGCCATATTTCATAACTGGTTCATGAACTGCAGTAACAGGAGGCTGCATGTATCGCTAATGGACAAGCACTAGCTCCATCAAACCAAATTCTCTCCTATTTACAGATATGGAGCATCCCTCAAGGAAACCAAATTCTTACATACACACATATGCGATGCCAGCTATAAAACCAAAATACAAGCAGTACACATGCACTCTCTCTTTATAAGCATTATCACACTAAATCCAGCTACTGTATTAATCCTCAAACATTCGTGCATTTTTTCCTCCTGGAACACTCGTCTAACTTGAGTTTTGGAGTGTAATGTTGTAGATTTTAATCCTGCAAGTGAACGGATCGTTAACAAGTAATAAAGTGATATATAGAGTGTTAAACCCACGAGGACTAGCTACCAATTAACCTATTAATTTATACTTCGAATTTTAACAATATAAACACACAGATTCGTTTATGATTTCAATTCTAAAATTATTCTACTTATGTTTAATTAAATCTAAATTATCAAACAATCAAAGTAAATTATTGAAAACGAATTCGAGTTTTACTAAAACTAGGATTCGCAAATCCACCTACACGTTCCTTAATCAATTATCCGTTTAATCGCTTTAGTTTATAATTACCTTAGATTGAAAATCGGTAACCCTATAATAATCAAAAGTCTATCTCGATGGTCAATCAATTCTATATTGATATGTAAACCTAATTATTTCTAATTAAATTTGGAACATAAAAATATGTATTTAAATCACAAAAACACCTAAATAGATTTCACAAGGCATAATAGTAATCTCTATCTATTATTGGACCATATGTTATTCAATACCATGTGCTTATCTAAATTGAATCTCTCGACTTCAATAAAGATCACAAAATATTTTAATAGTGATCAAACATTAAAATATTAGAAATAATGAATAAACAATAATAAATCAAGAAGTAATTAATTACTAAACGGAAAAACTTCTAATTAATTAAAAACGTGAAGTTTCATCGTTCATCCTACCAATAAGTAACTTAGTCGAACAAGATTCCGTAACATATTACAAGAATTGTATTGATCATGTTTCAGAGGAAAAAGAAGAAAAAGTAAATACAACCTATGTTTAAGGTCCAAGAATCTTCAATTCGTTGCTTAATCTTCGATTCTTCTATTGTATTTTTATCCCAAAATTCACCTCCCGCGATTTATCTATTCTGTGTCTTTTATACTCCTTAAACTCTTCGAAACGTGTTTTAGGTAATTGTTTTATCCTGGACTGAATAGAGTTTTGTTTGGATCAGAAGACAACACAACAGTTGTTCGTTAATACCATGCGATCGCATGGTTCAAAACCTTGCGATCACATATTCATATGATTTTGTCCATTTACGTTTTGTAGAAGAAAAACACGTCTTGCGATCGCAGTCTAGAATAACCATTCGATCGCATGGTTATTTTGGATGAATTTCTTAAATTTCTTTCTTTAATATTTGCATGCCAAGTCCCTCAAGTCTCTTTGTCTTTGCAATTAAGTCCTATTTTCTTATGTTTGTTCTCTTTTTGTTAGATCGACACTTGAATTTGATTTTTTTTCTAAAATGATAATAAAACAGTGCGCCATTATACTAAAAACATGTAAATGTACTTATAATCGTCCCTTTTGTGAACTCCAATAAGTACAAAATTGTACTTATTATGTAATACTAAAAAGTCTACACCTTTGTCCATGATTTGCCAAGGACAAGCCATCAAAATTTGAGTGCAAGACATTTTATAGCCCACGCGATTTTATTTAAGGAATTTAATATATTGAATATTTGATTTTGCTTAAAAAATTGTTAAAAGTGGAAGCCAAATTCAATAATTAATTTTAACCATATATTTTATAGAACCCAAAACTTTTATCAACTTTTCAACCACACATTTCATCAAATTTTATCAAAATTTACAAAATTCTAATTTTTAACAAAATCAAACAGCCTATTGGTCAATTTGAGAAGTAGGTAGTTTTTAAACAGTTAATATGTGCAATACCCCCTATCGTTTAGGTCCTACGAAAATGGTTCCTATCATTTCAATCATGTCATTCTTACCTAGGGGTGGGCATAGGTTGGATTAGATCGGGTTGGTTCATTTTGGACTCAACCTGAAATCGAATAGACCGGTTTGATCATAGTCCAAACCGAACCAACCTGTTTTGCGCGTAAAAGCGACCCAAATGTCAATGGCCAAATGCTAAACTGTCATTCTAAAGCCCATTTTATTATATATAATTTAATATCACTAAGGAAGATTAAACTATTGAAAGAAATACTCTACAAAATAAGAAAAAAATAATTTACGGGATGAGATGAGAGGTTTGCTGCTGTGTTTAAAAATTGAATAAAAACATACCATAAACGCAGTTGAGTTTGTATATGGGTTAGGCCGGTTTATTTATCCCAACTCAAACCGAACCAACCCGAAATAGAATTCCCCCCACAACAACCTAAACCAAACCGCTAACATGTAAAAAACTGAACCAACCCGACCCGAAGCGGTTCAGTTCGATCGATTGGCGGTAATTATCCCCACCCCTATTCTTACCCTCATTTCAACTTTCTACGGCGAAAACCAACATTTTCCATCTAGTGCTGTGTATCTTAAGGTTAAAAAATCAATATTTTGATTGAACAAACTGCATTACTATTAACATTATTTAACATAAAATAACAAAAAACAAAGAAAAAAATAGAAAAATACTATTTTCACCCCCATCCACCCTATCATCTAAATTCACTAATACACACACAAATATATACACCCACCGCTGCCGCTGCTGCCATAAGATAGCTTGTTCAAACTTCAGACTACATTTCAAATGCAAAATAAATACAAAAGAAAGTGTAATAAGTATTTTTTTTATTTCCCCATTTCTCAATTTAGGTAATATTGATCCTTTGGTGTTAAGTTCAATAAACACCACATTCCATTCCAAATAAGTTTTGAAATATGTTTCTCTCTAAGTCGAATTTGTTCTCTTCTTTGCTATTCTATATTTCCTATTTTCTTTTTCTTCAAAAAAAAAATTGTAAAATTAAACTAACATTTGAAAGTGTGAATGGAATTAAATATACTCTCTGAGATAGGGCTCTTCTTCCTGCTGGTGCTCTTGAAAATGCAAAGAGTTTAAGAATTTTCCATAGTATCATTATTTAATATTTATAATCATGATTATTATCATCATTACTATCCATTTTTAGATATATGTATATACCTATAGGGATGATGAAAGAGAAAGACGAGGGTTCAGAAATGGCATAACAGAATTGCAAAAATGCACGTCACATTTTAGAGGGAGAAAGATTGATGGATTTGCAGAGAAACAAGGAGAGCTTTTTTCTGTTAAAATGAAAAATCATTATTTTACTATTTACATTAGTTAGTGCATAGTAAAGCTAATATTTGAAATCATCACTACCAAAGTGTGCCCCTTCTACCACCACCGAAACTGTCCCAATCCACAGTTCTTTCCTCACAACTCCTCGAATGAGTTGGATGGAGTGGAATTGGAAGAGTCAAGGATGGAGGCAAGTTGGGCTCAAATGAGCCAGCACGCACCTTAAAGGAGACAAGGCTCGTGGGTACACTGCAGCTCTGTAAAAGATTTGTCGATGATGTGGCTCATTTGAAGATCAAGAATGTTGTTTGAAAAATCATATCAATCAGCAACATAAGAATCTGAGCCACCAAAATCCCAAAAGAAGAACCCATAGGATCCAAAAAATCGAAGGAAAGGTCCCAGAATCAATGGGAATCACCCTTGTAGTGGAGGTGGGAATGCCAATGGCGGTGGGAAGATGTAGTATTTTTTTTATTTTCTTTTTTATTTTCTATGTTTTTGTTTTTGTTTTTGTTTATTTAATTAATGTTAAAGGTATTGCAACCAATATATTGACTTTTTAACGGTCAAATACAAGGCTTACTGGACAGAAAGTGTGGTTTTCGCAGTAGAATGTTGAAATGAGGGTAAGAATGTCAGGATTGAATTGATAAGAACCATATCCACAAGAGACTAAATGATATGGAGTTATTGCACAAATTAGCCGTTTTTAAATTACACACTTTGATCAAAAGTGAGTATCTTTGAAGCTTATCGTAAACTTATAAATATGTAAGTTCCCTCCATTATCATACCAAAAAACTAGAGAGGGAAACATGGTTTCTTAATCACCTTAACTTTGAAGGTTCAACTTCTCTATAACTTGCCATCCTAGATTGATTTAATGTATATGTCAAAATTATAGAGTTCTAAGATTTGGGAATTAGGGTTCTAGTGAAATTTCTAATAGCAATGAATCTTACCGCAAAGACACTTCAGCAGAAAATGAAGACCGTAGATTTTAAGCAGAATTACAAGGATGCTTTTGCAGTTCATTAGACAAATCAAATAGTGACCCATCAAACTATAATCTAACCAAAATGACAAAATTAAGAAGAAAAAGAATAAATCTTCTTAATATTCGAAGTTTGGGTGGAAAATCGTAGAGTCGAGCCCACCTCATCTCTCTGGTGCAAACAGAACAAGCTGAGCATAGCAGGGGTTTGGGCATGCTAGGCTTACCTCAACTTATGATCTACTTGTGTTTGTATGAATCAATAAACATTAGTCATTAGCAACCTACTCAACACATTTCAGATCCCTTCAATGTATACAATCCATTTTAAGTTTCCAATATAACTCATAAAAAGCAGCAAGAGGACTAGGGGAAGCATCTACTAAATTAAGTGAATATGTTGAAGCATGTGAATTGTATCATTCACTCATTCTATAAGCTATTATTGGTGGACAGAGTAACAGTTCACTAGATAAAAAGAAATGCCTTCTCTTTCTTTAGTTCTTAATCTCAGCCAATTTGACTAATTTATAGCGTGCATGATTGCAGATAAAACGGCACTGCTATAGTAAACATTTCCTGTTATAGTGGTGCTGACTGTCGTTCTTCATTACCTGGTACATGGAAATAATAACAATAGCTATGGGATACCCCATACATGAATTTTCAATTAATTGTTCATGCCTAAAACCAAGTCGTTTGGCTTTTATCCACCGAAAATAATTAACATAGGCATCCCAGCTATTTCTTTAAGATTACTTCCTAACTTCTTCTTGCCAATAACATTTTTTAATAATTTGAGATAAAGATACCCAATTATTTGCATGCACTTTCATTCTGATTTGAAAAATTCAGCAAGAGACTTAAAAAAGTGTATAGTACTTCATAAAAAAGTTGCTTTTTATTTGCATGAAAAATAAAAATAAAATTAAATCTGACCAGTAATAAATTTGGTCCTTCATAAATTTGCAGGTTTCTAATAAATGAATTTTTGGCTTTAATACTTCACACAACCAGCAACAACTTCTACGGATCATGTAACTTATACAAGGGTTAAAATAAACGAACTTGCATATCTACCATGAAGCAAAAATCAAATTCTCGTCCCGTTTCCAACTTATACACGCATTGTGACAAACCCGACTTTTTGATTTGTCAATTAAAACACATTCCGCAGACCAAATTAAAAACAGTAAGCGCAATAAAAGAAAAAGAAAAAAAATCCGAATAACAATAAAGAAAAACATCAACTGTAGAAGTAATAAGAAAGCTCACCCTTCGCTGTAATCAGCCTGGAGCAAATCAAGGTACGTATCCCATTTGTTTCCAATTACCTTGCAATGCCATGAAAAAATTGATATTTTATCAAAAAATACATTTAAAAAAAAAAAGCAATTTAGCTTCATGTCGAAAAAGTTTTAGACTAATTTACCTTTCCACAAGTAAAGCAACGGACTGGAATGATCATCCTTGCTCGATAGGGTTTCGGTCACTGCTCAGTACTCACTCTTGATGTCCTTTAGAAAAATCTCCGACCAAACGCCAGGTTTAATAGGCGCGAAAAGTTTTGTGCCCTTAAATAACTCGTAGCAAAAATTTGGTCCAGCCCTTTTCCATATCAGTCCTTCCTTTGTATTACTTTACGGAAAACTGACATCAATAGCACCAAAATGATATAATTTTCAATCTTCGTGCTTATACTTACTTACTATTTTCAATCTTTGTAAAGTTACTCAAGAATATGTCATACATTGAACCAAATATACCCGTAACAGTTATTTTAGAGTTGAGCTTAATTAACATTCGTTTGATAGAGATTATAAATTAAAATTGATTTATTTGAACCGAAATTTTTTACTTTTCAAATTATTGTTATCATAAAGAAATGACATTTTGTTAATTAAGAAAAATTTTGTCATTTCATGTTAAAAATAGTTTAATAAGTCAAAAATTTCAAATCAAATAAACCAATTTTAGGGTGTGTTTGATTGATTCCGTGGAAAAGAAAAGATTTTCCATGTAAGTAGAAAAAAAACCCATCTATTTTGGCAATAAAATATTTTCCAACTTTTACTTCTTAATCATGCTTTAACTGATTGTACCTTGAAAATCATTTTTATTTTCCATATATAATCAAACAGCCAAAGATGGAAAATATTTTCCACTGATGTGACAAAATTTTCCATGGATTAGACATTTTCCATGAAAAATCTTCCAATCAAACACACCCAAATTTATAATCTTGTGATTTGGATAACAAAACTATTATAATGACTATATTTCAAGTATTCCAATGAAAATGGTATCTCTACTATTATTTATTTATGTAGAGATAACAATTTATACAATACATTTCAAACTAAAAAGTTAAAGATATATTAATTATTTATGTAATTATTACAATTTATCACGATAGTAAGAAATTTTATCTATTACAAAAATAAAAAAGTATTTAAATATTTATGTGTTACTACATCTTCAATTTTTTACATCACAAAATCACCTCCTCCAAAATTTGCTGACCATCTTAATTCACCTCCCACAAACGATCATCTCTAAAATTTGCTTACATATTCAATTCATGTCCCTCAATCAATCATCATCTTTCACTATTCATCTCCAAAATCTATTCACCATCTTAATTTATCATAATAATAGAGCATACGATCGATCTCACCGCAAGAAAGAGTATACTAGTACAATACATCTTAATCTTAAAAATTAAAGATATATCGATTGATAGAGTTTACCAAAAAGAAGGCCAATCACGCTCTAGATTTTCTATTAAAATATTTTAATAATATAAAAGTTATAAGATTGAAAGTGCACAAGATTTTTTTCTTAATATATTATTTTTAATTGTACTAAAGGTTTCTAATTTTTGTTCAATATCGTAATTATGTCTTTAACTTATTTGTGTATTTTTATTCTCGAGATTCTATTAATTTATACATTTCATCCCTCATTACGATTTCGTCTTTAAAATTTGATAGAATCGCATAAAGAATTAATTAAAAAAATTGTATGCATTTTATCACCGACCGTAGTGAGGTTTACTCCACTACAAACACACAAAAAAATATTTTTTTGTCATCACTACATCTTCATCATCTCAAACCAAAACTCATATATCTTTTTCAATTCTTCTATTTCTCTATATTTATCAAAATCAAACTCTCATCAAACAAAACAATCTCTCACTCTCATTCTTCTCAACTCCTCAATCCATTAAAATCATCTATAGTCGAATTCCACCGCGAAGAAAAGCGATATACTAATATTTTTAAATAAACAAAAAATTAATAAATACAAGACAAAATATTTGTACAAAAATTATTATTAGAGATAAGATAGGGTAATTAATAGAAAATTAATAATAAGAACTAAATATAAGTGCAATATATAATTATGCAAACTTCTTGTAAAAAAGTTACAAGGTTGGTTGGAGCCTTGAACTTCGAAGGAGCCAAATCCATACATATTTTCTCAAGTCTCTCATTACGTACTTTCAATTTCCCAATGGACCTCTGAATCCGTATGAAAGAAAAACAAACAAAATGGGGAGCAGCGGGGGCAGCGACGTGGAAGCAGGGTTTGCAAAGCTACAGGGAGAGGACTTCGAGTACTACATGCAGACATACTCCATAATCCTGGGCCGTAATTCCAAGAAATCTTCTGTCGACGTTGATCTCTCCTCCTTGGGCGGCGGAATGAATATCAGCCGCCACCACGCCCGCATTTTTTATGACTTCAACCGGCGGCGCTTTGCCCTCGAGGTGCTCGGGAAAAATGGCTGTTTTGTAGAGGGCGTTCTCCACCTCCCGGGAAGCCCTCCCGTCAAGCTTGACTCCCAGGACCTCCTCCAAATTGGCGACAAGGAATTTTATTTTTTGTTGCCCGTTCGGAGCATTTTGGGTGGGTCCATTGGACCCAATGATTATGGAATGAGTAATCAGAATAATCATGGTGCACAGAATCAGCAGCATTTGGGGTTGGGATATAGTATGAAGGGGAGAGGGAGGGAGTGTTATGAAGAGGAGTATAATGAGGAGGAGGAGGATGGAGATGATGGTTCCTCATCAGGTAAAAGGATGAGAGGGGATGAGGTTGATGGTTCAAGTGGTTATGTGTTTGGTTCCGGCGGGAAGGTTGGGATTTCGGGGAAATTGGGTGCGTCACTCTTATCATTTATCTAATTAATGCTACTGTAATTTGTTTTCAGTTAACTGTGTTGGCTAATAACTGTGTGCATATCTCTTTCTTTCAGAGTGTTCATGTGGATTGGTAAAGGAAAAATAACAGATATTTAGATTGTAGTTTTTGTGCTATCTGCTCCAGGATTAGTAGTTAAATCATAAATGGCCTCAGTTCTGTAGTTTCAATACAGAATACAGTGAACTAAAGACATCATCACATTAGGTTCAGATTCAGCTTATCTCGGCCCCTTTTTAACCTGAGGCTTCCATTGGTAATGTGTAGTTTATGTGGACTTTGGAGGGAACTTGGTAGGTTAGCATTCACATAGACAGATTAATAGTTTATTTGCATCTTTTACTCTTTGTTGCAACTTGCAAATAAGGAATATGACAAGTCTCTTGAAAAACAAGATTTCTCTAAAGTTTAGACTTTTTTAGGATGAATTATGCTTCCCACATACCACTGTCTTTAGCAGTAAATCCTCGTAGCGTTGCCTAGAGTAATCAAAGTTTGCTCAAACACGTAGTAGCAAAGATTTGAAGGCTTGACATGTCTTGTCCTGTGATGGCTAGTTGGTTTCTTTTGTAATGCCCTTGTGGAGCTGTGCACAACAACACAACCACTTAACTTTGCTAATGGTAGTATAAATATGTATTTCATAGTGGATGACAGTTTGGGAACAGTCTATATAGTTAAAAGGAATGGAATCACTTCATTTTATTTTATTAAATATTAACCAAGTTAGTAGCAATTGTAATTTCTTCGTAGTCCAGTTCTTATGCGACAGTTATATTCTGCTCTACATTATAATTTGAATTTGTAGTTCAAAACCGAGAGAACTATTTATAAAGTATAACAACTCAAGGAAGATGATGATTGCGTTGGTTTTGGTTCCTTACCTATCTACTCTCTATATCATTACTTTCTTGTATTATTTCTTTGCTGTTTAAGAACTTCATCTATGCTACGAGCACTGACTCATTGAAGGAACAAATATCTTGTCCTTCCAACATCTCTCCTTCTTTCTAAAATTTTATCTAGGATAGAATACGAGTTTAATTGCACCAGTGCTATGAAATTCTTCTCTGTTTATAATCACAGTATGTGTGCCTATTTTATGTGTCATCTAGATGCTTCTCATTTCTTTTTCTCCAAGGGGTTGGACGGGAGGAAAGATTCGTGCAACAGTTTTTTGTGATAGAATGAATCATTGATTTGTTTATGCTTGTACTCAGTTATGCATGTGTACCTGTTATTTCAAATTCTCCATATGCAATACGCCTGTGCAAATTAATATGACAATTTGCCCTTGTATTTTTCTTACATTGGAGCTCATTGTTTTAGCGCCCAAGATTATGGTGTAATCTAGCAAACACCCTTATGAGCCGTCTCAGGACTTTGTATAAATGGCAAGTTAGTGTATGGCTTAACATTGGTAGGTGATCAAGTCCACATATTAAACATTTCTTTATAATTGTGCCATCTTCAAATATTCATGGTTTTTGGATCATCTTCGACCCCAGTGTGCTTTGTTCAGTAGCATTTTTCTTGTGTATAAGCGTTTAACACCTTGTACTATAATTATGACCTATCTTGTACATTTTGTGATCCAAGAGTCATGTTCAGAACCTTTCGCTTATGCATTAGCTTTTGGTTGTTAGACAGGTAGTTACATTTTTGGGCCATTCTCCACCCAAAAAAAATTGATAGTCTAATGTTACTTCATCAGTTCCATACAATCATATATGCTAATAAGTGAAGATGTTCGAGCTTCTGTATGACCCTCCTTATTTTGTTGATCAATATGTGGGATATATATATGTATAATGCATTGTACTCTAGAGTTCACAAGATCATCCAAAAGAGAGATTTTCTAAAACAATATCTATATCTATATCTATATATACATAAATATAAAGCTGTATGTGAATCTTAGTATTAGAAGAAAATACTTTAGGTTTCTTAACAGATGGTTCAACTCCATGTCAGGCTCTTCAATTTCTCTCTTTCATGGCAAAAATTGCACTGAGTGGATATTTTCCGATCCTTCCATTTAGCAGTCTTCTTTTGTAAAGACAGGCTACCTCATTTTCTTCCGCGTTCCTGTGGACTGACAATCTGCAGCATCCTCCAGCTATGGCTAAAAGGAATTTAATTCCCCGTCCTATAGGTTTCTTTCTAAAGATGGGCTGTCATTTTGCTTTATCATCTATTAATTCTATCTGACCCATCTTGAGAGCTCCGAGTTCCAGCTATCTTGAGTTGACGCAAATTTCCCTCCATGTACAAATACTTAATTGTACCGAGACATGTTTCTCACCTTCACCCATTCAATGCTTCTAGAAATTGTATAGAAATTGCTGATTGACCGATATGGTCAACCAAGGTTAATTAAGTAATGTAGACCAAACGTGCAGCCTTGGAGAATATTTCATATCATTTTATCACGTTCTTTCCCTCCACGCACCATTTTATTGAGTGAAAATTGTGGCATTTCACTTCTGTTTTGGGACTGTTGAACACTTGTAAGTAACTGACTTTAAGCGTGATGGAACGAGGCTCCAATTTGATCACGATCTTGACATTTTCACTTTGTACATACCCAGTTTCATTATTAATGATTTTTTGGAGTCGTTATGTATAATTTATTGGACAACATACTCAAGTAAATGGATCAGCGGATGCATGATCTGTAGTTTTCGAGTTTAATGGACTGAATTCCCATTTAAATGCTGTTGACATGATTAGCTCTGGATGTCTTGCAGATAAAAAGATTGGTGGAAGATCAAAAGTTGATAGGGAAGCTGATAATCAGCAGCTCCTGCAATTAGAGGAGAATGATGTTGTATCATCAGTGGCCACTGTGCTATCTGACCTATGCAGCCCTGGAGAATGGATGCGGATGGAAAAACTTCATTCTGTGGTAAGTTCTCTAACATGTGCTATCGTATGACTTCAAACCACCCCAATCATGTACATCATATTGTTCTATGCATAATTCTCCCCTTTTGTGTTGTTTTTTTTCTTTGTGTGTGTGTTTCTTTTTAAGGGGGATGGAGGTGGTAGTGTAGACTATGTTCATCTCTGGCGGGCCACCGCAATTTCATTACACGGACATCTGGTTTTCCTACCATTCTGAATCAAATAAAGTGTGTAAGCTTATACTTAAAGTTGTTCCTAGAATTTGTGACTGATTCTAGACTTGCAGAATGAAGTTTTCGACTTCTATCTCAAAAAAGATGCACTGCACTATTCCCATTTTGTTTTGTGGAGCAGCTAAATGCACACCTTATAACAAACCCAGATTATCCTACAAGTTGGAAATCTCTCTCTCTCTCTCTACCCACAAAAGAAGTAGAAAAGAAAAGAAAAGTACAGGTTAACTCAGTGTAACTGAAGCTAAATTACTCCCTAACTGCATGACACCAATCTATTGGCCAAAAAGTGAGAAGCAAGAGCGTCCTCTTACTAAAATCTCTTTCACCGTACCCCTTCTGAAATCTGTATTGGCTGTTCAACAAACACTGATATGTCTTACCCCTAAAGCTATAAAGCTCCCATCAGTTAAGGCACAAAGAAAAGGAAAAAGAAGATGTTTGGAAGGGATTTCAAAGATATTGTATGCATCGTAAATTTTTTGTTAGCGAGGCAGTAACTAAATGGCCCTTTTTGTTTTTTCATATGAATCTTCAAACAATTTTCCAAGGAGTCCTTGGGAAAAATAACTCATGGCACCCATTGATCTAATCTCTTTCTTGTCTTGGCATACTGTTGGAGCAATCATAGTGTGATAGTGATAAATGCCTCTATAGATACTTGAGTACATATAGAGACAGAAAAGCTGATGTGCAATAAAAGCTATCTCAGAAGAGACAGAGATAATGTTGTGAGATGCAGAATGCTAATCTTTCCTTTCTTTTCATTTCTTCTCTCCCCTTTCGAGGAGGGATTTTGTGAGAGGAAATTATTTATTTATTTATTCATTTATTTTGATTTGGGGGTTGGGAGGTGAGGGCGTGGTTTTATTGCAAGGGGAAGGGAGGGGCAGAGATGATGTGAAACAAGAATAGATTGCAATAGGCACAAATCAGCTTGAGCAAGAATACAGTGGCCTGTATTGACAGACCTCTTAAGTGTCTTGCATTAAAATCCTTTTACATTCTATATCATTTGTGAGAGAGTAGATAAGCAACCAAGAGTACAGAAATTGCTGCTCTATTGATTTTATTCTGAAATTTGAGTCTTATTTCTGAAAGTTCTTTTTATGAATTGAACGGCTCGAATGTATAAATAATGTTCCTTATAAAGTTTATTTGCTTTCCGGAAGTCTCATAACCAAGGGGCCTTCTTCTTTGCCACTTTTAAAGGACTTGCCTGGAATATCTAGACCTTTGACATGTTAATAAGTTGGATGTCCATTTTTTGTTTTACTTAAACTTTGTATCCCTTTTGTCCGTGTGCTGTATATTGTATACTATTTCCATTGTGGTTATTTGCTGTATATATGTATTGTACATACCATCCACAAACCATACAAATCTCATTTAACTAGTGAGGGGATTTTTAAAGATTGTTTTACCAACTTGAATATATAACATACTATTCCACTTATAGTTATTCCACTGCCTCGAAGATTTCTGTTTATATTGAATAAAAAATTCTTTTGTGCCACTTTCAAGATGTTCCTTCAATGTTATACCCCTTTGAGCTGCTACTAATGAGTTATGTCTATTTTGATACTTTGTTCAAATGAGAATACCTTTTTGGAATGCCAAAAGTAAATATATAATTGGAAGTTACCCTTCTCATTTTTTGGGCTTGCAAGTAGCAGTCATTTCCACTAACTTTTCTGCTTTGAGCCAGTAAATTTCCATCCGTAGTCATAACCACTCTCACCACCTATCCAATGTATTATGTTTAACTAGATCAAAGGATACATGGATGCAATTTCTCAATGACCAGCTAATACTAGTTAGGATTGAATTTACACCCTTGTGCTGTGGCACCTTGTTCAGCATTTTACTGTAAGTTAATGGTTTATGGTAAACACCCTGTCATCATGTTCACCATTTTAAATTTGGACATTTCATCAATTCTCTCTCTCTCTCTCTCTGAACTGAATAGAATTAAGCATTTATAAAATCGTATTAAGACTGCAGTTATGAATTAAACTCATTTGTCTTGTGTGTTCTGAGTATTATTGTTATATGCTTCTACTTTTCATAAATGACATTCATGATGCCAGTGCCATCACCTGTAGCTGCTAAACATATCGATGTCATTCTGATTTCATCCATCAATTTTGCCTTCAGACTTTTAGCATTCACTAATGACCACGTTTGCCTGTACAGTTACACGAACAATATGGCAATATCTGGCATCACAGCCGTGTCAGGAGGTACCTCACATTGGAGGATTATCCTGAACCAGAAGCCAAGGGAAAACCATGGTATGGTTTGCTGATTCTTTGAGGAAATATCCAGAGCATTTTGTTATCAACACAAGGTCCAAGGGACCGGTTACGCTGGAATTTGTCTCTCTAGTGTCATTACTCTCATGAGATTCGGAACTTCCTTCAGCAATAGGAATAAAATGTTTTCTACCTTGAAAATGATGAGTTGTTGAGATCTTGGTACCAGTGCCAGTGATACTCACACTCTGGTGGTGAATCTGATTCCTGATTTGAATTCAAATACATGTATGCATCTAGATTTTCTAAATGTAACATGCTGCTACTTTCTTATGTCTTCTGTGTTTGTCTCCCTTATTTTTCTCCATAATTTTTTCACTTCTAAGATTTATTTTTCTACTTTTTCTGGTATAAAAAATCATTTTTTTTTTTTGTCATCAGAAAAGCCTTCTTTTAGGTTCAAAATGTTGATTTACCGACAGTGACTTGGTGACATGGCGTTGTCTTTTCTTTTCAATGAATCCTTGCTCTTAACTTAGTTATTATTTCCTTGGTTGCTCACGTGTGTACTATGTTCATTTTTGTATTCGTCTTTATTTGGAGGTCTACAACATTATGTGGTATAGAGGACTTCTTCGAATCATGTTGAGTTCTTAGACTTTTGTGCCTAGTGCTCAATTCGTCTAATTACTACGAGGATGAATCCAATACGAAACAAGAACACCATGCAAGATTTTACCTATTAAATCAATTGCAATAAAAAGACTAATTACATTATTTATTATTCAAAGAGAGAAAAATAAAACATGAATGATGAAAGAAAATACTGAATAAATTTTTAATGAAATGAACTAAGATTAAACATATCCTCCTACAAAACAAAAATGGGCTTCCCACGCCATTTTTCACTCCTTCAAAGGGAGGAATTCCAAGGTAGAATGAATTATCTTTGTTAGGTTTTTAAAGCCTGTAATGTGTTATATCTTCTGAATGTTTTGTCTAGGCCAATTTTTAGGAACATCAAAGCCACTCTTCCCCTTATTGATCATGCCAAGACACAGCCACATATATCTTTAGAAAATCTTTCAGAGAAAATCATTATTACTACACGATCGGGCATCATGTTAGCAAAATCTGAGGCTTTTCTGGTCCTTGAACTTCTTTCAGACCTTTCATCATTACTAATAATATTGCAATCTCCTCTACAATCCTTTGGTCCAATAAAATTCTTCGCTCTGCAAAACTACACTTAGCGTATATAGCAGACACGATGAATGACTTGTCATGCTGCTTGTCATCAACTAACAAGTGGAGAACTTGGAATTTCAAAGACACCACATTTTCTAGTTGGAATTACTAACACCATTGTGAAAGCCGAGGAATTGTCGAATATAAGAAAATTTTATCAAAATAACATGCAGTTTTTAGAAACAGATTTATTAAATTTTCTTAATACTTAAAACAAAACGAGAAACAGATTTTGGTTTTCTTAATGTTCTCATTAATCTTGATATAACACGATTACAACTGATCAAAAACAATGCTACCAAAAAAAAAAAAAAAAAAAAAAAACAGAAACGAACAAGAAGTATCTAAAGAATATACTTTTGCATTGAAATCGAACTTCTGATATCCTACATACATCGAAAGGATGCAAATTACAATGATATGAAAACAAATATGGACTTCAAATTGAATCAACCAAAATCAAGATCTACTAACTAGGATATACTAACTAAACCCACTAATCTGCAGCAGCATCATCCCACCACAAAGCATTGGAATCCATGAAAACACTGCCAGAGTCGAACGTGTTCATAGTCGTTGTAAATGGCTGGAATTCTTGATCGTTCGGAAAAACAAACGTTTCCAAAAATTCACCTCCAGGGTTTTGATCGTACGGAATCTCCGGTAATTCACTACCAGCGTTGAAGGCATTGGTAGTAGTCTTCAAAATCTCTTGGTTTTCCTGTTCTCCATCTCCCACTAGATTTTCAAACAAAAGTGGATTTTCTTGGATATCTTGAACTTCAGGTTGTTTATCAAGAAAAGAATCTAACCACAAAGAAAATTGTTCAGTCTCTTCAAATCCCTCTATTTCATCCAATTTTGTGTCAAACCAAAGAGAGTTTACCACAGTGTGATCACAAGAAGTCTTTTCTTGAATCATGGACATCTCCTTCGAAACAGTATCGGTATATTCATTAGATCCATCTCGAATAGAACCCTGATCGTTAGACTTGAGCAACCGAATTCGGTTCCTTACTTGGGATAATTTGGCATCAATCACTGTTAACAGTTCTTGATTGGTAGTACCCTGATTTTGACATCTCCTCCGAGACAAAACGAATATTTTGCTTCTTTTTACAGTGATCATCACAGCCACGATCAAGTTCTTGAATCCGTTTCCTTTTCCGATCGCAGTTTCTGTACAGCTGGATGACATGCTGTACGTGATTCAGATTTTCCGGCCATGTCTCGACAGATCCGTCAGGCCCAATGATAACAGCACAAGCATTGACATCGCAAAGCACAGAGAGCTCCATCGTCTTCTTCTTGATGGATTCTTTTCTGGTTTTGAAGCTCTTTTGATAGCCGAAGCTTTTTGAGTCTTTTGGTTGACATTGTATCAGTCTGAATATTGTTTCCTTTTTGGGAGAGAAATATAGACGACATTGATCAGGGTCTTACAGTCGGTAAATTCAAACTTTTTGTAGATTAAGAGAATTTAACGTTGTGTTGGCTTATGTTTGAGGCGGGCAAGCGCTCATTTTATGTTTCTAGCCGTTATTGGTCGAAACGGCGTCGTAGGAGAGGTGTGTTAATTTTGAATAGTATGTATTGTGCCGTTGTTGGTGTAAACGACCTCCTAAGGAGTGGAAAGGTGTTTTAATTACCAATTTCAATTAATAAATAAATTGAAGAAATTCACATACATCTAGGGGGACTCTCCTTTGCTAGATTCCTCTCTTGGCACACAAAAAAAAAAAAAATAAAAATAAAATAAAAAATAAAAAATATTTAGTATGGGAAAGAAAAAATTTTGAAAAAATAAATTTTTTGTATAGTAATTCTTTTTCTCATATTTTAGTTTGGTCTAATTTTTTTTTAGTCTCCTTCGAGCCTCTCGAATCAATCTCTTTGCTATTTACTATTTTTGTTTGGTTTTGTCGAAGAGGGTAAGAAGCTTGTCTTAAATTTATTTGAAATAATCAATGTGGTTTAGTTTTTTATGTATTCAAATATTGTTTTTTAAATGTTGTAAAATAATAAATAATTATTTATGACTATTTAATCTTATTAGAATATTTTCTTACAAAGTTTGTATCTTAATCAATTTGTAATTTATATATATGTATATCATAAATAATCTCCTAAGCACCAGTGCTTAACTTATGCTAAGCACCAATAATATGTCATGTCTGTTTAATATATATTTTATTTATACATTGAATATGTGGAATCCACTATTATCATACAACTACTTGTGCCATGTCATCAGTGCTTAGCATAAATTAAGTATCGATACTTAGAAGATCATTCATATATTATATATGTCATTCACATTCGATTCTTTCATATTCATTTTATTTTATAACACGTCTTGATTAGGTTAGAAAAACTTATTCTTCTTTCTCCTCAAGAATTTCTAGCCAACATAATTAGAAAAGTTTTTCTTTCTGTCCAAAAGAAAACAAGAAGTTTTAACCAATTAAATTAGTAAATTGATTTTTCTTTTCCATCCAAAATAAAAATGTCAAAGATGTCTTGATTTTAATTTACCAAACAACAAATTAGCATATATTATTTTGTGTGGTTATGTTGTTATCATTATATCAATTTAGTAGATATATATTGTTTTGAAAATTGATTATTATAACATATCAATATTCTAAAAGAATATTAAGGATGGTAAATACTATGTCCCTTGTATTGTCCCGCTTTGCCCAAATTCTACGAACCGATTCCGAATTTTTTTTTTATTTTATTTTATTTTTATGTTTTAAAATTTCAATTGTATTAAAAAAATAATAATAATAAATAGTACTAAAAATAGTTAGTTAATTAAAGGGTGTTGTAAATTAGGATATTTTAATCTGTCGCCCGCAAAAAAAAATTTCCCGACATCGGTTTCCCATTTGTTCCAGAATTTCTTGCACCATATAGCATAACTCGTTATCATCGTAGGGATATTGAAGGTCAACATCTTGAAAGTAGTAAGGAGATGTTCAATTTTCGATATTCATATCTCTCACGTAATGTTATTGAGAGGACAATTGATTTGTTTAAAAGAATATTTGCATATTTGAGGCATCAACCCTACCACGACATTCAAGCACAAGCAAATATAGTATTTGCTTGTTGTGCCATCCAAAATGTTGATTTACTACCTGTGACTTGGTGACATTGAGTTGTCTTTTTTTTTTTTGCATGAATTCTTGCTCTAACTTATTTAGGGGTTATTAATTCGCTCACACGTGTACTCTATTGATTTTTGTATTTGTCTTTTATTTGGAGGTCTACAACACTATGTAGCATAGAGGACTTCTATGAATCCTATTGAATTCTTAGACTTTTGTGCCTACCACTCAATTCGTCTAATTACTACGAGGATGAACCCAATTCAGAATAAGAACACCATGGAAGATATTACCTATTAAATCAATACATCACATAAGGGATGGGGCTCAAATTTCAACCTCAAGAATCACCTTCTTCAGTTCAATGTTCATGGCTATAAGCAACTTTTAGAAGAGAGGCCATTGCCCATAGCTAAACGCAATATGGAGTGCACGTGAATTTAGAATTTCAGCTTCAGAAATCATTTTTCTGGATGATATTGTTGCCCTTTATATCCCTCCATAATAAGTTCATGTTGGCAATCTCAAAAAATGCTAACCCTAAAGAGAATAGCTTAGAATGTAGTGAGAAAATGAGGGATCAACAAGTTTTTCTTCCATTTCACTATGATGTTTTGTCCTGACCAAAGTTGTGCTGCAAAATAGAATGTGCCTTGACACGTGCAATGCTCCTCCAAGTAATGGATCAGGTGCATGCTTCTCAGCAAGTCAGTGCATAAGCCATGCCAAAGATGTTTAACGCGTAAGCTTTGTCATCATGATGGATGCTTAGACAACGCACGAATCAAGACGTAAGAAATATATTCAAAAGCTTCGACCGCTTTTGAACACTGGTTGCTGTCGTAAATATAAATCACCAAACTTGTGTTTAGACTCAGATTTAAGCTTAACACCACTAAAAATCACAATAAAGCTCGACCCACAAACTCCTCTATTTTTGCCAAATGGTTAAGCTCACAAAGAACTACTTTAATCTCACAAAGAGAGAAACCAAAATCAACAACAATGAAGGTCACAGTGAAGAAGAAAGAGACAGCCGTTTTTCTCTCTTGGTTTCTCTCACAAGACACTCAAAATGAAGATGATGGAATAGAATAAGAAAAAGTCCCAACAAATGATTTAATTAGGTTAGGTTATCACTTATTGGACTTGTGGCCCAATAACACCAAAATCACTTATAACACTATATTTGGGCCTATTAAATAGAGTGGGCCATTGAGCAACTACAAGATAAGCCGCTCCAAAATGGCCCACTAAGTTTTGGGTCGAGCTTTAATTAGATTCACTAAGTGGTTTCGTTTTTCCCCTTAATTTCAATCATCGGCTAACGCCTATGAAATTAATCTTAAATCATTATTTCCGTTTGAAGTTGTTTGGCAATAAATACCCAACAGTTGCAACATTTCAGTAAATAACTAACTGGTCACAACATGACAAATCTAAATAAATAGAAATTTTCACATTTAGAGGGCTGTGCAACTCCATAGTTCATCTAACAATTGGCTTCTGATAAGTGCATTTTGTGCACTTATTCGGGCCTTTAAACTAAGTTTTTATCTCATCATATTATTGATTTTATACTTAATTTAGTGTACTATTCTTCCTATTTTAGTTTTGGACCCGTTTATAAGCAATTGAGAAGAATTGACAAAAAGAGCAACAATTTGGTGAAATCGATGAGTAAATAAAAATAAGTTGAGTTTTTGAAGTGAATATCAAGAGCCAAACATTTGAGGATGAGTAAGAAGATAAAATCAATAAGTTTAACGTGTATTGGAGTGATAAAGAATAGTTGAAACAATGAATCAAATACCGGAAAGCCAAAGAACCGAATTGAGAAACTATCTATCGGAGTATGTGGAGAAATTTGAGAACAACTTTTGGTATTAAAATCTCTACAAGGCAAATGATATATCATTAGAAATATAATTGAATTACGAGTCCAATGCTTTTTAAGAATCTCAATTTGGAGTTTTCTACAAGAAGATATAGCCATTTGAAAAACAGCTGCCACAGAGAAAAACGTTGAGCTGGGCGATCGCCCGGCACGTATTTTTGGCAACAAGAGCTTTTCGGTTGGCCTGGGCAATCGCCCGGGTTTGTTTGCACTGGGCGATCGCCCAGTGTAATTTTGGCATACGCGGATTTTTTATTTCTTTTTGAGTTTAATTTCAATTAGGAAATCTTTTGGGACACGATTTTAATGAATTTTTGGGCTCTTTTGGGACATAATTAGGGAAATATAAATATGAGTTATTAACTCATAACAGGAGAGCTGGATATAGGGCCAATTTGAGAGCCGATTTGGAGAGAAAAACAAGAGACAAATCAAGAAACGAAGATCAAGATTCATCCTTTCAAGATTTAAACGAAGACCAAGTTCTCTTTCAAATTTTCTTCCTATCTGGGTGATGGCTTCCATAATTTATTTCTTTCTTTATTTTCTTATTATTCGTATGTTAGGCTAAACTTTTTAGTGCTAGGATCATGATGAAACTTGTATCATGATCCTTTAATTCTTTGAACCTAGTTTTTGATATTTAAGCATGGTTTTAATTTTGAAAAATTGAAATTGATTTCTCTTCATTTACAATTATGTGTGCAATAGTTGTATGATTCTTGTGGCTTATTTTACCATGAGAGATTGAAAATAGGTTATACATAGTATCAATTATCGTAGAGTTCGATAGGGATAGAGATATACCGTTATACTTTACGCGATCTTTAAGTATTCATAAATTCTAATGTATTCTTGTATGTTCGCATCCGTCATAGAAATATAGTCGGGTCACATATAGGGATATGTTTAATTCTACTCGAGAAAAATTGTTAAACAAATTAGGAATATTGATCTTCATAATTAAATTGTGTTATCAAATTCAACTCCTCGAGTTAAAGGGAATTGATATAGTGGATTCGGGATCCTAGTACGCTTTTCTTTTCCTCTATTTTTCAAAGTTAAAAGTATTCTTATATAATTTAATTTCTTATTTGCTTGAATTATAATTATTTATTATTTTTAATTAATTCTTTCATTAGTTTAAGAAACAAACTTCTAAAGTTAATTTGATTCGGTTAAGGTTATTATAATTGTATTGAACTATCTAAATCATTGTGGGTACGATACTTGGACTCATAAATCTACTTTTTTACTTGTGCGATCCACACACTTGCAGAATTATTAAACACATAAAATGCCGACACCTTCCAGTATTCTTCTTGAACAGCTATGACCTTATTGAGGTTTTCTCATGCATGATGTAAAAGTATCATATATTGTTATTCGGGAATGAACCAAAATCTCTCTCTTCATCCACAAGTTTGTTGAATTTGGAACACAAAATGAACTTGTTTTATTATATAACTTACTTACACAATTTGGACACACCATGTTATTTTACAACACCTCATTTTAGTTGATCTCACTCATCACTCATTACCACTCACCATACTACACTCATACCATATTTATACTTGGTTACAATATATCTAGAAAGTTCTATTAATAGAGGTTAACAAAAAGACTAGAAACTTCTAGTGCTAATAATGAAAGCATCCCCATTGTTCTAGATCCTTCTTGATCTATATGGCACAAAGGAAAGTTCTAGAGAAGTATTTCATAAGGAAGAATCTAGAACCTTCAAATAAGTTGGTGATAATCTTCAATTCTCTCCTTTAGCATTAACTATTTGATTTAACTCTTTTCTTCTCATCATTTCCACCCGTGTCTTTGTACTTCTCTATTGACGTATCTGGTCAACTCCTTACCTTATATACCCATTTGCAGGATATAGGCTTTACTCTGTTAGGTATTGGCATCAAGTCCTAAGTTTCATTTTGCTTTAGAGCCACCATCTTTTCTTCAATTGCCTTTCTCCACTCCTTGTGTTGGACTGCCTCTTCAAAGGTCTCTGGCTCTTTAGTACTTTCATATTCTTCTACCACTACATTAGCTTCTTGCAACTTATCTCCAATTTCTTTTGAATCTAGCAGATCTACCCTCTACGGTATCCACTTATACTCTGTTGTGTTTTGCAGCTTTTCCTTGTCACCTGTCAAGTAATTGGAACATCTTGAGTCGACAATCCAATCATTTTCATAATCTATTCATCCAAGGACGACCACCACCAGTGCCGATTCTTCCTCGAGGCTTGAACTGCACACCTCCTCATGAGTTTGCTCAATTGCTGCAAGCGACGCTTCAGCATCCCACTCTTCTTTTCTATTATATTTTTCTTGCTCGTTGGAGGTTGCCATATTTCCTTCTGCTGCCCTTTTCCTAAATCGAAAATCTCTTGCGTAATGATCTTGTTTGCCACATACAAAGCAAGAGCCATTAGGTTGCCTATATCTTTTGGACAACTGACCTTTCTCGTCTCGATTTTCTTGAACTCTCCTTATTTGAGAACTTTCTATGCATTTTCATTCTTTTTCTTCTAATTATTTTGTCGAGGGGATCGGCATTTTCTCTTATAGATAAACAATGCTTCATCTTCTTTCTTCAGTTAGACCCCTAACATTTGCTTGGTCGACGCTTCTTGGTCGGCTAGCAAATTTTCTAAGTTGACGAGTGAAGGTTGTCGGCCAACCTTGTATTGCGACAATAAAGCCTCTGAATTCAGGTCTCAATCCATGTATGATTATTCTTCTCATCCTAGACTCTGAAATTTTACTCGAAGAATCTAATTCAGAGATTTCGCGATAGAGAGATTTTACCTTGTTGAAGTATTGACTTATCGTCATCTCACCTTGAGTGATGGACAGTAGCTCGTTCTTCAGAAGCTGCAACCTTAGATCATTTTTCTTTGAAAACAGTGCTGGAAATGTGTCCCATGCTTTCTTCGGCGTATTTTTGTCCCTTATGTACTCAATTAATTCATCATCAATTGTTGTCTTTATCGCAAAATGACATTACCTGCTTTAATCTTCTATTTCTTCAGAGCCCCGGTGTCATCCGGCGATGTCACTTCACTGCCGCCAACTACATCCCATAAGTCTTGGCCTTGGAGATAAGACTACATGCATGTCTGCTATGTGGTGTAGTTTTGGTTGTTGAGCTTCTTCATTCCGCCTATTACTTGTAGGTCGCCCATCGTGACTTGAATAACCTCCTCGTTACCAAGCAAGCTTTATTGAAGCTTCACAATCTCAATTTGTGCACGATCTACAGAAGCTCAAAAATAATCTCCACTCGACTGCCTTGCTCTAGAAACACGTGGCCCTCAATCGACTCGCTCTGATACCACTTGTTGGATTTGGAATACAAAAGAAACTTGTTTTATTATATAACTTACTTACACAATTTGGACACACCACTATTATTTTACAATACCTCACTTTAGTTGATCTCACTCATCACTCGTTACCACTCACCACACTACACTCATATCATATTTATACTTGGTTACAATATATCTAGAAAGTTCTATTAATGGAGGTTAACAAAAAGGCTAGAAACTCCTAGTGCCCCCATTGTTCTAGATCCTTCTTGATCTAATTGGCACAAGAGAAAATTCTAGAGAACGTAATTCATAAGGAAGAATCTAGAACCTTCAAATAAGTTGGTGATAATCTTCAAAGTTCCTCTGTAGTGCTAACTTTTTGAAAAATAAAATAAAATTCCAAACACGTTATAGTTCCCCAACTAGAGCCCTTTCTCAAGCTAAAGAGTTTCTGCGAAAGAGCAATTATCTGAGTCCAAGGTACATGTAGGTTCCAATTGGTTTAGGTGAAAGCATTGAAAGAGTGATGCCTAGTCCATACATTTAGAAATCTAAAGGAGGGAGGGCCCTTTTTATCAAGGTTCCATTACACCAAGAGAGGGGCGTGGTCTGAGCAGTGATGAAGTAGGCAAACATCATTGACAAGTACACGGTCCAAACGCTGCCTAAGCCTCCCACTACTCCAGGTGAATTTGTATCCAGCATATAGCTACACAATCAAGCATCATGTTAGCAAAATCTGAGGTATTTTTGTTCCTAGAACTGCTTACAGGCCTTTCATCATTACTAACAACATTGAAATCTCCACTTACTATCCAAGACCGTCGAATACTATTACTTAATTGGTCCAGTAAAATTCTTCGCTCTACAAAACTACACTTAGTGTATGGATGAATGGCTTGTCATACTGCTTGTCATCAACCAACAAGTTGAGAACTTGGCATTGCAAAGACTCCACATTTTCCAATTGGAATTACTAACAAGTAACACCATTGTGAAAGCCAAGGAATTTTCGAATGTAAGAAAAATATATCAAAATAACATGTAGTTTTTAGAAACAGATTTATTAAATTTTCTTATTACTTCAAACAAAACGAGAAACAGATTTTGGTATTCTTAATATTCTGATTAATCTTGATATGACAGGATTCCAACTCATCAAAAGCAATGCTACAAAAATAAAAAAACGAACAAGAAGTATCTAAAAAATGTACTTTTGCATTGAAATCGAACTTTTCATATCCTACATGCATCGAAATTAAGGATGCAAATTACAATGACTTGAAAAGAAAAATGGACTTCACATTGAAACAACTAAAATCAAGATCTACTGACTAGGATATACTAACTAAACCCACAAATCTGCAGCAGCAGCATCCCACCACAAAGCATTGGAATCCATGAAAACACTGCCAGAGTCGAACGTGTTCATAGTCGCTGTAAATGGCTGGAATTCTTGATCGTTCGGAAAAACAAATGTTTCCAAAAATTCACCTCCAGGGTTTTGATCGTACGGAATCTCCAGTAATTCACTGCCAGAGTTGAAGGCATTGGGAGTAGTCTTCAAAATCTCTTGGTTTTCCTGTTCTTCATCTCCCACTAGATTGTCAAACAAAAGTGGATTTTCTTGGATATCTTGAACTTCAGGTTGTTTATCAAGAAAAGAATCCAACCACAATGAAAATTGTTCACTCTCTTCAAATCCCTCTATTTCATCCAATTTTGTGTCAAACCAAAGAGAGTCAACCACAGTGTGATCACAAGAAGTCTTTTCTTGAAAGATGGACATCTCCTTCGAAATATTATCAGTATATTCATTAGATACATCTCGAACAGAACCCTGATCGTTAGACTTGAGCAACCGAATTCGGTTCCTTACTTGGGCTAATTTGGCATCAATCACTGTTAACAGTTCTTGATTAGTAGTACCCTGATTCTTGACCGCTCCCTCCGAGACAAAACGAACATTTTGCTTCTTTTTACAGTGATCATCACCGCCATGATCAAGTTCTTGAGTCCGTTTCCTTTTCCGATCGCAGTTTCTGTACAGTTGGATGACATGCTGTACATGATTCAGATTTTCCGGCCATGTCTCGACAGATCCGTCAGGCCCAATGATAACAGCACAAGCACTGACATCGCAAAGCACAGAGAGCTCCATTGTCTTCTTCTTGATGGATTCTTTTCGGATTTTGAAGCTCTTTTTGATGGCCGAAGCTTTTTGAGTCTTTTTGGTTGACATTGTATCAGTCTGATTATTGTTTTCTTTTGGGGAGAGAAATAGAGACGACATTGATCAGGGTCTTACAGACGGTTGTAAATTTGAATTTTTTGTAGATTGAGAAAATTTTAACGTTGTGTTGGCTTATGTTTCAGGCGGGCAAGCGCTCATTTTATGTTTCTAGCCGTTACTGGTCGAAACGGCGTCGTAGAAGATGTGTGTTAATTTTGAATAGTAATTATTGTGCCGTTGTTGGTGTAAACGACCTCGTAAGGAGTGGAGAGGTGTTTTAATTACTAATTTCAACTAATAAATAAATTGAAGATGACGTAGCAATCTTTTCGCTATTTGCTATTTCTGTTTGGTTTTCTTCATTTTCTTCTTGTAAATTTATTCAAATATTGTTTTCTAGATATTGTAAAATAATATATAATTATTGATGACTATTTAATTTTATTAAAATATTTTCTCTAATAGTTTTTATCTATATCAATTTGTAATATTTATTGGAACTATATATGTGTGTGTGTATTCATTATTAATTAAATATACAATTGACATTCGATTCTTTCATATTCATTTTATTTTATAATACGTTGTCGGCAGGAAATTCTAGTTAAGTAAGTTAGCAAAACTTATTCTTCTTTTTGTTCAAGAATCTCTAACCAATAGAGTGTGGTAAAATTGGTTTTCTTTCTATTAAAAATAGGTCAAAAAGTTTTAGCCAATTAATTTAGTAAATGGGTTAATTTCAATGTCGGTTAGTCACTGGAGTATACTAATGCTTTTACAGGCGACCACTCTATCAAATTCTCAAGATGAATTGATGATATGCCACCGTCACAATCTGTTGACATTTGATAAAAATTGACGTCACGTGAACTTAATGTACTAATAACAATAAATTTGAACCACAAATGATACACCTAAAACATTATAACGTAATTACAATTTTTGGGCACGAATTTAGGATTCCTAATTCCCCATCCCTTCAAACCAGATTCTCCTCCCAAATCTTTCCCAAAACCCTAATTCCCCCTACCCGTCCATCCATTTGCTAAAATACCCCATTAATCTATTCTAAATATGATTATTCTATGATTTTCCTCCTTTTATGCAAGAACCCTAGCCCAAATACTTTCACCAATCAAAATTTTAATAGATAGCGCCTCGGTTTTCACACTCGGTTGAGATTTTTGTCTATCATATGGTGTTTTGGGTGGCCTTTTAAAATAGAAAAAGATTTCGACATGAATTGTAGACGCTATTGCATAGGGGAGGGTTTGAATCATATATGAATTGAAATTTGGTTTAATTAATCGAGTATTTAACTAATTGGGAGAAAATTAGGGTTTGAGATCTAGTTGTGCAAATGATTTGGGGATCTGATTTAGATATTGTCTAGAAATTGTAGCTAGGTCCTCATGTTTTAGGTACATTTTTTGTGATCCGAATTTATTGCTATAGATACATTGAGTCCATGTAGTATCAATTTTTATTAAATGTCGATCGATTGTGTGCTACATGGATATTTAACGGTGACATGTCATCAATTCACGCTTGGAACTTAACAAAGTGACTGTCAGTGAACGCGTTAGTATATTTTAATGATCGCCACTGAAACTTTGTAATTTCAGTGACTATTTTTTAACTTTAGTGACTGCCAGTGAAATTAACCCATTACTATATTTTAATTTACCAAACAACAAATTAGCATATATTATTTTATGTGGTTATGTTTTATCATTATATCCATTTAGTAGATATATATTGTTGTGAAATTTGCTTATTGTAACACATCAATATTTCAAAAGAATATTTAGGGATGGCAAATACTATATCCTCGTCTTACCCTACCTTGTCCCAAATTTTCTAAACTCACTTTGAATCTTTTTATTTTATTTTATTTTTATGTTTTAAGATTTAAATCATATTTTAAAAAATTAAAAAAATAATATTAAAAAATAGTTAATTAGTTAAACGGTGCTGTTAATTAAGATATTTTAATTTATGTTTAGCCGCCCAAAAATTCTCAACGGGACCGAGATGGTAAGGCCGCCCCATTGCCATCCCTAAAAATATTGTATTATTTGCAAGTTCGGGATGTTCGAGAGACTAAAGCCATTGCAGGCAAACTTTGATGTAACAAATTTAGTAATGACCACGTAATAAACAATTTTTTAATAGGTAAATATTATCTCGCCTACGCTGGTTTCCCATTTGTTCCAAAATTTATTTTCTACTTTTTCTGGTATTAAAAAAAAAATTATTTTCTTTTTCACCAAATTTGTCAACAGAAAAGCCTTCTTTTAGGTTCAAAATGTTGATTTACTGACAGTGACTTGGTGAAATGGAATTGTCTTTTCTTTTCAATGAATCCTTGCTCTTAACTTGGTTATTACTTCCTTGGTTGCTCACGTGTGTACTATGTTCATTTTTGTATTCGTCTTTATTTGGAGGTCTACAACATTATGTGACATAGAGGATTTCTACGAATCATGTTGAGTTCTTAGACTTCTGTGCCTACTGCTCAATTCGTCTAATTACTACGAGGATGAACCCAATCCGAAATAAGAACACCATGCAAGATTTTACCTATTAAATCAATTGCAATAAAAAGACTATTTACATTATCTATTATTCAAAGAGAAAAATAAAACATGAATGATAAAAGAAAATACTGAATATATTTTTAATGAAATGAACTAAGATTAAACAAATCCTCCTACAAAACAAAAATGGACTTCCCACGCCATTTTTCACTCCTTCAAAGGGAGGAATTCCAAGGTAGAATGAATGATCTTTGTTCGGTTTTTAAAGCCTGTAATGTGTTATATCTTCTGAATGTTTTGTCTAGGCCAATTTTTAGGAGCATCAAAGCCACTCTTCCCCTTATTGATCATGCCAAGATACAGCCACATATATCTTTAGAAAATCTTTCAGAGAATATCATTATATCATCTATAAAGGCTAGTGTTGATACCAGTATATGCTGCAGCAATGTTATAAACCATAGATGGAAAATTCCCATGTATAGTATTGAGAAGCAACAAATTGTTATACGTGTTCCAATTTTTTCAATCCATTCCTCATCGAATCCAAAATTCAAAAGCGTAGTATTGAGAACTCTCCAGTTAATTCGATCTACCATAGGCCAAAGGCGGCCTTTAAACATGATGTTGCTTCCACGAACCTTGTTATCGAGATCATCTAGCATTTCTTGTGCTAGTAGACTATTATCCACAATAAGTCTACCTGGGAACAAAAATACACTGCATTAACTGATCCCAACCCAAAACAGAGCATTTTCACAACAATTCCCTATGAATCTAGAGGACACAAAAATCTGAAAGTCAAATTACGTCCTCAGGTCCCAAATTTCAGTCTGTGGAAACATTTCTTATTCAGGTTTATGGTCCATACAGCACATATGGGATGGAGCTTAAATTTCAACCTCGAGAATCACCTTCTTCAGTTCAATGTTCATGGCTAGAAGCAACTTTCAGAAGAAATGCCATTTCCCACAGCTAACGCAATATGGAGTGCCCGTGAATTAAGAATTTCAGCTTCAGAAATCTTTTTTCTGGATCATGTTGTTGCCCTTTATATCCCTCCATAATAAGTTGATGTTGGCAATCTCAAAAAATGCTAGCCCTAAAGAGAATAGCTTAAGAGGGCAGTGAGAAAATGAGGGACCAGAAAGTTTTTCTCCCATTCCACTGTGATTTTTCCTGACCAAAGTGGGGCTGCACAAAAGAATGTGCAATTCTCCCAAGCAATACTAAAAGCAAAAGCCTTGACGCGGGCAACGCTCCTCCAAGTAATGGATCAGCTGTCTTATGCCTTGAGGCATGCTTCTCAGTAAGTCAATGCATAAGCCATGCCAAAGATGCTTAATGCGTAAGCTTTGTCATCCTGATTGATGATTCAGATAACTCACAGATCAATATGCAAGAAATCTATTCAAAAGCCTCGACTGCTTTTGAACACTGGTTGCAACATTTCTTAAACAACTAACTACTCACAACAGGGTAAATCTAAACAAAATATAAATTTTCACATCAAGAGGGCTGTGCAACTCCACAGTTCATCTCACAATTGACTTCCAGTATTCTTCTTGAAGAGCTAGGACTTTATTGAGGTTAAAGTGTCCTGTATTGTTCATCTGGGAATGAATCAAAATCTCTCTCTTCATCCACAAGTTCCTCTGCTGTGCTAACTTTTTGAAAAAATAAAATAAAATTCCAAGCACATTATAGTTCCCCAACTAGAGCCCTTTCTCAAGCTAAAGAGTTTCTGCGAAAGAGCAATCATCTCAGTCCAAGGTACATGTTGGTTCCAATTGGTTTAGATGAAAGCATTGAACGAGTGATGCCTAGTCCATACATTTAGAAATCTAAAGGAGGGAGGGCCCCTTTTGCTCATCAAGGATCCATTACACCAAGAGAGGGGAGTGGTCTGAGCAGCGATGAAGTAGGCAAACATCATTGACAAGTACACGGTCCAAACACTGCCTAAGCCTCCTACTACTCCAGTTGTATTTGTATCCAGCATATAGCTACACGATCAAGCATCATGTTAGCAAAATCTGAGGTTTTTTGTTCCTAGAACTGCTTTCAGGCCTTTCATCATTACTAACAACATTGAAATCTCCTCCTACTATCCAAGACCGTCAAATACTATTACTTAATTGGTCAAGTAAAATTTTTCGCTCTGTAAAACTACACTCAGTGTATATAGCGGACAGGGCTTGTCAATAAAATTCTTCGCTCTACAAAACTACACTTAGTGTATGGATGAATGGCTTGTCATACTGCTTGTCATCAACCAACAAGGGGAGAACTTGGCATTGCAAAGACTCCACATTTTCCAATTGGAATTACTAACAAGTAACACCATTGTGAAAGCCAAGGAATTTTTGAATGTAAGCAAAATATATCAAAATAACATGTAGTTTTTAGAAACAGATTTATTAAATTTTCTTATTACTTCAAACAAAACGAGAAACAGATTTTGGTATTCTTAATATTCTGATTAATCTTGATATAACAGGATTCCAACTCATCAAAAGCAATGCTACAAAAAAAAAAAAGAAACAAACAAACAAACAAACAAGAAGTATCTAAAGAAAATACTTTTGCATTGAAATCGAACTTATCATATCCTACATGCATCAAAAGGATGCAAATTACAATGATATGAAAACAAAAATGGACTTCAAATTGAATCAACCAAAATCAAGATCTACTGACTAGGATATACTAACTAAACCCACAAATCTGCAGCAGCATCGTCCCACCACAAAGCACTGGAATCCATGAAAACACTACCAGAGTCGAACGTGTTCATAGTAGTTGTAAATGGCTGGAATTCTTGATCATTCGGAAAAACAAATGTTTCCAAAAATTCACCTCCAGGGTTTTGATCGTACGGAATCTCCAGTAATTCACTGCCAGTGTTGAAGGCATTGGTAGTAGTCTTCAAAATCTCTTGGTTTTCCTGTTCTCCATCTCCCACTAGATTTTCAAACAAAAGTGGATTTTCTTGGATATCTTGAACTTCAGGTTGTTTATCAAGAAAAGAATCTAACCACAATGAAAATTGTTCAGTCTCTTCAAATCCCTCTATTTCATCCAATTTTGTGTCAAACCAAAGAGAGCTAACCACAGTGTGATCACAAGAAGTCTTTTCTTGAATCATGGACATCTCCTTCGAAACATTATCAGTATATTCATTAGATCCATCTTGAATAGAACCCTGATCGTTAGACTTGAGCAACCGAATTCGGTTCCTTACTTGGGATAATTTGGCATCAATCACTGTTAACAGTTCTTGATTGGTAGTACCCTGATTTTGACATCTCCTCCGAGACAAAACGAATATTTTGCTTCTTTTTACAGTGATCATCACAGCCAGGATCAAGTTCTTGAATCCGTTTCCTTTTCCGATCGCAGTTTCTGTACAGTTGGATGACATGTTGTACGTAATTCAGATTTTCCGGCCATGTCTCGACAGATCCGTCAGGCCCAATGATAACAGCACAAGCATTGACATCGCAAAGCACAGAGAGCTCCATCGTCTTCTTCTTGATGGATTCTTTTCTGGTTTTGAAGCTCTTTTTGATAGCCGAAGCTTTTTGAGTCTTTTTGGTTGACATTGTAACAGTCTGATTATTGTTTCCTTTTTGGGAGAGAAATATAGACGACATTGATCAGGGTCTTACAGTCGGTAAATTCAAATTTTTTGTAGATTAAGAGAATTTAACGTTGTGTTGGCTTATGTTTGAGGCGGGCAAGCGCTCATTTTATGTTTCTAGCCGTTATTGGTCGAAACGGCGTCGTAGGAGAGGTGTGTTAATTTTGAATAGTATGTATTGTGCCGTTGTTGGTGTAAACGACCTCCTAAGGAGTGGAAAGGTGTTTTAATTACCAATTTCAATTAATAAATAAATTGAAGAAATTCCCATACATCTAGGGGACTCTCCTTTGCTAGATTCCTCTCTTGGCAAAAAAAAAATATATATTTAGTATGGGAAAGAAAAAATTTTGAAAAAATAAATTTTTTGTATAGTAATTTTATTTCTCATATTTTAGTTTGGTCTAAATTTTTTTTTTAGTCTCCTTATGAATCCGCCTCTGGAATCAATCTCTTTGCTATTTACTATTTTTGTTTGGTTTTGTCGAGGAGGGTAAGAAGCTTGTCTTAAATTTATTTGAAATAATCAATGTGGTTTAGTTTTTTATGTATTCAAATATTGTTTTTTAAATGTTGTAAAATAATAAATAATTATTTATGACTATTTAATCTTATTAGAATATTTTCTTACAAAGTTTCTATCTTAATCAGTTTGTAATTTATACATATGTATATCAGAAATGATCTTCTAAGCACCGATGCTTAACTTATGCTAAGCACCAATAATATGTCATGTCTGTTTAATGTATATTTTATTTATACATTGAATATGTGGAATCCACTATTATCATAAATTAAGTATCAATACTTAGAAGATCATTCATATATTATATATGTCATTCACATTCGATTCTTTCATATTCATTTTATTTTATAACACGTCTTGATTGGGTTAAAAAAACTTATTCTTCTTTCTGCTCAAGAATCTCTAGCCAACATAATCAAAAAAATTTTTCATTACGTCCAAAAAAGATGAGAAGTTTTAACCAATTAAATTAGTAAATTGATTTTTCTTTTCCATCCAAAATAAAAATGTCAGCATGTCTTGATTTTAATTTACCAAACGACAAATTAGCATATATTATTTTGTGTGGTTATGTTGTTATCATTATATCAATTTAGTAGATATATATTGTTTTGAAAATTGATTATTATAACATATCAATATTCTAAAAGAATATTAAGGAATGGTAAATACTATGTCCCTGTACTGTCCCGTCTTGCCCCGAATTCTCTGAACCGCTCCGAATATTTTTATTATATTTTATTTTTATATTTTAAAATTTAAATTGTATTAAAAATAATAATCAAAAATAGTACTAAAAAATAGATAGTTAATTAAAGGGTGTTGTAAATTAGAATGTTTTAATCTCTGTCCTGCCTCCAAAAATTTCCTGACACCGGTTACCCATTTGTTCTAGAATTTCTTGCACCATATAGCATAATTTGTTATCATCGTAGGGACATTGAGGATCAACAACCGAGAAAGTAGTAAGGAGTTGTTCAATTTCCGACATTCATATCTGCGTACGTAATGTTATTGAGAGGACAATTGATTTGCTTAAAAGAATATTTGCATATTTGAGGCATCAACCCTACCACGACATTCAAACACAAGCAAATATAGTCTTTGCTTGTTGAGCCAGCCAAAATGTTGATTTACTGCCTGTGACTTGGTGACATTGAGTTGTCTTTTCTTTCGCATGAACTCTTGCTCTAACTTATTTAGGGGTTATTACTTCGCTCACACGTGTACTCTATTGATTTTTGTATTTGTCTTTTATTTGGAGGTCTACAACACTATGTAGCATAGAGGACTTCTACGAATCCTATTGAATTCTTAGACTTTTGTGCCTACCACTCAATTCGTCTAATTACTACGAGGATGAACCCAATTCAGAATAAGAACACCATGGAAGATAGTACCTATTAAATCAATACATCACATAAGGGATGGGGCTTAAATTTCAACCTCAAGAATCACCTTCTTCAATTCAATGTTCATGACTAGAAGCAACTTTCAGAAGAGAGGCCATTGCCCACAGCTAAACGCAATATGGAGTGCCCGTGAATTTAGAATTTCAACTTCAGAAATCATTTTCCTGGATCATATTGTTGCCCTTTATATCCCTCCATAATAAGTTCATGTTGGCAATCTCAAAAAATGCTAGCCCTAAAGAGAATAGCTTAGAATGCAGTGAGAAAATGAGGGATTAGCAAGTTTTTATTCCATTCCACTATGATGATTTGTCCTGACCAAAGTTGTCTTTGAAAAGTAGAATGTGCCATGACGTGGTTGTCTTTGAAAAGTAGAATGTGCCATGACGCGTGCAATGCTCCTCCAAGTAATGGATCAGCTGCATGCTTCTCAGCAAGTCAATGCATAAGCCATGCCAAGGATGCTTAACGCGTAAGCTTTGTCATCCTTATGGATGCTTCAGACAACACACGGATCAAGACATAAGAAATCTATTCAAAAGCCTCGACAGCTTTTGAACACTAGTTGCAACATTTCTTAAACAACTAACTGGTCAGAACAAGGGAAATCTGAACAAAATGGAAATTTTCACGTCAAGAGGGCAGTGCAACTCCACAGTTCATCTCACAATTGACTTCCAGTATTCTTCTAAAAGAACAAGGACTTTATTGAGGTTTTCTCGGGCCTGATGTAAAAGTGTCCTGTATTATTGATCTGGGAATGAATCAAAATCTCTCTTTTCATCCACAAGTTCCTCTGCTATGCTAACTTTTTGAAAAAATAAAATAAAATTCCAAGCACGTTATAGTTCCCCAACTAGAGCCCTTTCTCAAGTTAAGGAGTTTATGTGAAAGAGCAATTATCTCAGTCCAAGGTACATGTTGGTTCCAATTGGTTTAGGTGAAAGCATTGAACGAATGATGCCTAGTCCATACATTTAGAAATCTAAAGGAGGGAGGGCCCCTTTTGCTCATCAAGGATCCATTACACCAAGAGAGGGGCGTGGTTTGAGCATCGAAGAAGTAGGCAAACATCATTGACAAGTACACAGTCCAAACACTGCCTAAGCCTCCTACTACTCCAGTTGTATTTGTATCCAGCATATAGCTACACAATCAAGCATCATGTTAGCAAAATCTGAGGTTTTTTTGTTCCTAGAACTGCTTTCAGGCCTTTCATCATTACTAACAACATTGAAATCTCCTCCTACTATCCAAGACCGTCGAATACTATTACTTAATAGGTCCAGTAAAATTCTTCGCTCTGCAAAACTACACTCAGTGTATATAGCAGACAGGAATGGCTTGTCAATAAAATTCTTCGCTCTGCAAAACTAAACTTAGTGTATGGATGAATGGCTTGTCATACTGCTTGTCATCAACCAACAAGTTGAGAACTTGGCATTGCAAAGACTCCACATTTTCCAATTGGAATTACTAACAAGTAACACCATTGTGAAAGCCAAGGAATTTTCGAATGTATGAAAAATATATCAAAATAACATGCAGTTTTTAGAAATAGATTTATTAAATTTTCTTATTACTTCAAACAAAACGAGAAACAGATTTTGGTATTCTTAATATTCTGATTAATTTTGATATAACAGGATTCCAACTCATCAAAAGCAATGCTACAAAAAGGTAGAAACGAACAAGAAGTATCTAAAGAATGTACTTTTGCATTGAAATCGAACATTTCATATCCTACATGCATCAAAAGGATGCAAATTACAATGACTTGAAAACAAAAATGGACTTCACATTGAAACAACTAAAATCAAGATCGATAGACTAACTAAACCCACAAATCTGCAGCAGCAGCATCCCACCACAAAGCACTGGAATCCATGAAAGCACTGCCAGAGTCGAACATGTTCATAGTCGTTGTAAATGGCTGGAATTCTTGATCGTTCGGTAAAACAAATGTTTCCAAAAATTCACCTCCAGGGTTTTGATCGTACGGAATCTCCGGTAATTCACTACCAGCGTTGAAGGCATTGGTAGTGGTCTTCAAAATCTCTTGGTTTTCCTGTTCTCCATCTCCCACTAGATTTTCAAACAAAAGTGGATTTTCTTGGATATCTTGAACTTCAGGTTGTTTATCAAGAAAAGAATCCAACCACAAAGAAAATTGTTCAGTCTCTTCAAATCCCTCTATTTCATCCAATTTTGTGTCAAACCAAAGAGAGTTTACCACAGTGTGATCACAAGAAGTCTTTTCTTGAATCATGGACATCTCCTTCGAAACAGTATCGGTATATTCATTAGATCCATCTCGAATAGAACCCTGATCGTTAGACTTGAGCAACCGAATTCGGTTCCTTACTTGGGATAATTTGGCATCAATCACTGTTAACAGTTCTTGATTGGTAGTACCCTGATTTTGACATCTCCTCCGAGACAAAACGAATATTTTGCTTCTTTTTACAGTGATCATCACAGCCACGATCAAGTTCTTGAATCCGTTTCCTTTTCCGATCGCAGTTTCTGTACAACTGGATGACATGCTGTACGTGATTCAGATTTTCCGGCCATGTCTCGACAGATCCGTCAGGCCCAATGATAACAGCACAAGCATTGACATCGCAAAGCACAGAGAGCTCCATCGTCTTCTTCTTGATGGATTCTTTTCTGGTTTTGAAGCTCTTTTTGATAGCCGAAGCTTTTTGAGTCTTTTTGGTTGACATTGTATCAGTCTGAATATTGTTTCCTTTTTGGGAGAGAAATATAGACGACATTGATCAGGGTCTTACAGTCGGTAAATTCAAACTTTTTTGTAGATTAAGAGAATTTAACGTTGTGTTGGCTTATGTTTGAGGCGGGCAAGCGCTCATTTTATGTTTCTAGCCGTTATTGGTCGAAACGGCGTCGTAGGAGAGGTGTGTTAATTTTGAATAGTATGTATTGTGCCGTTGTTGGTGTAAACGACCTCCTAAGGAGTGGAAAGGTGTTTTAATTACCAATTTCAATTAATAAATAAATTGAAGAAATTCACATACATCCAGGGGGACTCTCCTTTGCTAGATTCCTCTCTTGGCACACAAAAAAAAATAAAATTAAAAAATAAAAAATATTTAGTATGGGAAAGAAAAAATTTTGAAAAAATAAATTTTTTGTATAGTAATTCTTTTTTCTCATATTTTAGTTTGGTCTAAATTTTTTTTTTTAGCCTCTCGATTCAATCTCTTTGCTATTTACTATTTTTGTTTGGTTTTGTCGAGAAGGGTGAGAAGCTTGTCTTAAATTTATTTGAAATAATCAATGCAGTTTAGTTTTTTATGTATTCTAATATTGTTTTCTAAATGTTGTAAAATAATTGATAATTATTTATGACTATTTAATCATATTAAAATATTTTCTTACAAAGTTTGTATCTTAATCAGTTTGTAATTTATATATATGTATATCAGAAATGATCTCCTAAGCACTGATGTTTAATTTATGCTAAGCACCGATAACATGTCATGTCTATTTAATGTATATTTTATTTATACATTAAATATGTGGAATCTACTATTATCATACAACTATTTGTGCCATGTCATCAAAGCTAAGCACCAATATTTAGAAGATCATTCATATATATATATATATGTCATTTACATTCGATTCTTTCATATTCATTTTATTTTATAACACGTCTTGATTGAGTTAGCAAAACTTATTCTTCTTTCTGCTCAAGAATCTCTAGCCAACATAGTCAAAAAGGTTTTTCTTTCTGTCCAAAAAAGATGAGAAGTTTTAACCAATTAAATTAGTAAATTGATTTTTCTTTTCCATCCAAAATAAAAATGTCAGAATGTCTTGATTTTGATTTACCAAACAACAAATTAGCATATATTATTTTATGCGGTTATGTCGTTATCATTATACCAATTTAGTAGATACATAGTGTTTTGAAAATTGCTTATTATAACATATCAACATTCTAAGGGATGGCAAATACTATGTCCCTGTATTGTCCCGCCTTGCTCCAAATTCTCTGAACCCGTTACGAATTTTTTATTTTATTTTATTTTATTTTTATGTTTTAAAATTTAAATTTTATTTAAAATAATAATAATAATAAATAGTACTAAAAAATAGTTAATTAATTAAAGGGTGTTGTAAATTAGGATATTTTAATCTCTGCCCCGCTTCAAAAAAAATTTCGACATTGGCTTCCCATTCGTTCTGGAATTTCTTGCACCATATAGTATAACTCGTTATCATCGTAGAGATATTGAAGGTCAACGTCTTGAAAGTAGTAAGGAATTGTTCAATTTTCAATATTCATCTCTACGTACGTAATGTTATTGAGAGGACAATTGATTTGTTTAAAAGAATATTTGCATATTTGAGGCATCAACCTTACCACGACATTGCAACACAAGCAAATATAGTATTTGCTTGTTGTGCCATCCAAAATGTTGATTTACTGCTAGTGACTTGGTGACATTGTGTTGTCTTTTTTTTTTTGCATGAATTCTTGCTCTAACTTATTTAGGGGGTTATTATTTCGCTCACACGTGTACTCTATTGATTTTTGTATTTGTCTTTATTTGGAGGTCTACAACACTATGTAGCATAGAAGACTTCTACGAATCCTATTGAATTCTTAGACTTTTGTGCCTACTACTCAATTCGTCTAATTACTACGAGGATGAACCCAATTCGAAATAAGAACACCATGGAAGATATTACCTAGTAAATCAATACATCACATATGGGATGGGGATTAAATTTCAACCTCAAGAATCACCTTCTTGATTCAATGTTCATGGCTAGATGCAGCTTTCAGAAGAGAGGCCATTGCCCTGACTAAGCGCAATATGGAGTGCAGTAAATTTAGAATTTCAGCTTCAGAAATCATTTTTCTGGATCATATTGTTGCCCTTTATATCCCTCCATAATAAGTTCATGTTGGCAATCTCAAAAAATGCTAGCCCTAAAGAGAATAGCTTAGAATGCAGTGAGAAAATGAGGGATCAGCAAGTTTTTCTTCCATGCCACTGTGATGTTTTATCCTGACCAAAGTTGTGCTGCAAAATAGAATGTGCCATAACGCGTGCAATGCTCCTCCAAGTAATGGATCAGCTGCACGCTTTTCAGTAAGTCAATGCATAAGCCATGCCAAGTATGCTTAACGCGTAAGCTTTGTCATCATGATGGATGCTTTAGACCTAGCACAAATCAAGACGCGAAGAAATCTATTCAAAAGCCTCGACCGCTTTTGAACCTTTGGTTCAACATTTCGTAAACAACTAACGGAGGGTCAACTCCATAGTTCATCAGAGAGAAATCTAAATAAAATGGAAATGTTCACATCTCGAGGGTCAGCTAAAGGGTGCAACTCCATAGTTCATCTCAATTGGCTTCGTCTTTTTTTCGTCCAATTCTTCTTGAAGAGCTAGGACCTTATTGAGGTTTTTTAGTTAATTTTTTTTCAAATTTATTGATTCTATTAATTATTACACTTTCAATACTAATTAAAATTATTTAATGACAATGACTTAATAAAAACATTAAATAAAATGTTTAAAAGAATTTATATAATATTAATTATATTATCATATTTGTGCACAAAAACAAATTGTACCAAAACAACCTAAAAACCATGCACAAAAAAATCAAAAACTTCCAACACAAAATAACCATAATGTACAAAAACAAAAGTATCCATAACTAAAAATAGACAAAGGAGACTAAAGATCAAATAAATAATCTTAAATGATTAGAAGAATCTAACTCTTCTTCGTTAAGCGCCACGCCTTGTGGAGCTAGCTTCTTTGCGTTTGCTCTTCCCGTTCCTCCACCATTTTTTGAAATAATCAAATTTAAAATATTTGTCAATTAAATGTAAAAGTTTTCCTATATTGTTGATCTAAGTTAAAAGTAATCAATTCTCAAAGGGATATGCAAAGCCCAAATAGCAATAAATCATTACCCATTCATCATACATTTTCAGCGCAAAATTATCTAAATAATCCAATCAATCCATATCATAAATGCCCAAATCCAAATTGACAATCCATTAATCAATTAATCATATTTTGATAAGAGATTCAGAGAAAAAGAAACCTAACCTAACCACTGAATCTTGTAGTGCCGACAAAACGGCTGAGACAAACTGGTAACCACTAAACCAGTCAACCAGAGTCGACGAACAGGAACGGGCCGGCAGCTGACGAACACGATTCACAAAGTCACGAACCGGAACGGAACCTGAGGAAACGAACGCCTGAACTTGGAACTTGGAAGAAAGGATTATCCACACACAAGAATTCGTAAACAGGAACTAAGAAATGTTTATCTCAATTCGAGGGGTTATTGCTACCAACGGAGAGGAATGAGTCGCTGTCACCGGCATTGAGGGAGACTGGGTCGTTGTCGGATACGATGATACACAGGGGAGTAGAAGGGAGGCGGTGCATTTGAGGATAGGAATTTCATATAGGACAAAGGAAAATGGTGCGTGGGTGGGGTACATAAGTGAGAAATGGTGTGAAAAATGAGGAAAATGAAATTTTAGAGTTTGTGGAAATTTTTAGCGGGAATTAAATTTTTAAAGATAGAGGAAGTGAAATTAAGACGAAAATTGATTATTTAAAATTTTGTATAATTATTTTTATTATTTAAAATTCATTAAATAGTTAAAAATTTATATTTAATTAATTGGTAAAATAATTTAATTTATAAATTTTTAGATGTTGTAAATTATAATTATTACTAGAAAAATATTTTAAATTAATAATTGTACTACATTTGAATAGATGGTAGTTTTTTTTATTCTTTTATATAGTTTCCAACATGAATCATTCGTTGGAACATTATTAGGTAAATTATTTAATTTATTATTTAATTATTTTTAGTTTTACCAGCGGATTAATACGGATAGAAGTCTTGTCACATAATTTAATTTTTTAAATGATAAAATAATATTTTGTTGCTAAATTTGTTGTTAATCCGTTGGTAATAGCAATAAGGACGATATTAATCGACTTTATTTCTTTGCTTATGACCTACTGGAGGCTAATTTTTAGGCTATAAAGAATGAACCAAATCTGAGGGCGTACTTTAGTAAAAATCTCTGACTAAATTAGTGTTGACTTTTCATCCACGAAGTTCCTCTGCGGAGACGAATTTTTAGGCTATAAAGGCGGTGCTAACTTGACAAAAAAATAAAATAAAATTCCAAACACGTATAGTTCTCCAACTAGAGCCCTTTCTCAAGCTAAAAGTTTTTGACCTATGGAGGCTAATTTGTTAGGAAAGAGCAATCATCTCACCAAGGTACATGTTGGTTCCAATTGGTTTAGGATGCTAGTCCATACATTTAGAAATCTAAAGAAGGGAGAGCCCTTTGCTCATCAAGGTTCCATTACACCTATTTAAAATTCCAAAGATGGTGTGTCTCCAACTAAGTAGGCAAACATCATTGACACGGTCCAAAACAGTCCATACATTTAGAAATCTAAAGAAGAGAAGCCTTTTCTTACTACTCCGGTGAGATTGTATCGAGCATCTAGCTACACAATCGAGCATCATGTTAGCTCTTACTAATCTGTGAATTTTTTGTTCCTATAAGCATCTTTCGAGGTTTTTGTTCATCATTACTAACAACATTGAAATCTCCTCCTACTATCCAAGACCGTCGAATACTATTACTTAATTTGTCCGGTAAAATTCTTCGCTCTTCAAAACTACACTCAATGTATATAGCGGACACGATAAATGGCTTGTCAATAAAATTCTTCGCTATGCAAAACTACACTTAGTGTATGGATGAATGGCTTGTCATGCGGCTTGTCATCAACCAACAACGGGAGAACTTGGCATTGCAAAGACTCCACATTTTCCAATTGGAATTACTAACAAGTGACACCATTATGAAAGCCAAGGAAGTTTCGAATGTAAGAAAAATATATTAAAATAACTTGCAGTTTTTAGAAACAGATTTATTAAATTTTCTTATTACTTCAAACAAAACGAGAAACAGATTTTGGTATTCTTAATATTCTGATTAATCTTGATATAACAGGATTCCAACTGATCAAAAGCAATGCTACAAAAAAATAGAAACGAACAAGAAGTATCTAAAGAATGTACTTTTGCATTGAAATCGAACTTTTCATATCCTACATGCATCGAAAGGATGCAAATTACAATGACTTGAAAACAAAAATGGACTTCACATTGAAACAACTAAAATCAAGATCGATAGACTAACTAAACCCACAAATCTGCAGCAGCATCATCCCACCACAAAGCACTGGAATCCATGAAAGCACTGCCAGAGTCGAACGTGTTCATAGTCGTTGTAAATGGCTGGAATTCTTGATCGTTCGGAAAAACAAATGTTTCCAAAAATTCACCTCCAGGGTTTTGATCGTACGGAATCTCCGGTAATTCACTACCAGCGTTGAAGGCATTGGTAGTGGTCTTCAAAATCTCTTGGTTTTCCTGTTCTCCATCTCCCACTAGATTTTCAAACAAAAGTTGATTTTCTTGGATATCTTGAACTTCAGGTTGTTTATCAAGAAAAGAATCCAACCACAAAGAAAATTGTTCAGTCTCTTCAAATCCTCTATTTCATCCAATTTTGTGTCAAACCAAAGAGAGTTTACCACAGTGTGATCACAAGAAGTCTTTTCTTGAATCATGGACATATCCTTCGAAACAGTATCGGTATATTCATTAGATCCATCTCGAATAGAACCCTGATCGTTAGACTTGAGCAACCGAATTCGGTTCCTTACTTGGGATAATTTGGCATCAATCACTGTTAACAGTTCTTGATTGGTAGTACCCTGATTTTGACATCTCCTCCGAGACAAAACGAATATTTTGCTTCTTTTTACAGTGATCATCACAGCCACGATCAAGTTCTTGAATCCGTTTCCTTTTCCGATCGCAGTTTCTGTACAGCTGGATGACATGCTGTACGTGATTCAGATTTTCCGGCCATGTCTCGACAGATCCGTCAGGCCCAATGATAACAGCACAAGCATTGACATCGCAAAGCACAGAGAGCTCCATCGTCTTCTTCTTGATGGATTCTTTTCTGGTTTTGAAGCTCTTTTGATAGCCGAAGCTTTTTGAGTCTTTTGGTTGACATTGTATCAGTCTGAATATTGTTTCCTTTTTGGGAGAGAAATATAGACGACATTGATCAGGGTCTTACAGTCGGTAAATTCAGACTTTTTTGTAGATTAAGAGAATTTAACGTTGTGTTGGCTTATGTTTGAGGCGGGCAAGCGCTCATTTTATGTTTCTAGCCGTTATTGGTTCGAAACGGCGTCGTAGGAGAGGTGTGTTAATTTTGAATAGTATGTATTGTGCCGTTGTTGGTGTAAACGACCTCCTAAGGAGTGGAAAGGTGTTTTACTTTTATTGTAAATTTATTGGATTCGATTTCTGTTTGGTTTTGCAGAGGAGGGTAAGTGGCTTGTCTTTATTTTCTTCTTGTAAATAATCTATGCGATTTAGCTTTTTATTCTCCCTAATTTATTTTAGTCCAATCATTGTTACAATAAGTCAAAAAAAAAAAATTTGATAATTGTGAGGGAAATGCTTCGGTATAGTTTTTTTTTTGGAGAAAATAGGTTTTTTGATACTTTATTGATTTTTCAAATTTTTTTGTAGTATAAAAGATTTGTAAAAAGTTTGAAAAGTCAAAAATTGTAGACAAAAAAATGAGATTTTTGAAAAAAAATGAATTTTTTTGAAAAAAAAAATGACTACCGAACATGTCCTTAGATATGTTAAAAAGATGTTTGAAGTATGACATTATTGTTAAATGAGCCACGAGATAGAACAAAGTTCATAAGGGTATTTTAGACATCAACACTATTATTTATAAATTAAAAAAGGGTTAAAGGAGAATATATTATTGAAATCTTGAAATAAGAGAAGTTTGTGTAATATTTAAAAATAGAGAGAATATCTCTGAAATTGTCATAAACATCAAGCAGTGATTTGCCCAAAGAAAAATAATGGCACAGAATCACCAAACCTAAAAATGGTAGATGTGTTTTTAGCAATATTTTAAAAAGAGTAAAGTGTTACTAGGCATGGAGGTCGACATTCAAACTTTTCGAACTTGGACAAAGACGAAGCGTGATGCATAACTAGGTGTGAAGGCCGCATGCTTAAACGAATTTTTTAGAACAACTATTTTTGGAGTAAATTATATTTCTACTTTTTTAAGGAAACAAATTAATTATTATTAATTATTGGTGAGTCAATTGGACCGAGGCTTGAAGAATCAAGGGATTTGGCGCAAATGATTCCTAAATTTGACATTAGTGCAGAAAAATATTTATTTTTTGACATAAAAATTCCTAATTTATATATTTTAGTGTGCAATTGGTCTTTATTTGATTAAAAAACAAATATGTTCTTAGTTTTAATTAGACAAAAATTGTATTTAAATTTTTAATCTTTGTAAAATGTGCAAATGGTTCCGATACATTTATTAAATAATATTTAATTTTACATACTAAATATATATCATTATAGTCGTGTCAATTAAATTTTTCATAAGAAAAAAATATAAAATTATTTTACTTTAAGTATATGTAATTGTTATGTGACGTGAAAAAATTAAATAAAAATTAAGTTAAATAAATAACAAAATGACATATATAATTTTATGACATCGAACAAATCTTATTATATTTTTATTTAACATAAAAAAAATAATAATAATAATTAATTTACACGTTATGTGTTGTTTATTTTTAAACGATAATAAAACTATAAATCAAAATATGAAGAATACAATTGAATCTCCAATATTTTTGGTTAATAAATGAATCCTCAATTGAATAAAAGTATTTGAGCATAAAGTTATTTTATTTTATTTTTGTTATAACGATAAAATAATAGTTTAAATTTTAAATGATGTAAGTACTTAATATAAAAAAAAAATTATTTGAGATGTTTATTAATAATTATGAGTTTAAATTTTAGTTATTTTATAATAGTTCGTAAACTATTCAAAATAATTTAGTATATTATCAATTTGGTTAATAAAGTGTTAGTTTGAAAAAAAAAATTTACTTTTTTTTAATTTTTTTATAAAAAATAATAGTATGGGACTCATCTGCACTTTTTTGAAAGGTTAGAAATTCAATTACAATTTTTTCTTATTAAAATTAAAAGTATATTAGTTTTTTTCATCAAATAATGATCGCACTAAAATATATAGATTAGAGAGTTATGTACTAAAAAATAAATATTAAAGAATATTTTCACACTAAAGAAAAGGTTAAAAAACAATTTGCGCCAAAATTCCAATAATCAAATTAAAAGCAATAAAAACATTCTAGAAGCTGCTGATAGACAAGAAATTGGATTAGGGTTTGAAGAGGTAGAGTTTTGTTTATTTGATTGAAGCTCGTTCGGTGTGAAGTTAACAGTGATAAATGATATACGACGTGAATTCTCCTCTCTTCCGATCCTTCCTCAGCCAGAAGGGTGGCTCCTCTGATAAGAGGTTTTTAACTGTTTTCTATTGTAATTTAACTCTTTATTTTTACCTCGTTTCTTGTTTTGTCATTTCTTTTTTATGTGCCTCTATTTGGAGATATTATGCCATACAACTTGTGTGGATCTTTTGTGGGTTTTGTAAGGAATATACAGGTACCTGGAACATAATATATGGGACTTATTGTGTATTGTGGTAGTTAGGCATCAGAAAGATTTTTGAGTTTCTGCCCTTTTTGTGTTATACGTTGGTGAATCAGCGCAGGAAAATTAGTTTGCCCAGAATGAGAATTATGGTTTATTTTGTGCTAAGGTGGCTGCAGGATGTTGATGCGTGATTTGTTTTCTTCTTAGCTAGAATATGTCCTATTTGCTAACACCATGAATTGATAAAATTTGTAAAAAGAACATGTGTTAGAGAGAGTTTTGTTGGGTTAATGCTATTGTTTTGTAACTTGAAAATTAATTTTTGACTCTTTTAAATGTGTTACTAACTAAAGTTGTTTATGGGGAACTTTTCTTGGAACCTCTATCAGGAGTTTTTGTCTTGTCAGATCTTTTTTTATGGGTTAAGGATTTAACCGGCTTGAACAAGTTACTAGAGGGATTCTAGTTGTGATTTCATATTATATGAATACTCAGAAATTTGATAGTTATGAGGGAAATGCTTTGACTACTGCTTAGAAAATGATAAATAACATGATCACATTTTCACATGTTTGCAAATTTATAACTAGTTTTTTCCTTTTTGTTTTAACTAAGAGTTGGCAAGAAAATGAAGTTGTTGAAAGATCGATCAAGTAGAGTTTAAACGAACACTACAAATGCCTAACTTTTTTAGTATTTGGTTATATTTTATATTGAGTGATGGATTTATATTTATCCAATCAGCAGCCAAATGAAATGTCCATTATTTTGTTTTTGTTGGGATGGGTGGAACTTGAAATGAACTGAGCTCATTACTTTACCATGTACTTAAATGTATTTTGAACACCTAAAATCAAGGTATCTGTTGACGTATTTTTGAATAATGAATGGTCTAAACAATTAATTGTAGTTGATTTAGTTAGAAGTGTTAAAGAAGTATTTGAAGTATTACATTATTGTTAAAAGGATCCACCAGATGGAAGAAAGTTTGTAAGGGTATTTTAGGTATCATCACTATTATTTATAAAGAAGAAGTGGTTAAGGGAGAATATATTATTCAAAACATAAATTAAGGAAGTTTTGTATAATTTTTTAAAATAGAGCGAGTATATCTGAAATTGTCATAAACCTGGTTGGATTTCTATGTGATTTGCCCAAAGAAAAATAATGGCCCAAAAATCGCCTAACCTAAAAAGGTTAGATGCTTTTTTTATAGTTTCAATATTGAATTTTAATAGAATATAAATTGATTTAGTAATTTAATATACTAATATTTTAGTTTAGAATAGCTTCAGTATTAACATAATTTAATAAATATTGAGGAAAATATATTATTTCGTTACTTAATTTCTATAAAGTGTGTTTTGGTCATTTGAATGTTGAATCTATATAAGTAATAATTTTATCGAAAATACAGAGTTACTTATAAGTATAATATAAAAAAAATTCCAAAAAGAAAGAAGAATTTCTTTTTATAATTACTGTAAATTGTATATCTACTTTGTTTACCAAACAAATTAATAATTATTTATTTATTGCAAGTCAATTTGGCGAAGGCTTGAAGAAACATATTAAATTTAAATTCCATTGTCGGCCCGATATATACACATAAAAACATTCTATAAGCTGCTGATAGACAAGAAATCGGATTAGGGTTTAAAGAGGTAAGAGTTTTATTTATTTGATTGAACCTCACTCAATGTGAAGTTAATAATGGAAAATGATATACGACGTAAATTCTCCTCTCTTCCGTTCCTTCCTCAGCCAGAAGGGTAGCTCCTCTGATAAAAGATTTTTAGCTGTTTTCTATTGTAATTGAACACTTCATTTTTATTCTTGTTTTTAATATTTTTATTTCTTTTATATGTGTGTCTGTTTGGAGAGTATATGCCATACAACTTGTGTGGGTTTTTTGTGGATTTTGTAAAGAATATATAGGTACCTGGAACATAACATATGGAACCTATTATGTGTTAGTGGTAGTTTGGCATCAGAAAGATTTTTGAATTCCTGCTCTTTTTGTGTTGTACGTTTGTGAATCAGCGCTGGAAAATTAGTTTGCCCAGAATGAAAATTATAATTTATTTTGTGCTAAGGTCGCTGCAGGATGTTGATGCGTGATTTAGTTTTCTTCTTAGCTAGAATATGTCCTACACGCTTACAACATGAATTGATCAAGTTTGTAATAAGAACTGCATGTGTTAGAGAGAGTTTTGTTGAGTTAATGCTATTGTTTTGTAACCTAAAAATTATTTTTTGACTCTTTTAAATGTGTTACTAATTGTAGTTGTTTGTAGGGAATTTTTCTTGGAACCTCTATCAGGAGTTTGTCTTGTCAAATCTTTTGTTATGGGTTAAGGGTTTAACCGGCTTAAACAAGTTACTAGAGGGTCTTAACTTTGGTCCCTAATCCTTCAATAATTGTTCCAAGTGAGAAGGTCTACTAAAGCGATTAACAAGTTGTTGGAAGTATGTTGTCTTTCACTAGGTTCATGTATATGAATTTATTTTTTAACCGATCCCGCTTAGAAGCTTTAAATAACTCAGCGTTCTTGTGGTTTCTATATTTGGTTGTTAGAAGAGTTGCTGCATGGCTCATTTCGTAGCTGTGAGATATGGTGATTTTGTTGTGATATTTGATCATTCATTATATTCTTGAATATGGGCTCCTATGATCTTTGTTTGGCAATTGTTTACAAGATTCAGTGATTGATCTCACACCTCATTGTTAGAAACTACTTTGTCAATTAATTTCCTTATACTACGTGTGCTTGTTGCTAATGAGAGGATTTACAGAATATGAAAACAGCTCTTTGAATGCGTGGTTTATGTTTCATTTTGTCTGTTTTCCAACTCTTGAGAACACGCATATTTGCTCATGAGTTACAGTGCCTATCTGTCCCATGAAATTATTGGAAAAAAGGAAGAAAAAAAAAAAAGGAAGTCTCTTGATGCAACTTAACATTGTAATTGCTTTCCTGACATGCTTTTTATTTTTGCGTGTGAATCCAGGAAAACTGAAGAGCAGAAACCAAGGGAACAGAAGCCCAAAGCAAATGAAAATAAACCTGTTATGACAGAGTGATGGCTGCATGATGTAAGCTTTAATTTGGGTGGGGTTTCTAGAATGCATTCAAAAATGTTGCTAGGAAACTACTTTATGTCAGTGCTGTGACTTGAACCTTGAATATGTCGGTTTTAAGCATTTCTTGCAAACTGTTTGAATTCAAATATCATGGATGAAACTGATGTATTAGACTTCAAATATACACTGTCATTGTCTGTTCCTATTGACACAACTTTTTAAATAATCTACGGTAGTATTTGAAATGCTCTTATCTGGTGCCCCCAACGCAATGTGGTTGATTAGATGATGGAAAAAGTATCCAAAAAAAGTGGCCTTTGGTGTCATTGTTAGTTAGGTTCTCTCTTACATGCATAATTGTTATATATTCCCTTTATTCGGGTCGCATTCATTTTCACAATCACACTTGTTCTCCATTTCAAAGTAAGACTTGTTGCCAAGAGAAGAAAACAGAATCACTGAGCACCATTGCAGATTATAATGATAGCAATGACAAATACACTTCAAATGTATTAAGTTGCAATGGATTTGTGAAGAAGGAAAAGGAGCGGAAAGAACATTGGCTTGCAAGTTATTCGAAGCGCAGAAACAATGTTGATGGTGGTGATGGGATGGAACCATTGTGGGAGACATAAGAAACGGGTCGTACTAAGCTGAACACAAATTGTATAACAACGAAGAAGATAAGAAGGAAAGTGAAGTTGAATTCTACGATGGACAATTATGTTGTTTACAAGCAAGGAAATGAACATGATTTTAGAACTCGATAAATTTCTTCAAATCTCTATTTTTATTTATTTTTTGGGTAAATTCGTATTCTTTCTCTCAACGTTTGACTTCGTTTGCGTTTTTATCTTCGATATTAAATCTTGGCATCCATCATTAACTTTTTATATAATTAGCGATCGGCGTTAAGCTCGCTAATTATATAAGGACATAAAGGCGTTTCTTCGCTAATTATATAAAAGTTGAGGTGATGAATTCTAAGAATTAAATCTCGAGGATCTGAGTGTAAATGAAGTCAAAAGTTGAAAACACTAACGGCAAGATAACATATTTGCAACAAACATTCTCAACACACTTTCGAATCATCTTTCTAGCATTTATACTTTGGAATCCAAGATCCAATAAGAATCATAAGGACATATTGTTTGGAGTAACTTCGATATACCTATTTTCAATAGAATTTTGGTATTTCTATATTGGTTACAACAAAAAATAGGGAAGTTCTTTGAGTTTATTTTATTGATTTTGTGTCGGGTCGGGTCGGGTCGGGTCGGGATTCAAGTGTTTTAAAACCCAACTTGATAATTTTTTTTACAATGGAATAATGATTAATGATTGATTTATTATTGCAATAATTAATTAGATAACAAAATTAAGGGTTAGCAATTAATGATATCTTATTAATAGAAATAAAAATAACATGATAACACAAATTTTACATGCACTTAGTTGTACGGTAAGTCCGGTAAGTAAGTTTAAATATAATTTATTTTAATTTATAATTTCTAATAGAAAATATCGGAATTAAAAAGAAAAGAAAAGAAAACACAATGATAAGAGAAAAATACAAGGTAGAGAGTAAACTAACTACCTGTCAATTTTCGTTTCTTATTATTCACAATTTTAGAGAGATTAACACGTAATTAAATATTAATGAGACGGGTTTAAGAATTTAATTAATATTACACTTCCACTTCAACTGTAACACAAAACAAAACAAATATCATTCATCTGCATTAATTCCTTCTAAGTCCTGGTTACAGTTTATTTCTTCACGATCTCAGAAAATTATTTTTTGGAGAAGAAAATGGTGATTAATTTGCGTCGGAGCCACAGGATTCCGGCACCGTGTCGGGGCAACGGGCTTCCACTTTGGGCCTCCATATTCACTTTCAGATTCTTTGCGCTTTCTCTTACAATCGCCGTTTCAATTGTTTTCACCTTCTCGTTTCTCTTCACTACCTCCTCATTCGCCTCCGATCTCAGTTTCGTAAGTGTGATTTAATTTAATTTGGTTGTTTTTGTGATTTTTGAAGTATGTAGTCTATTTATCTGTGTGCGTGATTTATTATTGCATTATTATTGCGTACATGAAGGTGTATATATATGTTTTTGTCTATGTATAGATGCATTTGTAGTCATTGTGAACATTTTTATTTTGGATTATATTTCAATTAATGTGCCGATTGTCTTAATGGATCTAACAAATTGCAGTATTTCAATTTCTTCGTTAGTTAAATTACTCGCAATCGCATAATTTTGATAATATATCTCTGAATAAAAAATTGTACTGATTTTTGTATATTTCTCTCTTTTTTCTGTAATATTAGGGTTTTTCTTATGATCGAAATGAGGTTAAGACGGGATCAAATCGGAGATCAGTTTTGGCGCTGAAATCGGATCCATTAAAGCCACGGCTCGATCAGATCCGAAAGCAAGCAGGAGATCACAGAAGCTTAGCCTTAGCTTATGCTTCCTATGCGCGGAAACTCAAGCTTGAAAACACAAAGCTCGTAAGAATTTTTGCAGATCTCTCTAGAAATTACACCAATCTAATGTCTCAACCTTCATATCGCGAGTTATTTGATGCTGATGCAAATTTGATTGATGAGTCAGAGCTGAGAAAGTTCGAGAAGGAGGTAAAAGAGCGAATTAAATTCACAAGGCAAGTTATTACCGAGGCAAAAGAGTCATTCGACAATCAGCTAAAGATTCATAAGCTCAAAGATACCATCTTTGCGTTAAATGAACAATTGACTAAATCCAAGAAGCAGGGGGCTTTCTCAAGCTTGATTGCTGCCAAATCTATCCCCAAGAGCTTGCATTGCTTGGCTCTGAGGCTAATGGAAGAGCGCATTGCTCATCCTGAAAAGTACACAGATGAAGGGAAGCCCACCAAGCCAGAGTTAGAGGACCCAAAGCTTTATCATTATGCTATTTTCTCGGATAATGTGGTTGCTGCTTCAGTCGTGGTGAATTCAGCAGTCAAAAACACAAAAGAACCATGGAAGCACGTGTTTCATGTAGTGACTGATAAGATGAATCTCGGGGCGATGCAGGTCATGTTCAAGATGAGGGATTATAGTGGGGCTCATATTGAAGTGAAGGCCGTGGAGGATTATAAATTCTTGAACTCTTCATATGTTCCGGTGCTGAAACAGCTCGAGTCTTCCAACTTACAGAAGTTTTACTTTGAAAATAAGCTTGAGAATGCAACGAAGGATACGACGAATATGAAGTTCAGGAACCCAAAATATTTGTCAATATTAAATCATCTCAGGTTCTATTTGCCGGAAATGTATCCAAAGTTGCATAAGATTTTGTTCTTGGATGATGATATAATAGTTCAAAGGGATTTGACTGGGCTCTGGAAAATAGATATGGATGGGAAGGTCAATGGGGCCGTGGAGACATGTTTTGGATCATTTCATCGGTATGCTCAATACATGAATTTCTCTCACCCTTTGATCAAAGCCAAGTTTAGTCCCAAGGCATGCGCATGGGCTTATGGTATGAATTTCTTTGATTTGGATGCTTGGAGGAGGGAGAAATGCACTGAAGAGTACCATTACTGGCAGAATCTGGTGAGATTGCATACCAACACCATTATTAATTATTTTCTTTTTATTTGGTATTAGCTTCCACATGAAGTTAAGTCCAATTTCACGTGTCTGAGTTTATCTAGTTTGACCTGTGTCACATATTACAGAATGTGCTTAAGTCAAGGACTCTTTGATCTTTGTAGTTTCTAATGACAATTATTGCAGGGAGTCAAAGTCTAATTTGGTCTAAAGGTTGACATGGCTTTCCAATTATAGACATGAATCCTGGTCTCTTTGCCTTGTATTGGCTCTCCTCTGCATTATAGTTAGAAATATGCCTTCGTTTTTGTCCTCCACTAGTTCTTGTAAGCTTAAATCCGTGCATCTGATTTCTGCAGAATGAGAACCGAACATTGTGGAAATTAGGGACGTTGCCTCCAGGTCTGATCACATATTACTCGACGACAAAGCCACTAGACAAGTCTTGGCATGTTTTGGGGCTAGGCTATAATCCAAGCATAAGCATGGATGAGATTAACAATGCTGCAGTCATACACTTCAATGGAAATATGAAGCCGTGGCTTGATATTGCAATTACCCAGTTCCGTCCACTTTGGACGAGGTATGTCGACTATGAAAATGAGTTTGTGCAGGCCTGCAATTTTGGTTTATGAGTATAGATTTATTGATTGAAGCCTAAGCTTGGAGGATGGCTAAGCTAGTTCTACAAGCACTTTCAAGGCCTATTACTGCTCCTTACACGTAAATTTTTGCTATTGTTTATGTTGTAGTATTATAGCAACTTTCATATATATTGAAGTATTAGCATTCATCTCTTCGTTTTAGATTAACGTTGAAGTTTTAATATTAGGTTAGAAGTTGTCCTTTTATTTGTTAAATGGGTATCCAATGCTAAGTTCCCAGTGGATGGAAATTAATGCTATACAGTGCTGTCTATGTTCAGAAAGTGTTAAAAAATTTACATATTGGTTATCGACATAATTATTTGATTATTGTGATCACCATTCCTTTTAGTTTCCTTCACAATTTTGGCTAGAAACTTATTATCTGCTAGCCATTTCTTTGTGTTAAAAGGTTCTATATATGTCCTGTGTGAATGCAACGTCTGCCTGTCATCTTATAGAAGTGGTGGATTGCCAATTTTAATCACCAAGGATCAACACTTGGGAACTGCAACAAATCTAGACGACGTTATGCAACTTAAATATGATGATCCGAGGAAAGAGTCAAATATAAAGGAATTTTGTCTTGATGGAAAATGTAGTATGCCAAGGCAAGATATGGCAATTTTTGTTTTATTGAATCTTCTTGAACTAAGTTTTTGACAAAAACCATGAGAGTAGAATTTTCAAGTACATTGAGTAGCCAAGCCCTTCAATATAATTCCGTGATGCAGGATGCCATTATAAATTCGTAAAATGCAAAGAATTCAAAACAGACCTATATATCAAAATATTGTCTAGTATGAAAGGGCTCTTGGAGTTTTACTAAGTTGAGTATGGGCATTCTTGTGACAGTATTGGGTGAGATGATGCAATGGGTTATTTAACTATAGCACCCTTGCTTCACATTCATTTTCTGTGGTAGCCTTCACGCGCTGTTATCACCATTTTCTGTGGTTCCCTATTCTGTCAACTTTGAGAAGCCTGAATCTAGCAGTTGCTTAACATGCTGGCTCAAGACGAGCTAAAGAAGTTACAACTTACGAACCTAACTTATGTGCGAGTTTTTATCTTTTTAATTCAAAAGAAGTGGATCCTAAATGAGCGTAAGTTGAGGCAAACCTTGTGCCAAAATTCACCCCCAAGGATTGAAACATCATCAAGTAGAGCTGGGAATATTAGCATTTGCAAAATGATTATTTCTAGTCAAATAAAAAGGCGTTGTATCTGTTTTAAATATTACCCATGGAAAGTGCAGTTATTATATTCTTAATGCGTTTTTGACAGTGCTGAAATTATTTTTTAAGTACTTATAAGTTTTGCGTCTTATGAAATATATGAATAATAAGTGACTAGTAAATTGTGGGTTGGATAAAAAATATATTTAATTAGCTTAAATTATAATTTAAGCTTAGACAAACGAGCACTTAATGATGAGAATGACATTTTTATTGAATTTCACTCTGCTTGTTGCTTTGATAAGAACAAGCTAATACGGAGTGCTAAATTAAGAGTGGACCATGTCGTTGAGAATGACATTTTGATTGAATTTCACTCGGCTTGTTTTTTCTTGTCCATTAAAATTGTGATACAAAGTGGTTACACCAACTTAACAACTGCTCATTAGATAATTAACACGTAGGAAGATATCGAAAATTGCTCCTTCAATGATTGGTTTGTTTTTTATATAATTAAATAAATAAGCTGTGAGATTATTTCTAATTTTCTGCAATTAAATACTATTAAATAATTTTATTTTTAAAATATTTGTTTAAAAATGATTGGAGTGTTACTTTTAAATGGTACTTTTACTTGGGAGTCTATGATGTGATTCAAAGAAATTACGCAAAACTTCGATGTAATTTTGCACCGTTTTAAAGTTACCATATTATATTATTTTAATTCGATAAAATATTTGATAGTAATTTTTATTATTTTATCGAGTGATTTAACATAATATCTAAAAAAAAATTACAATTGATATCGTATTGATTATATAAATAAATAATCGTATAGTATAATCTACTAGTGCCACCAACAACATCTACTCAAGACTATCACCAGCAACCACTGTAAGCAATGAATCTAAACACCAGAAGCATCAAGCATCCAATCAAGCGTGCCATTAACAAAAATATTGATTTATTACACTACACCTCTTATTTCACTCTCTCTTATATTTGAAAAATACTTTATAGATAATTTGGAATCACAATAAAATACTCGAGATTTTCGGCCTCAAATCATTGATTGTGTCACTACATACATTTTCAAGGCTTAAACACTTGATGCTTATTTGAAACTTCCATCACACTTAATTATTAGTGAATGATTGACAGTGTTAAATTTTTTTTAAATGACATAAAACATGAATACTATAAAATATGTGTAATAAATAATTGGTAAATTGTTAACTCTATAAAATGTATAAATAAAAAACATATTCAATCAACTTTTAAATAAATAAAAAATATATTCAATCAATTTAAATTATAATTTAAACTTAGCCACCAAAGAGTAACCTATATCTTCCATGTGCAACCGATCCTTACTGGAAAGTCCTTTTCAGTCAAAAATCACATAAGAAGTAACAATTCTTGTTTTTCAAATTAGAAGTGAGAATCCAAAAATTTGTATAAGCACACTTTATCATTCAAGTTTTCCATCATCTATTTTACTAGACAGTCCTGTAAATTTAAGTTTCTTTTTAATTTATTATTTCGATAAGTTCGGATTTTTCTTTTTAAAAAAATTACACATACAAAGACAAGTCCTATTGAATAATTCGAAACTTCGATTTTATTATTCAACAATACTAATCTCTCCCAAAAATCTCTTCTTCTCTCATCTTGTTCGATAATCCTATGATCACATGGACAAATGCAATTGATATACACTTTAATTTTTAGCACTTCAGACCAGTCAGACAATATAACAAAATATTTATACCCTAGTATCAAGATTAAAGCAGGCCTAAAAAGTAATTCATCAACTACAAAAATAACCCAAAATGTCTGGAGAATGACTCCCTTGGGGACTTGATTCCGCCGGTGTACTGCAAACCAGAACTAACTTCCATCTCATATACTAACCAACTATACCCAGAAATGGGAAAAACTGTAAAAGCAATTAGTGAGAAACCCAATAAAAAATTCACCACCATGAAAATGTTCACCAAAAAGATATCGAACCACTTGAATCACTAGAACTCAAAAAGAAAACCTACTGAAACGACTATCTGACCACCCTCTACACAATGGTGCCTCCTCAGGCAGTTGCAGATACTCGAGGTGTCATATTTTTGTTAGTCCCATTGGCCATTCCACCAGTTCGGTTCATGCGGCCACCATTGCTATTTACGCTGTCGGATCTGTGATATCCATCAGTTCCACGATTTGATGATCCTCCCCGATTGCTGCCACCCCTGTTGCCAAACTCATTCCTGCCACTGAAATCAACACGGTTGTAAACCCTGCCCCCTCCATAGTTTCCACGCCCTCTCCCTCCCTCATTTCTGAATCCAGAACTCCTTCCAGATTGGAACCTCCCCTATTACTTCCTGCAGACCCAGAAAATTAAAAATACTTTACATAGAAAAACAAGTTAAAACCAATTAAAGTAATCCAACAACTCAAAAATTAGTCAAATGCATTAGTACTAGAAAAACACTGCAACAACTTCAAATCATCAAATGGATCAAGTAGTCCCATCTTGAGGCAAAAGTTGTCTACTCAATGAACTCCAAAAGAAAAAAGCAGCCAGATTCCAATCATACAAAGTCACGGATGTCAAAATATATTCACTTTCCCTTTCTAATTCTAAAACTGATCCCCATATATTGTTTCCCAAAGAATTTTCCAGAAACTGCAGAAATACGGAATAGACAGGCTTGCCTGGCTCACTAGACAAGTAAAAGGAAATTTCTACACCATGCAACACTAGCAATCAGAAGGCAAACTCAAAATACTCCAGATTATCTATAAACTAGGAACAGAAACTTGAACAGTATCCAACTTGCCTCGAGAATTGGTAGACCTCTTTTCCTCAACAACCGCCTGCCGCCCACCAACTAAAACTGGAGAAGCCTGAAAAATTAAGATAATTTAGTTAAATGCAAAACTGCAAGGACCAATAGATAGGACCAAGAAGAAAAAACAAACAGATCGAAGTTATTAAGATAGATACTTGGGACTATAAAGAGAACCTTCTATGCAACCCTCAAAACCCCTCTCTTTTTCACAAACGTTAACAAACCCTTTTCACATTAGAAGAAAAAGGGAAGAAAGCAGAAGGAAGAAAGGCTCACATTGAGCCTTTAGCAACAAATTTGCTCTTTTCTTGGTGTCTACATGATTCAGTAGACAATACATTCAAAGATGAGCCCTACTCTAGTTAGTAATGTGATGTAAGTTTGGTAACAAAGATTGAAGAATCTGTATATACATGGTGATCAAATAATCGTATGCACAATTGTGAATGCTTCAGTTGCTAGCAGCCTAGCATGCTAATGCAAAATAAGCATATAGGAAACACTCCAACCTGCACAAAGGCTGGTCTGTAAAGCATCTAAAAAAAGTGCAAATTTAGCATTCACGAGGTCTGACCAATATTATTTACCCTGACACTGCTGTTGCAAACTTCTCTCCATTAGTTGTCCATCCAATAAATATATACCAACAGCTGTAAAGCACTGTTTTATCTCATACAATTCACCAATTTGGAAATATTCCCTATTTTCTTGACATTAAATAAGCTTAAAATCCTTATGTGTGCTTTTATCTATTATTCCTAAAAAGATTCAAAAATCTAAGGTGTCAAATAACCAGAAGATAATCCGGAATTTGTTACAGAGTGCATCGTCTAACTGATTGTGCTAAGTTCAGAAGGTAAAATCTGAAGTTTCAGCTCCATCGTGTAATTGTGTTATATCCAAATATTGATAGATGGATGCACACGTATATTTACATTTACTTACATCCACATGTAAGCAATTAAGTTTAATATGATAACCCAATATATGAAACAAAATCTGAGAGTGTCTTGAGGACTTATAGTCAAGAAGTCCCCAATCACAAATTCAGGAGTGAATTGAACATCCGTTACAACATCCTTTACATGTCATGAGAACATCTTAAAAAATAGTTGAGCACCTTATGAAAGGGACAATCCTTTCACCGGCGTGTCATTTAAGCTAGGATACTAAGTATTTGACAGATTAGATTTGTGCATAGCCACAGCTAAATTTAGCGGGTCCAGAATACTGCAGGGATATGTAAACGTCACAAACACACAAAAACAAACCAGCAATCAGTACCATGAGTGTAAGCACAAGAACAAACCATGAGTGTAAGCACAAGAACAAACATGAAACCACTAAAAAATGAGAACTGACATCTGGTTCATAGCCTAAAAATCGATTTTTTGGGCAATGAGCCCCGTCCAGAGATTTAAAAAGATGATTGGGTTCAGGTTCTACCATTGTGTAGGTCGGTCAATTATTTGTTATTTGTCCCTGGGTTCCTATAATATATGGGTTCAGGTTCATAACCCAAAAATAGATCTTTTGGGCAATACTCTCAGTTCAAAGAATTGAAAAGATGAAGACTGAGATTGGGTTCAGGTTCTACCATCGTGTAGGTTGTTTAATCCTTTGTTCTTTGTCCTCGGGAACCCATAACATGTGGTATATCTTGCAATATGAAATTGGAAGTGAAAAAAGAAGAAATTGTCATCTATTCCCTAAGAAATAGTAGATAGATGATAGATCCAAAAAAATGTATGAAGGATAAACAATGATTCTAATAATATAAAGTCGAGAATTTTTCAAGGATTAGTCTTCACTGATTATTCCCCTGCCAAAGTTCAGTTTTAATCAAAAAATCATGTAAACAAAATTAAACAAATCAAAACTATCAATCTTAATAAGTATACAACATTATACAAAAAGCTACGTACCTCGATAGCTTTCTGTGCAGCACTTGCGTCCTCAAATTCCACAAAACCAAAACAAAATGCCTGTAGCTGCAGCAAAAATATTAGAACAGGTTTTTTGCTTAATTTTCTGCAAATTACAGAGACCATAAGCATTTTTTGTTCCTTCTCTCTTATTGCAGAATTAAAAATTTGATACATACTCTGTTGCTTCTAACTTGAATTCCATCGCTTTTTATAGGTCCAAATATTTTGAATACTTCCTCAAGTAAGGTGTCAGTAGCATTCATAGGTAGGCCCTTTATGTATATTGAATGACCATCAGCTGCTCAAAGTAGACAAAATGGTTTGGAAAATACTTCAGTAAGCAATACATTATACAACTAAGTCAAGGAACAACTTCTTAAATTATTTATAAGAATAATTTGCAAAAATATAATTTAGAATATCATGCCTTCGCCCTCTTGGTTATTCCCAACATCAATTGCTTCTGAACTGGAAATTGGTCCATCAGTCATTGGAGCTAAAGGTGGATTTACTTGCTCAATGTTCTTCAACGGAGCTTTCCGGGGAGCAGGTGAAGGAGGTGAGAAAGTTTCTGCACTCTCTTTCAGATCCATCACCTGAAAAAATGTTGTTGAGGCTTTACGATGAGACAAGAAATTACACATGAGAAAGGACCATGGCCATCAAAATCATACCAAGATTTGTCTCTACATTACAATTCTATTGAAAAATCACCCTATGACCTGCAAATTGCAAGGATTCGGCTGCACCTAGGTTTGTGACAGATCATGTCCGGTTGGGCAGAAACTGGTTGTTTACTTGTTTATTCCTATTTCCAACAGTTGATCTTTCTTTTTTCACTTTTGCACTTCAGACATATTTACATTTCTAAAGGCCTTTAAGACTTAAACATTGACTAATGATCTTTTTATATTTTATTTTTTACAGTCCATTTTTTTTACCGCAGCAGTACTACATTTCTTTACTTGTATTGCCAACTAAGATCTCTTTCAAGTGAATTGCCTTCAAATAAACAGACTTCTTAAGCATCTTCTTAGCAGAAGTGGACTTTTTGGAATTTGAAGTTGATGGTATCATTTAACTTTTCTCAGGTTCGTCAACTTTTTAGTCTGTGCCGTCACAATTCTCGCTTTTGTTTGTGAATGAGTTATATACAACATATTTCTTCATTATCTTAGTTTATCCAGAGCTATATAATATTATGTTTTTACAAGTACCCTTAATTTTTCCCATTTCTGTTTGTATAATTGTATCTTTATATTTTCATTTTGGTTTCTTGTTTTCTTGTCAATGACTCTTGGAAACTTAACTCTTAGTATAAACTTTAAAGTATACTTGGATGACTCCTATTTGAGAATACTAAACAGTATAAGATCCATTTTATAGCAGTATTTCTTCGTTATTACGAAATATTCATCAATAAGGTTATGTTCTCCAAGAATAAGAATGATATATTTGATTTTTATAAATAGTGGTTCAGAACTCATAACTTGATGCAATTCTGATTATTCGATCACTAATGTAAGATGTGATGCACAGTTCGAATCCCTTTTTTTTGACACCTATCTCAAGGACCCTGCCTATTCTACTAGATTGAAAAGTAGGCAAGATAAACAAAATAAATCCCACAAGTGATGCCATCAATGTTTAAAACATAATACCTATATCGACACTCCTACATAGAGATGAGGGTGACTTGTATCAACATAGGTACTAAATCACATCAAGGAAAGGATTAAGTCAATAAACTGCTCACAGCCACTTACTATAGAAGCATAAGATTTCTTCGGCACTTCTTCAATTTTCACATTAGATTCAACCACCGTCTCTAAATGATCCTGTACTTCATCAACAACCTCAGCTACTGGAACTTCCTCTTCAACTGTCAGCAATTCTCCATTATCAGGTGGGTTGTAAACTTCTCCCCCATTAGCTTCCTCTGCAGATGGGCTGTTTTCCTCAGAAACATGATTCTCCTGGACAAGCAGCACGGGACCTGCCAATGGTAGATGACAAAAGAATATGTAATGACAAATTGACAGCACATTCGACAAGAACGCCAAAAACTAAAGGAATACTCAGTTACTTTGCTCCGGAGTAATGGGTGCTACAACATCATTGACCAAAACTGGGTTCACATTGACATTGTCCAGAAACCGAAACATGTCGTTCAGAACAAAGTAGCCCCTGTCTTGCGGTGCGAGGAAGAAAGTTTGAGTAAAACTGCAAACTGTGTTGTCCATCCCAGTAAGATGTCCAGTTACAAGAACCTGCACTCCCCCATTAAAGGACTCTTGTGCATCCACTGACCTAATCTCAGCTCTGAAGTCCCCGTAGTTGAGCGAAAGAATCTTCTCATTGATGGCCTATGTATTTATATTCAGCCAAGAATGAAAGACATTAAAATCTCAAAAACTTCAATTTAACTCAATTAACACCTCAACTATCCACTTGTTAACTGCCTAAATCCGCTTAACAACCAAAAATATTTTTAATATAAATAGCAGAAATTTCACAGCCTAGAACACTAAAGTCTTGTAGAGAACTAACAAATAAGCATCTTCATGACAGATCCAAACAGATGATAAAACAAATATATTCAAAAGATTGTTTAATTTCCCCCTCATTGTCTGGCTCTCTACTTTGTGACCACCAAAAGTTTAACATCTCCACTTTTAACCACATTCAGCTTAAATATGACACTATCAGATTAGATAAACTATACACCGACTCACAGGCGTGCGCGTGTGTGTGTAGAGAGAGAGAGAGAGAGAGATTACTTGCATAGTGGTGGTAATGCTCATGGAGCCATCCTCCTCGGGACGACCGAGCTTACTGATGTCCTGATAAAACCGATGAACGAGCTCGGGCGAGTGGTGCAGAATGCGATAATACTGCTGCACAAATGCATTGCCAACCTATTTTCCAAGAAAATTCCCCCAAAATTTACAAAAATCCAGCTGCCACAAACTAAAGCCACACCTACAAAAAAAAAGGAAGAAAAATACGGCACTTACAACTTGAGCAGACACTGGTTGCGGAGCCGCTGTTGCCATAGCTGATAGATTATCCCCCTGACAAAACAGGAATAACATAACAATGAGCTCATTCTCACACACAAAACCCTGGCTTCATCGATCTTTCGTACTTTCAACAATGCACTATATTACTAGTTAGTGAGGATCGGGATCAAATCATACCTGAAAAGAATCGGATCGAATAGTAGCGAGAGAGAAACCAGGCTTGGTTTGTTTCTCTCTCTACTTTTTTCTTTTTTTGAATTTCGCTTTTACTTATTTCACTGCCTCCAGAAAGGGAATCTAGGGTTTGGTAGAAACAGAAATGGAAATGAAGTGTATGGGAAGAAGAGGGGGATCCTGAAGAGGCGCGAATGCGACACTGGTTAGTGGAGAGAGAAATACGGGTTTAGGTGTACACAATCAAAGCCAAAGGCATTCTTTGTAGGATTGAGAGGGATTAATTTGTTTAAATTTATTATATTTGATTAAACTTAAATTATAATTTAAATTTATTAAATTGATACAAATATTTTTTATTCACAATTTACTATCTATTTATTATTTACACATTTTATAAGATTTACAATTTATAAGAGCATGTCCAACAAACTCTTTAAACATAAGATGTTCTTTAATTTAAAGAAACAACTCTTAAAATTATGCTCTAATAAATTTTTCAATTTAATATTTTAATTTAGATATACATTCTCTATTATTAAATACATTAAAACAATTTCAATTTTCAATACTTGACATATTGACTATAATTAAATAGTATATACAAACTGGGATGGAAATATATAGGAAAAGAAAAAAGAAAAAAAAAAAGGAAAGGGAAATATATTAAATGTTTATTGTAAAATGAAGAGTATATAGATAAAGAAACTGTTGAAATGTTTTTAAAAAATTTGTTCTTTAAATTTATAGATATTCTTTAAAATACTAAAAATGCTCTTTAAATATAGATAAACTGTTGTAGATGCTCTAAGAGCATCTTCAATGCACTCCGTCTATTAAAATCTATGTGGTAGATAAAATAGACAGATTTTCAGTGTGGCAGATAAAATAGACGGACTTTCAATTCACATGGCACTACGTCTATTGAATAGACGGTTAAATTAAAAATTCATCTACAATAGATTCCGTTTAAAACTAATATTAGCGCTTATGTGGCATTAATTTTTTTAAATTGATGGGTCTTCAATTTTTATTTTCTTCGTCTGATTTTTTTTAATAAAATGATGAGTTATATTTAAATTTGCTGAATCACTGTCTATAAATCTGTCTAAATTTAAACGGATTTCTAAACGGAGTCCATTTTTTAGTATGTTACATTAGTTAAACAGAGTTATTGTCAGTGTGCATTGGAAAGAGTTTTTTTTTTTATCACTCTGTCTATTATACTTATATGACACGTCTAAAAAATAATAGATGAAATATATTAAAACGTTGTTAAGTACTTTAAAAATAGATGTTACCACTTCCAAAGATGTTATAAGTAAATATAAATATTTACTTTTTTTATTTAAATACATCATTTAGCATATATATTAATTCAAACTTGAATGATACGAGGTTCCAGAACCTTCTTTGAGCAAAAGCCAATTTATTATTCTTCGAATCAAAATAGAGTAGTAACAATTTATGTTAATGGTAATCATTATTAGTTTAAATGGTTGTGGACTTCTAATTGAGTGTCCAGTCAAACACAATGATGAATAGCATCATTCATCAAAAAATATAATGGAGGCAATATAAATGTCTACGGACATCATCATTCCAACACAATATTAATAGTTGGCAACGTTTTTCTTACCAATAAATTTAATAAATAATTACTATCTTTAATTTAAATTAACGTACGATATAAATCTATTAAAATATTTAAAATCTTTATACATACTTCCAAATACATTCTAATAAAAAAATTATTACATTTAAACCATTAAATTAATTAAAATTAAATATAGTAATTATTTGTCAAATATATTGATATGTGAAATCGCCTGTTAATAATTTTGGAAAATTTCAGTTGGGTTATAAACCTTTCGACGATAAGATCTTGAACCTTCCATTTGTGGCACCATTGATTCCCAAGCTATAAAAATTGTGCACAAGTCATTCTTATCTGATAGAATTTGTTATTTTAAATGTTAGAAAGTTAAATTTTATTTAAAATGAACTTTGTACCTTACTTTGAATAACCTAAACAAGAAGGAAATCAAAATAGAAACAACTAAACAAATAATAGTAATAATAAATTAAAAGAGCATATTTCGTAGAACCACAACTTTTATCTACACATTGTGTTTGATCAACTACTTATAATTTGTAAATAATTTTACCAAACAATTACAAAATCCTTTTTGCTGAAGCAAAGTCATAGATAAGTGGAAGTATCTTTTGTGCTTCAAATTAGAAAACGACCACACATCATTTAAAAAATCTATTTTTTGATCATTTCAAACTCAATAGCCAGAGCCCATCAAGCCAAAATATGGGTTTTATTAAAAAAATTGTTTGTCTGCGTTAAAAATCTGGCGTACTCCGATGTTAACAGAGCTGGTCATATCTTTCATCTACATGTAGGGTACCTACACAATTGGGACAAAGTTAGTATGCAAGACCATTGCTCCAATGGAGTGCAACAATCGTATGCACTTTGAGGATTAAGTCGGATATAGTTAATTAGGTATAGAGAGACAAGTGGACATAATTTTTGTTAGATTTCATATACCTTGGAGTACAAATAATGTATGTGTATGTACAGGGAAATGTGGGGAGTGGTAGGTGAGAGTGGGAGAGTAGGTGAGATGTCATCGTCAAATGTCGTGTCGATATTCCATGTCATATCACAATCAATTCATACTAAATTGCTAGTTTGTGATTGGCTCATTCTATACAATTGAGACGCTCATATGACTCTGCAACTATAATGTGTTCAACTCAGCACGTTTATTATAACTTTGGGTTTTGTAGGTTGGAGCTCTAAAAAAGAAATTGTCAATTTCTTAGTCAGCCCTCACCTCACGAGACCCTGTTACACCATCATGTGCGCCCCATAAAATATAGATGTAACATTAGTTCCCAAGTCTGAATTGCACATTTACGTACAGGCCGAACTTTGTAAAAAGTAAAAATAAGGGAGAGACACTTGTGATATTGCCTCGAGTGTATTAAGATTTACGATTAACCTTTGAAATACAAATCGGTATTGAATAACAAAGAACTTATGATTAGCCTCTAAAGTATAAGTCAACATCAATTGGATGAGGACTTTCGATTAGCCTTTGAAGTGTGAGCTGATGTCGAATAGACGACAACTTACGAACAACTTTTAAAATATGAAGACTCATAGATAGTCTTTGATATATTAGTCAATATTTAATAGACAATGACTTGTAAATAGCCTCTAAAATATAATAGAGAGGGTTCACAAGCTAACCTCATACAGACGAGGCTTCGCAGTTGGCTTATCTACATAATTGACACGATATGATTAATTAAAATTTTGATAGTATTTTCTTTATAATATGCACTAAACTAACTTAAAAAGTAATATATTTACCCCTGTATATTAATCAATAAAATAAAGATGACAACATCAATTCAACTCCTTTTACAATATGGTATATATTTATTGTAAATAATATGCTGACAAAATATACAATATTAATAAGCATGTCATTGTATGTAATATGCCAGTAACATGACACTAGTATACCATTACTCATCCAAGGGCATTAAGTGCTTGTCTCAGATGTGCAAGAACTTAGAATTTGCTTTGAAGAATAAAAGAACTACGAACTAGTCTCAAATGTTATTGGCTCACCTTTAACAATTGGAAGCCTTACAAACTTTCTTCGAACAAGGGAAGATTTATAGCTTGCCTCAACAATGAGAGAATTATGAACGTGAGATCGCCTTCATTAACTGGAGGCCATATGAACCTATTTTGAACGAGCAATGACTAATAACTTGCATCAACAATTAAAAAAAGGAAAATCTGATACTTATTGTCCAATGTTCAAAAGGAAAAACACTAAGTGTAGATTGAGAAATAGACAAATCGCCTGATATCTCAAATTTAGGATGAGACGAAGCAACAATGTCATCACTAGGGCAATGACCATAAACACCATATATGAAAATTCCTCAATTTTCTGATTCTAGAATAAACACACCCTTCATTAAGCTTACTGAAAAGGCACCAGGGACACTTACATCATTTACAAATTTGTTAACATGTAACATGATAACACAAGTGTCTGGTTTTATTAAAAATCAAAATTTCGGTAAATTTTGATAAAAGTTGTGACTCCTTTAAAATATATGGTTAAAATTAATTATTGACGTTGATTTTAACTTTAACTTTTTAACAATTTTTTAAGCAAAACCAAACAAACCATAAAAAAATCCATGAGTTATGACTTCCAGGTATTGGAGAAAAAATTTATCTGCCCAAAAGCGTAACAATGTACAGGAATATGTTTCAGGTTCAATGCCCTTTTACATGTGAAATTTTAGTACACACCAAAAATAAAATAAAATTAATAAATTAAATTAATTTTACATGGATAAATAGTTTATAAAATTTGAACTTATATCTCGTAAATCAAAATGAGGCTCGTCTCATAACACTTGCACGTTGACCACGCAATGAAACCCGAAACAACGGGAACAAACTGATGAATTATAATAACATGATAGATTAATTAATTGTCAAATTAAAATTTTAACTTGAAGGATACTAATAATTGATAAAAAGAGAGAAAATAAATGACAAGTGTTGAAATTTGTCCACCTCATGTCAAATTTGCAATTAAAAGTTCATCGTTGCAATTAAAATTTTATCTCGTAATATCTTATTTCACGTTTCTATCTACATGCTTATGTGAGTTTATGGTTTTTCATTAAAAAAACGTACAAATATGTACATATCTTGCTTGGCCCCTTAAATATGAGATGCAACATGAGAAGACATGTACACATATTATAATCGGGAAAAGAAATCCAAACGAAAATTGAATTATTGAAAATTTCAAAACTACTTTATTTTATGTTCGATGTTATTGATGTTGTATATGGTGTGCTTCGTGTGCCTACAATTGCTTGCAAATCTGGTAATTCAATCTACAGTCTAGCTCGTTTAACTAACATAATATATTGATTTGGAGATTAAAACTAATTAACATTCGACTAACATGTATATTCATGTTACACAACAACACACATCGCTCATATTTAAAAATTCTATTTAAAATAATGTATAAACTAAAAGTACATTTTTACACGTTAGCTATCCATTAGATTTAATTTCAATGTTAGAATAGTATTTTAGTAAAACAGACGATAGAGGTGGAAAATGGTGATTGATAACCCTTAATCGAGTTGGGAATCTATAAAAATTGATCAAATAAAAATTGGGTCAATTTGGCCAAGTACAACTAATCCAATGGGCTAATTGAGCTGAAATCGGGTTGGTCCAACAAAAATATTTTTGTCCCAACCCCACCCCACCCCCACCCCCACCAACAACATGGGAGAATTTTACACCCGTGTCGTCTCTCTGGGAACAACAAGAGGGGAGAGAAGTTTTTTTTTCTCCTTATTTTTAAAACATCACCCCCACCATGGTTTCGCAACCGCCTGGGAGGGGGATGGTGAAGTTTTTTTTCTCTCTCTTTTTAATTATTATTTTAAAAATAAATTAAAAATTTATATTGGGCTAGGCCATTAACCCTATGACACAAAAATTTCGGGTTGATGGCCCAACAAATTATTATATTTTTATTTTTTACATATATTTAAATTTTAAAAATAAAAATAAAATAAAATAAACCATTAAGCGGGTTTGGGTTTTGCGGGCGGGGACCATGATCCCGCCCCGCCTGCTTAGTTAATGTCAGGGGGGATTCTCCGCCCCATTAGGGTCGGGGCATCATAGGTCGGTCGGGACGGGGTTTGCCATCCCTAAACCGACGGCAATGGACAACATGACTAAATTTACAAGTAAATCGAATTTAACTGACCTAATTGCACTAAATTAAAGACAAATGACCCGAATGCAACTATGCACAAAGTTGGGTGACTATCAATGCATTAGATTAAATCAATTATTACTGTATTGTTTATTTTATTTACTCGTCAATAAATTAAAAAGTAATTCTATAATTGACAAAAAGTGTTCAAATCGAACACATTCCACCCTTTTTTTCAACTACTAATCACTAAACAAAAAGCACTCGAAGGGTCAACTTTCTATCGTAGTGCTATTTGCATTAATAATTTGTTTAAGGTTCTGGGCTGGGGTTGGTGAGATTAAGGGTGAATAGTCAACTTCGTACGTCACGTGGAGCATGCATGGTATGGTACCGACTACCGACTCTTTGGGCTCACTGCAGCCTTTTCACGTTGGCCCACATATTGCTTTGTTAGCCGAAAAAGGAAAATTTGCACAAATGGTCCTTAATTATTGCCTTTACTGCAGATATAATTCTTAATTTTTGTTTTCCAGGCGCAAGGGAGAACTAGAAATCTCGGTGAGAGTATATTTGATAAATATTTTGATATATTATAAATAAATTTTAATGCGTGTAATGTTTATCCAGCGAGTTGTGTAATAAAAAAAATAAATATAATGTTTATAAATGTGCTACTTGTTTGAAAAAAATAATATTTGATCAATTTATAAGTCTTATAAGAATAATTTTACTTGTTTGAATGCGCTGTGTAATGTTTATCCAAATGAGTTGATGAGTTGACCGCGAACCACACTCTCTCAACGTCGAATCGCTTTTACTTGTTTGAATGCGCGTGTAATATTTATCCAGCCGAGTTGATGAGTTGGCGATGAACCACACTCCCTCGCCGCCGAATCACTTTACTTGTTTGAATCGCGTGTAATGTTTATCCACCGAGTTTGATAGAGTTGGCGCGAATCACACTCTCACCGCCAAATCGCTTTTACTTGTTTGAATGTGCATGTAATATTATCCAGCAGGTTTGAAAGAGTTGGCCGCAAACTACACTCTCTCGCTGCCGAATCGCTTTTACTTGTTTGAATGCGCGTGTAATGTTTATCCAACGAGTTTGAAAGAGTTAGCAGCGAACCACACTCCCTCGCTGTCGAATCGCTTTTACTTGTTTGAATGCGCGTGTAATGTTTATCCAGCGAGTTGACAGAGTTAGCCGTGAACCACACTCCCTCGCTGTCGAATCGCTTTTACTTGTTTGAATGTGCGTGTAATATTTATCCAGTGAGTTGATAGAGTTGGCCGTGAACCACACCTCTCATTTGTCGAATCGCTTTACTTGTTTGAATGCATGTTTATCGGTGAGTTAATAGAGTTGGTCAGTGAACCACATTCTCTCACCGCCGAATCACTTTACTTATTTGACTAATGTGAGTTGAGAGTTGGCCGCGAACCACACCATCATTGTCGAATCACTTTTACTTGTTTGAATGTAATATTTATCCAAAGAAGTTTGAAAAGAGTTGGCCGCGAACTACACTCCTGCCGCCGAATCGCTTTTACTTGTTTGAATGCGCCGTGTAATGTTTATCCAATGAGTTTGAAAGAGTTAGCGGCCGAACCACACTCCCTCATTGCCGAATCGCATTTACTTGTTTGAATGCGTGTAATGTTTATCCAAAGAAGTTGTGAGAGTTGGCCGCGAACCATACTCCTCGATCTTGAATCGCTTTTTACTTGTTTGAATCGCGTGTAATGTTTATCCAACAAGTTGATAGAGTTAAGTCATGAACCACACTCCCTCGCTCTCGAATCGCTTTTACTTGTTTGAATGCGCGTGTAATATTTATTTATTGAGTTGATAGAGTTTGCCCATGAACCACACTCTCTCGCCGTCAAATCGCTTTTACTTGTTTTGAATGCGGCGTGTAATGTTTATCTAGTGAGTTGACATAATTGGCCGCGAACCACACTCCATCGCTGCCGAATCGCTTTTACTTGGTATAGTACGACGAGGAACACTGGCGTCGGAAAACCATGAACTTTATTAAAAGACGCGGTGTCTAGGGACACCGAAAATAATGTTGAAAAATTGAAGAGTGTAAATAGAACTATTGATGATATGGCCCCAGATGGGCGACATCCCAGGGATGCCTCGTCTCCCTCAAACATCGGGATCTGGTTGTAGCCCGAGTAGGCATTCATCAAACTAAGTAGCTTATGGCCGGCAGTCGCGTCGACTAGCGGGTCAATGCGTGGTAGCGAGAAGCTATCTTTAGGACACGCTTGGTTTATGTCTGAGAAGTCTATGCATACTCTCTATTTATTGGTGCTCTTTCTTACTAGCACTGGGTTAGAGACCCATTGGGGTAGACCGCCTCCTGATGAATTAGATTGCTAACTACTTGACATTGACCTCTTCCTTTAGAGCGTCATACTTCTCAGCGTTCAAAAGTCTTCTCTTTTGTATCTTGGGGCGCACTTTTGGATCCACCTTTAGGGCGTGGCATGCCACAGATGGGTTGATCCCCACCATGTCACTTTGCTTCCACACGAAGATGTCAGTGTTTTCCCGCAGGAACTACTTCAACTACTCCTTCATCTTTTCTTCGAGTTTCTCTCCCACCTGCAACACCTGGGTTGGTTTCGAGAGAATTACCGGAAATGCTTCCAGCTCTTCGGCTGGAGAGGCAGTAGAGTCCGAGCCTATGATTTGGGGGTCCAGGCTCACGTCCAGTATCATTTCTTCGTCTATCTATTCATGGTCAATATCCATTGGCTCTGAATATATGGTCATCACCGCCGGGGGGACATCCTCGCGCTTCGCCACTTTTTGTAATGCGTTCATATAACATGCCCTTGCCTCTATCTGATTGCCGCGAATCTTGGCGACCCCTCCCGACGTCAGGAACTTCATTGCCAAGTGATGTATGGACGTGACCGCCTGCAAATCCTTCAACGCAGGCCTTTTGAGGACTCCATGGTAGACGGAGCAGGTATCAACTATAAAAAATTCCATGAACTTCCTAAGGTGGCATGGGAGTTATCCGAAGTCTACCGCGAGGGTAATCCTTCATCGCGGGACAAGGCTATCCCCTGTGAAACCGAATAGTGGCTCAGAAATGGCCATTATTTCATGATTCATGTCCATTTGATCGAAGGCATTGCCGAACAGAATATTCACGACGCTTCTATCATTGACCAATGATCGTCCTAGTCCGTTCCTGGCAACGACCGCACGGACTACCAGGGCATCGCAGTGAGGATAGTGTATATTGACCTCGTATTCACGAGTGAAGCGAGATTTGCGGTGCGTTTTGATCGGTGTCAATGGACCTGCTAACTTTCTATGGGTTCTTCTCGTGCTGCCTTCGCGTAGTTTCGCCTCAAGTTCATAATATGCCCTCCGACATAGGGCCCTCATATGATCATGTTGATTTCTCGAACTAGGGGGCTCCGTGGGCCCTTACCGCCTCGACAGGTCCCTGCTTCCTTCCATCATCGCAGCCGAGGTCCATCGCCACAGAGTCAAGGAAGAGGTCTTCGCCTTGGGTGGACGACCCTCGACGCCCTCTCGGCATGGTCGATTCTCCTTTCTCTGCCCGCAGTTTCTACGATTGATCAATTCCCTCACGTCCAGGCAATCCTCCGTGTTATGTACTATGGTCCTGTGTATGTGACAGAATTTGGGTAGTGCTGTTACTGGTAAGGTGGCCACCGTAGGCGTTTTAGGATGGGGGGCAGGGGGTACTTCCAAAATCTGGTTGAACCTCGTTAATGGTTGTTAGGACGGTCTCGGAGAGTGCCTTCTCCGAAAGCGGTTGAAACGGGGTTCGAGAGAGCGCCGCCCCCTCTTCTATAGCGATCTCCTCTTCCCTCTCGCCTTTTCTCCTGTTTTCGATCATTTCTTACGAAGAATTTGTTACCGACCAAGTCTACTAGCCGATCAGTAGGTCTTTGGTTGATCGATCATCGCTCTCTCCATAAGGAAGTGCGCATGTGAAGTCGATTCACAGCGCATCCAAGTTTTTTTCGATTCTGATACGCCTCGATTTTGTTGATAACGTTCATCGAACCTCTTGAAGTAGCTCTTGACGGTTTCTCCTTCCTTCGCCGGATGTTATTAAGCTCGGCAATGTCGGCATTATCATTGTCCGATTGCCAATGAAGGCATTGACGAACTCCCTTTTGAGCTGAGGCCAGCTTCGGATGCTCACTGGCTTCAGTTTATTGTACCACCTCTTCGCGTCAGATGCGAGTGTGGTATGGAAATTCTGACACTTCACTGCAGAGAATTGGCCTTGGAGCTTCGTCTTGTATATATTAATGTGATCAGTGGGGTCGTCTCTCCCGTTATATTTGTCCATAAGGGGCTTCAGAAAGTTCGTGGGTATCTCCATGGCCTTCATGTAATTAGCGAATGGGAGATTCTCGTCATCGTTGTCCTCATAGCATTCTAGCCTCTTCTTATCCTCTTGGTCTCGCATGACTTTGTTTAGGGTCCTTCCTTTTTCCGTGTGGGCTCATTGCTGCATCATCGCTGCCTTTCAATGTGTCTGCGTGAGTGGTGTTATGGAGGATCCCATCCCCAACCTGTCAAACACGCTAGCAAAGAGGGAACGACCCGATTTTTCCAGCGTCGGAAGAGGTTTCCCTTCCTGGTCATCCTGCGAGGGCTTCGAACGAGGTTTCGAGTGGTTCCGACCGCTTGAAAGCAGGCGGGTCCTTTCGAGTTCTACTTGCTTCCATTGAGCTGCACTGCGTGAGGGGCTTCTCCAGCACTTGTTGGGCTTGGAGTGCATGTTGGAGGGATTGATTCTCCCACTGGTTCAGTCTTGCCTTCATCCAAGCGTTGTCTAGCCTCGGGTCCCCGGTTCTCCCTGTTCCACGATCTACTTTTTGCCGTTGTCTTCTTCTCTTGCGGCGAGTTACGCTCAGTAGGTCTTAAACGCTCTTACCATAGATCGGTGTGGTGGGATTCAACTTCCTTCTTCATGAAATGTTTGGTTGCCATGCTCTTCTTTAATACAAACATTTTTAATCAATGGGGCTCTTTGGGCCTTACTTGACGTGGATGCCTATCAAAATCGTAGTAACAATATTCTTAATACAAATATTTTTAATCAATGTGTTTTAGTAACAATGAGTCCTTTTTCGATCGAAAAAGACCAACGTATCTTAAATTTTAATTAGGAAAAATTATTGTTAGGTTTTTAACTTTTGCAAAAAGTGCAAATCAGCTACGTACTTTTATTGTTTATTTATTATAAAAATTTAAAGAAAATTTACAAGTTTTTTTTCCCCTTTGAATTAAAACTTTGTTGACCAAACTGATAATGTATGTAAATTGTTTTCTATATTTAGTTTATTATTTTATTACATTTGATAAAGAAAATAAATAACACATAATTTGTAAATTAATATTAATTTTTATTATAAATAAAAATACAATAAGATTGATTGAATGTCATAAAATTATATATGTTAATTTGTTATTTATTTATTTAAATTTTTGTTCAAATTTTTAACATTACAATGTCATTACATACACTTAAAGCACAGTAATTAATTTTTTTTCTCTTTTTCGAAAAACTTAATTGACATGATTATAATGATATATTTAATACACTAAATTAAATATTATTGAATAAAAATTCGTGACAAAATTGTACTTTTTCCAAAGTTAGGGACCCAATTCTACATAAAAAGAAAAGGGGGTTGTGGGACCGTTTTGGACCAAACCCAAAGTTGCCAAATTTCCGCAGAAAAATGTGAAAATTAATATTTAATACCTACAGAAAATGATGGTTCATCGATCCATTATTGTGCTTGCAGTCATCGCGCATTATCTGGGTCCCATTTTCCGACGAGCTAAATCTCTCAATTTTGGAAAATGTTAAGAGGAAAAATGGGAGGAATAGGGTCCCATTTTCCGATTAGTTTAAAAAAAAAAAAAAAAAAAAAAAAAGTCCTTCCACACAATCCAATATCAACGACAGCCCTACGTTTTTTATATATACTGCTTCTAGACATTTGCGCACACACATCCTTCACCCGCTTCTCCTCTCAACAACACCCTACGCTAACTTTTTCTCTCTTATTCAAGTGATGCTTGTTATTCTGAGGCGTTTGTGAAGATTCTTTTTTGAATTGATTTGATCTGCCAGATTCTTTTTGTTTTGGTTGTTAATTTCATTTCGCTGCCATAAAGTTTGAATGTTTTGGTCGTTATTTTGATTTGGCAGTCGTACAGTTTGAATCTTGTGGCTGAATCTTTACTGGGTTCTGTTTTTCATATCTGAAATTACAGGATTTAGTTTGGTTCGATTGGCTGTTGTTCTGAATCTTGAATTTGTGATTTGGGTTGGTGGGTAGGTTGGTTTGGTCGGATTTGAATAATTTCTGTAATGGGCGCTTTAGATGAGGGGCATTACTATCTGGAGCTAGAGAATGGAGTGAAGCGTGGGGCTGTGTTGAACTAAGTTTTGAGGAGGAGCCTGAGATTCTGGACATTGAGGATGCTGTGAGAGTCCTCTTACGGGGTTTGGGTGAAGATATTGATCGTGAAGGTCTACGAAAGACCCCTCTTCGTGTAGCCAAGGCTCTTCGGGAAGGAACTAGAGGTAATTATTCATTTCATGTTGCTTAATTTCACTGTCTTATTCATTATTATAAGGCCCTATTAGTTGGATCTGTTGCTTGTCATCTTCATGAAGTATATCAGATTTGCAGTCCTATGGGATTTATGGATAACTAGTAATATACTGCTTATATAGAGATGTAAATAGAATGAAGATTTTGGTCAATATGGCATTAAGTAAAGATACTTGAATTTTGCTTCCTGCTACTGGAAAACGTATTTAACTCGGCTGGTTTCTGTTAACAATGTCAAGTTTTGAAGCAATTGGGTGATTGTAGCAAACATGGGCGTCTATTGAAAAAAGATTCAGACTTTCTTCCCGTTACAGGAAACATGTTTAAATTGTTAGAAAAAATATTTGGCAACCTAAATATCCTGGAGGCAAATCAGGATTGATATAAATATATTAGCATCTATAAGTTTCACTGTCCCCTAGTTTTGGAAAAATATTTGATTGTTGGCTTGATTGGATCTGAACAAAATTATTTGACCTCTGCTTTCAAAAATATAATGAGGGAGTGTGAGAAATCCATTGATTCAGTGCAATGTATAGATTTTTGTTTTTGTTATTCTATTCTATATTAGATTGATGAAGATTTTGAGAACTTCGGTAGTCAACCTGATAGGCGATGTGGCTATGTGAAAACTGGTATAAACCTTTATATATGGCTACCCAAATCATGCTCAGTCTCCACCTATCATTCCAAGACACTAGGGAAGTAGAGGGTGAGGAATTCAGGCACCAGTTAAGTGATCTGGCTAGTTAATCAGTGGATGCATTTTCGTAAACCACAGATATTCTAATTTGGAAACAAAACTTGGTGATTCTTTCTTTCTTGATATAATGCTCCTTGTTATTACTCATATGGTAGAAATTCTGCTGCATAGTTGATGATGGCTATGGCTTGTAGTGAAGATGATCCATTTTTTATTAGTGTTTGGATAATCATGCGCCGCTGTGGATGTGCATGTGAAGGAGCTTTCTGTGCCAGTATTGTATATTTTTTGAAGATATCATTTATTGTACAAGCACGAGCTTGTGATTTTTGCTACATGTTTACAAACATGATTTGTATGTTGTATGTGATTTCCAGGTTATAAGCAGAAGGTGAAGGACATTGTCTGTGGCGCTTTATTCCCAGAAGCTGGGTTAGAAAGTGGAGTTGGACATGCCGGTGGAGCCGGTGGGCTTGTAATTGTTCGAGATCTTGATCTCTTCTCCTATTGCGAGTCTTGCTTGTTTCCATTCCAGGTTAAATGTCATGTGGGTTATATCCCATCTGGCCAGCGGGTTGTAGGCCTAAGCAAGCTCTCTCGAGTAGCTGACATTTTCGCAAAACGGCTTCAAGATCCGCAGCGCTTGGCCAATGAGTTGTGTACAGCTTTGCACCATGGTATCAAAGCAACAGGTGTTGCTGTTGTTCTCCAATGTTCTCATATTCATTTGCCAAATTTTGAGTCGGCCATTTTGGACCCAAATCACGAAGGATGGGTAAAGATTTTAGTTACGTCAGGGTCAGGAGTTTTTGAAGATGAGAAGTCAGATACTTGGACTGATTTTTTCAGTCTTCTGAGATTCAGGGATATAAATGTAGAGAATATCCGTTCTAGAGGTTCCAGTGACAAATCTTGGTGCCCGTCTCATGCTTTCCACAAGACGGAACCAGCAAATAAGGTAATGCTTAATGCAGTAGCTTCAATTCTTTGTTCTTTGGGTGAAGATCCATTAAGGAAAGAGCTTATTGAAACTCCTGTCCACTTTGTGAAGTGGTTAATGAAGTTTAAAAATACTAATCTGGATATGAAGCTAAATGGGTTTGTCCTAAACAGAAGAGATTCTCTAACTTCCAATGGAGGACTAGACCATAATGAAGTCAATGGAGGACTAGACCATAATGAAGTCAATGGAAGACTAGACCATAATGAAGAACGTATCTATTCAGAACTGAATTTGTCATTATGGTCGCAATGTGAACACCATTTACTTCCCTTCCACGGTGTAGTGCATATAGGTTATTACTGTTCCAATGGGGTGAATCCAGTTGGAAGATCCCTTTTACAGTCGATAGTACATTTTTACGGATTCAAGCTCCAAGTACAGGAAAGACTGACCAGGCAAATAGCAGAATCAGTTTCATCTTTTTTGGGTGGAGATGTAATGGTAGTTGTGGAAGCTAATCACACATGTATGATAGCTCGAGGTATAGAGAAATTTGGCAGCAATACTGCTACAATTGGTGTCCTAGGTCGATTTTCCACCGACCCTGTGGCTAGGGCAAATTTTTGCAGATCATTCCCAGCTCATCCCCTGCTCAAGGTTAAATTTATAGTTCAAGATTGAAACACGTCATTCGTCAATTGAGTCTCTTCCTTCGAATATATCTTTGTTAGGCTGTTTGGCTGTCTGTTGTCGCTGAGGCACGAGGAAGACTCTTCCAAGAAGAATTGCGTGTCTTGCTCAAAATTTTGATTTGTTTAAGGACCGCCACTGCAACGGTAGATGAATCTTCTACATCATTTTATTTATTTCTTATCTTTATGGTCACTTTTTGTAGCACAAAGAGGGCCTCGTAGCCTACAAAAAAGTTGATTTTGCGTTCCGTGAATCATATATCTCATATATTGTGTCTCATATAACTTGAATTCTGTCACGGGATATTATGGTTTCTCAGCATCGGGTTCCATTAAAAAGTACATTTTATTACAACGGCGATTATATCCTAGCTGCCTCCCTTTCCCTTGCCTCAACCATCCCAAACCTCCATCGTGGGTGTCAAGGGGATACAGGTAGCGAGGGCAATTGAACCAACGGGGTAGGGCAGTGGAAAAACTTGTGGGAGGTAGATCGTTTAGGGGCTAAACCAGGGGCTGATTCAGACGAGAGTATAAAAAATTTATATCGAACTAATATACGAAAAAAATAAAATTTTCAGATATTTCTTTTTGCTATACTGAAAAAAAAATAGTTGATCAAGGAGAACTCGAGCAAAGGATAGCCCTCCAATTTAGATAGAAATCAAGAGGTTGGGATGGTGAGAGAGTAGATGAGGGTGGGGATTTGGGAGAAACTAGCGGGCGTATGGGGATTTGGGACATAGTTATTAGGCAAATTACACAAATACCCATAAAATTGAGTGTTTTTTGGAAAATCATCCTAAATAATTATAACAGTAACTAATACGGTAAATATTATTTCCAATTCCAATTCCATTCCATAATCAACCCCAAAACATATCCAAATTCTCTACAAACCAAAATTCATAATAAAACCGATCTCTTTCACGTTATCAGAATTCAAATTCAAAACCGATCTCATTATTAAGGATTTCTCGTTGTTTCTTCTTCAATTCAACACAAAATCAGAATTCAAATTCAAAAATCTCAGGTAATTTGTTAATTTTACTTCTTCTTCATACTTTCTATTTGAATTAGATAACTTTCTGAATTTTGATTGGAGATATTCAATAACATGCTTAGTAAATGCATACAAATGATTTTGATTTAAATTATATCATATTCCGATTTCAATGTAGACAAATCCTTCTTTATTCACTTCGTTATAAATCATTAGTATTGAGTAAAGTCTTCTAAACATATTTGCGATTATCAATTACCAATGTGTTTGTAAAAATGTCAATAAGAATATCAGTTACCAATGTGTTTGTAAACATATTTGCTAATGCAGGGGTGTATATAATGTGTTTGTAAAAATGTCAATAAGAATATGGCTTTTTGTTCAAAAAGTGACATGCTCTGTCACTTTTTGCTTAAAAAGTGACAGAACATTATATGCAAGTTATACGAACATATTTGAATCAAAATCATCTCCGTTGTTGATTTAAATGCAGGAAACGAACATTATATGCAATTAACTTGATTTTGTTGTGCATTATGAAGTGACATGAATTATTGAGCATGATCAAACATTAATGTATCATTTTTTTGTCTTGAATATGAATTGAGGCTTAGGGGATAGAAAAATGACATACTATGTCACTTTTTGCTTAAAAAATGACAGAACATTTTTTGTAACTTAGACAAACATTAATGTATTGTTATTTTGCTTTGAATATGAATTGAGGCTAGGGGGATAGAAAAGTGACATGCTATGTCACTTTTTGTCTAAAAAGTGACAGAACATTATATGCAGTTATACGAACAAATTTGAATCAAAATCATCTCCGTGGTTGATTTAAATGCAAGAATTAACTTGATATTTGTTGTGCATTATGAAGTGACATGAATTATTGAGCATGACAAAACATTAATGTATCGTTATTTTATCTTGAATATGAATTGAGGCTTGGGGGATAGAAAATTGACATGTTCTGTCACTTTTTGCCTAAAAAGTGACATGCTTCTGTCACTTTTGTTTAAAAGTGATGAACAATGTTTGCAAGTTAGAAAAACAAATTTGAATCAAAAATCATCTATGTAGTTGATTTAAATGCAAGATTTAACTTGATTTTGTTGTGCATTATGAAGTGACATGAATTATTGAGATTGACCAAACATTAATGTATATTGTCATTTTGTCTTGAATATGAATTGAAGCTTGTGAATAAAATAGTGACATGTTCTATCACTTTTGCTAAAAAGTGACAGTGGTCCATCACTTTTAGCTCAAAAAAGTGATGAACAATGTATGCAAATTAGAGAAACAAATTTGAATAAAAATCATCTATGTGGTTTATTTAAATGCAAGATTTAACATGATTTTGTTGTGCATTATGAAGTGCATCAATTATTGAGCATGACCAAACATTAATGTATCGTTATTTTGCTTTGAACATGAATTGAGGCTTGGGGATAGAAAAGTGATATGCTATGTCACTTTTTTGCCTAAAAAGTGATGATGGTCATCACTTTTAGCTCAAAAAGTGATGTAACAATGTATGCAAGTTAGAGAAACAAATTTAAATAAAAATCATCTATGTGGTTTATTTAAATGCAAGATTTAACTTGATTTTGTTGTGCGATTATGAAGTGACATCAATTATTGAGCATGGCCAAACATTAATGTATCGTTATTTTGCTTTGAAGATGAATTGAGGCTTGGGGGATAGAAAAGTGACATGCTATGTGTCACTTTTGCCTAAAAGTGACATGGTCCGTCACTTTTTTGCTCAAAAAGTGACAAAACAATGTTTGTAAGATATAGAAATAAATTTGAATCAAAATCATATATGTGGTTGATTTAAATGCATAATTTAACTTGATATTTGTTGTGCATTATGAAGTGACATCAATTATTGAGCATGGCCAAACATTAATGTATCGTTATTTTGCTTTAAAATGAATTGAGGCTTGGGGATAGAAAAGTGACATGTTATGTCACTTTTTGCCTAAAAAAGTGACAGAGCATGTCACTTTTTAGGCAAAAAGTGATGTAACAATGTTTGCAAGATAGAGAAACAAATTTGAATAAAAATCATCTATGTGGTTTATTTAAATGCAAGATTTAACTTGATTTTGTTGTGATTATGAAGTGACATCAATTATTGAGCATGACCAAATATTAATGTATCGTTATTTTGCTTTGAAAATTAATTGAGGCTTGGTGGATAGAAAAGTGACATGCTATGTCACTTTTGCCTAAAAGTGACATGGTCGTCACTTTTGCTCAAAAAGTGACAAAACAATGTTTGCAAGAAGAGAAATAAATTTGAATCAAAATCATATATGTGGTTGATTTAAATGCATGATTTAACTTGATATTTATTATGCATTATGAAGTGACATCAATTATTGAGCATGACCAAACATTAATGTATCGTTATTTTGCTTTAAAAATGAATTGAGGCTTGGGGAAAAGTGAAGTGTGATGCTATGTCACTTTTGCCCTAAAAAAGTGATGAGAACAATGTTTGCAAGATAGAGAAACAAATTTGAATAAAAATCATCTATGTGGTTTATTTAAATGCAAGATTTAACTTGATTTTGTTGTGCATTATGAAGTGACATCAATTATTGAGCATGACCAAATATTAATGTATCGTTATTTTGCTTTGAAAATTAATTGAGGCTTGGGGATAGAAAGTGATATGCTATGTGAGTGATATGGTCTCATCACTTTTGCTCAAAAAGTGACAAAACAATGTTTGCAAGATAGAGAAATAAATTTGAATCAAAATCATATATGTGGTTGATTTAAATGCATGATTTAACTTGATATTTGTTGTGCATTATGAAGTGACATCAATTATTGAGCATGGCCAAACATTAATGTATCGTTATTTTGCTTTAAAATGAATTGAGGCTTGGGGATAGAAAAGTGACATGTAATGTCACTTTTGCCTAAAAGTGACAGAGCATGTCACTTTTAGGCAAAAAGTGACAGTAACAATGTTTGCAAGATAGAGAAACAAATTTGAATAAAAATCATCTATGTGGTTTATTTAAATGCAAGATTTAACTTGATTTTGTTGTGCATTATGAAGTGACATCAATTATTGAGCATGACCAAATATTAATGTATCGTTATTTTGTTTTGAAAATGAATTGAGGCTTGGGGATAGAAAAGTGAGATGCTCGTCACTTTTTGCTCAAAAAGTGACATGCTCGTCACTTTATGCTCAAAAAGTGACAAAACAATGTTTGCAAGATAGAGAAACAAATTTGAATCAAAATCATCTATGTGGTTGATTTAAATGCATGATTTAACTTGATATTTGTTGTGATTATGAAGTGACATCAATTATTGAGCATGGCCAAACATTAATGTATCGTTATTTTGCTTTAAAAATGAATTGAGGCTTGGGGATAGAAAAGTGACATGCTATGTCACTTTTTGCCTAAAAAGTGTGATGCTCCGTCACTTTTGCTCAAAAAGTGACAAAACAATGTTTGCAAGATAGAGAAACAAATTTGAATCAAAATCATATATGTGGTTGATTTAAATGCATGATTTAACTTGATATTTGTTGTACATTATGAAGTGACATCAATTATTGAGCATGGCCAAACATTAATGTATCGTTATTTTGCTTTGAACATGAATTGAGGCTTGGGGGATAGAAAAGTGACATGCTCTGTCACTTTTTGCTCAAAAAGTGACAAAACAATGTTTGCAAGATAGAGAAACAAATTTGAATCAAAATCAACTATGTGGTTGATTTCAATGCATGATTTAACTTGATATTTGTTGTGCATTATGAAGTGACATCAATTATTGAGCATGACCAAACATTAATGTGTCGTTATTTTGCTTTGAACATGAATTGAGGCTTGGGGATAGAAAAGTGATATGCTCATCACTTTTTACTTAATGATACATCTATTGAGGATGATCAAACATTAATGTATCATATATCGGTGTTTTTTTGAGATATGGATAAAATCAATGTATTCATCCATTATGGAGGAAAATGGGAACAAGGTAACCAATATATAAATTTTAAAATGGTTGGAATTGTCATTCCAATAGAATGCACATCTGCGAACTCAATGGCATGATATATTCGATTATAAACGTAAGTCCAAAGAACACACTCAATAACAATACAATATAAGGTGAAGAAAAAACCGCCTCGATGAAGATTTCAGATAATAATTCCCTCACATTTTATTTGGAGCTCAAAAGAAGGGAGAAACATCTTGCAAGCTTTCCTTTGTGCATAGATGTAACACCGGTTTCATTATGTCAAAAAATTGAAAGTTTTGAAGACATACAACTTTCGTGTCGCCATCGGTGAAGAAAATGACATGATACAATTACAAGTTTTTCAAACTCATGGGTCGGCAACAACCTCAGTTCAAAGTCTACCAAGTATTGAAGACTTAACTGTTGATGTTTTTTCATGCATACCGGAGGTTGAAGAAATGAGTAATGAAACAGTAGTGAAATTATTTCATTTGTTAGTATGAATGAAATTGCAGAGAAAAAGGTTTTAGGAACAAGACATTGGTTAAGAAAAGTATTTCGTGTATGCGATACATAAAAACTTTCAGTTCAAGGTAAGTAAGTCGGACAAGAAAGAATATGTCTTTGAAATGCATAGATGATAATTGCAAATGGAGTTTTAGAGCTTCAAGACTTGGAGGAACAGAAATGTTCAAAATAAGATATATGAGAAACGATCACACATGCTCAAATAACATCATCTTGGCGGATCACCGTCAAGCAACAAGCTCAATAGTAGGAGAATGCATCAAGTACAAGTATGTCTCAACAAAACAACATACACTCCTGCAGACATAATAAGTGACATGATGAATACATACTTGAGTGTCGATGAGTTACGAGAAAGTTTGGAGATCTAAGGAGAAAGCTTTGGAATTGGTGAGAGGAGATCCGATGTAGTCTTATGAAAATGTTCCAAAGTACTTGTACATGATAGAACAAACAATCTCGGATCAATTACAAGAATTGAGACTTATGACAACAACAAATTTAAATACCTCTTCATGGCATTAGGAGCATCTATTCAGGGGTGGGAGTATTGCGGACCTATAATAGTTATTGATGGTACGTTCTTAAAGGGAAATTATGGTGGAACATTATTTACAAAGATGTACACAAGATGCAAACAACAACATTTTCATATTAGCATTTGGAGTTGGTGACTTAGAAACTAATGATTCATGAGAGTGGTTCTTACTTATGTTAAAAGAAGCTTATGGTGAGCGAGAAGGATTGTGTATAATCTCGGATGGTCATAAAAGCATAAAAATGCAATCCGAAGGTGTATAAGAATTGATGCATGGTCTATGTTCCTACCACTTGCTACAAAATTTAAAGTCAACATTTGGCAAAAGAAATGGAAAGAACATTACACAACCATTCAATAGAGCTGCTAGAGCCTACAAGAAAAATGATTTTGAGTTCCATATGAAACAACTCGATGAAATCCACAAAGGATTTGATCACATCCGGTATGTTCAAAAATATTTATTAGTTTGGATGCATAATAACATTATATGCAAGAAATGATTAATATTTTGGTTATTCTTTTATGCAGGAAGAAATTGGTTATCACAAGTGGTCAAGGGCATACATGACAAATAACAAGTTTTCCACAATGACTTCAAATATAGTTGAATCAAGAATTGATAACAAAACAACAAAAGGTTGTCCTATAGAACTTTTATTGGAATCCTTAAGATATTTGTTGCAAGAATGGTTTGTGAAGCACTTAAACGATGCGCGGGCAACCTTCACAAAACTTGCAAATAAACAAGAAAAAATATTGAGAGAGAAATCCATGGAATCAAAGAAATTGAAGGTAAAAGGCTATAAATTGCATGAACTAAATATCATTTATATGCTAGAATGTTATTGTAATGAAAACATGCATGTACCAACAAAGGATATAGTGTGTTTTGAAAAGTGTGAGTGTGTCACTTTTCGAGTAAAAAGTGACATAGTGTGTCACTTTTTTACTATAAAGTGGCATGACTTGGATTTCATATCGTCTATGGCTCTAATTATAATTACATATCAGTAGAAGGTTTATGATTTTGAAATCTTATTATATCTGATTGTTATTGTAATGAAAATATGCTTATCTAAAAAAGGACATAGTGTGTCACTTTCTAAATAAAAAGTGACATAGTGTGTCACTTTCTTAGTATAAAGTGGCATCACAATATGCTTATCTAAAAAAAGTGACATAGGTTGTCACTTTCTCGAATAAAAAGTGATGAGTGTGTCACTTTCTCGAGTAAAAAAGTGACATAGTGTGTCACCTTCTTATTATAGAGTGGCATGACTTAGATTTCGGATCGCCTATGTCTCTATTTATAATTACATATCATTAGAAGGTTTATAATTTTGAAATCTTATTATATCGATTGTTATTTGAATGAAAATTTGCTTATCCAAAAAAAAAAGTGACATAGGTTGTCACTTTTTGAATAAAAAGTGACAGAGTGTGTCACTTTCTTAGTATAAAGTGGCATGACTTGGATTTCATATCGCCTATTTATAATTAAATATTAGTAGAAGGTATATGATTTTGAAATCTTATTATATCCGATTGTTATTGTGATGAAAATATGCTTATCTAAAAAAGTGATATAGGTTGTCACTTTCAATAAAAATGAATGAGTGTGTCACTTTCTTTCGAGTAAAAGTGACATAGTGTGCAATTTTTCAAGAAGTTGGAGTTAAATGTTATGAAAGCATGATTTAATTGTCGTAGTTTATTAATACATTATTTTCTTGCATTATTTGCACATGAGCATCGGCTTCAAGTTCAATAATATACCAAGTCAATGATATTTGTGCCTCATATGTGGTGAATATTGAAGAAAAGACATGTACATGCAATCAATTCCAAGTGGACAAAATCCCATGTGCACACGCATTGGCGATTATTGCAAAGATAAAAGAAGATTTATAATTGTATTGTTCAAAATATTACACAATGAGATGTATCGTCCAAACATATAGTGGTACAATTTACCCACTTGGAGATCGCAATGATTGGAATATACCGGATGATGTAAAAGCAAGAATAGTCTTGGCTCCCGATCCAAAAAGAAAACTCGGACGACCTAAAGAGAAAAGAATACCATCAAAAGGAGAAAAAAGCAAAGTACAAAATGTGGTAGATGTGGAAAGTATGGCCACAATCGAAGATCGTGTCAAACTCAAAGACCTTTGAAGAAGAAGCCACAAAAGAAAAGAAAGTTACAAGATTTATAAGTTTTTATTTTTATTTGGAAAAGTATCACTTATTCATTCTTATTGGGTTTTCTATTCAAAATAGTGTTAACATTCATGTGCTTTGCTTTTTATAGGTCATGACATTATAGTGGAATGTAAAACTTATCATTTAACACTAAATTGTATACATGATAGTTCAACTATTAAAAGAATTTGATGAATACCGAAATTGTAACTTTTAGAACAAAAAGTGAAACACTATGTCACTTTTTGAACAAAAAGTGACATTTGTGATACACTATCTCACTTTTTGTGTCACTTTTGCATATTAGTTTTCCTTTTCAAATTGTGTGGACTTTTATATTTGTTCGTTAGAACAAAAAGTGACGCACATTGTCACTTTTATAATGAAAAGTGACACACTATGTCTTTTGTTCATTATTAAAACTCCTAACATGGTTGTCAAAGTGTATACATAATTTCCATAATTTAAGAATAAAAAGTGACAAACATGGTCACTTTTATAATGAAAAGTGACACACTATGTCACTTTTATAACGAAAAGTGACACACTATGTCGTTTGTTCGTTATTAAAACCACTAACATGGCTGTCAAAGTGTATACATAATTTCCATAATTTAAGAACAAAAAGTGACAAACTATGTCACTTTTAGAACAAAAAATGACTCACACTGTCACTTTTATAATGAAAAGTGACACACTATGTCACTTTTTGTTCTAAAAGTGACACACTATGTTGTTTGTTCGTTATTAAAATCACTAACATGGTCTGTCAAAGTGTATACATAATTTCCATAATTTAAGAATAAAAAGTGACACACATGGTCACTTTTATAATGAAAAGTGACACACTATGTCACTTTTTATTCTAAAAGTGACACACTATGTCGTTTGTTCGTTATTAAAACCACTAACATGGTCACAAAGTGTATACATAATTTCCATAATTTTAGAACAAAAGTGACACACTATGTCACTTTTAGAACAAAAAGTGACACACACTCTGTCACTTTTATAATAAAAAGTGACACACCATGTCACTTTTACAACGAAAAGTGACCTACTATGTCACCTATTCGTTATTAAAACCCATAACTTAGTCGTCAACACGAATAGCATGTCACATGTATAAAAAATATTTTGTACTTACATTTTTGCAAAGAAACATTCAAAACTTACATTGTTAATCTCATTTACATGAAACTACATTCACCATATACACTACATTTACATGTCATATGTACTCCTACTACAAAAATATTATTAACAAAAAATTGCAAATTTCTCTGTCTTGTCAAATATCCTTTGCTACCCAATCATTATCGATTATCATAATTCTCCACTTGCTTCTTCTTGCATACACATACAATTGAGTGGCCAAGTATTTCGAACTCATGCAATATTGAATGTCTTTGGCATCTCATTCAACATTCCATTGATTAAATACTCACTATTTAATCACATAGATTCCACAATCACCACCGCAAAGAACAAAATGAAACATTAACCAATAATTAAAGGCAAACCATACATTTCTATCTATTCAACATATAAAAATTCAAACTTTTAAAAAGCAAACTAACTCGTTCTTTTGCTGTGGTAGTTTTGGAACCAACTTTACACCAAGTGGTTTTAGCGCCTCTTGTTCTGTAATATTTTTTTGCCGTCAAGAACCCGGTGTTATACAAAAGATGAGGAATAATAATCGAAAATGGTTTAATGACTTCAAGTACAACAAAGCTTCTTGACCACCTTAGTGTAGGAATTATAAATATTCAAGCACATCTCCTTGATGTCAAAATGACAAAGAAGCCAATGAGCCGAAAGTTATACATCCTCAAAGGCATAAGGATATGGTCAACTTCTCGCCAACCGGTGTTGCAAGGCATGTACAATCCAATTGGATACGAAAGTAGAGAAGTTTGTTGAACAAGGACTACGGATGGATCCTTTGCCAAAAAATCATCATACAACCTCCTAACTTGCAAATCAAAAGCAAAGTCCGTTGTTGTACCATTGAATTTTATACCCTATTCATACCTCAACATCTTTCGCAAATAATGAAAAAACACACATCTATATGCTACAAAACAAGTGTATAAAACAAAAATTAATAAATTTTATACATAAATCTTAAACCAAACAACTAACAAACAAAAACTTACTGTGTCATCCAAAGCCTCATTGCTTGTCACTAATTCATACCACCACAGTTTAGAAGAGATTGAAACATCACTGAAGTAGAAGCTAGGGCTAATCTTAACATTTTCATCATTGAAATGATTAACTTTTTACTTTGAATCATAATCATCTATGCGGTTGATTTAAATGCAAGATCTAACTTAATATTTGTTGTGTATTATGAAGTGACATGAATTATTGAGCATGATCAAACATTAATGTATCGTTTTTTATCTTGAATATGAATTGAGGCTTTGAGTTAGAAAAGTGACATGCTATGTCACATTTTTTGTTTAAAAAGTGACATGGTCCGTCACTTTTTGCTCAAAAGTGATGTGAACAATGTTAGCCAAATATTAATGTATCGTTATTTTGTCTTGAATATGAATTGAGACTTGAGATAGAAAAGTGACATGCCATGTCACTTTTTGTCTAAAATATGACTTGGTATGTCACTTATTGCTCAAAAAGTGATGTAACAATATATATAAGTTAGAGAAACAAATTTGAATCAAAATCATCTATGTGGTTGATTTGAATACATGATTTAACTTGATATTTGTTGTGCATTATACAAATGACATGAATTATTGAGCATGAACAATCATTAATGCATCAATTTTTTATATTGAATATGAATTGTGGCTTGGGGATTGAAAAGTGACATACTCTGTCACTTTTTGCCTAAAAAGTGACAAGCTCTGTCACTTTTTGCTCATAAATGATGTAACAATGTATACAAGTTACTCAAACACATTTGAATAACAAATCTTCTCTATGGTTGATTTAAATACAAGGTCTAACTTGTTATTTGTTTCGCATCATGGAGTGACATGAATTATTGAGCATGATCAAACATTAATGTATCGTTATTTTTCCTTGAATATGAATTAAGGCTTGGAGTTAGAAAAGTGACATGCTCTGTCACTTTTGCTTAAAAAGTGACATGCTATGTCACTTGTTGCTAAAAAAAATGACAAGAACATTGTATGAATCTTAGACAAACATTAATGTATCGTTATTTCGTCTTGAATATAAATTGAGGCATGTGGATAGAAAATTGACATGCTATGTCACTTTTTGTTTTAAAAGTGACATGGTCCATCACTTTTTGTCTAAAAAGTGACATGGTCTCATCACTTATTGCTCAAAAAAGTGATGAACAATGTACACAAGTTAGAGAAAGAAATTTGAATCAAAATCATCTATGTGGTTGATTTGAATGCAGGATTTCTGATGACATGAATTATTAAGCATGAACAACCATTAATGCATCAATTTTTTTATCTTGAATATGAATTGTGACTTGGGATTGAAAAGTGACATATTCTATCACTTTTGCCTAAAAAGTGACATGCTCGTCACTTTTGCTCAAAAGTGATGTAACAATGTATGCAAGTTACACAAACACATTTGAATAACAAATCTTTTCTATGGTTGATTTAATTTTTACACAAAACATTTGGATAAAAATAATGTATCACTTTCAGATTAAAAAGTGACATTATGTCACATACTTACTTGTTTTTCGTCACCAACCCTTCCTTGTACCAACTCTCGAATGCTTCCACATCCGGAGCAAATGGGGGCACAACCCAACTTTGAATGCGAACATACCCTTCACCACACGCTCAGAGAAGAGAAGTTCCCACCGTAGAAGTACCCACCCAGAGAATCATATTGATTTACCCATGGGGACTGAAGAAGTGTGGCAGGTTTCTTTTGCCTCTTCAGGGGCGCATCCGGAGTGACTTCATCATCCGTCTAAAATGTCGTAAAATAATTAAAAAAGTGTCAAGTTATATTGTGCAGAACACACAAAAATAAGTCTTTCAAATGAAAAATAATCAAACAAACAATTGCCTCTTCATGTTTATGTTTAGCTAAAACAGCTGCTGCAATCTCATCAATTTTTTGCCAATCCTCATCTTTCAATTCAACATCATCATCATTTACATCAACAGTCTGAATAAAAACGTACAAAAAGATTACTTTTTGCAGTGCAAAAAACAGATTTAACAAAGTAAAAACACAAAATCAAATGTGAAAAAAATACATCTTGATGCATTTTTTTTTGGCTAAACTATGATCAAACAACATCATCAACAATCTTCCGGCCCTCTTCATTAAAATTTATTATATCTTCATCAATAGGTGAATAAAAATAAATAAGTCACATTATATAACACAATAACAAAAATTAAATATCAAATTAAAAATACAATTTATTTGGAATTGAATAATACCTTTTCCACATTAGTTTCAAATTTGGCATCTCAATACTTTTTCCAATCGAATCAAACTCAATACCCAATGAAAAACTAGGAACATCGGTTGCATTCTTTTTCATGCCCATTGTATCATTAGCAACATTTTCCGCAAAGATTCTAGACATAAGAATAAATAAAAGTCTCATACATATCTATATAAAAAGTGACATAAATCTCTTAAAAGTGACATACTCATAGTAAAAAGTGACATACTTAGAGTAAAAAGTGACATAGCAAAAAGTGACACACTTACGACAAAAAGTGACACACATTGTCACTTTCTTATTAGAAAGTGACACACTCTTAGCAAAAGTGACAAACCGTGTCACTTTCTTAGCAAAAAGTGACAAACCGTGTCCAAAAAGTGACATAGATCAAAAATGTGACATACCTTCAACATTTGCAAGTCATTCACTTTGCTTTCAACATTTGCCACCCGTTCTAGAATTTCTTCATTTGATTTCACTTTCTCTTCAAGTTGTTTTATTTGTTTCTCAAGTTGAATATTAAATTGAACTTTGAGTTCAAGCTCATTGAGTCGATTCTCGAATTTCTTCATTCGATTGTATTTTCGACTCTATATCTGCCAAGCGTTTCAAAATAATTTCATTTGATTCCACTTTTTCCTCAATTTCTGCCAGATGTTTCAAAATTTCTTCATTTGATTGAAGTTTCACATCAATCTCTGCTAGACGTTTTAATATTTTTTCATTTGATTCAGAACGTCTCTGAAATTACAAAAATCAGAGAAAAACACATAATCATAAGAAACAATAAACAAAAAAGGTATAGAAAGCATAAAAGGTAAATAAATGCTCAAAAACTCAACTATCTTTTTTTTCTTCAACTTTGAAGAACTCACATCGCTAACTAATGTTTCTTGTCAGGTTGTAATCATCGACTTTGGTCGATGAATAACAGATTTTGCTCAAAGTTGTCATCGTCATCGTGGTTTTGCCCTTGAGATTTGCAATTCTCAAACAACCCCTCAAAGATATGCCACCCTTCTCGCGTCGATTATTGTAATGTCATTAACTTCTATCCGCAAAAACACATATTCATAAATTTAAAATAAGAAAACAAGAATAAAAAATGTAAAAGCAAAATTGCATAAATAATAAATAGAGCTTACTTTAATCAAGTCAAAATACGTTTGTGCAATTGTAAAGATGTCAAATGCACATTAGAACTCCAGCTCAAGATCCGAGGAAGTGATGGCTTGTACTTCACACAAAATTTTTTCTAAGCTATTGCAGGAATAGACTCGTATATTCAAACTTGGAAAGCAAGAAGAAAACCATTAAGCCTATACTCCAAAAATTTCTTTGAAGAATCTAACTTCATGATCATCTTGCTGAATGCACCCTTCAAAGACATTAAAGTCAAACTATATAACTCCTTCCTCCATGGAAAAAATTCCATTTCACCCGATTCAACAAGTACAAAAATTGAATCATCAACACATTTATGGTATGATGTGGCAAATAAGAATGACGAAATAAGATAAATAATACCAACATCCACCATATCCTTGTCAACAGTATCAGATGGCAACTCTTTAAACACATTTTCAACACACTCTGTTGAAATGCTATCATATTTCTTGAAATATTTGTCCTTAATAATACTACTACGCATTCTGTACTTGGTAAAATCACCATTACCCACGCACCGAAGTCCAGACATTAGACAAAATTCTTCAACAGAAAATCTGACCAGTTTGCCACTGATGTTGAACCATAATTCATTTACATTTGGTTGCTTCACCTGCCTTAATAACAACTGGTGAATCAACTGAGCCTGAATCACAGTTTCTTTTAAATCAAGATATGGTCCAAAGCATGTTTCCTTAAACATTTGCTTTTGTGTTTCAGTAAGCTTGTCGTTTAAGGTTTTGATCACTATATGGGGTGAGTAGAAGGTGACTTTCCCAGGAAACCAATAGGTCTGGAGAATCAATAGCTCCCAGTCCTACAAAAAAAAAATAACAAAGATGGTTAGTTAAATAATAATTTTATAGAATGAAACATAAAAAAGTGAAAAGTGACATGCTCCGTCACTTTTTAAGTAAAAGTGACAAACATCTCCAAAAAGTGACAAACATCTTCAAAAAGTGGCATACATCTCTTCAAAATAATATATATCCAAATATGTGACATTCAACTCTTTAAAAGTGACATACATCTCAAAAATACATTCATCATACAATCTATTTGTTAGTTTAGATGTTCATACTTATTGTTTTTATATATTACATAAAGTGACATGTTATGTCACTTTTAAGTAAAAAGTGACAAACATCTTCAAAAGTGGCATACATCATCTTCAAAATGATATATTCAAAAAAAATGACAGTGGGTCTCTTTAAAAGTGACATACATCTCAAAAATACAGTGATCTTACAATCTATTTGTTAGTTTAGATGTTCATACTTATTGTTTTTATATATTACATAAAAGTGACATGATCCGTCACTTTTACTTAAAAAGTGACATGCTCTCGTCACTTTTAAATAAAAAGTGACAAACATCTTCAAAAAGTGGCATATATCTCTTCAAAATGATATATTCTAAAATGAGACAAGAGATGTCTCTTTAAAAGTGACATACATCTCAAAAAAAGCGCAGTGATCTTACAATCTATTTGTTAGTTTGATTGTTCATACTTATTGTGTTTTATATATTACATAAAAGTGACATGATCCGTCACTTTTACTTAAAAGTGACATGCTCTGTCACTTTTTAAATAAAAAGTAACAAACATCTTCAAAAGTGTCATACATCTCGCAAAATGATATATATCCAAATATGTGACATTCAACTCTTTAAAAGTAACATACATTTAAAAAATACAGTGATCATACAATCTATTTGTTAGTTTGGATGTTCATACTTATTGTTTTTATATATTACATAAAAGTGACATGATGTGTCACTTTTTACTTCAAAAATGACATGGTCTCACTTTTTACTTAAAAAGTGACATACCATATCACTTTTGAAGTAAAAAGTGACAAACATCTTCAAAAAGTGACATACATCTCTTCAAAATGATATATTCTAAAAATGTGACATTAGATCTCTTTAAAAAGTGACATACATCAAAAAACACGGTGATCTTACAATCTATTTGTTAGTTTGGATGTTCATACTCATTGGTTTTTATATTACATAAAAGTGATGATGATCCGTCACTTTTACTTAAAAAGTGACAAACATCATCAAAAAGTGACAAACATCTTCAAAAAGTGGCATATATCTCTTCAAAATGATATATATATATATATATATATATATATATATATATATATATAAATGTGACATTCATCTCTTTTAAAGTCACATATATATACAACAAAAGTGATCATAAAGTCTATTTACTAGTTTGCACATTCAAAATTATTGTACCTATATAAGTAAAAATTGACAAATATCTCTTAAAAGTGACGTAGATCTCTTTAAAAGTGACATAAATCTCAAAAAACAATGATCATACAATCTATTTCTTAGTTTGGATATTCATACTTATTGTATTTATATATTACATAAAAGTGACATGCTCTGTCACTTTTTAAGTAAAAAAGTGATATACTCCGTCACTTTTAAGTAAAAAGTGACAAACATCACCAACAAGTGACAAACATCTTCAACAAGTGGCATATACCTCTTCAAAATGATATAGCTATAAAATGTGACATTCATCTCTTTTAAAATCACATATATATACAATAACACTAATCATAAAGTCTATTTACTAGTTTGCACATTCAAAATTATTGTACCTATATAAGTAAAAATTGACAAACATCTCTTAAAAGTGACGTAGATCTCTTTAAAAGTGACATAAATCTCAAAAAACAATAATCATACAATCTATTTCTTAGTTTGGATATTCATACTTATTGCATTTATATATTACATAAAAGTGACATGCTCTGTCACTTTTTAAGTAAAAAGTGACATACTCTGTCACTTTTTAAGTAAAAAGTGACAAACATCTTAAAAAAGTGGCATATACCTCTTCAAAATGATATAGATATAAAAATGTGACATTCATCTCTTTTAAAGTCACATATATATACAACAACAGTGATCATAAAGCCTATTTACTAGTTTGCACATTCAAACTTATTGTACCTATATAAGTAAAAATTGACAAACATATCTTAAAAGTGACGAGATCTCTTTAAAAGTGACATAAATCTCAAAATAAAGTGATCATACAATCTATTTCTTAGTTTGGATATTCATACTTATTGTATTTATTTATTACATAAAGTGACATACTTTGTCACTTTTTAAGTAAAAAGTGACAAACATCACCAAAAAGTGACATGGATCTCTTTAAAAGTGATATAAATCTTAAAAATAGTGGAATGTTCAAAAATCATATGTTAGTTGGATGTTCAAACTTATTGTATTAATTTTTAGTTTGCATGTTTAAACTTATTGCATTTGGAATATGAACTAACATATCAAACGAGAAGGGACATATCAAACTTATTGCATTTGGTATATCATTGATTTGGCAATGGTTTCAATGTGTTATTGAATTCCTAAACGCACCATCAACCAGTTAATTATTGAACACGTACATTCAATTTCACGTAACAAAATCCTCAAAATGTAAAAATTTCAATCATCAACCATTGTCACCGATTTTCCTAAAGGCAATATCATAAATTAAATAATAATGGAAAACATAAATTGAATTAACAAAGCAATCGAAAAAATATAGAAATACGAGAATAAACGAACAATATTTTTCATCTTTTTGAAGATCCTTCACGAACTACACTTTCTCTTCATCCTCGAAGATTCTCGAACGATGATTTCGCCTTTCTCCAACCATGTTGAACAATATAGTGTTAAAATATAGAAGAAACGAGCGTAAACTATGAATTAGCGAGTGAATTTGAGGAATTTCGCAGAAATCGCAAAGAAAAACGTGAGGAAGGGTTTAAGGCAATCGTAGTAATTAATTTTTCATTTTACCCTCCATTCGATATATTAAAGAAGTCCACTTTTCAATTTTTAAAAATAACCGTATTTTTCAATTTTTTTGAAAAATAAAGTAAAACCGCCTAATTTCCACTAGTTATTAGACTTGGCCAAAACATCGATTTGGACAAGGATGTGGGTCATCGGATTATTGGTTTAATTGGTGGGTCAATTCATGTCGAGCCGATAAACTTATTTTTGTAAATATTACATTAAATCATAAATTCATGAATTATTACACTCCAATAAATTAACATTATATTAATTTTATAACTAAATATCACTCGACAAGTCTAAATCAAACAAAACACTACATATATAGTAAAAAATCATCACTATCAAAAATATATTTAGCAAAATGAATACGAGACTACTAGTATCATCAACTAATTTTTGTAAAAAATAACATAAACTATTGTAATTCATTGTATTAACATCTTATTAATAGAGTGAGGAATACTTTGTGCATCTTTTGGGTAGAATGGGGTAATAAAAAAGTAAAAAATTTATTATGTAATGGCTTAGATAGGTTACCAGGTTGCTTAAAAAATCGGCGGTTTTTTAGGATCGTAAATGGTTCGATTGTTGGGCGGTCAAATTAAGAGAACTGTACCTGTTGGGGCACCGGGTTTTCAGTCGGATCAACCAGGCCAGTGTGGATTTAATAACATTGATTTGGGGCTATGGAAATAGCTCTATTTGATATAATGAAATGAATTAGATATGTCGAGTATATTTTGTTGTATTTAAAAGTTGTCTTCTTAGACAATAAGTTTGGATTTTACTTTCTTAAAATGTAAGTATCCGTTCTCTTTGCGTTTATTTTTGAATTTTGAATTTTGAATTCATTTTCACTTTTCTGTTTTGAAAGTCTATTTTAAGATTGCTGAAAATACGTTTAGTTTTATTATTCTAAAAAACTTCCACAAAACAAAAAACTAGAAAATACGCTTTGTTTAAAATTTTGAGAAATTATTTTATAGCATTTTATTCAATTAATTTTATTATTTAGTAAAAAAAACAATTTTATTCTAATATATTATCATATTTCTAGCGTGAATTTTGGTAATTATTTTGGTTAAATTTTGTACTATTTTTATAGCTTTAAGCTTGTAATAATAATAATATATGGTAATATTTATGTTTAGAAAGTTTCATTTTTAAGTATTGTATTGAAAAAGATTAATATTTATTTTTTAATTTATTTGAAAGACGTTAATTTTATGTCATTATGTAAATCATAATTTGAAATCAAATCAAAGCGGTAAAAATAATTTTATTTAGTTTTAAAAAAATTTAAATTATTTTAAAAGATTTAATTTGAAAATAAGCCAACAATTGTTCAAATTAAACAGAGTTCACCCCCTAATGTATATGTCTTATTAATTCATCGTTGTTTTAAAAGTCCGCAAGTTTTTCAGGTTTCATACAGGTGTGAAGTGTAGCATCTACGCTTAGTCACGCCTCAAACTTCACTCTTAACTTGCCCTTGTCTCGTGAAAAAGTTTGAAGATCAATTTTCATATTTAATCACGCTTTACACTTTTTAGATCATTTTTAATTATACATAAATATATTAAAATGTGGAGGATTGCACAGGTTTGTACAGTCTGAAACGTGAAGAGCACGACCCAACTATTGATTGGTTATCTCGTAGAGCCGTACCAGGTGGCTCGCGATCTGCGCGGAGGGATCAGGGATCACGTGGGCCTGTAACTGAAAAACGAAAAAAAGGTCTGCAAAAATAATATAAAGCCCATGGTCCAGCACGCTGGGTGGCCCAGACCACATAATATAAGGCAAAATTAGTTGTGATGGGCCACCTCAAATCACATTATCCCAGCCCAATCCAGTTCAACTGGTTTTTAAAGTTGAAGTTGTGGGAAGAAGACTAGCAGTGATGGTGAGATTTGCTTTGTACTATTCAAAGAAGAGAAATGATGTCCTCCACCTAGTGAAAAAAATTATTGTCCATTGGACACTTGTTCGATATATATTGAACAATTAAAAAGTATTTGACATTAAAGTCAAAACACTTATTCAATGCCCACCAAACAAGTGTTTGGTGGGCAAAATAATTTCCCCCACTAAGTGGAGGAGATCATTTCTCATTCAAAGAATACAAAAGTATGAAATTATTATTTTTTGAAAAATAATTTTAATCCATATACTTGTGGGTTTTGTCTATTCAGGTCTAGACATTTTGTTATTCTTTGACGTTTAAAATTAATAAAAAGATGGAAAGAAATTTATGATTTCTTATCACTATAGTCAAATTAAATGTTTATAAAATATTCTTTATAACGGAACCCCCCAATGTGATATTATATATTTACACGAATTTTGCTTTAAAAATTATTATTCCATAATGTGAATTATTCATCTTAATTTCTCAATTACCTGAAGAGTAACTATATTCACACTATAAAATTTAATTGCAATGTAAGTCTCTAATTTTTTTTCACCATGTACTTATGTCTTGAACTTTTTTCTATCGCATTCTTATTTTCCACTGTCTACTAATTATCTTATCTTGTTTCTCATAACGGCTTCATCCAAAAAATCGATAGTAAGAATATAAAAAGACTTATTTATCTATCGTATTTTTAAATAAACAAAAATAAATAAATATAAAAGTTTGACAAAATATTTACTCATCATTGCAAAATATTTGAACAAAAACCGTTATCAAAGACAAAATATGTTAATTAATTAAAAATTAAAGATAAGAATGCAACGAAATTCATCAAATATACCCTTGATTGCTGACATAGTTCCTACTTACACAGTGCCCTTATAGTCCCAAGTGGTAGTTAGAGTTTGGTTGTTGAGTCAACTCTCAACCTCAATGTTGTGATACTACACCTTCTTTGCTGGTTTGAACATTCAGTTGGCTGGTATGTCTTGTTTGAGTTTGAACAAAAAAATTTGAACTATCATTTGAAATTTAATAATCAATTTAACATCTAATTGTGTTGAAAAAATTAAAAAATATATTGTTGTTTTATGTAATAAATTATTTTATGGTGATAAACGCTACTAGAGATGTTGATCTCCTTAGTGTGAGCAGTTGATGTAAAGCAATTTTTTACATCAACCGCCCATCTTGACATGTATGATGTTCACATCAGTTGTCACACTCCGATACGTGAGTGTTTTTACATCAATTGTCAGCGCTTGGGGGGGAGAAGATTAACATTGATCTCCTGACAAGTGGGCGATGATATATCATGCGCACATGCTTGTCGAACATGTAGTTTGTCGGCGTGTGGGTATGAATTCAAACAAATTTTAAACTAATTCAAACAAATTTTCTGTTTATTTATTTATTTTTTTTTTTGGGTAAATTCATTATATACTAAACGTTTAATCGTTGTAGGAGTAAATACTTTTCCATTATATATAATCTAATTTGTAGATTTAATCGATCTAAAATTCATATGTGGTAATTGAACTTTCAACAAAATCTTAATTGAGTTATTAAATTTTAATTTGTCCCAATTTTGTAATTAAACTTAAATTTAATTTTAAATTTCACGTATCCGTCATATTACGCCACCTATCTTCTCCAAACTAACAAAAATTGCTTAGTTGCAACCATATCGTAAGTTGTAAATGATCTTCCATTTAGTCAATACACATTATCGTAGAAACAAATATAGTTAAATGAAGGTTATTACAATGTCTTTAGGTTAAAACGTTAAAAAATGTGTATTTTGATTTTAACACTTTTATAAGATGACGTAGTGAGAGTTAATAGGTTATGCATGGATTACGGATAAGATCTTCGCAATATGGCTATCATTTAAGCAAATTTAATTCATTTGGAATATGGTAGGTGGAAGCGTGGTGGAATTTGAAATTAATATTGAAGTTTTCTAATTTAATTAAAATAAATTAAAATTTAATAATCTAATTGAAATTTTAATAGAAGTGCAGTTGTCAAAGATGAAATTTACCCGTTAGATAGGGAGCTTATGCAAATTGCATCTCAATGTTGAAACGTCCAAGGTAAAATTTTTTGTTATCAAACGGAAAGGACTAATACCATGTTTGGTATGATTTATTTTAAGTTTTTTTTTCCCCATATATTTTATAGGACCCACGACGCTTATCAATTTTTTAACTACATATTTTACCACCTTTTTTCAAAATCTCATAAAATACTATTTATAAAGTCTGCTGAAGAGGCACTTAAGAAAATGGATAAATTAGATAGGGTATAAAATTAAAAAATACAAGATGCAGTTCATGTGAATGCCTTGATAATGTATTGCATCAAGAACTGTTGGATCTACTGTTGGATTGATTTGCAATTGTCCATTAAATGTTCTGATCCAAGACAAAAGCCCAATGATGCAAACCTTCTCGGCCCAAGTTGAAGTCCTTGAATTGGCCCATATTATTATCTTCCTCTAAAGTCGTCCTTTTGGAAACACGACTTATGCAATAACGCTGGAGTTGTGGCTTTCTTCTGATGGTAACACGTGGACTGATAATTGCTATTGATTTGAGGGTTACGCTGAATCCATATATAAATACACTTTTTCGGTTGGAGAAAGTAGGGTAAGTGCGCAGCTTTCATTTTTGACCTTTTTTCGTCTTAGGCCACTCTTTTCTGGTTATCTTCTTCTCTAAAAATCTTCTTCATCCCTCTACCTTTCTTGGTGAATAAATAGATAGACAGAATAGGTCTGGTTGGTTACATGTATGGTGAACAGTAACCGTAGTAGTTTATACTCTGTATTTCTGAAGAGAGAGATAGAGGTCTAAGGGCATATATCTCTGTTTTGGGTGATACTTGGTGTATCTTGTAATATTGACTATTCTTAAAGTTGTGCTAGTGGATTTGGAGCAAGAACCACGTTTGTGGAAGCTCAACAGGTGATTAGGCCTTTAAGGTTGAACATCCAGAACCCAAAAAGTAAAAATCTTGTGTTCTTACATTTCTTTACAAGCTTTACGAGTTGAATGTTCATCACTGGACCAACAAGAACTAATATCAAGGGAGAGATTGTTAATTTCTTCTTCCAGTGTTCAGTGACTTTGTCATATATGTGTCACTTTAGGGTGGAGAGTGAACGCCTAGTTCTAAATTTTGAATCTTAGTTGCTATTTCAAGTAAGTGTTATCATAAAAGACATGAGAAAATGTAAAATTGGATCATAGATTAGAAAACCCTCAAAATATTATAACACAAAAATAGGTGAATTCAATATCTTGCAAGATATGGCTTGACACAAGAAATATGAACTTACCTTTCGTGTAGGGTTTATCAATTTCTACTATTTTAGAAGGAAAAAAAAACTTATAAAATTAAGTAAGATTTACAATAAACAATCGAAAATCATAAAAGTAATATGGTGAATAGATTAAAGTTTGATACAGTTCGAAAAATAAATGAGATAATAATGTGAATTGAAATAAGATATCATACATTATAAATATGACGATTTTATTATTGGTCGCATAATTTAAGGAATTTTTGTTAATTATTTATTTAAATTTGTAATTAATAAAAAATAGCAAATAAATAGATTATAAGTATCTAGTATTTGCTAAATATATTTGTAGGATGATTAGTGCTCCCTCCGTCCCATAAAGATAGACTCATTTTTTTATTTATCTGTTCCAAATTATAGGCACTTACTTTATAGATAGTGTATTAAATTTTTATTTTTCATAATATACCCTTATTTAATTACATTGTTATCAACTCAAATATATTTAACATATTCCAATTATAATGGAAAATTACAAAATTTATTCACACATTTACTCAATAAGCATTCAATGAATTCCACATTGCCTAGAAAACACCCATCCCCCAATAACAAAGTCAACAATTGATTTCATTATTGTTTCAATGTAATGCAATTCAATATTGTGTGAAAAATTTATAATTTTAATTACATTAAATGAGATATCTTAATCTGTATGAAAAAAGAAACGAGCCTATTTTTATGAGACGGTAGGAGTATTTTTTAGAATTTTAAGACGATTTTATGTATTTAATTTTTTTCAATTATAATTAAGTAGATTGCTTAATATTCCAAAGAAAATTGGGATTTTGTCACAAATGCTCTCTAACCTTTTTCTTTAGTGTGGAATTGGTCCTTATCGTTTATTTTTTGACAAAAAAGTATATAACCTATGTGTTTTAGTGCAAAATTGGTCCTTATGACAAATATGTCATTTTTAATTAGAAGAAATTGTATGTGGATTCATAAAAATTACAATATGTGCAAATAGGTCCAATACTTTTATTTTTTATGAAAAAAATTAAAGAAAACTAATGATTTTTTTTTAGAATTAACACTTTAGTAATAAATATGTCAAATAAAATTATTATTTTTATTATTAAGTAATTATATTATTGAAAGAGGAAGAAATCATTGTGAGAAATCGTTTTTCTCCCTCTTTACTTTAAAAATTACGTTAAATAAATAAAAAAAATGATGTATATAATTTTATGAAATTGAACTAATCTTATTACATTTTTATTTAATATAAAAATACTAATAAAAATTAATTTATACATTATGGGTTTTATTTTTGAACGAAAATAAAATGATAAATTAAAATATGAAGAATATAGTTGAATTTCTAATATTTGTAGTTAATAAAAATATAACTCAATTAAATTTAAGTATTTGAACATCAAGTTTATGACAAATTTTTTTTTTATACAACAATAAAATAAAAGTTTAAATTGTAAATAATATAATTACTTAATAATAAAAATAATAATTTTATTTGACATATTTATTATTAAAGTGTTAATTCAAAAGAAAAAATCATTAGTTTTTTTTTTTTTTATAAAAAATAAAAGTATTGGATCTATTTGCATATTTTGTAATGATTAGGAATCCACATACAAATTTCTTTTAATTAAAACTAAAGGATATTTGTCTTTTGCATTCTATAAGGATCAATTTCGCACCAAAATATATAGGTTATGAATTTATTTGCTAAAAAATAAACGTTATAGTCCAATTCCACACTAAAGGAAAAGGTTAGGGGACCATTTGTGCCAAAATTCCAAGAAAATTCGTACAACTTTGAGCCCAGAAACAATTTATGACTAAAGGATGGGCCCCATCTGTAGATAGAGAACTTGGGGTATTCTTGATATCCAAATGGGTCAGAACCACTTGATTTGCGAGTTTGGTATGGAGTGTGGACGAGATTTTATTATTGGAAAAATAGTATATTTTATCCTTGAGTTTTTAAATATCCAAATGGGTCAGAACCACTTGATTTGGGAGTTTGGTATGGAGTGTGGACGAGATTTTATTATGGGAAAAATAGTATATTTGGTCTTTAATTTTTTAAAAATGTAAAAAATATATTTATAACTTTTAAAAATAGAATTAAACATCTCAACGATTGAAGAAAAATGCATATTAGGTCTTTTTAATTATCCTCTCTTTTAAATAAACAAAAGCATAAAAAAAAAAACAAAACAAAACAAAAACAAGAAAACTGAAAAATAAGAATAGAAAAATAACAACATGTACTTCTAAAAATAAAAAATAACAAAGAGACCATCTTCTTTATCAAAATTCAAAAATCCTAAAATCTAAAATCCAACAGGGTTTGTGCAGAATTCGATTTGCAGACTATAGATTTTACCAACTTAATGACATTTTGGTCCTCATGAATCAATTTTCTGGAACCAAGTTCTAAAACTCCCGATTTCAATAGAACAAATACAATCGTCTTCAAATGAGTAGATTTTGCTAAATGTAATTTTGATTAATAGTTTCCTAAATAGCTTTTCACGTCAGAAATTCAAATTTTTTTTTTTTAATTTAACGGGGATGACAATTTCGTTATAAATGACTTACCATGTTTATTTCTTCAAACGTTTGAGCTTTTCAGTGTTATTTTTGAACATTAGATATATATCCCTTACGTTTTTAAAAATTAGAAACCAAATATACTATTTTTTCCATTTATATTTTACTCATAGGGATTTCATGCTATTTTAACACAAATTGAATGACAACATTTCACAGGGAGCGCAACTGCAAAAATTAAAATTTAAAGGCTACGAATCTATAACATCTTAAGAGAATTTGTGTTGGTTTGGTTTTGGTTAAAATTGATAAAATTTCAAGTTAAAATTAATAATTAATTTTAAACTTTTAACATTTTTATCAAATTTTTAACTATTGATATCATTGATTTTTAACAAAATCGTTAGCACTTTAAATGTAAGATGCCTTTTATTTTAAAGAGTGACACACTCTCTATTTTAACTTAAGTGTTTATTTGTTTATGTTTAAATTATAATTTAAACTGATTAAATTGGTCAAACATACTTTTTATCCATATATTTTGTAGGACATACAATTTTACTACTTATTTATTATCTACATATTTTAAAAAACTCGTAATACCTAAAATAATTTCAGCACCACCATACATGTTAAGTTTCAATATTTCACTTTTTTGATGATTTGAAAATGAATCAATATTTTAGCCATAGCAGTATAGCACCTTAAAAATCGTAAAATGAAGGTCCCGTAAGTCTCGACAAATCCAATAAATACATTAAGGGGGTATCCTCAATTTAGATTTGAATAGATTTTAAAAATACATATAAATTTTAGTATCCCCAACTCAGATTTTAATAGATTCAATTGAAATTTAGGTGTCTTTAACTTAGATTTTAATAGATTTAATTGAAATTTAAGTGTTCTCAACTCAGATTTAAATAGATTCTTTAAAAATTTAAGTGTCCCCAATTACTAGTGGATTTCTGAAGATTTCATTAATTAGAAAATTTAAACAGATTTGTATAGATTTCGAGCTCATAAATATGAATAACAAATTCTTTAGAAATTTTATCCACACCCTTCAAAATTTCAATTCAACTCAACTCTTCTAATATGCATCTCTTCCTCTCGCCTCTCTCCTCAATTTGTACCACAAGTTTTTGTAATAAACTATTGTTCTTGATTTTTATATTAGCATGGAAGTTTATTGAATTTTTTATTTTTTATTTTATTAATATTTCTTTTTGTACAATTCTCAAACATCGTCTTTGAAATTTTTATTTTTGATACTCCATGACCATTCATTTAATCAAACAATTGGATTGAAATATATAAATAATATATTGGTAAATATTAATTAGATAATTACCATTTATAACAATTAGATATTGGATTGGAAAATTAGTATAGCACTAAAAATTCTTTTTTAAATTTGGAAAGATTTATTCGTCAAATACGACACATGTAAATTCTCTTTTTAAGCCATAAAATAAATTTTTATACAAGATGGTTAGACAACTGATTTTGAAAGAGAATGAATCTTAAATATCCATCATTTAATATCGGATATGAAAGAGATGATTATATAAAAAAGGACATGTAGAAAGAAAGTAAAAATTAAACTTTATTTAATTTTTTTTTTAAGAAGCTTTGTTCTTTAATCAAATTTTTTAAATTCAAAACTTAGGAAATTAATAATAATAAGGAAATTAATAATAATAACAATAATGTGAATCCCCCAAAACAATGGATCTAATTACGTTTCGAGCTTAGAGACGACTGATAACCTATTTATCAGTTTATTCCCCAGGAGCTTAGCTGACACAGATGTCGAATTGGTATACCTCCCAATACATTGAATCATTCACCCTTTTGATCGAAAAGAGTTTTTAGTTTTTTATATTTAAAAAAAAAATCTCTTTCCAAAATTCTAATCAAAATATTTGTTTATGTAGGGCAATCACTCGAACTATTTAGAATAAAAACAATGTAAAATTACTATTTTTAATAAAAAGACTACGAATCCATGAAAATTATTTGAAATCCATAAGAATATATTGAAATTTAAAATATAGAATTCTGTTGAAATCTTATAAATTATGTGGAATTCTATTCAAATTCATGAAATCTATTTAAATTCATAAATATTAACAAATTTTTTAAAATTTGAGTTGAAGAGACTCTCCTAAGCACATGTTTGACAGTGTTGAAATTATTTTTTAAGTATTTATAAGTTATAAGTTGTATGAAATGTGAAGATAATAAGTGAGTAGTAAGTCGTAGATTCTAAGAAATGTGTGGATAAAAATATGTTTGATTAACTTAAATTATAATTTATGTTTGAACACACAAGCACTAAAAGTAGTTTTTAAAGAAATTTTAAAAAAAAGTTGAAAATGAATTTGGTGAAAAAAAAAAAAAAAAGTTTCAAAACAAACTATATACCAAACAAGCTCACGTTCTTAAAACCCACCCACCACGACAGAAGCTGTTGGCATTTCAACAACCAAATTTAATGGCCCTTATTAAATAGAAGCATCAATTCCACAGTCCGACTAGAAAGAGAGAAGAGTAAAAGATGGAGAGTGAGAAAAGCACCACTTGTAGTGATCTTCATGTTGTTATGTTTCCATTTTTTGCTTTTGGTCACATAAGCCCATTTGTTCAGCTTTCTAACAAGCTTTCCTCTCATGGCGTCAAGATTTCTTTCTTTTCTGCACCAGCCAATGTTAATCGGATTATGTCAATGCTCAACGACGCTTCGACCACCCAAATTATCCCTCTCACTATCCCTCATGTTGAGGGTCTTCCTCCTGGCGTTGAGAGCACTGCTGACTTGAATCCAACTCAAGCTGAACTCCTCAAGGTTGCTCTTGATCTAATGCAACCACAAATCAAAACACTCTTATCAAAACTCAAACCCCATTTTGTACTTTTTGATTTTGCTCAAGAATGGCTCCCTAAATTAGCCTCTGAATTGGGTATACAAACAGTGTTCTACTCTGTGTTTATTGCTCTCTCAACTGCATTTATTACTGTTCCTTCTAGGCTTCCTGAACCTGGAAGATATCCCACACTTGAAGAAATGAAAAAACCTCCACCAGGGTTCCCTCAAACCTCTATCACCTCCGTCAGAACCTTCGAGGCTCGAGATTTCTTGTACATGTTCAAGCGTTTTCATGGCAAACCTTGTGTGTATGACCGTGTCCTCTCGGGCTTGCAGGGCTGCTCTGTTATACTAGCCAAGACTTGCAATGAAATGGAAGCTCCTTACATAAATTACGTCAAGTCCCAGTTCAAGAAACCAGTTCTTTTAGTTGGTCCTGGAGTTCCGGTGCCCCCATCAGATCAGCTAGAGAAAAAATGGGCTGAATGGTTTGACAAATTTGAAGCAAACTCTGTCATTTACTGTTCTTTTGGGAGTGAAACATTCTTAACTGATGAACAGATCAAAGAACTAGCTTTAGGGCTAGAACTCACAGGTCTTCCATTTTTTCTTGTCTTAAATTTTCCTTCAAATGTTGATGTCTCAACTGAGCTAAAGAGGGCATTACCTGAAGGGTTCTTGGAAAGAATAGAGGGTAAGGGAAAAATTCACACTGGGTGGGTGCAGCAGCAGCAGATTTTGGCACACAAAAGTGTTGGGTGCTATTTATGTCATGCAGGATTCAGCTCAGTGATTGAGGCTATTGTGAATGATTGTCAACTAGTGATGTTGCCCCAAAAGGGTGATCAATTCTTGAACTCAAAGCTAGTATATGGAGACCTCAAGGCTGGGGTGGAAGTAAATAGGAAGGATGATGATGGAAGTTTTGAGAAAGAAGATATTAAGAGTGCTGTTGAAACAGTTATGTTCAAGATTAATCAAGAACCAGGACAATCCATAAGAGCTAATCAGAAGAAATGGAAGGAGTTTCTGCTTAATAAGGATATTCAGAACAATTTTATTAAGCATTTGGTCAAGGATATGGAAGAAATTGCTGGGATTGGTCATTAATAAATTCACTGTATTGATCTACAAAATCTCCATCAATCAATATTGAATAAAACCTTAAAATCATTTAGGATCATGTGGCTATTGTTCATTCGACGTGTCGTTCTTGTCAATTTCAGCATTTACGAACAAGGATCAGTATCTTCTATAGGAGTACTACTGTTTTGCAGGGACGCATGATAGAGATAAAAATTCAACTGCAACACAAGTTACGCATTGAGCTTGTTTGTTATAATTTGAAAATCTACTAAAAAGTTAAAGTAAATTACAATTAGTTTTTACTATATATTTTATGAGACTCACAATTTTTCTACCATACATTTCACTAATTTTTTTTAATCAAAACCTGCTAAAAAACTCCATCAAACAAGCGTTAATTTTCGAAGCTTGTATCTCTAGTTAATTAGATTATAAAATTCTTGTTTATCAAAGATATGATTCTATCACGAATTCTATCTACACGTAATTGTCGATTCCAATTTTTTTTTTTTTTTTTTTAATAGACGGTTTTTTAACTGAACTATTGAAAATTCGACAATTCATAAAGTTAATTATAAAAAAGAGAGAAATTGTTTTCAAGTTGGTTGGTAGTTCAGCAATTCTCCCGAGTTTTGTTTACTAACAGATGGGTCACCAATTTGTTTTGCCCATGACTTAGAATATTTCATCCACTTGTCATTTCACAAGTTTTGCAATTGAGTACAATGATCAAATATCATACTAAATAAGTCATGACAAATCAATGAAATCTAGCATGCAATTGAGCGAACATATGAAATGGATAAAATAAATGTACTCAAACAAAAAATTAGAGTAAGATCAAAAATTTATTTGGTCTAAAATTTGACAGAATGGTAGTGAAAAAATAACTGGTTGAGTTCTTAAGTGGGATGGCAATACAATGGTGGCGTCGCAATGGTGGTTAAAGCGGGTGACAAATAATAGATCTTTAAATTTGTTTGATTCAAGTGACAATAATGGTAAAATTCGACAAAGAGAGAAAATAGGAACATGTTGTGTGAAATGATAAAGCTGCATAGAGAAGGTGGTAAATTTTGAAAATTTATTGTTGTTAATGACATTTTGATTATTTTTTATTTTTTTTATTTGGGTATTTGCTCTTGTTTGCAAATACTTAAATTATAATTTCAGTTGGTCAAACATACTTTTTATCCACACATTTCATAAGATCCACATTTACAATCCACTTTTTATCCGCATGTTCACCAACAATTTATAATATAAGTATTTAAAAAATAATTTTAGCACTACCAAACACACGCTAACTTTTCAAAATTCGGCATATTTCAAAACTCACGTTCAAAAGTAGATATTTTATCCAATTCCCTCTTCTAAAAAAGCACGATGATCTTCCTTTTTTAGTTTGCTTATTTTTTAGTTGAGCCAAACACGCTATTAGTATTTTTATGGGTTATTCTAGTGTGAGTGTCTATTAGAAAGAAAATCTTCACGAAATATATTAATCTCTACACAGAAGATGTCACTATTATAACTATTATTTGTTGGTGACTTAGTGCATGTTTAAGAGTGTTGAAATTATTTTTTAAATATTTATAAGTTTTAAATTCTATAAAATATTTAGATAATAAATAAATAGTAATTTAGAGGTCCCACAAAAGTTAATGCATGTTGAGCCAAACATGCTCTTTAGAGAGTTAAGAGTTCAACTACTCAAAGTTAATGCATCTTAAATATCATGAAGTTACATATCCGTCAAATATAAAAATAATATATCTTCAACTCACGATTCATGAATATAGGTTGAATTAACCGATCGATCATTTATGGGTCATACAAACGAATTTAGACCCCAATCAATCAACCAAGCATGCACTTTAGGGTTCTCCTATTTCACAATCCTACATATCCATATCCACATATAAAGGAAGAGAAGTGATCTCTTGTCTCCAGTGGACAATTGTTATGTTGTCATATCCAATGTGACACTTACACATTGGATGAATTACTGATGTGACATTTACTTATGTGAACAATTCATCCAATATGCAAGTGACACATTGGATGTAGACAACATAACAATTGTCCACTGGACATAAGAGATCGCTCCTCTATAAAGGAATGTTTAGATGTATTGCATGGGACAATCAAACTCGAACGACTATAATAATGGGTTTCCAAGTCGCATGACGAGCTAACTCGGAAGGATAGCAACTATAGTAAGTACAAAATTAGTTGAGCTCGAAGAGATCAAGATATTTATAGGCGCATTAGTGACAGTGCCTCCATCACCTACCATTTTCCTTTCGTATAATGAATGTGTGGTTGTGATGAGCGGTATGCCTAGAATAATATTGACATTGTTTTGTACGAATTCCATTTGATACGTTTAGAATTTTTGTTTTTAATTTAATATTAATTGTATTTTATATAATTTTCATTTTTTTATTTGATGAATGATTATTACTTTAATATTACATTTCTAGTTAATTTCTTAATTTATGCATACCAACATTTTATTTGAAAAAAATGAAAATTAAAGATAAAATGTTTTATTAACAAAGATACTGTCAGACGAGCATATCATATATCATTCTACTTGGGGTAAATTGCATTCAGAGGAAAATTATTCATACGAATTTGTACACAATTAAATAAATATAATTACAAGCACCCTGTGCGACTGTGTGTACTGATAATGTCTTTAGGAAATTCGATATGATCTCAAAGATATTGACCTTGTTGGAAAGGGGAAGACATTGCAAGTAATGGACAGTCTAAGATGCTGGACTGCAATGATGCCATCCCAAACCCTGCTGATTGTGCTGAGGCTCCAATTGTTGAATGCTGTTTTGAACTAATAATACAAACAAACAATAAGTCCATTATGTAATATCCTCAATTTTAGATTTTATCGGTCGAAACTTAATACTTTTTTACATCCAGACAAACTTGTCACTGGAAACTCTCTCTAATTTTCCACTATAATAAAAGCCATGTTGTAATACTTTAGTAGAATGCAATGCATATAACTGACCTGAAAGATAATGATAGGGAAGGGTCCACTGGTGCAGTAATCCCATGGTGATCAGAAGGAAACAGTGACCAGAAAACTGAAAAGCAGCAAGCATAAAAATGGTTCATGCTGTTAATCAGATATTACATCCTTAAAAGAGGCTCAAGGTCTCGCCAGAATAGGCAAAGCGTGGATCCAAAAAAATATTCGAATTACCTGATTGTTGAGATTGATCATGAACACCAGAGCAATACATTATGTCCTGCATGTACAATGACACTAACTTTAGAAAACCCAAATGCAGCAGTGTCTGGATGTAAGTGATCAGGGAATCCCAAGACCCTTAAAGGTCTAGGTTAAATTAGAACACCCCATCCACCTTCCTGCACTCCTACGGCCTTACCTTGATTAGGAAAAAATAAAAAATGAAATAAAAAGAGCAACGCAGAAGTAAAACCCACCTCTCCTGTACCTTGGCTTTTGTTGACCCTCTCTGCAGGAAATAAATTCATTTATTAGATGAATATGAAGTTTCCATAACCCCAAACAACATAAACCCATCTAGAGAACTCAGGAAGCCTATTCATTTTAAAGATTTGCAGCAAAGACAAATTAATTTATATTTGCCTCCAGAAAATAAAACCCTCATTATAGATAATAAAATAAGCATGATCACACTGTTATCTGGTTGAAGATAAACTGACATGTAAAAAACGTTGTCAGTCGGTCAGAAATTCAGAGGATAGCCAGGAAAATAACTTCATATTATCACAGTAAAAGCAAAAAGTGTCCTTTTCCTCACAGTTCATAATAAAAGCTGACTAATCATGAAACATCAAAAATACAATATTTTATTACCCAAGTTTGAAGCACTGGGATTCACTGCTAGAGTCAAGCCAAGAAAACAATCATCCCTAGTAGTGCCGTAGTCCCAGAGGTTCAGTTCAAGATTTGGCTTTGATCCTGCAGATATATCAATAATTTAAGAACAGATATTCATCCTTTTCCACATTGAGTAGTAGTCGGGATACCAACCACAATTGCTTAGTCTCAGTTGAAGAAGATCCCCAGGTGGACGAGGAATCCACTTGCCAACCTATGCATTCGTTTTTGTTAGTGATTTACACAACAATAATAGTGAGAAACAGGTAATAAACTTGAGAAGATACGTTACATGGAAAAATGGATGCTGTAAGCATTGATCCGCGGTTGGCCTCTTTAACGGGTCCCATGAACAAAGTTGCTAAGGAATTAAGTATTAAATTAGTAACACATACACTTCATTGAAGTACATAAATTATAATGGTGTATTATACAGATAAACCACCTTGATCAGGTCAATTGCTTCCAAGCTTGCATTTGGAATAACGTCTGAAAGATTGGCAGGCATGATCTACAAAATAGATAAATAGAACTATCAACCTAATGCAAGAATTCCGGTTGGAGGGGGAGGCAGGAAATTTGTCTAAGTCCATATTTAACTCACTTCAGAATAACTGACATCAACTAATCTAGCAATGTTCCTCGCCTCAGGAAAGGTATTCCAATCTGGTGCCCCAAGAACACAGCATATCTTATACAACTGATCTATCTCACTGACCATAGATGAAAAAGGATCAGAAAACTTTAACAGGACAGATTTTCTAGTATTTTCATTTGAGCTATGCATTCAAATGAATATTGAGTCTACGCAAAATAGAATTTCAGCTTCTTTTGCTTTCAAAATGGCAAAAGCTGATGTGAGAAATAAGTGGTTCTCGATATCCCCACAAAATATAACAAACCCATATTTCAAATAAAGAATTTTTTCACATTCACATGGCAATATCTAACAAGGTCATTATCTATAAACCAAGAAGTGTGACATAGTCTAATATTGTGATTGGAAAGAAGTTAATAAATCACCTTTCCCCAGGAAAAATTGGGCACAAAGTGAAAAGTTCAGCCAGTATTGCACCAACCGCCCACATATCTGTCATGATGTCATGCTTACCATTAGTTATAATCTTATAGAGGAGCCAAAAGAATATTTTAAACATCTTAAAGAAGCAGCTAGAATGACATCCATCAATATTTGAACTACCAAATAATCAACACACCTCACCATTGTTAAACAGATTTCATAATGAAACATGTCAAAACTAAATATATAGCACTACATCCTACTCAATAATCATTATCAACAACTGACAAGGATAAAAAACAGAATGATACAGTTTACTCAACATCTCTTCAAAGAGTAAGAGTATGATTGACAAAGCTTTTTCAAAATTATAAGCTGGTCAAACATAATTTTTATCCACACATACTGTAGGAAACACATCTTTTATCCACTTTTTGTCCACACATTTCGTAGGACCCACAATTTATAATCTACAAAAAGTTTTACCAAACATGCTGTAAGAAGCTGGTGCAATTTGAGTGAATTAATAGTATTGCATACCAATAGCAGGAGTGTATGATGAAGATTGCAACAAGACTTCTGGTGCTCGATACCTTGCAATAACATGCATAATTCATCCATTAGATAGTTCTGAATCACAAAACATGTGTGGAGAGAGGATGTCCGAGTGTTGGGAAATGATGACTCACCAGCGTGTGGAAACATAATCAGTAAAAGGAGGCACTGAGGAGAGTTCCCTAGCCAGTCCAAAGTCAGCAATTTTTATTGTGTTATTTGTCACTAGCAAATTCTCTTCGGGCAGAAAGGATTGTTGTTAATAAGCATGCAATAAAATATTCGTCTCTATAATATATATTACATCAAACCAAATGATTTACAAAGACACTATTGAACAATTCAGTACCAGGTTTTAGATCCCGATGAAAATATCCACTTTTATGCACATAGGCAAGCCCTTGCAGAACCTGAGTCATCAACCCTCTAATCTCTTCTTCTGAAAAGGATTTTTGTCGTTCTTTCATTATGTGATACAGATTATGTTCCTGGATACAAAGTCCATGATCAAGATATTACAAATTTGTGATTCATTCTGGGAGCATCTACCTTATACGCCGAGCAAGATATAACAATCAATTTTAGTGTCAAGAAAGAGATCAATGGGGTATAATCATTAGCAGAAATTGTGAATATGAACTAAACAACTCTTTTGCTTCTGCAGAACAAGAAGGCAAAAACGAACACTCCAAGTCTAAAGCATCATGTAATTTATGTCGAGGATGATATCATTTGCCAAAACTGACACCTGGAACAATTTCCTGTTCTATGTACAATATGTCTAATAGAACTCGTTCGAAAACCTAAACAATGAGACACAAGCCATCAATAAAAAGGTTCACTGCATAAAACCTAATTATGTTATGAACAAATATAATTTTCAATATAAGAGAAAAAGAGGGAATATAATCATTGTTTAAAAAACCTTTTGAGGCTCATGCCAAGATTCCCGACTCACGTGATACTTTCATCAAACACTTCAAAGCTTATGCCTTAAATGTCATTTGTGGAACACTTACGCCTCAATTTCCTGAGGCTTACTTCCACCTCAAGACTACCATCATGGCGATTTGTATTGCCTTCTCTGAGCATTTTATAATTGGCCTTAGCTTTCTGAGCTGTTTTTTCTTAATCAGGTATGTTTTACGTGTCTTTTATTTGATATTTTATATTTTCTGCCTTCGCATGGAAAGGAAACGGAAAGGAGAAGACACAATTGCACCGGAACATGATGACAAAGAATGAGAAGAAACATGTAGTGACGAGGATGGTGATAAAGGAATCAAATACGTCGATAGTTCCCGTAAAGATCTTATTAGTGATGATGATGTAGGAGACTTCTAGTTATGATTATAATTTTGTTACATGATTACTAATTTAATAACTTATTATTTGCTACTTTATTGATCTATTTTATGTTTATTTGCAAGTTAGATTTTTAATTTTGTTAATTTTATTGTTAAAGGTTTTTAAAGATGGTATATGGTTTATTGTGTGCATATTGTCGAATTTTTATTTTATTAAATTACTTTATTGGTTTGTCACCTCACGGAGATAAAACGCTTCGGTACCCGATTTAGCCTTTTTAAACATTGAATATATTCACAACAAATGTAAAAGAATGAAAACAAGAAAGACAAGACTAGAGAACATAGCTTCTACTAAAGTAGTAAGTAGATAAATTATGGTACAAGCTGTCAGACTCCAAAGGTGGTTGTTTGATCCCTGAATAACCTCTACTTCATAAAATATCTTTTGGCATCATACACTTTGGGTCCCCCAACATCATTGGCATTGAGTAAAGAAGGGATCTTACCATAACTGTTTGGCGGCAATGAAAAGTTGTTCCTAAACTATTAGTCCCTTTCATGATTATTTCATGACATAAGTAAGTAGTGTAATATTTTTCTCTAGAAGAGGGCACTGTTTGGTATATGATAGAAATGGAGTATCTAAAGAACAACACCCATCGCGTCAAAGCACAAGTATCTCAACTGCAGGACTGAGCCAATTGACAATCTACAGAGACAAAATTGGCTCATCATCTCCACAAACATATTCAGCTGTAGTATTCCAGAAGTCTTACCATTGAAATTATATGGGTATTCCCACATCTTTAAGTTGAACTTTTTGAGGCAGGACAATTTTAGACATGAAAACAACAATCGGTAAGAACTAATTATAAGACCAAAAATTTCCAAACTGATTGTTATGCTCTACATCACTTTTAAAGAGACCTATGAGACCCATCAATCAAAATTAACTGCTAAAGAATCTAAGTTTGTATCACATATAACAAGAAATCACATAAAAGAAAGGGAATAGCAATTGCAAAAAGTATTTATACGATACCATGTACTCGAATATGAAGAAAAGCTCATTGTTTTCACGGACAATCTCCATTAATTTGATGATGTTAGGATGATTTAATTTGCGGAGAGACTGCAAGGAGAGGGGAACAAAAATATTATCTTTTACAAACTAAAATGCATAAAAGCGCTCATATGTATGAGTATCTCAATTTCCACCGTATTTTGTCAATTTTAAATGTTTAGTTAATATCTAAATAACTCACATACCTTTACTTCTCGTAGGTTAACACATTCCTCCCAATAATAGAATTTCCTCTTCATTTTCTTCACTGCAACCTGGAATTAATACTAGGTGTTGAATGGATGAACGTAAATTCTCTTCTTGTATTGAAGTTTCTTGGGACATAGAATAGCTATATTGGAAAGGAAATCCCTTACAATTTCAGACGTTCCAATATTTAGGGCTTTATATACACTACCACAAGTGCCATCACCAAGTTCATCCAAAATTTTATATCTGGAAGTACATCACACAAGAAAATACTAAAACCATAAGGCTTGATGAGAAAATATGGCAAGCTATCCAAATGGGAAAAAAAAAATTAATATAAGCGCACCTTTCCATTCTTCTGTTTACAACAAGGGACCAAACAAATTTAGTTCAATGGACTTCTAACCTCTTAGAAGAGGTTTCTACACTGTCTATACAGTGTTCTTCAATAAACTGTATGTAGGCATCTTTGCTTATTATCGCCACCACATAAAATAATATGTAGTAAAATGCCGGCTTATCATTGTAAGAATGATTAAATATCAACCAAAAAATTATCAACATGCTTAAATGCAGCCTCTACAAGCTGCAACCAGTGGTTATCATCTAAAAAAAGCCACAGTTGCGTATCAAGTCCTTTCTATAACGCCATCCCAAGAATATTTACAACTGCCAATTTTTGTTCACCTGTCAAAAAATGTAGGAATTCATCAGTTGAAATACAAAAAAAGCGTTATCAACGCTTGCTAAAATTCGTCCTTAAACAGTGAAAATTAACAAACTTTTGGAATAGGTGCAAAGTAATATCACAATTGAAGATTATTAAGAGGAGCTATCAATACAAGATTAGAACTATATGATGTCAATTCTTCGCAGGGGGAACCCCAAACCTTCTATTTGCTAATTTCTTCACTTATCAAAATAATTTTTTTAAAAAAAATTCTAACTCCCGAGAGACAAATAGAAAGCAAAAACCTATATAAAGAGACGTAGAGTAAAATAGCGGAAGCAAAATTTAGCCAATCTTAATGATTTTGCACATCCCATTACCATAAGCATTAAAACAAAAAATACCGTTCATCTACTGAAAAATCCAATTACCGATAAAGTGGCTAGAGAAAATACTTCACGCCACACGTTAATTAGTAATTAATCTTCTGGCAAAGCATATAAATGGCTAGATTTTACCGATTCAAGGATGAAAGTCTGAAAAAAAATGGATTTCACAATCAAAACGCAAACCTAACCTGACTATGAGAAACAATAACTTCACATAATCTAAAGTATAAAAGAGCCTCTTTAACTACCGAAAGAAAAACCAAAACGAAAAGGAAAAAAACCTCAGCGAAAGTACATTAACACAGTAAGATAAAAGCAGAATTTCCAATTATTTGCCTTCTTCTTCAAATCTTTAATTAAAAGTTGAAAATTTTGAGAAAAGCAATGCCATAATCGATAGGGAAAACAAGTAGTCACCAAGATCGAAAATGCACAAAATGCAATTCAAATTGAAGTATTGAACACAGATGATTAATCAAAACATCAGACATTAAACTCAATATGTACAGAAATCATAAAAGAATTTTGAATAGGTAAAAAAGTAACCTTTCAGAACTAGAAATATGCCAAATATCAAAGAAGAGACATCTAGAGAGAAATTGTAGAGAGAGAAAATTGAATATTCGGATCAAGAAAGCATTAAGAGAGGTGCCGTTGAAAACAAGGGAAAGAGAGAGAATCGGATCAATGGGGCTGCCATATGCAATATATTTATCACCAAAATCCGCAGATGCCGCGTAGGAAGAGTAGAAACCAAAGATATATAAACACTCAAAATTTTAAAATAAAGAATATTTTAATTAATTATATTTTAATTAATTACTTGATGGTGGGAAAAGCCGGTGGTCCCTTCCTTAATGACAAATTCTCTTTTTCCAATTTACTAGAATAGCCCTGGCTTACTTGTATATTTACACTATGTGTATGTCTTGACTATATTGCCCTTCAATTTCGTCTTAAGTGACCGTGGGAGATTTTTAAAAGGGTATTATATTTGCACAATATTTTATTATAAATGTACTATATTTTAATTGTATCAAAAGTCTTTATCTTTTATTTATTGTCATATTTATATCTTTAACTTTTTTTTCATCGAATTTTTATATTTAACATTCTATTAATTAATACATCTTATTCCTACTAACGATTTTCGTCCAAAATTTTTTATTAGCGTGTTTTAAAATGAAGGACAAATATTTAATCAAAATTTTGTATTTATTTACTTTTTTCCTTATTTAAAAATACGAGGAAAAATAAGTTTTTGTTTCCTTCTTAATGAAATTTTTGGACAGTAACCAATATCAGAGATGATATTTGATAATTAATAGAAGGTTAATGATAAGAATGCGATGAAAAAATATTAGGGACATAAATGTAATAATAAATAAAGATTATGAACCTTTCATGCAATTTAATTGTGGTGTAGAAAAAGTGGTGTGGATATATTTAGCATTTTTAAAATCGTTGGCCTTATTGACAATATAATTTTGTTATAAATATACTATATTTTATTGTAATTAAGGTGTTTAATCTTTATTTATTATAATATTTATATTTATAATTTTTTTATCAAATTTTTATTTTCAATTTCTATTAATCAACACGTTACATTTTTAATTATGGTTTATCTCAAAATATTCTATTTGCGTGCCTTCAAATGATGAAATAATTTTTTGTCGTACTTTTGTATTTAATGATTTTTTAAAATATCAGGGGTAAATAAATTGTTTTACGCTCTTTCAACGACTTTTTAGACACAAGGTATCTTAATTAATAAAAATTTCAGGATAAGAATGCGATAAAAAAAGTTGGAGACAAAAATGTTACAATAACCAAAGATTAAGAACTTTAAATACAATAAAATATAGCGTAATAAATAAAAGTGTAGTGTAAATATAACTATCCTTTATATTGATTCAGTCAAAATATTGTATTGACGGAACATTCATTCAATTTGGGAGTTCTTATCAAATTGAATTTTTAGTTAATTTTTTCCATCTAAAACCAAGTAATCAAGGTGATAAAGTCTCATGTACCAAGCTAGAGGTCTGTCTGTTCAAATTCAAGTATTATTTTGGAACTATATATCTTAAAAATCAGCTTATCTTTAACCGATTTATCTTAAAATCATTTGAACGAGGCGAGTTTTGATCTGATCGTTTTTCAAACGGTCAAATAAATCGATTAGAAGTAATCGATTCAACAATTTTCAAGTAGATCTAGTTCAGTTCAGATGTTTATGAGGAGGACTCTCAAGATCGTCTTATATAAAAACACGAAGAAATAAATTTAAAATAAAATAAAAATATTCCCCACAAACCATTTTCAAAAACCGAATTTTTTTAAATAGAATTGGACATCTGCAAATCAAATTTGATTTTCCATTTAAATTTAAGGTTAGGATAGATGGTAAAATCTATCTTTCTGACTCATCCAAATCCTAAAAAGAATTTAGGCCATCAATGTGATACCCTAATATTAATTTACTGATCTGGAGACGTGTAATTCCAATCCAATATCAATGGACAATGACAAATTGCACGATGGTCCTTTTTTATTTTATTTTAAATCAACGTGGTACAATTAAACAGTAATTAAAAACAAACAACCTATATTTTTAACTATTATATAAGTGTAGAGCTTGTTATGTGGGCATACACTAGATGCCAATTGCCAAGTAACACCTGCAGCTGCAGCCGGACCCGGACCCGGACCCGGACCCGGACCCCTCAATTTTTTGGGGGATAATTATTATTATTTTTTTATTTTTTTAATTTATTAAAATGTAATTTAATAAGGCGAGTTTGGCCAAACATCACTTTAATAAAAGATAATTAAATTTATTGGTTTAATAAATTTAATAATACAAAAGTACAAATGATTGTCAAATGTCTCAATTCCAGTGCACTTTTACCCATATGAAATCTAAAATTCACAATTCTTCTTCCCCTTTTCTACATTGAATAAAGCAAGCGTTAGATTACAACATTCCAATATCTACAAATCTCTCCCAAATCACTCAACAAAGCACCATATATTAATTTCTCCCAAATTTTTAAACCCAATTCTTAAATTTTACCATAATATTTTTAATTTCTAGACTATAAAAAAAATCAAGACGACTTACAAGACTCTGAAGCATGGGACAAATTTCATACTGGTCACTTAACTTACAAATTCTTTAAGTTAATATAAATAATGAAAATAAGTCTTTTTTTATTAAAATAATAATAATAATAATAATAAAGACACTGCTTGTGAATTCATATCGCGTTCAATAGATTTTTTTTTCTTTTGAATTTAAGTGGTATTTAATTTCATTTGTGTACTGGGTCTTCTTGTTTTTGGAGGATAATTTTGTAGAAGACAACATGAACAATAATAGTTTGATATATTTTTCTTTTGTGGGCTTATTTTAAACATTGCACGTTAGTAGTTTAAGTCATCAGTTTAGAAGAAAACTCACATATTGATACGGAATCATGGTCAAATAATGGTGCTCTTGAGTTTGTTTATCTCTTTGTGTATTAGTGTATAAATAAAATAATTTCTATTTTCGATTTTTGTACAACTATACAATTATACTTTTTTTTTTATTGAGTATGGTTTTGTTTGTCGACAAATCAGGATTGTCAATTCAGTACTTGTGACTAATAGTGTTCTCGAAGTGTAGACTACACTCTCTTTAGAATTTTGCTCAAAATTCAGTGTCCCATATCCAGGTAAGCAATGGCTTGTTATTGCTCATTTATTAAATTATTAGAAATAATTGCGGCCTTGTCGGCCTTGCTTGTTTTTTTTTTTTTTTTTTGTTGATGTCGTTGAATTAAATGTCAACACTAAAGGAGAAGTATTTCAAAATATTATGTAAATCTCATTCTTCTTCTAATCAGCAAAATATTGATGAAATGAATGTTCAGGATGTTGGAAATGAAAGTGATATTGGGGATAAAAGTGATTAAATCAATGACATTGGAGAAGAAATTTAGTGAAATTAATGTTGAACAATTGCCTTCAAATCTTAGATTAAAAACATCTATTAGTAAATATGATGTTAATGTTTGACATGTAATTCAAAGAGAATATCTGCAAATGGGTTCTTGTTAGCCTTGTAATTATGAGTTTTTGTCAACAGAAAAAGAAAACAAAGACAGACGATTTGGTACTAAGTAGTATGATGAGAATATAGTACAAAAAAAAATACCTGTACTTTGCTTGTATTGCTATCTTTTTACTTTAAGTCGTGATTCTTTTGTTGTCGGCGGGTTCTCAAATTGAAAAAAGAAACATAGTCTCAGGAAAACATTGGAAAAGCGAGTAATGCATACAATCTAGCTCGGATTCAATTTGAATCATTCAATAACCAAGAACAAAGTATTGATACTAATCTTTTCAAGCAATCAAAACAAACATGAAATGAGTATATAATTCGTTTGAGTGCATCAATTGATTATGTTTGACATGTTCTACGACCAGTGCTTGCTTTTTGTGAAAATGACGAGTCTAGGGATTCAAGCAATCAAGAAAAAATTCTTGAACTACTAAGATAGTTGTATGATTATAATCTTGAGATTAAGGTAGTTTTTTTGAAGAATGCTCATTTAAATTTCAAATTAACCTCTTCAGATATTCAAAATGATATAATAAGCGTTATTGCTTTTGAAACGACTAGGATTATTATCACTGAGATTGGTGATGGATTGTTTTCTATTCTAGTTGATGAATCTTGTGATATTTCAACAAATGAGCAAATGTCAATTGTTTTGTGATATGTGGAGAAAGGACATGTAATGGAACGTATTATTGGCATCCAACATGTTTCAAGTACCACGGCTTTCTCACTTAAGGTTGCTATTGAAGATTTGTTCTCTAGATATAGCTTAAATATATCTAATTTGAGAGGCAAGGTTATCATGGAGCTAGTAATATACATGATAAGTACAATGGTCTCAAAACACTTATCTTGAAAGATAATTCAAGTGCTTACTACATTCAGTACTTTGCTTATCAACTTCAACTAGCTCTTATAGTTGTGTCAAAAAAGCATGCGGATATCCAATCTTTCTATTATTTGGCTGATAGTGTGATGAATGTTGTTGGAGGATCGGCTAAATGGTGTGATCTTATTTGTGAGAAACAAAGACTCAAAATTCTTGAAGTGCTCAATGCCGGTGAAATATCATGTAGACGAGGCCTTAATTAAGAAACTACTATCAAGCGTTCCGGTGATACATGTTGGGGCTCTCAATACAGTTATTTATGTAACTTGATGCTCGTGTTTTCAAATACAATTGATATTATAGATATGATGTTAATGATAGTACAAATTGCAGAAAAATGGTAAAGTGCGTGTTTTGTTGACAACAATTCTTACATTTGAGTTTGCATTTGATCTACATGTCATGAAAAAGATGTTAAAAATTTCAAATGAATTGTCAAAGACATTACAAAAGAAAGATCAAGATATTGCTAATCAATGAGATTGGTACAAATACGTAAACAACAGCTTCAAGAGTTTAGTAATGATGAATGAGATCTTTTTTTTGGTAACGATTACTTTCTATGGTGGAGAGCTCAACATTACTATCCTTAACATGAATTATGTGTATACACTCCTCTTCTCAGTTTGCGCAAAAACCAAGAAGGATCTCTCTGATTTTCATGCAAGCAGGAGTAGGAGTAGGAGTAGGAGCGGGAGCGAGAGGAAAATCCCTCAGTAGTTTCATGGCAGGGGCGGGGGCGGTTGTAGAAGATGAGTCTTTTTTTTTTTTTTTCATTTTTTAAATTGTTCTAAATAATACAATGTGAAGAAACTATTTTGTCCATGTTAAATTGGTCAAATTTAGGTTACGGACTTGATTTTTTTCAATTAATGGACCTCTGGAAGTAATCTGTCCAGACTCCAAAGGTCCTTTTGCCGAACATAATTAGAATGTTTTGTGACTTGATGACATATTTTTATTATTTTAAGTACAAATCTGTAAAATAATAATAATAATAAAATATTTAGGATTTATTTGCATTTTTGAAAAGATTAGGGATCCCAATTGTAATTTTTCCTTTATGTTTTATGTTTTATATTATTTTAATTTATTTAAACTGTGGGCTAAATCATCAAAAAGGACCATTTGGGGACCATTTGTGCGAATTAATGAAATGATGAGAACAATATTTGCGAATAAAATTGAATGTGAATGATATTGTTACAAAGTTAAAAGAATTGGAACTGTGAGTGTAATTTACCCTTTGAGTTATTAACAAACTAAGAACATCTCTAAGGACCTCTTTATTTTTAAAGAACACTTGTATAATAAAAATGATTGTTGTGAAACTAAGAAAAAAGAAAGGAAAAAAGAAGAGAATTGTCTCGCAAATTTATTGTACTTCCAATAGAATATTATTTGCTCTCGAATAATGTAATTTTGTAAGATTTAATATTAAGTTATTGCTCTCGAATAGTGTAATTTTATAAAATTTAATATTTTATAAAAATATTGAATTAATACTCCTAAAAAAATATAACGTCATGAATATCAATATTCTAAAAGAAATTGATATTGTTGTTCCTTAAAAAAATACAAAGTATAGAAATACTTTAGAAGAATATTGTGTTGTTACTCATAAAGAAGCACAACTTAATTCAACGAATATTATATTATTGCTCTTGAAAAAGCATACATATCAATCTTTTAGAAAAAATTGTGTTGTTGATCTTGAAGAAGCACAACTTTATAATTTTAGAATATTAATATTGTGTAATATTAGAGTATTGATAGTCTTACAGAAATACAATGAACTTGTGAGACAATTTTTCATTATTGTAAGACAATGAACATAAACTTATTCTCCAAATAAATAAAAAATATACTTGCTAAATTGTATTGAACCAGAAGTTTAATACCTCAAAATTTTATTGATTAAAATTACCAGTTGGATCAATATGATGCGAATTATTAACAAGAATATCTATTGAAAACCAGAAGGTTTTTCAATATAATGAATTCTCACGTGATACTTGTTCTCATGGTATATAAACTAGTAAACATTCACTAACTAAAATCGTGATTGAATTTCCTCCATTTCTGAAAATTATTTAGGGTGATATATGGGGCCCTGTCACTCTTCATGTTGATCATCTAGATAATTTTTGTATCTAATAGTTACATCTACTAAATAATTGTATGATGTTATTATTCGTAACTTGAAGTTTGCAAGATTAGTTGCTCAAATTTTAAACTATAAGCATAATTTTTATATTATACAATTAAGACGTATTTCTTGTTAATGATAGTTAGCCTAAATCTCAAACTTTAGTTGAGATGACGATAAATGGTTTTATATGCTAATATATTATGTTTTCTAGATCTTTGCACAAAACAATACTAATCAAAAATTCGACAAATAACTCATTTGTATGTTATATAATTAACAGATCTATTTACTGACCAAGTGGATTAAATTAAATCTCATATACTAGTTGTAAATGCTCCAATTTATATTGATGTGCTTGAATGACAATCTATTAACATTATATTTAGTAAATTAATTGATGCGAACCCGCGGAGAATTGAATCTCGGAACCCACAAGAGATTGATCTGAACCCCAAGAAAGCTAAAATCTGGCCGCAGAAACTTGACCCGTTGATTACTTGAATCAAGAACCAAAGTTATGAACGCCACAAAGAGTGCGAATTCTTTGATAAGTTCGTTTAGTCAATTAAGAACTCAGCGAAATCTCACTTTAATTAATCTCAAAATATAAATGGCGAGTTCGTTACAATGTAGAATTGTTTATATAGTAAACAAGAATAAAATTCGAATCTAAACCGCCATAATTAAAAGCAACTAAATTAAGAGTTCTAATTTGAAAAGGAAACTAAATCTGGCGAATCTGGCATTCGGCATACCTATGCGATCGCATGGTACAAACCGTTGCGATCGCATGGTTTTGGTCCAAAACATTCTCGCCAAAATCGGCCTTCATGCGATCGCACAAATTTATAACTATGCGATCGCATACGGTTAAATCCTTGCGATCGCATAGGGTTATACACCGCGATCGCATGTCTTTCGCGTAATTACGTTACGCTTACGAATCACGCGTGTTGCGATCGCAAGTATTGATAACAATGCGATCGCAATCTTCTGTCCGTTCTGCTCAACTTTGTTTTATCCTCGAATTGTTCCTCCATCCTTCTTTAGCTTGGATCAAGTGTATCCAAGTTGGTACTTCGTTGTCGGACTCGTGTATTTGATATCGGCATCGGCCCCAAGAGGTTTTAACGAGGGCTTGTATGTCTTCCTTGATCTTCTTGGTCCTTGATCTCGTTAGTGTTCCAAGCTGGACCATGGTTGACCGAACCATGGTTCGTGTCACGGTTCGTGGCCCGCATCATCCCTCCTTCTTTAAAAGATTCGACCTCGAATCATCACCTACATCAAAGGGAGAAAGATCGGATATATTGAAGGTAGCGAAACATTAACATCACACGGAAGATCAAGTTTATAAGCATTGTTATTGATTCGTTCAAGGACTTGAAACGGTCCATCCCCCACAGGGTGTAGTTTAGAACGTCGACGCCACAGGAAATCTTTCCTTCCTCATATGTACCTAAACCCAATCACCGGTTCCAAGATAACTTGTCGACGGCCCTTATTGGCTTTTTTCTTTGCATCGCTCATTCTTCTTTTCAATTTCTTTGTCGTACACTATCATGGATATGTTTTACCATATCGCGCCTTTCCCGTGTCCATCTAAGCTAGTCCTTTCATCAGCAGTAAAGGAATCAAATCCAAAAGGGTTAGTGGATTAAAACCATAAACAATTTCAAATGGGGACATATTAGGTGGTAGAATGAACACTCCTATTATATGCAAATTCAATAAAAGGTAAACAATCCTCCCAGTTCTTTAGATTCTTTTGTATCACGGTAGCGTAATAGAGTAGCTAAAGTTCTATTGACTACCTCGGTTTGGCCATCCGTTTGGGGTGACAAGTAGTGGAAAGCAGTAACTTAGTCCCTAACTTACCCCATAAAACTTTCCAAAATAGCTAAGAAACTTAACATCTCGATCGACACAATACTCTTAGGAACACCATGTAGGCGGACAATTTCTCGAAAAATAATTCAACAATGTGAGTTGCATCATCGGTTTATTACAAGAAATAAAATGTGCCATTTTCGAGAACCTATCAACAACTACAAAGATTGAATCATTATTGTGCTTTGACCTAGGCAAACCTAACACAAAGTCCATAGAGATATCAACCGAGGTTCATTAGTAGTGCGGGTAAAGGAGTATACAAACCATGAGGTAAGACCACAGATTTGGCACGCTTACAAATAACACATCTTGCACATAATCTCTCTCGTCACGCCTCATTCTAGGCCAAAAGAAATGTTCATGTAATATGTCTAAGGTCTTCCTTACACCAAAATGTCCCATTAAACCCCCACTATGTGCCTCACGCACAAGTAGCTCGTGAGAGAACTAAAAAGGCACGCACAATTTATTCTCCCGAAATAAGAAGCCATCTAACCTATAAAATTTCCCAAAGGCGTTGTTTTCACATGCTTCAAACACACAAGCAAAGTCATGATCATTAGCATATAACTCCTTAACATACTCAAATCCTAACAATCTAGCATTTAAAGTAGCAACGAGCATACCGTCTAGATAATGCATCGTACAATATTTTCCTTACCTTGTTTGTAGTGGATGACATAAGGAAAAGTGTCAATAAATTCAACCCACTTGGCATGCCGTCGATTCAATTTACCTTGCCCTTTCGGTGCTTTAACGACTCATGATCGGTATGGATAACAAACTCCTTCGCCATAGGTAATCTTGCCAAACTTCAAGGATCTCACCAATGCATACGACTCCTTGTCATAGATCGGATAATTCAAGGCGGCCCCACCAAGTTTCTCACTAAAGTAGGCTATTGGCCTTTTCTCCTGCATTAACACAGCTCCAATACCTATTCTGACGCATCACATTCAATCTCAAAAGTTTTGTTAAAGTTAGGTAATGCCAAGGCAGTCACGAGAACACAATCGATCCTTAATAATATTAAAAGCATTTTCTTGTTCGATCCCCAATTAAACTCAACACTTTTCTTTATGATAGCGATAAGTGGCGTAGCAAGTGTGCTAAAATCTTTAACAAACCGTCTATAAAAACTAGCTAAGCCATGAAAGCTTCTCACATCGTTGACACTTTTCGGTGTTGGCCATTCTTTAATGGCCTTAATCTTTTCTTCGTCAACCTCAATACCATTTGCACTAACAACATAGCCAAGAAAAATAACTTGTTCCATGCAAAAGTACACTTTTTAAGATTAGCATACAATTTTTCATCCCTTAAAGCGATAAGCACACAACGCAAATGGTCAATATGCTCATCCAAATTCTTCTTTGTACACTAAGATATCATCAAGTAAACTACCACAAATTTTCCTATGAAAGCACGTAAAACATGGTTCATTAATCTCATAAAAGTGCTTGGGGCATTTGTTAGACCAAAAGGCATAACTAACCACTCATATAAACCATACTTAGTTTTAAAAGCGTCTTCCACTCATCTCCTCTTTCATTCTTATTTGATGATATCCACTCTTAAGGTCAATTTTGCTAAAAATACAAGATCCATGCAATTCATCAAGCATATCATCTAATCTAGGTATGGGATGACGATACTTTTATAGTAATGTTATTGGCGCCGCAATCAATACACATTCTCCAAGTTCCATCCTTCTTGGGTACAAGTAATTTGGCACCGCACAAGGACTCATGCTTTCCTTCACGTACCCTTTGCTCATCAACTCTTCAACTTGCCTCTGAAGCTCCTTTGTTTCTTGGATTGCTACGTACGTATGTCGGTCGATTTGGAATGACCGAGCCGGGTACAAAGTCAATCGATGTTCGATGCCTCGAATGGGTGGTAAGATACTAGGCAATTCATCGGGAAGGCGTCCTCAAATTCGCAACAAAGAATTAGCCAAATCGGGAGGGATTGGTTATTGTCACTAAGTACAAGGTGGGATTCCTTGTACACTAGCAAAATCACTGAGTTGATTTTCCTTGAAAGCCCTCTAACCTCGCTCTCTTTTGCAAAGAAGCTCACTTTTTTGTCTCTCGTGATTTCAAGTAGCTTTAGGAACACTCTCAATTTTTTTCTCACCACTAAATGCATTCTTGTGCCCCTAACTCACTCTTTTTTCTTTGATCTGTCTCACCTTTTAATCTCAATTGGTCCTCATAGACTGTTTTGGGGTTAAAGGAACAAGAGTGTAGGGTTTCCATCTTTGACAAAAGCTGTACCTATTCTTAAACCCATCATGTATAATCTTCCTATCATATCGCCACGGCCTACCCAACAAAAGATGACCGAAGATGCATAGGAACTACGTCACACATCACATCATCACTATACTTCCCAATGCTAAAACTCACTAAAACTTGCTTGTTAACTTGATCTCCCCACAATCGTTCAACCATTGCAATTTATAAGGTCTAGGGTGTTTTAGCATCGACAAACCCAATTTCTCAACTAGTGTGGTACTAGCTACATTGGTGCAACTCCCCATCTATAATCGGACTACACACCTTGTTATTAATATAACACCTAGTATGAAATATGTTCTCTCGTTCTTTGCTCCATATCGGGTAACTTAATTTGTGTGTTAAGAGCACGTCCCGCCACTAGAGCCTCACCTTCTCACGGGTATTCTACACCGATATCTTCTAATTCGGGCATCTCATCATCATCACTCTCACTCTCAACCTCGGATACCACCTCTCCATTGTCATGCAAAATCATTACTCGTTTGTTTGGACATTGTGAAGCAATGTGCCCAACACCCAAACATTTAAAACATTTTATGTCCCTATTTCTAGAGGGTTGGGAATCTGGTTTGGATTTGTTGGAGGTAGGTACTACATTGTTGACTTTAGGTGGTTCGGTCCTCGCCCTTGAATCCATTTTCTCATTTCTACCACTATTATCCCACCAAGTGGCTTCGAGGGGAGGTTAGATCCCAAGAAAACCGAGCTGCTCCTTTGCGTTTTTAACTGTCTCTCTACCTTCATAGCCATGTGCACCATGTCTTCTAACTCCACATAATGTTGTAACTCAACTATGTTGGCTACGTCCCTATTTAATCCACCCAAAAATCTGGCTAGAGTTGCTTCCCTATCCTCATCGACATTAGCCCTAATCATAGCCATCTCCATCTCCTTATGGTAATCTTCTACACTATTGGAGCCCTGCGTAAGACCCTGCAATTTTTGGTAGAGGTCCCTATAGTAATGACTAGGTACAAATCTCCTACGCATGAGAGCCTTTAAATCATCCCAAGTGTCCACCGGTCTCTCATGATTTCTCCTCCTACTCGTTACTAATTGATCCCACCACATGATAGCATATTCAGTGAACTCAATCACTGCTAGTTTGACCTTCTTCTCCTCCGAATAATTATGACACTCAAATATTAGCTCCATACGCATCTCCCGCTCTAAATAGGCATCGGATTATTTTACCTTGGAAGGAAGGAATTTTCATCTTAATATTCCCAAAGTTCCTATCTACCCCACCGTGGCCCTGTAATCGGCGCCCTAGGTGGTCTTTCACGCCTATCTCCACGACGCCTCATCCTCCCATCTCGGCCCCATAGTTGTCAACATCATAATCGTAACTACCCACTCTGACCTCATTCTCCAAATCAAGCCAATAGGATTAAGATTATGCCTATCATATCTCCTACCCCGAGCAACTCCGGGTTGTTGTTCTCCTAGTAATGTGGTAAATAAAGTATCATGTTGATCCATCTTAACCCTTAAGGTATTATTACTCTCCTCATTTCTTCAAACACCATATTCATACGCTCAAATTGTTCTTTGCATAGCCTTTTATGAGAAAAGAACTGGTGACTTTCATCCCAGTGCGGTTTCTTCATGATTAGACATTAAATGCAAGTAAAATAAAAAAAAAGAGAATTAAAGGAAAGATTGAAAAGTTTATGTGCCTCACGTGTTTGCACTCGTGTTTCGCTCAATATGGCTTTTACCCGATAAGAATCTCACCACTCTGCCTTTTTCCTCTCTTGCTTTCTTACCAAGCTCTCTAAAGAACTATTTGAACTCAATCAAAAGAATTCGACCCCCGCGAGGATCAAAAACAAGGGTTCAAGACAAGAATTGGGAAGGACGATAACAGAATAAGGGTGAACAGAAAAAAAAATATAAGAATTAGGAATTCGCCCAAGATGATAATTAGAACATCGAATATCAAAGGATTACGTTTCTTGAATTTTTCTTGAATTTTTTTTTTTTTTTTTTTTTTTTTCCTTCTTTGATATGATTCAAGATGAATCGATGAAGAACAAGAAATTAAATGATAGAACACGATTTTAGAGCCAAAGCTCGATACCAACCGATGCGAACCGCGGAGAATTGAATCTCGGAACCCACAAGAGATTGATCCGAACCCCAAGAAAGCTAAAATCGCGCAGAAACTTGACCCGTTGATTACTTGAATCAAGAACCAAAGTTATGAACGCCACAAAGAGTGCGAATTCTTTGATAAGTTCGTTTAGTCAATTAAGAACTCGGAAGAAAAGCGAAATCTCACTTTAATTAATCTCAAAATATAAATGGCGAGTTCGTTACAATGTAGAATTGTTTATATAGTAAACAAGAATAAAATTCGAATCTAAACCGCCATAATTAAAAGCAACTAAATTAAGAGTTCTAATTTGAAAAGGAAACTAAATCGGCGAATCTGTTGCATTCGGCATACCTATGCGATCGCATGGTACAAACCGTTGCGATCGCATGGTTTCGTCCAAAAACATTCTACGCCAAAAATCGGCCTTCATGCGATCGCACAAATTTATAACTATGCGATGCGCATACGGTTAAATCCTTGCGATCGCGCCAGGGTTAATACCGCGATCGCATGTCTTTGCGTAATTACGCTCGCCTTACGAATCTGGCGTGTTGCGATCGCAAGTATTGATAACAATGCGATCGCAATCTTTGTCCGTTCTGCTCCAACTTTGTTTTATCCTCGAATTGTTCCTCCATCCCTTCTTTAGCTTGGATCAAGTGTATCCAAGTTGGTACTTCGTTTGTCAGACTCGTGTATTTGATATCGGCATCGGCCCACAAGGTTTTAACGAGGCCTTGTATGTCTTCCTTGATCTTCTTGGTCCTTGATCTCGTTAGTGTTCAAGCTGGACCATGGTTGACCGAACCATGGTTCGTGATCACGGTTCGTGGCCCGCATCATTAATGATATGCTTAAAGAGTGGTGACATTTGATTCTAAAAATCCTCAAATTAAAAATAGAGCCAATTAAGGAGGTGTATACTTTTGGAGAGTATATAAATATAAATAATTATAAAACTCCAAAAGAGGTTCAGTTAGCTGAAATAATAAAATGAAGAGATCTCGATAAATTATGTCGCTATGAGAAAGAAATAGATTCAAAAAAAAATGTTGTTGACAACACTTTTGTACATTATGTAACGCTTCGTATTATGAAAGATGGCGAAGATGTTGCAATAAATATGTCAAAGAATTAATTGGCAAAATAAAATAATGCAATCTAAGTAAATTAAACTTACTAGAGAAACCTAAAGTTTTTGGACCTATAGTCCGAACACTTAAATGTGCATATATTTATGCGAAAAGTAAATAAGAAAAATGAAGTCATAACATGTAATACACGACTTTTAACATTATAAATTTCACAAAGGCCTATGTAAAGCAATCATAAGTCGATATCTTGTTAGCATGTCAATGCAAGATATATATATATATATATATATATATATATATATATATATATATATATATATATATATATATAACCAACACATTTTGTATAATCAATAAAACTATGTATAAATCACTAGAAGATTTAATATACCAAGTGTATAGTTCAACTTTTTGAGAACTTAATTGATCAAAGTATATGTCTGAAGTGATATTATAATGATGAATAGTAAATGTGTGTTGTACTTTTTTCCTTTACCGAGGTTTTGTCTCATTGGGTTTTCCTATCAAGTTTTAACAAGGTAACTTTCGTAGCGTATTAAAAAGAATTATGCACTCTATTTTTTCTTTACTAGGATTTTCCCACATGGTTTTTTCTAGTAAGGTTTTAACAAGACATATTCTTTGTGTAAATGACATCCAATTGAAAGTTAGAATTCTTATAATTATGGATGTCCATAACCTACGAAATATTTACCCTCATCATAACCCTATAATTATATTCTTGTGTGTTATAAATTGTATATGAGACATCTGAAAGGAACAACAACAAGATATATTTTTAATATAATTGCATCTGACTACAGTCAACCAGAGATAGTGTATGAAAATGATATTGATTGGAGGTTATAACATTGAGCACATTTCACCAGAATTGTTTTATACAAGTTTTAAAAAGATAGTGACATTGAAGACATTGACGTACAAGATATAGACATCTCGATACAAGCTTTTTACATTGATTGATATAAGCGAGAATATATGTACTTTTTTTCCTTCCTTCAGGTTTTATCCCACTGGATTTTTCTAACAAGGTTTTAATGAAGCAACATTTGATTACTCCAAATTTTTGATATATTTTTTTTCTAATTTGATTGGTATTTTTGTCCCATTAGATTTTTACCAAACATAATTTTTAATGAATTATTGTGTAATAAGACATTTAAGGGAAAGTATTGAAAAATTATAGATAATGATGAATAATTATTTAGTTTTTATTTAGATGTCTATATAATTATTTACTTAATCCAGAAGAGTATATTCTAGTCAGGTTGTAATTCTTTTTGGAATCCTATAAATAAGTGTCATTGTTATAATAAATTTACACACTTGAATTTTTACTCTATGTATTCTTTTCTATTTTTCTCTCTACTTTTCTACTTCCATAACAATGATAAAATTTTATACCGTCTAACAATACTCTTTATTTGGCTCTTCTTTTTACTTTTTTTAATAAACATTTATTGTTTTTCTTCATCTTTTACTTAATATATATTTTTTACTACTAAATGATGTACTACTAGCTAAAATATAGAAGTATTATTTAAATAATAAAAAATAGAGTATTGAAACTTAATAATTCATTAAATATATTTAATATAAAATACAAATAAAGAGTGAGATGTATTTTAAAAAGTTAAAACAGAGATTGTGTTAGAACTTTATTTTAATTATTGACCCTTAATAAAGAGAATCTTATCTTTAAAGTTAAACATGGTAGTTTTCGCTAACGCTATTAATAAATAACTCACAAACAAAACTCTCTTATCCATTCTTGACGTATCTTATTTTATATCTAGTTCATGGTACCTAGTTCATATCAAATAGATGTCTATCAGGTAGTTGCCCTCCGACTCTCCGAAGATATTTAGAATGATTCATCAGTAAAAAATATTGGAGAACAAATATATTTAAAGCTGGTAAAATTAATCAAACATACTTTATATCCTCACATTTTTTAAAACACACAACTTACAAGTCACTTATTATTTCCACATTTCATAAGATCAATAACTTATAACTAATTAAAAAATAATTTCAGCATCACAAAACATGTGCTAAGATGATTTTGTCGGTGGATTCGAAAAGGAGAAATGGTTCAATGTATTGGAAACGCTTTGCTTATGCTTTTCACCTGCCTCACGGATTTTGATTCCAATAATTAGTGTGTTTAGTTGGAATTGTAACTTTATATACAGTCATGGGACGTCTGTTTTCTTCGAAAAACAAATTAAGAAAATGTGGAATATTAAAGGCATGTTCGATGTAGATTTTTTGAGAATAAATGGGTTTTTTTAAGTACTTTATTGACTTTTCAAACTTTTTTGTAGTGTAAAAAGGTTGAAAAGTAAAAAATTGTAAGCAAAAAAATAGATTTTTTTGAGAAAAAATGGCCACCAAACATGCCCTAAGCCTTTTTTTTTAACAAACCAATGTTTTCGTCGCTAGAAATGTTCTCGAGGAATTCAGTACTTGAAGTTATCGAACAATGTCTCAACTATTTGCTTCATCTCTCAAAATTTAAATGGTACTAAGTTGGACTAATTTAAAAACAATGTATTACATAAAAATAGTCCAACTCATCTAAATGCACCAGTACTAAAAGAAGCATTTTCTTTTCTCAGAAGTCCTACTATTTAACTCCACTCGATAACACTATAGAATCTAAATGCACCAGTGCTAAAAGAAGCATTATCTTCCTCAGAAGTCCTACTATTTAACTCCACTCGATAACACTATATAATTTTTCTTTCTTCTACAATTAATTCAAGAACCGAGAATATGCAACCACCTGGAATACTTTGCAATCGTTTGCATATATTCAATCAACTCAGCACAAGGAAGCTGGTTTGCACCATTGAAAGATCACAAGGAGGAAAAAGAAAAGCTGAATTCAAGTAGATTACACATAATTTATAGTGACGATATTAAGTAGTCTGCATTGTCATTTGTGATAAAACCAATTCAAGCACTGACAAACAGGATCCTAGTTCCAGCAGAAAGAGAACCACACCATATTACCGTAACAACAGTACACTCTATTTACCTATCCACATAGTTCACACACAACTCTTTATCCTAACATACAAACATGGCATGATCCACTTGAGACGTGACAGTCAATGTCGTCCTTTACTGATTCAGGGCTCGACAATAATTTTTCCAGTAGCATGACCATCTATGCACTTAGCCCAGGCCTCTTCAGCTCTGCTCAGGGGATGTTTTGAATCGAATACTGTCTTGAGCTTCCCTTCCTTCGCCAACTTAACAACGGCATCCAGGTTCTCCTTTTTGGGAATTACAATAAGTGGCACCAATTGCTTTTTAGAGAGAGTAAGTTTCTTTACTGCAAAGGTCCACATGGCACTAGGGCCAGGAGTGAGATCAATTACCTTCCCTTTTTCACTCAAATTTGGTTCAAAAACAGACCACGGAATGCCTGTTGCGCAATGGATCACTGCGTCGTATTTCTGACCTGATGGACTCTTAAGAGCTGCTCCTTCTGGGGTCTTGTAATCGATAACCTCGTCTGCTCCTAAGCTCTTCACAAAACCAACATTTCGGGCACCACAAGTAGCCGTCACATGTGTATTTCCGAGCTTTGCCAATTGGACAGCATAATGACCAACACCACCTGAGGCAGCAGTGATGAGAACATTTTTCCGTGGGCCACTTCCATCAAGCTTGATCCCGGCAGATTGGGTGACAGCCACGTAAGCCGTAACACCCGCGACAGGCAGGCCTGCACTTTCAGCAGCTGATACTTCAGGAGGCCTTGGAACAGTCGAGCTCTCCTTAGCCACAGCATACTCAGCCAAACCACCTCCAGTCTGCCATTGAAATGGAAGATGATATAAGAACCGGATGCACTGGACAACAGAAACTACATTCATTCAAGATGCACAGGCGATCAAGCAACGATCAGCCCAACACATCTATGGTGGTTTCTTTCACAACATAATATCCTATTTCCTACATATGGCATACCCTATATGATCGTTTAAGGTCATCAAACACATAACCTCGTGAAGAATTTGAGGATGCAATTCCTAATACTGATTCTCAATAAACATGAAGCATAGTATTTCCATCATTGGAATGAAAAAACTTCAGCTGCAGTCATGTCAGTGAATGAACTGGATGAAAATCTGCAAACATAACAAATAGAGAAGTTGACACTTACAAGAGGACTTAGCATAGCAACAACTTCGTCTCCGGGTTTGAAATTTTTGACGCCAGGTCCAACGTCGTGTACTACTCCTGCTACATCACTAGCTGCTCCGGAAAAAGGATCAAGAAAAAGTAAAAAATATACGACATTATTAAACTTTTTTCCACTATTTCCGTCATACAGAAACTAAATACACTATTTGGAGATGGTGTTCCAGGACACACAGTGGCATGGCAAAAAAACCAAGATGCAATAATTACAACAAATGCAAGACTTCTGTAACTGTTGCTATAAAGTCTTTACTTTTCACTGTATAACATCAGTACATTTAAACATGTATTACTCTAAAAATTGTTACTCCTTTTGCATTATTTCCCAATTTTCAGAAGTTCTCTACTACAATTGTCTATCTATGTTTTTGCTCTGGTCATCATGATTCAACTTAATTGTTAATGTTGATGGGATTACAAGGTTGAGGTCCGAATTGAATTACATTTTGAAGTGAAGGGACTTGGACTCTCTACATTATGTCTTGGGCATAGAAATTGCTTTCTCTCCTAAGGTTACCTTCTCTTTCAGTCTAAGTATATATCAGATGTCCTTTAGCTTGCTCGTCACAATATTCTCCTTCCAATACCTTTGGAAAATATGTAATTTTAGTTGGTAGCCTATCATATCTCACTATTACTCAACCAGATATCAAGTATGTTCTTCACATTGTCAGACAGTTTGTTGCTTTCTCCACTCCAATTAATTGGGCTGTAGTTCTTCGTATTCGGAAATATCTGTGGACTCGCTTTCAAAGTTTTTACTTTCATTGACCTCATCTTTGGAGCTGTGTGTGGTACTATGATGTTGATTGTGCCACTGATGCCATAGATCGCATGTCTACAACATGGTTTTGTATATTCTTGGGAGATCTCTTATTTCTTGGAAAATCTATAATTGAAAATAAGAGTGTCATTTAAATTGCTCACAACTTAGTCTTTTATGAGCGGACCAAACACATTTAGATAGATTGTCATGTCACCGCCATTACCTCCAACATAGCACTATTACTTTGCCTTTTGTTTCTTCTTCATGCAGTTGCTGATTTTTCACGAAGTCACACTCCATTTAGCGCTTCTGCTTTTTAGTTGGCAAACTCTCGCAGCATCATGCTGCCACATTGTGCGTTTCAAGGGGGGAATATTAGAGTTATTTTCTTATTTTTTATTGGTTATAACACAGGATAGTTTTTTATTATAAGGCTATATAAACCTAGTGCACCATCTTTATTTCTCTTTGTAAGATATTATTCTTTGTTGCAATAGAAACTAGCGCCCCTTCTCCATTCTCTATTTTTCTTTTGAACATTCACATGTGGAAGTTGAGCCAACTCAGTTTGGAATTCACAATCTCAAACAACCATTCAAACTCCTGAAATGACAAATGTTGTTCATCCTGACGTACAGCTAGTAAGCTTACCAGGTGTATAAGGAAATCTGCGAGGCATAAATGGACGAACCACGCCTTTCTGAATTTTCAAATCAAATGGGTTTAAGCTGGTGGCTTCTAACTTTAGCAGCACCTCATCTTTACTGGGAGTAGGAATTGGAACTTCAGTGTGCTTCAAGAAGCCAAAAACAAAAAGGGAAAATAAAATAAGTACTGCACCATCAGATAGCATTTGCATACGCAACTTGATTTACATAATAAAATTCTTGCTATGTACTCTCCAACTCGATAAAGATATCTCGCTGTTTGTCCATAGTTCAGCTTGAATATTCTTCTTCCTTTAATACTAGGGCTTGGCAAGTGAATCATGTTCACATCGGATAAATTTCAAAACTCAAAATCATTTTCAATATTCTCGTAACTACAAATGAGACTTTGCTCCAATCAACTTTCAGCAGTATAACAATCTGATGGTCAAAACTCATCAAATCAAAATGAAGTCTAATTGAACTAGAAATATGTAGGATACTGGCGAAACCAAAATATGTAGAAATCAGCTTGGGTCCTCTCCTATTATCACTGAAGTCTGTGTATCGAAAATTATATATTTAGTCCTATGAACAAGAGAAGCTTCAAGCAACTAACTTAAAGATCAATTCTATCCAGGCGTTCCACATGCTATCCCGTAATATTTACAATTAGTTACTTTTATGCAAAGCAACACACTTGAACATTTTCCTAACATCTATAAAATAAAGTTTAACCGTATTATCTCCAAAACTACATATTTTCTCAATTAATTAAAAGATATAACTTTACAGATAATTAAAAGATATATCACTTTTTATCCATACAAATATTCCAGAGAATTAGCCAATAAATATTTAAAAATTACTAAACTGATAATTTTCCAGAAAAAGAAGAAGATGAAATTACCTTCAAACCAGCGACTCCACCGCCATAACAATCATATTGAATCGCGTGCATAAGTTTCCCCGCCATAACCAATTCGCAGTTGCTTCAATTACACAAATTTAGAGATACAAACAAGAATACAGAAATTTGATTTCTTAAAAGGATCAGCAGCAGAAGAAGAAGTGAGCAAACTGTTGGCACAAAACGGACTTTTACAAATACGTAGGTAGACCATTGTGTTGCTTGACAATTTGAAATGACAAAAATAACCCCCACGGTGACTTCGTGGCGAATCGCATTCACGCCACGTGTCTAGCATTCCGTCCCTCAAAATTCATGAGTTTGTTATTTCCTTAAGTTTTTCATTAAACTACATTTTGTAAAGTTTAGTTATAAATAAATTTATTTTTAAACAAATGATTATATGTTATTAGTATACCGCTTCGTTGCGGTAAAATCTAATCGTATGTTTTATTATGATGATAAATTGAGACGATGAACAGATTTTAGAAATGATCGATTGAGGAAGATGAATTGGAGAAGTGAATAAATTTTGAAAATGATCATAGAAATGAATTAAAGCGATCAGTAAAATTTGAAAGAAATAATTTTATGAATAGACAAATTAAAAACATACAGTGACATACGAATATTTAAGTATTTTTTTCTTCTCGTAATGGAGAAAACTCCCTACAGTCGTAGTCGTAATTAGTGAAATCCGTCCAAATAAGTGGAGAGCAATGCCACATATTTAAAATAATAGGTAGTACGGCTAAATTCACACGACGTCTACATGTGATTATTATTTATTACTTTAAATTTATATATTTTTAAATTTTTTTTTTTTTTTCTTAATAACATGTTCAAAGTACATACATGACTTGAGAAACAATGTATCGACTGAATTACAAATAAATATAAGAAAAATAATTTCAAACATTAATAAAAATCAAACATGGTGTTCTACTCTAAAATGAATTGATAATTATGACTTATAAAACTAAGAGCTGGGTAGGTTGACCAAATCAAACACGATGTCCTACTCCGAAAGTCCCCACTTGAACAGAGGATTATGACTAGGAAAATTGGGCGTATTGTTGTGAACGCAAGGAAATTATTATATTCAATTCAATTATTTAAATGTACAAAAGTTCATAATAAAAAATAATGCATAATTAAATGATTATGTCTATAGTTACAGGTGTCGTAAAATTATTTGATTTAACAATAAAAATATTATAATTTAGTTTCAAGGCTTATTACATCTTTCTCGCTTTGATGTTTACGTTTTCATTACTCACCAATAATAGTATATACACTTAATTACGTCTTATATTGACAAAGTTAAATTTAAAAATATAGTAAGAGATTTTATTTGATGTTTAGAACATGATATCATATTTATCTTAAAAATACGAGTTCTTGGGAACAATCCAAATAAGAACAAGTCTCGAACTCTATGGTATTTGTGGCGGTCCATTGGTGCGGTAGTCTCTTTAATCTATTTCTTTTTTTTATTTGAGATTAGGATGTGGAAGGAAGGAATAGAAAAATATTTTTGGTCAATTTTATGTCTTCAATTGATATAAAGAAACACAATTATTGATTCTGAAATGCATTTTTCTTAATAGGGTTTCATTTTAATTTGTTTTAAAAGAGTCGCTTAACTTTAACAATCACTTATTTAACTTCCACTAGTAAAATTAACAGAAAAATCTGACGTGACATTTACCAGTTCATTGTCTTCTTCTTTTTATATATAAAAAATAGATAATTGCATCAAAGGTCTCCAACGTTTTAAAATCGTTATAAATATACTTCTAACTTAAAATAATAACATCAAACATCCCCAACATATGAAAAAATAGGTATTGTAGGTCCCTATTCACACTTTCCGTCAGTTTTATCTATTAAAACCAATGTTATAAAAAGCGTAAAGCGTGACTAGGCGTAGAGATCGAGTTTTAAACTTTTCAGCCAGACGAGAGCGAAATAAGGACAAGACGAGGGCGATGCGTGATGCGTGGCTAGACGTGGAGGTCGAGCTTCAAACTTAGATGAGACTTAGGCGGGCTTTTTAGAATTAGATTGCACGCACTATATTTTTCTAAAAAACGCGACTGTGAATGGCGGGGATGAAAATGTAACTCATATTAAAAAAAACACGTTTGCATGTTTCGTTTTCTAGAAGGGATGGATGATGTCTGGTTCCCCACAGTCAACGCTGATCCAGGTGGGGAGCTGGTCAAGTCGTAGCACCGGTGGGTCGAACAACGACAGCCCTAATGGCCCATCTCAGGTGTCGTCCCCTCCAACGACGTTGTTTGGGATTAAGAACAACAAGCCATGGGGCCTGATTTACCATCCCTCCGTTCAAGTGCCAAAACACAAACTAAACGGCGGTGATACCCTTCCAGGTCAACCTAGAAGCCTCACCCAACTTCAACATCCTGCCCAAAATCTCAACGCCTCTGTTTCCCACAACACCCATGTAAGCAATTTCTTCATCTTCTTCAATCTTTTTTGCATTTTTTTGCTTCAATTTTATGCTGCCTTTGAACATTATTTTCATATTTAATAGTTTTAGCAAGTGAGAGTGGAGCATTTGAAGAACCAACCGAATATGGGCTGTGGAACGTGGTACAGCCAGCACCAAGTGTATCAAAGCAGGGGTGGGAGAATAGTGGGAGGAATGGGTCAAGCTGCACACCAGACCCGCCCTACCCAAAAGTTTAGCGTTTCAGGTAATGGGGCGGTGTCTTTTGGCGGTGGCGGTGGCGGTGTGAAAAGGGGGTGTAATGGCACACGGGTCTTTTTGCCTCGGAGATATGGGAGTAATAATGACAAGAACACGTTCTTTTCGGATTCACGCAAGAAGCTAGGTATTTTACAGATCATCAGTCTCTTCATTTTCCCTGAGTTGCTAAAATTTTTCTGGAACTATTTGAATTTTGAAATGGAAAAGAAATGGCACACTCGATCAGCGTTGACTGTGGGAACCGGACATCATCCAACCCTTCTACAAAATGAAACACGCAAACGTGTTTTTTACAGTGGAGTTATATTTTCGTCCCTGAGTCGTGTTTTTTGAGTCGTGTTTTTGGGGAAATATATAAAGACGTCGTGTTAATTTTTGATTTTAATAGAAAAATATAAAAAAAGGACTCACAACGCTTATTTTTCATAGATTTTTTATTTTAATTTTAAGTTAAAATGATATCTCCAATAAGTGAAACGTTGGAGACTTTTGACTATTTCCCACATACAGTGTTGGGGACCTTTGATCTTATTTTTTTTTAAGTTATGAAGCTATTATTTTTAATAATTTTGAAACGTTGGAGACTTTTGATGCAATTATTCCAAAAAAAAAAATAAAACTGTAGTCTTTATTTCCAGGATGACTTTTTGTTTATTTGCATACGTGTTAGATTATATTGGGACAAACAATTCTTAGACGTGACATGAATTTTCAATATTTAGCATTTGTATGACGTATAATTCATTATCCATTTATTAAATACGCATTTCATAAAATTCACAATTTATAAATATTTAAAAAATAATTTTAGTATTGTTAAATAGACACTTAATCTAAATTTTTAAATTAATAATTAAGAATCTGTTTGGTGTAGATAAAAATTAGATTTTGAAGAGATTTTAATAAAAGTTGATGAAATGTATGAATTAAAAATGAGTTTGAAAATTGAATGTCAAACATGGATTAAATGATCCCATGGTGCATATAGTTAAAGATCTCTATTGTCATTGAATTAAAACATGTTTGATTCGCATATTTTCCATGGAAAAATTAAATGAAAATCCCAAATGGTGTTTTATTTTACTTTTGTGTTTGAGTTGGAAAAGATTCTCTATTGAAACAGCCATTCACATGGAAAATTAAACATTTGGTGGAATTCTTTTTCCAACACTATTTTCTACTATCAAACACACCCTAACACTATCTACTGTAGATATAGCAATCGCCAAGCATTTCAGATAATACATATAGCCCATTTTAATTCTATTGCTTACTCTTTGAATCTTTACTAAAGTATTAGAATGTCTACGCACAATCACTCCTTCCCGCTTTGCAGTTACACTTTGTTAGCTCCTTGCGAACATTAAATAAAGTAAATTTAATCGGATTAACACAACATTCCAACTTAATTTTGAGTAGATAATAAAACCTAGTCCATTCATCCAAACTCTATAAAATATTAATGAGTGACATCAATACCTCATTTCTCAAATACTCAGAATATATACTAACAATATATTGTAACCCATAACTCAATTATGAAAAGTAAATCTTAGTACTTTAAACTTTAACGAAGTACCCAATTATTAAAAACTAAATCCAGTTCGATAAGAATTATTTAAGACTGAACTAGGAACGTTGAACGTTGAAGTTTAAGTTCTAGTAAAGATTTGATGGGGGCACTATATGACATCAAGCCACGGCTACCGCTCCAATAGTCAACATACATAAAACATATATTTTTTTTGTATATTACACCATCATCCTAGTTTAATCTCAAATTTAAAAGGTGTATGTATTTGTATACAGCTTTAGAAGATATTCGAGAAGCTGTAGCGGTTGAACAATCATTGCAAGGTGCAAACAAACAAAGAGGATTCTTGCTATTGGAGTAAAAAAAAAACTAAATGATCGAGCTATCAATGTTGCATTGTGATAGTTTAGAAGAGCTTTGTCTCTTCTTTATAATTAATAGAAGTATATAAGAATGAGACGAACTGAAATGGATGCGTTAAATGGGGGACGGGGAAGCAGATCTGGACCATTGAAAGATCAAAAAGGGGGGAAATGGGACTGAATTCAAGTATATTACACATCATTTACAGCAATGATATTAAGTAGTCTGCATTTTCATTTGAGATTAAAATCAATACAAGCATTGGCGTCTGTCTCAGAACAAAAAGATTTGTAGCTCCAGTAGAAGGGAACCAAACCATAATTTACCATAACAATAAAATCGACACAGTTCACACACACAACTCTATCCCAATAAACAAACATGGCATGATCCACTTGAACATGGCTATCAATTCTGTTTACCAATTCAGGGCTCAACAATAATCTTGCCAGTGGCATGACCATCAATGCTCTTAGCCCAGGCTTCTTCAGCTGTGCTCAGAGGATGTTTTGAGTCGATAACTGTCTTGAGCTTCCCTCCCTTTACCAAATTAACTAGGTAATCCAGGTTCTCCTTTTTGGGAATTAGAAGAAGTGGCACCAATTGCTTTTTAGAGAGAGTAAGTTTCTTTACTGCAAAGGTCCACATGGCAATGGGGCCAGGAGTGATATCAATTACCTTTCCTTTTGCACTCAAATTTGGCTCAAAAACAGACCAAGGAATGCCTGTTGCACAATGAACCACAGCATCATATTTCTGACCTGATGGACTCTTAAGAGCTGCTCCCTCTGGGGTCTTGTAATCAAGAACCTCGTCTGCTCCTAAGCTCTTCACGAAATCAACATTACGGGCACCACAAGTAGCTGTCACATGTGTATTTCCGAGCTTTGCCAATTGAACAGCATAATGACCAACACCACCAGAGGCAGCAGTTATAAGAATGTTTTTCCGCGGGCCACTCCCATCAAGCTTGACCTCAGCAGATCGGGTGAGGGCCATGTGAGCCGTAAGACCAGCAACAGGCAGGCCTGCACTCTCAGCAGCTGATAGTTCAGGTGGCCTTGGAACAGTCAAGCTCTCCTTAGCCACAGCATACTCCGCCAAACCACCTCCAGTCTGTCATTGAAACTGACAAAGATATAACAACTGCAGACACTATATACAACATGCATAGGCGATCAAGCAACCACACCCCAACACATCTATGGTGGTTTCTTTCACAACAGAAAATCTGATTTCCTGATCAAACAAAAAAAAATTCCTAGAATTTGCAAACACCATTCTCTAATATTGACTTTCAATAAATATGAATAATATCTTCCATCAAGGAGATGCATAAACTTCAATAGCACAGTTGTGTTAATGAAGTGAACTGGATGAAAAAGATATTGCAAACACAATAAATTAAAAGGATGACACTTACAAGATGATTTAGCACGGCAACAACTTCGTCACCTGGTTTGAAATTTTTGACACCAGGTCCAACCTCCTGCACCACTCCTGCTACATCAGTGGCTGCTCCAGGAAAAGGAAAATATATATATAAATATTATGAAACTTTTTTCAACTATTTCCGCCATAAAAAAATCTAAATATATTATGGCCAAAAGGTGGGGTGGGAGTTGAATTTTGATGTCCCAGATCAAATGAAGTGGCATGGGAAAAACTGAGATGCAAGTACATTTATCAACACATTATCCATGCTACTATTTTGCATTATTTTCCCCGACTTACTAATTTCAACCCACTTCTGAATTTGCTACCCGGATTTACATATTATTGCTGAATATTTTTCTTAAACAATCCTCTGTACCTCTCTCCCCAGATTATACCATATATAATTGTAGTTGGACCATCTGTTCTATCATTAAACCATCCTCTGTACACCCCCTCCCCCCATCCACCCCGGTGCTAAGTATCCAAGATTAGTCCTCAGCGTTATTGTATGTCTACTCTATTGCCAGATTTTCCTTATTCTTGATTTAGGATTTATAACTTTTTCTTTTCAGCCTAACCTCTATTCACAGTCTCTTTGAGCCCATAATATATACTGAGATAGTTCTTGACCCGCTTCACTATAAGGCTATTGCTGAGGAACTCTTTGCTTTGCAGAAGACATATACTTTGGATTTGAATCCACCTCCACCTAATCAAAGTATAATCAGTTCTCATTGTGTCTATAACCTCAAAAAAATTATGACGGTTCAATTGAGCATAATAAAGCAGATTAGTTGCTAAGAAATTCACTTGGGGTATGATATGGATTATGAGGCAACCTTTGTACCTGTTGCGAAGATGACTAGTATTTGTACTCTTATTGCATTTGCCTCTATTAGTAAGCGGGAGCTTCTGTTAGTCTGTGGGATCTATCTTAGGAAAATGTTAAGGAGCGCTTTTGAATGGAGTCTCTCAAGAGGAAGTCTACATAATACCCCCTCATAGACCCTAGTGTTTGTCATAACCGTACAAAAATTTGCAGATTAAATAAAGCTACGTGTGGTCTAGTTCGAGAAGTTCCTCTAGGTATTTGCTCTTGTCATCGTAATTCAGCTTAATTGTTAAGTTAAATCTATTCTCCTTGTTCTACTCTCTTTGTATGTCAACAACATAATAATTACCGGCTGTGATGTTGATGAGATTACAGTGTTGAAATCTGAATTAGCTAACCAATTCGAAATGAAGGGACTTGGACTCTACATTACATCCTAAGTATAGAAGTTGCTTTCTCTCCTGGGGGATACCTTGTCTCTCAGTCTAAGAATACATCAGATGTTCTTGAGCTAGCTTGTCTTATTGATACTCAAAAATGGAGACTCCTCCTGAGCTTAATGTTTAATGGTCTCCTTCCGATGGTACACCTTTTTCACATCTTACTTTGTATCATACCAACATCGGAAACCTAGTATACCTCGCTATTACTCGTACACATAACAAATATGTTGTTCACATTGCAAGTCAATTTATTGTTTTCCCACGCCAGTTCAATGGGCTAATGTTTTCTTTGGGGCACTCGCTTTCAGTCTTTTACTTTCATTGACCTCATTCTTTGGAACTGCATGTGGAACTATGATGCTGATTTTGCCAATGATCCCATAGATCATCAGTCCACTGGTATTAGTATATTTTTGAGTGATTCTCTCATTTCCTAAAAAGTCAAGAACAAACTGTTGTTTCCAAATATCGTGCTATGGTGTCTATTACAACTGAGATAGTATGGTTGTGTTGGTTATTTGCAAATATAGATACCCACTCTTATGTATTGTGACAATAAGAGTGCTATTTCAATTGCTCACAACTCAATCTTTCATAAATGGACCAAGAACATTGAGATTGATCGTCATGTCACTCTTCATCACCTTTAGAATGGAACTATTACTATGCCTTTCGTTTCGTCTTCCGTAGAGTTGTGATTTTTTCACTCTATTTAGCACTTCAATTTTTTAGTTGGCAAACTCTCATTGCTTCATGCCACCACACTGAGTCTAGAGGGAGGGGGAGAACGGGGGTGAGGGGTGGATTAGACTTCATACTAGCTATAAGGTAGCATAGTCCTTTTGCTTGTAAGGCTATGTACCCTCTGTATTTTTCTTTGTATGATACTACTCTTTGCTGCATTAGAAACCCCACCTTCCCTTCTCTCTTCTCTCTTTTTCTTCGATTTTTTTTTTAAATATTGAAATGTGGAACTTGAGCCAACAGTTTGGAATTCAAAATCTCAAACAACCATTCAAACTGCATAAATGGCGAATGTAAGTTCATTCTGAAATGCAGCTTAGTAAGCTTACCTGGTATACAAGGAAATCTGCGAGGAAGAAACGGACGAATCATGCCTTTCTGAATTTTCCAATCAACTGGATTTAAGCTGGTGGCTTCTAACTTTAGCAGGACCTCATCTTTACCAGGTGTAGGAATTGGAACTTCAACATGCTTCAACAAAATAAAAATTAATTTAGAACTGCATCATCAAATAGCATTTGCATACACAAGTGATTACGTAATCAAATTATTTCTTTGTACTCTCAACTCAATAAAGATATCTAGCTACTGGTTCACAGTTCAGCTCGAATATTCTTCTACTTTTAATTAGGATTTGGCAAGGGAATCGTGTTCAGGTCAGATAAAATTCAAAACACTGGACCTTTTTCAATATTCTCATAACCACAAATGACTCCGTGCACCTATCAACTTTCATAAGTATAACAATCTGAGGGTCAGAAACATATCAAATCAAAACGAAGTCTAATTGAACTACAAAATATGTAGTATACTGTTCAAACCAAAAGGATGTCAAGAAAGCCAATAGATCAGGATAAATTACAAAGAGCAGCTTCATTCCTCTCAAAATATCCCAGAATTCTGTGTATCAGAAATTATATCTTTATTCCTATGAACAAGAGACGTTTCAAGCAACTAAATGATAAATTCTTTCCAAACATCCCACATGGTATCCCCTAATATCCACAATTAGCTACATTTATACAAAGCAACACACTAGCATTTTCCTCACAAATGTAATTTACTGAACATAAAGATTCATTTGACATAGCCAATATAAACAAATATGATTTGCCTCATGTACACTAGTAATGCATAAATCACAGAATCCACGTGGAGAAATAAGTAGTAATGCTAATCCACCAATATATTTTTCAATTCAAATAATTGTAAGAAATAAATAGAAGACATAAACAGCAGTCATGAACTTTCTTTTCTTTTATCCAAACAACAAAAGGGAAACAGTATCAAATATGGCAAACTGAAATTTCATTCTTGAGTCACTTTACCACCAGTTACACTATGTTCATCCCACAAAACCTAACAAACTTTTCTAAATCAAACAAAAACCGTAATTTTAAACATACAGATACCATTCGAACAGAAAATTGAAAACCCTAGCAATGATATTTTTGAAGAGCAGTAAACTTGGTAACAGCCTTGGTACACTCAGAAACAGCATGCATAGCCAATTCCCCAGGCAGCACCAAGTTCACTGCAGTCTGGATTTCCCGAGAAGTAATCGACGGCTTGTTGTTGTACCTGGCAAGCCTGGAGGCCTCCAGTGCCAATTCTCAAAGATGTCATTGATGAAACTGTTCATGATGCCCATGGCCTTGCTTGAGATCCCGATGTCAGGGCCAACCTGCTTCAGCACCTTGAAGATGTAGATCTTGTAGGTTTCAGTAGTCTTCTTCACCCGCTTCTTCATCTTGTCTCCGGCAGCAGCACCTTCCTTGGGGAGTTTCTTCCCGGCCTTCAGCTTCTTCTCCGCTGGAGCCTTCTCGGCGCCGGCCGTGCTTTCTTGACGGCGGGATTCTTCTCCGCTGGCTTCTTCTCTGACTCTGGTGCCAATTTTAGTGAGAAAGAAGGCGTATGGGTATTTTGGCACCAAAGACACAGAAAAACACTCAGATAACAAGTCATACACCAATAACCCATAGCTATTGAAATGAATGGATAAAATCCAGGAGAGAAGTGAGGGGAAATATCATATATTTCCCTGTACTCTGGTTATGGGGTTGCCTAGTATTTCTCCATTTACTCATCTATAACCTACAAACCAGGATACCCTGCTAGAACTGATAGAAAGGTAACGTGAACATACATTGAATAGATTGAGTTTCCTGATTCACAGAAAAACATCCTGACTACGGACCGCATCAAACAGCATTGCAAGTGTTAAAGCAATCAAGTGTAATTGCTGCAGAGGCACAGAGGACAACTTTTGAAGAATTGTTTATTTCATTGAGTCCGTTGCTCTTTATATAGAATTGTGTGATGAAGTGTCTTACAACCTGATTTCCTATGATTAGGATTGAAACTAATACAACTCAAAACCAATTACAAAATTTATAAACTAAAACAACTAGTTTTAAACAAGACAACTCTTGTACATATAACTAATACCAAGATGCTTTGATGTCACAAGGAGGTAATATCTGGAGACACCAATCTTGACGCGGTGTTGAAGTTGTTGTCGTGATAACGGTTTGGCTAGAGCATCAACAATTTGGTCAACAGAGGATACATGAGACACACCAAGTTCACCACTCTGAACTTTATCACGAAACAAAATGAAAGTCAATATCAATATGTTTTATGTGTGAATCAAAGGCAGGGTTGGCACAGGGATAGGTAGTAGTAATATCGTCCCAATAACCAATAAAGAATCAAATTCTTCAGACATAGCCTTGTGCCATTTAAGGAGTTTACAAGCCCTGGTAACGATCACTAGTTTAATCTCATAACTGGGCCAGTGAGGGATAATTTGTTTAGTGGTTTGCCTATATGGTTCTTTGCAGTACACATGTTTACATATGATAGATATTAAGAGGGTGGGATTCAGGGAGTTTGGTTGTGTTGAGGCATATTTTCCAGAAGAGTAAGGGACACTGGACACGGACATGTTGCAGCACAACATAGAGAATGAGTGATAGGTCCTTGATGGCTATCCATCACAGTGATTACATTATGGGTGGATTGAAATGTATTTAGAGAGGTGTTCCTTTTTCCCCCCCTCTTTGAATATCTTTTCTTTGCTCTTTTTTTTCCAATGTGAATGTCAAGGTGGACAAAACTGTCTTAACAGGTTGTCAGGTTCTGTGAGGCATGTCAAGCAAATCATTAGTTTGATGAAAAGAGGATGGACAGAGTGACTGATTGACTGATGAGAAACACAAAATGAAGTTTAGTGATCGATAATAAATTGAAGTACATGACTAAATCGAAACACACGTGCGTGTGTAACTTCAGTGACCAATTGGGTTTCTAACCCTCCAAAAATCATAAGGATATTATGTATGCTACCAAAATTCCAGAAAAGTTTATGCCTACGTTGCTTTCATTGTTCTACACTTCTACTCCATTTCTCTTCAACTTCTATTATTGGTTGAGCCAAATTGCAGAAAACGTATGAAGATAGTCACTGTATCCTGGGATTAGAATTAAAGAAGTCTAGCCTGACTTCTTTTATTTTTTCATCTCTCAGTTCGATCAAATTTCTCCATGTCATATCAATTTTAACCGCACTCTCAGCAGCCATAATTATATACTTCTAAAATACCCGCTCCTGAAACTCGGCAATCATTAAGTAATTCGTTTTCTGTATACTTCATATCGCTGAATAATTTAATACAGTAAACAAATGAAATCCCACAAAGTCTTTCACATATACACACACATAGTGATACAAAAATTACCAAAAGATTTCTATACATATCTGCGTATCGATACAGTTTGATTCGTATTATATCAGGAACTGCACACTGACGACTACAAAGTCATATAATGATTAAAATAATCAATGCATTTAAAAAAAAATTATAACAATAACAGTTTTCAAAACATTGTAATTGGTAAAGCACATCATGAAGACCCTTTAGTCGATGACGATGACTTGCAGATTTAATATAGCAACCAAATATTTATATTAATTAAAATAAGAAAATTCCAGACAGATGAATTTACCTTCAAACCAGCGGCTCCACCGCCATAACGATCATAATGAACTGCGTGCATAAGTTTCCCCGCCATACCCTATTTCAATTACACAACTTAGAGATATAAACAAGAACGCATAAAATTGATTTCTTGAAATAATCTGAAGAAATGGTTAATGGCGTTCGAGTGTATCTAGACAATGTGGTGTGCAAAATTATGGAGCAGAATGGGCCTTTTATTATTGCCGGTGTGTAAATGCATAGCTGGACCAGTCTGTTGTTTTCCAGATAAGATGACAAGAATAGCCCCCACGTTGATTTCGTGGAAATCTCAATCATGCCATGTGTTTGGCATTCTGTCGCACAAATTCGTAGGTTTCCAATCATTCGCGGGTCACTTTAAGATTGCGACACTTTAATTTGTGTAAATGGGATTACTATACTTTAATTTTGTATCAATTGAGTCATTATACTTTAGTTTTATTTAAATTTAGGCTACTTTGTTCAATTCCGTCACATTATTTCACGTTAGATACTGACTTGGCTGTTACATACTAATGGTCATTCTACGTGACCCTAACAAAATACAATTGAAAAACTTATTTTACACATTTGACTTATAAACTGAGAGACTGTTTGGTGTAAATAAAAATTAGATTTTAAAAAAATTTGATAAAAATTGATAAAATATGTTATTGAAAAGTTGGGGTCTCATAGAATGTGTAGTTGAAAATAAGTTTTAAAAAATGGGGATCATATAGGGGTTGAAAATAACTCAAATCGTCTCACTTCTTCCAAGTTATTTTTTAACAGTCATGTAGGATTAGTGTTAGTATTTGATGGCCACGCCATTGTCTGGCGTTAAACAATATGACATAATTAAACGAAGTGACTTGAATTGAGATTTAAGTGCAATGACCTGATTGACACAAAATTAAAAGTACAGTAATCTAATTGATACAACTTAAAATATAATAACCTAGTTGAAAATTGGATCAAAGTACAGTGACTATGAATTGAATTAACATGTTTCTAATTCCTTCCTGTTTTGGAGAAAGAAAAGTACATTTTCTTTTTTTTTTTTCTAATCGTAGCATGTATGGTTTTAAAATAATAAAATGTGGAATAAATAAATAATTTCTAACTATAATAAAAATTAAACTTGATGTCCTACTCTGAAAGTCTCTTTCCACTTGAATAGAGAATTATGGCTAACAAACTAAAAGTTGTTTAGGTAGACTTGATTTGTCCATCTTGCCCTTGCAAATCGGGGTATTGTTGAAAACTCTTCTCTAAATATTCAATTAGAATTATATTTTTGAACCTAGTATTAATAGAATTAGTAAATCATTGAATTTATAATTCTTAAATATTTCTTAAAATGGATATTCTTGTGCGTATCCCAACAATTACTTATTTTGATTTTACATATTAATCTTTTTCAGGATCAACTCCAAAGAAATGCAATCGTATAGGATCCTATAATAATAGGGGCATCATACGGATTCAGAAAGTTTTGAAGGTAGGCACGCTTCACTTCAAGACCAGATCACATTAAAATAAAAATTTTTACACTATAAAAAACGATTTTTTTGGGAGCAAGACCGACCCATTGTCAGGTCCCACTAAATCCACCCCTGACTATAGATATATTATAGCTCGGTCCCCCTCCTAAATCCACCCCTAACCATAGATATATTGACATGGAATTAAAAGACTGAATCCCATGAAATCCGCATGTTTACTAAATTAGATAGGCTACAATTAAATAAAATTTGAAAATCAAATCATCCATAATAACTGCAAAAATCACCATTAATTGAAAATCAAAATGAGCCAAAATATCCGCAAATCAGTGAATTCATTGGACCAATATCATCAAAGTTACTCCTCCGATCACTAGCAAGAATATAATTATCGCCTAAAAATGCCATTTACTGAAACTTATGTTCCGCTCCAATTAAGAAATAAAACTTATAAAATCAGGTAATAATTGTTTTGGGGGGTAAATAGTGCTAGGTGATAAGTACAATTTTGTACTTATCTGAACTTACAAAAAGGGATAATTATGAGTACTCTTATTTTATTTTCGGTATAATTGTGTGTTGTTTTTGTTCAAATTAGGAAATAATCAAATTCAAGTGTCAATCGGATGAAAAGTGAGCAAACAGAAGAAAAGAGGACTAAATTGAACATACAAAGAGATCTGAAGGACTTAGCAAGCAAATACCAAAGAAAAAACGCAGGAAGTCACAAGATACAACCATGCGATCGCATGGTTACTACAAGCTGCGATCGCAAGACTTCCAGAAATTAGGCAGAATGTTAATTGGCCGTACCATGCGATCGCAAGGCATAAGCCTATGCGATCGCAAGGTTATATCGCGGAACACTTTGGCAGTTTCCTAATGGATTTAGAACTCTACGAAGTCCATATTGATTGAGATACCTAAATCACGTCTTGGAGTCTTTTGAGAGCCGTTTTGAGGGTTGAATTCGTAACCGTTTTAAGAGCCGATTAAAGTCGATTTGGGAGCCAAAATAGCTAGAACAGTAAAAGTTGAATTTTGGAGAACAAGATACAAGAGGAGGATCGAAGATCAAGGCACGGATTGGAGATTCTTCATCCAGTCACGGGTTATAATTATTTCTTCTTCTTTTTCTTTCGCCGGATCATGATGAAGTTAATTATTGTCATAATTGACGAAATCATGTCCGCTAATTTACTTTTTCTAGGATGAACGATGGAACCTCATGATTTTTAATTAATTAGAAGTTTTTCCATTTTAGTAATTAATTGCTTTTGGGTTGATTATTCTTTATGCGCTTTTTCTATTATTTTAATGCACGATCACCATTAGAACATATTGTGATTTATATTGAAGTCGAGAGATTCAATATAAATTAAGCACGTGGTATTGAATAACATAGGGTCCAAGAATAGATAGAAATTACTATTATGCTTTATGAAATCCATTTAGGTGTTCTTGAGATTTTAATGCATGTGTTTATGTTCAAAGCTTAATTAGAGATAATGAAGTTCGCATAACATATAGAATTGATTGACCATCGAGAGAGGCTTTTGATTAATTTAGGAACGTCGATTTTCAATCTATGGTAATTATAAGCTAAAACGGTTAAACGGATATTTGATTAAGGAAAGTGTTGGTAGATTCGCAATTCCTAGTGTTAGTAAATCTTGAATTCATTCTTACTATTTTAAAGTTAAGTGTTTGATAATTGAGTTTTAATTAAAATAGTATAGAATCACAAAAAAATCAAATTGAATCTGTGTTTTCATATTGTTAGAATTTAAGTTATAAATTAATAGGTTAAATTGATATCTAGTCCTCGTGGGTTCGACACTTCATTCATCACTTTATTACTTGTCAACGATCCGTCCACTTGCGGGATTTTAAATCGCACAAACAAGTTTTTGGCACCAGATTCTTGGGAGACTAGTTTTATTAATTGCTACGTTAGTTTATAATTTGGCTTTTAACAATTTTTTTAGTATTATTTATTTTTATTTTATTTTATTTTTATTTATTTTTCAATTTTTTGTGATAATTGTTGAATTTTATTTGTTCTTTAAATTTTTTAGGTGTTAAGTGTGTGTGTCGCATGCCAGTACAAAGGATCTTGATCTATTTGACTTAGATCCATAAATTGAAGCGAAGCTTTCACCGAGCGATAACGTGAAAAACAAGAAAAGAAAAGACAACAAAAGACACAATGATGAGACAATCAAGTACATGATCGATAAATAATCAAGCACCAATAGCTCGACCGGTTGTAGTATAGTGGTGAGTATTCCTTTGTCACGCGGGTGACCCAGGTTCGATCTCCGGCAACGGCGCCAAAAACTTGTTGTACGATATCTAGTCCTCGTGGGTTCGACACTTCATTCATCACTTTATTACTTGTAAGCGATTGTTGAGAATCGGTCCAAAGATAGTCTATCCGCCTTATGGACACGACAACTTCTAGTTGAGGCCAGATGTGATGAATTTATTTTCGAACAATCTGCCGTTTTATGGGATGACAGATGAAAATCTTCATTACCATATTTTCTCGCTTCGATGAATACTGTGGAAATTTCAAATACCACGGTGTTAATGAAGAAGCACTGAAGATGAGACTCTTTCCATATACATTGAAGGATAAAGCTAGAGAATGGCTAGATTCTCTACCACCAGGGAGTATCACTACTTGGGCAGATCTGATCCAGAAATTTACACTGAAGTATTTTTCTCCAGCCAGAGTAAGCAGATCAAGTATGAAATTTCTAATTTCCAACAACTGAGTTGGAAAATTTTCACGAGGCATAGGAAAAATTCAAACAACTCGCTCGAAAGTGTCCAATTCATGGTTTCCTTTAGCATTTCGAGAATCATTATTTCTACTCTAGACTAGCTACAACAATCGTTCTTGAGAGATTCTGCGGCGGTAGCTCTATCCAAAATAGATCCGCCGATGACCTTTACGATCTATTTGAAACCATGAGTGAATAATTTATTATGTGGCGTAAAGAGGATTGCGAAGAAAGCAGTAGGAATACACAAAGTGAACACTAATTCCTTTGGTCTTGGCAAAAATTGGTACATTGGCAAAGCAGATGGAAGCAATGAAATATTCTCATTCAGCCAATATGGTTCAGATGTCTCCACCAATTTGTGTAACATGCGAGGCAAACCATCAGTCTTCAGAGTGTCCATTGACAAAAGTTGATATGCCATCACTTGACCAAGTGCGTATGCTCGAACTTTCAACGACAAAGAGAATAATCCATACTCACGGACTTACAATCCAAGATGGAGAAATCATCCAAACTTCTCCTATGGCAATAACCAAAACATTCAAAATCGGTCAAATCGGGGAAACCCCGTGAAAGAGAAGGAGGATTAGAAGAGCGGTGAGCTAAATTGTCGAACGCATGGAATGCGATAAAGGAAATGCAAAAAGGATGATGTCTCGATAAAGAATATGGAGAATCAGATTAGGCGATTGGCTAAACTGCTGACCGAGCAACAACCAGCACATGGCCAAGAAATACAGAGGTCAACCTAAAATTACAAGTCAATGCAATCACCACGAAGCGGATTTGAATTGCCGAGATTCATGTGACTAGACCGGTGTAGAAAAGGAAGCAAAGTGTCAACAAAAGAGAGAAAACAAACCGGATATAAAATTTGCACAAGAAGAATGGAACTCTCCACAGATTATATTCCACCACCGGCTTCGTCCCTCAATTCCATTTCCTCAAAGACTACGACAACATAAGCTAGACCAACAATTCAAGAAGTTCCTGGATGTTTTCAAAAAGCTTCACATCAACATACCTTTCGTCGATGCATTAGCTCAAATGCCTAGTTATGCTAAATTCATGAAGGACATTCTTTCAAACAAAAGGAAGTTGGAGGAGCATGAAATAGTCGCGCTAACTGAAGAATGCAGTGCCATATTGCAAAACAAGCTACCGCCGAAATTAAAAGATCAAGAGAGTTTTAATATTCCTTGCACTATTGGTAGTTTATTTTTTGATAGAGCTTTATGTGATTTGGATGCTAGTGTAAATCTAATGCCTTATTCTATTTTTAAACATTTCGGTTTAGGAGAAGCGAAGCCAACAACGAAGAATAATCGCAACTTGCGAGATAGAACAATCAAACGTCCAAGAGGAATAGTTGAAGACATATTGGTGAAAGTGGGCAAGTTCATATTTCCTGCCGATTTTATTATTCGGATATGTGCGAAGACGGGGATGTACCACTCATTTTTGGTCGACCTTTCTTGGCTACCGGGTCGGGCGAGAATTGACGTTCAAAAGGAGAACTTATCTTTGAAAGTGAATGATGAGCACGTTACATTCAATGTGTTTAAAGCAATTAAATTTCCAAGTTCTCAAGATTCTGTTTGAGACCGATGCCATTGATCGGGAAGGCGGGGAGTTTAGATGATAAAGTTGTTACCCAACATCAAGATGTACCACGAGAGAAGAAGAGTATGTGCGTAAAGAGGAAGTCCATCCGTCTTACGTGATCAAATCGATGAGGAGGTGAAATTTTCTTAGTTGAATTCGAGCATGGTGGCAAAACAAAATCATATCAATATGATAAGAGAAAATCAAGCTACGGAAGGTAAACAAAAATGGTTCCAAAATCGATCAAAGCAAGAAAAGCAAGGCCTCAAAGATCTATTCAAAGTGTCTTGAGCGATCATCATGACAAAGTCAAGCTAATGACTTTAAAGAAGCGCTTAATGGAGACAACCCATTTTTCTACCTTTTATTTATTTAAATTTCGTATTATTTCAATTTTAGAATTTCAATTGACAATTTGCACGTTTTAGGTTTTTAATTCTTAGGTTTTGAGGTTACAATCATCGTCATCTTGCATAATCACGTTGTTCAATTATTTTAAATTTATATATAAAAAATTTAATTTCGTTTTTCTTAAAAAAAAAATTAATAAGTTCTTTTTTCTTTTCTTTTTAGGGTTACAACCTGCAGGCTACCTGGATGACATTCAAACAAAGATTTGTCGACCAACCTGTACAGATTTTTCCTCCAGTTGATCTTATCACACCTTTTCTCCCGACACCATCAGATCTATCTCAAGGAAGTCTCTAATCTTTTGATTTTAAATTTTACATTGGAGACAATATTTCTTTCAAGTTTGGGGGTAATGGACTAAAATGAAAAATTTGCTTGATTCGATAATTGATAATTGATATTTGATTTTTAATTTATTTTCGTTAAAAAATTTTTATATTTATTTGTTTGCATATGTATGTGATATGAATAGTCTTGTTAGCTAATGATGTAATTTTTTATTTAATTATTTCGCTTTAATCCATGATTTGTGAACAAATTATTATTATTGGTTAAATGAGAGACTATTTGACCATGTTTGATATTGTGTTGTGTCGGCCAGTTAAGATGATTTTTAGCTATGTTGGTGCACTTAAGTTGAAAATAATAGGATACCTTGTTTAAACCTAAAAATCATCCGTATCTCGAACAAATAACCAATATAGTGAGAAAGTGTGGTAATTAAACTGTGATAGTGGCTATCTAGGTTGTGATTGATTCCATGTATGTTGAAAATTTGTGTGGAGCACTTTAGACCAGCTAGAGGAAACTAAGTAATGACCGAATGTTAGGAATCTAATCCTCAAATATGAACTTATTGCACGCAAGGAACAAAAATTATTATTATTATTGCTTAACTCTTTTCGTAGCCTATTTGACTCAAGGGAAAAGGTCCGTATGGGGTTTCTCAAAACCTGATGCCCTAAGGTTCGAAAGACCTACGAGTCATCGACCTCAAGCTCGTTACACGAGTCATTTAGAAAGCTTAATGGTGAGTTTTGTACCTTATTAATATCTTATAACTCATTTAGTAGCCTATTTAACTCGAGTGAAAAGGTCCATAGGGGTTTCTCAAACCACGATACAGGTTCGAAAAAACCGGGAGTCATCGACCTCAAGCTCGTTACATGAGTCATTTAGAAAGCTTAATGGATTGAGTTTTGTACATAAGATCTATATATTTAAAAAAAATTATTATTTATTTATTTAAATTTAATTTTATTTCTATCCGGAAAAAAATCTATTGCAAAGTAAATTTGGGGATTAGATAACTAATAGGTTTGACTTATTTAAGTAGAAACTTTACGGTCGAGAGTGCTCATAAATTGGAGAATTTTCATATACTTAGGTTGTCACGATTATTAGTTTTCTCAACCAGCCTCGAGCAAGAAAATAATGCGAAGTTTAACCTTTGAACCAAAATCTCGGAATTTGAGATAAAACAATTATTTTGGGAGAAGTGTACTTTACGAGAGGAAAAGAAAAGTTGACCAAGTGGTTGGGCTATCACCACCATAGAATTTAAGTTGATCAGATTAACGAGTCTCACACACGTATCAAGTATGGTTTGAGTATAATCACATTTGCAATAGTAATACCGAACACCGTAATGAATTATAAGTTTTTCTTTTGCAAAAGTCAAGCAAGAACAAAGAAGCTATTTATATTGTGAATTGTGTTATTACTTATTTCATTAAGTGCGTGATTGTTTTAGCTAATTTATTAGAGGACGAATAAAAGTTCAAGTTTGGGGTATTTGATAAGTACAATTTTGTACTTATCTAAACTTACAAAAAGGGATAATTATGAGTACTCTTATTTTATTTTCGGTATAATTGTGTGTTGTTTTTGTTCAAATTAGGAAATAATCAAATTCAAGTGTCAATCGGATGAAAAGTGAGCAAATAGAAGAAAAGAGGACTAAATTGAACATACAAAGAGACCTAAAGGACTTAGCAAGCAAATACCAAAGAAAAAATGCAGGAAGTCATAAGATACAACCATGCGATCGCATGGTTACTACAAGCTGCAATCGCAAGACCTCCAGAAATTAGGCAGAATGTTAATTGGCCGTACCATGCGGTCGCAAGGCATAAGCCTATGCGATCGCAATGTTATATCGCGGAATAATTTGGCAGTTTCCTAATGGATTTAGAACTCTACGAAGTCCATATTGATTGAGATACCTAAATCACGTCTTGGAGTCTTTTGAGAGCCGTTTTGAGGGCCGAATTCAGAGCCGTTGTAAGAGCTAGATTAAAGCCGATTTGGGAGCCAAAATAGCCAGAACAGAAAAGACGAATTTTGGGGAACAAGATACAAGAGGAGGATCGAAGATCAAGGCACGGGATTGAAGATTCTTCATCCAGAGTCACGGGTTGTAATTATTTCTTCTTCTTTTTCTTTCCCCGGATCATGATGAAGTCAATTATTGTCATAATTGACGAAATCATGTCCGGCTAATTTACTTTTTCTAGGATGGACGATGAAACCTCATGATTTTTAATTAATTAAATTTTTTTCTATTTTAGTAATTAATTGCTTTTGGGTTGATTATTCTTTATGCAGTTTTTCTATTATTTTAATGTCTGATCACCATTAGAATATATTGTGATTTATATTGAAGTCGAGAGATTTAATATAGATTAAGCACGTAGTGTTGAATAACATAGGGTCCAATAATATATAGAAATTACTATTATGCTTTATGAAATCCATTTAGATGTTCTTGAAATTTTAATGCATGTGTTTATGTTCGAAGCTTAATTAGAGATAATGAAGTTCGCATAACATATAGAATTGATTGACCATTGAGAGAGGCTTTTGATTAATTTAGGAACGCCGATTTTCAATCTATGGTAATTATAGCTAAAAGCGGTTAAACGGATATTTGATTAAGGAAAGTGTTGGTGGATTCGCAATTCCTAGTGTTAGTAGATCTTGAATTCATTCTCACTATTTTAAAGTTAATTGTTTGATAATTGAGTTTTAATTAAAATAGTATAGAATCACAAAAATCAAATTGAATCTGTGTTTTCATATTGTTAGAATTTAGGTTATAAATTAATAGGTTAAATTGATATCTAGTCCTCGTGGGTTCGACACTTCATTCATCATTTTATTACTTGTCAACGATCCGTCCACTTGCGGGATTTTAAATCGCACAACATTAGGGGTCCTAAACTTTTGAACGTTGTGACGATGGAGTCCTGAACCTTTGTTTACTAGCAGCCGAAGTCTTTAACTTTTCAAACGTACGCGCTAGGGGTCCTAAACTTTTGAACGTTGTGACAATAGGGTCCTGAACCTTTGTTTACTAGCAGCTGAAGTCCTTAACTTTTTAAACGTACGCACCATGAATTCTTTTTTGGACGAAAAATGTCAAAATTGCTGTTAAGTGAACACGCGCACTACACGTGTTGAATTTCTAAATGGTAAAAACTGTCTAAATCACTTAACTAAGGGAGAAAACAATCTATTATAGTAAATATCACTTTCTCTTTACCTCTTGTGCACCAAAAATCCACCTACCATTTTTATCTCTCTCTCTTTCCATGGAGCCCAGCCTCTGCTATTGTTGAATGAAAATGCTGTAATTTTACTCATTCTCTTCTATGTCGCGAACTTTACAAATTTCAATGTCTTTAAATCTATTGAGGATTCTACAAGAACACTCCAAAAAGCCATTTCAAATCTCATATTATTCAATACTCACAATTTTTTATTTTGTCCAAATGTGAAACTTTTTTATTCTTCTAATAATGGAACTGGTGAAAATCTCTTTCAACCGTTGTATGTTACCTTTTATCTTCATTATCAAATCCCATTTAAGATCAATTAAGAGATCACTTTGATCTCCATACGGATTGCGTTTTGCTGCTTTATAGTATAATTTACACATGAAAAAGCATTGATCAACATACAAAATAACCAAACCTACAAGAAACACGGTGTTGAGCTCAAAACGGTGTTGAGCTCAAAACAAAATGTGTTACTTTTAAAAGATAGGCACTATCTGTCAAAAAATTAAACTAAAACTCCATTACTCTAAAAACAGAATTTACATCCATCTAACTTAAGTATCTAATTCTTATCTTTCGTACAAGTTGTATTAAATCCTTGTTTAATGGTGCACAGTTTTTGAAGAAGCAAAATCAGTTTATCGAGCTGATAAAGCTTTTGCCAGTGTGCTTTCTTTAATTACGTAAAAGATTGGTACTCTTTTAAATTTTGTACACTGTACTCAGAATTTGGTTCAGGACCGATACTTATCATTTTGAACTAAAAGAAACTTTTGAGTAAAATTTTTGTATTATGTTAAATATCTTCTCACTCAATAATTACATACAAAACTACAGAAAATAGAAAGGGTGTTGCTGGAGTTTGCATTGAAAGTGGGTAAGTCGGATGCGATGTTTGCTCGAAGGAAATTGAAATTAAGTAAAAATTAATTTAAATACAACCATATTATCAGCAATTCATCCAAGGAAATTGAAATTAAGTAAAAATTAATTTAAATACAACCATATTATCAGCAATTCATCCAATACGCAAGTACACATTAGATGTGGGTGGTTTATTTCTTTACCTTAGTGAACAATTGTTATCTAGCTCATATTCAATGTGACACTTGCACATGGGATGAATTGCCCACATAAGTAAATATCACATTTGCAATTCATCCAATGTACAAGTACTACATTAAATACAAACAAGAGAACAATTGTCCACTGGAGCAATAGATCGCTCCTATTATCAATAATTGTAAATGAGATGTTTTTTATGTTCAATCCCATTTTATTGCCTAGTGAACTTTCACAGTGGCAAACTCTATGTCAGTAGAGCTTGCCACATCGCAAATTTCAATGAAATTAAAATGAGCATGCCATTTGCTTGCCCATTACACCGCGCCCTCTCGCTCGACTTTGCTCTCAAAATCTAGATCGATAGCCACGATTAAATCACCACGATTAACCAAAACATATACATCAACATAGAGTCCCGTTCTCACAGTCCATAGGTTTGCAAGCAACAATTACTAAATAAATGGTTTGCACCACATCAATTACCAAAAACCAACATAAAAAGGTTTCATCAATAAAACTTTATTCGAAGAGTTGTTAGTGATGTAGAAATCATTGGATAAGAGGAAGGGGTAACAACCCATCAAAAATTATCAATCTTCTATTCCCCTCATCAATATGTATATCATACATCTCAAGCTATATGAAACAACGATGCCCCACAAAAAAAAATTGAAGGTACATACCAATTGGACAAAAAGGGATCAGTATCGATCTGTGGTGAGTGGTGTTTTCGGACAGAGCACCTTTCCAGATGGTGTTCTCGTGATCGACCCAAAATATGCATCGTGGACAGATAATGAGAGTTCGCCCTTTCGGTGGAGAGAGATGAGAGGTTTTTAGAGGCACGCCAAGAAATGACCGGTTTCGCAAATGACCGGTGGTGATTTTCGACGGTGCGGTGCCGGATGAAAATGGGCAACGATCTAAGGCACACTTGGGAGAGCAAAGTTGGAGAGAGAGAGAGAGAGTCATCATTGCCAAGCCTAGGCAACCCGCCAGACCCCGCCTAGAACCCCCAACTATTCAGGACCCAAAAATTTTGGCAATTTTTTTTTTAAAATCGGCCTACTTACAAGTGAAATGAGCCTAAATAGAAAACAAGTTCAAATCTAACATACATTATCTATCTTAATCTAGTTTTTAAATTGTAGACGGTACAATTTTTTCTTTAAACCCAATTTTAGAAATCTTTATCTTGAATCAAAACGATTTTTTAAATTGTTATGATTGAAGCAATAAATAAAAAAGCGAAAAATAAAGAACACAAAAATTTATACAGGTTCGCCTCAATGTGAAACTACGTCCTGTCTTCAGCCGCTGTATTTTTTTCACTATGAAAATTCTAAGACAACCCAATAAAAATTCCATAGTTATAATGAAATATTAGGACAACTTAATTACGAAGATAAAATCTCGAAAAACACTATTACTTAAGCAAATACAATATTACAGTGCAACAATACTAAGTCGGTCCAAGGTCTTCATTTCAAGATAACAAGAATAAATTAAGCTCCACAACTTAACACAAATTCCAACCACTTTTTCATTCAGTAAAGAAGAAGAAAAACATACAATTTTTTAACTTTAAAGCCTGTCAAAAATATACATTTTAAAACATCTCATTTTATTAAAGGTCTATTTAAATTTTCGTTTAAAGCCCTAGAAAATCAGGGCCGATCCTGGACGGTTGCAGCAGAGCAAATGGGCAGGCAAATTGGGCCTGCCCATTTTTAATTTCATGGGGCCGCAGCCGTGGCCAACTCTGCTGTCATGGAGCTTGAAAGTTCACCTGCCCACCGAGACTGTTTTTATGTTTTCCAAACAAAGTGAGTACCAACTAGTTTGGGATGGCTGGAGTGCCCCCACAGAACTAAGAACGTGAATGCACACACAAAAGGTAACATTGACAATGACAAAAAAAGAATATTGGACAGAGCCGTTGGATACGCTATTAATATTATTGTCAGAATATTATTGTCAGCTCAAATTAATAAGTGCATAATACAACAATACACAAAAAGTAGCCGTTTCCTGTCTAAAAAAATTCTAGCCGTTGCAATCCTCTGAATCAACACTGGTACAAATGCAACGTTAAAAATCTTGAAAGTGATTTAAGGTCCCATTTAGTTTCCCTCTAATTTGGAGTCTCCTCCTATAATCTAGAATTAAATGTGATATAAAAACATGACGGGACCAAATGGGACACCCCAAATCACTTTTAAAAGGAATTAATGATGAATTAATGACGAGAAAAGAAAATTATTGTAATAAATTAGCAATCTTGGCTGCTGGCTGCTGCTCTGTTTCCTTTTTCTCATTCAGAATCCATCTTCCACAACTTTAAAGTGTAACACTGGGAAACTTGCATGATCCATGACCTACGAATAAAAAATAATAAAGATAAAGCCAGGAACAGGTTAATTGAAACAATTAGAGTGAACCACCCAATTTAAAGCATTCGATTTGTGCACAAAAAATGCTACTTTTTCGTGTCAAAGTCTCAGTGCCATCAACGAAAAACTCGACCCTAGTATTAGTTAACCCCTAAAGTCCTATTCAATACTTGCTACCAAACATGATATAAATGCATCAAAATTTCAAGTTGAAATATGAATTGTAAAGTGGGACCACTTACTTGGATTGTGAGCAGTCTGCACAGCAAGGCCATTGAAGTAACAAGTCCCACCATTCTTCCTGAACTGGGACCAATAAGAACTAAAAGCATAGCTGGCATGCTTAACCAAAGTATTAGGCTTGTAACACCTTCCACCCGGTTGTATCGGGTCACACGTGCCATTACCCTGACCACAGGCATAAGACAAAGCCCCGGCCAGTGCGGTCCGGTTCGCTCCTTTGGCAACCACACACCAAATCTTCCCCTTATAAGGCTCATTGTTTGTAGGCTTAGGCAGTGGCGGGTACTCCGACTTCAGTGTCTTACCCGATAAATCAATTGGATACACGTATGACCCGTTAGGATACAACAAACCAAAATGCCGCTCCGTGCCTGGACCTGGCTTTTGGTTTTCGTTATATAACGCAAAAATTAAGGTCGGGATAACCACCCCGGGTCTAGCCGGAGTTCCGATTGGTGGCTTAGCCATGAATTTTTTAACCACATTTCTATTATACGTAGCGGCATTGTAAATATTTGCTCCAATTTGGTCAACATCGCCACCATTGGGCCAACCAGTTTCAGCAATAAATAGCCGAATATTCGGGTACCCAAGTTTCTTCATAGCAAAAATAACAGAGTCAAGCATTTGATCCAACAAATTAGTGTAGGTCAAACCCGAAACTGGATCCGTGTAGGTAATATTTGTGGGTTCTAGCAAAGCATACTGAAGATTAATTTGGGCGGGTTGATTCATCCAAGCAAAATAAGTGTAGACATCAACGAAGAAAAATGACTTGGTTCTGTTCAAGAAACTCAACAGAGGCAAAATGACTTTTTCGCTAACGTCGGACCTAAAAGTACCATTAGACGGCGGGAATGAAGATTCCAATGCGTCCATTGCCAATGGGGTTCCAACTTTAATCTTCTTGAGACCAAATTTCTTAACAGACCATCTGATTTTACGCATAGCAGGTACGAGATTGAACCAGGTGGTGTTGGGTGGGTTGCTTAGAATCTCATTCCCTACCAAGAGGTAACGGATCAGGGTTTTCGGGTAAAAGGGTACAACATTGGTTTTGACCCATTCATCTGCTAGTGTTTGGTTGGTTGAGATATTGGAGATGATTTCATTTGGGACCATGACCGAGGCTTGGAGGTCGGTGCCCTTAAGGGCTTTGAGGATTTTTGTGTTGGCATCATAGATTTTGACACGTTTGGCTCCGAGTTTCTTGATTAGTTGAACCGACTTTGATTGTGTAGGTAGGTTGTTTCCCAGTTGACCGTAGCATATTCCAATCTTGGGTTCCATTTCTCCACCTGAAAATCAAGAAAATAGCACAATGGGGGTTACAAGAACAAGCAATACACTGGATAATATATACACAAATATGTATCAGTATAGATCTTACTCGTGAAAGAAGGCGATAGCGCTACAAGAGAGAGCAGAATAAAAGTAAAGAAACCCATCTCCTAGATTTTCTCAAGTCCTGCTGGAAATGGATGAGATTTATGCAGGCTTGGAGTTTATAGATCCGGGAGAGAGAAACGTGTATGATAACTTTGAGCTGAGGAAGAGGAAAAGGGGTTTTGATCAAAGGGGTGGGGTCGGTGTTGGGCTTGGCGTGGTTTCTGTCACCTGTCCTCTATAGTCGTTGTGTTATGATAGAACCAAAGGAGGAGTCAACTGTTGAAAAGTATAATCATAAAATCATAATACACATAATTGTTTCAATTTGTAACCAAATGCTATATGATATTTAAGTTTTTGTTATCATACTTCGTATGACTCGGCTTTTATTGTTCACTTATTATATACATATTTAATAAAATTTATAATTTATAAATACTTAAAAAATAATTTAAATACTATCAAACATGCACATAATTTATATCAACTAAAAAATATGGTTATCCAACAGAGTTGTTTCCGTCTCATGCTAGGGTTTTTCCTGTTCAAAAAATGAGTCTTCTTAAATTTGTAAGTTCGATTTGTGCTGAATGCAATTAAAAAGTCCAATTCAATCGTTGCTCGCAGAAGCATTTATCTTTGGCTTTGGAGCAAGTGATATGAACTATGTTTATCTTGGCTCGCTATTCCTAAATTCAATGAAGAAATATAATAAAGGTCGTACTTTTTCTGAGCTTATGAACTGAAGAGTTAATATGTCATTTTATTCTTCCTAAAGTTCTTTAAAGTATCTTTTAATACCCCATAGCTTGTACGAGTCAACTCTTAAGTCTATATTTTATGAATAAATATTGTCTATTGTTATTGTTATTCAATAATTCATTCACTAAAAAAACAAAAAATAAATATCGAAATACACCAAAAACGAGAATTAGATCAAGCAACTATTGGTTACCAACATTTATCTTTGAAGTTGTTTATTAATAGTTAATAAAGTATGCGAGCTACTAATTTATTGCAAAATGCATAGCATTTAATTGTTTATGAATTATGAATGAATAATTATAATACACAAATTTATAGTTAATTAAATTTAGGATAAGTTGGTTGTTCTCTTAATTTGCTTATTCATTATATAATGTATTAGAAAAGCATAGTATGACTTGCAAGGAATATTATACCACTTTAGTTACTGACTTTACCTTTTTGGTAAAGAAAAGTGAGCAAAAAGAAGAAATGGACATTGTGTTGTGGTTACGCAGAGAATCGATTCAATATCTACAACACCACCGGAAGGTGTAAATATGAGATAAAAGTGTGTGTTTGCGCGGTGTAAAGTAGGGAAGAAAAAGAAAGGGGTTATGTTATTTATAGATTTGGTCCTCAAGTTGAAGTGAAATTACAAATTAATCCTTGTAGTTTATTTTATTTCAAATTAAACATCAAAGTTTCCTTATCATTCTAATATGGTCACTCTGTTAGTACTGAGATTAAGATCAAATCCCATGTGGACAAGATCGTGCCCAAAAAAAGGATTGACGAATTGACTATTAAGGTTTACCGCTTATGTGACAATGGAATTAACATCAAGTAACTATGACTACAGAGTATATGTAGGATTTGATGTTAATTTCACTAAAGGAGTGACCATATTGAAATTGTTAAGAAATTTTAGTAACTGATTTGGAGCAAGATAAATTTAAGGATCAACTTAAAATATTCTGTAAATGTTAAGGACCAACTGCATATTTAATCAAAAAAGAGAGTGAAAAGTTGGGTCTTTTCTGACGCGGGTAAAATGGAGAAAATGTCCCCAACCTTTTGTGTCATTCGCAAAGTCGTCCTCAACCTTTTTGTGAACAATTATGTCCCTAACTTTTGGAAAATTAGCTTTGTTCATACAAATATATGATTTTCATCATCATCTTCTTCGTCTTCTTCCTTCTCTAATTTTTTTTTTTTTAACAACCCATCTAACTAGCATGTTCAAAAATTAAATGTCAAATTAATCATTTCAAAATTTAAATAAATAGTAACCCACAACATTGCCACCGTTAAATTTGAGGTAGGAGAAGTCTCCCCAATGATAGAAACCGGGGGTACTTCTCCACTAGGGATAGCAAAAAAAAAACCCCGCCGGATTGTCCCACCCCGCCGCCCGCTTATTCGGGGTAATAGAGATAGGTCCAAGGCAAAATTTACTTCAAATTTATTTTTTTAAAAAAAATCATAAAATATAATAGAAATTATAATTTTTGCTAGAAATGGAGTAATGAAGAATCGAACCCGAGTTGAAACTTATAAACTATCAAACTTAACCACTACACCATAACGCCAATTTTACAATTTTTTATTTTATTTGCTACAAATATTTAAAAAATTTGTATTTCTTTTTATTTTTTTAGTTTAACAAAAAAAAAAATTTACCGGGGGCGATTGGAGTGTCAAAGGGCTGCCCAGTGCTCGGTCCCACGAATTTGCAAGTTGCGAGACACGACAGGGCAAAAATTTTTTTTTGCGGGCGGGGTGGGGCCGATCCACCCCGGACCTCCCCCATTGCCATCCCTATTCTGCACTCCTCAAAATTGCAAGGGGATTCCTCCTATTTTATTTGTTGCCATTAATGATAGTTTTAAGAGAGATAAATCTCCTTCAAATCTGTTTTTTTTTTTCCACCATTGATGGCAGAAAGAAAGGGAATAGACGGATGAGGGAGAAGAGAAGTCTTCCTCCCCTTCAATGGCAGATTTATGGGGACATTGCTCCCCATCATTTCTGCTAGTAATGGCAGAAAGAAAGTGGGGAGAAGTCTCCATTCGATTTTTGCCATCAAGGACTTATCTGCCCTCAAGTCTGGCGGTGGCAGTTGTGTGTGTTGATGGGTGGGATGAGTTCGTTTGAAGATGATGATTATTTTTTATTGTTTTTTAAATATATCTATATTATTTATTTAAGAATTGACAAATTTTCTCTTGTTATTAAATGTGAGTGAATACTAAGTGCCTAACTAATTGAGATTTTAGATGAAATCTGTCCACATGACCAATTTTGCACATAACCAATTTTGCACATAAATGCATAATTTAGGAGTATTCTAGTAAAAAATAAAAGATTGGGAAAATATTATTTTTGAAAATAAAAATACAAATTATAATACTAAAAGATTAAAAAAATGACAAATATTAAAAAGAAGAAAAGCTCAATTATTTTGATTACTATTGGCATCGATTGTGATCCTGGCCTCAATATCGACTTTGTCTAAGATCAAATTTGAAAATTTTCCTATCCATAATCTCTTAGAGTGCGTTTGATTGCAAGTATTGAATTTGGATAGAAAGAAAATGAATTTCAGATAATTGAATTGTCAATAACTTGTTAGTTGAAAAAAATGTAAATTTTACCTATAAAATAAAACTTCATCTCCCCTAAGAAAACGTTTTCTTGATTTTTAAGAAAAATGTGATCACTTATGTAGAAATGAGAAAACGTTTTACTTGAAAAAAAAATGACCATCAAACACCCATGTAGTTGGAAAATATGTGAAAATTGGTAGAAAAAATGATTGCAATCAAACGAACCCTTAGAAAATAGAGAATTTCCTATTTTGTTCCCTTAAAAAATATATATAGAAGACTAGAAATGCAACAAGTAGAAAAGAAGATGATTGAATAGAGAAACTCTCAAACATTTGGCGATCTCATATGCGTTGAATTTATAGCCGGTCAATTAAAAAATATAATTTTATTTTGAAAAGCTATTGAATTAATTGAACAAAAAGATACAAAAAAGTGTAGTGATTCATAAGGTTCACGCAGATTCAAATTCATTATTTACTTAAGAGAATAAGAAAAGTCTTTTTTTAATTGTACAACGAACGATTAAAAAAAATTGAACTAATAGCGCTTTCTTATCAAAATAAGATAAGACTGTAAATAATAGGATTATTTTTGTAACCTAATCCATTTTGTCTACATATATTCTCATTTTTGCTCAGTAGTATTATGAAAATTCACGTTAAAAGGATAAATTCTAGGCTAATAACCATTAACTCCAATAATCCAATTGTTTCATAAATTGTGACGTGTAACAATTCTTCAAAGAGAAAAAAAAAAGGAGTCGTTTGTAAATCATTGCTTCTTTCATTTATGTATTCGATTTCATTAGAACGCTTTTTAAAGGATTATATGGTAACATTTGATCGAATAAGTCCTTCTGAAATAGATATTCAGTTGATTGTGAAAGATTATTGGATGGTTGAACTATAACGTCGATGGATCCATAGGTATATTAATTTGTTTAATGGGCTCATATAAAGGATATATTCACTTTCATTTGTAAAAAGAGAAGTTAAGAAGAAAAAAATTGATTATTCAAGTACTTCAAATTGTATTTATAAATTATAATTTATTCATATAAAATCAATATTTAGTTTTAGAAAAGCTAATTAACTTTTTAAATTCCAAGCATCTATCTTTTTTTGTATTATACGATTAAAGCTTACAATCAAATTAAGTTTTAATTAAAGCTCACAATTAATATAATTATAAGTTGAAATGCACAACAAAGTCCATAATGATATCGAATTCCTAATTAAAGTTTTCGAATATTTTAGTTAAAGTGAAAAGTACGAAATTTTGTTTTTCTTTGAGTTTCAAAACCATTTGTTGGATTGGGTTTTAAGAACTTTATTTGAAAACTAGCGAGTGTCAAGTAAATGATGCCATTATCTTTTATGGCAATCAATCATCATTATTTAAGGGACAATTCCCAAACTTTAAGAGCGGTATTGGTTCTAACAATCTCTCTCTCTCTCTCCACATACATGATATTCTCGTGACTTGAATCTACGAATCTGACTTTAATATAGAATTTTATTTTAACCATATTATTTAAAAATTAATTGGTGTTCAATACGAGAAAGCAATATTGTTTTATAGTATTCGACCACCATCATTTAATTAACTCAATCTCTAAACTTAAAAACGGCATTATCAATAATTTTTTCTTTTTTGTTGATTAGGGTTTAATTGTAATTTTTATTTTTTTTATTCAATTTAAAGATAAAATGGTTTGTTTAACAAAACTTTGACAATTTAATGGTCAAATTGACGGTTTCTATATAAAAAAAATGACTTCAGACACTAATGTTTCATAGATTAGAGACATGAATGCTATAAATTAAAAGTTTAGAATTTCATCGTCATAAAGTTCAAACGTTTGGAAACCTCTAGTGCTATTTACCTTAAAAGATTAAAAAAAAAAAAAAAATAGAAAAGACCCTTTTCCATTGCAAAATATTTCGGCAATTTATGAGGGTCACCACTTTTTTCTTTTTATCACTTTCTAGTGTATTGTATATTTTACTTTTCAATTTATAATAGAGAAGTGCTTGTTTATTTAAACTTAAATTATAATTTAAATTGATTAAACATACTTTTTATTCACACATTTTATAAAATTTACAATTTATTACCCACTTATTAACTGCACATTTTATAAAACTCACAACTTATAAATATTTAAAAAATAATTTAGCACTATCAAACATGCGTTAAATACATTTTACTGGTCTATTATGACAATATTCAAGAAGAGCTACATTAATAATTAAGTATCGGTGCGAAAAGTATTAAAGAAAATAATCATCAATTAAAAGACTAATTAAAATCAAAATTACGTTATCTTCACCTAATCTTTAATTGATCAATAAAGACAAATAAGAATGACGTGTGAGTGTGAAAACCGAAAAGCTTAAAATAATTATAAATTAGAAGACTAATTAAAATAAGAATAATGTTACCCCATGTGATTATGAATTGATCGATAGAGACAAATATGAATTAAAACTAACAACTTTTCTTCCCGTTATAGCTATGTTGTCTATTATGAGATCTAGAAGATTATTATTTAAAAGAGAATAATCAATATATTATGGGGTAGGAAAACAAAGCATGACACGTGGTTTGTTCTAGTTTAGTGAAGACCGTGGCAAGCATATACTGATCCATTTGTGTTTTTTTTTTTTTTATTTTAATATTATCCGCTTGTTACGCTAACTTTTTAGCAGATTTTAATAAAAAATTGACGAAACGTGTATTTAAAAATTGATAAAAATTATAATTCATACGAATTATATAATTAAAATCAATTATTGACTTTGATTTCAACTCTTTAATAGATTTTTCCAGCTCTTAAAACAATTAACAATATAAAATATCTTTGCACGACACTTACTTTGTTTTAACTTTTAACTAAGCACATGTTTAAAGTTGCTTAGATTATAATTTCAATTGGTCAAACATATTTTTTTAATTACACATTTTATATGACTCACAATTTACAACCTACTTTTTATCCACAAATTCACCAACAACTTATAATTTCAGTATTTAAAAAATAATTTTAACACTGTCAAACATATTGTTTGGCTAAATTTAAATTATAATTTAAGACGGTCAAATTGGTTAAACATGTATTTTTTCTACATATTTCGTATATCCATAATTTATTATTTATTTTGGTTTGATTATTGTTAAAATTGAACTGAATCAGACCATTACCACTTTTAATTTTAAGCTTTCCTTAATAAAAAATAGAGAAATATGATTAACCACAAATACGTTTAGTCAAATAAAGGAGAACTTGAAGAAGAAGGAGAAGAAGGAGAAGAAGGAAAACTATTCATTTTCGAGTAGTTTGCAAATTTAAGAGCTTAGAATCCAACATAACATGCAGCACTTGAAAAATTTTGGAGCTTGAGAAATGACTTGGAAAGAGCACTTGTGCTCTCGCAAAGTGCAAAAAATTAAACAGTGTTTGACACAGGGAGCGTCACTACTTTTGGGCTATAAAGGACGAATATATTTTTTTACTTTTTCTGGCATTTTTCTTTTGTGCTTTTGTAGTTCCTTTTACTTTCTTTTTATTCTTTGAAAAATTCTAAACGTAGTCCCATAGTAACGGATGATATGAATATGATAAACGAAATTAAACTAATACAAATTAATGAACACAATTTATCATATATTGCATCTAATATAACATATCAAGATATCATCAATTAATAGATTATATCATCAAGATGTCAATTTGAAAGTCATGAACAAATTAAATTGACCATGAGCGTGTTAAATTCAGTTTATTGGGATATGTGCTCAATATGCTTGCCAAAGTCAATACGATGACTTGGTGTGGCGAAGCTATTGACCAACATTGCCGATAAAGAGAATTTCACCAAGGAGGTTTAAGGCTGAGCGAACCAAACGGATGTGTGAACTAAGGTGAACCTTAACCTCGCCACCATTAAAAAGCAATATAAATAATAAACATATTTGTCTTCGAGAAATAATGTAAGGGTGTGTTTGATTGGTTAACATGGAAAATGGTGGAAAATGAAAATCTTTTCCATCTTCCATGAAAAATACAATCCACTAAATAGGTGAAAAATTGTTTTTCAAGAAAATTGAAAAAATTGTGCTTTAAATGCTTGTACCTTGAAAATCTCAATTATTTTTCATTGCAATCAAACAAGAAAGGTGGAAAAGAAAATTTTTAGATTTGACAATATTTTCTATAGATTGAACATTTTTCTAAAGAAAATATGCAAATCAAACATACTCTAAGTCTTTCTAAAGAAAGATTGACTAAGGAAGAAACATGGGACCCCACATCCTTTGCTGCAAGATAAGGAGCAACCATTTTTTTTTTCCTGCCACATGGTGAAGGGCCACCACTATGTGTGTGCAAAATGTTAAAAATGTAAAACATAATCAAGTAATATTTAACTATTGACAACAACCTCATCAATAAGCAAGTGACATGTGTTCAAAAGATCCAATGAGTTTGAAATACTTTTGTTTATTTTGTTTCTTCCACACCCATTCATTTACTTGTTTTCATTTTTTGACAACTGAATTGATTGTCGCAATGCAAAAAAATCATCATACCACCCTTGGAACGGTTGTCTGTACTAGTTAACGGTGTCCAAATACATAGGTAACAAATAAGTGTACATGGAGGTGTCAATTGATCTATTAGCAGTTTAATACTACAAGATTTTGTAGTCAACACTAGACATGAGAGGTTCACATAAAAATTTAACATAGGTTTGGACCTTCTTCTATATCAAATCTCGAGATCCATTTGCTCCATTTTAAAAGTTGAGGACCAACTTGATACTAGTAAAATAGATTGAAAACCAACACTTCATTTGTATACTCTTTTTTTTTTTTTGTTTAATTTTTTTTCTCAGGAGAGATGATATTTTTATTTTACTTTTAGTATTTATTTCTTTATTCTATATTCATCATATTTTTAATTTAAATCGCACTTTTGAAACACACTTTTACACGATTTTGCCAAATTAGACAAAAAATTCAACATTTTAGGGATGACAAAAACTCCGCCCCTCGACCCTCCCCTTGATTACTAAACAGGTCAAGGGATCATGGATTTTGCCCGCATTCTCGAATTTCGTCCCCGAATAGTTTTATTTTATTTATTTTTATGTTTAAAAAACCGTATGTAAAAAATAAAAATAATATAATTAATTAATTAAACGAGGCGATAAATGATAATTTTTCTATACCCGCCCCTTTCCAAAAATCTCGATTTGAGCGGATATGGAAAATGGTCGCCCACCACCGTTGTCATCCTTACAACATTTTAACCATTTTTCTATACCACTTCAATATTTCATTAATCATAACTAATGTAAACGGATGGTATATGTTACGCACCGATCCTACGGCAATCCGCGTGAGGCAAGATAATCCCACTCAAGCCCGTGTAAGCTTGGTCAAAATCAATATGCCTTAACTCTTCTCCGAGGCGGTCTGGGCCGAGGTGGTAGATTGCCGAGGCTGCTGGGGTCGAGGAGCTTGAATAACCGATCCTCGTTGCGTGCGCAGAAGCCTTCCCACCAAATGTTTAGTTTAATCTTGAAAAGATCGATGGACCGCACGTTGTCAAGGGTTTGTCACAATTATAGCTTTCCTTAGTGTCTTGGTGAAAGCGATTTCCTTATTAACGCTAATGACACGACACTAAAGATGTGACTTAAGAACCTCTCAAATGGGAATACATGTCTCACATCGAAGGAAAGCATTCTCGTGAGATTTGCTATAAATACTAAGTGTATTTCCACAAGAAAGGGATGTTGAAAATATTACTTCTCACAAGAAATATCAAGTCTTCTATGCTAACTATTATTCAAGTGTTAAAACCACTCGGAAATCGTTAGCCTGGAGGCCTCAAGCTATCACCTCTATCATAGTGTCTCTCTCTTTATTTTATCGTTATACTTCACCCTTGGTCGTAGACTTATCTACGTGGTTGAATAAACCATGTGGCAATCCATCGAAAAGGGAAAGACACGTAGGAAGAGGAGGTGGGCTTTCATTGGGTACCATTTTTGAGGTCAATAGTATAACTAAATTGAAATAAACGTATAAATTTAATAACTAATTTGAAAAAAAAAAATAGAGACCAAATAAAGCAACACTATAAGTACAATTTGTTAACCGTATTTTTAACTTGGAGATATCCTACAATGTTCTAATAAGCGTAAATCATGGCTAAACATGGAGGACAAATTTCAAATTTTTCGATCAAGGCGAGAGCGAGATAAGAGCAAAGATAAGGCGAGGCGTGAGTCATGGTTAGATGTGGAGACCGTGCCTTACTTCCGCCTCGACGAAGTTTATGAAAATTTTTAGAACAACAATAATTTCAACAGTTTCTAGAAAACTTTCGCAAACTAAGACTTTGCGTTGGAGATGCGAAGGAGGATAGTACTATTATGACCTTCAGTTATTAATATTTGTCCTATGCTTAATTATTCCATTGGACTAAAATTGTTTAAATAAATCTTATTTTATTTACCTTGTTGCTCCTTTATTTCATTTTTGCCCTAGCAAAAGGCAAAAATTAGATTATTAACAAAATGCACAACATGTTTTTAGTAAAAATGGTAAATGTCAGGTGTACGGTATATAATATATTCTCTCTATTGAATTTAATAATTATATAATTTTATTATCTTTATTTAAAATTCTAAAAAGTTTTAAATTAGATAAAAGTCACAATCACGATTAGTATATATTCTCGACTCAAATACATATTTATTTTGGATAGTAAAAATCTCCATACAAACAAACATTTTATGTTAATCTTCAATTTAGTGCATGTTTGCTAGTGCTGCAATTATTTTTTAAATGTTTATAAATTTTGAGTTTCATAGAATCTATAAATAATAAGTAAATGATAAGTTGTGAGTTATAAGAAATATATAGATACAAAATATGTTTGACTAATTTAAAATTATAATTTAAATTTAACAAGACAAACTGTTAGTCGAGATAATAGGAGTTGTCTAATATAGGAGAAAGAAAAAAAAAAGAGACCGTTTTGTAGTGTATGACAGAACCTTAAAAGAAATTGAAAAGAAAGTATTAAGGATAAGATTTACAGAAAGCTGTTCAAGTCAAGAAGAATTAGCCTCAAATCAGTATTATTTCTGTCAATTTCCAACACTTGGTAGGGTAGGAGTTCATAGGTTAGTGGGGGAAAGGAAATTCCTATTACAAGCTGCCAAAATCTTGAAGCCCAATTAGAGAAAAGCCCATCTAAAACATTAGGGTTTTTATAAGTGGAAAACCATATTTTGGACAAGACGAAGAAGAAGAGGAGATACAGAGAAGTCTGTTTGGTATCTCCGTTGCTACCACTCTGCAAACATGGGTAGGGATTTCGAGCTGAGCATTTGATGCCATTTTATACCCCGGCACCGGCACCGGCACCGGCACCGGCACCGGCACCGGCACGGCTGTGTTTGGTTGTATACATTGTTGAGTTGTAATGGCATTGTGAAATTGAATTAATGCAGGTATCTCACGTCACGTGACTCAATGCACAAGAGGCGTGCTACTGGTGGGAAGAAGAAGGCCTGGAGGAAGAAGCGAAAGTCTGTTTTTCCTCTTTCCTTATCTTCTTCTACTTGTTATTTGATTCTTTTACCTGTGTATACGTGTGTTTTTACATAAACTGACAGCTATTTCTTCTTTGATGCGAGTCGAAATATATTAGGATCATTTTGGGAAGTTTGATTTCAGTATTTTTGCTGGGAGCTAATATATTATGATCTTTTTATTAGTTTATATTTTATTTTGACGGATGATCAACCCAAATGCTAATTTTGTTGCTACTGTATGTTATATTAATTTTTATGGTATTTCGTTTTTTTTTTACATAAAAGCCATTTCTGCCGGAGCGAGAGTTTTTTAGGCTCATGATATTCAATGTGAGATACATGTAGGAGAATAATTTTATTTATTTATGGTCTGAAATCTGAATGGTAGTTTTGGATATTCACATGTTATGTTGATTAATGAAAATACACTTGAATTTTTCTTCTTGTGTTAGTAAACTGACTGGGGTCGAACTTGGTTTTAGATTTAAATAAAAGTCCTGTTCTTAGTGTTCTAATAGGAGGGTGGTGGAGTTTAAAATTTACTTTTGTAAAGTATTTGGATTAAAATTATTATGGATCTGTGTAACCTAGTAAAGAATAAATTCACTTAGAAGTCCATTATTATAGTTTTTAAATTAGTTCCGTCATCCATGATAAGGACATGTAGTGGTCAGAATATTTAGGCCACAGCAATCCCGCTTGAAGCTGAGATTTTTATGGTCTACATTGTCCATTCTATGTTTTTTCCTTTCTTGATTGCCACTCCTCCTTTCTTCCTGGTTTATGATATCTAATTGATCGAACCATCTGTATACTTTGTGATCTCTTGGAAACTGGGCCTTCACTGTCAGTTTCATTTTAGGTTGTGTTTCCTATGGATGTGTTATATCCTCCGCATGAGATTGATTGATATCAATGTACAATTGATTTATGTAATATGCTTGTAATACCTTAGCCTCGAGTGGTATCTCTTGTATTATTGAGCTATCCTGTGTTAATTTTCTTATATTACCTGTTCATTGTTTTGAAACGTATGAGCTTGGTCGGCAGCCTGCAAACACCAAGCTTGAACCCAACAAGAAAACAGTAAGGAGAATCCGTGTATGAGGTGGTAATGTGAAGTGGAGGGCTTTGAGATTAGACACAGGAAACTATTCATGGGGTAGCGAGGCAATCACTGCAAGACACGTCTCCTGGATGTGGTGTACAATGCCTCAAACAATGAGCTTGTCCGGACACAGACTCTGGTGCAGAGCGCAATTGTTCAGGTGGACACAGCTCCCTTTAAGCAGTGGTATCTCCAGCATTATGGTGTCGATATTGGTAGGAAGAAGAAGGGACCTGTTAAGAAAGAAGGAACTGAGGTACATTCATATTCTTTAAGATCTATAATCTCTTCAATCAGATAAATTAACTTGTATTGATGTATAATTATGGTTACGTCACATTGGCCTGCTATGAAAATGCACGTTTTCTGTTTAGTTCTATAATTCTTCTCAATTTTGCATAGACGTGATGCATTTATCTCTATTGGCATCGGTAGCTATGGTTTAGTCCAATTGTAAGTCTTTAGAAAAATTTGATGGGAACTTCATAATTATTTTTCTATGGAAGGATGATTAGCATATCTTTTATCAATTTAACAGGAAGGAGAAGGCACTACCGTTCAGGAAACTAAAAAGAGCAACCATGTCGTAAGGAAACTTGAGAAACGGCAGCAGGGTCGTACCCTTGATCCTCACATTGAAGAGCAGTTTGGTTCCGGTAGGCTGCTGGCCCGCATATCCTCCCAACCAGGTCAATGTGGAAGAGCCGATGGGTAAGCTGAAACTAGGTTTTTATTTTTATCACAGTATATATTTTTCGATACATCTTATTAAACTTTTCTTGTACGTTACATCAGCTACATTTTGGAAGGCAAAGAGCTAGAGTTCTACATGAAGAAAATCCAGAGGAAGAAAGGCAAGGGTGCAGCTGGTGGTGCTGTTTGATAGAGAGATTCCAAATTTTTTACTGCAGTCCCTTGATGATATTAGGTTAACCCCAACCCATTGATGACGAAACTTACAGTTTTTTGATGCGTTATTGCTCTTTTACTGGATCTTGAGTTGAAATCCCTACTCGAGCATATATTGTAACATTATAAATGTCAAACATTTTTGTAGCAATATTTATTAGTTAATCCCTTTGTAGTTGGTTTCAATTTTATTTATTTGGGTTAATTTCTCTCATAGAAAACTTTAGAATGAAAAATAACAGTAACAAATAATTATATTATTGTGCCCAAGGTTTTTACTCGATATTCTATATGGTAATATGATTTTATGTCCTTGATAGGCCGGTTGTGGGCCTGAACCGGGCCTAGAGTATGGCGGGCCAATTTGAACTGGCTTACCTGTTTTGACACCCATGCCTTCTCTTTCTTTGCACATGTTTGTTTCGGTGGTGTTGAAATTATTTTTAAAGTGCTTATGATTTATGGGTTTTATAAAATGTGTAGATAATAAGTGATAATAAATGGTGAGTTTTACAAAATATATAGATAAAAAGTAGATTTGACAAGTTTAAATTATAATTTAAATTAAGATAAACAAGTTTTTGTATCTTTATTGCCATTGACATGACGAAGAATGGTAAAAGTATGCATGTTTTTGCAGTATTTTATTTATCAAATGCTAACTTTGAATTTTAATGCTTGAGATATATATATTTTTTTCCACTAATACGTACGTGAGGTCCATTTGTAGAGAACATCTCTTTTGCGGTTGTCGAATATGTTTGGAATGTGTTAATTTTATGTTATTAGATAAATTGTGATTTGAAACTAAATTGAACTGTCAAAATAGTTTGATTTGAAAAGTGAAATGATTTGGTTTAATTTAAAACAAAACTATTTTTTAACAATTTAATTTGAAAATAGACAAATAATACACCAAAATCGTATTCACCCTTAAAACATTTTAAATGCAATTTCTATTATCTCTATAACTTACTTTCCACTAACAGAAGAAAACTACTTATTTTACTTGTAATTTTATAACACGAGTGTTTCAATTAAAGTTATATACGTTGAACAACTTGATTTATCTTAACAAAATTCTCAACTCATCATCTTTAAATTAAATAATTCTTTCATAGATCAAATTAAAAACAAGTAAATATATGTTTGATAAATATTTTTTTATATATTATAAGCAGTGGATTTTATAGAATGTGTGGATAAAAAATAAATAAAAATTATAAATCTTATAAAATATGTATATAAAAATAATGTTTGACCAATTTATAAGTACTTATAAACACCGACAAACATTCACTAAATTACTTAAAATACGTCCACTTTGATTTTAGTAAGCTATGTTAAGAATCGTTGACACTAATATTTTGGACCGCAGAGTATAGAAATGCTTGAAAGAAATGGATCCAAGTGTTTCTCACTATTCAAGATATCATTTTTTGTTTCTCTAAATTTTGGACTATTATTTTATGTGGATATGAGTGTGAGATATTATTTTTATTCAATAGTCACTCACCTTACCAATTACCACTACTTTCTAAGTGACAGTACATGGGACTTTGTTTTCTCCAGAGAATATTACTACTATTACTATTATCTCTGTGATTGTGTAGTTAGATATATTTATTATTCATATATTTTGTACAACTCATAATTTTATAGAATCTACAATTTATATAAACGCTTTAAAAAATAATTTAAGTACTTTTAAACATGCACATGTATACTTTGTGAGAAGAAGAGATATGTTGTCTAAGTTGGGCAACATATCTGTGTTCGACTGCCACGTGTCAACAATCGGACACATACACATTTCTCTTTTTTGTTTAGTCCAACCTTCTGTGTATTTACTTTCGACTATTGATATGTGACAATCGGACAAAAGATATGTTACTATTTCATCTTGTGAGATTTGGAATTCAACACGATGTTCTTGGCAGGGGTTTCTATATCGGCTTTGAATTTGCTAAGCCCAATAAAGGGATATTTCTTTCTTGTAATCGTGCTCTATTGAAGAAAAATTAAGACCAAGCTCCACAATCTTTCAACTAGTATGGTTTTAGGTTTTTAACTTTTAAAAGTGAGATTTTGGGTCTAAAATCAATTTAAATCTTTAAATTTAGTAACTCATTTGCAGATAATTTTCACGCGATTTAAAGTTGAAAAATAAACTTTCAAACCATTTAACATATAGCTTTTTAATTTATGTGAAAGTTGCTTGTGAATTTATAACATTTATATTGATAGTTGCCACTTACTAGACTCAAATTCACATGATATAATTAAGTAAAATTCTTAAGCAATATATAAACGTAGAAAGAATAACTTAATTGTTAAACATGAGTTTGGAATTGTAGCTCAAAATTTGAAAATTAATTAAAAATAAAAAAAATATTATTTTTCACCATGGTAGATTCTCAAACCTTTTTTTTTTTTTTTTTTTTGATTGACGGAGGTACCAATAATAATGAATTAATTTATTTAGATTAATGCAATGTTAAAGTTAAGGATCAGATTCTTAATTTTGTTTAAGGAAATAGATTATGAACAGATCCCAACAATGAACACGTGCCAAATCTTAGAGCATCGGTTTTGGTTGTATTCAAATATGAAAATGTTTCTTGGCACGGAAGACATCATATCCATTATACACTTGTACATTCTAGGAGAGTTGTCACTTGTCAGTATAGATAACATGTATTTATATATATTTGTCATATCCAAAACCTAAATCATTCAACCTCTTCCCTCCTCGCTTTGCCTTTCCCACTCACCAAGGGTCACACTTTAACCCTATTGGCCATTGCCACAATCTCACCTCAAAATCAAGAAAATATCCCACCAAAAATAAGATATATAATAATTTACAATTATATTTGGAATGACAATGAGTCGAACTTGAGTCCTTGACTTTGCTCATTGACCAAGATGCCAAAACTTGATTCGACCTGTGGGCTATGCTCGTCTTGAGTCGAACTGACCCATGAGCTTTTTTATTATTTAGACAAGATTTGAAAAATATGTAGAAAAAGAGATTTTAAAAAAAAGAAAGTTTAACGTAATTAAATTAAAAGATTTTTTTTTTGTGGGTTTGTACAAAAGTATGCTCTACAAGCCGGCTTGCAGAGTCTATGACCTTTACTTGTCAAGCTCGGCGCGGAATCATAATTTTTTGAAGGAGAACTATTAATAAATATATTTATATACTTAAAAACCAGACTACTATTCAATTTTCATTTTTTTTTTTTGTACTTCGAAAATTAAGATCTTGCCCCCTTATCTCCGTTCCTGGGCCCGACCCATAGACTCATGGTGGAACGAGCCAAGCTGCCCATAAACCAAGCTCTCACGAGCTGGCTTGCCGAGCAGGTGAGGGGACCCATTGCAACTCCTATTGGCTATTGCTATCAAAATCATTTTCAGTACCAAGCAACAATCAGAAATTAGACTTAATTTCAACTTACTTAATATTTATTTCTCAATCCCACAACTCCACAACTTAACCATAGGATAGGATGAAGCTGCATGTGGATGTTCAAAGCTCCATATGCGTGGGCAGTAGCCAATGTATTATAAAGATGGCTATGCTTCGTGGCCCAATCACGTACAGCAAGAATAATCCAATGGTGCCACTGGATATGCCGCTTCACCAAATCATGTAGGTTCCGGGTATTATCCACCAAAAGCAAAGTTTACTTGTTTCTAATAAATATTCAGTTTATTTTTTATTTTTTTATTTTCCCTGGAATATTCGGTTGTAAATTCTTGGGCATTATATTAATTTATGCTCATTTTAAGCACCAACTTTTAGTTATATATAAGATTATCATGTACGAGTCATCTGGGCAGCTGAGCTCTACTTAATATTCAGAAACAAACTCGCTTAGATATTATCTGAAAATTGAAAAAGGCGATGTCTGGTTTTACAAAAATGAAGAGAGTCACTGACCCTTTAGATGATAAAGCCAAGGCACGCATCGTCGGCGGCAGCAGCAGCGGGAGCGAACACAGTGCTCAAGCAGATGACGACGTCGTCTCCCCGAGTCTCTCCGATCTTTTCTTCGGTTTTCATATTGATGATACCCCCGGAGATTATTCATCTCTAAAGAAGAGTAACAATGACTTGGATTGTGATGAGCGTGATCCATCAATGTATGATTCTACTCACATTAATGGTAATATAGACTTGATTGAACAAATTATCCAAGATCAAACGGATTCATTCAAAAATATGCTTCTGCCTTATGTTTTGAAAGCTGTGGAAGTGTTTTCGTGCGTGAAATCGAACAAACAGATTTTCCGGAGGAATGTGATGGCGTTTTTGAGACAGTACGGCCTCAATGCGGCGATATGCAAGACAAAATGGGAGAGTTCCGGTGGACTAACAGCAGGAAATTACGAGTTCATCGACGTTATCCGACGAGGCTCCACTCGGTATTTCATAGATCTAGATTTTGCTGCCGAGTTCAAAATAGCAAGGCCAACGAACTTTTACGAGCATATGTTCCAATTCATGCCGACAGTGTTTGTCGGCAAAGACGAAGATTTGAAGCAGATTTTGAAGATAATGAGCGACGCCGCAAAACGGTCATTGAAAAGCAGAGGGCTCCATCTCCCGCCATGGCGGAAACACCGTTTCTTGCAGAACAAGTGGTTTGGTCCGTACCGTCGGACGGTCAATCTCTTCCCCTATACGTTGCCGTCTAACCAGAGTTACGGCGTTAAGTGTCTAGCTGTAGGTTTTGACGCCGCCATTAACGGCGGAGGTCTGTTGTTTCCCTCGACTGCCCGTACAAGATGATGGCAATGCAATTAAAAATTATTTGGAAAATAGTTTTAATTTAATTTTCTTTTTCTTTAGTAGTGTATGCGGAAACTGCACGTTGTATAGTCATCATGCAAGAACCGTTGGATGATCAGGTCAAAAAAAAAAAAAAAAAAAAACTTAATCAGACGGTTCATAAGTTTCTGGTGAAAAGAGATGAAATGCGTATTTTAACTTTTATTTTCATAGGTGGCAGGATGAATGATGTTTTGGTAGTTTGATGTGACGGGTGATAAAAAAGCATGAAAATTGGATTATAGGGTTTTAAGTGCAGTTGTATCTGTTGGTTTAGTGGTTGCTTATTTTTAGCATTTACTTATTTTTCTGTTGAATAATCCCTAGTTTGTAGGGACTAGTTGTTAGCACTTTTGAATGTTTCTCTAATCATGTACCACAATCTGGAGAACGTGCTAATTGTGGGCTGCTTCTGTTTTCTATTTTCATTGTAAGGCTATTTAAAGCCATCTGCTAAGGATAATGTTACAGTGTTGCATTCTCCAGATTTCTTGTTCTTCTTTCTCGAGATTACGAGTTCAACAAACTGCATCGAGCCAGGACAAAGGGGCACGATTAAGAGTAAAGTGTGAGTAAAACACCGAGAAGTGAGTGCGAGATGGCGGGGAGAAGGAAGCAATAGCAATTTTGCTCTACCTAGCATTCCCAAGTTTGATGGAGACTATGATCACTGGGGCATGCTAATGGAGAATCTCTTGCGATCGAAGGAGTATTGGAGTCTTGTCGAGACCGGCTACACAGAGCCCGTCAAGGAGAAGCTATGACAACATGCAAGCAAAGAAAAACGTTGGAAGAATTGAAGTCAAGGATCTCAAGGTCAAAATTATTTCTTCGGTCCATCGATAAATCAATTCGAAAACTATCATTCGGAAGGACACGCCCAAACAATTGTGGGATTCAATGAAGCGCAAGTATCAAGGGAATAAAAGGCATGCAATGAGCTCAACTCCAAACTCTTCGTAGAGAATTTGAAGTTCTAGAGATGAAGAGTGGTGAATCATCACGGATTACTTCTCGAGGGTGATGATGGTGGCCAATGATATGAGAAATTATGGAGAAGACATGCGGGACGCGTGAAAATTGTTGAGAAAACTCTGCACACCCTCACGAGATAAGTTTAATTATATTGTTTGCTCAATAGAAGAGTCAAAAGATATCGACCACCTTTACGTGGATGAGTTGCAGAGCTCTGCTTGTCCATGAGCAGAAATTTCGAAAAAGCAATACTGATGAACAAGCTTTGAAAGTCACAAGTGTTGAGATGCCTGGAGCAAACAGGGAAGATGACGGACTTGGTGGAAGAGGCCGCGGACGTGGGGTTTTCAGAGGCAGAGGAAGAGGGCGAGGTAGACAAAACTTCAACAAGGCTGTAGTTGAATGCTATAAGTGCCACAAACTAGGGCATTTTCAATATGAATGTCCTAGTTGGGAGAAGCGAGTGAACTATGCAGAGCTTGAGGAGGAAGATGAACTCCTGTTGATGGCTCATATGGAGATGAATGACTCCAAACGTGAAGATGTGTGGTTTCTAGACAGTGGATGCAGCAATCATATGTGCGGCAACAAAAAATGGTTTGCTGATATTGATGAAGAATTCAGGCACTCTGTAAAACTCGGCAACAATTCAAGGATGTCGGTGATGGGCAAGGGGAGCATCAGGTTAGAAGTGGATGGCTTGACTCAGGTAATTAGTGATGTTTACTTTGTCCCTGAGTTAAGAAATAACCTGCTCAGTATAGGTCAACTGCAAGAGAAAGGTTTAGTCATTTTGATACAACATGGGGTCTGTAAAATTTATCATTCGAATAGGGGACTCATTATGCAGACTCCAATGACTGCAAATCGCATGTTTGTACTCTTGGCTAATGTTGTGATCACAAACTTCTCCAAATGTATGCAAGCTTCTTCAGATGACCTAGCGCACTTATGGCACTGCCGTTATGGTCACCTGAATTACAAGGGACTCAGAACGCTGCATTATAGAAAGATGGTTAAGGGTTTGCCTCAAATCAAAGCCTCTGCAAGGGTCTGTCATGATTGCTTGGTGGGAAAGCAAAGTCGGGATTCAATTCCAAAGAGCAGCCAGTGGAGAGCCTCACAAAAATTACAGTTAGTGCATGCAGACATCTCATGGACCTATTACTCCTACTTGAACAATGACAAGAAGTATATTCGAGTTTTATTGATGATTTAAGTAGAAGAATGTGGGTTTACTTTCAATGAGAGAAGTCACAAGCTTTCACTATGTTCAAGCAGTACAAGAGTCCGGTTGAAAAGGAAATTGGTTCTTCTATTTGTTGCTTGAGGACCCATTGAGGCGAGAATTTACATCTAATGAATTTAACGAATTTTGTCGGGCCTAATGGCATCAAACGTCACCACCGCCGCCTACACTCCGCAATGAGCAGGGGTGGTGAGAGAAGAAACCGGACGGTCATGAATTTGGTGCGTAGCATTTTGTGCGAGAAGAAGATACCTAAGAATTTCCGCCGAAGTCAGTAAATTGGGTCACTCATGTTCTTAATCAAGTCCAACACGGGCTATTCAAGATACAACTCCTGAAGAAGCATGGAGCGGAGTCAAACCAAATGTTGAGTATTTTAGAGTTTTTGGCTGCGTCGCTCATGTCCATATTCCAAATGCTAAGAGAACAAAGTTAGATGACAAGAGCTGCAAATGTGTTCTACTTGGTGTGAGTGAAGAAACTAAGGGTTATAGGCTGTACAGTCCCTCAACAAAGAAGATTATTGTGAGTAGAGATGTCGTGTTTGAAGAGAATGAAAGCTGGAATTGGGGGAGGAGTGCTGAGGAGATAAAACTTGATGTATTGGATTGGGGAGATGGTGATGAGAACTTGGAGAATCATGGCAACAATAGTGATGAGGAAATTGGAGAACAAAATGACTTGCCGATTGGAGAAGCTACTGATAATCCGGCTGGAGAAGCTACTGATAATTCCTCTTCAAGTAGCTCTTCTCAAGCAAGTCCACAAGCCATGCAGGAAGAAAGAGAAAGGAGGCAACCTGTTTGGATGAGTGATTATGTAAGTGGAGCAAGTTTGGGTTTGAGTGATGGAGAAGGAGAACTACACAACCTAGCTGTGTTTAATGCAAATGAAGATCCAGTAGACTTTGAGGAAGCTGTGAATCAGTCTAAGTGGAGATTAGCAATGAAGAAGGAGATTGAAGCTATCAAAAAAAATAATACTTGGGAGCTGGTTGATAGGCCTTGGTGTGAAAACTATAGGAGTGAAATGGGTGTTTAAAACGAAGTACAATGAGAAGGGTGAAGTGGATAAGTGTAAAGTTCGATTGGTGGCAAAGGGGTATGCTCAACGATTTGGCATTGATTACACAGAAGTGTACGCACCAGTGGCTAGATGGGATACTATAAGAATGATCATTGCATTGGTGCACAAAAGAATTGGAACATATATCGCCTGACGTCAAAAGTGCTTTCTTGCACGGAGAGATCACAGAGGTGTTTTTGTCGAGCAACCACGGGGTTTGAAGTAGAGGAGAAGAAAACAAGGTCTACAAGCTCAAGAAAGCACTCTATGGGCTCAAACAAGCCCCTAGAGCACAGTATAGCGAGATTGAGAATTACTTTGTGAAGGAAGGGTTCAAGAAATGTGATTTTGAGCATACTGCTCATCAAAATGAGGGGCGAAAGCACGTATTTAATTGTGAGTTTATATGTGGATGACTTAATTTTTACTGGCAATTGTGAGAAATTGTTTGTCAAGTTTAAAGAATCCATGATGCAAGAGTTTGATATGAGTGATCTCGGCAAGATGAGGTACTTTCTTGGTGTTGAAGTGTTGCAATGCACCGAAGGTATCTATATTAGCCAAAAGAAGTTTGCAAAGGAGTTGCTTGAAAGGTTCGGCATGGATGGATGCAATTCAGTTCATAATCCGATAGTTCTGGTGTGAAGATTGGAAAAGATGAAAATGGAGTTAAAATGGATGCGTTGTTGTGTATAGGCGGATGGTGGGGAGTCTGATGTATTTAACTGTAACAAGACCAGACTTGATGTTTGTTGTGTGTTTGGCTAGCAGGTTCATGGAAAATCCCACAGAGCTTCATTTTCAGACTGTTAAGAGAGTGTTAAGGTATGTTGGTGGAACTGTGGAGCTGGGAATCTTTTACAAGAGGAAAGGAGATGAGATGTTGCAAGCTTATACCGACAGTGACTATGCCGGAGATATGAGTGATAGGAAAAGCACGTCGGGGTATGTTTTCTCTTTGAGTGGAGGTGCTGTGTCTTGGATGTCGAAGAAACAACCTATTGTTACTTTGTCAACCACCGAGAAGCGTAGTATGTTGCTTGTTTGCTTCTTGTGCTACATAAGGCATTTGGATGCAAAGAGTGTTGGAAAAGTTGGGATTCTCACAAAACAGCAGTATTATTATCAAGTGTGATAACAGCTCCACTATAAAGTTGTCTAAAAATCCAGTGCTTCATGGGCGTAGTAAGCATATTGATGTTAGGTTTCATTTCCTTCGAGACTTAACTAGAGATGGGAAGGTGGAGTTGATTCATTGCGGCTCCAAAGATCAAGTGGCTGATATCATGACAAAACCACTCAAGCTGGATGATTTTGTGAAGCTGCGAGAGTTGCTGGGCGTTTGTGAAGTGCCAATGGTAAACTAGTTGCTATGGGCAATTAGTTTAGGGGAGGATATGTTGGTTTAGTGGTTGCTTATTTTTAGCATTTACTTATTTTTCTGTTGAATAATCCCTAGTTTGTAGGGACTAGTTGTTAGCACTTTTGAATGTTTCTCTAATCATGTACCACAATCTGGAGAACGTGCTAATTGTGGGCTGCTTCTGTTTTCTATTTTCATTGTAAGGCTATTTAAAGCCATCTGCTAAGGATAATGTTACAGTGTTGCATTCTCCAGATTTCTTGTTCTTCTTTCTGAGATTCTGAGTTCAACAGTATCTATGAGACTGGGGACTGCCGGACTGGAGACTGGAGAAGACTGAGACCGGAGAGAATTAAAGTAGGATAAGTGTATTATTTTAGGGATGAGATAAGGTTAAATTTACTTTTGTCCTTCGCTTGTTTAAGAGCTGATGGAGACTCTTTGATCCCATTGGGGAAGACACTGCCCTCTCAGAATAACCTGCGGCTGTGTTATTTTAATTCTTTTTGCATTTTTATATATATATTACTCTCACTAATCCAAAATGATACGACTGATTTTTTTTTTTTTTTTTTTTTTTCTATTTTAAATTATAATCAATTTTTCTTGTATAATTAATTTTTTTTATTTTCTAATAGACACTTGCTCACTCAAAAGCCGACTGTGAATCTGATCCTTCCACCATCATCACTCGATAAAATTACAATTAAACTAGCCATCAATGACTCCCCATTATCGTATAATGCTATGTAGCACCAGTCCATTTAATATAGAATCAAAATAGATTAAAATAATAGAATAAACATGAATTTATAAAACAGAAGTTCAAATAAAATTCAGCTAAAAGTTACTGTTCTATTAGTACTTAAATTTTTTAAAATCCGTTTACAATCATTTTTTGAAATAATAAATTGTTTAATTCATCTCATAAAATACTATTTATACAATAATTTCAATAACATTTGAATGAAAAGTATATACAACTCCAATTGTACCCTTAACGGCGAATGTAAAATTGCTTGTAATTACAGTTTACCATAACCCAAGTGTGCAAAAAGTAACCACCATTCATAAGTAGCATATAACGTTGGTTATAAGTAAATTTAACAAAACCGTATAATGAGAAAACCAGTACATGGACACAGATCTTGAAAGACGGTTGGAGAAGATTTGCAGCAGAAATATACAAGCATGGTTCAAGAGAATATTATTAGTCACAAGAGGCGGCAAGTGCTACCCTAAGATCATTCGAAGTTTCACATACATACATTTCTGTATGTTTCTATTTCTTGTGGATAAAACTTAGAAGCGAATGCAGTATAATAGCTTTTGCTCACTCGATCACGTTTGGAAAATGTTCTCTCTTGAAGTTGGTTCGTGTCCGTTAAGGAGATTTCCCATGCTCAAAACTTTACTCCATGACGGGTTAGCAGTTGGCGGAGTAAACATAACATGCTAGCAACCAGGTTTATCACACGTGCCCATATTTCATGCTTTTCTTGAACTCCTAGGAAGAGAAAAATAAAGTAAGAAGAAAAATGTCAATAGGAGGTATGTGAGTGACCAACTAAAAGCATCTAGAGCACCAAAAATGAGAACCACAAAGAACATCGTGATAGTTACAATTTGTTTGACTTTGCTTAAAATTTTGCTAAAAAAATTGAAGTAACTTTTCAACTACACATTTCATTCACTTTTATCAAAATCCACTACAAAGTTGATTTTTAGCAAAATCAAACGGACATTTAGTCAACTTGTCTCAAGCAAGGACTTAATCTCCAAAGTTAAAAGAAATGAAAATATAAGGAGTATGATTCAGTTTCAGTTTCGTTTAATTAGCAACAGCTAAGCAGTAAATTTATGTTTGTGAAACCCTTAAATGATGAAGGAAATGCACATTTGAGATAAAATGTGAAACCTAGAGCTAGGAACAGCATGTGAGACTTTTGAAGATAAAAAAATGGCATGGTGACAGCTTACCTTCTTGGAATCACCTTGCATGGAGCCACTTCCCATATTTTGTTGGTGGTAGTCATGGTAATAGCTGACAATTTCTTCTAAGAGTGATTGTGCTTGCAAAAAGTTAAAATGAAGAGAAGCTAAGTTAAATCGAAGAGAAGTTGCTAATGTAAGTAACTTCTCAACATGTCCAAAAATTACACAAAGCCATCCAACATCTTCAATAATATCACCATCAACAGATCTACTATATGCTGCAAATATAAACAAAAAATTATTAAAATCCTAAGGAGCACAATTCCTAGAGAATTCAAAGATACTAGAGAAGCAAATATACGTTGTACATATTTCAAGGTAGATGACATTGTGAGGTACAGTCGTCCAATTTTAGTTGTCATTTGCATTAAGTCACCAAATAATGTCAGATTAAGCATGTCAGCTGCCGCTCTGAAGACAGTACAAACCATTTGTTCCATCTGTTGATGCGGTCGCAGGGTTTCCAGATAATGAAGAACCTAAATCGAGATGATGTGAAGGTTAAAGTTCTGACTGAGTGAAGAAATATCAAGAAAAAAAACAGACTTCCCTCCTATAAATTGCTAAACTCAAAAAAAAAAAAAAATAAATAAAAGAAAAGGTGTAAGAACAAGAAGCAAAGCACCCAATGAAATAATACGAACAAGTGCAGAAGAATTTTTCTCATTCTGTGAACAATAGACATTTTATCACCGAAAGTTTTCCTATTTTACCATCTTCAATAATATCACCATCACCTGAAAAAATGTTGTTGAGGCTTTATGATGAGACAATCAATTACGCATGAGAAAGGGCCATGGCCATCAAAATCATACCCTGATTTGTCCCTACATTACAATTCTATTGAAAAATCACCCTATGACCTGCAAATTGCAAGGATTCGGCTGCAATTAGGTTTGTGATTGATCAAGTACGGCCGGGCAGAAACTGGTTGTTCATTCCTATTTCCAACAGTTGATCTTTCTTTTTTCACTTTTGCACTTCAGACATATTTACATTTCTAAAGGCCTTTAGGACTTAAACATTGACTAATGATCTTTTTATCTTTTATTTTTTATAGTCTATGTTTTTTTACCGCAGCAGTACTACATTTATTTACTTGTATTGCCAACTAAGATCTCTTTCAAGTGAATTACCTTCAAAGAAACTGACTTTTCAAGCATCTTCTTAGCAGAAGTGAAGGACTTTTTGGAATTTGAAGTTGATGGTATCATTCAACTTTTTTCAGGTTCGACAACTTTTTAGTCTGTGCCGTCACAATTCTCGCTTTTGTTTGTGAATGAGTTATATACAACATATTTCTTCATTATTTTTAGTTTATCCAGAGCTATATAATATTATGTTTTTACAAGTACCCTTAATTTTTCCCATTTCTGTTTGTATAATTGTATCTTTATATTTTAGTTTTGTTTTCTTGTTTTCTTGTCAATGACTCTTGGAAACTTGACTCTTAGTATAAACTTTAAAGTATACTTGTATGACTCCTATTTGAGAATACATTACCATTACGGTATAAGATCCGTGTTATAGCAGTATAAGTATTTCTTTGTTATTACGAAATATTCAATATTCATCAATAAGGTTATGTTCTCCAAGAATAAGAATTATATATCTGATTTTTATAAATAGTGGTTCAGAACTCATAACTTGATGCAATTCTGAAAAGTAAGATGTGATGAACGGTTCGAATCCCATTTTTTTTACACCCATCTCAAAGACCCTGCCTATCCTACTAGTCTAGATTGAAAAGAAGGCAAGATAAACAAAATAAATCCCACAAGTGATGCCATCAATGTTTAAAACATAATACCTATATTGACATTTGACACTCCTACAAAGTGATGAGGGTGACTTGTATCAACAGAGCTACTAAATCAAATCAGCAAGGAAAGGATTAAGTCAATAAACTGCTCGCAGTCACTTACCATAGAAGCATAAGATTTTTCTTGGCACTTCTTCAATTTTCACATTATATTCAACCACCATCTGTAAATGATCCTGTACTTCATCAACAACCTCAGCTACTGGAACCTCCTCTTCAACTGTCAGCAATTTTCCATTGTCAGGTGGGTTGTAAACTTCTCCACCATTAGCTTCCTCTGCAGACGGGCTGTTTTCCTCAGAAACATGATTCTCCTGGACAAGCAGCACGGGACCTGCCAATGGTAGATGACAAAAGAATATGTAATGCCAAATTGACAGTACATTTGACAAGAACGCCAAAAACTAAATGAATACTCGGTTACTTTGCTCCAGAGTAATGGGTGCTACAACATCATTGACCAAAACTGGGTTCGCATTGACATTGTCCAGAAACCGAAACATGTCATTCAGAACAAAGTAGCCATTGTCTTGCGGTGCGAGGAAGAAAGTTTGAGTAAAATTGCAAACTGTGTTGTCCATCCCAGTAAGATGTCCAGTTACAAGAACCTGCACTCCCCCATTAAAGGACTCTTGTGCATCCACTGACCTAATCTCAGTTCTGAAGTCCCCGTAGTTGAGTGAAAGAACCTTCTCATTGATGGCCTATGTATTTATATTCAGCCAAGAATGAAAGAGATTAAAATCTCAAAAACTTCAATTTAATTCGGTTAACATTCAACTATCCACTTGTTAAATGCCTAAATCCGCTTAACAACCAAAAATATTTTTACTATAAAGAGCAGAAATTTCACAACCTAGAACACTGAAGTCTTGTAGAGAACTAACAAATAGGCATCTTCATGACAGATCCAAACGGTTTATAAAACAAAAATATTCAAAATATTGTTTAATTTCCCCCTCTTTGTCTGGCTCTCTACTTTGTGACCACCAAAAGTTTAACATCTCCACTTTAAACCACATTCAGCTTAAATATGACACTGTCAGATTAGATAAATTATACACGGACACACAGGCAGGCGGGCGCGCGCGTCTATGTGTGTGTGTGTGTGTGTGTGTGTATATATATATATATATATATATATATAGATAGAGAGAGAGAGAGAGAGAGAGAGAGAGAGAGAGAGAGAGAGAGAGAGAGAGTTTACTTGCATAGTGGTGGTGATGCTCATGGAGCCATCCTCCTCGGGACGACCGAGCTTACTGATGTCCTGATAAAACCGATGAACGACCTCCGGCGAGTGGTGCATCATGTGATAGTACTGCTCCACAAATGCATTGCCAACCTATTTTCCAAGAAAGTTCCCTCAAAATTTACAAAAATCCAGCTGCCTTAAACTAAAGCCACGCAAAAGAAAAAAAAAAAAAAGAAGAAAAAATACGGCACTTACAACTTGAGCAGACACTGGTTGCGGAGCCGCCGTTGCCATAGCTGATAGATTATCCCCTAACAAAACATAACAAAACCGGAATAACATAACAATAAGCTCATTTTCACACACAAAACTCTGGCTTCATCGATCTTTCGTACTTTCAACATTGCACTATTTCACTAGTTAGTGATGATCGGGATCAAATCATACCTGAAAACGAATCGGATTGAAGAAATAGCGAGAGATCTACTTTTTTTAAAAAAAAATTCGCTTTTACTTACTTCACTGAATCCGGAAGGGAAATCTAGAGTTCGGTAGAAACAGAAATGGAAATGAAGTCTATGGGAAGAAGAGGGGGATCCTGAAGAGGTGCCAGTGCGACACTGGTTAGTGCATAGAGAAAAAGATAAGGTGTGTTTGTTTATCACTTCCATGGAAAATATCATCAAATTCAAAATTTTATTTTCCACCTCATTGTTTGATTCTGGCATGAAAAATAAAATAGATTTTTAGAACAAAACGTTTAAAAGCATATTTACTTTCTTTTTGGAAAATATTTTTTTACCTATTTGGTGAAATTTTTTTTCCACCTTATATATGAAAAATCTTTCTTTTACATGGTAATGAATCAAACACAACCTAAGGTTTATCACGTACATACTCAAAGCCAAAGGCAATATTTGTAGTATGGAGAGGAATTAATTTTTTGTAATGTTTAGTAAGTATATATTTGATTAAGCTTAAAATATAATTTAAATTTATTAAATTTATAAAAATATTTTTTATTCACATATTTAATATTATTCACAATTTACTATTTATTTATTATCTACATATTTTATAAGTATTTTAAAAGGAATTTCAATACTTTTAAACATACATGTTATAAATAAATATAAATATTCACTCTTTTTACTTAAATATCATTTAGCATATATATTCATTTAAACTTAATGATATGAGTTTCCAGAACCTTCTTTGAGCAAAAAAGCCAACTTATTATTCTTCGAATCAAAAAATATACAATTTATCGTTAGGGTAATCATCTCTAGTTTAAATGGTTGTGGAGATCTAATTTAGTGTCTAGTCAAGCACAATTATCACAATAATTAATTGCATTATTATTCATCAAAATATATAATGGAGGCAATATAAATGTCTAATATTATCATTATTCCAGCACAATATTAATAATTGGAGATCGTTTCTCCTACTAATAAATTTAATAATTATATTTGATAAATAATTAAAATCTTTGATTTAAAGCTAATCTAAAGATATAGATCAATTAGAACCTTTAAAATTTTTATATTTACATTCAACTATATCTTAATAAAAGATTTTAATACATCTAGACGGTTAAATTTGGAGACCATATGTGAGTATAAATGGAAGAATGTGAATAATATTCTGTTTAAAAAAAAATAAAGATAAAATCGTTATAAACTTAAAAGAATAATGACCATTAGTGTAATTAACCCTTAATTAAATTTAGGATAAGTTGGTTGTTCTCTTAATTTGCTTATTCATTATATAATGTATTAGAAAAGCATAGTATGGCTTGCAAGGAATATTATACCACTTTAGTTACTGACTTTACCTTTTTGGTAAAGAAAAGTGAGCAAAAAGAAGAAATGGACATTGCTTTGTGGTTACGCAGAGAATCGATTCAATGTCTACAACACCACTGGAATGGCGAATATAAAAAGAAATGGAATATAAAATTGTTCCGTTATTTATAAAATGATTTTTTGAAATAATAAATTGTTTAATTCATCTCATAAAATACTATTTATACAATAATTACAATAACATTTGAATGAAAAAGTATATATAACTCTAATTGTACACACTATGGCAATATAAAATTGCTTGTGTGCAAAAAGTAACCACCATTCATAAGTAGCATATAATGTTCGTTATAAGTAAATTTAACAAAACTGTATAATGAGAAAACCAGTGTATAGATACATATCTTGAAAGAACGGTTGGAGAAGATTTGCAGCAGAAATATACATGCATGGTTTAAGAGAATATTATTAGTCACAAGAGGCAACGGCAAGTGCTACCCTAAGATCATTCGAAGTTTCGCATACGTACATTCTGTATGTTTCTATTTCTTGTTGATAAAACTTAGAAGCAGAGGCTGTATAATAACTTTTGCTCACTCGATCACGTTTGGAAAACGTTATCTCCCTTAAAGTTGGTTCATGCCCGTTAAGGAGATTTCCCATGCTCAAAACTTTCCTCCATGACTGGTTAGCAGTTGGCGGAGTAAACATGCTAGCAACCACGTCTCTCTCACGTGCCCTTATTTCATGCTTTTTCTTGAACTCCTAGGAAAATAAAAATAAAATAGAAGAAAAATGTCAATAGGAGGTACATATGTGACAAACTAAAAGTATCTCGAGCACCAAAAATGAAAACCACAAAGAACATCGTGATAGCTAGTCAACTTGTCTTGAGCAAGGACTTAAATCTCCAAAGTTAAGGAAATTAAAAATATAATGAGTATGACTCAGTTTTGTTTAATAAGCAAGCTAAGTAGTAAATTTATGTTTGTGAAACCCTTAAATGATGAAGGAAAGGCACATTTGAGATAAAATGTAAAATCTAGAGCTAGGAACAGCATGCGAGACTTTTGAAGAGAAAAAATGGCATGGTGACAGCTTACCTTCTTGGAATCACCTTGCATGGAGCCACTTCCCATATTTTGTTGGTAGTAGTCATAGTAATCACTGAAAATTCCTTCTGCAAGTGATGGTGCTTGCAAAAAGTTGCGATGAAGAGAAGCTGCTAATGTAAGTAACTTCTCAACATGTCCAAAAATTACACAAAGCCGTCTAACATCTTCAATAATATCACCATCGCCAGATCTACTATATGCTGCAAATATAAACAAAAAATTATTAAAATCCTAGGGAGCACAATTCCTAGAGAATTCAAAGATACTAGAGAAGCAAATATACATTGTACATATTTCAAGGTAGATGACATTGTGAGGTATAGTTGTCCAATTTTAGTTGTCATTTGCTTTAAGTCACCAAATGATGTCTGATTAAGCGTGTCAGCTGCCGCTCTGAAGGCAGTACAAACCATTTGTTCCAGCAGTTGATGTGGTCGCAGGGTTTCCAGATAATGAAGAACCTAAATCGAGATGATGTGAAGGTTAAAGTTCTGACTGAGTGAAGATATATCATGAAAATAAAACAGACCCTACTACAAATTGCTAAACTTAAAAAAAAAAAAAAAAAGAAAGAAAATAAAAGAAAAGGTGTAAGAATAAGAAGCAAAGCACCCAATGAAATAATATGAACAAGTGCAGAAGGATTTTTCTCATTCCGTGAACAATAGACATTTTATCACTGAAAGTTTTCCTATTTATTCAATAAAAACACACTTCAAAAAGTCTGCTAGTCCTAAGCACATGATAATTAGTACCACATTTAATTTAACTTGAGAAGGACAGCCGTCGGCACAGAAAGCACAAGGAGAAAAAAGCATAAAACAAATTCATTGAACATATACTACAAGGAGAAACAAGATGTCCACTGAGGTTTTTGCATAACGAACCACAAATCTTCTTATGCAACCAACTACAAAATTGTAAATTTGGATAATTGGGTACAAAGTTGTGAAAAATAATCAAAACATACAATCATGCACTTGGATCAGCAATACATCCAAATAGAACATCTATTCCAGAACTACAATGCTTATGCTCAGAGTACAGAAAAACATTGACCAGTTCCGTTATATCTACTTTGTTATCACAAGAACCGTTTTGCCAATACCAAGAGACTAAGATAACAAGAAACTATAAAACTACGAAGAAACTTTCATGCTATAGTAAGCAGGCTGTCTTTTGTGAACATTCTAGCTTTTAATCAAGCCCAGTAATGGGCACAATGTAGCAAGCATGGTAGTTGGTCCAATGTGACTGCTCAAGTAAATTAATTAGACCATTGCTAGAGAGTTTCCATGTCCGGCTTGTTTTTGTTAAGAGAAAAAAAGCCAAGAGTTTAAACAAATTGTTGGAATTTCCAAAGTGACACTCTTGCAGGCCATATATTCTTCGTGGAGATCAACAATAACTACAATATCAAGTAACCATGTCATCTATCAATCCCATTCAGATATGTTTGCAAGCGAGATAATTGTCTTTTCAACATAGCTGCATCCCTTTCCGGAAGACGGTTGAGTCTTTCTGTTTTTCTTTCCATTCCCAAGTCCGGGAACTTATCTAGTATCATTTCTACAGTGGATCAATTCATTAACATGCTGCCGAGCCATTTTTTTTATAAAATAATGACACTGAGCCTTTACTGCAGTCCCTGCTACTTATTTTTGGCAGTTTCACAGAATAGTTTTGGCCTTCATTAAATTGATCTATACTCAAAAATACAATCGTTTTTCATTTCGGTAGTTTCATGGAATAGTTTTGTTTAGTTGTTTTCGCTTTCCATGGTCAATTGACATGGATCAAAGACGGTGTTCAGTTTGAATCATGGGTGCAAATGATAATCTCTGGTACATTGTTGCAACTACTCACACCTAGAATAATCCTCCAAATCTATCAACCATTCTAGCCACCAAAACAGTAACATATGAGTTCAACAAAAGGAAGACAGAGAATCCCACAATATCAGAAGTTACCTTTTCCCCTTCTCGATTGGGATCTAGAAGTGGCTTCTGTTTAGAAGCTTGCAAAGCTGGGGCCTCATTCCAAATTTTTCTCCACGAACTCCCATATTCAGACATTCTCTTGGATAGTCTTCCTCGAGGAGGCCACTCATTCTTTGACCCCTCTACTGTACTAGTTTGAGAGACTCCAATCTCACTGTAATCATCTTCCCAATCTTTGGGTGAATGCCATCTAATAAAATCTTCGAACACAGCATCTGGGTTAGCTGCCTTAAATGCGGACATGTCTGCAATAGGAAATCTTTCCAGGATTAAAATACTTCATGAATAGCAAGAAGAAAAACTGTGATCATATATTTTACAGTGACAGATCTGCTTTTCATGCTTCATATGCCTACTATTATGATTCAAAAACAAATAACAGATATATCATATGAAACAAGAATGAAATGGAGGCAGTCCCCAAGTTTTTATAGTAGAAACATATGGCCATCAACATTCAGCACTAAAATATAATCTAAATATATTCACATGATTCCAGGCAATAGCAACCAACCGGTAATATAAATTTAAAAGGTATTTCAAGGCATATAGATGATAGAAATCAAAAAGCTTCAGGAGCACCTTTTTGGAGCTGCTTTCTCTTTGAACAAAGTTCTACAAACAAATTCAAGTGAAAAGAGTGCAAGTGAATGTCAATCTGGAAGTGATGAGTAAAATGATAGGAATACGTTGAATTTGGATATTTCCTTTAGTTTCGGCATGTGGACTTAACTTTTAGGATTGTTTGATGAGCCATAATAAGATTAATTTTCCTTTTTCTCGGATAATTCAATATAATAATTCTGCTACGCTCATAAATAATATTCTCCAGATATACAACTCACTTAAAATAGTAAAGTAAGTTGTGTTCAATAAATTCAGATTTTCCTCCACTACCCCGCAAAGGGCAAGAAAAAAGTCATTCCCTAACACGTTCATATGGCATGCGCCTCAAGACCAATGACATATTCTTCTTAGATATTTCCTTTAAAGGAAAAGGTGTAGATTCTTCCTATCCAGATAGTAAGCTTACCCTCTTCTACACAAATTCTTTTACCAATCAATTCGATCCATCGCCACATTTACGAAACATCCAATTGATTAAATTCTTCAGAAGTACATCAGGCCATGTTAAATTTGGTGTAGCTCTCCGTCTCTTCTAACCTATTCTAATTGAATAACCCAGGAAGCTTCTTTAGATATACACACATGATGTGCCAACTACTCAAGTGTTCATTCCCTTCACTTATCTTCAACTGGTGCTACCTCCTTGTTGGCATATTTTATTATTTTATCCATCCCATTATAGTGACACATCAATCTTAACATCCTCATTCAATCATCTTACTCTATTAAATCACTTACAAGAAAATATTTGTTGCTGCTATGGAAAATTCTGGATTTGTCCTTGAAGCTATAAAATTAATTCATGGAAAATACAAAGTATATGTACAGACTCAGATCACGAACTATCTCAAGGTGTATAGCATACATCCCCCCTTCAAGCTGATAGTATCATGATTGTTTTGGATGCTATAGTTCATCAGCTACTCATAATAAAACTGCTAATCTGTCCATTTGTTCTCTCATAAAATAGAATTGTAAGAATCAGATAATTGGATAGAATACAGAAACTAAAATGTATTTAAAACCAGATAAGGATCACTTGCAATCATATAATGACCAAGGGTAAACAGGTTTCAATTAGTTGTTCTCTATAATTCATTGTTTTGGATGCTATAGTTCATCAGCTACTCGTAATAAAACTGCTAATCTGTCCATTTGTTCTCTCATAAAATAGAATTGTAAGAATCAGATAATTGGATAGAATGCAGAAATTAAAATGTATTTAAAACCTGATAAGGATCACTTGCAATCATATAATGACCAAAGGTAAACAGGTTTGAATTAGTTGTTCTCTATAACCAAGCGCCTCGACCCCACCCCCCCCAAAAAAAAAAAAAAAAAAACCTCTCCGTGAACAAACAGTCAACAAAAAGAAAAGAAGACAGAAAGAAGCAAATGAAAAAAGAAACAAACAAACAAACACAGAGCCTCACGCTGATCTAAAAAAGGTTCCACCTAAGGAGAGGTGCAGTTGCATTTCCCAGCACACATCACCTCACCATCAGATAATGGATAGAGCATTCACAGGATGGGGCACTTTGCTACAATAAGGAAACTATTATCTTTCATTTTCATAACATCCTGATATATCTCAAAGTTCATATTCTGAAAAGCTGCATGAGGCTTACCCCTTGAGGCACGCACGCCTCACACAAGGCTTTCATTAAATGCATCAACGGTTATGCATTGAATGCCTTTGTCAAGACTTGTGCCTTGTTTACTGAGGCTCACACCTCAGGGTGGCTAAGGTATGCGTCCATTTTTCTTGTCTTTCTGGGCTTTTTATTACAGAGCTCAGCTCTTTGTCTAATGTTTTTCCGATATTTTTGTTTTCTTTTATCTACGTTTACCAGATGGGAAAGGGCAAGGGACATGACCACTGAAAGTGGAGGTGATGACAAAGAATGATAAGAAACTTTAGTGAGGAGGAGAATAACTAGGGAATCAAACTTAAAGATCCTAGAGGATAGTTTTACTTCTAGCAGTAGATGATTACCAATTTAAAAACTTATCTTTTGCTAATTTATTGATCTACTTTACGTTCGTTTGCAAGTTAGACTTTAAATTTTGTTAATTTGTTTTATTATGGATCTTCAAGATGATTTTATTGTCTATTATGAGCATAGTTTTCTATTTGTAAATTCTTTTGGATTATTTTATTTGTTCATCTTGAAGCTTATGCCTCAGACCACACAGATAAAAGGCCTCTGTACCCAATTGAACATATTTAAACATTGTCTAAAAACATCTTTCATTTTCCCAATCATTAACCAAAATACCTTTTTTAAAATGACTTTTGCTTAACGAGAAAAGAGTCAATGAATGCATAATATGTGGTGCCAAGTCAATGAATGCATAGAATGTTGTGCAAACCTAATGACAAAATGAAAAGCCATTACCAGTATGAAATAAATTCCTCAATACCACGAGGAAAGCAAAACTCATTACCTGATACCAAGATCTCTTTCTCCAGTTGAGCAGAGAAGCTCTGTATTAAATGCAAATAATCTTTCTCAGTAGAAATATAATGAGTCTTGCAACCACCAACTGAAGTTTACATTTGCAAAATATATCTAAAAACTCCTAGTCTCCCACCATCAAATAATTAAAATACAAGGAAACAGCTTCAAATTGGCTGCTCAAACCAGAACCGACAACATCTGCAGTTATCAACCAACTAGTTTGCCAGTGCACTAAGAAACACCCTCAAGTACCTGGTCAATGCGAAATACAAGACTGAAAAGTCACAACAGACCTTCAGGTCTGAAAGTTCCAATGCTAATCATGCATCTGAACATTGAATTAGCTAATGAAATTTGATTATTGACAGACCAATGGTGAATGGGCTTTTTATTCTGTTTGGATAGCACTTTTGCATTACCACAACACCTAATGGTTTCTCAGACTATCATAAACCTAGATCTAATGATTATTTTTCAATGAGAAAAAAAGATCGCATATTGAATGTTTAAAGCTTACAAATGAATCAGCAGAGGCTTCAGCAGCTCGCAGTCGTTCTTCATGCATGTCTTCTGTCATAAGTGGTGGGTCCTACAATAAATTTAGATGAGAATTGTGTTGTTATTTACAGCATATATGAGGGAGGGAGGGAAGGAGAGAGGCAGTAGGTGCAAAACTAGCTGCTCAAGATAATTAACCTGGGTGATTGGAGCATGCATAATCTCACGTGAGTGTAAAAGCATCATAGCTGGCAAAGCACCAGCTGAACCCCTCCTGTCTTGTTCAGAAGACTTGCTAAAAGTAGATGTTGCAATTTCATGATGTTTAGGATTATAACTGGCTTTTTCAGTTTTAGGACCGAGCAAACCATTTGAAGTTGATTGGCTGTTAACATAAATAGAATAAATAAATCAAGAAAAAAGGCAAAAAGAAAGATTAATTGCAAGAGATGTCAGTGTAAAAGAAAATCAGATCTATAAGGAAAATCATAGACTCGTCAGAATTATTTTGCAACTTTGTTACAAAATGGACCATGTCCCATCCATGGTGACAAGAGGGGGATAAGTTCACATAATTGTTCCATTCTCGAAATACAACCATGGTGCCCCATATATAATCTACTAGCTTAATCTTTTCGAGGATAGCACAGCCTAAACTGAGGAACAAACCATGAATAGACTGTACAAAGACCATATAGGAAGAACAAGATGACTACCAAGCAAGACCTCAAGTAGCATTGTTGTCCTTAAACATTTTACACTGACCATGTAACGCGACTTACAAGCATCTTGACTAATGGTTGCAACTGATATGAATTAACCGTGCAACAACAAACCAAACCATATCATGGACATGAATTTAACTTCAGATTGTAATAAAAAAGATACTAGCTCTACTTAAATTCTGCCAATTTCATTGTTGTATATCCCTATATAAAGGGTCAAAAATATGTATGATACGAAGAGCAATTTTGTAGCCTGGCAAACTACAAGAGCAGAAAGATTTATATCCCTGTGTAGAAAAAACAAGAGGAATATGTGTCATCCTTCGTCACTTAGCCTTCGTCAATTTTGTAGCCTGGCAAACTACAAGAGCAGAAAAATTTATATCCCCATGTAGAGAAAAACAAGAGGAATATGTGTCATCCTTTGTCAAAAATATGTATGATACGAAGAGCAATTTTGTAGCCTGGCAAACTATAAGAGCAGAAAAATTTATATCCCCGTGTAGAGAAAAACAAGAGGAATATGTGTCATCCTTCGTCACTTATCGCCAAGTGCTCACAGACTCATCACGTAAACCCACAACATCTTCAACAGTGTTACTATTGTTACTACTTCTAATGGAAATTGTTATTATTTTTTATTCCAGTAGTGAAAAGAATCTAAAAGTCTAATTATGAAAATGATGATAGACACCAAGGCAATATGTTCTATCTTTAGTTTTTTTATTCTCTAATCTCATTTTCCGGAAACCTAATAGTAAGAGCCTGACTGAGAGTGTACATACAAGCTGGTCAAACCTGCTATAAACAATTGAAGAGTTGAATGTTTAGAAGAGAGTTAGTAAGCACAAAAGACAATAAAAGCACCATTAAGAGCTTGAATCTCAAAAAAGCTATGTCATCCCTGCTCTTTTTTTTTCCTTTAAATGCTTGTCAACACTTCAGATTTTACCAAGTAAAAGACCCAGTGTACTACTTATTTTCAAAAATCCATTGATCACCCCTCCCAAACCCAATCCCCTCAACTGAAGTGGCACCACACTCCCACCTCCAGCAACCCCTTAGCATCAGGCTACCTCCTACCCCCCCGACACTAACAGCCTCAACCATCTCACTTCTCCCCACCCACCCACCATTAACCCCTCAAACCAATATGCGGTGAGGGTGGTGACATGGTTGTGGGGAATGGATTGAAAAAAAATAAAGTGAAAAGATTAAGGAGCAGAGAGGAAGAGAAACAAAAGAAAAAAATGGAGGGAGGAACCACGTGTTCGGTGGACAGAAAGAAAAAAGAAAAACGCAGCCAGAGAGACATTTGCACAAAAAAGTCTACAATTTCATGCTCCATACAAAAACTTATTCACAATGAATTTGGGTTTGGCTAGATGAATTTTTTTGAAACATAAGTTGGGATCCAAGAAATCAGTTAAGGGGGGCTAAATGGAACAAGCACCTCATCAAACAGATGATTTTCTTTTCTTTGCTTAGAAAAAGAGACAACATAATCTTTAAATTAACGTAATTAATTAACATATTGATGCAACAAAGTATATAGAAAGGGAAGAAGAGAGGGAAGTAGAGAGAAAAGAAAAGGGAGAGGAAGAGAGAGAAGAAGGAGAGAATTGGAGGGAGGAAATTTCATAATTCAATATTCCATGTAAATAATCCGACTATTTATGCCTAACATCCTTGAAAGTTGCCAAATTTAAAATTACTAACTGAAAGGAAATAAAAATCAATTACAAAAAAGTTTTCAAAATAAATCATAATTTCTTTCCCTAAAATAATGGGCTAATATTTGTAACTCTTCAATTTATTATCTATTAGGATCTCCCTCACATGCATAGTACAAAAAACCTCTAGGATCCAGACTTTCACTTTCAATGACTTTTAGAGTACAGAGTCACTGTGTACTACAAGGCACCGGAGAGCTCCAACTCCAAAGGAAAACCAGCTCCATGCCTGGTCCAGCTGTGAGTTGAAATTAGTTTATCCTTAGCCTGGGGGTATCTTTCTTTTACATCATGGTAGGCATTAAAGGATGTAATGACTCTAACTCTAGTATTCAAGACTTAATTTAAGGAAGACAAAGGAAGCTAATGAGTGAAGGATTTAACTCACGGAAGTGAGCACTTCATCCTATAGCTTTATATGTCTTTAGCTCCAGAGCTAATTAGCTCTCCAACACAAGAACTTTAGATAAGAAACATTTCTCCTCTAATGCTCTCATGGGGAATATAGTGAAGTTACGACCCTTAATCTATTCCTTAGTCAGAAAAACTGGGATGGGAAATATTTTCTTTCTACTAATAAGCGAATGTGGTCATCTAATTCTACAAATGAGTCTTTCTAACCCAGAAGGCCCACGGGTCAAATAAGGGGAGAGGCTCCCCCAATTCTTTTACCTTTCCACAAGGTCTAGGGGATTAACAGCTTTACTTTCAATAACTAGAGAGTACTCAACGTTTTTGGAACACTGAAGTTTCTAAATGTGCCACAACTGAAAAACCATCACTCTAAAGATAGTAATCACAACGCTAAATAACATTTGATTTACATTCTTGGCAAGAAAGAAAAATTCACTTATTTATTTATTCATTCAAGTCTCTCATTGAGGAGAGCAAAGATGTATGTTTGAAGAAAATTCATAACAGCAAAAGATTAGATTGTAATTATGAAAATAAATGATCTCTCACTTGTTCTTCACCTTTCACGTTCACCATCAAAACCTTCACTGACTTCATGAGGAGAGAAGAACCTTTGATCCTGAAGATCTTCCTGAATTTTAGTCAAACCAATACTTCATGTTAGGAGGTCAAGCACGATGTAATCCAAGGGCCACAAAGAAAAAAATAAATTACCTTGGCATCATCAGGAGTGTTGTCATGTCGACTCACGTCAGAAAGCTTTGTACCTTGTCGACGTTGTCTATCAATGCATATTGCAAGCTGAGCACCAAAATAAAAAATTAATTATATGATTTTAGGAAAAATAATTACTATTCACATCAAGCGGCAGAAAAGAGTAAAAAAGGGTTCTGGATGTGCCGCAGGAAGAATGAGCCCCTCAAAGCATGATACAATGAAATCAATACTATTGTGCATCCAGGATTAGAGAGTTACTGCTGACAAAAGAGTCATATAAACATTTCAACTGATTAATCAATGCAGTGCGGAAACCTGTTGAAATTCTGCCATATTAATTTCCTAATCTAAGGAAATTGCATTCCCTGTGATTTTGTATTCAGCCCTTGATTGTAGTGGTTTGATTTATCCTAGAATTATGCCAGACAGATTAGGTAGGAGCTATCATCGACCCTAGCAGTAGGCCTACAGAATATATAGTTTCATACAATAGATTATTACTTGTGTATATAAACCCTCGTAATCTCAATTATTCATCATCAATATAGAATCATATTTCCCTACCAAACCGAACATATGTCAATATTATGATCAATAATAAGTTCAAAAGACACAACTATCCGACTTTATCTTGTAAGTTCTCAGAAATCAATCTCACTCCAGTAACATTGTACAATAGGTAACTATATAATGCACATTTGAAACCACATTCTTAATGAAACAGTTTAAAACCTTGTTGTAAAATGGAAGAATACAACGTAAAAAATTGCCATCATTATGACAACAAAAACTAACTCATGCGTGGTCAAATTCACGAACCTTTCATTTGTATATAACATATAAATAGTCTTACAATAACATAAGAAACTAACCATATGTAATTTCTGATTGATCAAACACGTGGATAAGTCAATTATACCATTGGCTGGCATTCTTGGTAATGGTTGTGACTCTTCCCAACACCAACGAACTTCTCGAACAAACTCTATCCAGAGTACAGCAATAGCTAATAAAATGAACAGCAATAGAAGTAGTAAGTGGAGTGTAAAATGTCATTTAAAGAAAATCTATGCATGCAATATTATAGCAGCTCATTTGGCTCCTTCAGAATATCAGACAAATAACTCGTAAACTTGCATATTTACCATGTATATTACAATTGCCAAACCAAAGAGCGTGTAAACAGAACTGAGCAAAAAGCGAGTCAAGTGGAGCGCCTTTAATAGCTCGAGAACCCTTATGTTCAGCCCGTAGAGAGATATGGTTGAGCTTCTGCAACTGCATGAGAAACAAATTAACCTCGGTAATAAATTAACACCCAAGTGCATTCAGAATCAGTACAAAAAAAAATTCAAGAGCTTGGCATCATGTAATCAGCAAGATCGTGCATACTTCACAATCTTCAGTTATAGGAATTATTATTTAATCGTCAAAAGAAGAGTTCATTTTCTGGGAACATATAGCATATACTTTACATGCAATCCAGTGAGCTACAGCTGTGGCTTCCCTATCCCTGCCTTTCGTATGCAAAGTTCCCGGCAAAATACTATTTCATCCAACTTCTTTTATCATCAGGTGTAGATAACAATGCGAAGTGGAAATGTAAATCTAGGAAAAGAGTTCAGTATGAAATAGCTCAAAGTTTTGAGAGGCCCAGTTACAACTATCTACCAAAAACAAACAATAATTATTGCCCATTTACAATATTAGTAAAAAATGTAGCAGCGTAAAAGCAAATTGTTGCAGTTTCATACCCTGGTGAAAGAGATCTTTCAACACACGATCAAGAACTGTTGGTGGAGGAATGACTGCTGAAGACTTTGTATTGTCAGATCCTGAGTTCTCGATTGCTGGAGAAACAAAAAGAATGGTACAGTAAAAATCATTAAGGGCATGTTGGTGTAGATTTTTGGGAAAGAATGGGTTTTGGGTGCTTTATTGACTTTTCAAACTTTTTGTAGTGTAAAAAGTTGAAAAGTCAAAATTGTAGGCAAAAAAATGGGTTTTTTTGGAAAAAAATGGCTAAACATGTGCTAAATTGCACCTGAAAAAACTAGAATAACCAGAAGTTGAAGTTTGGCAAATATATCAATGTATCAATAGTAATTCATATTTAATACATAGAACGAAGCATCAAGATACTTCGAACCTGACACAAAATCTTCCATAAATTGAGCCTCCAAGGACATTTCCAAGGCCTTAACCAAAAGGCACAACTGTGACGCAAACCCAACTGTCTTTCCATCAGAAATATCACTGCTGAACATGAAAAAATAATCATTACCTCGTCACCCCACAAACAAGGAGCAAAGATATTCATATCCATCATAGATTGAACATCCAAAATCATTGACAAACTAACTTCCCTACACACGCATGGGTGGGGGAGAGAATCAGGTGGGTTAAGGACTAAAGATTTATAGAGAGGAAAACTCTATTTTTCTGAAACAGTAGGAATAGCTAGAATACATAGAAGAAGCATGACAACATATCTGTCATTGAATCTCCATATTTCTAGTCAATCCCTCAAATTAAGGGATACACAGACAGAAATAAAACAGAATAAAAAAGGAGAGATATTGGATACAATCATCTCTCTTTATTTAAGGCATGAAATAAAATAAAGCAGAAACTAATCCCTAAACATTAGGAGCTAAATTTGGAATTCCACAAGAACCATGGCCAAATTATGAAAGTGAAAGTGAAAAACTACCAAGATTTCCCTCGAAACCTATCTCAGAGTTTACAACACCAAGGGTTTACAAAAACCAGCCATTTTTTATTTTCAATGGACTACCAAAAAAAAAAAAGAAAAATTTAGATGTGACTATCAAAAGATTTTATTTAGGATAGTGAACTGTACAGGAAAAGCAACTCTTGCATGTACCTCAAAAACAGCTGTTCAGAAGCAAAGTCTTGCATGTAACTCTAAACATCTGTTTAGAATATGTATCTCCACATTAGTGATGTGATCATGATTCACTGCAGGCTGCAGCTAAAGTATTTCGTTTCAAGCACTCTTCTGATGAATTTTTTATCGTCTCTCCTCAACAGTCAACACCTTACTATATCATTCATATTGGGAAACATAAACACGTATAAATTGGGAAAATGTGATTCTCATATATCCTTGTGGAACATGTAATATGGTTGTCGTATAGTTGTAGTTGACTAGGCTTAATGGAGGCTTAATTATGTTTAATTGTTTGACTAATTGTAGGAGAGAATTATGAATGCTTAAACATAGTAGAGAATTATGTAGCCTACGAGGGAATTTTGTTAACTTTGTGTATAAGTATACCAGTTCCTTTGTAATGTTTTATGCAACACAATAAAATTCAGAAATTTCTACATTATATTAGAGTTCATGGTTTTTTCTTTTTTTCTTTTTCCCTCAAACAGCCTCTACGAGCTTGTTGCGAAACTTAATTTTATTAAACCCATTGTTCAAAGGTCAGAAAACTCGCTCGAGAGCTGCCAGATCTGGTTTAAATACTGTGACAGGGGCAAAGCAAGCACACAATCATTCCCAGCATTTTCATTTTCGGTTTAGTTCTTTTCCAACTGGTTCAATACATATTCAAGTTGGTTTAGTCTGTTTCCATGGCAGTTCAACATGTTCGGACTTGTTAAGGATGGTTCACTCTTGGTTTGATCTTTTTTGCACTAGATTGAGTACTTTAGTCCCTTTGATTATTTCACTCTTATTTCTAGCAGTTTGAACCCACTTGAACTTTTGCTTATCATCTTATTTACTATTCTATCATTGCTTAAAATGATTTCCATCTGTTACTCTCTGTTGATACATATTTTAATCTTTTTTTCTCAATCACAAGAAGCCAGTCTCTTATCTTTTTGTGCGTTTGCTCATTCTACCATCTTAAATGTTGCTTCTCTTCCGATTTTATTTATTTATTTATTTATTTTTTGGGGGAATTATTGATTCTGGTGCCACGAATCACATGCCTAGCCAATCAAATTTATATGTTTCTTATACTCCTTTAGGTAGAGAGAAAGTTAAAATTGCCGATGGGTCTCTATCCTCAATTGTTGGAAAAGGTTGTACTCATCTCTCAAATACACTCACTTGATTAAGCTTTACATGTCCCAAAACTTTCGTGTAATATCCTTTCAATCAGCAAAATCACTAAAGATCTCAACTATGTTGCTAAGTTTTTCCTGATTACTATGAATGTCACTATATATTATTGGGAGTTTTTGCTGAAGCATAGACTAGTCGGACTCCTCCGTGTCATCTATAATATCCATTTTGGGAGACCTTTACTCGTGACGAGCTTCATAAAAAGCTTTTCCAAACCAAAACATTGGGATCTTGTATGGAGTTGACATTTTTCTTTAAAAAAAAATAAAGAAAGAAAGAAAAATAAATTAACCCCAAAATGGGTAAAACCTAGATTGGGGGGTGTGATTCCAAATTTAATTAAACAAACAGGGATCCTTTTAATCGGGATCAAAATTACAAATTTTAGAAATTTCAAAATTGAAACTGGATTCATCCATTTGTTGCACTTAGTGATCATTTTCAAATGCCTTTGGGAACTTAGTTTTAGATGAGCCCTTGTTACCCCCACGACTTTCTTTTCAGCGTCCCAATTGGTGCCGCATTAAACTTAAGTGCCTCGTAAAGTAGAGGTCTTGGGTTCGGCTAGTAACATTTTTTAAAGGGGCCTTAAAAAAAAAAAATCCGTGAGGGGTAAGATAAACTCGAGTTCTTCAAAGCGGGCGAATGGATGAGTACAACTAATATGATCCAATTAGTAAGCGATCCGGTTAGACAGAATGGAATAAGCAGAGGAATTAAGAGTTGGATAGCAAGGGCTATAGAGCTCGATTTGTAGCTGCTTGACTGTAGCAAGGATAGGAATAAAAATACTCTCCCTTAATCACTGAAGGAAACAATGGAATTGATCTCCAAAGTCTCTAAAGGAAAAGGTGAGGGTTAATTCTTGACGAGAAGTAAATGACTTATTCTAAGGATTGATAGAACTAAATCTCATATGAGTTGCCAGACTCTAAGAGTCCACATGAGGCAGATTGTGTAGGGAATCCACTACATTTCTCTTACCACAGGGTTTTGGAGCATAAGTTCCAAGATTGCTTTGCCCTGAAGCGCAAAATTAAAAGGCTAATAACTGTAGGAACCATAAAAGCCAAACTTTTGAAGATTATAGAAAAGGGTAAGATGGTGGCTGCATCCAACATGGCGACTTATTCTTGCCTCATGCAAGGATATTCCAATTCAAACAACATTGGACTGATTTTCTTAAGGTTTTAAGCACATGATCCTTAGGATTTAGACGTAGACTAGCCCAAACATGAAGTCAACACATCTAACTGCAAAGTAAGTGAAACATTCCCAAGCACCGAGAGAATAAACATTTGTTGAGATCATATAAGTTGCAACAGACTTACAAATTTTCAGAGAAACATGGATGTAGGAACCATTTCTCAGCTTCAAGGGGTGAGGCATTTTCCAATTCAGCCATCTCGAGAGAACTTTCAGCTGCTATCTCAGACCATATGGCAAGCAACTCAAATCCTGCATGAAATAATACTACAAATAAGAAAAATGAAGTTTCCACCAGTTGGGAGATATTAGCAGCAACTTATACCAGCTAAGAAACATGCAAATATATCAAACCCCATAAAGCATCAATTACACGACAAATTTAAAAGATTATTAAGGATACATAAATAGTACAAAACAATTGTCTCTTTACAACAAAGTCTTGAACACCTAGTATCGTGGAAAAGAAGTTCCTTGTAGGTATTCGTGGCATATTTTTTAATAGATGGATCTTTTCAACAATGGAGGGAATTAATTTGGGTGGACACACATAATTGTCCACAGAGTTGTGGTTGTTGGGTTATTGGACATGCTTGTGTGTCAAAAGGACTTGAATGTTCCATTAGTTGTGTAGTTGATATGTGTAACTACTGAGTTCTTGTTGTGAATCTACGGTTAAAAGAACTTAATGCATAAAACATGTGATAAAGTGGATGAAAACTTTAAAAATCGCCATCCTACACTCTACATTATAGATTTACCTTGTTCTTTCACTTTTCATAATTTCCATAAAAGTACCTGTCATAATTCTCTAGATTTTGGAGTGTGGGAATTATTGAAGGGACTCTGGTAGCCCGTTATATCTGAAGGAGAGGCTTAAAATATGTTCAGGTCAAGCAAGCAAATGAAATAAAGGTGTAATGCATTTTGAGGTTCATTAAGCAGTTCCTCGCTTCACCTAAAGGATTCAAAGTAAACCACCTGAATGTAATCTCCTCTGCTCTGGGTTACAAACGTAAGCAAAATCAATATTTGAAGTTCCATTGCTAGATGATTTACCACAGTATTTTCTTCCAAACGTGCTAACAATTACATTTTCAAATTTCATCTTAGAATTACCATTTACAACTCACCCTGTTCTTTAAGTTTATACATCCCCTTTAGAGATGCAGCACAGTTCTCTAGATTTTGCAGAGTGGGCATTACTGGAGGCTTTATCCCTACAAATTCTGAAGGAGATGCTAGGAATGTTTCGGGGTAGCAAGAAGGTGACATGAAAGTTACAAAGCTGTTTAAAGAAAGCTTCTGGCTTTCACTTGAGGGTCTGTGGCAAAGAAACCAAAAGTAGTTTATCTGTTCGAATATATAAACACAACTTTGAAGTCTTGTTGTAGAGCCACAGAAATTCACTACCAGGACATTCATGCAAGGCATACAAGTCAACCTCATACACCTATGACCTAACCATATCTTCTAGATTACCACGATTCTCAGTTATTTCTCTTCTAACACTCTTCATCATTAGTCAAAACTTCCCCACGGAATAGAGGACACATCAAGAATTTAAACTTCGGGAAAATTGCAGATGCATCCCCATCCTTTGGGATAGTTAGAATCATAGTTATATTTGTATTCCTTATTAGCATAGGAAGTATAGAATGGAAATAATTGTGTAGTTTCCTTCCTCACATAGGACTTGTATAAATATTCATTGAAGCTTAATCAATTAAAAATCTATTATTAAGCAAATTATCAATTTGGTATTAGAGCTTAACAGGGGGGAAAAAAGGCAAATTTCAAAATTACCCGAAACCCTAGCCACAACCAACCCATCTACCGTCAGAGCCTTCATCATGTGGACCAGACCTCCGGCGACTTTCCCAAGCTGTTAACTACCTCCGGTGAGCCACTCCTTCACGTCGTGAATCCTCCACGTGTGTGAATAGTACGCGGGAACTCGTGAACCATTCTTCTTCTGGTCGCGAGCCATCTCTTGTTGCTTCCTTAACCTGATTATTGTTGAAAAGGTCGGCCGGAGCTATAAATCAAGAAGTTGGTGTGGTATCCAAGCGTGAAAGGTTGGGAGCTACATCTCAGATCGTGTTTGTGGGAATTGCTTAAGGGGCTATTTAGCTTATTTGTTGGGTTGTGGGTGTTTGGTTTGTAGTGTTTCTTTTAGGTTGTTTGGCCTTGACTTTCGTTTTTTTTTTTTCAATCGAGCACTTGGTTGAAAAATGTCTAAAAAATTTAGTAGTCTCTTCTGACAACAAGACTGTCTCTCCGATTACTGTTCATGAAACTACACGCGAACTTGTGAACCATTCTTCTTCTGGTCGCGAGCCATCTCTTGTTACTTCCTTAACTTGATTATTGTTGAAAGAGTCGCTATAAATGTTGCATCTCGGATCGTGTTTGTTAGAATCGTGTTTGCTTAAAAATGGCATTTGGCTTATTTGTTGGGTTGTGGGTGTTTGGTTTGTAGTGTTTCTTTTAGGTTGTTTGGCCTTCAGATTTGCTTTCTTTTTTTTTTCTAGTCCAAGCATTAGTTGAAAAATGTCTAAAAAATTTAGTACAGTCTCTTCTGACAAGACTCTTTCCAATTACCGTTCATGAAACTACGCGCGAACTCGTTAACCATTCTTCTTTTGGTTGCGAGCCATCTCTTGTTGCTTCCTTAACTTGATTATTGAGTCGACCGGTGCTATAAATCAAGAAGTTGGTGTAGTATCTAAGTGTGAAAGGTCGGCAGCTGCATCTCACATCCTGTTTGTGGGAATTGCTTAAAAGGTTGTTTGGCTTATTTGTTGGGTTGTGGGTGTTTGGTTTGTGGTGTTGTTGGGTTGTGGGTGTTTGGTTTGTGGTGTTTCTTTGGGTTGTTTGGCCTTCAAATTTTTTTTTTTTAGTTAAAGCATTAGTTGAAAAATGTATGAAAAATTTAGTAGTCTCTTCTGATCAACAAGAGTGTCTCTCCGATTAACATCCTCTCCTATTCATATCAAATTAGATGGGGCTAATTACCGTATATGGTCTAAAATTCTGGATATATATATTGTTGGTAAAAAAAAAAAGGTTCTATCACAGGACGAAAGGTCTCACCTGCAGAGAATGATCGAGCTATGATGAATGGGAGGCTGAAGATGCTTTAATCAAGTCTTGGCTCAGAAATTCTATGATTGACAATCTGATGTCACATTTTGTTCAATATGGAATAGCTAAAGAGGTTTGGGTAGTCCGTCGTGAAGTACAAAGGCAAGTCACTATAGGGATAGAGGTTCACTCTGAGGCTTCAGCTTTGGTTATTCAGAAAAATAATTCTCGGCCAGCTACTTCTTCTACCTCTACTGGATTGTGTACTCACTGTCGTAGTACTAGACACGCATTCGATATTTGTTGGAAATTACATGGATATCCAGAGTGGTTCTGGTTCAAACTTAAGCAAGCTGAATCGAAAAAAATATATGTTCAAGTTGTTTCTTATTGACACCTCTCTATCTTCTGCTTCTTATGTATCTCGAATATCTCATCGTGAAGGTAATTCGGGTTCGTTTTTATTTCTACTACCGCTAACACTTGGGTTATTGATTCAGGAGCCACTAATCATATGACTAGTAATTCTTCTCTACTTGATTCACTCATATCTTCACCAATTAAATCTATCCAGGTTGCGAATGGGAATCCTGTGCCAATTTTGGGGATCAGGAATGTCTCACTTTCTCATACTCTCTCTATAACATATGTTCTCTTTGCACTCACTCTCTCTAATAACATTCTCTCTATTAGCAAAATTACCAAACATCTTAATTGTTCTATAACCTTTTATTCTACCTATTGTGTGTTTCAGAACAATCTAACGAAGATGACGATTAGCACTAGTAGTAAAAAGGAAGGTCTAATACTACTTGGATGGGACAAGAGATTTGCAATCAGGATCTAGCAGTGGCTTTCAAATAGTGGGAAAAACAATAGCTTTGGAAAAAATTATGTTATGGCACAGTCGTTTAGGTCATCCGTCCTTTTCTTACTTAGAATGTTTATTTTCTAAGTCGTTTATAAACACTTCTACTTCTAGTTTACGATGTGAACAATGCATTAGTTTTAAGAATCACCGTGTACCTTTTAATATTAGTTTCAATAAAAGTTCATTTCCTTTTGCTTGCGTTCATCGATGATTTTGGACCCTTTTCTACTTCATCGACTTCAGTTATAAATAATCATCTTTTATTCATGATTGTACAAGGGTAAGCTGGGTGTATTTGTTGAAATCTAAAAGTGATGTTACTAGTATATACCGCTTACCCGCAGTGAGATCCTACCGTATACGATTCAAATTCAATGGAAACACAATATCACCAATCAATCAGAACTTGAAGATCGATCTCCAAAGGTGGTGAACTGATGTCGGAGAAGGCAGTTTGAAGACAAATTCGGCACTGAATTTGCTCTCCAAACCCACTTCGAGGTCGATCTCGATCTCCAAGAGTGATGAAGACCGCTTCGAGAACATTATCCAAGGGTGATGAACTGATGTGGGAGACGGAATCCAAAAATGTTGAAAATAAATTCGGCACTGGATTTGAAAAGAACGGATTTGAAGGTGGAGAGATGAGGAAGAAAAAATGATTTTGGCCTCAATTTTTGCAGGCAGACATATATAGGATTTTAGGGTAAGTAGGGGTGAAAAAACTTCCCTACGGTCGGTTGATAAATGTTATTCCTCTATTTACAAAATTGATTGTCACACAATTTAATTCATTCGGGTGTTTCATTCTAACAATAGTCGTGAATTTGTAAATCAATCTCTAAACTCTTTTTTTACAAAACATGGCATACTCCACCAGAGAACGTGTGCCTACACACCCCAATAGAACGGCATAGCATAGCGTAAAAATTGGCATATCCTAGAGGTAGCCTAGGCATTATGTTTTACTATGCAAGTTCCTAAGTATTTCTAGGCTGAAGTTGTTATCAATCGGATGCCTGCTCGTATAATTGACTATCAAACTCCGTTGAGGATGTTGTCACGGTTTCACTATGTCCCATCATGTCCTAAATATTTGTCCTAAAGTGTTTGAATGTGTATGTTATGTTCATGTGCACTCTCAACTTATGTATAAGCTTGACCCTTGTGCTCTTAAATGCGTTTCTCTTGGATATTCTAACTCAGGAAAGATTATAAGTGTTTTCATCCTCCTACAAGAAATTATATGTGTTTATAGATGTTCGTAAAGTGGAGTCTTTTTATTCTGGGGCTGTTTCGCCGATTCCTTTTCAAGAGAGATTAGTAGTAAGAAGAAGAACGTGTGTGGTTGAAAGAGAAAAAGTAGTGGATTTCGGGTAAGAGAGTCCATAGAGAGTCTTCGTTAGTCCTGAAGTTAATAGTGAAAGATCGCCTAGATCATTTCAAAAACATTATACAAGGAGAAAAGAGGGTACTACGATGCCGCCCCTCATGCGATTCGATTACGATTTTGATAATAGTGTCAGGGCCCCTCCAGACTCTAATCTTCCCCTTGATGATACTACCGAGCCATCGGATGATTTTCTACAATTAATCATGAGGTATATATTTTTTCTTATAACTCCAAATTTTGATTCAAACTCTGCAGTTTCTGAGACTACTACCATAAATCCACTAGTTGATAATCAAGGTAGGAGATACCATCTTCACGATCATAAAGAACCCGATAGCTTGGGATTCTCCAAATCCTCTTCTAATGTTGTTTATCCCATATATGATTTTATTTCTTATCATCGTTTATCGAAAACTCACCTAGCATTTACCCATTAGTTGTCGTAGGAATCATTTTCAAAAAGCTCTTGATGATCATGTGACATTCAAAACTTTGCCTCTAGCCATTAAATATGAATTTAAGACTTTATGAAAGTATAAAGACCTAGTGGTGTGTGATAAATAGTTGAAGGACCACGATACAATTTTCAAAAAAAAAAAATAATAATAATAATATATGATACCGATTTATGTATATATATATATATATATATATATATATATATATATATACATGTTATATATATTAAAGGTAAAAAGGAAAAGATCATTTCCTTTAATGTGTATTTATGTAAATAGGAAAGAAATGTGTATATATATATAGAGAGCTTGTTAGGTAGAGTTTTTTCCCAAAAAAAAACAATTTTGACTTTTCAACCCTTTTACACTACAAAAAAATTTGAAAAGTCAAAAAGTGTGCCCATATATATATTATGTTATATATGTTAAAGGTAAAAAGAAAAAGATCATTTTCTTATATGTGTATTTATGTAAATAAAAAAAATATGTAAATAGGGAAGGAATATGTAGGATTTAAAGGATGATTAAAATTAATATAAAATAATATCATATATTTTAGCACGAATATGGAATAATGTGTGTATACAAGGAAGAAGACAATTTCTTACATATTACATAAATTTAAGGGGGGACAAACGATTATTTCTTACCATATTCACACGATATGATTTAATCTAACCTTACACTATTTAAAGGAACGAAAATCATGCCACTTTACACCACTTTCATTACCTACTCTCTTTTCTTTCTCTCACTTTTTCTTTCCCTTCACATCATACGCGCACACACACACAAATATTTTGTATACACACGAATAAATTATCACCCCTGCAAGCAGTTCAAGGTTGAAAATACAATCGACACTTTGCTTGTTATCTTCGATCATCCTTACGCAAGGTAAGTGTATATATGTTTAAGTATAAGTTTACAGTTTTCCTATGAAATTCCACGGTATGGATCTATGTTATGTAAGAATAGATCGAGTCCGATGGCTTCACGCATGAAAAACTGGCACCATCTAAGTTCGGTCCAATTTTCGTGTCTCCCTATGCAAGTATAAATTTTCCGTTGGAATATATATGTATGAATGCATGCACACTTGTTGGAATTTATTTCTCATCCTTCTTACGTTTCCTCATTACAGATAATTGACGATTCGAGACCGTTGGCACAGAATGGTGTACGACAGTGGGATCCTCTATTAAAAAAATATATATATATGAATAATTTGCCCATGGGGGCTAATTCCTTGTTTTCTTTTCCCTTTAGAATCTTTAAAACTTTAAGTTGTTAAGAGATGTTTAGCTTTTATGAATTTAAATTATTTAAATTTATTATTTGAAAGATGTATGTTTATTATGATTAAATCTTGGATTTGTTATTTGAATCCCCTCAAAAGAAATTTTAAAGTATGTTTGGTGGCATCCCGAGTCCTTAAGAATTCGGGTTGTCACAGATCCTAAGTGAAAATCTGCTATGAGTAGAAGAGATGAAGGCTCTCCAAAAGAACTCTACTTAAGAGATGGTCAAGCTACCTCAAAAAAAGAAGATAGGTGTAAGTGCGTGTTTTCAGTGAAGTACAATTTAGATGGGGATACAAGGCTAGACTGGTTGCAAAAGGTTATACACAGACTTATAGGATCAACTATGAGGAGACCTTTGTTCGGTTGCTAAAATGAACATTGTTAGGGTTATACTATCCCTAGTAGTTAATCAAGACTGGCCAATAAGGCAATTTGATTTCAATAATGCGTTCCTCTACTGGCGATCTGATAGAAGAAGTGTAGATGGACCCATTTGAGGATTTACACCTCTAGGAGATAAGATGTGTAAGCTGAGGAAGGCATTGTATGGTTTGAAACAGTCACTAAGGGCTTGGTTTGGTAGGTTGAGCTGCTCAATGAAGAAGTATGGTTTCAAGCAGGCTTTGGCAGATCACACTCTGTTCTATAAAAGAGATGGTGATGATATCACACTGCTTATTGTATATGTCGATGACATGATTGCTACGGGCAGTAACTCTAGTAATATAAAGAAACTTCAAAGCTATCGGCAAGGAATTTGAAATGAATGATTTAGGGACTCTAAAATACTTCTTGGACATTGAAGCATTTCAGTCCAAATATGGACTTCTTCTCTTCCAACGAAAATATGTATTAGATCTCTTAGCAGAAAATGGTAACTCGGCCTGTGAACCCGTAGACAGTCCTATTGAGTTGAACCATGGACTATCTATCTACCCGGATCAAACTCCTAGAAACAAAGAGAGATCAAAAACTAGTAGAAAAGTTGATCTATCTAACTTACACGAGACCTGACTTATCGTATGCACTAAGTGTTGTGAGTCAATATATGCATAATCCGAGTGACCGACATATGAATGCGATAAATCGTATTTTGACATATTTAAAATCCTCTTCAGGCAAAGGTGTCATGTTCTCTAAATATGGACATCTAAATATTGTACGTTACACTGATTCTGATTTTGCTGGATCGAGATTGGATAGGAAGTTTACGTCAGCCTATGTATCTTTTGTTGGAGGCAACTTGGTAACTTAGAGGAGTAAGAAACAAAATGTAGTGTCACTATCTAGGGCTGAGGCTGAATACCGAGCTCTTCATCATGCCACTATTGAGCTTACGTGGTTGAAAATTCTTCTTATTGAACATGGGATTGGTCAAAACCAATGGTGCTATTTTGCGATAACACAACAGCTATTGAGATTGCCAATAATTCGATACAGCATGATCGAACCAAGCACGTTGAACTTGACAGGAAGCATCAAGGATAATCTCAATTCAGAGAATATAGAGGTACTACCAACTAGCTGGTATAATGACTCGTGCAGTTGCTAGTGGGCTTTCTATATATCCTATCCCAGTTGGGCATATGTGATATCTATACACTAACTTGAGGAGAGAGTTAGAATCATAGTTATAATTGTATTCCTTATTAGCATAGGAAGTATAGAATGGGAATAATTTTGTAGTTTCCTTCCTTAGATAGGATACTACTTGTATAAATATCTATTGAAGCTTAATAAATTAAAAAGCTATTATTAAGCAAATTATCAATTGGGATCATTTGCATTTTGGTCCTCATTCTAATTTTCTTGGTATGTGTCTCCAACCTTTAATTTTCGTAGCAAAAAGGTCCTCTCGAATGGTTTCCATCCAAAACAAGAGTTAAATTTGATGAGAAGACAATTTTTCACTCACCCCTTCCTACCGTCCAGCCCCCTTCCTTTCTCCCACCGTCTAGTCGTCTCTCCCTTCTTCCTCCTAACTTTCAAGCCTATTTCACGGTTGAACCTTTTCTAACTATGTTTGTAGAAGACAAAAGGTAAAGCCCTATAAGAGAAAGGAGTGATCTGCAATGATGAATGCTATAAGCTTGAGAGTGCTCTTCTGCTAAGATTCCCTTAAGGCCATTGAGGCAAACATTCAGCATGCCAAAATTTCTCACACTTCAAAGAGAGCTCATCTACACTTTAGGCCTCCTTTATGTAAAAAAGATAAAAGAATGAATTGGAAAAGGCAAAAGGTTTCTATATTTATTTCAATAAAAATAACAAAAAAAAAAATTATACCAACTTTCCATCCAATTATACCGCTCTAGGAGAACCCAATCTCTGTTACTATTTGACCTCAACACATTCTACTATAAATCAACAAGTCGAACCCAACGGACACCTTTTCAGGCAAACCGCAATCCTGCGAAAAAAAGATAAAGTGAGCAATTTGTGAAGGAGGCGGGACCGTCATGAGGAGGAGGGAAAAGGGGAGGGGTTTTTATTTTCTTCTTTGATTGTATTTAGTTTTGTTCATTTGAACGCGAGGAAAAAATTTCCTTTCACAAAAATCAACGTTTGCTTAATTCTGCTTTGGATGGAAACCATCTGAAAGACCTATTACTACAAAAATTGAAGGTTGGAGACTACGTAATTAAAACTGACTCGGACATTGAACCGGAAAAGGTAAAGGGTCAAGGGTTGATGGTCGAACCGGTAGTTAAAAATAATTAATTTTATATAAAAATATATAAACATAAATGAATCTTCATTAATATAAAGTAGAGATTATATCATTAAGTAAACAACAAAGTTCTATAAATTAATGAGGGTATTAAATGATATTAGAATTGTTAAATTTTCACATCATTAATATAAAAAACAATTCAAAAAAAAGTACTATTTTCAATTTTTTGACTCTTAGATACCTGCGACAACACTTACCACACTTGTTAATTGTATCTTTGATTTATTATCCTTTCTCTTTATAGACTGGTCCATCAAAACTTCTCTTTCCCATATAAGCACCCACACCACTCTCTCTCTCACACCCACACAATCTGCTGAAGAATAAAAACAACAAACCCATTCCACACACCCACACAATGTGCTGAAGAATAAAAACAACAAACCCATTCCACGCCCAGATTGTTACTCTTCAAAGTCGGTCATCTACCTCTGTTTTCAACTGTGTCCAGATTTTCTCTCCTTCAACGTTTATGGCAAATGTGAATCTCTTTGACAAATTTAAAGTGTGGTGCAACCATACAAATCAATGTGGAGAACACAATGTGCGATTTTTTAAAACTGGGAAAACCTAGCCGATTCACTTCTAAACCAGCCGGTTCGCAGATTGTCTACATACAGTTTTTGACATACAATCGAAACCCATTTTTGGTCTTGTTCCAATGTTGAACTGACCAATCCGGTCTGGTTGAGTCTTGAAAGATAGGTTGGACTCAGTATTCAAAAAAATAGAATGAAACAATGGGGACCATGATTGTAATTTTCCCTTCAACTTTTAGGGGTATCTTAGACTCTAATGGCAGTTTCGAACTCTAAGGGATGTTACTTGCTCGGTTTTTATATACTTTAGGTACTTTTAGGATTGACAACGAAGTACGAACTCTGGTACAAAGAAGGTAGTGTCACAATTTCAAGATTTGAGTCATTGCTCCCATAAGCAAGCAATTTAGATTGTCATAGTTTTTTTAACAACTAGCAGCCTAATCACTAGGAACCTAGTCCTAAGGTTAGGAGTTGGTTTGTTGGGTGTGAAGGTCGACGTAGGGGGATCACTCTGTTGGTCCTTTGCTACTTCGGTTAACCAATTACTCGCTACACGATATCAGTTATCAAAAACTTTAGAGGATCGTGCTTCACTTTCATGCGGGATACTTCGTACATCCCTCCGGCTCGAGTTCATGCCAGGTCATCGTTCGACTGCGCCGTTCCTCTCACATCTTAACAGCAGTTCAAGTATCCAGCTTGTGTCCCCTTTGTCCCATAGTTTTTTGATAGCTGCTCTTGCTTCGCTTCATTTATGGTTATCTGCGCTTCATCCTAGCCACTTCACTCGCTTGTTCATGGCAATGGTATGGCCCTTATTCTATTCCTTCATCGAATTCAAAAATAGCGGGCCGAGTTTTAAAAACAAAAGGCTTCCATACAGTATTCCGGTGGTGGACCAGAGGAGAGAGGCAACCCTCGTCCTAAAGGGTCTGTATTGAACATATTCCTGGGCGTTAGAGAGCTAGAATAAAGGTCCTAAAAGGGCTCTACTGATTATCCATTTGAATCTCAGTTATCACCACAGGCACAAACATCTAAAGACAATAAGCACAACAGCACACAAAAAACTGATACTAGTAAGAGCAGGGTTACCTTTTACTGGATCATCTGTAGTGTACCACTCACTCCAAGGACAATCATCATCCCATAGAGTTTTCTTGCGAGTTTCACTTTCAGCATTCCCGCCAGATTCCGTGATGCCAACATCAGCTTCATGTACTTCATCGTCGTCATCATCGTAGGTAGGGGTTCTGTACGTTAACCTCATCTTAAAATGGATTTTGAATTGTTGCATTGATAAATCCATTCTGGTATAGGCCTTCAGCATATGTTTGAAAAGACGAAGTACTATCATATGAGTAAATAGGGCAATTATTAATGTTCACAGATAAAAGAAAACATACCCAAGTAAAATTAAAATCAACATAAAATATCAAACACATAAGCATTAACTGAAGTTGTAGAAACAACTATGAATACAATGTTTAACATTTTCCAATTAGAAAAATATAATTTTGGAAAGGGAAACATGTAAACCAGAAGACTGCAGGCAAAAGATGGCATGCCTATCACAAATATCAATAAGTTTAAAGCCTTGAAAATGTAATGAATTACCAAATTATGACTGACAAGAAACAATTAGACATAAATAAATTGAGAACATACAAATTTAGAAACAAACAGCTCGTATAATCCTTCCAAATGCATGAGCTTTATCGGAACCTGGCTACCGATTCGGTCGGCTTCAAATCTTCTAGTGAAAACTGTTCCCATATTCTGGATACCTATATAAGCTTTACGAGAAGGATCGTGAACAGGGACAAAAGCTGGCCACAAACTGCATGGTATAAGCACAAAAGAGTTCAACAACTAGTTGTCATGCACAGGATCATTTTGCGGTGGCAGGCTCAAATAGTAGGATTTCATTGCAGAATTATAGAATTTTATTAAAAAAATTATTACAATTTAGCTGATAGCAGAAAAATATCAAAAATAAACTATGAACATCTCCACATAATGGGAATATAAGTCAATGAGTAGAGCGCTCTCAGCAACAAAATCATGGTCAGATACTCCTCCCGAAAAATTTTTAATATAAATGCTAAAATGATTACATTTAATAGCCACATGACCAAGTTATTCAAACAGTCTCCTAGAGTAGTTGCAAACAAAAGCAATCAATGCAAATATAGAAGCACAAACTAGGTTGTCAGCTAAGAGAAACTCAATGCTCTGTGACTTAATTATCTGACCTATTTTTGTTTATGCATAAAAAGAAAGACATTGAGCTACTGGGTTTTCTATGAATAAATATCATCAGACAGAAACAACCAATAAAAAGAAAGAAAACCTGTCCTAAAAGTAGGATAGCCAGAAAATCTAGGATCTTACGGTGCTTCCTCGATCTATGGTCTTGTTCCACAATCTTAGTTGTGATTCTGTGGAATTCGTTCTAATGTTAGGATTGCCTGAACATCATACAAACTTATGGCTTAATGAATTATCCAATAGTCAGAGTTCTTAATCCAAGAAACAAAAGAATTATATATTGAAGAATCACATTATAAATAATCCAAACCTTATTCAGTGTCCTGCTGCCATATTCATACCTCAGTCATTATATTCTTTTTCCTAAAACGAGGGATGGGTGAGTATAAAATCCTGTATAATGAATACATACACATATATATACACACATGGTGTGTATATAAATGAATACATACACATACACATATATACACACACACAGTGAATAACTATAGATAATAGATAAATGGGAGATAGAAGGATGGATTATAAATATCATATTACTTATAAGCTTAGCACCACCAGTCAAAGGCCTTTCTCATCATGTTTGCGAGACTACTATGTATATGGTGCCTGTTCAGTGCAATTGTTTAAAAAATAGCTGAGGCACATAAAACAAGATTTTAATAGAAGTTGTTACTACATGGGGTTGGGAAAGAAGGTTTCACATTATGGGCTCGCTAAGTCAATAAAAGTTGTTCATTTGAATTGAAAGGATAACAAGAACTAGTCGTGATTATGAAAGTGAACTAATGACCATGGTCAAATATAAGTAGTTTCTATGGGTGATAAACGGCCGTATAATGATTGCCATATGGAAACAGTTGTGTTTTAAAGAACTATTTAAGTCTTGATAGACTTGTTTGAAGCAATATGATGCACAACCTCTTATTGTCCTCCGTCTTGTCTTACCTATAAATTTCCATGACATTAATCGATGAAAGTCGCACCGATAATCAACCTGATAATGCTATTCACCTGTGTTTTCTCAAAATTTCCCCATTCCCATGGAAGATCAAGAACCTGGAAAGTAAAACTTCCCTTAATTGTTTCCCTGCTCCCTGAACTACCCAAAGTTTTATTCAATGGTTGCATCTTTGCCTCTTTACAAGTACCAAAGAGTAGGCCGTCCACTATCCATACAAAAATTCTGAAAACCAAATGTCCAGAAAATAGACCCTAGTTAGTCTCAGAATCCTATCTTCTTCTGCTTCTTGCCCAACCTCAGCTATGGTCTCAAAGCCAAATAAAATGAACCTTGTTTTACATCAAAACTTTTGACCTCTTAAAGTTAAAAACAAGAATCAAACAAGTATCCAAAATAGTCCGTGGTATCAACGCAAAAATCAGGAAGAAAATCAATGGACTATGCAATGACAGCTGAACCTGGAACAGTTAGACAAAGCAATAGCAACTGCACTCAAAAGCTTGCTTGCCTCTGGTGAATCAAGAACCACACCGCTTGCACTTTGTGGAGCAATCACCTGACAGTATTCACAAATAAGAGAGGAAACAACAAAAGAAATAGTGTTTTTAAGAGAGAGGGGAAAACAGAGACCACAAACTCTTTCACGCCAAAAGATAGCTGCAGATCATGCAATGTCTGATTCCAATCAGCAACTTTTCCTGGACAACAAGATTTCTAATTAAAATATGAAATCTAGACATGAATAGCCTGCAGCTCGCTACAATAGCATATATCAGGTACCATCATTAGTTGTTTTGAAATAGTACTCCATGCAGTAGCTTTTCATAGCATATTTGAACTCGGATTTGACCTTGTACAGACCATTTGAAAGATCCATTGGAACAGCACCCTTTACCTATTACCAAATAATAGAGGGTAACTGGTTTAAAATGAAGACAAGCAATCAAATAACATACAATACAAGGTTCAAAGTCATTGGACTAAGAATCAAGATAAAACGTGATTACAGTGTCTCTAACAAGCTAATCTGAACAGCATTGATAGACAAGCTACCCACAAATGATTCCAGAACGATTCATCAATTGTTTAAACCTTTCTTAGCAGCTGTGTTATATGGATTTTGTATCCTAGGGTTAGATTTGTGTAAAATATACTATTTTATACTTGAAACGAAGAATATATAAGCCACACACCTGTCCCAACATGGATTCGTCAAAACATTATGTTTGAGATTAGATAGTGGAGAGAGAAATGACATAACGATGATTGAGCCTCAATAGAAAAGTCCATGTAAGATAGGCTAACAGCAAGCAAAACAACATATTGATCATGAAAATGACAAACATGTTCAAGAAATATATCTCAGCATACTTATCTACTGAATTCAGATTCGTAAAGAGAAGCAGGTCCACTGAAGCTTCATCTTGATGATTGTCATAAAATACAATAATGATCAAATAGAAAGAATTTGGTGCATACCAGTAAGTTCTGGGGACCATCAGCCAACCACTGTCGACAAACCACCTCTATATCAGAAATAAACCTGCAACACAATGCCGATTATTGGTCATATTAATTCTGAATTCTATAATGCAAAACCAGGTTTCTCTGTTGATAATCATACCTTTCCCACGATGAGGCAAGAGTAAAATCATCGAAACGCGCAAGCTGCAAATATATTACCAGCAAAAAATAACACATGAAATCAAAACGAACACACTTATGATCTGAAACCCCAATGATTTGGGCAAAAAAATTTAGCATACCTCCTCTTCTTCTTCATCTTCGTCCTCTGCAATGTTTTTTGAATTGCTGGTTGACGCCATGAAGAAAGTACCTGTTAGAATGAATTCTCGAATCAAATATCTATAGTATTTCAATAATTTTTATGAAAAAGATATGGCAATTGTAGATTGATTGTCATATAACCTTATTTTCGGTGCTAAGAAATGAAAGGTAATAGTGGAGTGATGATGGGAGAGCAGAAGCGTTTCAAATCTACTGTTCGAATGGTCGAATCTGATTTAGATCCAAAGAGAAAACCGAAACCGCCGGTGTTTGTTTCCGACGACGATCGTACGCGCGGTGTCAAGTGCAGAGCTGAAGGAAGTCGTGGTTGGATTTAGCGCTTCTTTCTTGGGAGGCTTCATTCACGTTTCTGATAGCCACGGAAGCAAATTTTAATCGGGTAAAAAACACTGGAGGTCACCCAAGTTTCAATAAAAATTCATTCTCATCCCTCAACTTGTTGCAATTACAATTAACAGATTGCACATTCGCACTCACTATAAATTCATTTAAATGAGGGACCTCGTGGTGTGATCTTCGGTGTTCGGTAAGATTTAAGTTCTTCATTATTTGCAAAATAGAGGAATACATGAAATCTCTTTTTTTCTCTCTCATAGTTTTTTATAAGAATAATTTCATCAAAAGTCTCCAATGTTTTAAAAGCGTTAGGGATATATGCCCATAATCTAAAAAAAAGCACTAGACATCCCCAACGTTTGAAGAAATAGGCACCGTAGGTCCCTCTTAATATTTTCCATCCATTTTCTCCATTAAATCTTAGAATTGCACTGCACGCGCTTCATTTCCAAAAAAACTCGAGTGGAATTGCATGGGTGAAACTCTCACTCCACTCTAAATCGCTTTTCTCTCTCTCTACAATTATCTTGAATCAATACTCTCTCTCCTCTGCTCTTTTTATTATGCGTGTCATGGCTAAAGCTAGGGCTCGATTGGAGAAGATCGAGCGTGAGGGTGCATGTACGGTGGTTCAAAGGGGTTTTAAGCACGTGAAAATTTATACCGAGGATGATAAATTGTGCGGTGTTAATGATGATGAGAATGATGACATGGAGTCTTTATCGATCAATCATTGTCGAGTCAAAGTCCGAATTGGATACCGAATGAGGTTTAGTAGTCTTAGAGGCCCGCTAGTTTGAATGCATTTGATATTATTTCTTTTTCGTTTAGTTTTGACTTATCCGGATTATTCGAGGAGGGAACATATGGGGCAAAGTTTGTTTTCGAGGGGCACATGTTTTCAAATATCATATCAAAGCGGAGGAAATAGCAAAGGTAGTGAGTGTTTGAAAAGAAAAAAGGCGCAAAATGAGTTTGGAGGGTCTAGGGAGGGTGTGAAATGGCCATTGACAATTGCAATTGAGTTATTTGAATTGACACCATCATTGAGAGTTGTGGAGGTGAAGAAGAAATGAGGGGATATAGTAGAGTATGAGGAGTTACATGGTAGGGAGCTGAAGCCCATAATTGATTTCTAATTTGTGTCATCAATTTTCGTAAGAGAAAGTTTTGATATTATGGACAATCGCAATTTTAGTCCATGAAGGAGACCTCTGCCTAATTTTCCTGAAAGCCTAAAGCCATCGAAAACAAGGTCAGAGACTCTATTGGATCTAGAAACTTTTGTCGGTAAATTATACATACATACAACCTTCTCTGGGAGGACGGCGAGAATCAAGAATTTTTGACATGGCAGACTCAGTGAAGGCTGTGGAGAAGATGTTGAATTACAATTTCATGGACAAGAAGCTTCTGGAGTCACCCTTACAATTCCACTCGCATTTTTTGTAGAAATGAAGCGCGTGCGGTGCAATGTTGAGATTTAACGGAGAAAATAGATGGAAAATGTTAAAAGGGACCTACGGTGCCTATTTCTTCAAACGTTGGGGATGTCTGGTGCTATTGTTTTGGGTTAGGGGCATATCCCTAACGTTTTTAAAACGTTAGATACCTTTGATGTAATTATCCCTTTTTTATATGATGTTGGAATTTCGAAATGACTATGATGAAGATTAGAGAACCCAAACCACCAACTTTAATTCTCTTCCAGGAAGATGGGTTACACTATAGTGAAAACCGACACAACAATTCAAACGTGTTTAGTTGTGTCTTATATTTAAATCTATTAGACAACTATAATTCCTTTTTTCAACGTTTGTAATACAACCACAACTCATTTGAGGTAGTTTTCATGGGCTTTGAAGAAGTTTAGTAAATAGGTTTTGTTGACGATAGGAAAATGGTTTGCACTAATCCCGAGTCAACTTAATGATGGTGTTCGGTAAATTTGAATCCGTCATCGGGTTTCAACTAGGTAAGCGTGGAGAGGAGAGAACTAAGCGCACGTTCTTTATATAAGTGTCTCCTTTTCCTTTTTTCTTTTTTTTTTTTTTTTTCGTCCCTTTCGGACATTTATTTCTTCATACTTATAGGAAGTTTACAATGATTACTTGCATTTAATGCCAAGCTAGACATTTAATGCATAAGCTTGGCCATTTAATGCTTACAAGACATCCCCTTTTGGGGCATTTAATGCAAGTTTATTTAAGTAATATAAGCTGCAGACTAGATCATCACCGACACTCCAAAGGACAACCTACACTCGATGATGTCAAGCATGACGAATCGGGCGAGGTCCGACACTGAAAAGTAGAGGCCAGGTCAGGAGGTGAGCAATAATGGGTCCGAATCGAAAGTTCACTAGTTAGTCCGTCATCGAGGCTAAGTCAGGACACCAACAATCGCCCCACGAGGACTGTTTTAACGTCGGTGAAATGAGGTCTTCAATTCCTCTGGAAGTTCGGTGAGGCCGTCCCTGCTTCGTGCGTTGACTCGACAATCCCGACTTCATTTAATCTTTGTTTGACACGTGGAGAAATCCGATGGAGGTGTCAGTGTCCGTGACGTGGCTCGAGGACACGCCTTAGCCGTCAAGCGTCATTATTACCTCGTTAACGGTGTTGACCTTTCATTTTCCCCCCCTATATATAGGGGTGAGGTTCATTGAAGCCTTTGCTTATGCGTAATTTCTCCACTAAAACTACGGTGCACTCGAACTCAACGTCGAGCGGTCCAACCTTTCCGATCTTAGACCCACTTCGCCCGTTCTCTTCCGATCTAGGGGTGAGAGCGGTCGGTCTGAACTCCTCCTTCACCTTTCTCCTCTTCTTTCTTTTTATTCAATAGAATGTCTAGTGAGGTTGGTAGTGACAGGTGGGAGAGAGGCTCTTTCTTGGGGCAGGGGCCGGGATGAGGGCCCATGAGTTGGGTAGGGACAGAGAGGGATTAGACGAGGACGAAGTCTAAGTCCCGCTCCTATCACCGCTGTTCCCCTCGAGTTGGGCCGTCCGAACAAGCAGCCGAGACCCGGGGTGAGCGGGTAGTAGAGCCGGGAGCGTGAGTAGGAGGGAGGCCGAGGTCGCCTCGGGGCTTAGGGACGCCCTGTCGGAAGTGTAGGTTTTCCTTCCGGGGTGAGGGAAGGCGCCAGGGAGTGGCATCGGATGTATAGGATTCGCACGACATAGAGTTCGTCGTTAGGGTCTCGATGGCCGGCCGACGAACCGCCTGGGTACCGTCGCCTGAATCGAGGCCATCCTGGTTGCTTGGGACCGACTACCCTTTCCGGGGTAGTCGGGAGGTTCCTGAGATTGGGGAATAGCTCCCACTCGGCTCCGCCCAAATGGGTGGAGGATCACGATAGGCCTCACGGTTCTTTGGGACCGGCCTCGGCTTTCTCGCCTTCTCTTGGGGATTTCCCACGATCTGTACTCTTTTAAGTCGGACGGGAAGAGGTCGGGGTGGTGGCACGCCCAGTGAAGGCGAGGCGGGGGCGGCGTCGTCACTCGGACTCGGGACTCGATCAAGAATTGGAAAAAGTTTGGTTCTTCGTCCGCGGGTCCGTGGCGATTCGTTGAGGACGACGCCAGGCTCGATCAAGCATCCCGATTCGTTATCACGAACTAAAGTAAGTATTACCGTTCTTCTTTACAACAATTACTTTGTATCCGTACTAAGCTGTTTATTCATGCGGTTGCGGGGACACGTCGCTCAGGAGCCCACAGCAGAGTCTTCAGAAAGAGCTCGGCGAGCACGGGAGATCAGCGAAAGCCTCAGGTCGAGCGCCGTCCTGATAACCGAGGAGAATCTGATATCTGCTCGTCTCTCCCGCCCTCTCTCAGACTGTCCTACAGCCCGTAAGTCCGAACTCAATACTTGTATTTCATGTAGAGATTTCATGCTAGCTGACTACTTCCTCTCTCGATTTGGATGGGCCGAAGGAAGCATGAGGACATCTCCGCCCTTCCGAGGAAGAACACCAAGGCCCCGGCCCAGGTGGCAGGGAAGAGAAAGGTCCTGCTGGGGACCGGGATCGTTCCTCGCGGCCGAGAGTGGAGGCCGATCGCCTCGCTCTCGGAGAAGTCCGTGAGGCGTGGAAGAGATCACAACTCCGACCACCGTCGAGGCGGACCGTCCTCCTCCCGGCCCGTCAGGTGTTCCGGTAGCCCCGGCTCAAACCCGCGTGCACAGGCTCGACCGGGAGAAAGACGGGGAGTTCCTGCGTCTGCGGGGGGCTCTTCCCAAGCCAGTCCGGGATTTCATCAGGTCGAACTCGCCGACCAGAGAAGAGATCGCCGGTCTCCCCCTGTCATCTAGGAGGGCGATCAGATCGGTTGCCAAGTGCTGGACCCCAGTCCAACTGAAGTACTTGGACAGCATGGGGTGGTGGACTCCGTCGTGGCCGCCTCGATGAAGCGTTTGAGGTCGCCATCCGGTTGACCTCGGCACTCGAGAGAAGATGGGCGGTGGTGTCTCGACGTCCAATCTTGAGGACGAAGGCGGAAGGTCCTGGAAGACCTCGAGAAGGAGAGGAGGCTGCGAGCTGCCTCGGAAGACATCCTGCTGAGAAGGGAGGAGGAGCTCAACGCCAAGGCGGAAGAGCTGGTGAGGGCGGCCAAAGTCCGGGCCGATTTGGAGGCCGAGGTGGAGGCCGAGAGGAAGAAGAACTCGAACTTCGGTGCGTTGGAGAACAAGTCTTGCAAAGGAAGAAGCGTTGGCGAGTTGAGCTTCGGATGCCTATCGGCGAGAAAGGGAGGTGGTCTACTTCACGGCGATGGAGGAGTCGATTGATTCGACCGCGGAGAAGCGACGGGGACCTGGGACCTCCGGTTCCTTAAGGACGAGCTCGGCGATCGAAAAAGAAGTCTACGCTCAATCTTCCATCTCCGGAGGAGGTGGATACTTCTCGGCCGGTGCGGATCCGGATCGGCCGGGCGACCCGCATCGATCCGGAGATGAGGAATGAGCTCCAACTTATTGTTTTTTCGTTTTTCTTTTGTACAGTCTTTCAGTTCGGATGTATTTATGTAGACCTGAATGAAATGAAACAATTCAGATTCGTTTACTTCATTGTTTTGACGACGATTTATTTAACCCGACTTTGGACTTGACGACATCCCGAACTTTAATGAAAATTTCCTTTCTGATTTGTAACTTGACTTCTACCTTTGACTTCGACGAGGACGAACCCTGAGTGTTCACTTCGGCAGGGACGAACTTATCCCGAGCTCAAATACTTTGAATGTCCGAATCGACAATAGTTGAATAACTTCAAACTTTAAGTGTTTACTTGGCGAGGATGAACTTATCCCTAGCTCAAATACTTCGAATGTCCGAATCGACAATAGGTGTTTACTTGCCGCGAGGATGAACTTATCCTAGCTCAAATACTTGAATGTCCGAATCGACAATAGGTGTTTACTTCGGCGAGGATGAACTTATCCCGAGCTCAAATACTTCGAATGTCCGAACTGACAATAGGTGTTTACTTCGGCGAGGATGAACTTATCCCGAGCTCAAATACTTCGAATGTCCGAATCGACAATAGTTGAATAACTTCAAACTTTAAGTGTTTACTTGGCGAGGATGAACTTATCCCGAGCTCAAATAGTTTGATCGTCCGACTTGGCGAGGGACGGACTTTAGTACGTCTTGTGATCACGGAACTTCAAGAACGAGGTCCGACATGGTGAATACCGGGTTGGTGGGTGGAGGACCCCCGGTTCTGGATCGGCATAGTACATTATTGTTTAGGGACGGCGTGTGGGACTACCGAAAGTTGAATTATTTCACATATTTTGGAAAGTAGTTCGATCTCACGGATTTAATTCTATTCTCCGCACTAGTTCGGTCTCTTGGGACGAACTAAATTCCTCGAACATAGTATATCCGAGATGAATATTTTTTTTTTTTTTTTTTTTTTTTTTTTTTTTTTTTTTTTTTTTTTTTTTGGCGTTGGACGCAAAGCACTTACGCCACCCAGCCCGGGTCACACGTTCATGTGTTCAAGAGGATTGCGACCTTAGTCATCCCTTGTTGGGTCTGGAACCTTTCAGGCTTTCAGATTTCAACGTGAGCCCTTTATCTTGTAAAATTTTCTTCATTTCATAAATTTGAGAAATGATTACAAGGTGGAAGCCGTGGCTTCTTTTAACAAAAGTAGCTTACGCCCAGTGGGCATAGGTGGATAGTCTTCATTGGTAGTACTTCTTTAGATGCTCGGCGTTCCGTGGATGCGCGAGTGATAGTCCTTACGCATTCCGGAGCTCGTAAGCTCGTTTCTTAGACGTTACAGTGATCTTGTAAGGTCCTTCCCAATTTGGGGCGAGTGTGCTGCTTGACTTTCTTTCGTTGCTAGGATACCTTTCTTAGGACCAGTCCCCGGCTTTGAATTTTCGCTCCTTGACTTTGCCATTGTAATACGCTTGCACTTCTTTGCTTGTAGATGGCGGTTTTCGATTCTGCCCTGACCTTCTTTCCTCCGGGAGGTCGAGCTCGGATCTCAAGCCTTCGTCGTTGTGATTTTCGTCAAACGTCCGAACTCTATAAGACGGGAGTTCGAGTTCGGCCCCAGATGATGGGCCATGTCAAGAAAGGCGGTGAGAAAGGTGTCTCTCCGTGCTTGGCCCGGCATGTTGTTCGATAAGACCATAGCACTTTGGGGAGCTCTTACGCCCAAGCTCCTTTTAGCTCATCTAAGCGTGTCTTGATTGTATGCTTAATAATTTTATTTATTGCCTCAACTTGTCCATTCGGTGGGGTGGTTTGGAGTGGAGAAGTGCTACGATATTGAGGTCCCTCAGAATGACTGAGTCTAGCATTGTCGAATTGCTTGCCGTTATCCGTGATGATCGAATGTGGGACTCCAAACCCGCAGACAATCGATTTCCATATAAAGCGGTAGTTTTCGCTCGGTTATTTTGGCAAGCGGTTACGCCGCCTATTTGGTGAAGTAATCCGCGGCAACTATGGCATACTTAGTTCCACCTCTTCCTCTCGGCATGGGACCGATGAGGTCAATTCCCCATTGGAGAAGGGCACGGACCGAGGATTGAGGTCGACTCTTCTTAGGGTGTGCTTTGATTGAGGACCAAATTTCGACATTTGTCGCATTTCCTCATGAAATCGATGGAGTCCTTCTTCATTGATGGCGAAATACCCCGCCTCAAGATCTTGAGTGCGAGGAGTGCCCCAGGTGTGGTTGCCGCATACTCCTTCGTGGACTTCACCGAGGGCGTATTTAGCTCGTTTTCCTTTAGGCACCGCAGCAGAGGGAGCGAAAAGCCTTTTTGAGCAGGATGTTATCGATTATAGTGTACCTTGCTCGCCCCGATTCTTAACTTTCTAGCTTCCCGCTATTTGGGGTGTCTTCCCATCCTTTGAATGGATGATCTCGTCGGTCCGGTGGAGCTCGGCTCGGACGTGTTGCTAATTAGCTCAGTGAGATATAGCTTTCTTTGAGTCTTCCGATCGGGATGCTCTCCGGCTCTTCTATGCCCTCGCCGGTAGAAAGTCTTGCTAGTGCATCGGTGAGGCTATTACGTGTTCGGGAATCTGGCTAACCTCGGCGGTGGCGAATGATTTCGGTTCTGCTCCATTAATGAGTGAGTAAGACGCCATCCCGTCGCCTTTGGTTGAGTAGGACTTGTTGATTTGATTGACCACCACCGGTGGGAATCATCTGACACGAGCGGTTTGAGTGCACCCATACCTTTTGCAAACCTCAAGCCGGTGATTAAGGCCTCATACTCGGCCTCGTTGTTTGAGGCACGGAAATTAAATCGTAGAGATTGCACGGTGGCTCCAAGTCGGGGCTCATCAGGACTACTACCGGCTCGGCCCGAGTCTCGGTCGATGAGCCATCCACAAAGAGAGTCGGACTTCTCTCTTTTCGCACCTGGGTTCGTGCTCGGTGAACTCGGCGATGAAGTCCCGCGAGCTTGACCGCGATTGCAGTCCGTGGTTTGTAGTGGAGCTCAATGGCCGAGCTCAACCGCCCACTTCATAAGTCTCCGGAGGTGTCTCGGTTTCTGCGGGACTGTCTCGGAGGATAGTTTAGTTTGAGGGACTGTATTGGATGTTGCAAGAAGTAGGGTCTGAGCTTTCTTGCAGACATGATAAGGGCATACGTCAATTTTTCCATCGGGGTGTAGTTTAGTTCGGCGTCGTGTAACGCCTGGCTGACATAGTACACTGGGTGTTGGATGCCCTCGTCCGTTCTTATGAGTACGGAACTAATTGAGTGCTTCGAGACTGCTAAGTAGAGAGTGAGGACCTCCTTCACTAGAGGTTTGGAGAGTAGTGGAGGTCGTGCCAGTTGCCTCTTCAGCTCTTCGAACGCTAGCTGACACTCTTCGCCCCACTTAAACTTCTTTCCTCCGCGTAAAGCGTCGAAGAAGGGTTTGCACTTATCGGTCGATTTTGAAACAAAACGACTAAGCTACCGCTTATACGCTTGAAGAAGACTACTGTACCTCTTTGATCTTAGTAGGGGGCCTCATTTCTTGGAGAGCTCTGATCTTTTCCGGGTTGGCCTCGATTCCTCTTCGGTGGACCATGTACCCCAAGAACTTCCCTGACTTTACACAGAAGGAGCATTTGTTAGGATTGAGCTTCATTTTATATCTCCTCAGTATGGAGAACATCTCGGAGAGGTGCTCCACGTGGTCCATTTCCTTGGTGCTTTTGACAAGCATGTCGTCAACGTATACCTCCATAGTTTTCCCAATGAGTTCGGCGAACATTGAGTTCACCAGCCGTTGATAAGTGGCTCGGCGTTCTTCAACCCGAATGGCATAACTCGATAGCAAGACAAACCTCGATCGGTGATGAAGGAGGTGTGCTCTTGATCATCCTCATGCATTGCAATTTGATTGTAGCCGAGATGCGCATCCATGAAGCTCAGGAGCTCGTGCCCAGCGGTGGCATCCACCATTTGGTCTATCCGGGGGAGTGGAAAGCTGTCTTTAGGGCAAGCTTTGTTCGGATCATAAAATCTATGCACACCCTCCAAGCTCTCATTGCTCTCTTTTACGAGCAGGGGTTGGCTACCCACCGGGTAGAGTGATTCCCAATGAAGCCGCACTTGAGTAGTTTATCGACTTCCTTAGCTAGGGCCTCGTACCTCTCTGGATTGAGAGGACGTCGGCGTTGCTGCTTTGGTTTGACGTCCGGACTGGTATTCAGTCTGTGGCACGAGAGTTTGGGATCAATTCCTTCCATTTCCGCGTGTTCCCATGCGAAGACGTCAGTGTTGCTTTTTAGGAAGGTTGTGAGTTGGGACCTTACTGGTTGCTTGAGTTCCTTTCCGATGTGGAGGACCCTTTCAGGTCGGCTGGGGTCGACCTCTACTTGTTCCAGATCTTCAACTGGTTCAGCCTTCCGTAGCTCTTGTGCCGACCTGGGGTCGAGGTGACCCAGATCTTCCACTGCGTTCCCAACCAGATCATCCTCGAGACTTCCCGGTGCAAGCTCGTCCATCCGGATTGTGTTTACCCCGCTCGAGGCGAGGTTGATGTTGCAGCTCCTTGCTACCGATTGGCTTCCCGTACTACTCCTACCCCATGTGGAGTGGGGAATTTGATGGTGTAGTGATAGATGGGCGCTTGGTGCTTTTAGCTCATGCAGGATTGGCGCCCTAGGATGGCATTGTAGTTAGATGGGAGATCTACAATTACAAAATCCGCAATGATCCTCCCTGTGATGTGGAGGCAATCCGAGCTCAACCACCAAGGCGATCCGCCCTCGGGATTTACACAATCCCGGTGAACCCCTGCGGGGGCTTCCGGAAAGGCCTAACGTGCGAATGCCGAGATCCATCCGATTGAGCGTTCGAGATATAGGATATTTACGAGCTCCGTCATCTACCAATGTTCGATGGATGTGTGTGGGAGACCGGCATAGTAATGACGAGTGCATCCGAATGTGGTTGCAATACATGGGATGCGTCTTCCTCGGAAAAGAGAATTTTTCCCGCATCGGGGTTAGTCTTTGCACTGCTAACACTTGGTAGCTATTGTGAGCTTCCACGGAGGACTTACTGGTTGTCTCCTTGATCCTTCCAAGCACCGACTCCCACCGCACTATCATGTGAATTTCACCTCGTCCGGGTTGAGGTGGAGGTGGAGGTGGTAGTTGACTCGGTCATGGACACAGGAAGGCTCGGTTCCACCGGATGGCCGTGCTAGGAACTCCTTGGTGGCCTCGTCTAATGAGGCTTTCAATTTCTCCTTTTAAATCACGGCAATCATCATCCGTGTCGTGCCCACCGATCGATGGTACTGCAGATCTCCTTTGGTTTAGTCCTCGATGAGTTCGCCTTCATAGGAGCCGGACTTTTGAGGATGCCCTTGCCTTTGGTTTTCATTAGGACATTCTCAAGCGAAGTGTTTAGGATATGGTATCCCTGGTACCTCGGCGTGGTGGGCCTTGGACGCCCTGCATGCTGAAAATCTGGTGTTTTCTTAGGACTCTCCTTCTTCTCCGTTTTCAGGTCTTTCTCTTTACCTTTCGTGCTGTCCTTACGATCAGGGCGGTCATTCTCCTGGTCCGAGGTGGCTTCCTCAGCGCCGATGTGTTTTTCAGCTCTAGCCAGGAAGTCTTGGTAAGTAGCAGGTCCGTCTTCGTGAACGGACCACCAGAACCGAGTCCGTGTTCTTAGTCCCAGCAGATCGCCATCGTATGCATCATCATCGATATTTTGTCCACCTCTACTATCCTCTTGCTAAATCGATCCATGTAGGACCTCGGTGTTTGATTCGGCGCCTTGTCTAATGCCGATAAAGCGCTCTTTCGGGGTGGATCGAGTTCTTGCCCCATGAAGGTGTGGAGACGAGGCCGACACGAGAGGTCATTCGACTTCGAATGGGCGCTGGGGTAATTTTTGAACCACCTCATCGCTCTATTCCGAAGGTGAGGGGAATGCTGCGCACATGATAGCGTCGGCTGGCTCCTTGGAGTTCCATCCAAGAGGTATACTGTCGAGGTGACCCATGGGATCATTGCCATCCTCATAGCTAGTCAAGCTGCGGCATTTTCGACTTTTTCCGTGAGAGGTTTTGCCAAGATGTCCTCCGTGAATGGGGAAAGCCTGTCTGTGGTGACTTCGTCCCGGAGGTATTCTTTTGCTTCGCCGATTCGGCCGATCGTTGCTTCATGAGTTCAAGCTCATCCGGAGTGTTACGAACACTCGAGGTCGCCATGGACTGAGACTTTCTTCTTTCTTTGTGCCTCTTGTTCGCGAGGACTTGAGAAGAATGACCTAGAGAGCGGTCAAATACGCTAACCGACCGTTGCGTGGGAGCTTTCTGTGGGGACCGGAGCGCACACTTTTTCCTCCTTGCTTTTCGATGGGCTCTTCGCTGAAGTCTAGTCTTCGTTTTACTCGACGGCTTTTAGACTCATCGTGTCTTTGGTGACTCGACCGAGTCGACAATTAAACAGTAGTGGCTTGATTTCTCTCGAGCCGTTCAATAGCTCGAGTCGGTATTCAAGCTTCGTAGGATCGCATCTCCCTCGGGCACATGTGTTCGAGCCGAGGTTTCTCCTGTTTGTCTCACGACGGAAGACACAGGGGAAGGTTGACTGCGACTCCCCGCTTCTTCTTGGTAGCTCTGAGCCCTCGAGTCATGACTACGACTCGTGTTTGGATAATTTTGAGTGTTTTGGTGTGGTGTATGGTAGTTGTGGGAAATGGAGAGCCTTTTTAGAAAATGAGCCCGCCCTCCTTCTAGTTAAACTGTTGACGTCGGAAAATGGTTTGCACTAATCCCGAGTCAACTTAATGATGGTGTTTGGTCAATTTGAATCCGTCTTGGGTTTCAAACTAGGTAAGCGTGTTGAGGAGAACTAAACGTCGTTCTTTTATATAAGTGTCTCCTTTTCCTTTTTCTTTTTCTTTTTTTTTTTCGTCCCTTTCGGACATTTATTTCTTCATACTTATAGGGAAGTTTACAATGATTACTTGCATTTAATGCCAAGCTAGACATTTAATGCATAGCTTGGCCATTTAATGCTTACAAGACATCCCCTTTTTGGGGCATTTAATGCAAGTTTATTTAAGTAATATAAACTGCAGCTAGACTGTCACCTGACACTCCAAAGGACAACCTACACTGATGATGTCAAGCATGACATCGGCGTGAGGTCCGACTGAAAGTAGAGGCCGGTCCGAGTGAGCAATAGCGGTCCGAATCGAAAGTTCACTAGTTAGTCCGTCTTGAGGCTAAGTCCAGGACACCAACAGGTTTGATTTGTTTTGTTTGCTTTTTAATTTCAATTCTTATTCTTGTTGGTCTGAAATGGTAGAAATTGAGAAAGAGAATCCATTTTTTTTTTCAATTCTTATCGCTATTCAATTGTGGGTTTTTTCGTCTCAATTGATTTTCTATAAATAACGTGCATTAATGTCCATGTAAACGATCTGTTTGCCACATATCACTCTTTGGACGGAGTTCAAGCAGAGTGACTAAAATGAAATTTTAATGAAACTATAGTGACTTAAATTGGTAAAAAACTTTTTGAAACTTGGCTGACATCAAGTGTTTTCTTACCCCAGATTTTCTGTTGTATCATCTTCAAGCCAATTGATATTTTTATATTTTTCTAATGAACTTGCCAGTATGTAGTCTTTATTTTTATTTTTCTTTTTATGTTTTACAAGACTTTCATCTTAAGAATGTCATTTTTTTATTGGGAAAAAAATAATAAAAAGAGAATAAAACTTACACCTGCCAGTGAGTTTTCTCTCTCTCTCTCTCTCTCTAAGGTCCCTTCAGAATGAAAAGGGTTCCTCGGTTGCCGATTTCGCATCAGGAATATCCAAATAGAAACAGTATCAATATATCACTATATATTTCTTTATTTATATATCTAATGTGTAATTATAAGTGCAATTAGGTCACTTAAATTTAATTTATAACAAACTGGAATGAACGATCTTTCTTCGCAACGGTACAAATCAAATATTCATTTCCAATTTAGCAGACTAAAGATGGGGACAAAACACTAAAAAATTGAGTAAATTTAATAAATAATTACTGAATTTTACCTAACCTTACTTCTTGCTCACCCAACTTTCAAATATTATCCGTTGCTCACCTAACTATCAGAAACAATTACCCATCCATTATCCGATATATTTCTATAAATTAAACTTAACAGAAAATGCCACGTGGCGGATGGAAGCTTAGGTGGCTTAAAAATCTGTTAAAATGTGCCACGTAGATAAAAAATAAAAATAAAAAAAGAAATATGAAACATAGAAAAAACGTTTCTTACGATTTTTAAACAAAACACAAAGGCCCAAATCAAGAAATCCCAATGAACCCTAATTGATAAAATTCTTCCCCCACATTGACCAATCTATCAGCTCAACTACAATTATTCATCAATTTTGAGTGACAAAGGTGACCCACATCACTGAACATGGAAGATAACGTGAATGTGGAAGAAGCATTATTGGAGGAAGAAGATGAGGGACCGGCACCGACAGAAGGTAAATAAATGTGGTCCCAAACAAAGACAACAAGTAAAGGCAAACTACATTAAAATGATTTACCTCTTGTCGATGTCGGTCCCTCATCTTCTTCTTCCAACAATGCTTCTTCCACATTCACGTTATCTTCCATGTTGAGTGATACGGGTCACCTTTGTCACTCAAAATTGATCCATAATTGTGGTTGAGCTGATAGATTGGTCAATGTTGGGGAAGAATTTTATCAATTAGGATTCATTGGGATTTCTTGATTTGGGCATTTGTGTTTTGTTTAAAGATCGTAAGAAAATTCTTTCTATGTTTCAGACTTTCTTTTTTGTTTTGTTTTTTTTTTTTTTTAATCTACGTAGCATATTTTAACAGATTTTTAAGCCACCTAAGCTTCCATCCGCCACGTGGCATTTTCCATTAAGTTTAATTAACGGAAATGAGTCGAGTGATGGATGGGTAATGGTTTTAGATAGTTGGGTGAGCAACAGGTAATACTTGAAAATTGGGTGAGCAAGTGGTAATGTTAGGTAAAGTTCAGTGATTATTTATTAAATTTACTCCCAAAAAATTTCCCCTTTTCTCTGTGATTGGTCGACGAGTTATTTGGAAATGATAATGAGTATCGGGGTTTTAAATATGTGCTTGATGTGGAGAGTAAGTCCATGTTGATGGCCACATCTGCAGCCGTTAGTTTAATCTGCCAACTAAGCATGTTCTGCTACTCGTCGCATTCAAAATGGGTGGTTTGATTGCAATTAAATTAAAATTAAATGACCCAGTTAAAAGTTAGGGTTCTATTACATCGTCTCACATAATGTCACGTTTTCTTATTTAAATTTTCTCTCTGTCAAACTTCAATGAGAAAAAGCAAACTTAGTTGGCATGTTAGATGACGTATTAAATACAAGATTCAAATGAACATACGTAACTCTTTTTTAATATCAAATTTTTAAATGAGATAGTCAATACCCCCACTCCATTTAAAGCAATTGCTCCTCTTTCAAAGAGATGCAAGAAGCAATGGTTTCGAAGGGTTTCTATAGATTAAAGTTGCATAGGGTAAATTCAGAATAATTGCTAAAGTTATATTTTAGTTTAACTTATCACTGTAATAACAAATTGTTAGAGAGTAATCGCATGCATTTATTTAAATATCTAAATCTTGTCATCTAAAGCTTGTCTTCAACACGGAAGTCTAATAGTTAAATATTTCCTTATTGTTGTATTGTTCGATCTGCCAACATTTCTGCGTCCATCTGCTAATAGTTTTACAACCACTGCTTTAAAAGAGGAAAGGTGAAGTAATAGATTACAGAATAAAAGGGTTAATCATCTCTGATTTCATGTATAAACATAACATTCATCACTAACTCCATTGTTAATTATTTATGGTCTTCCATCTCCTTTAAATCTTTCTTCGTTTGAATCCACTTAGCTTTCAGATTGTGGCGTCAAGTGAAGCATCCACCTGGTCGGACGGGCCAGACTTGATAATCAAGTTTTTGGTTGATGGCAATCCTGCATCTACATCTTCTTCAATGCCACACTCATTTGTCCCTCTTCTGATCATGAAATATCCATCCTGTAATTCGATAAACGGTTAAATTGACATCAACTTTTTTTCAAGAATAAAACAAACAAAGAAGAAAATTATAAGGATGGTATGTTTATATATGTTCCTCTATAGTATGAGAATGTGGGAATCATCACTTAGTCCCCACATTGATACCAAAACTATAGAATATCATTCCTATTCAACTTTTTTGTAGTCTATAAATGACTTCTGGGAGAAAATCTCAAGGATTTAGCAGAATACATACATCACCCCAGCTTCTATTCCACTGATTTGCTAAAAGCTGCAAAAACAAAAATGAGTAGAAAGTTATATGTATGATTCAGAAATAAATTCAATAAGAACCAGAAGCAATTAAGAATTATCACTTCTTACCCAATAATCCTCCCCATCATCTGTAGTTCCCCATCCTATTAGCTTCACAGCGTGACCACCCATCTCATCACCTGTCACATGCTTGTAAACCCCTGATTTGTAATGAGCGAAATCCTGTGATTGATGAAATATAGTCACTCAATGAACGTAATAATACGAAGCACTTGAAAGGAAACTAATAAATGAAATTTCCTGATCCAAAGGTTAAGGTAATAAACAAAATTCATGTAATGCCAGTGGGACTTTTCATGAATGAGCAATCAGCTAAAGGGAAACACCGACTATATGAGAATTAAACATCAGCTCGCATTCAACTTTTTCTCACTAGTATTGGGTATCCTTTTCATGCTCAAACAAAAAATTTATGTATTCCCACCACTGAGAAAACGATCAGGATATAACACTTTTACTTTACCTCATAGACAGTGAAAGCAACCTCAACTGGTCCATTCAGGTAGACTTCTGCCATTATACTATGTGGATCAGAACTGATTCTATAAGCATTGACACCGAAGTGCTTTGACCCTGTCCAAAGAAGGTTCTGTTTTACGCATCTTTTCTCACACCTAGGTGTTGGGTAAGCAGGCTCACAACCAGGGTGGGAACATCCAGTATTATCGAAGTAAGGGTCACACTGCAAGAAGAAAAATTCCTCTAGTGGTTGAACATAATAAAGCAATATTCTTGTGTAATTAATGGGATCATGGAGGATCTCAAACCATTCAAACTAATATAAATTGCATTCAAACCATTCTGACTAATATCACTTGTACTCAAACCATCCTCACTAACGATGATGTTATTACTACCTCATCAGTGACAACACCACTTTGGACAAAGTATCGCCACGCTGAAATGGGGTAACCACCATCACAGCCGTCACCACACATAAAGCCACAGCATGCCAGGAGATCATTGACAGATAGAGAAATATTCTGCAAAATGATTGTTTATCATGTATACAAGCACACATACAGATGTACAGATAGGGAGAAGTGAAAGTTTGAAACAGAAAGTACAAATTTACCATGCCAAACTTAATGCAGAAGCGGTCAGAGAGTGACTCAACAGCACCAAAAGCCCAACAAGAACCACAATGTCCCTGATAAATAGAAAACCAGATTAGCTGAGAATCTGCGTGGACCATGTAACTTTGAAAGATGGAAATTTTAGGATGAGTACAGAATCAAGTTACCTGATCTTTGATGTGAAAAAAGAAAAAAATGAAAGGAAAAAGGAAAGAAAATGATTAGTTTCTCTCCATGGAAACATAACCCAATAAGGACCAAGGAATTAACTGACCAAGAATTCTTCCAATGGTAGTACAGTGAGGCCAAGCTGTTCGTGCGTCAAACTTTTTGGGTAACTTCAGACTTTTTGCATGAGTTACAACAGAAATGCTCTTCAAATCACCCTCTGGCGTTGGTTTGACTCCAAGAAGGTGCTTGAATTCGGCAACCTGGTGATCATTTTGGTATTTCCCGCCGTGCAGGGTCAACAGAAGTTCAGAATAAAGCTAAAGATAGCCAATTCTAATCAAATGGTAAGTATTGTTAACCAAGAAAACTTACTGTGTGGTTTGCAAATCGAGGGTTCATGGCAGCTTTCCATCCAGCTTCAGCATTTCCATTGATTAATTTAACAACTGACTCCTGCATGGAAATTATGATAGTTATCTTCTGAAGCTGAATCTAGATTCTAATGGAAAATATATGTCTTCATGCAAGCAGAAGAGTACCTGAAGAATTTCAGTGTCAAGTTTCAGCTGAGGGATAGGCTTCACCGCAATGACCTGCAGAAAAAAGCTTAAAGTGAGTTGAAAAGACCATAAACATCGCACGAGGGCCAATTCTGCTCCCACCTACAATCATCTTGTGATATATGCTAATATTATACATGAAAATATAATACACAAACAGAAATAATTCTTTGGAGAGAAAAAAGAAAATCAATTAAAAGATATACGATAACTCCAAAAATTCAATTGTTGAATAAATTACGATCTGTAATAATTCTTCGGAAAGACAAAAAAAAGTAAATTGTAAAACATTGCTTCTTTCACCAAAGAAAAATGGCTCATTTAAATTTAATAAATGGTTACTCGTTGAAAAGAAATTTATGTTTTTTCTAACTGCAATGACTAGAAGTGCTACTGATAACAATGATCCACATAAAAGGCTGCATTGCCCAAAATCATTATACTCATGTGCATTATTAACCATGCAGATTGAAAAGAGGGCACTAATATTGTACATTTGTGTATTTTAGTTAAAAAACCTCAAGTAGCAAAGCCTTTATAAATTTTCTCATTCTCATCCATTAAATAAAATTTAATTACTAGAAAAGTCTATTTTAAATTGTCAGGTTGCAAATAGTTATTTACCAAGATCTGATTATGAGTAATTAAATAGTAAAATGAATAAACATTCGCAATTGGAAAGCAGATCCAAAAGGCCCCAACGAATTCTTACTGGAATTAGAGGATCCTTTGTAATTTTACTTGATTTTTTTTTATCACATTGTGACATTATATTATATTGTTGAATGGGCACGTTCGAGAACAAATTATCAACAACTAGAATCTTGTATTTCTATTCAACAACATATGAATAGTTCTTTGATTTTGGTCAAGGGGTTGTTGAATTCTTGCCTTGGAATAATTGGAAAGAAATGGATTGATATTTTGAACCTGACGTATTATTCCTTTTTCCAACATATAAAATAGGGGATTTCCCTAAGTCGATACTTAGGAAATGTCAAATCAAACTATTTGTCCTCATTTCAACAAAGGAAGCATGGGCTCAACAAAGGAAGCGTGGGCTTCTTCACTAGATTTTTATTTTTATTTTTTGTCCTGATCACAATTTAATGGTAAACAATTCCCAACTAATTGAATATTTGTATTAGAAATTCCTCGAATTGGTTTGCTATTTCATAAAGGATATAATCGATAACTCAAAAGTTGTACATTATCTCTTTCCTACAAGTACAATATATCCGGGAGAGAAAGTGTTGCTAAATTTATACCGTCCGTCTCAAGCCAAAACAATACTTTTACTTAATAGGTCTCATCTATTGAAATAGATCTAATTTTTCAGTAAAAAATTTTATTCCTTCGAATTTGGTTTTCCTGTTCTGTGGTATCAACACACAGCTACATCAGTCTCTCCAGAAAATTGGACATCTCTAGAAAAGATCAAACACACATGATTAACATTTGAATAGGATTTCACATATATTGGGTATATATAAAGTAACTATCCCATTTTTCTTTACAGGGATTATAGTGGTTTTTCCAAGTTCTCATTAAACTAAAGAGTGAAAAAAAAAAAAAAAAAAAAGTCTGATATTTAATTCGATTTCTCAGGCCCTAAATCTTCAATAGTTTTTACTATTTAACTTGCTTAGTTCTCCACATTTTAGTAAATTGGACATGGGTTATAAAACATGCATATCAAATTACATGTATGTGATGTTGTGGGTCTATCTCATGTAACTAGACAGGAAAAAGAAAGGAGGAGATAAATATAGAGAAAGATAACTTTTTCCAAAGTGTAACTAGGAAAAGTTTACATTTACAACCACATATAGCAGCTGGAAAGACAATTCCAGGTCTTTCTTTCCCACTGTGTCTCGTACTCCTAAAAACAGTGAGAATGACCATTCCCAGAAGATGCCCATTCTAGGCTAGTCATAAAATCCTTATTCTCCCTCCTAGACTAGAAATTTTCACTCCCACATGACCTAGAAACAAAATAATTCAGTCACACCTTCCCTAAGCCTGTCTACCATTGCATCCTGCCCTCTGACATCATCTACAGCTCCCACTATGAGCCCTCTCCCCACCCTTAAACATCTCACTTCAAGCACACGTCTTTGATAATTTCTCCCTCCCATAGATAAGTAATTCATGTGTATTAACATTGAGGAAAATTTCCAAGTAATATTGTAGCAACAAAGAGGTGAGGGGTGGCTTTAGAGCAACTCCAACCCAGTAGCTAAAGTGAAGAGAAAACGCCAATATGCAGCAGATCTGATCTCCAACCGGTCGCCAAAAGCTTGCGCCATTTTGAGAGGATGAACATATGGCGCAGCACTGTAGCAATGAAATTTTTTTTGGCGTGAAATATTATTCCCATTTTACCCCTGATTGGCTGATTGGCTGAAGTGAACATTTTCTTTTCCCTTTGTATCCTTTTTTGTTGAGCACGTTAATTGTATTGTAATATGCATTGATGTATATTTATTTTAATTTGATAATTACATTTATTGACACAATAAATTGTATGAGTAATAAATTGAATAGTAAAGAACATCTACTACATATATTGAATAAAATTATAAATACACTATATGATTAACTAATTTTTAAATTAAATTATTGTTCAAAATTACAAATATACATATATGATAATAGACATTGTTCATTTGATGCAACATTTGAAGTAGTGGGTTGGAGATGACATGTGGATTTGGTGCAAAAGTTAAAATGGCAAAAGTTGCACCAATTTAAAGTAATGGGTTGGAGATGGTCTTAACATTGAGGAAAATTTCCTTCAACATCTAGCTAGTCCCAATTTGGAAAAGTCTTGAAAACTGAGAAATTGTCATTAAGGTTGTCGATTTCCAGTAATTTTAAATAATGTCACATTGATTAATTGCTTAAATTCTAGTATAATTTCGAAGTGACACCATCTCTTCAGCTCTTCTCCTCTAAACGTATAGTTGTATGACCAAATTAACGAAAGCTTTTAAAGCAAAGGGAGGACACATAATCTAGTCCTTCAGAGTCCAGATCTTGCTCTATTTTCTTCTACAAACATTCTGTAATTAAACATACCATTTCCCTAAATAAGGAATCTCAACATATGAAGTTGACTCAAGTCTCGAATAACATTTCGAGACAGATTTTATGCTCTGTTTTAAAGACAGATGGGAGTGAGGCTTGTCTGAGATAGCACGCTAACTTTTACTTGTCAACCTTTCAGTTCTCAAAGATTTAGTGCTTGTTTAGTTCAATTAGCCTTTCTCAGCATCTACACAAACCATCATCTGCTCGAACTGCTAATTTTTTATTTGAGTAATGAATATTCTTTCTTAAATATTGCAGATTATTTAATTTGGAGAATTAAAACAAGCTGATACTTGTATAAATCTAACGTGCAAAAAGAAAACCACATGATCGGACAAAGGGAAGTTGATCGATCTAAAGTTTCAACTATATAAGCTTCTATACGTGTTAAGGACAAAAAATCGAAACAATAATTTAAGATAGAACTCCCTGTCTCCTATCAGAGTCCACAAAGCGCAAACGAGACAGAATTTAAGCTCTGCAAATCCATCCAAGTACTAATTGGGAAGAATCAAAAAGAAAATATGAAAAGAGGACGTCAGTGCGAACCTGTAGCTGAAAAGTGGAGATGAGTAGCAGAGCCAAAAAGCACATCCCAATTGCTGCACCCATTTCCCCTCCTTGCTTCGTTTCAGATGAGATTGTTGAGCTTCAACGGCAAAACATAGACTTTATAATAGACGGATATGGAATATCAATTATTGATCTGCTGACGTCATTGTCATTAGAATTCAAAAGGATGAAACTAATTGGCCCACACCTGGCGATTGTTTTAGATATTTAGTGTTCGGTTGTTTTTTCAACCAAAAAAATCCATTTTCAAGTATGAAATTTTTGACTTTTTAAAAGCATTTTGGACGAAATGACCAAATTATCTTTTTAACTTTCAAATACCATTTTATTAACTGAGGACAGTTTTGTCAAAAAGTGGCCCATCACATTAAATACAAAATGGATTTTGAAAGAAAAATCGCCAACCGAACATGCACTAATGTTTCAGTTCAGACCGGTCCGTCACGCTCCATCCTCGGTTGTAGTAATAGTAAAATAATATTGATAATGATTATTGTATTTTTTTATTTATATTTGAAATCTTTATTTATTTAGAGTTTGTTTGTAAGTGTTTATAAGTATTTATAAATTAATTAAATATTATTTTTATTCACACATTTTTTAGTATTCACAATTTTTATCTATTTTTTATATACACATTTCGTAAAACCCACTGTTTATAATCTACAAAAATCTTTACCAAACATACTCTATATCAACTTACACGAGATTTCTATATCTCTTTATTTTATATCATATTTCACAATTTAATTTTTAGCTTATATATCTTAGCATGATCATCTTTAGATTCAAATTTAGATTCTCAACCTAAATCAATAATCTAATTAATTCAAATTTGACTTGATTGTTAAAACGTTCACATTTTCAAACTGATGCATACGTACGTATTTGTTTGCGTAAATTTTCAAACTCGTAGTATTTCATTTCTTAAATATAATATACAATTTATTTAACAAAAGCTTTAAGAATCGCATCCATTATTAAGTTCCATTAATATTGCACATCTCATATTTAATATTTTGTAGGACTATTTTATATAGTATGAATAATTGACATTATTAATTAACTTACACGAAAATTGCGAAATGATTGAAATGTACAATATATAACTAATAGAAGGAAAATATTTGTATATAGGGTCCAGTAACACTTCGTGTATTGTAGGTGTATATTTGAGTGTTGCAAATCTAACACTTTCAAGTTCCGACATCATATTTGTATCTTTGATAAGAAGAAAGAGACTTCTATCTCATATTGGTTGGGATAGAAAAATTAGAATTTAAAAAAAAAAAAAAAGGGACAAGGGAAAGGTATCTGTGTGAAATTCCCAAGAGGAGTAGTTTTGTCCATATCCGTTCAACATTCTTGATGATCTTCTCTTCTGCAGCATTGCCACACATTGCTTTCTACTACTTTGTTTCCAAAGAAGTCATATTACAAGAGTCACATATTTGGAACCGATATGAAATTAATATAATTATATATATTCATTAATTCAGTTGTACATAAACATCATATGGGAGATGATTGCTATTGAAATGATAAATAAGAAGAAAATTGACTGTTTATTTCATAATTCACATCAAATTGAGAGTGGATAAGACACTTAAATTTCTACTTTTTCTATAAACGTTTTGGAATCAAGCATACCCTTCTCCAAATAGGAAATCTCATCATATAAAGTCGAATCAAGTCACAAGTTATTTTACATCCCCTTTTCAAGACAGATGGTTGCGAGACTCGCACTCAAATTTAAACCACAAACATTAACTATTGCCGAATATCATTTTAAGTCGAGCTGCTTTTCCACTAATACAAATCACAATAAAGCATCAAATCATCCATAGCCATCAAAAAATTACAATAACGCACCAAAGCATTCACAGCCACTACCACTCACATTTTATCAAGTCATGAAGAAAGTGTAGCAATCCTTTCCTTTGACACTGGTCTGTAACGAGTGAAAAAATGCCTTGTACAGTTTTCCCTTTTCCCTTTCCCCTTTCAGCCAGTCCAAGAGTTCAGTTCAAACACTAACGTAAAAAAATTGTTCCAGGTAAATTTTCAGAGAAACAAAAACCATTAACCCCAATTGTACAGTGCAATCAGAATTTTATCAATTATAGCACTGCGCATAAGGGGAGGGAGTGATGTAGCATAAAAGAAACCAGTAATCAATAACACCGGCCCCAGTAAGGTCCGGAGAAACAAAATCATTTAACCCCAATTGTATGGTGTAATCAGAATTTTATCAATGTAGCACTGCATAAGGGGAGGGTGTGATGATGCATAAAAGACACCAGTCGTCAATAACTCCAGCCTCAATAGGTCCACTTTCTGGCAGGCTTTCTAGAGGCAAAGCACAACGTGCGTGCATATAAGAATAATTAGTGGAACAATTGCCAAGCAATTTGCAATCCAGTAATTACATGAATTAGTTGATTAACAACCCATACACCAGTCCTTATTTGTGCAGAAACTCCACTAGTTGTGTTCAAAAGGGAAATTGAACATTCCCTCCACTAATTGTGTCAACACATTCTTAAAACTGAACTTATTTATTACCTTCTGGGAGTTCTGGCTGGTCAAATGGAGAACACAGAGACTTGGCCGCACCCATCTCACCCTTTGTTCGCTCTTTTACATCCTTCTCCACCTCCTATGGTAGGAAACACAAATTACACAGGGAAATTTTGGGTACAAATGAAATGCTGGTCGAGAGGAAAGAGCAATCAACATGCAATACCCTTTTAAGGGTAAAGTAATTATCATACCAAACCGATTCAGAACAGATACGCCTCCCGGTCAAACAAGCAACCATAAGTAAAATGGGAGACTTGGTCCAAACAAATTCACGAGTGCAAATAAGTTCCTCACAATGGAACATCTTCTAGGAATGCAACATGATCCTCCAAGCAGCAAATGTTTAACCTACACTACATGGACCTAGCCAAGGGGAAATTTTTTCTTTGGTTAAATGTTTAAGTATAGGCAAGGGTGTGAAGAAAGGTCTATTGTATTCTTCATCAAAATTTTGAAATCTGAGGAACATTGACAGACTGGAGAAGTGTTTAGGTGCCCATAGAAAGGCCAATTATCGCCTCAATATAAGGTTAAAACAAATATTTATAAGAAAAAACTCAAGTGACTAAGGAGAGTGTATTTAATCTAGACTTTTAAAGACTTTGATTGATATTTTTTAAGTGATTGACTTTTATGGAGAAAGATTTTCTTAAACTTTCACGGACTTTCATTTTTCATTTACAAATCTTGAATATAAAAATATAATGTCCCACAGTTAACGGTGAAAAATAAAAAAAGAAAGAGAAAAATAAATGGTTAGGAAAATATTGAAGGAAAAAAAACACATTGAAGAGGGAGAATAATATTAATCTTCTTTTTCATTTAAAAGTAAATAAATAAATAAACATAAAAATAAAAAATTGGTAATCAATCATGGCTCTAGGGTTCGTAGAAGGAAAAAGAAAAAAAAAAAAAAAAATAGCTAGGGTAATATTGAAAAGAGGAAAAATAAACAAATTGAAGAGAAATAAAAATATTTGGTTTCTCCAAAAAAAAAATTGGTAATTAATAATAGCTCTAGGGTTCGTAAAAGAAAAATATTAAGAAAGAAAAAGAAAATCACATACTGAAAGAAGTTTTTTATTTTTTGGAAGTCTTCGAGAGTCTTGGAGTGAAAGAGTGACAAATTTTGATATTTTTTTATTTATAACTTGTGCTTAAAAGTCAATACTTAGAGAATTTTATAAAAAGTCATTGACATTTTAAATACTCCTGATTTTTGTAGGATTTTAAAAAGTCGAATTGAATATCACATAACTTTTAAATACTTTTTAAAAGTCTATACTCAATACCCCAAGACTTTTATAAAGTTTAAAAAGTCGAGATTGAATACACCTAAACTTTTTAACTCAATAAAAGTCTTTAAAAGTCTAGATTAAATACACTCCCTATATATACTAGAGATTCTTGAAAAAATAGGGCTTGATGTAACATTGAAGGATGATATCCTTCAAAATATGAAGGCCTGTTAGCAAAATATGAAACAAAAAACGGATTACAGTATCAAATCCTAATTATGTTCTCATGTTCACATGGCCACCAATCCCAGTGACCACCGAACAAACTGCTAGCCTGGCAATGGCAGTCCCATTAAAATTGAAGAGTCTGTCTATATTTTTCACTATCTTTTCCACTTCCCCTTCTCCTAAACTTCTAGTTGAGATGTTCTGAGTTGGGGTAGAATGATCCACGTACATCCGTGCAGGTCATGACAATACAAGTTTACCATGAAAATGAAATACAGCAGGCAATCAAATGAAGACATATAGTTATCAGACCTTTTCATCACACCATGGAGCCAGAATCATTTTCTTTTGGCTCAGTGCTTCCATAAATTCTTCCCATGTATTTACAACCTGGATGCACGCATCTCGTTTTTGTTTTGCAACTTCGAAGAGACTTGTCTGGATGATATTAAGCAAGTCTTTCACTTGTTCAACCAAATTAGCCATGGGAATATCAATTTTGGCTGAATTATCATGTCGGACAGCACGCACCTGATACAAAACAAGAATTTGGGGAAACAAAGTAGGAAAAAGATGATAGAAATCATGAAATAAAGATACTGTATTGGTACATTTAATTTTTTTCTTACATCATAACGAATTGTAAGATCTAAGAAAAAAATAACTATAGATTAGTTTGATGATGTTGTAGATCTTATAAATATAAATTAAGCAGCCAATAAAATACAGAGCTAAGACAAATGCAGAATCTAAGGCTTTGATACCTGATTATTAGCCAAGTCCTTTGGCCCTATTTCTATTCTAAGAGGAACGCCTTTCATTTCCCAATGAGAATACTTCCAGCCAGGTGAATAATTATCTCTAAAATCTGCCTCAACACGAATTCCTGATTCACTCAAGATTTTTACGGTTGCTTCACATGCATCAAAGATTCCTTGAGTGTTGGCATCCTTATAGGGTACAGGGATTACAATTACTTGGATTGATGCGACTTTAGGAGGCAGAACCAAGCCTTTATTATCCCCATGGACCATAATCATTACCCCTATCTGCCATAAACTTGAAAAAATGAAAAGGAAACAAATGTCAACAAAGATAAGCACTGTGGCAGAAAACATTAGTGCTTATAAATCCACTGAAATTTGAGATTTAGGACCTGTTACGAGATAAAATTCAATTTCAAACTCAAATCCTATAATATCTTCTTTGAAAGAGTTGAAAGAAAAAGGAATATGAGAAGGGAGGCAATTGCCAATTTAAGTAGCACCCTTTCCAGTGCATTTGTTAAAAACGCCTTCAAACAGGAATACAAACACAACTTTTTAAAGAATAAGATTATGGGCACAGTAAGAACTTGGACCATTCTATCCAACTTTGAACAAAGGATAAACCATAATTGAGAAAAAATAAAAAATAAGTCTTCTGTCCTTTAGTAAACCAGCAAGTTATACTGCTTTTGAACACCGGAAAAGAGAACCTTAAAAATGTATAATGACAAAAATAAAAAATCCTGCTTACTGTTCTGGTAGTATAAGCCCAGGAATTCTGCCAGACCATAGCCTTTTCTCCTTTATCATTTTCAAAATTAATCTCAAACATTTTTGCAAAATTTTGACCAAGACAGTGTGAAGTTGCACCTTGTATACCGCGCCCAGTGTTTGGGATAAACGCCTGGGAAACAATGCATCAAATCATGTAAAAATATGGTAACAAAGTTCTCTTTAGAAGGAGACGCAATACTATTAGAAAAAGTTGCATTAATTATGATCATGTTATTGTTAAATATCTCAACAGTAGTAGTGTAAAGGCCGCCAGCAAACTTCTCATGCTCGCTTTTCTTGCCCTTGATAATGGGAACAGCCAAGAATTCTTCATACATACGTCTATACAATTCCAGAATTTCAAGGACCTGAAACGAAAACAACCAGAAAAGTGCTCTATAAAAACAATGAACCGCTTATTGCTGTGTTCATTATAACCACGCTATCAAAACTGAAATATTACTCGTAAGAAGTGAAAAAGAAAAATTTCAATAAGTTTTTTCAAAATTAGCAAAAATGCTGCAAGTAGACAATCAACAAGTCAGCTCTTCGAATTCAAAAAAACAAAATGCTGCCTGGGCAGTATCATAGGACCTTCAAGTTTTGTTACCTGGACCCTTCTGGCTTCTATTAAGGCTGTACCCATGTCAGTCACTCAATTCTCGAAAAGGATATTGCAAATGGTTCCTTTCATTTAAAGAGTAAAATAGGGATTTTTGATGAATATGAGACTTGGGCATATGCCCAAATCTGGTACTATCATACTCATACCCAACTCCATAAACGTAGCCTTCATTCTTACACTGTTTTCACACAATTTCTCACAAAATAACCATAAAACAACACCATGCCACATTTGTTCACAGTTTTTCTAGTTTGAAAGAATATGCAAGTAGTGAATGAACTCAAAGACAGTACAAGAAAATAGTTTAGGTTGCAACAGGATATGATTGTAATCACCAAAAAACTTACTTGAAGCCAGCACACGTAGTGTATTAATAAGCACAATGTTTTACAACTTTTACTCGACACTTCAAGGTCATACTTGACCAGGAAACAAGAACTATTGTGGTTCATAATTTTAGAGTCGGGAAAAAAAAAAGAAAAAGAAAAAACTCCAACAAATGAAACCGTAGAACATTATCATATATGCACATGTTTGAAAGTGTTAGCTGAATGCCTGAATCTAACACAATAACCACGAAGTAGAAAGCAGCCACTTGGCAGAATGAAGACAACCTAACATAACGAATGATTTGTTTTAAAAGGCTGTCTGAGGCTTACACTTTGAGGTGCGCCGTTCGTGGGGTTAAATGCCTCAAAACTTACAACTTGAGTGCCATTTGTGAAGGCTTGTGCCTCAATTTAATGAGGCTTACACCTTGACTCACTGAAGCTACGCCCCAAGGTTAGCCTCAGGGGAGTTGAGTTGTGAGCTTTTTTGTCTTATCTTTCCAGATTGTTTATTATTAGCCTCAACTTTTGGGATTTCGTACAGCCTAGAACATTTTACGATTTTTTTCCTGCCTTTACAAGGAGGGGAAGGTGAAGGCACCATTGCAAGTTGAAGATGATGACAAAGCACAAGAAGAGACTGGGGAAGATGATAGGGAAAATCAGATATGTTGATGATTTCTCATAAAGATCCTATTAGTTGTGATGACATAAGAAACCTCTAAGTTGTCTCTGCTTCTAATAGTGAATTACAATTTTATTATGTGATTACTCAATTTTGCTACTTTATTGTTAATACTTCTGATAGTATTTACTTCTTATTTTCATTCGTATTTTTTATTACGAATTCTCAAATGATTTATGTTTTATTCGAGTATGTTTTTGTATTTTTCACATTCTATCGAATTATTTTAGTAGTTTGTCTATAAGGTTAATCCTCAAAATACCTCAAGGCTTGCGTCTCTCCTTGTTAAGGTAAAAATTCGATTTAGCCTTTGAACACATCTAAAGCAATAGGAGCATTATACCCAACATAGTGTTAGATATGGGCTTACAAAAAAGATAGACCAAAAATCTTGTATAGTGTGTTGTCATGCTGTTAAAATGCAATGGTTCTTTAAATTGTTCAGATTTAGGATCGACTTCAGTAGGATCAAGATGTAGAAAAGTATAAGTTCAGAATATTCATAACAAGGAAATTCTGGCATTACATATTCATAATATAGCTAGAAGTACCTCGGTATCTGCCTCCTCTTTGGTTGCAAAAGCAGTATGACCTTCCTGCCAAAGAAACTCTCTACTCCTGGAAAATCATAAAGATGACATCACCAATCAGTAGAAGACAAAACCTGATTCTTGAGAATTTTTTAGTTATTCTGCTAGTGAAAAGATATGAACTGTTCAATTTTACAAGTAAACAAAAAATATATAATCTGGCAAATAATAGATCAATAACATTTTTGACAAATCTAATAAAATCCTGAGCCTAATGACAAATTGAGAAAACAGTTTACAATCTGAAAGAACTGTATCCACCTAATTGCAAGACTACCCAAACCGTCCTGTCAAAAAAGCACAAAACCAATAAAGGGAAGAGCTCCCTGAAAGCACCTGATGAATGGTGTAGGATTGCTAAACTCCCATCGAACAACATTGCACCACTGGTTAAGTCTCAGAGGCAAGTCGCGGTGTCCCCTGATCCACTTGGAAAAATAAGGATACATAACAGTTTCACTAGTTGGCCTAATGGCAATGGGCACTTCCAGTTTAGAATCTCCCGACTTAGTAACCCATGCTACCTGTAAAAAGTTTGACATCATAGTTATAACCAAGGAGGAAGCAACATTACAGAGACTACATTCCTAAACATAGAAGATTCCATTCCTAATTGTGGAGATTATATTCCCAATGGTGGAGATAGCACACTTAATGATGGACTTATTTTAGGCATAAATTTAGAAACTTGATACCATTCTATTTTCTTGTATTATACTATGCTTTAAGTTAATAAACAGAACCGAGTGGTAGAAAAGGATTAATGTAGATGGCCCCAAATTATAGGGTTTAATTTGTTTTTGAGTATTAATCTTTTAAGTTAGGGAAGTTTTCATATTTTTTATTTTAGTAAAATTTCCATTTTTGATAGCGTTTTTACATAAATAGGAGGATAGGACCAGTCTTGTAACTTGTAAGGCATTGATTTTTGAGATATTCAGCATATTTGAAATTTCTCTCTAGACTCTCTCCCAAATTCTCCAATTCCTCTTCAGTCTTTTTCTTCTCTCTTACCTGTTCTACAAGAAAACATCAACCCCCCAAACAGAAATTACCAACATAAGAACCTCTGGATCCTTATTACTGAGGAAACTTGTTAAGTTGATTTATGGTTTATTTGATACCAATTTAGAAATTTTAATCAAATTTAAGGGAATTTCTTCCATCTGGGATTTAATCATGCATGCCTTCCTGGCAACGACGATCAGGAGGACTAAATAATTCCTTCTATAGATGCTAACTGCATGCTGGCTGGGGCTGTATGAGGGGCACCGTCCTCGTACACTGTGAGAAGTCAGGAATGCATTCAAAGGCGATATAAGAGATAAAAAAAATTCCAGGCCAATACAAGTCGTAAAAATCATACTCCCTCTATCCCAAAAAAATAGGCTTGTTTTTATTTTCACACAGATTAAGAAAATGTAGTTATTATAGTTGTAACAATAAATTTTACAAATATTTTTCCTAATACACACTTATATTAATATCATTACTTTACTAAAACTAGTTCAAGACACATTAAATAGGGTATATTGGGAAAATAAGAAATTAACTATACTCTCAACAAAGAAATTAGCATATAATTTGGGATGGGAAAAAAGGAAAACAAGTCTATCTTTTTGGAACGGAGGGAGTATATATTAAGAAATATAGAAGCACGTAACAACAAACTCAATATTGCCATTAATTATGTGCTGTGTGTGTTGTCATCAACCAAGAAAGGAAACTAGACTACCAAGAGTTAAGGTTATCGACAAATTACCCGTTGATCAAGAAAATTATTCATGCACTTTTAAACTTGCGAAGTATGGTGTAAGACACTAGAGTCAAAAGCAAAGCAATCTCACCTCAGGTGCAAACCCCTCTATATGATCCTCCTCCTTCTGTAGAACACCAGGGGACACAAAAAGAGGAAAGTAGCAATTTCTGATTTTCATTTTCTTAATTTCAGCATCAAAGAAGGTCTGCAAGTTTATGAAACAAATTTGACAGACATATCTATGTCCAAAATATGAGAAAATATAAAGGTTGTCAAACAGAACATAAAATAATTATCGAGCAAGGAAATCAAATATTTTATGCACACCAATGGTCCAATATTCTTTTGTCATAATGTTGCACTTAGTAATTTAGGCCCGAAAATAGGAAAATGCAAAACATAGTTACTTGTACTGTGCACGTCAAATATATTTATAGTTTAGAAATCACATCTAAAGTTCATGTTATTTTATAGTAATACATGATTACCCCTCTCACATAATACAAGAAGCTGCTACTATTGCAACAACAATAAATAGCAGGATGTTTGGTGAAGCTTAAAAAGTTTGCATATAAGTAAATAAGTAACAGATAAAATAAATAATTTTTTATGGGTCAAGAATGGAAACGGGTAGGTTACTTATTTAGTAGGATAAAGTTACTTTCAAAATAAGTAAATAATTTAATTTAAAGCAAGGACAAAGTATGAGTAACTAATCTAAAATTTTTCGAAAACAAAAAAAAATTACTTAAAAGTAACTTTTACTTACTTTTAAGCTTCGCTAAATGTGCTCTAAGTCTTATTTTCAATAACATTGGAGTATTTTGATAAGTCTCAGATCGGAGAAGACACTACGGACCGCAGCAGTGGGGATAGTTCCAAATCCATCATGAAGACGGTGATATAGTGTAATTGATTTGTAATTATTTGGAGATAATGTATATGAGAATTGAAGAATGAGTTGTACTGATATTTATTGATGTAAAATTGTAATTGCAAGCAAATGTAAAATATTGGTTATAGAGACTTCGAGAGCTCTGCCCTCTCCAACTAATTTTCTGGAATCAAAACTAAATGCTCTAACTTTCCCCCATGTGTTGTATTTATAACCCCCTCTCTTACAATTCCTCCAGTAACTATACTTGCAACATACAAAAGGAAATTGTTTATTACATTGTATTCTCTACTTAAAATGAAACGACAACACTTAAAAAACAATTGCGACGTCTCTGATTCTCTAATTCAGCTTTGGCCCTTTTTCTTGCTGCGTCTTGCATAAACAAGCTTGATTTCCGATCTCAAACTCCTATCAATACTTCTCCCCAAAACAGCCAGCTTGTCCGCAAGGTGGAATGATGGAAATTGCTGATCAATCAAAGCAAAATGTTCCCACGTTCCATTTCAGATAACCCCCTCCAGTGAATCAGCACTTCCTTAGATGATGATAAGTGTGGCTCCACTATCCTTATACCAATTACTACCTCTGGTTCTACCCACAACTCCAAGTTCGAAAGGGATTGACCCTGTGATGAGTCCCAACTTCCCTACGTAATTGGGAAATGTGAAACACCGAACGTATGGAAGAAGGTGCAGGTAAACTCAATTTATACGCTACTACACCAACCCGAGCAACCACCTCAAACGGACCATAATAACGCGGAGCTAAATTCTCATTATTCCGGACAACCAAGGACCTCTACCGGTACGGCCTCAACTTGAGATATACCCTATCTCCCACCTCAAATTCCACGTCACGCCTCAACTTGTCAGCCCCCCTCTTCATTCGTTGTTGGACATGATGCAATTGACTTTTAAGTTCTACCAACATTAAATCCCTCTCCTCCAATTGATGGTTCAGGGATGAGACCACCGTGGTTCCCCTTTCAAAAGGAATCAAAGGAGGAGGATCGGCCATATACAATCTAAAATGGCATATTCTATGCGGTTACATGAAAGGAAGTATTATAACAAAATTCTACCCAATGCAAGAAACTAAACCATACCTTGGGCCTCGAAGACGCAAAGCATCGTAAATAGGTTTCTATCCCACGATTCACCACCTCGGTTTAGCCGTCTGTTTGGGGTGATATGCCGAACTATATTTTAAAGTTGTTCCTTATAGAAGAAACAGGTCCTTCCAAAAAATACTCATAACAATCTTGTCCCTGTCGGATACTATGGAACATGAAAACCCATGGAGGCGGATGACCTCTTTGATAAAAATAGCAGCCACCGATGTCGCGGTAAAGGGGTGTTTTAATCCCACAAAGTGTCCATATTTGCTAAGGTGATCCACTACGACTAAAATAGAATTAAACCCCTCGGATTTGGGTAGGCCCTCGATGAAGTCCATAGTTATCTCATCCCAAATTTGATTTGGCACAGGTAAACGCTGCAGCAACCCGGCTGGAGCAAGGGACATGTATTTATTAGTTTGGCAGACCTCGCATTCGGCTACATGATTTTGCACGTCCCGACGCATTCCTTTCCAATAAAATGTGGCAACTATTCTTTTATAAGTTTTCAATACTCCGGTGTGGCCTCCCATTGGACTGTTATGTCCCTCCTTAACATTAATCCCACCAAACTTGATTCTCTCGGAATGATCAATTTACCCTTGTAAAGCAGTGTGTCGCGAATCAGTGAATACCCCGGTTGAGACAAAGGGTCACTGCTAACTGTAGTCACAATTTGGCTCAATTCTCCATCGTCCCTAACCATCTTATTAATGTCTTCCAACTGAACGGAATTAGGAATAGTGATAGCCATCAAAGAAACAGCCGAATCACACCTTAATAAAGCATCCGCTGCTTTGTTTTCCAAACAGGGTTTGTAATGTATGTCAAAGTCGAATCGCATCAATTTAGTAAGCCATTTATGATGTTCCATACTAACCAAACGCTGCTCGAATAGGAATTTCAGACTCTTCTGATGAGTCCTCACCACAAATCTCCGACCCAACAAGTAGTGTCGCCATTTTTAAACTGCTAACACGATTGCCATCAATTCCCATTCATATATGGATTTGTTACGGACTCTAGCATTCAAGCTATGGCTGAAATACGCTATTGGCCGCTGATTTTGCATCAAGACCGTGCCAAGCCCATACCCCGATGCATCCGTTTCCAATACAAAAGATTGTGAAAAATCCGGTAGGGCTAACACTGGAAGTGTAATCATCGCCTACTTTAATTGTTGAAAGGCCATCTCTACCTCGGAAGTCCAACAGAAATTATCCTTCTTAAGCTGTTGAGTCAACGGCCAAGCTATCTTGTCGTACCCTTTAACAAATCGTCGATAATATCGAGTCAAACCCAAAAATTCCCTCAACTCACGGATCGACCGAGGACTCGGCCATTGCTTCATAGCATCAATTTTGGACCCATCCGCAGCTACTCCCTCGACTAAAATAGTATGCCCCAAGTATTCCAACTTCCTCCGCCAAATAGACACTTCTTTTCATTAGCCAAAAGCTTGATTTTCTTCCAATATTTTCAAAACTTGCTCGAGATGTCCTTTGTGATCCTTTATACTCCTATTATACACTAATATATCGTAAAAAAAGACCAGTAGAAACCTCTGCAACTGATCTTTAAATATCGAATTCACAAGAGATTGGAATGTAGTCGGGGCGTTAGTCAAACCGAAGGACATGACCAAAAACTCATAGTGACTCTCATGAGTTCGAAATGCAGTTTTCTAAACATCTTCTCCCCTTACGCGAATCTCGTGATAACCGGATTTTAAATCCAGTTTGGATAATATAGTCGTCCCATATAATTCGTCCAACAACTCGTCAATAACTGAAATGGAAAATTTGTCCGGAACTGTAACCTTGTTAAGAGCTTTATAGTCTACGTAAAACCTCCAACTTCCATCCTTCTTCTTAACTAACAACACCGGGCTGGAAAAAGGGTTGACGCTATTTTGGATAATGCCCGCTACCAACATCTCTTGAATTAATTTTTCAATTTTCGTCTTCTGAAAGTAGGGATACCAGTAGGGCCTAACACTCACCAGAGAGGTCCCCGGCTGAAGCACAATAGCGTTGTCACGCTCCCTCCTAGGAGGTAACTGTTGGGGTCCGTCAAACCCCTCTGTATTGGCCGAAGAGTTAACTTATCTCTTCTGGAGGCTTTGGTTGGAGACGATCGTCCTCTACTGCAATACTTCCGAATTCCAACAACATCTCGTCACCTTTTTCCTTGAACGCTTTCATCATTGATTTTAAAGACATCGGAGTTTTGCTTAGTGTTGCCTCGCCTCTCAATGTGACTATTCCTCCTGCTACTATAAACTTCATAATCAGGCGGCCCCAATCTATCTGTGTGGTGCCTAATTTTTCTAACTACTATATTCCCAAAATTACATATGAGCTTCCCAATTCCAGTAGCAAAAAATCCTAAATTACTCCGTACTTTTGCAATTGAAGCAACACTCCACGGCACATCCCATCTCCCTTCACAATCATTCCAGTCCTCATAAGCACCCCATAACTAGTAGTTCCTGTGCGGGTTAGTCCCAGTTGTCGTACAACCTCAGCTGAGATGAAATTGTGGGTCGCTCCCAAATCAATTAACACAATTACCTCACGCTATGCAATCCACCCCCTCAACTTCATAGTTTGGGGTACGGTCAGTCCCACCACAAAGTTGATGGACAGCTCCACAGAATCATCTATACTCTCAACTATTTCCTCCAGTTGGTTGATTGTCTCCACTTCTTCCTCGGGCTAAAATATGTATCACTCACGATTAAAATCTGCAATTCCTTATTCTTACACCGATGGCCGATGTTATACTTTTCATCACATCAAAAGCAAATTTCCTTCTCTCTTTTTGCCTGGAGCTCGGCATCAGTTAGTCGTTTAAAGAGGTGGTGAAATTGTAGTGAAATTTGGGTAGAGCTGATGAAGGTGCGGTGGCTGATGGGTTTTGTCTGGATAACATAATAGTGGTATAAACTGGAGGTGAGGGAAGTCCAGTGTTTATTCCCTTATTCGTGTTCACAAAATTAAGCCCAAATTGCTGTTGTTTGACCAGCCCATTTCTGTCCTCTACACGTTGGGTCACTTCCATTATTCGATCCAAGCCCACAGGCCACAACTATCTAGTTTCAGCCCGTATGTCTAGTTTCAATCCATTCACGAAGTTTCCCTCCAGTACTTCTTCAGCCAGATTCGGTAATGGTAAAGCTAATTCCTCAAATTGCCGGCGATACTCCTTCACTGTCATCTCTTGCTTCAGTGCCTGAAATTTTTCATAAATGGATCCCTCTTGCGATGAACGAAATCTCTCCAATAATGAAGTCTTCATCTCCCCCCACCTTTTCATGGGTCGACGACGTTCTTCCCATTAGAACCATGACAATGCTTCGCCGTCAAAGCATAAGGCAGCCGCCTCCAAACGTTCTGCCTCTGTCAACAAATTCACATTGAAATACCTCTCTGCGCGATAGATTCAGCCATTGGGATTGTCACCCGTGAACACCGGCATCTCCAATCGTCTCTGGCGGTGTTCCCAGCGAATTGGTTCATTCAATAGTCCCTGGCGACGATCTCTTCCGGCTTCGAAATTTCGAACTTGAATAGGTGTGTTACTCGATTCGAGTTGAATTCTCTTGCCCCTTTCCTTGTATTCCACCTGATTTGCCGCCCCCAGTTTATCCAACAATTGTTCCATTTTATCAATTACAGAAAGCTTGCCTATCACATGACCTAAATCCTCTTTAATCGACTCTATTTCACCGTGCATTCGGCCATACATTTCTTCGATTCGTGCTTCTACGACTCCCATGCGATCTTCCATTTGTTTCTTTGATGTGGCCATGGGGTGATGGAAGGTTCTCTGATACCAATTTGATAAGTCTCAGATCGGAGAAGACGCTACAGACCACAGCAGTGGTGATAGTTCCAAATTCATCATGAAGACAGTGATATAGTGTAATTGATTTGTAGTTATTTGGAGATAATGTATATGAGATTTGAAGAATAAGTTGTACTTATATTTATTGCTGTAAAATTGTAATTGCAAGCAAATGTAAAATATTGATTACAAAGACTTCGAGAGCTCTGCCCTCTCCAACTAATTTTCTAGAATCAAAACTGAATGTTGTTGTATTTATACCCCCCTTTCTTACAATTCCTCTACTAACTATACTTGCTACATACAAATGGAAATTGTTAATTACATTGTATTCTCTACTTAAAATAAAACGACAATACATAAAAAACAATTGCGACGTCTCTGATTCTCTTATTCAGCTTTGGTCATTTTTCTTGCTGTGTCTTGCATAAACAAGCTTGATTTCCGGTCTCGAGCTCCTATCATATTTATATTAATCATTTTCACCACTAACAAATACATTCAGTGCACTAATTGGATTTATGCAAGGACCAAAGATTTTCATACTAATTTCAATTACTTAAGTAACATAATTATTAGTAGACTTTAAGCGATAATGTAATGCTTACTTGTATGATCTCCCAAATTGACATCGCCCATGGCCGCAAAATGTAACAACCAGAGATGTCATAGTACTCGATCATTTCACCATTAACAACAACCTTTATTAATCACAAGGAAAAAGAAGTGATCAAGACTGAAACAATTCTAATAACTAATTTATGAGACAAACAGGAAATTGGGAGTCAATTTAAATCACACATATCTTTACAAGGTCAAAATTATCATGAATAGGGAATAGAAAATAAAATAGAAAACTGATTTCCCTCATGTCAAATTTAAACTTTAATAAGCTTTAGCTGAACATCAAGAATAATGGGCAAGAAACCTTTTATAAATTGTAAAGATTCTCCAATGATTATGTTTGCACACTTACTCCCTCCGTGTCTTTCTCTAAAACCAAACGCGAAAAAGGTTCTTCAATGTTTCCTAGCTAAACTCCAAGACAATGAAGTCTAAGGTTCCCAAAATCTTATTTCCGGATTTTAGTTTTCCAATAAATATGAGTGAATAAAATTCAAGGATACACCTAACAAAACAGCATGCAGCAAACCAGTTAATGGTAAACATGGAAAAACATATATGCAGCCTCACCATATGACGTAAATCAAAAATGCAGCCAGAAATTTATGAAGGCATACCTCAGAATACCACTCTCCGAAATTGTCATCTTTCTTGTAAGAGAGACCTAGACCAGTCTCTTTCTTCACTTCCTTCTTTTTCCCTCTACATAACTGAGAGTGTTTGAAAAACTACCACACTTTTTAGTGGTGAGTTGATATCATATATATAGTACAATTACATATTCATATATGGTAATTACAAGTATGGAAAGAATCAATCAAATAAACAAGAGGCTAAAATTGTGGATCAAAGATTATGTAAAAATAGAAGGCCTTGAATTAAGGCTGAAGATCATTAGGCATGATCCTTGACATGATCCTTGACAATAACCAAACCATAACATTTATGCAAACACACGCACATCTATAAAGAAAAGAAAAGAGATGAAATTTGCTGGGATGACCTACGTTGCAAAGAAAATGAAACAAAATACACGACATTATTTGTAGAAAAATAGGACACGAATGAATATAGAAACATTATATTAAAAAATATAATTATTTTTAAAAAATCAACATTTAGTTTCAAAAAATCTATTTAACTTTAACTCAAAACTCTAATTACTTGTTAATTTTTCATAATCACCGACCTTGAAAGTGGTACCCCACTCATACAAAATCAGCATATACATCTATCTTCACAAAAAAAAAAAATAACCATCTCCTCAAATCTCTCCTTCTCAATTCTTCTCTTCACCATTCTACAAATTTTATTCACAATCTTCTTCCTCTTCAGTATACATCAACAAACAAGCTTCAACGGTCAGATTCAACCGCAATGAAGTGATATACTAGTCTAATTAACCTACACTTAAGTTAATTCTTAGTTAAAGCTCGCAATTAGTTATTCTTAGTTGAAGCCTGCAACAAAGCACACGATTATGTACAATTTCTAACAAAAGTTTTCCAAGGTTTTCTTAAATGTTTCCGTAAGGTTTTTCTAAAAGTTTTTGAATTTTAATGTACAAAACAAAAAAGATCAGAAACGTTTGCCGAAGAGTTTTGGTTTCAAAACCGTGTCCCAACCGGCAATGTGACTATTTTAAAAGTTTCTGTATATAGGGATGATTGAGTGTAGCTGAACACGTACTGGTAGTGGAACTGTTGGCATCTTTACCAGCCGTGGGATGAATCTATAAAATCTCACAACACAGGTCCTAAAACACGAATTGAAGGCAAATGGATTCAATTACATTATTATCATCAGACGAAAAGAGAAAAAAACAAACATAATAGATCAAACCTCTTTAGGAAATTTGTCTAAAACAAGCGGTTGTGTGGAATCAATGATAAAATTGAACGGTATAAAAGGAGAAGTAATTATGAATGGGATTAGAAAATGCATACCAATCGGTTGACAGAGGTTCCCTCTAAGAGCATCTCCAATGCCAGTCATATGGCAAAAAGTGATTATGCGGTACAATTAATGCTTGAAAGTATGGAGAGCAATATTTGACAATGTCAATTTTTAATTTAATCAACTGTATTCAATTAATATATTTTTCACTTTCTTTTTTTTTTAAGTTAATAATAATTTGTCACTTTACATTGTTGCATTGCATTGGAGAAGTTTTTTAATATAATGTTAATATCTTTTGCTAAGTATAGATAGTACACATTGTTGCAGTGGATTGAGTAAACGCACGCACAAGGAGAGGGAGAGGGAGAGGGAGAGGGAGAGAGAGCGCTCTAAAAATTAAAAACTCACAAAAAATTATAAGTTAATTCTTATAAATACTTCTTTGTCTGTCACTATGTCTTTATTCTCTCAAACCAAAATCTATCTATCTCTCTCTCCCTCTCAATTCCTTAATTTCTCCATATTCTTCTCCATAATTTCTTTATCACTAGCACACTACCTCATTTTATCTGCATAAAGTTATATTCGGTTCTTATTGCGCGAAATCTTTTTGTTAGCGCGTAGTACTCTCCAATGCTTGTTACCCCTTTCCCAACTCATATCATGACTCATTGTCAAAACCATTTCTCTAACAATTCCTTGAGCACATTTATCCATTTAATGCACGAATAGAAAATAAATTTAAAAATTATACTTTCTAAATAAGAAAAATTTACATTACTAATGAAATGGATCGTTCATGTGAGTTGACCCGATCCAAGTTAAATGAAAATTATTTTAGAAGGATGAGTTAAGGTTTAAATTTAAAATTCAACTCTCCACCACATATAACTTCCATGCAACTCCCACGACTCAATATAATCATTTGAATGAAAGTTAAATTTGTGAGTAGAGAGATATAATAACATACATGAAGTTGGTAGCTTGAAAAATATTCATATTCGATTCTTGGATTGTGGATATTAAACTCTTTCCATTATGATTGATGTTGTTGATTTTAATCCCGCAAATAGACGTATCGTTAACAAGTAATATAATGATGAGAAAAGTGTCAAACTCACTATGACAAGCAATTAATTACCAAATTAATTGTATAATTAGAGTTTTAACAAAATTAAAACACAAATTCTTTATGATTTTAATTTCTAAGATTATCCTATTCTAATTCAACTAAATCTAAATTATCACATAAACGAAAATAGAATATTTATCAGATTCGAATTTTATTGGTACTAGGATTCACAAATCCACAGTCATGTTTCAACAATTAATTATCAATTACTCGTCTTTGCAAATTATTGACCTATGTCGAAAATCGATGATCCTAATACAATCAAAAGTCTCTCTCAACGGTCAATCAATTCTATACCTCCATATGAACCTAAATATCTCTAGTTAAATTTCAAACGCAAATGCACGCATTTAATCACAACGATCATTTGAAAAGATTTCATAAATCATAATAGTAATCTCTATATATTATTGGACTATATGTTATTTATTACCATATGCTCATCTAAATTGAATCTTTCGAAAGCAATCTAGACCACAACAACGTTTTAATGACGATCAAACCGGAAATAATGAATAATAAATAATCCAACCGGAATCAATAAATTTACGAAAACAAATAACTTCTAATTAATCAAAAAGGCGATATTTCATCGTTTATACTAGATATAAAAGATCTACCCGGACATGATTCCTATGAATATAGCGTTATTAATAAAAGAATTCATGAACTGGAAGAAAAAGAAGAAGAATAGATACAAGCGTTAATCTTAAATTATCCAAAATCTCTGATTGCACTGCTATGAATGTTGCCCAATAATTCCTCTTTTTCATGCTCTTGATCTCTCTTGTTTTCTTCAATTGCGTAACCCCTTCAAAGGACCTAGAAGAGGTCTTTTTATAGTTATTGAGAAGTCTTCAAAGTTGTATCTTAAAAGAGTCATAATCCCACTTAACTTTAAAAAATAATATTTATAACCTAGGTCGCACCTAGGTAGCACAATACATTCTGCTACTTAGGTGTAACCTCAAGTAAGTTCACACAACCGCACTTAGGTTGCACAATGCATTGTGCTACCTAGGTGTGACCTTTTTCCAAAACTTACAATTTGGTCCCAATTTGGCTTCTAATGTATGTTTTTTTGTCATTTCTTTTTTAAATCTTCTCGATTCAATCCAAAAGTTAAAATTCATTCTAATTGGACCTCGCCCTTTTAAAGTCTTCCAAAGTGGCCTTCCAAATATTTGAAAATGTACAAATTAGTCTCCAAACTTTTCAAAATCTGATTCTTGTTCTCAAAACTTTTGAATTCACCACAGTTGCTTTATAATAACTTTTGAATTCACCACAGTTGCTTTATAATAGTTTCAACTTATATCTGTACCATCCAAATATACGTCAATTAAGCCTCAAACTCTTCTTTTTCGTTCGAAACTCATCCAAATTGAGTTTTGTACATACGTATATAATAATTGAACTCATTTAAATATAAATCTGCTCATTTAGTGAATATATAATAAGATTATAAATATAAATAAGCGTATAAAATACACTTGTCAATTGAGTTTCTGGACCAAATAGTAGAATTTTGATCGAACAGTAAACAAGTAAACATGACAAGTGATTCAACATCCTGATATTGGATTTTCAAGTAAGTTATACTAACAAGGCAACTACCTTAGACCCAAAACCGTCGGGGGCCCATTTTTATAAAAAAAAAAAAAGAAAAATTATTTGAGATTACTGAAGTTTCTCAAAATATATATATGTGTGTGTGTGTGTAAAGTTTGAAGTCCATCAAAACAAAGTAAGTCGCATTCGATAAGGATAATGACTATTATTAAGTAGTGGCCCAAAAATCTAAAAGGCCTATTTACAAAAAAATTTGAAGGCAGCACAGCACCAGTCCTGCTCATGACTTATCAGAGTTTGTCTTGGGGCCTAATTTTTGGACTTCGCTTTGAACCCCGAAAATATCAGAACCGGCTCTACACTTTTGTGTTTAGTACAAGCATGTTATAAATAATTACATTGGTATCAGAGCCTTATCAAGTTGTTTGTATTGAAAATTATTTGGTATTGAACATATATGCAAGAAATCCGTATCCTTGTCATTTGTTAAAGGTTGAACGCACTTTAATGGCCTGTTGGGCCAATAAACCAATTGGACTTGCCCGTTCTCTATTTTTCTGTTTTTTTCCCTTTTCTACTCTAACATTAGTCAAGTCCAAAATCTATTGTATATATTTTTTATTTTGAAAGTTTGGCCCAAGCCCCAACCTAATAATTTGCACAAATTGAATGATATTTAAAAAGTTCAATTTTGAACGCCGTTTTAAATGTGATCTTGATTGTATTTTTTATGTGGGAATAAGAAGTTAAATAAATGGTGTGGAATTTTCTTTATTTAGATTTAATCTTTTTGGTTAGCAAATAGTTTGAAAGTTTTGATATTTACATGATTACATCAATTATATATATATAGAGGATGTTTTGACCGACTTCATGCAATTTCAAAGTTCATATTTCTTATTCATTGTATTACTTGGACAAATTTCATTTTGTTCTTTTTTACAACAATTCCACTATTGTAAGATTGTATGACAAGAAATGTAAAATAAATATGTTCGGTATTACTCGGTTTTAAATTAAGATTTATTTATTCATCAATTAAAACACCGGTATCACTCAATTCCAAGTACATATTTTTTATTTTCAAGTGAAATATAAAACAAATACTAACATCTCTCTTCAATATAATGTATTTATTAGGAAAAAAAAGATATTAGAACACCGGGATGGATCGAGCCATCATTTTTCTGGCCTATATAAAAATAGGTCAAGCCAGCACACCCAGCTTCATGCTTGGCCTGTCTTGGCCCGATTCGGGCTAGCCCACCCGTTTCGTTTGCCATATCTAGTCAAAACATACAATTACAATAAATTATAATTTAAGCTGGTCAAACATATTTTTTGTTAACACATTTCGTAAGACTCATAACTCACTATTTACATATTATCTACATATTCTATAACACTTACAATTTATAAAAATGTAAAAATTAATAATTTCAATACTCTACGTATGCACTTACACCGAGGACGAGACACGATCATTTTCTACGTTATGCTGCTCCCTAACCACGTGAGCGCTGCTGATCTATTTAAGTGTAAACACTTTGAGCATACTTCTAGGTAGAATAATTTATTGTATCTATTTAACTCGGGCATATTTATTTAATTATTTTATTGTAGGAGTATCTATTTAATTTAGGACTATTTATTTAATTATTAATTACTTAGCGGTTTTTTAACTCCACGAAAGTACCTAGTAGAAAAATATAGGACAAATAATATTGGAGGTTTCGAATATTCAATTCTTAATACCTGAGTCCTTAATTTTTAAAAAATGTGCAAACATAGTTCTTTTATTACAAAAACTATTAGTTTGACGGTTAATGTTTTTTAAAATAACTAATCTACCATTTTTAAATTAAAACATGAAAATACAAAAAAAAAAAATACAAAAAAAAATTACAACCAACCCCCTCCCCCTTTTTCTTCTCCAACAAACTACCCTCAAAAAGAAAAAAAAAAAGAAAACAAACGTGACTAAATATATTCATACACTTCACTTTCTAGAATATAGATGGAGGATACATCACTTGGTCGTCGATGATAAGACCTCAAACAAATCAGCGATATCTCGCGTATTTACGTGGCTCATGTGGCGTGGCGAATCTTGAAATATTAAAGTGGATTTTTGGAAAAATAACCATTGGAATTACTTAATATATTATTGCTAGTTGAATGTCTATTCCTTTTCTCCGTGTATTTTTATTATTTCCTAGGCATTTATTAGAAGCTTCAATTGTGCTATTTATGTAACTTGTTTCTTTGCTACAATGAAATTAATTAGAAAAATTGTCTTGACTTTACCTATTTGGTATTGTTATTGGTTTGTTTTTCTTCACAAATTGATTAGTCATCTTGGGTTTCATGTGTTTTTCTTCACAAATCGACAATTCAATGTGGTCTTAGAAAAGAAAGAAGTGGTGGGATAGAGTGTTGATTGTAATTTTTTCTTTTTTGTTGATTGGAGAAGAAGGAGAGAGGGGTTGGTTTCAATTTTTGTTTTATTTTTATTTTCTATTTTATTGTTATTTTAAGAAATTTTTGTCCATTTAAAAATTAAACTAACGGTTTTTGTAATAGAAGGACTATGTGTGCTTGCTCTTTAAAGATTAGGGACTCAGGTGCTATAAATTAAAGGTTCCGGATTCGATCTTCACAAAGTTTAAATGTTCGGATCTCAAGCATTATTTACCCAAGAATATAGTATGAAAAATAGAGGTTAACGAAGCGACAAATCATCGAGTCCCCCCTGCCCACAAATCCCCGTGCGCGTGAAAAATCTCTCCACCTCCCTGCAGTTTGGCAACTCCATATCGCCCACCGATGAATACTTTGGCTCTGCCTTCTGCGATTACGATTGTTCCTCAGAACAAGCACTGTATACGGAGAGTGAAATCGCCGCGAGCCGCGCTGGTGGAGGCGAAACCTCGACCAGTTCCGGCAACTAGAGGCGGCGGGAGTGGTGGCGACAATGTTCCGGTGACTGTCCTGCGAGTTCGAGAGGACTCTTCATCCTTCTCTCTGTCTTCCAGAGACCGAGCTGATGATATGCAAGCAGAAGCCAGGGCTATGGCCCGCGCTGTTAACGCTTCTGTATATACCCCCGAATATTTGGCGGTCAAATACGGCTCGCGCCCAATCAAGGTATTGCAGAGGGCGCTTGAAATATTTTCTGGCCTTGGTTCTTTTGCCTTCAAGCTGTGGCTCGATCAGTTGAATGGACAGCTCGATCAGAACCAAAGATTGCGGGCCGTTGAACTTAGGCAGATTTTCACGAGACTGGGACCTACTTTTGTAAAACTTGGCCAGGGCTTGTCCACCAGGCCGGATTTGTGTCCACCCGCATACCTCGAGGAGCTCTCCGAATTGCAGGTAGTATTTCATTTAATACCTCTTTACGATTTCATTTCAATTCTAGGTGCCATTTCCATTGAATCAGAGAATTGAGCTGTCTGGATAGAGTTTCTTTGCTAGCGTGTTTGGGTGAGTACAAGGGACGAAAGCGATGGGTGGGTGGTGGATAGAGAATATAGAGATTGATCAAACTCCTCACTGTCTTTTGTACGCGGCATAATATGTTATGTTGTTGAGACTTTCTCAATAAATGTTTATTATCACTGGGTAATGAAACTTATATGTACTTATTTGATTCTCGTGTTATACTCATTAATATTGTGATGGAGCAGGATGCTTTGCCAACTTTCCCAGATGCAGAAGCATTTACATGTATCGAGAGAGAGCTGGGACGTCCACTTGATTCTATTTATTCATCAATATCTGCATCTCCGATTGCTGCCGCCAGTCTAGGTCAAGTGTACAAAGCTCAGTTGAAGTACTCTGGCCAGGTTGTTGCTGTGAAGGTGCAAAGACCTGGTATTGAAGAAGCAATAGGGCTGGATTTTTATCTAGTAAGAGGTTTAGGTTTCTTCATAAATAAATATGTTGATATAATTACAAGTGATGTCCTTGCTCTTATCGACGAATTTGCTCGGAGAGTTTACCAAGAGCTCAATTATGTACAGGTTAGTTTCTAGTATTGTTTTGCATTTGCTACTGAAGACTGTCAATGTCTTGTGTTACGTATAGAGGTTTGGAAGATTTTCCCTTTCATTCAGTTGCGTGAAGTAGAAAGCTATTGGGTGTGAATGTTAATTTTGAGAGGTCTATGTAGGAGGGGCAGAATGCAAGGAGATTTAAAAAGTTATATGCTGACAAAGAAGATGTCCTTGTCCCAGATATTTTTTGGGACTACACGAGTGGGAAGGTACTAACAATGGAGTGGGTTGAAGGAGTCAAACTAAATCAGCAAGATGCCATCGAGAAACAGGGGCTCAAAGTTCTGGATCTCGTTAACACGGGCATTCAATGCAGTCTTAGACAGCTGCTCGAGTATGGGTATTTTCATGCAGATCCTCATCCGGGGAATCTCTTAGCAACCCCTGATGGGAAGCTCGCTTTTCTTGATTTTGGGATGATGAGTGAAACTCCTGAACAAGCAAGATCTGCCATAATTGGTCATGTAGTCCACATGGTTAATCGAGACTATGAAGCTATGGCTCGTGATTATTATGCTTTAGACTTTTTGTCCCCTGACGTAGATGTATCTCCCATCGTACCAGCTCTAAGGAACTTCTTTGATGATGCACTAAATTCGACTGTGAGTGAACTCAACTTTAAAACCATCGTGGATGGTTTGGGTGCTGTTTTATACCAATATCCATTTAATGGTGAGCCACTTGTTTCCTTCTATTCATCAACACCATCAATATTATTGCCTGTTTCGTGCTGTATTTTCTTTTAAAAGCTATATCAGCCTTAGTCCTTAAATCAGCTGCTCTTTTGTTTAATATCGTATATTTTCCATCTGTTGAGCAACCTTCTTTAATAGTAAAGGTTTCCAGACACATTAGATGAATACATGCTTATAAACATATAATGTACATTAACAATTATATTTGACATTCAATTATCTGCGTCATGACTGATGCTGCTGCTTCTACTTATTTAATTTTTGCAGTTCCAGCTTATTATGCATTGATTTTAAGGTCACTTACTGTTCTGGAAGGGTTGGCACTGTATGCTGACCCTAATTTTAAAGTGCTGGCTGCGTCATATCCGTATTTTGCTAAAAGGCTTCTTACTGATCCTAATCCATATCTGAGAGATGCTCTTATTGAGTTGCTATTCAAGGATGGGAGATTCAGGCACGTGTATCTGTTTTATTCTTTTTCATATTTCTGAATTATGATTGGACAATGGAAGAGTAATTATAACTTGTGCTGTTGGTCAAATTTACGAAGAGCATACATCATTTTCTTCAGGTGGAACAGACTTGAAAACCTGCTAGTACAGGGAAAGAAAGATAAAGATTTTTCTGCTAAAGATGCTTTACAACCCGTCCTCAAACTATTATTGGGTAAAGATGGTGAAGAACTAAGGGTTTTAGTGATTAGAGAGGCTGTTCGTGTCACTGAGGCTGTTATCCTGGGCTCTGTAATTGAATCATACAACTCTATGAATGAGCTTATGCGGACTCTTATTTTCAATGGCAATGCAACGGGTCCATTTGCAATGAGCACTGCTGAACAAGAAAGCATGTTGGAGCTTAGGGCACAAGTAATTAGGATATGGGGGTTACTGCAGTCCTCGGAGAACTTTGATCCTAGTGTTTTGCAGCCCATTTTACAGGTAAAAAGCTAATTACTTGCTTTTTAGTTGTTATTTTTATATTTCATATCGACAAGTCTTTTCTGATTTCTTAACACTGCTATACCAATAAATTAGTACTGATATGATTTCTTATAGTGGAAAATAAATGGTCAATTTTATTTTTTGATATGCCTTAAGAATGTATTCATATTTCTTGACATGCCTTAAGAGCATCTCCAATAGACTCTCTATTTATAAAGAGCATATTTGGCATTTTAAAGAGCATTTATAAATTTAGAGAGTAAATTTTTTTAAGTGCTCTAACAATCTCTTTATTTTTAACACTTTATTTTATTTCTTCCAATTAATATTTATTATCTTTTCATATATTTTCTTTTAACATGCGTCTATCCAAATTATTATATGATTTTATTCTATTTATTTTATTTTATTTTGTATACACTAATTAATTCAATCATTATTTGGAGTATTAGAAATTGAAACTGTTTGAATGAATTTAATTATAAAGAGTGGGTTTGGCTCTCAAATGTGGAGAGCCAAACCCACTCTATTTTGAAAAGTTAATTTAGAGAGTCCGTTGAACTATAATTTTCAAGTTTAGCTCTTTAAAATAGAGAGAATCTTATGTTTAAAGAGTCCATTGGAGATGCTCTAAGAATGTAAACTTTTAGAACTGTAGAATTAAAAACCTGTACAAGTGAATTTTTTTTTTTTTTAAGAAAATTATTCACCTACTCTGTTCTTTTGATTTAGGATTCCACTTATGTAGCTGGTCCTTTTTAATTTTATACCACAACTTACATTTTCCCTTCTTCAATTGATGTTTTATGGTAAAATTCTTGCGTCATACCTTAGATCTCTCTCATGTGAATGATGATCTCTTTCCAGAATCAAAGTTGCTGTCTGTTCCCTTAAACAAAAAGAACTATAACCATAATACTCATTAACGAAATAATTCTGTTAGACATTCACCTTCTTAGAAAGAGTTCCTCATTGATCAAATATTTGTTGCTATAACCTTCCTCACAATGTGAATTCTCTCTTGCTGATCCATAATTTTTAATGATGCTGATTGATGATTATTTTGAAAATTACACTATGTTTGGTCTGTGTTGGTATTACCTTAAATTATGCGTGGACATGAAAAATAGAGCCATGGCATGTACATACTGGAGTTACTTTTCAAAGCCAACAGTAGCTGCCTTACACTTTAAAATAACCAAACTACCGAAGTCAAGAGGAGCTGACTTGAGAAACATCAATGAGCAGGTACTCCAAGAACCTCAAGCACGAAATCTTGGGGGGCGTGTGGTTGGTGGAATTACTCAACGTCTTGCAGCACGCTTACTGCAGCAAGTCCTCCGAGTTCCACCATCAGTTTCTGCTCCAACATCATAAGTAGTGTCCATTTATAAGCTGATTTAAGTTCTTTTAATTCTTCCCCTGGGTTGGAAGGCCAACTCTCCCCGGGCAGCTAGAACAGGTGCTGATGAAAAGGAAATCTAAAGTAAATAACATTTATATTTTCATTCAATTCGACGTGATTGTTCAATGATGATAATAGTTGGATGTACTTATGAAACCCAACCCCTGTCCCGAAGAAAAAAACAAGGCAGCTGTGGGGTTTCATTGTGTAAAATATGAAGTGACATGTACCACATATAGCCATGGAATGATTCTTGACTTTTGTAACTTTCGCAGTCTGATGAATTCCGTCTGCTTCCTAACCCTATACGATGAGTGGTTGTGTAATGTGGACTATACAACACTGTACGGTGATAGAGGAACAAAATTTTTTTTTACTGTGTATGAACATTACTTGCATAATCATGTCGTGCTGAATCAAAAACAGTGCTGAAACAGAGCTAAAGTCACAGGATCTCAACAATTTTGCCCTTCCGCTATTAACAAAATAATGCGGGAATAGATAGTGTGGACCGAAGGCAACAAAAATTGTCACACGGTACATTTGGTATCCTAACTGAAAACAAAAATTAGTCACACACGGTACATTTGGTATACTAACTAAAATAAGATTGAATATTATTTAAAAAGAAAGGCGGCTCAATATTATTTAAAACGTATTTTTTATTTACATATTTACTCACAACTTATAATATAAGTACTTAAAAAATAATTTTAGTACTACCAAAATTTAAAAACATAACCAAACAAGAATTAATCTCATGAATTCTGTCCCTTGCTAACGAAAAATAAACTTGAATAATTAATCTAGAAGAAAATTTACCTTGTATAATATTTTTTTGAGTATATTTTCCATTTCATCCAATACGATTTGTGCCAAAATAACAGGAAAATTGTTCTGTGGGTTGTACCATATTGTGATAACAATTCATATACCGCTTGGGATTTTCAGTTCATGCAGGTCCGACAACACCACCCATCAGCTCAGCTCCTCTATGAAATTCTTCGTTGCTGATCGTAAGTCTAATTTCTCTCCTACATAGATACCATCAATGTTTTTCTCATTCATCATTACAAATGTTCAGTGATAGTTATCCATCATTTTACTGATTTAAAGTGTATTTTTAGGCTCAAGATTAACAGTCAGACAAATGGCCGATCGTTTGAAAAGATGTTCAAGTTTAAAAGTAGTGGAATCATTGTATGCAATGATGATCAAGAACGACACGACCCAAAATTGCTTCTTGGTGAACCAATATATCACTGCTTGTTCCAATTTTCACAGCATAGATTCGGCCATTTTCGCATTTTCTCAGATGGAAAATCCCAATGTATTCGTGTACAATGCAATAATTGCAGCTTTTGTAAATTGTTTTCGTCCATTTCAAGCTTTACGGTACTACATTGACATGTTGAGGAATGCTGTATATCCCAGTAGCTATACGCTCCCTGCAATAATTAAGAGCTGTAGAGTTTTATCTGTTGTGGGATTTGGGGAATGTGTTAATGGGCAGGTCTGGAAATATGGGTTCCAATCTCACGTTCATGTTCTAACTGCACTTGTTGATTTTTATTCGAGTTTGGGTAGGGTTGTTGAGTCAAGGATGGTGTTCGATCAAATGCCTGATAGAGATGGTTTCGCTTGGTCTACAATGATTGAAGCTCATGCTGGGATTGGGGATATGGCTTCAGCGAGGATGTTGTTTGATGAGATGCCAGAGAAAAATACTGCTGCGTGGAATACCATGATTCATGGATATGCGAGAGTTGGCGATGTTAACTCTGCAGAGGAGTTGTTTAATATGATGCTTGAGAAGGATTTGATTTCGTGGACAACAATGATCAATTGTTATGCAAAAAGCAAGCAATATAGCAAAGCGTTAGAGCTTTTCTATGAAATGAAGAATGAAGAAGTTAGACCTGATGAAGTGACCATGTCCACTGTAATTTCAGCCTGTGCACATCTTGGGGCACTGAACCAAGGGAAGGAAATACATATATATGCTATGCAAAGTGGGTTTGATCTTGATGTTTATATGGGGTCTGCATTGATTGATATGTATGCAAAGTGTGGGGTCTTGGAGAAGGCACTTGTGGTATTTTTTAAATTGCAGGAGAAAAATATTTTCTGTTGGAATTCTGTGATTGATGGGCTTGCTGTTCATGGGCGCGCTGAAGAAGCATTAGTGATGTCTGGTCAAATGGAGAAGGAGAAGATCAAACCAAATGTTGTGACCTTTGTTAGTATTCTCAGTGCTTGTACTCATGCAGGACTTGTGGAAGAAGGCCGGACGAGATTCTTTAACATGAAACACAAGTATGGAATCCTTCCTGAAATTGAACACTACGGGTGCATGATTGATCTCTTATGCAAAGCTGGTTTGCTGGAAGAAGCTCTAGAGTTGATACGAGGCATGAGAATGGAACCCAATTCTGTCGTTTGGGGTGCTTTATTAGGTGGTTGTAAGCTTCACAAGAACTTAGAGATTGCTCAAGTTGCTGTCGATAGATTGATAGTTTTGGAGTCAAATAATAGTAGTGGGTATTATACCCTTTTAGTTAGCATGTATGCTGAAGCAAATCGATGGCATGAAGTTGCAAGAATGAGGACAATCATGAAGGAACAAGGAGTAGAAAAGAGAAGCCCAGGTTCGAGCTGGGTTGAAGTGGAAAAAAAGACGCACCAGTTTTCCGCATGTGATAATTATCATCCAGCATCGGGAGAAATTTACTCTCTGCTGGATGTGTTAGATGTGCAACTTAAGCTGATTGGCTATGCACCTCAGTTTGATTTTATCTTGTAAAGGTTGTGGTAACTGAGGGCCAATTTTTTGATGATATACCCAACGGCTTCAGTGTCCCCTTACACCTACACATCGCATAGGTCAATTCTGTTCACCGAGCACGAAAGTAACTAGGTAAAAAGTAGGGGTCTTTTTCGACAGGGAGTATAGAATATTGGGATATGTTTTATTTTTAAATTCCTTGTACAGGGAGTATAGAATTTTGTTGTTTTTATTTATTTCTTAGTAGAACGACTAATAATTTTTCCATTGTAGGATGAATTATGCGTTAAGATCCCAAGCGTCTACAGTCTAAAAATTAGGGAGGATTCATGACCATTTCAGAAGAGTTTGTGTCCTAACAGCTAAGAAGCACGAATATTCTACCGGCACAGGTGTGGCGGTATCCGACACATATCGGACACGTTCCCGGGTACTTGTTTAAAGTTTAGAAAAAATAAGTCAATTTTTATGGTCCGTTCAAAATTTTAACTGGGCAAATTATTTGTTAGTTAATGTTAAAAGTGGTCAATTATTTTTTTGTTACTATATTTTATGCAATAAGTATACATATTTTTATTTTCTTTGCACTATATATTTTTTTTTTAAATTTGATCGACGTGTCGCCGGCGTATTGGTGTCGGTATTTTTTCAAAAATCGCGTGTCGATGTATTTGATAAGTATTGTGCCGGACACGCGTGTCCGTATCAGTGCATCATAGCCTAACAAGAAGTTAGATTTGTGAAAGTTCTAACAATAATATAAATTAAACTAAAAAGAGAAGAATAAAGGAGGAGAAAGAATAATCAATCTTATTAAGCAAACGACATAATGAAAATACTGATACAACCTGGATTTATATAATAAAGTATACTCTAATCTATATTAAGTAAACAAATCATCTAATTTATCTTAATAGATTGGTACAATCTTATAATATATATGAGAATCTTCTAATATATATTCTAAGAAGATTGATGTTGGAGAAGATTTAGTTAGATAGAGCACGTTAAATATCAGATAGACATGATCAAGTTGTTCCGTATACGAGAAAAAAAATGAAGAAATGACCACACTAGCTTCAAGCCTATCTGGAAAAACATATATATCCAGGATAATATATAGTTGATGATGATGTATCTATCAGCATCAACTCTTTGAAATTGTGGAAAAGATTGTGGGAATGCCAGTATGCTGATTTTCCTAGTCAAATGCAAATCCACTATGATAGCTAGTGATGTTAAATCCAATGATTTAAGACAAATTAACCTATAGAACTAAGTACATTTAACCTTTTAGCTGAAATGTCTTTCTTTGCTGTTTGCTCCACCCACCTAAAATTAATAAGCTAATTGCTTACCATATGTGAGTATGTGACCAAGGCAAGGGATCATGGGTGATGGTGGTGGGCACACAGTGCTTCCCATTATCAACCTGCACGCCATCACCAATATGATTAATGTATGGATATAAATAAAAATTTTCATTGCTACACACACACACACAGACATAATCTTTAACAGATTAAGAGCTAGAGCTAGCAAGAATTTTGCTTAGAAATCTGTAATTTATATATCATGGATGAAGAGTGTTTGTCATCTCTCCCAGCCCCCGACTCATCCTTGATCATGATCACAGCTTTTGTAACAGTACTTGTCTTGTTACTCATTAATATTTATATCATTAAAATTAGCAAGATGGGAAAATATTTTTCAACAAGATCAAAGCCTTTGAATCTTCCACCGGGCAGCTATGGATGGCCAATTCTTGGTGAAACAATGGAGTTCCTTGGAGCAGGCGTGGATGGGATACCAGAGAAATACGTTAAAGAGAGGATGGAGAAGCACCAGTCTTCTCAGGTGTTCAAGACTTCACTTATGGGTGAGCCTGTAGCAGTTTTGTGCGGCCCTGCCGGAAACAAGTTCCTGTTTAGTAATGAGAATAAATTGGTCAGAATTTGGTGGCCTATCTCTGTCAGGAAGCTGCTTGGACCCTGTCTTGCCACCACTGGTGGTGATGAAGGGAAGCAAATGAGGAAGATGCTATCTAGTTTCATCACTCCGGATGCATTTACAAGGCTCTACATTAAAACTATGGATGTCGTATGCCAGCAACATATCAATACTCACTGGCAAGGTATATATATGATTGTTTGGCCTTTTTAGATTCTTTTTATTTTATATATTCAGATTTTTAAGACCATTACATTACATATTGTTATGTACATGAAGGTAAAGAGGAGGTGAAGGTGTTCCCAACCATCAAACTATATACGTTTGAAGTTGCATGTCGCCTCTTTATGAGCCTTGAAGACCCTCAACAAATTGCCAAACTTGCTGTCCTGTTTAATGTTTTCTTGAAGGGAATAATCTCAGTCCCTCTCAACTTCCCAGGAACAAGATATTTCAATGCAAAGAGAGCAACGATTGCTATTAAGAAACAACTACAAACGATAGTCAGAAACAGGAGAATAGCCTTGGAACAGGAAACCGCTTCACCTTCACAAGATCTTTTGTCCCATTTGCTAGCCCATCCTGATGAAAATGGCAAGTTTATGTCTGAATCAGTTATCATAAGTAATATATTGATGCTACTTTTTGCTGGTCATGACACTTCTAGCGTTGCCATAACTATGCTGATGAAGAATCTTGGACAACTTCCTCAAACTTATGAAAAGGTATTCAGAGGTAAGTTTACAAACCCTTCACTTCACCTTGTTGCCTAATTCTTTCCATATTTTTTTTTTCATCTTGGATGATTGTTTAGAGACTCCACTTGAGTCCACTAATGATTTATGTCCACTCAGAGCAAGATGAAATTGCATCATCCAAAGAAACTGGGGAATTTTTACAGTGGGATGATATACAGAAGATGAGGTACTCATGGAATGTAGTATCTGAAACTATGAGATTATCACCACCTGTCATAGGTGCTTTTAGAGAAGCACTAGTCGATTTTAAGTATGCTGGTTACGACATTCCCAAGGGATGGAAGGTACTTATATTTTATTCTTATCTATTAATGCATCTTTACGAGATTTTCCACGACTTTTGGAATTTTCTTTCCCATTTTTTCACTAGTAAAAAGGAAAAAATGGAAATGAAGGTAGAACCGAAAAGAACAGTTGAAAAAGAGTTCCCCTAAAAGTTGATAATTATATAAATGTAGTATAAGATTTTTGAACTCAACTCATGATTCATGACCTAATTATGTTGTTGCAACAGTTATACTGGAGTGCCTCCTTAACACATACAGATTCTAGCTTGTTTATAGAGAACACAAAATTTGATCCGTCGAGATATGAAAGAGCGGGACCTACTCCATTCTCTTATGTTGTGTTTGGAGGGGGGCCTCGGATGTGCTTGGGAAAAGAGTTTGCTCGACTGGAGATACTTATATTTCTGCATAACATTGTTAAGAGATTCCGATGGGATTTACTGATTCCTAATGAGAAAGTAGAATATGATCCTATGCCCACCCCAGTCAAAGGACTTCCAGTTCATCTTCATCCACACAGGCCCTAAGATGTCATGGCTTCTTATGTTGATCAGTTGATGCTTCATTGCATTAGTTAGAAGAAAATTAGAGAATTAATATTGAGAAATATATTGTCAATCCCATGTATAAGGTGTCAGCACTATCTAGGTCCACTCGGACTTTTGTTAAGATTGAGGAAGAAACTCAAGAGTGATGATCTGATCTGAGGAAGAGATGAAATAGAATCAACTTGAATTCGAGATCGCTACTCGAAATCTTAATATTACACCTTGCTAAAATGGAATTTAGTAGGTAAAAGTTTGTTCACTGTAAATTTCCACTGAATTTCCAAAAGTAAATTTTGGTTGCGTACTTGATATTCGTGATGCAGAAATAGAATCAAGATCTAAAATTCCAACTTCTATTATTTTCAAGACAATCGTGGTTAAAATTGAAAACTCCCTACTTTCTTTTAGTCTTTGTGTAACATAATTACATATGATTGACTAAATTGTAAAACAATTGAAACAACCAATCGCTAACCAGATAATATGTAGAGTCGTTCAAGAATTAACTTGATCTTGTATTCCTAATACGCAAAATACAATAATGGGAATCTCCTTACGCCAGGTCCAGTAGGAGATCAGCCGCCACACGTCTGAATTCTGTTGAAAGCTCATCCAGAAAATAAGCACAGGTTCCTTCAAATTACGATGTGAACTCCTGCTTTTATTTCTTGTTGAATATGCCAAATATTGATTTGATAGCATTGATTGCATTTTCATTGATAAACGATTCATCAAACTTCTTCATAAGAGATTCGAATTCCTCAGATGCCCTTATGTTAGCAAGGTCAGGATCTGTCCTGATTCTCTGTCGAAATGGCATCACGCACAAGAGGTTTAATAACTAGTCTAAATATTATAGGGGATGGTTTTGATCCTTGGTAACTAACCTTAAAATCTTCAAATCCGCCTGCCATAGCATCCTCCAGGGCAGACAGTCCAGCTTGTATCTGGGATACGTTAAAAAAGAAGGCGACGGATTTATTGATGAAAACAAGAAAAAGGCAGATAATTGCTCAATATATACATACCCACAGGCTTAGTGAAACTATGTTAACTACATTAACAATAAAAATATGAAATGGCATGCCATGCACTATTCTTAGTTAGATGGAAATTTCATTGTCCTTGATATATTTTGTGTCAAGTGCTAACTCAATTGGAAGTTAAGCCAGCCCCAAAGGGATACAGACACATAAGTGGAAAACCAGTGAAAGACCCAATTTCATGACTAAACTGGACAAATGCTTTCCCAGCAACAGCATTACTGTGATGGTGGTCAAGATGCAGAACCAGTAAATGACCCAATTCATAATTGGTTTGAACTGTTGTTTACCTGATTAAGCTTCGAATAACAGCATGCTACATTATAACTCGCCACAGCTGCTTCATTTGATTCTGGTTTTGATCCCAAAACCGACTCAAATTTCTCCAGTGCTTCTTCGTACTTGCCATTCCTTCACCAATTATTACAAGAAAAACAATGTAACCAAGTTCAGTGAGGCATCTGAGATACATTCATAACTCATTTTTGAATTCAGAGGCTAAATTTGATTTTCATTAACAAATGAAATTGTATGAACTCAATAGTTGATGTGGCACACAAAGAGTAAGAGTATATGGCTTTTAGGGACTATCCTTGGACGGCATGCAAAACAAAAACAACAACAAACTAAGTCTTATTTCCGATAAATTTGAGATCGGATACATGAATCATTCTCTGCCTATTCTGTTTGTAGGTAGATCTACTAGAAGATCTAACAGCTATCACGGGCCAAGTTAATTTTTGTACGCCCAAGCAAAGTATAACATACATGAGTAGCCCAAATTTCAATCACTTAAACTATTGGTTTGAGGTTGTATGGTAATGTTAGAGGCCAAATTCACAATATAGAAGGTTCAAAATGAGGTTTCACCCCCCAGGCTTGACCATATCACTCGAGTGAATCAAGTCAACAGTGTTGAAATAGGGAAAGAAAGAGAAGAGGGGCCGTAGCATAGGTTGTAAAATCATACGAGATATTCAACTAGAATAGAGAAGGAAAAGAGTAATGCAATGCAATCAAGATGAAATGCGGGGCTTTTTACTTGTAAAGCTGCAATCCTTCTCGAAGGTCTTTCTCCCTCTGCTGTTTCAGCTCTTTTTTCCTGAGGTAATTTTGCATCTGCAATCAATTACAGGTTTAATATTACATTCCGGATGAGTTAAAATAATAGGTAATATATGAAAATTAATTAAACTCGAGATGACTCACTTGAATTTCCCTAACTCTGTTACTGATAACGCCAGAGTTCCTCTCAGCTCTGATAATTTCCTTTTCAGTCAACTCACCACCAGTCTCCACCTTTCCTGATAAGTGAAACCCGTGCTACTAAGGATAAACATTATGCAAGCATTCATCTCATTAACATTTACGTTTATGGGAAATGTGAAAGTCAAATTCAAATAAAAACAAGAGTGCTACTAAGGAGCATTGGGCAATTTCTTATTCACATTTCAAGCTACATTTGTTAGGGATCAAATTTAAATAAATAAATGTGTCCCCTCTATCTCTACCAGCTTAGCTTAATCTTTCAAATTAGCTCGTTCAACAAGTGTTAGAAAGCAAAATTTTCCACTCCGGCAAATCAATTGTTACATGCTTCAATCAGTCTTGGAAACTGGTAACAAAGCATCTTAATGAATTACCGTATCTCTTCTGCATTTTCATGAGCAGAGGACCAATTCTTTGTCGGATGGTGTACATGGTTCTTCCATATTCAGCTGCAGGCCAAATTTCTTCCCCAAAAACTGCACTGAATTAATGTTTTTTGTTTTATTGCTTAATTTATCACATTTGATTTGATTTCTAAATCAGAGACCATTACAACATTCATTAGATCCATTAACAATTTCTCAATAAATACACCATTAAAAAAGGGGGGATAAATCTGCAGAAACGATGAGCCTAGAGATGGAGATACGTACCTTGTGGCGAGCACTCTATCCCCAACAGTGAACTTGCCAGTTTCATCAGCTGAACCACCAGGTGCAATGGCATCAATGTAAGTCCCACCATCTCTGCCCTTGGCAAATTTCAATCCGTAGGGCTGCACAATTTCAACCTCATACTCTTCATATTTTTCTTCTTCTGAATTCGAGGTCGTCTCAGTCTCTGTTTCAGAAGCTTTAGCAATCAAACTGCTTGAACTACTACTGGTAGTCAAGAATGGATGAATAATAATATTAATCTTTCTACTCTTCTGATTCACCTTCATTAAAGAGCATAAATCCAATGGGCTTTGCTTAGCCATGGCTTTAATTCTAATAATTCCATTTCTGGGCAAAGATGGGGATGAAGAACATAGAGAAGCCATGGTCGACATACTTAACTGTGAATCAATTGTACCTCTGTCGATCTAATGTTTCTTCAATCAATTGAGCTGATTTCTGGTGTTGCAATTCCAAAAAGATTACAGGAGGAGTGACTAGTGGTTCTAATACCTCCTTCAATATTAAACCTCCACGTGGCATTTCGGTATCGAATTGTAGATTTCGTGTTATTCAGAATCAGACATTCAATCTATAAAATGTTTTTTAAAAAATGCTATTTGATCAGAGTGACCTATCAAATTGATAGTGCTGAAATTTTAAATGTACATTACAATTAATTACAAATTATAGAAAGAAATAATTTTTAAAATCGATAAATCTTAAAACGGCTTAACGAATTTCTCAGAATTGGACAGAGATCGACAAATTTTTGTACAAATTTTTAAATATAAGATTTTTCTGCATAATCAACCCAATTTTGATTAAACTGGCCAAGTCAAACCAAACCAATTTTGATAACATTACAAATTATTATACATATGTTTGATAGTGCTAAAATTATATTTTAAATGTTTATATTATAAATTGTGAGTTAATATACAGATAAAAATAAATTATAAGTTATAAATTTTATGAAATGTGTGAATAAAAATTATGTTTGACTAATTTGACCAACTGATATTATAATTTAAACAATAACTAACATGTATACAACCCCATGCAAAAATGAGATACGCACTCGATCAAGTAAATATTTTAGTTTACACGATCTAATAATTGAACGCCCTTATCCATGATTCTGTTATTTATTGAAATAATTTTCGTGAATTGTTGAATTATTTTACTAAAATAATATAAAATAATGTAACATATATTATTAATTTTAAACAATTACTACAATCACCTTCATCCACCTCCATAACCATCCACCCATTATTATTCAGTCAAATTTTAGTATTAATTCTTAATATGGCGCCAAACACACCATAGAGCTTGATTCTTAATGGGGCCGAGCTTCTCCAGGAACCAAGTCCATGGCCCGAAATTCCTCAGAAAATTGCAACTCAAGATAGAATAAGGTACATCGTTCAATATCATTGCAATCACATGTTGAATTGCAAGTCACAGACAAGCCGTATCCATTCAAGGTGGATCTTTCTCCCTACCAATAAATAACTAATTTTACAAAACTAAAGGTCTTGCTAGCAAGTTGAACTGTAGGGAACGAAGATCGATTTGGAACGTCCAGCAGCGGTTCTCAAATCCCAGTTCACTTAGTAACCATATCCTGACAAGATAACAAAATACCCTCAGTACTGCTAAAATGGAGGAAAGCAAAATGCAATAATCTAGGGGATTCATTAATTTAGAGGTAGAACAAGTAAATACCTGAATTATCCATTGGATTCCCAGCCGGAACTGGTTCAGGTTCCTTGATCTCAACAACTACACAGTCAGACATCAAGAATGTCTTTGCCACGGAGGCTGCGTGCTCCAAGCAACATCTGACCACCTACACAACAAAGAAACTGCTAAATCACCATTTCTCCAGCAACCAAACACATTACAATGGGGAAGACATCAAAGTTCAAACCATGCTGTTCATTCTAGATTTAGCCGTACCAACTTTAGGTTTCAAAACTGTGCAAATGTCCTTTTTGACTATTTGAAGTCATTTTTACCGGCAATACACTATCAAAACTCTAATATTTGCCAAAAAAGCACCATTATAGGATTGTTCTGACCAACATAACAAATCACACAAGCGACACACAACGCACCGAAATCCATTTTTCTTTTTATCACATTGCTTAATAGAAAAGCATCCCAATAACTGTCATAAAAGGTATACACGACTTAGTATCTAAATTCTAGAAACCACTCCCACTACCCACGTGCCCAAACAAGAAAAAAGAAAGTATATGATATCCCTAAAGCTCCTAGGACCATAACCATAAAATAAAGATGAAAATTTCCTAATTTTACATTTTAGAGATTAACGAGATGATTTATCTGCAGAGAGAATATTCATATCATATCATCACCTTGGTTGGATCAATTATCCCAGCAGACATTAAATCTTCATACTCTCCGGTGGCAGCATTGTATCCATATCTTGGATTATCACTAGAGAGCACCTGAAGAGAGAATGATTATTTGTCATAAAACTTGACCACGTTAAATCATGACAGTATATGCAATACAAGCAGACACATAACACCTTTATAACCACTATTGCACAGAAAACAAGTTTCTGGGTTTCTCAATCAGCAAATGTAAGCAATGAAAGCCCAATAACTCATAATATACCTTCTCACTAACGACACTTCCATTCACACCAGCATTTTTGGCAATTAACTTCAGAGGGTAACTCAAAGCTCTTTTGACAATATCTGCTCCAACCTGCATTTTAGTGGCATTTTGAGTAACAACCAGCAAACAAAACAATTCTCCAAGTTCTAACATAAAACATCATTAACAATCTTCAAAAACATATCAAGGACTTACTCCTACAAAATTTGTAATGTTAACCAGCATCAACTAGCAATAGGACACTAAACTTTTAGGTGTACCCTAAATTTGAACTTGGATAATTCAAAATCATGCATCCATATTTTTTTACCTTCTCCTCATCGTTTTCTAGGGTTTCCTTAATGGCATCAACCTTGGATGCCAGTCTCAGCAAAGTACATCCACCTCCAACAACAATTCCCTCCTCAACAGCCGCCTGTAAACCATACATAATCACACATCTCAGAGGTGTATTATATCTACCAGCACGATAATAGAATAAAATTTTCTAGCAAATTGAACCATATAGCCCCACCAATAGCTTACCTTTGTTGCATTAAGAGCATCTTCTACTCTAAGCTTCTTCTCTTTTAGCTCTGTTTCAGTTTGAGCTCCAACCTTCAAGTTACAATTGTAAATCACCAATGAAATCCTTCAAGTAATTCACTTTCAGATAAATGAAAATTGCAAACTTCACTGATCTCAAAAGTCACCTGGATCACAGCTACACCTCCCGATAATTTTGCAATTCTTTCATTCAGTTTTTCCTTTTCATAATCTTGCTCTGCAGTCTGCATGAACAATATTAGGTCAGGGACAAGGATAAACAGTGAACCATGTCATCAATACATTAATGCAGGTCAAAGGAGAAACAGACGCACCTCAATAAGGTTTCTTATCTGTGCAACACGCTTATTTACAGCTTCCTGAGTGCTTCCATCACCAACAATTGTCGTAGTGTCCTTGGTCAACACAACCTTTGCAGCAGTTCCCAGAACTTCTTTGTCAGCCTGGTCTAAGGTAAGTCCAACTTCTTCCCTAATTACGGTTGCTGCATGCCAAGGAGAGAAAATAAATTACCTCAAATATAAATAACTAAAATAATGTAGGCCAAACAAGTTGACATAAAAGAATAAATGCACAAGCCCCAACAGCATCAAAAGGAATAGCCAGTGAGCAACAGGAAAAATGGAAATTGAAAAATCACCTCCAGTTAGAATTGCAATGTCATCGAGATACTGACTCTTCCTTTCACCAAAACCAGGAGCTTTGAGAGCAGCAATTTTCAAGGTTCCCCTTAGCTTGTTCACCACCAGAGTTGCCAGAGCTTCTTGCTCAATATCTTCAGCAATTATCAAAACAGGATACCCACCTCTAATAGCATCTTCCAACACGTTAATAAGATCCCGTGCATTTGTTATTTTCTTGTCAACCAGTAATAACTACACAAACAAATCAAAAGTTAGTAAATAGTATTTTCGACTCTCAAAAGGGAGAAGACGAATTCCTACCTTGCAGTTCTCAAACTCAACAGCCATTTTCTCACTGTCAGTGACAAAGTAAGGGGAGATGTAGCCACGATCAAACTGCATTCCTTCCACAACATACAGACTGTTTTCAGCACTTTTTCCCTCTTCAAGAGTCACAACTCCCTTCCTGCCTACTTTGCTCATAGCTTCAGCAATCATGTTTCCTACTTCATAATTATTCCCAGCACTTACAGCAGCAACATCAGCCAGTTCACTATCTTCCACCTGCAATTTATCATTTGCAGAAAAACGCATGGCATTCAGTGACTTAGCCATCCAAGCATCAAGATATAAGCAAACACAACTCCATAATAAAAGTATGCACCAAATTGTCCTGGGAAACTATAAACCGACAAGATACCTCTTTTGACATCAACTTAAGCTCAGACACTAAGGCTTTGGAGGTTTTCTCAATTCCTCTAGTGATAAGGACAGGATTTGCACCAGCTGCCACCACCTGACACACAAATTAGAAATTTGAATAATTTCCCTTCTACCTGTCAGAGGAGATTTAGCTGTATACCAATTGATAAACATACCTTAACACCTTCAGCAATGAGACCTTGTGCAAGAACAACAGATGTTGTTGTCCCATCACCAGCCAAGTCGTTAGTCTTGGCAGCCGCTTGCCTCACCAATTTAGCACCAATGTTCTCAACTGGATCCTCCAACTCAACCTGCTCAAGTATCATAAACAATGTGTTCTTAAAAATGGAACCTGATACATGACAGGAGATGAAATGGAACTAGAAAAGCATTGGAACAAGGTTTTCACTAAGACAAGTGGTGTTTTTCAAAATGAATGACTTAGAAACCCAAATGAAGCGACATGAATAGTACATAAAATTGCATGACAGCACCTGTTGATAATATGTAATCAAAAAATTATCAGTAGATGGCATTAACATAACAATGCAATGGTAGAAAATGTCAGTAAAAAGTGGTTATTGATAAACAAAATATTTAATTCAACAAACTTCAAAAATATATCACTCTTTCATAACAAGGTGCACGTGGTAAGTAGTTAACTATAAATTAAAATAACTACTTATGCTTATAGTAGTATCCCATCTAGCAACCACATGTATCCTGCCAATGAAAATTATTCACAGGTCAGAATACCTCTCTAGCCACTGTAACTCCATCGTTGACAATTTTTGGGGCACCATACTTGCTTTCTAGAACCACATTTCTGCCTTTAGGTCCAAGGGTAACACCAACTAAATCAGAAAGCTTGTTCACACCAATCTGAAATAAGAGAAACCTTTGTCAAAAATTTGCACTGCACTAAGTGCACTTTGAAATAGTACAGTAACATAGACACCAGGTTCAGCAGCCTACTTGCAATTTCTTAATAGCTGATCCATCCTTGTTGAAATACAACTCCTTTGCAGCTGCTCTTATCTGAGGAGAGCATGTTTTCTGGAGAACAATATTCTTTCTCCTTCCAAATGAAGTTGAAGTTATAGAAGCCAAAGATGACAACTTGTTTGAAGTTGCAAGTTTGTGATCCCGGCAGCTGGGAGAAGCCAAGGAGCCAACTGAGGACATGCCAGAGAAAGTTGATGCCATTTTCTCCTGAAATCTAGTTCGGACAACATATTTAGCAGTTTCTATAGAAAACTTAAACAATGTGGATAAAATTGTTGCAATGAAGGAATAACGGAAAAGGAGAACTTAATGTATTTGCTGCAACCAACCAAAGACAAGAGAAAGATGTTTTGTAACAGGACCATTTCAATCTTTGCTGGGTAAAATCCTCAAAAAGATAATTCAACAGTCACGCAGACGAAATAATCCATGGCTTTTTAGAAGATCGATTATTTACATCAGTTTTCGAACTGAATATAAACTAAAGGCACAATTTTTTTTTAAAATTTTAATAAAAACTGATTCTCAAGAGATGGCAAATTATTTTCAGCTTGCACCCTTGAGGCTCGACTCCAAAGCTCGAGATATCCAACGACAAACATAACAATTCAGGAAAAGAAGCCGACTTTATAAACAAACAAGGCTTTATTCTTCATTATAAATAAAGGCATCAATTCCAAAACAATATCAAATGGCCACAAACTCGAGATTACAAACATAACCCAGAAGCGAATTTTTCTAAAACACGCTATGTTCAACATAAAAACAAAATTACTAAACAGGAAATAGTGAATACAAAATGCAATTATAGGAAGCACAACTAAAAAGACTCCAGATGTTATCCATTTCAATTTACGAACATTCTTAGAAGAACAACAAAATCCATATAATGAATAATGAAAAAATATCAACTTACAGATAAGAATTTCGGGATTTTGTTGGTGCAAATCAGAAGAAGGTACCGGGAGGAGGGGTTTATCCAGAAGCTGAAAGTGTGAAAGCTGAGCTAATAGTTAGGGTTTACGGAGTGTGTAAAACAATTTAACGTAGAAAGAGAGTTGGTGGGACAGTGGGAGTAGAATAACGGTCACGTTTACTCTTGAAGCTTCCACTTCATCTCAGCCGTTGATCTGTCCCACTCCCATAATTGGTTCTGCTTGCCGCTTGGTGTGCACTCGAACAGTCTAGAATTTTGTTCCCAACTCTCTCTCAAATAACGTATCTTAATTAAGGCTATGTTCGGTACAGATTTTTCCTCAAAAAATTTATTTTCTTGTCTACAATATTTGACTTTTCAACCCTCTTTACACTACAAAAAATTTAAAAATCAAAAAGTAACATAAAAAATCCATTTTTTCCCCAAAAAATCTCTACCGAGCAAGCTCTAAGAACATGTTTGGCATAGTAAAAAATTTGAAAAGTCAAAAAGTAACATAAAAAATCCATTTTTTCCCCAAAAAATCTCTACCGAGCAAGCTCTAAGAACATGTTTGGCATAGTTTGATTTAAACAAAAAAAAATTAAAATTTATTTTCAATCATCATAAAATATTTTATGAGAGTTTCAATATTTATCAATTTTTTAACTACACATTTTACTAATTTTTTTTCAAAATTTACTAAAAAACTACTTTTAAACTCTATCAAACATAAAATAAGTATCTATTTGGTAGAGTTTAAAAATAATTTTTTAAGAATTTTTGAAAAAATTTGGTGAAATGTATGTTTGAAAAGTTGATAAAAGTACGTATAGTTAAAAATGAGTTTGAAAAAAAAATTATAAAAAATTTTGCCAAACATGTCCTAAATGTAGGGGAATTTTTTAGAAAGAAATTATATAAAATGTTATTTTGTATGTGATATTTTTCAAATATGACATATTTTTATAACAATTTCAGAAATGGTCGTTATATACAAAAATACCATTAACGCATACATAAAATCCCTACATATTCCATTCAAATATTGTCGAAGTTACTTCAAAGTCTGATCTATAATTCCATATAAAAACTATAAATACTTCTCCATCGCCTCGCGTCACCACTAGTTACCACCCAATCCAACTCAATCCAAAGTTTTTGATAGATTAATCTGAGTTATAAAAAACAAGAATTCAATTTCGTTATATTAGTTTGGGTTGTTTTTAGATCTGAATATATGTTGAATATAATTGTTCAAATATTGTTGAAGAATATTGGATTCATGTATTAATATCTGGGTGAAGAATAAGAATGTGAAAACGAAAAAAGCAAACAAAAATGATGGGTTGAGTTGCTGTCGTACAACAACCTCAATTGTCGAGATTTTTGTTTTTGTTTACTTTACCGAATGTTCAAGCAGTCATTTCTTAATTAAACTTTCGTTTTTTTTAAAATTAAAAAAAAAAAAATCAGTAGGTAGCTTCTCTTGAAAGCTAAAAAATAAAAACTTGATATTTTTGCAAAATGGTATATATGACTTTTGAATCTAAAAGTTGCCATTTTTACAAATATTATTAAAAGTTGCTATTTTTAAAAGTTACTACTTGCATTTGTCTAGTTTTATAAATTCCCTTTTTAAATTTGCTCAAATGTAACACATGGATTGGAAATATAATAATTTTTAATAGGGTAAATAGCATTAGATGTTTCGAACATTTGAATCTTGTGACGATGAGATCCCAAACCTTTGGTGTCTAACAACTAGGATTTCAAGATTTTCAAACGTCTGTGTGTCTGATGTCATTTTGTGACGGAAAACAAAAGTTTGTTAATTTTTATTAAAATGACAGTTATACTCTTATTTTAATTTATGATAAATATAACTAAGAGTCATTAATCTTTAAAATTTGTGACTATGTGTTCTTGAATCTTTGATTCATATCACTCAGGATCTCAAACCATTCAAACTTTCGTGTCTGAGGTCATTTTGTGATAGAAAAACGTCAATGTGACCGTTAAAATATCAAAATTGAAGTAAAATGATTAGTGTACTCATATTTAATTTTGAATTAAATAAAAATAAAACGAAGAAACAAAAAGAAAATGAAAAACGAAAAAGAAACAACCATCTTCCCCCAATTCCAAACCATCCACCCCCAACCTCAGTGGCAGCAGCACTACCATCACCACCACCCACCAAAAATAAATTAATTGATATTTTATAGCACTTGAAAACTCACACACCTCCCAATCCTCTTCATCTCCATCAATCACCACCTATTTCCAAACTCTTGAAACTCACACCATTGGCAAAAAAAAAAAAAAAAAAAATTGTAGCCAATATCCCAAATCTACTCAAATCAAGATCAAGAATAGAAAACTAATTTGTAATGGTGCTTGATTGCTCGTTTTTGGAGTTTTGATATTAGAAAATATAGGCATTGTTTGTGCAATTTTGATCTAATGTCATTGATGAGCATTATTATAATATCTACATGGACAAGTGTTCTACACTCATTGGATGAGTATAAAGTGGACATTTAAGTGCATGACAAGTGTTCCGGTGGACATTATAACAATGTCCACCGGCGACATTAAATCAATAGCCATAGTTTGTGTGATGTCATAATTATTAATATGAAGAGAAGGAGGTGATTGTTTTTTTTTTTTTTTTTTTTTCTTTTAACGGTGAAACTGACATTCTCATGGACTTTAAATGCAAAATTTTGAATGGTTTGAGATATTAGGAGTTAAAAATTAAATATTCGGCACCTCATTGTCATAAAATTTAAAGATTAATGACTCTCAGTGCTATTTATTCTGAATTAAAATAATGGTAGAACTGTCATTTTAATAAAATATTTGACCCTTTCACGGTCAAACTGACGTTTTTTGTCAAAAAAGAATTTAGGTGCAGACGTTTAAAAAGTTTGGAATACCGGGTGCTATAAATCAAAAATTAGGGACCCTATCGTCACAGGGTTCAAAAGTTCGAGATCTCTAATACTATTTACCCTTTTTAATAATATTTAAAAATATATTAAATATATTCACATCACATTTTTTTAAAGTGCATGTTATTTAAATTGCATAAAATGTATATAATCTTTATTTATTATTATACTTATGTCTTCAAACTTTTTTTATCGCACTTTTATTCTCAACTTTCTATTAATTAATACATCTTATCTTTTATAACACTATATGTCTAAAAAATCCCATTAAGAGAGAGTAAAAAGACTCACTTACTCTCATATTTTTAAATAAGCAAACAAATAAATAAATATAAAATTACGACTAAATATTTATCCTACATTTTAAAGCATACTAATAGAAATTTTTGAACGAAAATCGTCATTATGAGCAATATATTATAATTAATGGAATGTTAAATATAAGAATGCGACGAAAAAAAAACTAAGAAATATAAATGTGACAATGAATAATGTTAAGGACTTTTAATAAAATTAAAATGTGGTGTCAATATAACTACTCTTACACATATTGTCATTTTTAGATACAAAATATCAAATATACTTTTTTGCAAAAATAACTATTTTTTGTGTGATTAAGATTTCATTGTGTGGGACTCATACAACAACTTCAAGGAAAGTTATCAAAGTGGATTTTGAAATTGAGTACAATGTAATGCAATTACACAAATATGTGAATTAACTTATAGTGTATATAGATACATATTATTTTTATAATATTTCATGATTAAACTAAAACAAAATGCAAAAATCTAATTATTGCGAGACAAAATAAAAAATGTGATTCCCTTTTATTTTTAACTGTCGAATTTTCAATTGAACTATCGAAAATTCAGCATCTTACTTGAACTGTCGGATTTCAAGGTAATTGTCGATTTTTTTTTTAAGAAAGAAACTTTTTGAACGGTCGATTTTTCAACCAAATTGTTGAAAATTCAATACGTCATCAAGATAACCGAGCTGTCGATTTTTCAACTTAACTGTTGAAAATTCGACAATTCACCAAGCTATTTCTGACAAAAGTTAAGTTGAAAATTCGACAATTCACCAAGCTATTTCTGACAAAAATGAAGACATGCCTCGAAGTTGTTAGGTAATTCCGTTGAGTTTTGTTTACTAGCAAATTAGTCACTAATTTGTTTTGGCTATGTATCCTACAAATATTTAACCCACTTGTCCTTTCACCATTTTTTGTGATTGAGAACAATGATCAAATATCATATCAAATTATCCATAACAAATTGATGAAAACCAGCATTCAATTGAGTGAACATATGAATGGACAAAATTAATGCACCCAAAAAAAAAAATTAGAGTAAAATCAAAAATTTATTTGGTCCAAAAATTGACGGAATGGCTGTGAAAAAACAACCAATTGAGTGTTTGAGTAGAGTGGCAATACAACAGGGTTGGCGGTTAAAGCATGTGAGAGATGAATATCTTGCAGTTGTTTGATTCCAGCGACAACAATTGTAGAATCCAACAAAAAGAAGGAGAAATAGAAGAGGAGGCGAGTGGTGTGAATTGCTAAAGTTGCAAAGAGAAAACATAAAAGTTGGAGAAAGAATATTCAAAACTCACGTTCAAAAATGAATATTTTGTCAAATTCCTGTTTAAACGAAACATGTCATATTTTTATAGGGAATTTTTGTAAAGATCCATTTTGTGAATAGTAGTTGTAAAATAACTCACTCCAATTTCCTATTCTACTACCTACTAATATTAAAAGAGACTTCATTGTTCATGTCACTGTCAACCAAAACGATATTGTTTTAGGTGAGTACTTCCTCATTTTTCCTACTATTGTATGATGTTTTCTCTTGGCAATTTTCCCATTTTTGATGACATGTTTTACATATTGTCATGACACTTTCACGTGTTAAAATACAACTTTTTTGCTTTTCACAAACCACACACGCAACCTCAGATATGCTCGTCTCTTTCTTTCTCTCTTTTCCGTGCTACAACACTCTTCTCCTTTCTTTTTCTGTTCTCTCTCCTTCATTAGAGATTCACTTTAGAGTTTTTTTTTTTTTTTTTGGTCTTCATCAGTCTATCAATGTTTCTCTCAGTTAGGTGAAGTAAGGGGTGGAGTCGATTTTTTTTTTTCTGAGGGCAAAAATTTAGTAGTAAAAAAAATGAAATAATATAATACTAATGAAAATATTTTGATACATTACTACAATTGTTCCTTACGCGTTTTCATTCTTTAAAAAATTGCATAATTACATTATTATCAATTTTGTGAAATATATCTTTTTCAATATATACAATCAAACTTTCATTCAACAATTTCATTTACATATAAAATATTATCAATAATAGCAAATATACAAATTCTGAAGAAAAAAAAACAGCAAATATACAATTAAATTAAAACAACTGATTTAGTGATTTAAAGAGACTATTAAACTATGATAAATATATTTATCATTAATTAATTGGGGTAATCTCTATCATTTTCTAATTTTTTAAAGCAATTTATTTCTTATTAAGTCCAATATCAGCAATGAAGGTTGGGAATTTCCATATCCAGATGTGTTTGTGCGGGAGAATAAAATGGCTCCAATACAATCCTATCATTTTGGAAAAGATCAGCAATGAAAGTAAGGAATTTCCTAATTCTTGTTTCAATTAAGACCCTAAACATTAAAATTTCCATAAATACTAATTAATATAAGGATGATTTAGGAAGAAATTATGTGGGTCTTGACGCATTCTCTTTGAAATGATGACCATGAACTCACGAAAGAAGCACGCTAAACCCTCATCTCCCCCCTCTCCGAGCAAGCTAGTTGGGTTAATGAATTAAGGGCTGATTTTTGCTTATTGTAGAATTGAGTGAAAATTTGAAGCAAGCTCAAGTAGATTAGGTCATGGTAGAGATGAACACTAAATGACGAGAATTGATGCTAATGATATAATGGGTTTAGAACTTGAGACTTGGGACTTGGGTCAACAGCTGAATTAAAATTTAAACTTGGAGTTAATTTAGGCTGAAAATTGAATTAAATAATTTGGGTTCTTCCCTGATTGGGTTATTTGGCTAATTTATGTAATTGGGCTTGTATAATTTTTTTAAACTCTTTGCAGGGTCAATTGATCCCCTTTATCCCTTGGTAGCTCCGCCCCTGGGTGAAGTCATCAATTCAAAGTATTTCACGTTCATGCGTGTGTATGGTAGGAGAAGTCTATGTTCTGCCATTCTTTCAAAAATTTAAAGTGCTTAAGTTTGAGCTACGATTAACTCAAGAAAATCTAGCTTGTGCCTATGAAGATGAAAAGAAAGCTTCATTGAAGGTTAAGAGCCTACTCAATGAGATGGAATTGCTTAAAACAAATTGAAGCTGGCAATTGATGTATAAGAGAAAAGTACAAATTAATATTATTTTTTTGTTTTTTTTTTCTGTCAATTGGAGAAAAAAATATTGCTCCATGACCTCCACCACCAAATAATATGTCTTTCTCGTTCGATACTTTGTATAGACAAAAATTCAAGTATCAAAGCAGAGTCACTAGTTTCTTCATTCGAGAGCACGACCTACATTGTAGGGTCATAGGTGTTATGGCCATTCAATGTGTTTGTACCGTAATAGAAGTACTAGTTGAGTGAGAGGAATAGAACTTGAAGAGGCTGAATTCAAATTCAAGATAGTAATTGATTTGTTTAATTGTCTACTTATTCGTAAACATGATCAATTTATTTGTGTCAGATATTGATTTAACTTAATTTCAATTAGAATCAACCAGCTGAATAGATCGAATTGAGATGAATTGACCTTGTAAACAAGACTGTCAATATCGAAAACAATAAAAACAGTGTATTTATTGACTCTATTCAATTTGAGAACACAATACATCTTCCAATTATCTTCTCAATTCACGAAGCTTATATGTAAACCATAAAAATCAAAGATACTCATTCCTGCCTCTACCAAAAACAAAGGCTAAACTACTCCTTTTAGGTACGTTCAACCAAAACAAAAACAAAAAATATACAACAAGACACACACACACACACACACAAAAACACTCCACTACAGCCAAAAAAGATTAGGAAAAGAAAAACTAAGTTTAATTCCTGTACTACGAATTTTGAGTTCTTATTAATAATTATTAATAACAGTGAAAGTAGACTTCTGAGTTGTAACATGATCAAAGGGATCCTGAAGAGGCTCTAAGGAATCTACTATGTCTCGCATTAGAGGCCGTGCTTTTGGATTACGATTTAAACAATGGTAAGCAAGCATGGCTGCTTTATGAACGCCTTTTACTGGATAATCATCTCCTAATCTTGGATCTACAATGTTAAGCAGTTTCTTCTTATCTTTAAGCAATGGGACAGCCCAGTCTGTAAGATTCTGTTCTCGAGCTGGTCTCGATTTATCTAAAGATTTTCTCCCGGTCAGAAGTTCAAGTAGTACGACACCAAAGCTGTACACATCGCTCCTAGGAGTCAGATGGCCTGTATATAAGAATTAATTATTTTCCAGACATATATATTTAATATCAACATCAGATGTTAATGAGAACAAATTAACTTAACTGTATGAATATACACCTTACATTAATTTTCTGAAGTTACCGGTTATGCACATAAGCTTATCAAATTAGAGTCGACTATGTACCTGTCATTATGTATTCGGGTGCAGCATATCCGTACGTCCCCATGATGCGAGTGGAAACATGGGATTTGTCCCCAACTGGTCCATCTTTTGCTAGGCCAAAATCAGAGAGTTTTGCGTTGTAGTCCTGCATGTGAATAGAATTTAAGTTGCATGCATTGCCAACTATAATCATAAACTGGAGCCACAAAATTAATTAAGATGAGATAATGCAACTATTTGTCTATCTATATGCTAGCCTACCCAGGATGGTTATACAACTGCCCGCCGTTAGATTATGACACACCCTTCATGTTGCTGAAGGGTGCTTGGGGATGAAATATTTAAATATATAAGAAGGGATTTGATGCTGTCTTTCATTGGAAATTCAACTGCACGAATCTTTATATATATTTGAGTGACGAATTAAGGTGGGGTTTCAGTAACTAACCATGTCTAATAAAATATTAGATGTCTTAAAATCACGGTAGATGACAGGTTTCTCTGCCTCGTGCAAAAAGGTAAGTCCTTTTGCTGCACCAAAAGCTATCTTCATTCTGATAGACCATGGAAGAGGAAGCAATACTCCTGCACCAACAAGCAACGAATGAATATAACCCAAATTTTAATGCAAACTAAAAACATTTCACCAAATACAAGTCTCAAATTAACACCTCACACGCCTCTATAGTCTAGAGTCCTTTCCTGCTTGAATCCTTAAAGGAGATGTTATATATAAGGCGTCCTAATTCGGATAGTCACTCCTTTCTATAAATAATAGATTCAAAAAGAACAATGTTGCATATATGTAAGAATGAGATGCTCTCCTGATTAAACAATGTAAGAGTCATTACTCAATATTAATCGATGAAACTATAAAGAAATCTTGAATATCTAAGATGAAGCTAAGTCACAGAAACCTTAAATAAGTAGAAATCAACATTTTAAAACCAAAACAATCTGACTTAAAACTGTAGATTGCTTACTTGAAAATAGATTGTTTTCCACACTGCCCTTGGCCATGTATTCGTATACTAGAACTCGATGTTCGTCTTCACAGCAATACCCAATCAATTTCACTAAATTTGGATGAGAAAGTTGCCCCAAAAAGACTACCTCGGCCTAAAAACCACAAGAAGCTCAGCAGAAATAAAATGTGAAATATAATGAAAAGCATTTTAATGGAGAAAGTACCAGCCATTCTCTATGGCCTTGACAACTGCTGTCTCCATTGTGAACCTTAACAGCTACTGGGATAGGTTGAAGAAGGCCATCTTCTAAATCTTGGGAGATGTATCCTTTGTACACACTTCCGAATCCTCCTCCGCCCAACATGTAATCTTGTCTGAAGTTGTCAGTTATAATCTTAAGTTCATCGAATGAAAACACTGTTAAACGATTGCTTGCTGTACTCAGACGCAGGTGTTCTACTTCTTCAGAATTTATTGGTAGCTTACTGTCATCCTTTATTGATATTTCTGATGGACTTTGTTCCTTTGCGGGCTCTAAACACATTAATGGATTACCATGTAAAAGAAAAAAAAAAAAAAAAAAAATACAAAAGGGAATCTCAAACTCAAACTATGATGCACTACAAATTAGCCCAACTGATCGAATTAGAATGAAGATCAGCAAAATGAAAAGGGGGTATTTCAAATTACATTTTTCACGAAAGAGAAATTAAAATTACCTGACTTCACTCTGAATATTGAAGGTTTCCACCTACACCAGCAATTCCCCATTATACGCACCAAACAAGAAAGAACGCACCAAAATCCAGAAAAAAAAAAAGTTGCAAATTAGACTCAGAACACAAAGAAAATGAGGAGAAAAGAAAGGTGTGAAATGAGCTTTAAGAATGTATTTCAAGACGGTGAAGAAAACTGCTGCTTGTTGTGTTGTTTGTTTATTGGTAATGATGGGGTGAAGTGTCGTGGTGGGTTGTTTAGTCTGTGCGCTATCCATTGGTGGAAGTTAGTGCGCATTTTCTATCTCTCTCTCAATTTTCATACTCAGCGTGCGCATGCGCCCCCCTCCCCCCCTCTTTTCTAATTTACCACGCACCCTCCATAGCATGTAACCAACTTACCCGTCATTTTAACTTTTAGCGCATATTTGACTGTGATGTAATTATTTTTTAAATATTTATAAATTGTAAATTTTATAAAATGTATAAATAATAAATTATAGATATTATGAAATATATAAATAAAAATATATTTGATCAATTTGACTCACTTAAATTGTAATTTAAATTTAATTAAACAAATCTATACTTATTTGTAAATGTATTAAATGTGATATCAAGAATTTTCACCTCTTTAGGTGTCATAAGACATTTTTTTAAAAAAAATAACCGGTTGAAACAGAGTATTTTTATATATTGATTGAATTAAGAGTTCAACATTTTTATTTTCCCTATAATTAGAGTCGTGGGTCGGACATTTGTGCTGGGTTTGTTCGGATCTAAAGAAAGAAATAGAGATCACACTTTTTGTTGCAAAGTTGAGCTTTTTAAAATGGAGGAAGGAGAAAAATAATAAGATATTCAATTCCAATGTGGCCAACTGGATAAGCATTTCTTTGAAAAGGAAAAGGTTTCAAAAATCTTCTCAAGCCTTCCATAAGAATGAAAAGTCAAAGTGACTATAATAGAAAAAGGTCAATATATCTCATGACACGCGACATTAAATAAAATAAAATTGGGAAATAAAAAAATTAAAATTAATATACTATTTTTTTTTGCGGTGGAATCTGATCGTAGAGAATTTTAATGGATTGAGGAGTTGAAAAGAATGAGAGAGAGAAAGAAGTAAAATTTTGTTTGAAAAGAGTTTGATTTTGATGAATATAGAGAATAATATGGAGAAATTGAGGAATTAAGAGAGATATATGAATTTTGGTTTGAGAGAATGAAGACGTAGTGACGGATAAATAAGTTTTTTTTTGTGTTTGTAGCGGAGTAAACCTCTTTACGATCGATGATTAAGAAAATCAATATTTGTGCGGTGATAACTGACAAGTCATAGTAAAAAAGAATATAACGAAGTCATTAAATTCGATCGTCCATACAACCAAACACAACATCTGGTCATCATAGTGTCGTCTGACTAGCAAGTCACTAATTTAATGAACAAGTCATTATTAGATACAAATTAAAATTACACTATATGTTAAAAATATTCTACTTGAAATCTTTAAATCCTATAAATTAAGAGCATATCCAATTATTTTATAAATTTTGCTTTGTCACATTGTAAAATAGACCATGTTTAAAAAATAAATCATCTCATATATTATCTGACTCAGTCAAGTAGATGTAGCAAAAATAAAAATAAAAAGATCCGTCTAAATTCAGAGGCTATGTTACTTCAATAATTTATTTTGATTATAGTTTTGTTTTTAGAACATTGAATTCTATCTCTATTTTATTTTAAAGTGTAATAGTATTGGATTGTAGTTATGACATACTGAAAGAATAATGCTATTTGCAGTTGCTCATCATATGTGTCATTACTCAATTGATTAATTATGAATAATTTATCCAATTGAGTAATAACACATATAACGACTACCGGTAGTGAGCGACTGCAAATAGTATTACTCCATATTGAAAACTAATTTTAAGTTTGATTATTTATTCATTAGACAACAATATCAAATAAACTGCAAAGCCTTTCGATTTGTCTGCCAACGTAGACTGAATGCATATGACATGCTATAAGATTTTAAATAATTAACCATAACAATTCATTAGGAAATAAAATATCATTCTTGGTAAAACAACACATGTTACTTTAGTGTATGTTTGACGGTGATGAAATTATTTTTAAATTAATTTTTAAAATTCATACAAATTGTCGATGAATAGTAAATAGTGACGATAAATAGAAAATGTAAAAATAATAATAAGTAATTAGTGATAATGAATAGAGATTTGGCAGCTGAAATAGTGCTTGCTAAAAGAAGAAATACTATGAATTCATTTACTCGAATAAATTTTTTTTTCTTTCTAAGAAAATATTACAAAATAATAATTATTAACAAACTTACAATTATTTATTTTTGGAATACTAATTAAAAGATTTCTTGAACGATAATTTTTTAAAACAAGAAATAATATAAGTGTTTCTATTTCTAAATTCGCCCTCATCTATTTCAAGATGTGAAATTTGATCCCCTTTTTATAGAGGAAATTTGTATTTGAAAATGTTTTCCATTCTAGTTATTGAATTGAAATAATTGAAGTCCCACGCGAGTTGATCACTGGTGCATTTGTCATCACATTTTCAATTACAAGGAATTCCGTTGCAAAGATTTTTGATGGATGTATAACAAAATTCAAAATATTTCTTCACAACAATATTACCAACAACAAGATATACATGAGATTGCTTTGTCAATAAAGATTGGCAATAGATTGATGATAGAATTGTCCCATGGTCGATTTAGTGATCAATTAATTTTGCAATCTTAATTATAACCTACCGTTCTTTGCTCAATTTGCAACGACACTTGTGCCCATTTGCATAATGAAACCATCCTCCATACGGTCTTAATCCCATTGCATCGACGGTCTAAACTTTGATACCATTCCTAGCGGCAAGTAAGAGATTGGGTTAGTCTTGAGTGTACCAAACCCTGGGTACATGATCGATTTCTTCACAAGGCTTGCTCTGCGGGGAGGGGTTGAGAATTGAGACTAATTCTTTTATTGTCTACAAGATTATTGTTTAGATAAAATAATGAGACAAAAAAATATAAAATGATAGAAAAAATTTATGAACTGTCAAAACTTTCACTATATGAAAAATCGTTATAATCATATAGATTTTACTCACTCAAATTCTCTAGGTATCTTAAGAAAATAATATAATAAGCTTTGCCACACCCACCAATTTCTAGTTTTCTACAACCCACAAAAAGAACAAGAAAAATAACTAAGATGCTGGACTTACATTTTTTCTTTAAAAAAACTCTCAAATCACATACACAAAAAAGAAAAACACGTCAATTTATAATTAGCGTATGATCTAAATTTCTTCCAAGTTTTGATTGCCAATGTGTCAATGATTTAAAATTTTGTTCAATTTTTGTCACCAAATGTAATATAATATAATATTACATCTTTTTCCTTTTAAAAATTTGGTACATCTTTTAATTTTGACAAGTTTTGAAAAAATACCCCAAGACCTTATCCCACCACAAATTGTTGATCTTCCAAAAGAAATGTAGGAAAATAGAGACCAAACAATAACCACAAAATGGAAGAATATCTAGAATAAGCAGGCTTGAAACACGTATAAGATATGCTTTCTTTAAATTAGAGAATTCAACAAGTTTCTATGCGTTTGCATTAAGCAAAAATGTAAACGCACAAAGAAACAAGAATAATTATAAAAACTGGATTTTAAGTTTAGTTTGAAAGATAAATAATGTCAATTATAATTGTTATCTCTAATTTTTTCCCCTTCCAAAACAACTTATTATAGGCATTGACAACCCCTAAGCACATAAGAATTACTTCATAAAAAGAAGCACCAATTCACCAATAGGTTTCAATTACCTTTTTTGTGAACAACCCATAAGCAACAAAAACGAGTTTTATTGCTTGCTTTCGGCATTCAATACACTCCTATAATAATATTATACCATTTCTAAATTGTCAATTATCATAATTCCGATTTTCGAGTCCATCTTTCTTTAGATCCTACCAAACCCTGCATAGATGTCATTTTATGCATGTTTGGCTGAAGCTGAAATTATTTTTTAAGTGTTTATAATTTGTAGATTTTATAGAATATGTGGATAATAAATGGTAGGATCTTACAAATTGTGTGAATAAAAACGTATATTTAATCAGTTTAAATTATAATTCGAATTTAGCCAAACAAGCCATTAAAAGTTGCTTCACAAGCGACTTTAGTTGTTTCAAACTTGTTCCGCAAATTTCACCCACAATTCCGACGTGTTCATTAGTATCTAATGAATATAAGATAATATTTGGATCTTTGTTGTTTTATGTGAGTTTTTTTTTTAGTCATTGAAGTCGGCACGAGTTTCATCTTTCCTCGAATTTTTGTAAGAAAGAATTTCACATATATTTTCTAACATTTAGAAATCAAATACTTTATCATAATATGTTTCTTTTTACAAGGATTTAGAGTGTTAAGCTCTAACATCATTTGTTAATCTTTTAGGCGAAGATTTCTATTACTTTCAACCATATAGAGCCTCTTGTAGGTGATAAAATTTATCCTTTTTTTATATTATTATATTAAAACTTACGTGCTGCTCAACATACACTCAACTTTAATTTATTAATTTTAGACAATCGTGAACATTGCTTCGTTAATTGCTCTTGTACAATTTTTACCTCTTGAAACCTCTTTAAATGACTGAGGTGCACAATTAAATAAATAGTAATTATATTCACACAATATTTTTTATTTTTTACACCATATTTTAATTATATTTAACATTCTTAATCTTTTAACATTATAGCACTCATATCTCCAACTTTTTTTTTTTATCACATTTTTATATTCAACTTTTCATTAATTAGTACATCTTGTGTTTGATAACGGTTTCCGTAAACAACATTTGTTAAGAATTCATAAAAAAAATTATTTGTCTGTCATATTTTAAAAAAAAAAAATTACAAAAGTACGATAAAATATTTTTTCCTCATTTCAAAGCACGTAAACAAAATATCTCGACATAAACCATCATCAATGATGAAATGTGCTAAATAATGAAAGTTGAAGATAAGAATTCGACAACAAAAAGTTAAGAACATAATTGCAATAATGAACAAAAGTTGAGGATCTTAAATACAATTAAAATATGGTGCATTTATAACAAATTGTAATGTGAATATAACTACTCTTAAATAAACTCAGCTGTCATGTATAATTGGTAGTGCTGAAATTATTTTTTAAGTGCTTATATTATAAATTGTGGGTAAATGTGTAGATAAAAAGTGAATTGTAAGTTGTAGGTCTTATCAAATGTATGAATAAAAAGTATGTTTGACCAATTGAAATTATAATTTAAATATCACCAAACATATGAAAAATTTCTCTCGGTCAATGTACTTTTCTCATGGGACTTTCTAAATAAGTTTTGCTCTCAATTCTTGAAGACTCTTATTTGTTAGTTCAGTGTTGTTGTGATCAGCCCTTGCAACATGCCACGATAAGCCACGACATCCTTATACGCAGATGCACAACCAGGCAATTGGCCTCAACCACATGCAGTTGCAACCAATAGATCGAAGCCAACGAAACAATCTGTCCGAGCTCTCAACTAGGTTACATGCTTTAGAATGCAACAAATGTGATTTAGCCCAAGCTCAAAGCTATCAAACAAGTAGAGCGGAAGTAAGTAGCCAACAAATTGATATAAGAGCCTGTTTGATACATATTATAAATTAAAAATTGATTTTTTTATAGTTATAATTGTTGATTTTTCAAATATTTTAAATGTGAAATGACAAAATTGTACTTAGTCAACAAAATGTCACTTCAAAGTAGAAAATGTAATTTTGTCATTTCACGTTTAAAATGTTTGAAGATTTAACAAATATAAGTCATTCATTTTTCGTTTATGATCTGTATGAAATGAGTTCTAAATAATTTATACTTGGATAAGTCTTTGAGTCAATTGATGCCGGTATTTTTTTTTATTTTTTATTTTTATAAAATTCACAACCAATAAAAAATGACAAAATTAAGTTTTTTTTGGTAAGTCCATACAATCTACGTCTAAGCAACCCTATGTAAACAAGTCCAATTTTTATAAGCCATGCTCTATTACATGAATAAGATAGTTGACCTCTCTAGCTGAACTTTTCGTGATACGAGTGAATATCGTCTCAGAAGTAGAGTCAAATTTTTTAAGAAGATTACTACTAAAAAAATATATATTGTATTTTAAGACCAGACTATCACTGAAAAAAAAAAGTACTACAAATTTTGATTTTCAAAGTCCCTACCTCCGCCCTTGGATCTTTCAATAAAGTTTGATTTTATCTTAGGGTTTGCTAGTGAGTTTGTTTTCTATCGATTTTGATCAATTTTTTGTGGTATCATTTTACGAGAGGTTGAGAAAATCGGCTCTTGTTAGTTTTTTTTCAGCATTGGGAATTTGGGGTGTATTTTTCAACTTCAAATTGATGGTTTTTAATCATTTTTCAAATTATCTTTCAATTTTACATTTTCTAAAATAATTTTATAAATCTACCATAAACCTGAAATACGTACTTCATTCTTCATATTCTCTTCAAGTGCACATTTTGTTTCTTTTTTCCGAACAATAAATTTTTACATAAATTTAAATTTTCACATACTTACCTTTTTTTTAATATATAGTTATGTATGTAATTTATTATTTTAACAAATTTGAGTAACCATCAGCTGTATAACAAACTTCCAAGTATATGTTCGCTACTAAAACCATTCAAAACCAAACTCTCCGTTAGGACTGGGCAAAACCAAGAAACCGACGACTCGACTCGACTCGAACCGACTATTTACTTATTCGGTTTACTTCAACCGCCCAACTGAAAACCCGAACAGACCCGAGTCGGTTCGGGTTGATTCAGCCCGTTTTTAAAAAATTTGTGGTTTCGGTTTGGCTTTCGCCAAACCGATTTTTGGTAGGTTGGTCGGGTTTCACCCGAACCAACCGACCCACGCCCACCCAACCCGACCCAAACCGACCCACGCCCACCCCTACTCTCTCAGTAAGCGTTCAAAATCAATACTTTAAAAAATCCTCGTAACGTACTTCAAAATTCTCAAATAGATCCTAGAGTCGAGTGAGGTAATATTTTGTTCAAAACTTTATAGTGATCATGTGCTGATATGGGCATTACAATAATTCAGTCTTAAATTTGAGTATAGCACGAGGGAAAAATAATTTGTGTAATTATGCTTATTTTTCAAATTTATGTCGATTTTTCTGTACCGCGTAGACTTAAGAGTTAAGAACCCCAAAAGGTCAACACTAACTCCAAGTCGTCCAATTACGCAAACAAACCAATATATCACAGCCACGTGGATGACCAACCAATCAAAAATCAAATATCCCCATAAGACAACAATATCACACGGGGGATGAATCCGTAAATAATGTAAAATGTAGGGACTAAAAAGGAAAGAAGGTCGTGTACGGGTGCTATTTGAATCACCAATTTAGGTTAGAACAAAACCCTCTAGAGAGTCTCTCTCTTTCTTCCCCTTTTGGACTCTAAACCCAAACCCTTAATTCTGGTGGCGGCTGACACTCTTACCCCTTCTTTCTCTCTCAAAAAACTCCATCTCTCTCCCTCAGAAACGAGATCTGTTCATTCAGAGTCCATGGCCGCCGTCGCTCCCCCAGATCGTATCCTTTTTACTTTGTTTTTCGCTTTCTTTCCTCTTTTTTGGTACCTGAATGGCTGAATCTGATTGAGTTTTGCTATATTTACATATGTGTATTTGCACAGTTGTATGTTGAGCTTTGTTGAGATTTTGGACGTTTATTTATCATAGATCTGAGCGTGGTGAACATCTGGAAATTAGGAGTGTCGATTTTTAGTCTGTTCATTTTTTTTTTTCTTTTCGTTTTGTTATTTATTTGTTATGTTTGGTATTACAGAGAGGTTTTGTTTCATATGCAGATTTGAATTTGTGTTGTTATGGACCTATGGACCTATGGTAAAGAGTAGTTTTGGGCTTATAGTTATAGAGATTTACTCCCTTCCTTGTTTTTGTTTTGAGAACACTTATCACTGAAGATTTGGTCTGCTGGGTATTTTTATATTTGCCCAGGATCGTGTAACTTATTACTGGTTTGTGCTACCTCGTAGATTTAATTTCCATTTTTCGGTGCTGTAAGTTTGAACGCTGTGTCAATTACCCAGAGTACTTTTTTCTTCAAAATAAGAAGATAAATTCGTCCTTTTAGTTCCATCCTGTTGATTTCACCAGTGGAATTGAGTAAGCTGAGTATGCTCTTAGTTTGGATCTATCTGGATTTATGAATTAAGTAACTAGTCTTGCTCCTACTATGGATTGATTTATTGATTTATCGAATGGATATAACTTATTTTAGTTCGTATTAACTTGATTTGTATATCACAAACTGGATTTAGTGTTTGCTACACTTGGATCACTTTCGGATAAAAGATGTTTCCTTTACTTCTTTTCTGATTTAGAGGCTGCAGAACTTCTGCAGAAATTATCTTTGGAGCCACAGGCGAAAACCCTGGAAATTCCAGAGCCAACCAAAAAGGTAAACATCCATGTTTGGTGAAGAAATTTTTTCTTAACGAATGGCTGCATTAATTTGGACAGTGCATGAGTCTGTAATTCATGAATTTGATCTTTTCTTGCAGCAATCTGTTGATTCTGGTAATGTCACTGATGGACAGCTTCAGTCACGGGATGGGTCTTTGACTCCCATGCTACCTGATATTATCGATCCATCTATGTGCTATCTTCCTAGTGGTTATCCTTCTACTGCATACTACTATGGAAGTAAGTTCTTCCTCGACAATTTTATAGTATGGATGTTCTATACCTTATCTAATAAGGATTCAAACTTAAGAACCATTATTAATTGTACTTGGCTTATCAATTCCTTTCCTTGTAGCTGGTAATATTCTTATTCTTTCGCATCTTAATTTGCAGGCTATGATGGGACTGGTAGCGAGTGGAAGGACTACACACCATATGTGAATTCAGATGGAGTTGAAATGACTCCAGTAAGTTCTCTCATGTACTCAGTGATATGCAGATAATGATGTGTCAGTGTTGCCTTTGATGGAATTTCTAATTTGTTCGTATCCACTGCACTGATGAACTTTTAAACCCTTGCATGGCTGTTTTTGATTCTTAGCCATGGATTAATCATACTCCACATTCTGATCTTGATTCTTCTGTGCCTCTGTTGAACAAAATTTTCAGGGAGTTTATGGGGACAATGGATCCCTAGTATATCACCATGGATATGGCTATGCCCCCTATGGCCCATATTCTCCTGCTGCTACGCCAGTTCCAACTGTCGGACATGATGGTCAACTATATGGAGCTCAACACTACCAGTACCCTACTCCCTATTTCCAGTCGCTGACAGCAACAAGTGGTGCATATCCTACTTCAGCTTCCTCTGCCAAGGATGACATATCGGCCTCTGCAGCTATTGACCAAGCTCCTTTATCAGTGGCCTCTGCTGATGCAAAATCTAATGGCATTGCTAATAGCGGGAGCATAAAGAAAAATAATGGCTTGAATGCTGCCAAACCAACATACCCAAATTCATCTTATAGTTTTAATGGCACGTATGGACGGGGTGGCTTGCCTGGAGTAATTCCTGCTGCTGGTTATCAGGATCCAAGGTTTTTATTTGATGGTTCACGGTCACCAATTCCATGGTTAGATGGGTCATTTATGTCAGATGGGCAGCCTAGGCCAGTAACTAGCTCTTCTATGACTCCGTCCATACCAAATGGAAACGGTGTTCCCTCATCAAGGAATCAAAACTTCCGTCCTCATCTTATGGTATTTTATATTATACTCCTCTTTCAAGTGTCTTAACGGTATTTGTCTTGAGTATAATTATTGTTCCATGGAATAGTTCTTTTCGTAAATTGTGCTTCAACTGTGTAAATATTTACAGAGCGAATTATCGTTGCTTTATTGTATCCTATTGAATGCACATGTATCTCTTGCATTATTTTAAAGGGATTGTGAGGCCCCAATCCTTGATTATAGGGAAACACCAAAAGCCTCTTCCCTTCCATCCATTAGTTAGATAGAGGGGGATGGCATAGCTTTTGTTCTCAATCACTATAAGAGTATTTTACATCAAAAGAAATGTGAATTAGTGCTCAGTTTACTATATGTTTGTCTTTGTAATTTTATTGTTTTCCAATGTCTTAAAACTTACATATCATCTCCAGTAACTTACTGGAATTTCAAATGTTTAACCTGCAGGGTTTGCACCACCCAAGGCCAATGTCTGGTATGAATACGGCTAACGGATACATAAATAGAATATATCCTAACAAATTATATGGCCAGTATGGAAACGCATACAGATCTGGGTTGGGCTACGGATCTAATGGTTACGATTCACGAACAAATGGTCGTGGTTACATGGCTGTTGATAGCAAGTATAGACCCAGGGGAAGGGGAAATGGCTTTTATGGATACGGTAATGAGAGCATGGATGGTTTGAATGAGTTGAACAGGGGACCAAGAGCAAAAAGCTCCAAGAATCAGAAGAGTGTTACGCCAGTGGCTCCGGCAGCTGTCAAAGTGCAGGACATCCTGTTGACTGGAACGGCTGATAGCGAGGAGAAGTCAAGTGCGACTCCTGACCGAGAACAATACAACAGACCCGATTTTCCTGAGACTTATGCTGAGGCAAAGTTCTTTGTTATCAAGTCGTACAGCGAGGATGATGTCCATAAGAGCATCAAATACAATGTCTGGGCTAGCACGCCAAATGGTAACAAGAAGCTGGATGCAGCTTACCAGGATGCTCAGAAGTCTGGAGGCTGCCCTGTTTTCCTTTTCTTCTCGGTAAGCACATGTGTTTTAACTTGTGGCAATCTCTTGATTTAGTGATTTTTACCTTTGTTTGCTTGTTGTATAATTTTGTCTAGGTAAATACCAGTGGGCAATTTGTCGGTCTTGCGGAGATGGTTGGGCATGTTGATTTCAACAAGAATGTTGAGTACTGGCAGCAGGACAAGTGGATTGGTTGTTTCCCTGTTAAATGGCGCATTGTTAAGGATGTACCCAACAGCTTGCTGAAGCACATCATCCTAGAAAATAATGAGAACAAACCTGTTACTAATAGTCGGGACACCCAAGAGGTACACTGTTGCTTAACTGCACGACTGCTATTCTTCTATTATTGATAGTTGTATGGTTCATTTGTTTTTGTTGTGGTTGCAAGAAATAATCGAAACAAATTGGTTTCCATATGTTAAATCTCAAGTTGTTCTCTCTTTCAGGTTAAATTGGAGCAGGGCCTTCATATGCTCAAAATTTTCAAGGATCATTTGAGCAAACAATGTGTTCTGGATGATTTTGAGTTCTACGAGGATCGCCAGAAGAGAATTCAGGAGAAGAAAGCTAAGCAACAGCAATTTCAGAAACAGGTAAATTGTTCAATATATTATATTGTTTAGTTGGATTGGTTTAAGGATTTGGGGTTCGTAAAAATGAGCTTGTTGTGCCTGCTTTTTCTACAGTCTCAGGTATGGGAAGGTAAATCTACTGAAGAGAAAATAAAGGAAAACATAAATGGAGATATCAAATCCAAGTCTTCAGAAGTTGCTACTGATATGGTCGAGGAGACTACAACAGTTCAGAGTAATGGGGATGACAACCTTTCAGAGAATTGTTCTCTTTCAAAATCTGATGTATCCAAATCTGTACATCGTGATGAGGTTCTAGGGAAGAGTCTAGCTAATGGGGTTGCAAATGGTTGCTAGATCCAGCCGTGCATAAAGGTGGTCCGTGATCTAATGGTGTGCTTTCCAGGAATTGCTCTGATCAAGAATATATCAGGTTTAGATTTGATAGCGTCCAGGTGTGATTGGGCCACCTTGTTCAGTCACGAGCTGCATAAGAAATTATTATTCAACGTGATAAGCCTGTGATAAGAGCCCGAGAAGACGTTCTTGTAGTTTGGCAAGTCATGAGTTCGACTTGTAGGATTGTACGGAGTATGAAGCCCCATTTTTCCTTGTGATAGTCTCATTTCTATTACGTTTAGCTTCTAACAAGTTTTCTTGTCCCTAGGGGGTTGGGTTTTAATTTCTTTTCAAATTTTGTTGTGGCCTTCTCTCTTGGTCGATTTCTCTTTTTTATTTTTTTCCCCTTTTTTTCTGGGAGTTTCTTCATTTACTCTAGTGTGGCATCGTCCTATCTTGTAATCCTAGATCTACTTTTGTATCTCTAAAAGAAGCTAGATGCAAGGTGGGAAAGCAGCATTGCAATATAGGTAATTCAAGCTTTTTTTAATTATATCTTGATTCTGTCATATAAGAGCATCTACAACAGCAGCTTCTCTATATTTAAGGAGTATCTTTAGTATTTTAAAGAACAATTTCTTTTAAATATTCCAGCGGTCTTTTTATCTATCTTGTTTCAAGTGTCTTTTGCTCTCTTTTTTTTTCTTCACATGTTTTTCTATCAATTTGTATATACCATTTAATTAAAGTTAACATAGAAGTATTAAAAATTGAAATTGTTTCAATACATTTAATAATAGAGAGAGTTTAGTTGTCTAAACTTTTTGAATTAAAATATTAAATTAGTGGCATCAAATCATGAGTTTGTTGGAGATGTTTTAAATTCTGCCTTACAACAGTGTGCTTGGTGATGTAGAATGTGATTTCATGTTAATGAGGTCCACTTGTGAATGGCAAATCTATCAATATGCTTATTGGCATAATAGAAAATTTAGGTGATGTAGAATGTGATTTCATGTTAATGAGGTCCACTTGTGAATGGCAAATCTATCCTATGCCAATATAGAATGTGATTTCATGTTAATGAGGTCCACTTGTGAATGGCAAATCTATCCTATGCTTATTGGCATAATAGAAAATTTAGATCGGATGCAAATGAGCGTTGGTCGTCGTGGTGCAATAAATGGCAGGATGCAAATATTGTTGTAGGAAAACCAACATTTCCGCCATAAATGGCAGGATGCAAATATTGTTGTAGGAAAACCAACATTTCTGCCATTACTTATCATCGGTGCTAGATTTAGATGGCTTTCCAAGAGGAGCCGTATTGTTCAGCCCAAGCTCAAGATTTGTTACTCTTTCCGAAATCTATTTTTGAGGGTTTTGCAGTTAGAAGCCAAGCTTCATCAGGCATCTCTCTTTCAAGATTAGGTCATAGGCAGTATCTGTGTGGCCTCAATACTCTGTTCCCTCTTGTTTTTTGAACTTTTCAGTATAGTACATTAAAGAATTTTTTTGCAAAACAAAATGTTGAACCGCATCTCATGTAAAGAACAATTACAATACTCATATAAAAATTACACACGAAACAATTTAATAGACAGTAGTTAAGTAGATAATAAACTGTAATTGTGCTTTATCCACGAGTGTTTGCTAGTCAACCCACAACAAACATCGTACCCAAACACAGCATAACAACAAAACCTAACTGAAAACAAATACCGTTGCCAATACTTGATACCACTTGAAGATTCTATAACCGCACGCTTGAACTACAAACATGTCTATCTAGAATTGTAAAAGCAATATTTGTTCAAAACTTATTACACCGTAAAGCTTAAAATAAGCAGCTAAAAATCACTGGAGTTTGTTAGCTTTTCCAACTCAATACACATACCAGATTTGACCAACGTGTGATACACTGATTTCAAAGACAGTTCAAAGATAGGGGATCGAATGAGACCTCATTCTAATCAATCATAATTTATCTGAATTGCCTTAAGAGCTGATTACGAGCCCCCGACATATTTACAGTTATACCCATGCCAACAGAGGCAATGCCATGAATTCTCCATGGAATCCTTCAGGTACGACGTCAATCTTCTCAATTAGATCTGTAAAATGAGAAGGAAAAAAGTGAGAAATCCAGCTGGGTTGTACAATCTCTTCTGTGAGAGAGAGGAAGATTGAATCCGTTCCTGATACAATCTAAGATAGACCACCATCGAACATAATTATCAGAAAAAGGAGTACAATATCCAACCAAAGCAAGGACACAGATTGTTAATTTCTGATTACACTAGAAATGCATTTATGTGGCCATAATTTGTTTCCTTTGGTAGCTTTCTTCTTTTGAAGGAGAACATCAAATTACACCCACAAGAAAGATGGACTAAACCCTTCACTGCAGTATTAATTGTGTTTTGCTAGGTATGAATACAACATGTTTAAGATATCCTTCCAAGATTAGAACCCTAAGTGCTAACAAAAATATAAATTCTGCTGACTGCATAGAATCTTTTCAGGTAACTATGAAAGCTCCTTTTCTGTCAGGCACCAAACCATTAGGATGACATATCCTAGATTTGTCACAAGTAAAAGAGTAACCTACAGCACATAAACAGGGATATTATCCCCACTTTTCCTTGCCCTCAAGTCACTAGAAACCTACTTATCAAATAATGAACAAGTTACCTACAGAGTTCGCTAGAAATTGAAATTAGGTGCAACATAATATAATCAATTTTCATACCATTGCTGGACTTTACGGAACTCAGTGAGAACCGGGTATATATTCTCAAATGCAGTATATGTCTCGTCTCTGACCTGAAAAAATAAAAAGATAAGTTGGGTATTAAAAATATTTAATGGGCACACATCAGGATAGCACAGAGAAATAACATGATAATAACCAAACAAAGAAAAGCTATACGTCACACTACCTTTGCTCCTGTGAGAACAATCTTCCCGGAGACAAAAATAAGCAGCACAATCTTTGGTTGTTTCATCCGATATATTAATCCAGGGAACAGTTCTGGTTCATACTGTACCAACAGATTATGTCATCAGTACAATAACAATGAAGGGGACAAGCAATTTAGCCAATACTCCAGCTCCTCCATCCAAGAAAAATCATAATTCCCTCGCTAATATTTTTTAATTTGCAATTCGTCCTTCAACTATAGTGGAATATAAATAGCTTTGTAACTTACTATTCAATATTATCTTTGATTAAATCATTTAATTCTCAACCATTACTCTGTGGATACATGTATTATTATTTTTCCTTCTTGATGCATGCATACCTTTATTATTATATATTCTCCGCTACAGGGATAAAAAAAGTACCATATGTGTCACTACGTCTTCACTATTCATCTTCTCCAAAATTTGCTATTCAATTATTTTCTTCAAAAGACGATCTCCAAAATCTCCTGTTCAACCATCTTTTTCAACGAACCATCTCCGAAATCTACTCATCTTTTCAATTCACCCCCTCCCCTCAATCGATCATCTCCAAAATTTATTCACCGCTTCAATCCATTATCATAATAGAGCCTACGGTCGAATTCCACCACAAAAGAAGCGATATACTAGTATTTAAATTTTTCCTTCTTGATGCATATCGTTGTATTACTTGATGCCTTTTACATTTTAACTTTCAGAATTTTGACTGATTAGCGTATGCCATTCAGATTTTTGCAGAATTTATTATCGCTTAGATTTTTATTTTATTTTTTTGGTGTAAAAGGAAATGAAATTAAATGTATTAAGTCAATATGTGTTTGATCTGTCATAGAAAATGGAATGTATAACTACATAATATAAATATTTCTCAGCCTTGTCTTCTGGATACAATTTCAGGGTGGCTTAGCGTTGACAATAAAATGTAAAACAAATAAATTACTCTATTATTTAATTTAACAATTTGAGCTTTTCGACAAGATGATTTGATATAGCATCAAATAAGTGAATTTTTTGAGTTCAACTTTGCTATCTATGAGTTCTGAAAAAAATTCACATGTCACAAATTTATTGAGAACATGAATTCGATTAATTAAATTTTCAGAAAAATTGAGTTTCATAACAAATATTGGGCAACTCAAGACTATTTAATTCGGTATTTGTGCACTTTGGATGAATTTTGTACAGGGAAAATTTCAACAATTTTCATCCAATTTCTCTAAAATATAAATATTTGAATAAAAAAATAAGTCACAATGTTGTTACAATAACACGTGCAACGCACCCTATTACACACCTAGCACGTATTACATACTAGTAACAGAAATGCATCATAACCTATACATATGCAAAACTTATATTTCTTTAAGGCCCTAGCTTGTTAAGAGACAAATTATGTTTTAGGCCAGAGATAACGTTTACGACACATTTGTTTCCATATTTAAAGTACGATAGAAACATGTCTCGTCTCTGAATCGTGGTTAAGACTAGAGGGTTGTTAAAATGAGATATAAAAAATTAAACTATATTCAAGATTTCACATACTCCCTAATAAAGTTGTATCAATACCAACACTTCAATAAATAAATCTATGTTATTGATCTCATATACCATAGAGTAGGATTCACTTTCATTCCTAGTACGAGTGACCTATTATTCCATTAAATTTTCCAAATATTGAATTTGAAGGAGTATCAGAGACAAATCAAGATAACTCAAACTCTAAATTCTGAAACTAGTAGCACATAATAAATAAAAGAGAAAGATACGTGACCATTACTGAACAGCCAATATTAGTTTGAACAAAGTAATCCTAACCAAAACACCAAAAAGAACGCATGGAGCTAGTTTTTCCCCACCATTAACGATCGCAACATGAAATGTGAAATAGAGAGAAATAATAAAATAACATTGAATAACTCACACTTGAAAAGGCACCATGAGCATATGCAAGACCTTCAAGTCTAATGGGAAATTTGACATCACAGGAGCCGACTATGTTTTGAATCTTGAAATCCTACATGAAAAACGAAGGCATAACGTGAAACAGAATAGTGGATAAGTAACTTGGCAAACACCAGCTCATTGAGTGCCAGGGGTGTGTTCTATGGATCAATGTGTAAGAGCATATAATTACCTTAAATTTCGCAGGAAAACCAAGCTTTTGAATTATTCTCGCGTACTGAAAAGAATAGGCCACATGCATATAAGTAAGAGATACTTAACAATCCATTAAAAAATTCATGCTGATAAAAATTATGACTTGGCAAATGGTCATACGCAGCTATTTCAACTTCACAAATCAACAGAAAATCATCACTCACAATAATTCAAGGTTCTTTAGAAGTCATTTTCAACTCCATCTAGTAAAGATTTAACTGATTTTGACATTCTAAGAGCAATTAGAATAGACAACTTATTTCTTTCATAATATATTGTACCTTCCGAGCTGCCAATTTTGATTGTTGTTCACTCTTGGCTCCTGTACAAACCTGAAGCAGCATTTAAAAATTATTAACGAGGAAATTACCAAAAATGAGAAAGACATGTCTAATGCTGCTCAATGGCAGACATAATTCAACTGTGATTGATTTCAAGGGCAGATGAACAAATGAGGAGTTTCGAGAAAACCATCAAAACGAATTAGTATAAACAAAACATAAGTAGGCTATAAATAGAAACAAAAGAGAACATGGTGCAGGGTTCAAACCATGCATAACATTCTAAAGAATATATTTAGTTCTTACCATCTTTCCAGAAGCAAAAATTAGTGCCGTTGTTTTGGGTTCCCTAATTCTCATGATCACCGCAGCAAAACGCTGAAAACCAAGAAAACCCAAGTATCAACTATATGCAGTGATAAAAAATGATCTCATTTGTCTTCCTTCCGGGCCCCTTGGAGAGGGAGGGAGAGAGAGAGACCAAAAAGTTTCTTTGGAGAGCTACATCTTTAAGTCAATAGGTTCGCCAGTGCTCAAGTAACGCAAAACATTAGTAAAATATGATGCATAGAATGTTTATAATGACAGTCCACCGTGTCAGGGTGCATACGAGAAATAATCGTGGGAAATATGAAGCTCAAGCTTTGAATTCATGAGACCAGTTAACTTCATCACTCAGTGCAGTAGAAGTTTTATGAGAAATTCGTTGATCATAAATGCTTGATTGATTTGTGTGCATTTTCGACATCAGATGAATGTAAAGAATGTAACTATTGTGATCTCACCAACCTCACAAATTGTGTATACAAATCCCACTTATAAATTTACCTCCAACCCAGAATGGATGAGAGGCAACCAGATATTGAGTATCACACATCTTACGATATGAAAATGCTTTTGCAAGTGGTAAATAAATATATCTTCCTAAACATGTTATAGGAGAATCAATTGCCCACGGAAATACCAAGAGAGGTGGGATTTTCAGCAGTTCGCAAAGCGAGGCAGCTAAAACAACGATTGCAAACCAAAAGGAAAAGGCTAAAAGCAATGTTAAAAGAAGATCAATCGGGTACTTTTTTATCTCTGTGAGGCGAGGCATCAGTCTTGAGATAAATCAATAAAATTATTCAAAAGAATATAGAAGTTCACAAACGTGCTTGTAACAAATCATAAACTACCTTGAAAGTCAATAATAAAACAAATTAACAAAGATTAATAGTTTAACTAACAAAAAAAAATATAAAATAGAATAATAAAATAGCAAATAATAAGCTCTCAAATTAGTAATAACGTAACAAAATGGTAATCTACAGTTTATAAAATAGAAGTAGAGACAGTGTAGAACTCTCATATATTATCACAACTAATATAATCCTTTAAAGAATCATATGATTCCCCATCATACCCCATCACTATTAATTTTTTTCTCATTCTTACTTATCCACCTCCGCTTGCAATGTTGTGTTCTCCTTTCCCCAACATTTTTCCTTCTCCATCCGTATAAATGCATAAGCACCTATAAAATGCTCTAGGCTATAAAAATGTTCAAGAAAGGCAAACACGTGCGAGCACAACCTCAGCCACCTTGAGGCATAAGCTAGCGTTTTATAATAGCCTCATGTGAGACAGGTTTCGAGGGTTGAGCCTCAAAAAGGTTTTTGAAACAATGGCTAAAACCCTTTGTTCCACAACCTAAAAGAATTTGACATTGGATCTTAATAGATCCATTTCTCTCATTATAAGAAAATAAAAAATCAAACCAATTCATTTTTATTCCAACTTTCCCAGTCACTAATGGCACTCAATGGGTGGGCTTTAAAGCTTTTATTATAGGTTCATGTGAAGCGGGCTTCAAGGGATAGGCCTCAAAAAGCTTCTAATGTTCCATAACCTAAAGCAAGGTTTAAAAAGGCGAAAACAGGTACTGAGGCATTTTTCCTTCGTGAGGAGAGGCGTAAGTCTCGAGGCGCTTTGAGGCGTAAGCCTCACCGTGAACAAAATAATTAGTGTAAAAAAAAATATATATATATATATATATATATATATATATATATATATATATACACAAACAATCATGTAATAACATAAACAAAATGTAGAAGTCCCAAAAACAAAAAATTAACTTAAAGCATCAATGCAAACAAATCAAATTAATATATTTTGTTCACCCACCTTTATGACAAAACATGTTGATGTTGTTCATATTTTGTTAGCGAAGCCCGGAAGCCCAAAATCAACCAAAAGTTATCTTGAGGAAATAAATCGTGCACAAACAAAAAATCACATAACTAAATGTCACAAGTTTGTGTAAGCAAACAAACAAATAAATAAGCAGCAAAAATGTAGTCCGTGATACTACTGATATATCGGATGAGAAGATAACAAAAATGACATAAACGAGTTAAAGAAGGTGCAACATGGGAACAACATACCTTGGGGTTGTATTCCGCATTACGAGCTTGCAATGCGATAGCTTTAAGATCCAACTTGCAGTCCAAATTGACTGTCGACACAATATTCCTGCATGTACAAAATCACCATCATATTTTATCGTTAGAGATTGACAAAATGACCTTCGAAATGTTTGTATGGACATAATTCCTGGAATTTGAGTTCCTTTTAACATAGAGTGCAGCAGTTCATCTAGTTGTACCAATAATTCACATCAATGGCTCTGTTAAGATAGAAAGGAAAGTCACGGATAGGCAACTAGAATAAAAGCTACTCCATACAAAGTCAAATGCACATTGGGTACAGCATTCAATCTGTAAATGTACATAGTAGATCCGGTGCAAGCCCCTTATATTCACAGTACTCATAAAAACTTCTAAACAATAAACAAAATATGAAAAGAACTTTTCACAGAACCTTAACTTGAACTCTAGAAGAAGACATTTAATTTCCTAGAAACAAGATATATTGCAACATGCCAATGCCCTCCACATTTTGATAAGTATGAACATAACAATAGGTTCCCTGCAGCTTAAGAACCTTCCGGTTGACGTTGCCTGAGTTGTTTTCTCATGTCAAATGGACTTGACTTGTGCAACTTAAAGAACAATCAATGTGTTGTCCGCCATGTATAAAGAGGCAAAGGCATTTGAGGATTTTTATTATTCACTTATGAGAGTTCCACTTGAACCACCTCCCTAAACAGTAGTGCCATTTTACATGTTCACATTCTAACAGTAGTGCCATCTACATTTTCACATTCACAGATTCAAGCAGCAGCTGTCATATACTTACAGTTTTGACCAAAAAAAAAACCCCTAAATATTCTCTAATTGCATGTTGCAAAAAGGCATCCACAATTTTGCATGTGTATTGTGACAATCCATTAGCTTGATTCACAACTTTGGCTGAGCAGAATTTGTGAACAAATGCACTAGTGTTTCGTGTTTATAAACATGTGTATTAGCTTGTTTCTTCCATTTAAGATCCTACAAGTTAAATAACCAATCATCTTGACAACATTTTAGTTGTAACATATACACAAAGTTTCTGGAACTGCGTATCTACAGAATATAACTTCCATTCAATTACGAGTACGAGCAGCTGGAGCCTGGAAATGGAAGTTAAGCATTTATGCGATACACTAAACATAACAGCAGATGGGATAAGAAAAAATCAATTGTAAATTGGAATCTTACTGGAGTGTAGGGACAATTCCAGATGGATGCTTGGAGAGATCTACAGGTTGGCTCCCTTCCAACCCTTGAGGATCAGCCATCAGATCACTTTTTTTCTGTAGATCCTCCTTCTCTGAGCACTATTTACCGCCTCCTCAGAATACCTTAATAATTTTTTACAGGATAACAGATAATTATTCGCCTTTGACCCACCATTTCATTTAATCATTTCTAACTATAATTATTTGCTCAGTTTTAAATTAAAAATCTAAAATGGAAATGATGGATATGGTAACAAAATTTTAATCAACAATTCCATTTAATAATCCAAAAAAATAAAAAATAAAATGTTAAATCTACGAGCTATTAAAAAAAACTGAATAAAAAGAGGGAAAAGAGAATACTCGGAGTTTACTGATATAAATAAACTAAAATTAGGAATAATAAACAGGATTGAAGATCAAAACGAAAAAGTAAAGATCGGACCTTTTGGATGAGAAATTGAAAGATCTATGATTTGTATCGTCTGCTTGTTTGTGTAATTGAATAAGAAATTGGGTAGCGGAGGAATTAGAGCGGTAAGAATTTGAAAGAGAAGGCTTTTATATGTATAAAAGGGATTTATATGGAGAGAAGGGATAGGAAGAGAGCATATGAAGGGGAAAGGGGAAATGTTAGGAAAGATCTGGAATTGGGATTGTAAAGGGCTCATATCGTAAACGTGATTTACCCAAAATGACCTCCAGTTTGGTACTATAGTCAACGTTTTCCGGAGGGCATCTTGGTAATAAAATTTTCCAGTGTTTGTGAGGTCCAATGCTCATGACCAATAACGCTTCGACGCGTGCCTCCTCTTTCTTTACCCACTCTCTTTTGCACGTGTGTATATTTTCCTCAGGTTAAAACACACTAGATGTCCCCCAAGTTTGGGAAATATTTTATTTTAGTCAAATAACTTTTTTTATTTCAAACTAATTACTTAAGTTTAATTTTTTTTATTGTTGACTTATTCTAAGACGATTCCATTACAAAAGTTAACACTTTTTTTGTGTTGTAGATATATTTTCTTACATGCACAATATCGACATTACTAAGATTTGTATGATATAGACAATAATCACGTCTTCAACTCATAAAGTCACATTTAAATTAATATACGAGAAATTTCGAACAATTTTAAATAATTTAGTTTAAGTTTAAAATCATTTTAAATTCAAACAATTTGATTTCCAAATATGTCAAAAATCAATCAAATCAAACAGCTTACAATCCTAGTCTCAAGATGACTCGTGATTATTAGTGACAACAAGTATTTCTGTGAATAAAAATTGATAACTAAGTTTTACTTACTTTGATGAGAATTTTCAAATGATTCATAATAGTGTTATTTCTTTTGTTGTCAAAATGTTAGTTTAATTCAACCAATTCTAAATTTATTTAAAGTTTTGAAAACAATACATATGTTGACACTTATTAGCAATATATTATATAGGTTGACCCTTTTTTTTTAAAAAAGTTAAGAGATCTAAAACCACAATTCTTCAAAGATTGGGGATTCTAAACCTAATTTTTTTTTTTTTTTTTTATTAAGTGCTTGAAATGTGAAGAAGTCAAGCTTGTGAAAACATGTTAAACGAGGTTTTAAGTTGGATTTGGTGAGATAAATTTAAAATTGTTCAGAACTAATGAGTTGTTGGTAAAATGCTTGCATCATTCATCATATAGGGTTTTTGTTGGGTTTTCAATCAGAATCGTGTTTAGGAACTAATTGGACGAATGCTATAAAGTTGTGACATTATTATGGTGAAGAATGAAAAAAAAAAATCAGAATTCTGATTCAAAATTCTCGACTCATCCCCTCACGAGGAATTGCTAAATCAGTTGATTCTTCACCCATTTCAATATAAAATATTAATAGATCAAACAATAGATAGTAAATGGGTAGTTTGAAAATAAATGAATTGCTAGTCGTAAAATATTATTCTCGTCAGACTTAAACCTAAATTGAAATAAAATAACAAAAGTTCGGACAATTTTCTTCCTTTTCATTAAAGTAAATTAACCTAAGATTAAGTTAAAAAATATGGGTTTGATCTGAATTTTTTTTCCTATTTATAATATTTTTATCGACGTCAATTAAAAATAAAGAATCAATATCCATAGGTTTTTACGTTTTTTCTAATACGTTTTATGTCAAGGACACGTCAATTAAAAATAAAGAATCAATATCAATAAAAGGTCAAAAACGTTATAAAGTTGTCACTTTATTAGCAACGTTTAACGTTCAAGGACAAACCAAAATCTTAAAAATTTAAAGAGTATCTTTCTGATCTTTATAATTAGGACAAGTGTTTGTAAAAACCATTTGTTGAGTTGCCTAAAAAATAGATGCCTCTATAAAATATTCTAAAATTTAGGGTAAATATATTCATCCAACATAATTTTTATAAGAGGACCACATTTAAATTTCATAAAAGATCTATAACAATTTAGTTATTATTACAATTATGTCTCTAATATATTTTCATCACATTTTTTATCAGTCTAAACTTTTATTTTTATTAATTATGTCACATATTGTTTTCGATACATTTTTATCGTCAAACTTTTATTAATTAGCAAAAAAACGAAAAAGACTCATTTTTTAAGAAAGAACAAAAGACTACGTTTTTAAATATTTTTAAAAAAGCAAAAAAAAAAAAAATACAAAATTTTGATTAAATATTTCTCCCTTATTTTAAAGCACACTAATAGAATTTTTAGAGAAAAATCATTAGTAGAAACAATATGTGTTAATTAATAGAATGTTAAATATAAGAATCCGATGAAAAAAAATTAAAGATATAAATGTGATAATAAATAAAAGTAAAAAACTTTTTATACAATTAAAATGTAGTATATTTATAATAAAATGTGGTGTGAATATAACTACCAAAAATTTATTCTCAATTTTCAAATAGATTGACAAATATGGACAAATAGAAAAAAGTTAGTTATGTAAAAGAGAACGTGGCTACATAGTCTTTAATATTTGTTTTTAGTGCAAAAATAGTTCTTAAATTTTTTTTTTTGCATAGACATCTTTAACTTATGTGTTTTGTTGTGCAATTGGTCCTTATTTGAAAGAAAAAGAAGAATCTAATATGCCTTTAATTTTAATTAAACAAATTACAGTTGAGTTTATAACTTTTGTAAAAAAGTACAAATGAGTTGGATACCTCTATTTAAAAATATTTAATTAGCGTACTAAAAATATCATTATAGTCGACTCAATTAAAAAATTTCATAAGAGAACAAATGTAAATTTATTGTACTTTAACTTTAAGTATATGTAATTTCAATGTCATATAAAAAACTTAAATAAAATTGGGATACATAAATATATAAAAAATGGAATAAATAATTTATGACATTCAACCATTCTTATTATATTTTTATTTAACATATAAATACTATAAATACTAGATTAATTTGAGTTATATAAGTACAAAAATTCAATAAGTGTTGTGTTAGATTTGTTTAGGTAGTTTTCTGAAAATATGTTGAATATAATCGCTCAAAAATTATTAGAAAAAATTGGGTTCATAAATTAATATTTGGTTGAATAATAAGAATATGGAAACGAAAAAAACAAACAAAAATGGTAAATTGAGCTGCTGTCAAATGACAGCTTAAAGCTATCGTTCGATGCTTTGGTTGTCAAACAACAGCATTGGCTATAGAAATTATGAGGAAAAAAACGACAGTTGAATATGTAAAATAATAAAAGAAAAAAATATTATCGTTGATCGACAATCAACTGTTGATAAGAGAGTTTGATTGTCAATTTTTTTTTTACAGATTTAACTATCATTTTTCTTCTTAATTTCTAGAGTTCAATTGTTGATTTTATTTTTATTACATACATTTTAATTGTCGAAATGAAAAAAAAAAAAAAAAAACTAACGACAGTTGAAGTGCCATTTTGTCTAAAAAAATGTCAATAGATAACTTATGTGGAAAGGCATCTTTATAAAATGGTATATATGATTTTTGCACCTAAAAGTTAATTCAAAAAAAAAAGAGTTAAATATTTAAATAATTATTGAACTTTTAGTTTCGTTTTTATTTACTCACTAAACTTTAAAATTGTGCAAAATGCTCATCGAACTTTACAGCGTTACTTGTCATTACTCACTCCTGACGACCTATTAATAGCCAGTGGACGGAATAGCATATGTGGTAGACGAAATGCCTACGTGGCATATATTTTTACCAACCAATGTTGATCTGTTCGCCATGTCAGTAATCTGTATTTTGAATAATCACTAAACTTTTAGTCATGTCTTCATTCATTCATTAAACTTTAAAATGTTGCTGAATGCTTACTCAATTTTTCAAAGTTACACTCTGTTACTCACTCGAGACGATTCTATAATAGTCCATTAACGGGATGCCCACGAGGTTGACGAAATGACCATGTGTCCTTCATTTTGTGCCATTAAATCTGCTAACCAGAATAGTCGCTCGCCATGTCATCAAACGTATTTTTGAAATGTGTTTTTAAGATGTCAAAAACAATGAAACTTTCTCCAATTAAACAAACGATTTCATTCAAATTGATTTATCCCCAACGTTCCATCAATTGATCAATTGTCTTAACATATGAACATTATACACAATATCTACCAACTTTATGTTCGGGGATAATCGGTGAATTAATAGAGAACATTTTCATTCCATGTTCATAATCGGTGAATTGGTTCGCATTCCAGGGAATATGGGTTAATACTAGGGTTTTTGGTGAAACGTTTGAGAAAAATCAATTGGAATGAAACCATTTGTTTAATTGAGGCAAGTTTCACCATTTGTGACATCTTAAAAAACGTATTTTAAAAAATGCATATAATAATGACATTCTAATGCCCCCAAAGGCACTACATCGCTCTATTTGGGGAATGATCTCGGTGGAGATCCGCCAACATCCCAAGTGGGCAAGATGTAGTGCTAACTTGGGGGTATTAGAACATTGTACTATAATGACATGACGTGCAACTCTCCTGGTTGGTAGATTTAATGGTACAAAATAGAGGACGCATGGTCATTCCATCAGCTACGTGGGCATTCCATCAATGAACTATTGTTAAATCATCATGAGTGAATAACAGAGTATAACTTTGAAAAGTTGAGTGAGCATTCATCAACATTTTAAAGTTTAGTGAGTGAACGAAATCATGACTAAAAATTCAGTTATTATTCAAATTATAGATTGCTAACATGACGGACAACTCAACATTGGTTGGATAAACGTATGCCAAGTGGGCATTCTGTCTACCACGTGTGCAGTTCCATCCACTATGTGTTAATGAGTCGTCAAGAGTAAGTAACGACGAGTAATTATGTAAAGTTCGATGAACATTCAACACTATTTTAAAGTTTAGTAAGAAAATAAAGACGAGACTAAAAATTTAGTAATTATTCAAACATTTATCTTAGAAAAAAGAACTCATTAGTTTCTTTCAACTTTTTATAAAAATAAAAGTACTAGACACATTTGTATCTTTTGTAAAGATTATGAATTTAACTAAAAATTTTCTTATTAAAACTAATGACATATTAGTACTTTTTTATTAAATAAAGATAATCAAAATACATAAGTTAAAGATGTTCATGTCAAAAAATAAAAGTGACCATTATGTAAAATTAGAAAAGATACATTGGGTAAAAATATTAACTCCCAAACTTGGCCAAAGACAATTTTATAATTTTGGCTTCTCTTTTCAAAAATTTAGTACAAATATAGACTAATTAAAACCATTTCTCACCTACTTAGTGCTTGTTTGGTACATATTAAAATGAGTTTTTTGTTTTTTAATTTTTGACCAGACTGACAAAGAGAGAAAGAATAGGAAAAAAATGACCATGCTGCTTTCAAATAAACCGCAATATTTGACTAGAAAAATATACAATTTTGGAGGAAAGTTGATTAATAGTGGACAATTGTTTTAGAAGAAAGTTGACTAACAAAAAAAACTCATTTTAATAAATACCTTACTTCTTTTTAATCAAAAGCAACCTTACTTCTTTAAGTACTTTTTTGGTATCCATTAAAATAGGTTTTTGTTTTTTTGTTAGTCAACTTTCCTGAAAAAAAGGATCCCACCATTAATTAACTTTCTTTCAAAATTGTCCATTTTTTTAGTCAAAGATTGTGAAATCTTTAAAAAGCAACAAGATCATTTTTGTCATTTTCTCACTATTCTTTCTCTCTTTGTTAGTGTGGTCAAAAATTGAAAAACTAAAGACCCATTTTAATTGATTGAAAATGATTCAACAAGTGGGTGACTTATCCTGCTTTCTATGGGGGCAGGAGATCACCTGTGTTTAATTGATACCAAATAAGCACTTAAACCAAGCATGCAATGTTTTATTTCTTTTTATTTTTAATTTTAATTTTTTTTTTTTGCGTTTTTTACTTGGTATTACAACTTTGTGTATTGAATATTTAAAGAGAATGAGATGCAAACAAATAAAAATTTATTTCAAGTTTTTTGTTCCAAGGTCTATTTTAAATTACCAAAAACACGTTTTTCATGAAAACAAAAAACGCATTTATTTTAAAATTTAAAAAAATTACTTTATATCATTTTATTAAATAAATTTGATTATTTAATTTTTCAATAAATAATCAATTTTATGTTAATATATTAATATATACATTTTAATATTGGTAAATCTTAATATATTTTTTTCAACTACAAAAATAAAATCAACAAACAAAAATTGAAAAAAATAAGAAATAAAAGTATTTCTTTCATTTAAAGACTGCATTTTCAAAAATACCATACCTAGGAGTTTTGAAAATTAATTAATTAATTTTCACACTATTAGAACCATTTTCAGTATTTCTTAATCTTGAAATAAATAAGAAAATAATGAAAATTTTAGATTAACTAACCTTTTAATGATTTTCTACTTTAAATATTTTTTTTAATATAATTTAATTGTATGATATTAAAAGTGTATCGTTTTTGTGTCTGATATATTAAAATTATATCTCAATTTGGGAAAAAGTATCCAACAGATTCAAAAAAAATTACAGAAACAATTAGAAACAAAAAAGATAAAAGAATAAAAATTGGAAGAGTATAAACTGATAGAAGCAGGCCTCAGAGATCTTGGTGGATAAGAATCATCAGATGAGATTGTTCAATCCCATCAAGAGTAGCAAATATTTGGTCACATCATCGGCACGCTAAAAGCAGATTTTAACGAATATATAGTATTAAACAGAAACAGAAAAGAAATCGATTTGAAATTTTTTTGAAAAAAAGTTCATAATTTGGAGAAATTGGGGCATTGAATAATGACGATAAAAAGTCAGAAGTAGCTGGTTGTTGAAATCATGGATTTATCAGTGGGAATCCGTCTGATTTATTTCATCATCCCCAATTACCATCATCATTAACGCCCCCAATTAAACAAATAAATATCAGATCGTAAATCAAAAGAAATATCCGTAATCAAGGAACTGCAAGAAAACAACAGAGAGCAAAACTAGAAGTTTGATTAACGGGGAAGAAGACCGAGCAGCTGAAGGTAGAGATGTGAAAATTGGGGGCGGCCAGGTCTATTAATATAGACGGGAACTTCAATTTAGGGTTTTGCAAGGGTTTACGTCCTCAGATCATTGACTGCTGGGCTGGGCCTCATGACAATGAAACAACTCACAATAATTTTTTAAGCCCAACCAAGAGAGATAAATTTGAAAGTTAATTACATCCACACTCCTCATTCTTTTATTTTTATAATAATATCATATCAATTTTATTTTATTAGCAAATATCGTCTCCATTCTTTCGTTAATTTGCACAAATAATCATTTTTTTTTATGATTTTGTCCTTAATTTAAATAAATTAAAATAACCAATATATATATATAAACTTTATAAATGTACAAATAAATCCGAAATTTTTTAATTTTTACAGACTTTCACTTAAAATAATAAAAAAATATGTCATCAAATCCCAAAACTTCTAACTATATTAACCGAAAGAACATTTGGAGAATGTACATATTTCATCCAAATGTACGTTAATTGACAAAAAATCAAACTCTTAACTTAAATTTGACCAATTTAACAATGACAAATAGTTTATTATATCATATTAATTAAAATAATTAAAAAAATAAAAATAAATAAAAGAAAAATATCATCTTCCCAATACCACCCAACGACATTTCACACTTCTCCAAAAAAGTCACAACCGGGGAGGGTAGGTGGGGAGGGTTCTTCCCCTTGGCTGCCAGCCCAAACTGCTGGGGTTTAGGTTTGGGCTGGCAATCAGGGGTCGAAATCGCCTTCGGTCGCGCAAATCATGGAGGATATTGATGGTTTTTGCACAAACCAATGAGATATTCTCCTTAATTTTCTGTCATGAATGGAGGTTTCTCTCCCAGTTGTAACTGGTGGGTGGGTAGAGTCTTAGGAAGATGATTTTTTTTCTTTTAATTTTTAAAAATAAAATGTTTATGATTTATTTTTACTTTTAAAAATATTAGAGATCTCAACTGCAATTTTTTATTTTAGGTTTTCTTTAATTTATTTAAATAAATTATCCAAATGGACTATTTGTTCGAATTAATAAAAAGATCAGGTCGATATCTGCTAATAAAATTAAGATGATATTGTTACAAAGCTGGAAGAATGAGGACTGTGAATATAATTAATCATATATTTTTTATGAATTCTTGTGAATTTGACGAATTTTGAAATATTAAAATTAATTTCTTTTTCATACATTTAATATAAATATAAATATATTTAATTTGTATTTTTTTCAATATATCTAAAAGAAAACATTTAATTTTTTAATATATTTTTAGAATTTGGTATCCAAACTCCGAACTACATTTTTTGTAAGATTTGAATAAAAAAGATACTCAATTAAATAAGATTAAAACAGAAAGTGAGAAAAGAATTTGTATCTTGAAATGTTTAACGTAGTAAATAAAATTTTGAAAAATACTATTACAACATAAATATAAATCTAATTATTTAACAATTAATGGAGTTTGAAAAATGTATTTATGGTCTTTTATTTTGATCACTCATTGTGTACAATTTGAAAATAAATTTTGAAAAATAAAAAAGAAAACAAGTTATTAGTTGGAAATCCATTCAAATCTATGGAAATCTAAGGGGCCTGGTTGAAATTCTTAAAAAAGCTTGGTATTTATATTCAATGGGTGTTCTCAACTCAGATTTTAATATATTCCATTAAAATTTAAGTGTCATCAACTCAGATTTAAATAGATTATTTAAAAATATAAGTGTCCCCTAATAATTAGTGAATTTCTAAATAGTTCATTAATTAGAAGATGTAAACAAATTTGCATAGATTTCGAACACATACATATAAATATCAAATTCTTTATGAATTATAGTCTCACCGTTCACTGTTCAGCGTTCAAAATTTTTGTATAACTCTTTTTTCACGCTTATCTCATATGTTTGTGGTAAAAGTTTATGTGTTAAACCCAATGTTCTAAAAAGTGTAAGGCGTAGGCTGACGTGGAGGCCGAACTTCAAACTTTTCGAGTATAGGCGAATGTATAGGCGAGAGCGAGATAAGGGCAAGGCGAGGACGATGCGTGATGCGTGGCTATGTGGTGGTCGAGTTTCAAATCTAAGCGAAGCCTAGACAAAGCTTAGGCGGACTTTTTAAAACAATGGTTAAACCATTGTTTTTTATTTTCAATTTATATTAGCATGAAAATTTATTGAATTATTTGATTTATTATTTTAAATATTAGTTTTTTTTTTTAATTATCAAATATCGTCTTTAAAATTTAATTCTTGATGCCCATGACCATTCGTGAACCAAACAATTGGGTTGAAGATTATATAAATAATCTATTGATAAATATTAATTAGATAATTAATATAATACCATATAGTACAATTAATTATTGGACTGTAAAATTAATATAGTACTAAAAAATTTTGTTTGAGCTTGAAAAGATTTACCCATCAACTGCAATACCTGCAAATTATTTTCTTAAGACATAATATTATTTTTTATATAAGATGGTTAAACAACTAATTTTGGAAGAGAACGAATCCTAAATATATATTATCTTTGAATGTGAAAGATGAAATTCTACTAAAAAAAAAGTATAAAGACAGTGAAAATTATTTTATTTTGATTTTTTTTTTCAAGAAATTTTGTTCATTTAGTCAATTTTCTTTATTCAAAACAAAAGAAGTGTTTTTCTTGTTTATATTTCAAGAAATTTTATTTTATTTTTAAAGTTCTATTCAAAATATCTGTTTATATAGAATAATCACTTGAACTATTTACAATAAAAAATAATGTAAAATTACTATTTTTAATAAAAAACAACAATTCTATAAAATTCATAGAAATCCATAAAAATTTATTAAAATCTTAATATAGAATAGAATTATGTTGAAATCTTATATATCTTATAAATTCTTATAGACCAAAATTCTATTAGAACTTTTAGAATTCTACTAGTTGTGAAATACACATCGAATTCTAAATAATCTATTAAAATCCTTAATTTACTAAAATTTATAGATTCTAAAATTCAACCCCAAACCGCGCCATAAGAGCCTGGCCACCACCTTAGGATCGGAATTGGCCATGTTCATCTTTCGTTAGACAAACAAGTATACATACATACATACATACATACAGTCAAATATCATTGTCTCATTTTTTTTTTTTATTTGCAGATATTCACTTCGTAAAGTAATGTAGTTGTACTTGTCTGTTTATCGGATGATAAATACAGACTACCGTGTCCTAGAAGAAGCATTACACGTAATAATTAACATCTATAACTACCTGAATCGCCATAGTTTTTATCGTCCACAAAATTCAGCTCTTTATATGAATAATAAATCCATCAGAATTGCCAGAGTGATCGTTAATGCAATTTGACTCCCGTCCGAGTTCTCTACTGCATGGATTTACCACAGAGCTGGCACAAACAAAAAACAATTCTCTTGAGGTCTTCCAGATATCAGCATTCCAATGCTGCTCAAGCTGACGAGAATTTATTACCTCGATGCTTTTCACTTGATAACTGAACTTATTACAGTCTGTTTGATCTTCAATTCCCGAGCATTAACATTCCCTTTGATATCTTCCATGAAAGTCCTCAGGCAACCATTGATTACACGTGGCGCTGCCCCGTCACAGAACCGCTTTGCAAGGTCAACAGCCTTCAAGGAAGTCAGATATGTTCAATGCATATGCTGCTGTCAGACTAAACTAAAAGTTCAAGCAAGGATGGGTAGAAAAGAGAAAAAGAGGGAGGTCTCGACTCAAATCAGCTGGAGGGTGACGGCTAAGATACCTTTCAAGCACTGCCAAATTAAGGGATTAACTAGTTCTAACAGTGGTGAGCACAAGACTTTGAATTCTTGTGTACAAGAGCTGTCTGAATGCATCATTAAAATTACAAAAACATCAAAGAGAGCAAGAAACCTCGTTTATGACTATTTGATGCCGCGTCCCTAGCACTGCTATTTCAGACATAGCTAAGTGAAGAATTGAGAGCTCCAGAATTCTACCAGCCGGTTCATCCTGGGCAAAACCAAAAAAAAAATAGAGAGAGAGAGAGAAAATGAAGATGGGTTATCAATATTTCAAGAGTCTTAAAAATAACTTCTGAGATCTATTCTCATTGAAATGGAAGATTACTTTTCTTAGTGACCACAGTATTCTCAAGTAACCTTCTAAAGGTTATTGAACTGCATAGACATCACATTCGAAGTCGAATGATGATAAATGACTAAATATTCACACCAACTCCAAAAGTATTGCAGCCCATAATTAGGAGGAAGGGGCAGCATATACTTATCATAAAATAATATTCACGCACAGAATAAAATAGAAACAAAAGAAGAAAAACAGAGCACCATATTCAGGAACAAAATGCCCAAAGTCCTAGATCAGTAAAATTGGTGTGACTAGCACACACCTATCTGGCACTCCTTCATTCCCCCCCTAATCATGTATCAAAAGGAGTGAAAAGAAACCTCAAAAATCCTACGGCCTTCTCACATTAATACCGTAAGACTTACTTCCGAGGCTGATTTTTGTAACGTGAAGGTACATAGGACAGCATTTTGAGGTAACTTGTGCCTAATCTCTATATTAGAGTTTTGTATATGTATCATCAATGTTCTGTTGATCTAGAAGAGGTTCAAATTCTATCTCTTCACTTGGTTTTATCAATAAACCTTCAGAAAGTTCATTGTTAACTTATGTGTAGGACCCATATACAGGACCATAATAAATTTCCATAACGTACCAGAGTAAAGTTACACAGCTGGTGGTATAAAGCACAAGATCAGGAAATACTTGAATAACAGAGGGCCTATTCAGTAAACAAAATTGATAAAATTATAGATTCTATTATGAAACAAATTTATTGCAGGCGAAAGGAACTGTCTGAATACAAATGCTCGAATTACAGTTTTCTATCAATTTAGTAGTTGTAGAGGGAACAAATAAATGTTAGAGCCCATAACCGATTAAATTCACAAGATTACCGAGTTCAGGCATGGTCTATGGTCTCTAGGTAAAAAAATTAGATAGAGAGAGGAGCTGGATCAGTCACAGTATACCTTGGTTAATGGAGTTCAGGTTAATAATCATTCATTTTTATGCACACAACAAATTTGGCAGCGAGCATAATTGCACATGTCCTGTAAAATATTGGATGATCTGGATGGGAACTACAAGTAACAACATTACGAATAATAAGCACTCAACACAAAATCTCAGAGCATACAAAGGAACATCAAACCTTCCAATTTGGGGGTGCAACTTTATTGATAACGAGCACATGAGAATCCCACTTCTCTACAACTGCTACCAAAAGTTTTCGAGTAAAGCTGCAGCAGAGAAACAATATTATCACTCTTGGCTTGTGCATGATCTTTGGAGACAAGTTCTGCTTCTTGATAAAAATCATGCAACTTAGTTTATAGTTGAGTTGCTTACTGCAAAATTAATTTGCTGTACACCAACTTTGGAGGTGCTGAAAGAACTTCTGCCTCTGAGAGAGAAAATGATCAATTAATTCATGCACATTAAGGAATCTAGTGATAAAGATGAAATATCTGTGTTACTATGAGGGATGCCTGCATACATATGTAGATTACACACACACGTGAAACACTAAAAGGATTATAATTGACTAGCTAGGAACTGTTGAGTTTATAAATGCAGGTGAAGAAGTTCACTACAGAAAATTATTAAAAGGATTATACGCGACTATCTAGGAACTACTGCATTTATAAATGTAGGTGAAGAAGTTCAATACAGCAAAGCCATGAGACAATAATGCCTCAGATATGGCCATATGGGAAACTAGAAAAATGGTATGACAAACATCAAACTAGTGTACCCCAGCTGATTTTGTATCATTCATTGTTGCTATATTTCTATTTCAGCCAATTAAGCTGTTCCCAAATCTTATACTTTTGGCTTCTAAAACCGGTTCACAGTGGGCCATAGATGAGGGTCTGGTTTTGCTTAATTTGAAACTGCGTTTTTTCTAATATTACATAGGTTGTTCCAGTTAAAAAACTAAATTTCCACGAGCAAGTCAGAGTGGATTAGGAGTGTTCAGGGCTATATATAATAATACGTTGCTTTGATAGTTTTCAAGGTCACAGAGAAAACTTTTCAAACACTTTTGAATGGACTAATACTCCATAAAGTAACCGAGTTGCCAGTGAGATTCAAAGACATGACCTCTAGAATTTGATAACCGTCCAGTAACTCATTTACAAAGCATACACCTAAACTCACAACTCTTTCACCAGAAATAACTGAGCTTTCTGCAAGACTTGACTCCGTAAGCAGCATTTTTTCTAGCAAAAAATTATGATCTAGACTCTGATTCTCATTATGCCACTGTGAGGCGTCTATCGAATAGAGAAAGAGACGTCATAACATACTATGTATTCATCTTGACTGGTTGCATATTAATATATAGCCAGTAGGCAATGTTTTATGATTATCAAAAAATTTGAAGAGTTTCCTCTGGAGTGTTCAAGATATTAACATTATAAACGAGATTAATACTGAAATAAAAGCTTGCTTTTTGAGGAAATAAAAAGGCCAAACAAAAATAAATGGTGTTACATCTGTCACTAGAAGGAAAATGGGACCGGCACAACCACAATTGAATGGAACTACCCGAATTGATTGGCAATGTATACGAAAATAAAGCATATAAAAGTCATATGTGAGGTATGAACGAAATTACTCATGAGTTGGAAATTCTAATGGGAATGTACCAATTTCAGATTCCTTTTCGTCATTGCTGAGAAGCTCATTTGCTTCTTCAGTTGTTTCTGTTGTCACAGGTGGTCCTCCAAAGCTCATGTGATTGTATTCCATTAATGAAGCCCTATCAAATTCATACCCAGATTCTGAAGGAAACAAACAGAGTTTTATAACTTTTACTTCCGGTTAAATTACATGGAAAGTAAACAAAAGAAAGAAGAGTAAACAAACACACGACTACACCGAAATTCTTAAATAAACTCCAAAAGGACTACAAAATGGCGAGACAAGACATTACCTCTTCTGGCATTCAACCTTTTATCGAAAAGGCGAACTGGGTCGGACCCTTCTAAACACGCCGCATATAGAATCATCCTAAAACATTATCAGTCCCCAAACTTGTTAATATAAAAACTCAAATCTTTCAAACCGTAGCTTGTGAATGTATCTCAACGTGCGTGCGTGAAAATTTCGGTACAAAGAGGAGGGCGTGTAAGGGTGCAGAGCAAAGAGTAAGAAATAGGAAATAAAGCATACAGAGCGAGTTCTCGGGCGGCTCTGGGACTGCAAAATCTACCACTTTTGTCGATTTTGGGCATCATTTCTTTGGAATTGGAATTTTCAACAATTTCATCGGTAGTTAGAGCCCAAGGGCGTAGAAGAGAACTCTTGGGACAGGACAGGAGCAGGCGAGGACATTTACGGAAACAACTGTAGAAAAAGGAAGAAGAAGAGGAAATTTTGAGAGAATTGGAAATGAAATTGAGATGGGTTTTGTTATATGTTGATGTGAAGTGAGAATTAAAGGAGATGAGATGATGACTCATGGTAATTGCACGAAATGGAAGAGAAGAAGCAGTAGATGAGCTGATAACAGAGTTTGCCTCCATTGCTGCCTGCCTTATCAGTTCAGCAGCCTACTCTTAAATCTTAGGGAAAATTTCACCTTTAGTCCTCAATCTATCCATGAATTGTAACTTTATCCCCCAACATATTTGTTTTGGCAACTTCGTTTCTTACTTTTCAATTTTAGCATTTTTTTTTTCCGACAATGAATTATGTCCCATTTAACGTTAAAAAGTCTTCTTATTCTTTTGATTTTGTCAAAAAGACCACAATACCTTTTTTTTTTTAATTAAATAAAAAGAAAATAAAAGATAAAAAAAAAAAAAAAAAAGCTTATCAGTTATCACCCTTCCACCCATTCACCCTACCTATCGACTTTAGTGATTTTTGAGTAAAATGAAATGAAAAAGAAAGATAAAAAAAAAAAAAAAAAAAAAACAAAACAAAAAAACAAAAAAACTTATCTCCTTCCCAACCTTTCTATTGCCCTTAGTAATTTGTAGAGGAAATTATATTCATTCTTTTAACTTGCTAATAATATCATCTTCATTCAATTTTAATCACAAATATCATCCTTATCTATTCATTAATTTGTACAAATTGCTCTCAAGTAATTGTTTTTGATAATTTTGCTCACTTAAATAAATTAAAATATAAAAAGTAGAAAATTTAATGAAAAAATTGTGATTGGGATCCCTAACTTTTGAAAAAGTGTAAATAAATTTTAAACTTTTTTTATTACAAATTTTCACTTAAAATAATAAAAAAATATATCATCAAGTCTCAAATCTTCCAATCTGACACATACGTCCCTCAATATATGTGCACCGAAAGGACTTCCAGAGTATTGATATATTTCGTCCAAATATTATAAAAAAATCCGTGACCTAAATTTGACCAATTAAACAAGGCAAAATAATATTTTTCACATTTTATTATTTAAATTAATTAAGACTTCGTTTGATTTCAATTAAAATTTCGATAAAAAGTTGAAGTCAAAGTCAAAATCAAAAATTAATTTTAGAATTAATTACACTAATGGTCTACATTCTTTCAGTTTTGTAACAATATCATCCCCATTCAAATTTTTTAGCAGATATTATCATCATCCTTCCATTTATTCGTATAGATGCTCCCCAAATGACTTTTTTGACAATTTTACCCCTGACTTTGATAAATTAAGATAATAGAAAAAAAAACAATAGAAAAATTACAATTTAGACCATAACCTTTTCAAAAGTACAAATAAATCATAATTTTTTTTTCTATTATTCAAAATAATTTAAGCCCCCCCACCCCACCCCACCCCACCCCACCACACCACACCATTACTCTTCTTCTCTCTTCCACCTCCATCTCAATGTAACACCACTTACATACGTCGTCGGCGACATGTGGCAGAAGCTCCGACAGACGTCGCGGGCAACACGTGGCACTCAGCCACCAATCCTTCACCATCAAAAACACCATTTGCCGAAATCATTCCAATGCCACCTGTTTTTTTTTTTCACCACTTCACCAATCACCGGCAACACATGAATGAGTAATGTAACAAGCAGTGGATTGAAAGCAATACTTGAACCCAATCCTTTAAATAATACTATTTCCCTGAAACTTCAGGGACAACAATTTTTTCCATCTTCTTTATTAGTCAGAGAAGCATTAAGATCCTTATCCTCATTCTTGTGCTAGCAGCCTGTTCCTTTGAACAATGATTTTTCAGAACTACCAAAATGTCAGCTTCGGAGGCTCCAGCAAGTTTGAATTGTTCCACTGCTGAATCCATATTTTCCTTCCAACCAGGCAAGCTCAACTTGATTTCAAGTTGAGACTTCTTGAAAAGCATGTTACCCCATAATAGATGGATTTGAGATCTCATTGCTGTAGCTTGCTCTACTGCTTCCTCAGCTAAAACTTCCCCTTAATCGCTTTCTGCACCATTTTCCCAACTTCTTTCTTTTCAACAATTCGTCCTTCTTGCATTGGAATGATTATGGCAAATGGTGTTTTTGATGGTGAAAGATTGGTGGCCGATTGCCACGTGTTGCGGGCGACGCCTGTTGGGGGCTTCTACCACATGTTGTCGGTGACGTCTGTCAGTGGTGTTTTATTGAGATGGAGGTGGAAGAGAGAAGAATAATAACGGTAACGGTGGCGGTGGCGGTGGCGGTGGCGGTGGCGTTTTGTTTTTTTTTTCTTCTTAAATTATTTTGAATAATAGAAAATTAAAAAAGTTTAGAATTTATTTGTACTTTTGAAAATGTTAAAATGCATGAGATGACCAAAAGGCGGTAAATTTGAAGGAAAAAGGGCCTAGTTTTGAAATCACTGGATTGCCCGAGTGGATTGGCCTGTTTAATTTGGTCCTTTAACTCTTTTTTTTTTTCATACTTCCTAAACTTTTCATATTCTTCACTTTAAAAAAATGTAAATTTTATCGTAACTTATTTATTTTTTTTAACTTTTTAAACTAAAAAAAAAATTAAAAATTTCACGTGTGGCCTGTGGCTCGGCTCATTGCCATCTCTAGGTTAGGGTTCCAATTGTAAATTTTTCATTATTTTTTTCGTTTTTCTATCATTTTAAAAAAGTCATTTGGGGACCATATGTATGAATAAATGGAAAGATGGAGATGATATCTGTTAAAAAATTTGAATGAGAATGACATTGCTACAAAGCTGAAAGAATGAAGAATATTAGTGTAATTAACTCTTAATTTTAACTACATATCTAATGAGACTCACGACTTTTTATAACTTTTCAACCATGTATTTCATCAATTTTTACAAAAAATTTAATTTTAATCAAAATAAAAAACACCGGGTTAATTTCACTAACGGTCACTTAAGTTATCTTAAAATTTCAAAACGGTCACTGAAGTTCAAAAATTGCAGTGCTGGTTAATAAAGTATATAATTATTTATCAAACAGCCACTCTCCTAAGTTTCCAACTTGAAATGATAATGTGGCATACAATAAACATTTATTTATTGCATTGTAGTCCATGTGCTTTATATAATATTCACTTTAGTTTCTATATTTTTAATTATCTTTCAGTTAAGTCATCCAGAAATAGCATCTTAAGTCTTTAATCTTTTTACATCGTTATACTTTGGTCACCAAAATTTTAATTATCTTTCAGTTAAGTCCTCCAAAAATTGTATATTAGGTCCTTCAATTTTTTACATCTTTAAACTTTGGTCCTCCAAATCCTTGATTTTAGTGGCTAAAATAAGTGCACTTTTAGTGGTCAAAATAAGTACACTTTCAGTTAAATTCTTGACTTTACACTGGGATTTTTCACCTAAACAAACAAAATAACATAATTAAAAAATAAACTATTACTAATACTTGATAGAACTCACAAACGTCTACTTTTAGTGGTCAAAATAAGTGTAAAACTCGCACTTATCACTTAGAGTTGACAAAAAATATATTTCATTGACAGCTCCAAGTGATAAGTGTAGGTTTTACACTTATTTTAATCACTGAAAGTAGATATTTGTGGGTTTTGTCAAGTAGTAGTTTATTATTTAAATATGTTATTTTGTTCGTTTAGGTGAAAACTCGAGTGCAAAGTTAAGAATTTAACTGAAAGTGCACTTATTTTGATCACTAAAAGTGCACTTTTTTTGCCACTAAAATCAAAGATTTGAGGGACCAAAGTTTGGAGATGTTAAAAGTTGAAGGACTTAAGATGCAATTTTAGAGGACTTAACTGAATGATAATTAAAAAATTGGGGACCAAAGTGTAACGATGTAAAAAGATTAAGGACCTAAGATATAATTTTTGGAGGACTTAACTGAAAGATAATTGAAAATATATGGACTAAAGTAAATATTATATAAAGTACAGGGACTACCATGCAATAAATAAAGCTCTATTGTATGCCACGTATCATGCCACATCACCATTTCAAGTTGAAAACTTAAGAGAGTGACCGTTTGATAAATGATTATATACTTTAGTGACCAGCGATGCAACTTTTGAATTTCAAATGACGCTTTATAATTATAAGATAACCGATGAATCAGATTAGCTTAAATTAACAAAAAATAAGACATAAGACAAAAAAAAAAAAAAAAAAAAGTATTATTCTTCCCCACACCATCCCCACCCCTTTGACCAAACTGTCGAATTTTTTTTTCCCTGTGATTTAATCTAATTTGGTCGCAGGGGTGGGTGATGGGGTGGTTTTTTTTCCTTCTCTTTTTAATTGTTTTAAATAATAAAATGTAATGAGACCATTTTGTACTTTTGAAAAAGTTTGAGATTTTTATCTACAATTTTTCATTAAATTTTCTATTTTTTATTTTAATTTATTTAAGTTAAGGACAAAACTGTCAAAAAATTATTTAGTGACCATATGTGTGAATTAATGAAAGGATGTAGATGATATATGCAAATAAAATTAAATGAGTATGATATTATTACAAGACTGACAGAATAGTAATGTGAGTACAATCTACCATAATTTTTAAATAATATCGAGAATAGAAAAATGTTAACTTACTATTAACGTGATGTGAATTAAAACATGTTGTCTGATAAGTACAATTTTGTACTTATCTAAACTCACAAAAAGAGACAATTATGAGTACTTTTATTTGTTTTCAGTTTAATTGCATGTTGTTTTCTTATTATTTTAGGAAATAATCAAATTCACATGTCGATTTGACAAAAAGAGAGCAAACAGAAGAAAAGTGGACTTAATTGCTAAGAAAAGATAATTGGAGGACTTGGCATGCAATTACCAAAGAAATAAACGCAGGAGATCACAAAAACTAGTAAGAACTGCGATCGCAAGATGTCGATTTCTATTCCGATACCTTAAATGATCAAACCATGCGATCGCAAAGTAACAACTATGCGATCGCATGGGCATATCGGGGAGCAGTTTGGCAGTTTCTTGATTGGATTAGAATTCTACAACTCTAGATTAATACAATTACTTAATTCACGTCTTGGAAGGTTTGGAGAGGGTTATAAAAGGCAGATAATAGCCAGAACAAAAAAGACGAATTTTGGGAACAAGATATAAGAGGAGAATCGAAGATCAAGGCACGGGATTGAAGTTTCTTCAGCCGGAGTCACGGGTTTTATTTATTATTTATTCTTTTTCTTTCTCTGGATCATGATGAACTCAATTATTGTAATAATTGACGAAATCATGTCCGACCATATTTACTTTTTCTATGATGAACGATGAAACCTCATGCTTTTAATTAATTAGAAGTTTTTCCGTTTTCGTAATTAATTGCTTTTGGGTTGATTATTCCTTATTCCTTATTTCTATTATTTTAATGTTTGATCACTATTAGAATATATTGTGATCTGTATTAAAGTCGAGAGATTCAATATAGATTAAGCACGTGGTATTGAATAACATAGGGTCCAATAATATATAGAGATTACTATTATGCTTTATGAAATCCATTTAGGTATTCTTGAGATTTTAATGCATATGTTTATGTTCGAAATTTAATTAGGGATGATTAGGTTCGCATATCGTATAGAATTGATTGACCATCGAGAGAGGCTTTTGATTATTTTAGGAATGCCGATTTTCAATTCAAGGTAATTAAGAGCTAAAAGGCGATTAATGAATAATTGATTATAAAGCATGTAAGTGGATTCGTGAATCCTAGTGTTAGTAAAAACTCGAATTCGTTCTCATAGATTTACTTTAATTGTTTGATAATTTAGATTTAATTAAAATAGTTTTAGAATCACACATCAAAATCAAATATGTGTTTCTTTATATTGTTAAAATTTAAGTTATAAATTAAGAGGTTAAATTAATATCTAGTACTCGTGGGTTCGACACTTTACACATTTCTTTATTACTTGTTAACGATTCGTCCACTTAGATTATAAGCGCACAACATTATCTATGGCAATATTGTATTATACTAATGTGGAGATGAATCAAGCTCTAATTTTGATACCACGATTTGTTTTTTTCTTTATACACAATCCCGGTCAAGTGTGCAGTGAACATCAATTTTTTTAGAGGATGATAGTAGATCAGTAAAATTGTTGTTGTCGTTGAAATTAGTTAAACTCAATGCACGATGAAAAATTGAAGAGTCAATTGACCTATTAAAGCGATTGCTCAATAGATCTACCGTCTACGGTTTGGATTGAAGAGAAAAGATTTGGACCCCGATTCGAGGTTTGGATTGAAGAGAAAAGATTTGGACCCCGATTCGAGGTCCAGATCATTTCCCCGATTCAGAAAAAGGAGCCCTCCCCCCCTCCTTTGCCAACCACCCCACCTAACAAAAGAACCCCCACCCCATTTATTTAATCTCACCCCTACTTTAACCCCCACCCCAATTTCTTCAATCTCACACTTATTTATTTACCATCAAATTTATATCCACATTATTAATATAATTAAATTTATTAAATTAAAAATAAAATTTTTATTATTATATTCATTTTATTTGATTTTAAAAAATATAATATATATTAATTTTTATTGAGTTAAATATTATTTATATCATATAATAAATAATATAGTTAACGTTAATTTTATTATTAAGATTAGAGTTGAGACTAATTAATTAGTTTATATTTGAGTAACAAATTAAAATTTACTTAAAAAATAAAAATAAATAAAGCCTGCATAATAAATTTGCAATAAATAATTTACTGTTTTCTATTTGCGTACTAAATCCTACTTCACGTGCATATTGATTGTAAAAATTGTACGCCTCATTGGATGATTTGAATTCCTGACCAGCGTGGGAAATGACAATGATAGTCACTTGAGGAATATATACATTATCACCACTCTTAAATTCCATTCCTACAAAAATGTACCGAAATAAAATACATCATTTATACGTGTAAATAAAAAAAATTAAAAAATATTAATAATGTTACAAATAACTTGCAAATTAAAATAAATCTGTACAAATAAACGAAAATAAAAAATAAAATAATAATTTATTACTAACTTTTGAAAAATATGAAAAACAATAAGTGAGAGACAAAAAGTGATTGGAAACGTTTGATGTTGACCAAATTTGGGTAAAGTAAATAAAACGATTGAATTGACTAAATTTCAATAAAAATATATATTCTGATGAGAAGGAAAAAATATGTATTTTAATGAGGAAAAGGAAAAAAATGTATTTTGATGAGAAAATATTATTCCGTTTAGTGGTGTATAAAATAGGTGGAAAACGAATAAATGAAATAGATTTTTGTTTTTGGGTGGGGTGGGGGGGTGGGTGGAAGGGGGGGATTCGGGAAAAGCTTCTGGACCCCGATTCGGGGTCCAGATCTTTTCTCTTGGATTGAAATAGGCAAGTCGTAGTTTGAGGACCCGGACAGAAGATAAAAACTCAAATCAAGTGATTCAGGTATGAAAAAGTGTGAAAGGGAGAGACTAAGAGAGAAATGTAAGGTTCCCAAGAAAAGGAGTGATAGTCAAAAAAAGACGCGAGAACATGCACCAAACCTTTCTGCAGTGGAGCTATTGTTAGTGCACCATGAGTCATGAGATTTGTACAACTAATTAATTATGCCTTTATTACACGGACCAGGCTGATTAGGATTTCTCCAAGTCAGACTTTTCAGTCGGTTGCAATGCCTTCATACTGCTATGTACGAGTTTAGATCTGCTATCACAAATTTATGTTTCTTTAGTCGTCTTTTAATTAAAGTTTTGTACATCATCAAATAAATTAACTTAATAATAAGTATGAATACATTAAATATTATTTATAATAATTTTTTTATCTATTTATTTGATGATATATAAAGTTTTTATTAGAAGACAGTAAAAAAAATATATATTCGTAACAGTAGATCTATACTCGTCAAGTACAGATTACATGCCTATATATGTGTATCCATGGATTTCCACCATAGACACAGATGAAAATAGGACATGACATGGAAAGAACGGGGATGAATGCATGTGAAGAAGGGAATTCCTTCCACACCAATAAAAATGATCTGGTCGGGGAGCCCACTTTCACTCATGGCCAAAATCTCAATTAATTGTGAAGCATTCAAACGTTATAGCAGCAAAGGTGGACTTATTAAAAAATTAGTGACTATTTAAATGTGAATTAAAAAGTAGTGTAAATATTAAATTAAGTGTTTAACTCTGCATAACTATAAAAATATATTTGAATAAATTTTATATTTATTTGATTAAATATTAATTAAATATTAAATATTAAATATTTTATTTTATTTATTTTATTTAAAATAAATAATATTTTTTAATATTCTATAATAACTATTAAAATTAATATCTTAATTAAATTATGATAGTACAATTATTACTTAAAATTAATTAATTTAAATCAAACATATTTTGTGTAATTTGTATTATATTATTTAATAAGTCAACATATATTTTTTTTGATCTATTAATAATAATTTTGTTAATTTTTAAGTTTTATTAATTATTAATTGCAACTTATCGTAAAAGTTCAATTAAAACTATTTTTCCAGTAAAAATTGTTTATAGACTTTAGCCAAATAATCATAAATATAATTAAAAATACTTTTACTTTTTAAGAAAGTGCTTTTGAATATCAACAAAATACTTCTAAATACACTATTAATTGAAAAAAGAGCGGAGCGGAACGGGACAGGCGGGGACATTAGTCCGTCGGGGACATTAGTCCGTCTTCAATATTCTTCACACATTGCTTGATGAAAACAACAAAATTTGCTGCAAGCATAACTTGTAAAAGTCCTGTAAATTACTGATCGTCTACAGCAAGGGAACTACAAGTGATAACAAGCACATGACAATCTGCAACCAAAAGTTTGAACCTGAATATTTACATTATTATCCATTATAATTCTAAATATTAATTAAACCATTTCCTTGAACTCCTGAACAGTAAACTGATGCTGACCACGAAAAACCCTACTGAATATCCCAAACCAAAGGGAATTGTGTACCATGAAGTTTCCGACTCTTCCGCCGTCGGTACTGGCGGCAGTATTTCACCTTGACCTCCGGGGGTTGTTGAAGGGCAATTTCGTTGCAGTACAGATCCACAAAGTTTAGGATTCCCCTCAAATGAAGTGTTTGTGAATGTATCAAACTGACCACCCTTTGGAATCTCTCCTTCTAAATCATTGTTTTTGACGCTGAAAAAAGATAAGAAATGGAGTTTTTTCAATGATTCCGGGATCTCACCGGAGAGATGGTTCCCTGACATGTCCAATTTCTCTAAATTGACGAGATGAGACAAGTCACTTGGAATGCTTCCATTGAAATCGTTATCATTGAGATCCAATTCACGAAGAAGTCGCAAGTTTCCTAATTCTGCCGGAATATTCCCACTCAGACTATTATTCCCAACCTTGATTCCCCGTGGCAAGTTGAACAGTCGATTGTACTGGAGAGTGTCGAATAAGAAAGGCAGTGCTAAATTACTCAAGTCGGAGTCTGTATCGTCTGAAGCCAAAGCTTTTAGGTCTCCAATTTCTCGAGGAAGTTCTCCGGTCAGGTGGTTTTGAGTGATGTTTAGGACAAGCAGGTTCGGCATACTCCCCAACCATTTTGGAATCGTCCCTGTAATTTTATTATAGGACAGATTCAACACTTTAAGTTTCTTCAATTTTCCAATCCAAGAAGGCACTTCACCTCTGAGATGACATCCACCCAGAGTGAGAATTTGCAGATTTTGGAACCCATTTAGATGTAATAAATGGTCATCATTCGGCACAGGTTCATCTTTGTAGCATCTTGACAGGAAGAGAACTGAAAGATTATCGCATCGCATCAGAATCCTTAAAGCTCCAACAACGTTAGACAGGAAATTGTCGGAAAGTGAGAGGTGGGACAGAGATTTTATGCCAGCCATGCAAGCCGGAATTTCACCAGTCAACTGGTTAAATGCGAATCGGACTGCAATCAGGGATTTACACAAGCATAGGCTAACTGGAATGGTACCCACAAAGCTATTGTTCCCAAAATCAATGGCTTCCAGTTTCAGGAGTTTGGAGAAATCAAGGCTTGCAATTTCTCCTCCTAAATGATTATTTCGCAGAAGCAGCGTTTTCAGGCTTGTGCAGTTCATCAAAGATGGTGGCACAGAACCATTTAGGCTGTTGGTGTGAAGAATCAGTTGTTTCAAATTTGACAGCAACCCAATATCTTTAGGAACCTCACCAGTCAATTCATTTTGATGAAGATCAATAATACTAAGATTTGAGAGAAGAGCAATGCTATCATTGACAGGTCCTGAAAACTGATTTTTAGGTAAAGAGAATTCTATGAGTGTTTTTACACTGTAAAGATCATATGGAAGCCATCCTGAAAGAGAGTTGAAACCTGCCCTGAAAATTTCCAGCTTAGAACATCTTCCAATGCCTTTTGACACATTGCCACTGAATTTGTTCGTCGAGAAATCCAACATCTTTACAAATCTGGACGTGATGCAAATTGAGGACGGGAGTGAACCCGTAAAACTGTTGTTACTAACATTGAAACTAATCAAACTCGGGAAAAATGGAGACTCAATCGATCCATTAAACCGATTACTTGACAAATCAAGTGATTCCAAATGATTCAAGGTATGAAAAAGTGTGGAAGGGAGAGTGCCAGAGAACTGATTGTCGGATAGATTAAGGTAAGATAGAAATGTAAGGTTCCCAAGAAAGGGATCGATGGTTCCAGAAAGATGCTTACCGGGCAACGATAAATAGGTGACACGAGACTCGGGATTGCAGGTGACACCTTCCCATTTGCAGCAGTTGGTGGATGACCAGTTGAGAGGAATGGCTGGTGGAGAGGATGAAATATGTTTATAGAATGATAAAAGTGAATCACGATCAAGTTTATTACAAGAAAGTGCTTGTACACACGAGAGTAAAAGGAAGAGGAAGATAAGGATTGGCATTGAACAAATTCTTCAGGTTTTTTTTTTTTTTTTTAAGAGGGAGAGATTTATGTGTTGTACACACAAAACTATATATATATAGGTGTCAAGGCGGGTGGGCTGGCCGAATCTGCATCGGCCCACCCGACTCAACCCAGAATCATGGGCAATTTAGCCGATCACGGTGAGGATCTTTGAAGCTGTCAATTGAGAGTGGTTCAAATTGCCTGCCCATTTGATAATTAAAAAAAATGTAAACATTGTTATTTATTTTTTATTTAGTAATTTAATATATATTTGCTATAAATATAAATATTTTTTTTAGTACAATAAACTAGTAAATTTTTGTAGTAATTTCAAAAAAAATTAATTTTTTATTCATACGGCCGAACAGGAGGTCGAATGCTGCATACCACATGTTTCCGGATTTGGATGAGCCGACGGATGAAATTTAGACTCGTATTCAATTTTTGTGGACTGGGTTGATTCGACCCGTAACCCGTCCCAGATTGACACATCCACATATATACACCATTAACTGATGTGGATTTTTTGATTTGAATACGATGAAGACGAAGTGTGTCATGTGCAAACGGCAACTTAAGTCAACTTGCCACTTACGACATGTATTGCCTGTGAATACGGAATTCCTTCCCCAACAAACAAATGGTCTTATTAGGGGTCCCACTTGCCGACCCGTGGACCAGAAACTCAATTAATCGGCCCATCATTCAGAAGTTCAAACCCTATAGCAGCAAATGTAGACTCTTTGTATTTTTTAATTTTTTTAAAAGCTTAAAGTGATGTTTGGCGTGGAGATTGAATTTTAAATTTTTCGAGTTTAACTTGAAGTGAAGACGAGATGTGAAGAGTGGCTAAGTATAGAACGGTCTAGACAGGGCTTAGGCACCGCCCCAAATGAATTTTTTGGAACAGAGTATTTTTTACTTATTTTGTCTTTGTTCGATTTTGTTTAAAATATTGATAAAAATTTGAATCAAAGTTAATAATTAATTTAACTAGGATTCACAATTTTATTAAAAAATTAATTTTTAATAATATCAAACAGACTCTCATTTGTATAAAAGTTATTATTATATGATTTGGATCATGTCCCAATTCATCCGTTGCTACTTTTTATTGCAAGTTGATGTACTAAATACATTTGATCGGACAAAGTGTACAAGATTTTGGTTGAATGAAAGATTCTCTTCATATCATCTTATACATCCAGGGCCCATATTCACAATGTATACACACACACACACACACACTCGGATAATGTCTAGTTTAGCTGTTTAGGAATGGAGATAGAAGGACTGGACCAGATTCTAATCGGTTCTATTTTGAAAAAAATTACAAATTATTTATTTATTAATAGTTCAATTTTGAAGTGTAATTTTTTTTTTAATTTTTTAAATATTAGTTTTTCTTCAAAAAATCATGACCCGCCACTGATAAAGTCTATTTAAAAGAATTGAGATGTAAAATACTTTATTCATGAATGTCATTTTCACTTACACTTTGGTCAAGCCAGTGTGATTACATTACGATTTTAGTATCCATATCGAATGGTTACATGTTCTAGAACAATAATGGTTATGCTTACGTCTCTAATACATAATAATTCCAGTGTAGCCTGGAATCAATTAGTAACATAAATAGGCCTAACCTTAACTTTAATTAATTAATGTCCACACCTTATATCATTAATTTCTCGAAACTTTTCCTCATACGCTCATTTATTGTTATATTTATTTATGTTTGTATGTAAATAAATTCTCCCTCCATCTCATAAAAATATGTTTATTTTTTTTATTCATTTGTTTCGAATTATAGTCTAATTTCTTTGTTGAAAGTATAGTTGATTTCTTAATTTTCTAATATGTATCTATTTAATGTATCTTGTTATCAACAAATATGAATTATCATTATTCAATGTAGGAGTATATTAGAAAAATTTAAATAAACTTATCTTTGTGAGACGAGTGAAGTACTATTTGGCCAGAAACATTTGTAATTTGTATTTGACAACATCACAATTTTATGAATAACCGAAGTCTTAATTTTAAGAAGGAAGATGTGGATAAAAAAATGATGCGAGATTCAATTATTTTGCCATTGACAATATCTTGTAGTGTCGAACACGTCCGGTCGTCCACCTATTTGAGGGACTCAAAATTCAAAACATCTTAAAAAATAATTAAAAATAGAACAAGTTTGAGATTATAAAAAATAAGCTACCTCTAGATTGCATCTATTAGCTATGACACTTTGTATTCGTTAAAATGGTGGACCTAGCGTATGAAGCCAAATATGCATGAAAGAAGACTTTGATGGATGACTTGTCGAAGACTTTGATACTAATAATTAATAACGCGTGAAATTTGGATCATTTCACTCCGTTAATGCCAATACACGGTTTCTTTCTTATCACAACATACTATTTTGGGCACCTAAATCAAATAGTCCAATCAAATCATATGTATCAGGATTTTCCTAAGAGGGGTCTAATCACAATTAAAGTTAATCAAATATTTACCCATTGACTTGACTTCTTCTAATAGTGGATGTTTACCATCATTTTACTAGCTTTAGAAAATGTTTTTAAGTTTTTTTTTTTTTTTTTTTAAAAAATTCTCTTATAGCGTTTAACTTTGTAAAGAATTAAACATTTTAAATCATTTGTAAGTTGTTTTACGTTCAAAACATGGACCAGGAAGAAAAAATTTGAAGTATAATTTTTTTTTTTTTACGTTCCAAATGCTTATATTTCTTATAAAATTTTGATAACCATAGTGGTTATAGTTGCATCTGCAGAAAGAAGTTTCTCTAAATTGAAGTTGATCAAGACGTATATCTGATCAAGTATGTCACATGAAAAATTGAATAGATTGGCTATGTTGTCAATTGAGAAAGAAATGGTTAAACAATTATATTATTCAAATTTGATTAATATTTTTGCTTCTAAAACCGCAATAAGAATAGTATATAAATGATCATTTGGAATATTTTCGATACTACTATTTTATTATAATATAAATATTTTGTATAATATAGTTTGTTTGTCGTTTTAATGTTAAGTTTTAAGTTAACAATTAGTTTTGTAAAAATCTTATAGATTTTAAATATATAATATAATTTGGGACTCATTGGGGGCCCATTATAAAATTCGCCTCAGGCTATGAAAATGCTTACACGTCTATATATGTGCATTCATGGATTTCCACCATGGACACATAGACGAGGACAGGACAAATCTGGGACAAGGTTGAGTAATTTGAAAACAATGACCTGAGTGCATGTGAAGAAGGGAATTCCTCCCACACCAATAAAATGATCTAGTCAGGGAGCCCACTTTCACTCATTGCCAAAAACTCAATTAATTGTGAAGCATTCAAACCTTATAGCAGCAAAGGTCAGACTTTAGATTTGTTTGATAGACCGGTTGCGAATAGAGATTTTAGTTAGGTCTGAACATTTTATTTGAAACCGGACAGGATGTCAGGGAGCCCACTTTCACTCATGGCCAAACACTCAATTAATTGTGAAGCATTCAAACCTTATAGCAGCGAAGGTCGACTTTAGATTTGTTGTGGACCGGTTCTCGATTTTTAAGAACCGATTTTGGATACCTAGTTCAAAATCGAACATTTAATTTTATTTATTATTATTTTTTTACTTTTCATATTTGCATTTTTTTTTTAAAGTTTTACTTTCCAATTTTTTTTCTTGAGAAAATTGTCTAAAAGTCACCTGCAAGTAACTTATTTCAAATTAAGTCAAAATAAATTTCAAAATTGTCAATAAGTCATACTCTTCATCAAATTTTCATATTCATCCCAAAATTATCCATGTGATCTATATTTTTCACACGCCGCAGTCATGCTCGCTGCCGCCGCCGCCACCACCACCACCACCACCACCCGTTGTCGTTGTCGTCGTCGCGCGGTGAGTCAATAGAACATCTCAAGATCTTAATGAGATCTGAATCCATTATATCAGAATTTGACTTGGCACCAAAATTTTCTTTCTTGGTGATGGATTGAACTTGGAGGCTACAGAAATCGTTGGAGACATTAAATTCTAGGAACATTTTTTCTACTTTTATGTTGTGATCTTTTTCATTGTAATCTTTTTCTTCACAATCTCTTGAAGCAACAATACCTTCTTTCTCCATTGAGCGTCTTCTCGCAAAATCTGAAAATTCATAAGCACAAATCAAAACAAAAATTAGAACTCATTTACAAAAAATTCATAAAAAATCTCAGAAGTACTTAAATCAAGAAACTAAATGAAAAAACCTGAAGGGCTATTGGCAGGGGTATTGGGGTAAAAAAATTCTAGGATTTGTGTGTATGGAGGGTTTGGAAAAATGGTTTCCACTGAAACTTTTTCTGGCTCAAGCATCAGATTATGAATTTCTAATATTCTATATTAGATCTATTCCAATAAGCTACCATTGTTGAATAAAAATTTTACACTAGACAATAATGACTGGAGTGAACAAAATATTTTTGTGAGGTAGAAGAAATTATTGAAGAATTGTGAGTGATTTTGCGTAGATCTTGAAATTGATTTGATGAAGATAATGAATGTGGATTTGAGAGAATGGTAACGGGTAGTTTTGTAATCAAGAATGAGAAACAATATCATAAACACATTTGTGTCGTGATACTGTATTATAGAAAATATCAATGAAGATTTATTTGATGAATTTCTGCAGTGTTGCCATGATTTGTTGTTGTAAATAGCAGCTTGAATTTCGGTAGGAATTAAAAAGTTCGATGTGGGCATTGCTACGACCAAAGTTGGCAATTAGATTATTTTGTGTTGGTAATTAGTCACATGTGTTGTTTTATATTGTTTTATACAAAACAATCTCACAAAATATTATCACAACAGAAATGACATAGAATTCATATATGTGCTCAGAATTTTTATTATAATATATTTTCGGAATGGTCTCGACAAGTCGATCAAGATTAGTAGCTTCGCCATTACATACGATAGATTTTAGATGTTTGAAGTCATCTTTTTAGCTTAAAATAGCAATCTTTAATTTTTTTTGTTAAAAAAGTATTATACATACTAAAACAGTATTACAGATAAATGTACATTAGTATATTAGTATCATACATAAAATATCTTAATAAAACAATATCACATACATAAATTACAATCCAATAAAATAACAGTATCATAGATTAAATAACAGTATCATAAGTTGAAACATTATCATAATAAAACAGTATCATAGATAAAAACGTGGTATAAGTATACTATATTACTTTATCTACATAAAACAGTGTCATATATCTGTTTTACTAATTGAAGTAATTATATTGTTCTTAAAATATCTATTAGTAGTACAAGACTATTGATACTGTTTGCATTCAATAACATTAGCATAGATTAAAACAGTATCATAAATATTTTACTAGTTGAAGTAATTATATTGTGCTTAAAATACTTCATGAATAGTATAAAACTATTGATACTGTTTGCATTCAATAATATTATCATAGATTAAAACAATATCATAGGTTGAAACATTATCATAATAAAACAATATCAAAGATAAAAGCATGATATAAGTGTACCATAGCACATTATTTATATAAAATAGTATCATAGACAAAATATTATTATATATAAAACTAAGTACAAGATGTTTTAATTGTTGAAGTAATGATACTATTATTAAAATGCTCTATTAGTAGTACAAGATCATATGTTTAAACATTGTCATTATAAAACAGTAACAAAGATAAAAACATGGTATAAATATAGCAATGTACATTATCTAAATAAAACAGTATCATAGATAAAACAATATCATACAAAATAGTATCACAATAAAACAGCATCATACAAAACAATATCACAACATAACAGTATCACAATAAAATAGTATCATACAAAACAGTATCACAACAAAATAGTATCATACAAAACAGTATCACAATAAGTAAGGGTATGTTGGTCTTTTAGCTCTTAAATGTGACTTTAATTGAATTAAGTTTTGATCATATGACTTTAGAGCTCATAAGTGCCAAAACAGTAATCGACATTGAATTTACCCATTTTTCTTTACCAAATTATCCACGTTACTCATTACTCCCAAAGCCCAAAGAAAAAACCCATTTATCATTTACCCATGTCTTATTAGTCCATTACCTACTGCTGATTTTTTTTCCTAGCAGTATTCAATTTTGAGTATAATTCTATCTCCAGAGATGAAAGTGATATTAGAATTGAAAAAACTAATTTTATTGTTAATTAATTATTGGTATGTCTATTGTCTTAATCACTGATAACTCAGTTCTTTATTGGATTAATTATTTGCTGTTTTGATTGGAATTATAAGTATTATTGAAGAGAAGATATACTGAATAAATTTGGATATACAGTTATCTTATAATTTCATTTATGTGATAGATGGATATATTATGTTAAAAGTTTTCAGTGAAATCCTGCAAGCTCACGGGTTCGTTGACAAGTAATAGTAAAAGTGAGTAAAAGAGTATCGTTCTCACGAGGATTAGACTTTAGCTTAATTTCGACCAATTCGAGCTTAAATCGAATACACACAATAAATGTTTGAATCAAGAAAGTATGAAAATTTCTAAACTATAACTACGATTTAACTAAGTGCAAATATAGTTTTTGGAGAAAAATCATGTTAAGGAGTTATGCTAGGAATTCGATTCTACCATTAGTATCTATTTTAATCCTCAAAATCCTACGTTCTAATCCAATTTATGTTCAAATTAATAATCGATAGTCCTAAGTTATTTAATAATCTCTTTCGAGTAGAATTAAACCTATTTTCATATAAGTTCTAAAATATTCCTATTTTGAATACGAATATACAAAAACGCTTTCAATATCAAGATTATCAAATTTGATTGCACCAAGTATAGGAAATTATTCATAATCTCTATAGGACTTGGTGTTTAAAACCATAATGAGCTAATCTATTTTGAACCTTTTGGAAACGAAAATAAATCACAAACACGTTTAAACGGTGATCAATCATTCAAACGGATATTAAAATAATGGCATAAATCAAACAAACACAAATTAAGATTAGAAACATGAATCTTTAAATTAAAACTTCAACATATGGTTTACATCATCATCCTTAGCATAAAGGGTTTAGTCTATCATGTTTAATTTACAAAAACACATAATAAATGGAGAATTTATCACCCGTAATATTTGATTGCAAGAAGAACTTTGAAGATTAAATTGGCCCACTTGTGCCCAAGAATCCCAAATTTCTCTTGCTTGAAATCCCAATAATCTTGCCCGGAAGAAGTAATTCTTGTAAATATCTTGTGTTTTGCCTTATTCGTTCTCTCCAAATTCCACCTCCCAATCGTTATAAGAGTTCTCATATTTATATGGATCCAATTAGGATTGAATTTCGTGCCCTAAGTCTCCAAAAACATGCCAAAAATATATTTTAACACAAATAAAAGTTTGGCCGCGGCACCGTCCGCTCGAGTGGACAGAAACGGAGATTTTTTGGCTGATTGTTCGCTCGAGCGGACAGAAAGTGTCCGTCTGCGACTGATTTTCAAATGGCCATAATTTCTTGTAAGAAACTCTAAATTGTGATCCGTAAAAAGCGTTGGAACCGTAATTCAATTATATTTCCAAAGGTATATCATTTGCCTTATGGAAAAGTTTGTACCAAAGGTTGTTATCTAATTTCTTCACATGTTTCGGTTGTAGTTTCTCAATTCACTTCTTCGACTTTTGGGACTTTGATCCTTCACTTCAACACACCTTAAATCTATTGATTTTATCTTCTCTCTTATCTTCTAATATTTGGCTCTTGATAATCACTTCAAAAGTTCAATTTCTTCTCATTTACTCGTCGATTTCACCAATGTGACTTGAGTTCGGGGATTTTGTCCTACAATCACAAAAATAAACAGTAACTCAATAGATATCGACTCTAAAATACTTAGAATTATACAAAAACTCTTCATTAAGGAATCAATTTAAGTGTATAAATTACACTTATCAAACCTCCAAACTTGAACTTTTGCTAGTCCCGAGCAAAATAAGATAAAGCAAAGACTCAAATGCATACAAAGAAAAAAATTGTGCTCACCGTTGGATTTCTTACCACTTTTGCCTCTAGTATAGATCTAAGTATTTAATTCAAGAAAAAGGTCCAAATATTGCTACATAAAATTTTTTAACACTTATCCAATGTTCGACTTGTGTGTGTGTTAATAGCTATTTCAGTCATTACTTTAATCTAATAAAGTTATGCAAACAAATAGATTATTAAGTCTTTCAATCACAATCCTCAATGGTCATATTTTTCTTTATCCTCTCGTAAATTTCACACCATATTCAAGTATCTATCACTTCTCTCCGATGACTTTCAACTAAGGCTAGACTCACATTTTAATCTTCATTCCCAAGCTAGAAGGATCTAACTAATTAAGGAAAAGTTTAGATAGGCAATGATTCTCCACGATGTCAAGTGTTCTAGTCTCTAGGTCATCACTAAGCAAGTCAAACTAACTAGGCATCTAAATCTCCTTTCTTGTCCAAGACTTAGTCAGGCAAATGCACTACTTTTATTTCGTTTCTTGCTACTGCTTTTCTTTATAATTTTGTTTTTTGTTTTTTATTTATTCACCACAGTAGGTAGTTTTCGCTCTAATACTGAGACAGCCCTCTTCCATGGTAGATCGTCTCCTATATATTGTTGATACATAGGGCTAGATTACTCAAGGTTAGCTTTTACACATCAGTATAGGAAACTTTTTCCTACTCGATGTGCTTGACTAGTGCAATGTCTTTAATTGGGACTGAAAGTTGGGATTAGAATTCTAGAAAATAGTCAATACCTAGCTTCAACCCGTCAACTTGAACTAATTATAAATTTTCTCAATAAAGACTGAATCATCACTTCTCTAAACTATCACCGTTACTAGCTCAATCACCTCCAAATTTATTTTCACATGTTGGTTTAGTGAATTTTTCAACTGAGTACTTGAAAATCAAAAACACTATCTAAAGTCTTAAACTCAAGTCTCCATTTACATTACATAACTTGTCTCCAAACTTAAACAAGACCAAAAATAGCTATGTGCTCAAAGTAGTCTTAAATCTCACACGGATAAGGAATTTTAACAAAACTAAGCACATTGTAGCAATACTTAATCTTTTTTCAACAATTAATCTTAGACCAAATAGAAATCATAATATTACACAGAAAATATTCTTGACTTTTTTTTTAACACTACATTCTCCAGATAAATAAAAAATAATAATAAAAACTTGACTCAACAAATCGACTACACCCCCAAACTTAAATCAACATTGTTCCAATGTAAGTATGAAGACAAATTATGAAAATAAAGAGAACGATTGCGATACTCCCCTAGTATTCTTCTTTATGGTTAGAGTATTTGAGCACTTTGAATCGACCATGCTATTTTTTCCAAACTTATAGTGAATCTTCCAAGTCCTTTGGAGCAATTTTCTGGTTAAAGTATTTCATCGAACACTTTGTGAGTGACCTACAAAGTCAAGAAATATATTATGTGATACTTGAGAAATTTCATACAAAAGGATGACGACAATCTAGATGCAAAATTCTACCTAAAACTATTACTTGAAAGAAATTAAATAAAAGGGTTAGAAATTGGGTTGCCTCCCAATAAGCGATTGTTTAGAGTCGTTAGCTTAACTTTGTAACAATCGTTTCACGGCACTTTGAATAGTGCTTTGGAAGACTTGCTTTGCTTGCATCTATTGACTTTGCACCATTTTTCGTTTATCCTCAAAAATTTGAATTTGCACTCCTCATAAAAATATGATTTCAGTTTAGCACCTTGCTTGAACACAACTACGAAAACTTCAACTTCCTCATCGACCTTGATCACAAAATCAATTTTAGAAGAAAGAGGGAAGTCGGAGAATTGCTTGATAAGTGCAACATCATTAAATATCACTTTTTCATTTTGCCCATTTAACTTCACTTTCTCCACATAATCTTCTTCTTTAATTGGTGCTTCTTCTGGTTGGATGACATGTATATGATTCAAAATCTTGGACAGTTGTTCATCACTCCTTTTTGTAATGCTTGGCATGTGTTCCATTGGGTTGGCTTCAGTGTCGCTTGGGAAGGTGTCTCGTGGACTCCCAAATAAAGCTGCTACTATATGTCCAATATGAGTTTCCAGATTTTTAAGTGAAGCATGTTGGTGTTGTAGAGTATTATCAGTTTTGTTAATGTATTGATACATTAAGTCTTCCATCGATGGCTTGTTCTCCTGCTGCTGTTGGAATCCAAGCTGTTGAAATCCATATGGTTTTCTTTGACTTTGATTTCCCTGATTCTGATGGTTACCCCAAGAGAAATTTGAATGATTTTTCCATTCTAGATTATAAGTGTTGGAGTAAGGGTTGTTCTGTTGACGCGAGAAATTATGAGTATAGTTGACTTTTTCAAGGTTTGATGTGAATGAATTCGTTAGTGGACAAGTTGAAGTCTGGTGCATTGGAAAGACATCTCCAACAAGCATGGTGTCCTCATCAATCTCAAAAGTTGCATTACATTTTTATAGCCTGGTACATTGCGAAGATATCTCCAACAAGCATGTCATCCTCATCGTCTGTCATCTTGTGTTGTTGTTTTTGGTGTATTTCTCTGTCCTCTTCTTCGATGACAAAAGGTTATTTTGATCTCGGGATCAAATGACAAAAGGTCAAGACCTTCCAAACTTGCATAAAACGACTGCAACTATCTGAAAAGAGCAAAAAGAAGTACTGGAGTAAACAAAGAAAATAATAATAAAAAGAAAAATTCGAATGCAAGCTAAAATTAACAAAATTTAAGCCAAAAATCTTAATCCTCGGCAACGGCGCCAAAAACTTGTTCGGTAAAATCCCGCAAGCGCACGGGTTCGTTGACAAGTAATAGTAAAAGTGAGTAAAAGAGTATCGTTCCCACGAGGATTAGACTTTAGCTTAATTTCGACCAATTCGAGCTTAAATCGAATACACACAATAAATGTTTGAATCAAGAAAGTATGAAAATTTCTAAACTATAACTACAATTTAACTAAGTGCAAATATAGTTTTTGGAGAAAAATCATGTAAAGGAGTTATACTAGGAATCAAATTCCACCATTAGTATCTATTTTAATCCTCGAAATCCTACGTTCTAATCCAATTTATGTTCAAATTAACAATCGATAATCCTAAGTTATCTAATAATCTCTTTCGAGTATAATTAAACCTATTTTCATATAAGTTCTAAAATATTCCTATTTTGAATACGAATATACAAAAACGCTTTCAATATCAAGATTATCATATTCATAATCTCTATAGGACTTGGTGTTTAAAACCATAATGAGCTAATCTATTTTGAACCTTTCGGAAACGAAAATAAATCATAAACACGTCTAAACGGTTATCAATCATTCAAACGGATATTAAAACCATGTCATAAATTAAATAAACACAAATTAAGATTAGAAACGGGAATCTTTAAATTAAAACTTCAACATATGGTTTACATCATCATCCTTAGCATAAAGAGTTTAGTCCATCATGTTTAATTTACAAAAACACATAATAAATGGAGAATTTATCACCCGGAATATTTGATTGCAAGAAGAACTTTGAAGATTAAATTGGCCCACTTGAATATCTTCAATGGATTGCCCAAGAATCCCAAATTTTTCTTACTTGAAATCTCAATGATCTTGCCCGGATGAAGAAATTCTTGTAAAGATCTTGTGTTTTGCCTTCTGCGTTCTCTCCAAATTCCACCTCTCAATCGTTATAAGAGTTCTCCTATTTATATGGATCCAATTAGGGTTGAATTTTGTGCCCTAAGTCCCAAAAAACATGCCAAAAATATATTTTAACTCAAATAAAAGTTTGACCGCGGCACCGTCCGCTCGAGCGGACAGAAACAGAGAATTTTTGGCTGATTGTTCGCTCGAGCGTGCCTTCGGCCCGCTCGAGCGGACAGAAAGTGTCCGTCTGTGACTGATTTTCAAATGGCCATAACTTCTTTCAGGAAACTCCAAATTGCGATCCGTAAAAAGCGTTGGAACCGTAATTCAATTATATTTCCAAAGGTATATCATTTGATTTATGGAGAAGTTTGTACCAATGGTTGTTATCTAATTTCTTCACATGTTTCGGTTGTAGTTTCTCAATTCACTTCTTCGGCTTTCAGGCGTTTGATCCTTCACTTCAACTCTTTATTGTCACTTCAACACACCTTAAATCTATTGATTTTATCTTTTCTCTTATCCTCTAATGTTTGGCTATTTCTTCTCATTTACTCACCGATTTCACCAATGTGACTTGAGTTCGAAGATTTTGTCCTACAATCATAAAAATAAACAGAAACTCAATAGATATCGACTCTAAAATACTTAGAATTATACAAAAACTTTTCATTAAGGAATCAATTTAAGTGTATAAATTACACTTATCATTTAGTCATTTTATTTTATTTTTAAGGAGCTTAGAAATGAATACTTTTTGGTGTATATTTCTATTTTAAATAGCTAAAAGCATCACAAAAAGGCTCTCTATTTATAAAGAACATCTTTTACATTTTAGACAAATTCTATAGATTTAGAATATTTATACATTTAGCTTGAAATAACAATAGTTTAAAAAAAAATCGGGTAGAACCAGAACCGAACCGGATGAACCAAACTGGAACTGATGGTTCCAGATCCGGTTCGGTTTCGATTGAAAGTGGGTGGTTCTAGTTCTTTTTACATAATACCCGAAGATAAATAGGTGGTTCCAGTTCTTCCACACCGAACCACCCGACGCCCATACCTAATTTTAGTAGTAAAATTTTTATTAAAAAATTGGTGACTATTTAGTTGTAGTGTGAATTCTAAATTGAGTATTTGACTGTATAACTATAAAAGTAATTTTGTATAAAATTTATATTTATTTGACTAAATAATAATTAATTATTATATATTTTTTTTATTTTTTAAAAAATAAATAATAATTTTTAATATCCTATAATAACTGTTAAAATTAATATCTTAATCAAATTATGATAATACAGTTATTACTTAAAATTAATTTATTTAAATCAAACATATTAAGTGTAATTTGTATTATATTATTTAATAAGTCAACATATATTTTTGTTAATTTTGAAGTTTTGTTAAATGTTAATTGCAACTTATCGTAAAAGCTCAATTAATTTTTTTTTAGAGAATCTCAAAATTTAGACTTATCTAAAATAATTTTTTAAGCTATCTTTTTAGTCAAAATTGCTTATTAACTTTAGTCAAATAACTATAAATATAATAAAAAATACTTTTACTTTTTAAAAAATACTTTTAAACATTAAAAAAAAAGTCTTTTCAAATAAACTATTAATTGACAAGAGAAGCGGGGACAGGCTGGGGCCACGGACATTAGTCCCTCTTCAATATTCTTTATACATTGCTTGATGAAAACAACAAATTTTGCAGCACGCATAAATTTGTAGAAGTCATGTAAATTACTGATCATCTGCAGCAAGGGAACTACAAGTGATAACAAGCACATGAAAATTTGCTACCAAAAGTTTGAACATGAATAATGATTATATATTTTCTTCTCCTCTAAGTGCGACGACAGCAGTGGTGGAGACCTGCAAAAGGTGGTGGAACTTTGTCCTCCGTTTCTACTCCGGCGTGATAATTAGAATGTGATAAACTCAAATATGCAAAATAACAATATTGAGTATGTATGTTCTGTCTTTACCTGGAAGGTTGATCTCTTATTTATAGGAATGACCCGCAGTTGTAGCCTTCAATAGTCATTAATGGCGGGTGCTTCTTCATCTCCTTCATTATTAGGAATTAATGAGGGACGTTTCGTCTTTCTCAACTGCTGGCTTTTCATATTCCCAATGGACGTGTGTAACTGTAGTTTTATAGATCGCCTGTTTGATTCATTTGATGGCAGCTGGATTATGGTTGTCTATCTGCTGTAGGCGAGCATATGAGAACGATGGTGGTAGACGGACCGATCGATGTGCAAGCAGACACTTAAAGCAAAGCGTCCCAAAGAGAGCAGCATTTATCTACCAAAGTGTAATCATATTTATCATCACAAGTCCTTCTACTTTTCATGGACCATTGTCAATGAGAAGTAGAAATATTGTCTTTTGATTAGCTACTTTTGGCCAAAAAATTGAAAAATAACATATGTAATAAATAATTCATTATTTATTTATAATGAAAATTATATGGTAATTAACCGGCCAAATATAGAATAAATATTTTGGGCCTAATTTAAGATTGATATGGGCTTAAATCTTAGCCCCATTTAGAATTTTTTTTTATATATATAAGAGAGGTAGAGGGAATATTATTTGTAGTATTCTCATATCTCCTCGCTTGGCTGGAACTCTTTTCAGACTGATCTCTTCTTTTCTGTCTAAATTATAAAAGTTTTTTCTTCTTTCATCGCATGAGGTAATATTTTCACTCTTGTCTTCTTCTTCTTTTTCTTTTATTTTTAAGAAAAAATTCCAGCCATCTTCTTTAGATGCATAAGAAGGTGATTACCTCTAGCAGTAGTTCTTCAACCAATAACTCTAACATCAGTCCCTCTTATCGTGCCCTATATATAGGAATAGATGATAATTTTTCGCCAATTGAAGAATGGACATTTGTTAGTTCTTTAGGACGTGGTGGACCTCGATATTTGAATGATCCCGTTGATGAATTTGATGTAGGTCCGGACGAGAGAAATTCATTTATAGTTCGAAATTATTTCACCCGGGACGAAAATGGGACGGGGCGGCAGTCAAACTCGCCCCCCTGTTGGGGGCAGACGGTCGAACCCGACCCCTACAAGGGGTGGGCGACCGAACACGCGCCCTGCTGGGGGCGAGTAGCTTTGCCCGCCCCCTGCTGGAGGCGGGCGGCTTCGCCTGCCTTTACCTGATACTGACATCATAATTGATTTTTCATCCTCTATTGGATTTATAGATTCCGATGCCGATTCTTCTATAGTATCTCGCCCACTCAATATTCAAACTGAATATTCTCCAAGTGACAATTTGATAGAGTTAGATATACCAACGGATGCTGGTGTTTACAATTTAAAAAGTTTTATGAAAATGTTGAAAAAATATGAATTACCTCCTGGTCATTTGTATCGAGTTCCCCATCCTAGTGAGAGAATTCCAGGATCAGACCTGTAGAGGTGGTAGTTTACCGTGATAGCATGACAGCTGGTTTAAGATTTCCTCTTCATCCTTTATTCCTTTCTTTCTTCAAAGAATTTCATGTCACTTCTGGCCAGTTGACCCTTAATTCTTGGCGTATATCAACTTACTTCTTATATTTGTGCCTTACAAATAATATCGAGCCATGCTTGAGGCTTTTTAGAAGTGTATTACACGTATATTCAACTTAGGGTAAAATTGTTATTACCTCACTTTCCCAGTTCAAATAGCGGTTAGAGGAGACGTTTCTTTTTTGTTCGACCTGAAGTAGGACAATTTCCTTTTAAAACTTGCTGGAGAACTCCTTTTTGTAAACATTTTAACGAGCCCCTGGATCTTGATCATGAGTTAAAAGCACAATTAGATAAGCTTTTACGCTTGATGCCTCTGGGATCACAAATGAGCGAGGTGTTATCTAATGAGAACTTGAGGCGGGTTCACATTGGATCACCTGAGGGTAGGCTACTTTTATGTCTTTATTCTTTTTGACTATTCATTTTTGCCTGTATTTGTTGCATCAACTTCTATCTTTCTTTCATGTATGGATGATTTTGACTTTGGAGGCGTGATGGATGTGGCAAGATTCGCCACTGATGTTGAAGACCCGTCTTTATCTCCTTTAAACAAAAAGAAAATGCAGGCTGATAAAGGAAAAGCTACTGTTGAGATAACATTTGCCCCTCGCTCCGCGTCGCGCACTACCAGGGGTAATGATGCCCATGCTTTCAAGGAGTTTGGATTTCTTCCTGTTGATTCGACTATTGAAGCTGAGATCATGTTAGGCTGTGTGAATGAGAAACTTATTGAGAATTTAAAAAATAAAGAAATAGTTGTCATGCGTCGTATTATGTATACCAATCACCGCAGGGTAAGTTGTTATATTTTGATGACACTATATTACTCTCTCATTTAATTTTTATCCTCTATTTAATTTCAATTTCTTTAGTTGTACAGATGCTTGTTATGGAGGAGAAAATATTGCGTGATTTGGAGAAATTTGAAAAGTGTGCAGCCGATAGAGACCATGACAAGAAAAAAGCTGTAGCAGAGATGCAATCTTTGTTGGACAAGGCAACAGTTGCATCCAAGAAAAAAGATAATGAGTATTCTCACCTTCAAAAAGAGGTAGACCAGCTTCGCAAAAAGTTGGAGATTGCAGATGATGAGGCCATAGCAAGATACAAGTTGTCTGCCGAATATAAGGGTAACTTACACTAGTACGGTGCAGAATCTTTGAAGGCTGCTATCAAAATGACCAAAGAGTGGCTGATTGATGATCATTCGGAGATAGACCCAGATGAATTTGATAGGTATCTCGAAGAAGCGTCGAGTCTGCAGATTTAGCGCTCGGAAGGTCAAAGTGACTAACCATGGAGGGTTGGATCTCAACTCTTGGCTCTCATGATAATTAAGCAAGAGTTTTACTTATTTTAGTTTCATGGCGGTTGTCCCGCTTAATCATGAAAATTATAATATTCAGTCTATTTCATTTCAAATACTGTTAACTACTGCGAATTTCAGTTTTGTATGTTCGTCATAAAACATACATCATTAATAAAATTGTATTTCACTTTATAATTGTTAGTTGCAATGTATGATATATTATACTCTCCCCCGAACAAAATAAGAAAGTGAAAAAAATTTGAAAGATTAAAAAATAAATGAATGGCTAGGGCTCTCTTTCATATGGGGGAGTTTGTTGGGCTCCCTGCCCTCCTGTGGGGGTGGGGCGCCTCATTTGTTTTTTTGTTTTTTTTGTCTATCGAAGTGAACTGTTGATTAAGGTTCATCACCTGAATTTATAAGACATAGGCTTATTACCTTACTTTTCGAGTCATAGGCTTATTGCCTTGTTCTTTTGATTAATGTTCATCACCTTAATTTATAAGATATAGGCTCATCGCCTTACTCATAGAGTTATAGGCTTATCGCCTTGTTCTTTTGATTAAGGTTCATCACCTTAATTTATAAGATATAGGTTCATCATCTTACTCGTCGAGTTATAGGCTTATCACCTTGTTATTTTGATTAAGGTTCATTACCTTAATTTATAAGATATAGGCTCATCGCCTTGTTTTGGTTTGATCGTAGTAGCAGTTGGAGAGATATTTGTATTGCTCGATAAAACTTTGATAGAGACTATGTCAAATAACAAATGGTTGTCATAGGCCGAGTTCAGTAGGTACACCAAGACTTCCCAGCTAGGCTGATCCTTTCGTAGCACCCTCATCATTCATCCGCCTCGACATTTTATTGACTTAGGAATTAAACGTAGGACTACTTATGTAATACAACCACATAAAAAAATTGATAAATTACTGATAATATTTCTTGAAATGCTCTGCGTTCCATGGTCATCCCAATGGTTTGTCGTTCATATTTTTGAGACTGTATGCTCATTTTCCTATCTTCTTGATGATCTCGAAGGGACCATGCCAATTAGGCTCCAGTTTAGACAGTGGATGTCCAGCAGCTGCACTGCTCCTTAACACTAGATCATGTGGTTGGAAACTTCTGGGCTTAACTCGGCGATCGAAATATTTAGCAGCCTTACGTTTGTAAGTCATTGTCTTGATAGCGGCCCTTTCTCTGACTTGTTTAAGTAGGTCAACTTCTACTCTTGTGATGTCGTCATTCGTCTGTTCAACTTGCATTCTCAAAGTTGGATTTACAATTTCAGCGGATACCACTGCTTTCATACCAAACGATAATTTGAATGGTGTCTCTCCTACTGGTCTCCTAAGGGTGGTGTGATACACCCATAGTACATTTGGTAATTCATCTGCCTAAGATCTTTTTTCTTTTCCTAGCCTCATTTTTAAATCCCAAAGTATGATACGGTTGGTGACTTCAGTTTGACTATTGCTCTGAGGGTGTGCTACTGAAGTGAGTCGGTGCGAAATTTTATAACTGTCACAAAAATTCTTAAAGTTGTGGTTATCGAATTGCCTTCCGTTATCTGTGACCATCACCCGTGGTATCCCAAAACGGCATATTATATATTTCCATACGAAACTCTGTATCTTGGCTGTAGTTATAACAACTAGTGGCTCAGCTTCAACCCATTTTGTGAAATAGTCTATGGCCACCAACAGAAATTTTCTTTGACCTCTAGCAAGTGGTAAAGGACCTAAGATGTCCATCCTCCATTGATAAAATGGACATAATGCGTAAATTGTTGATTGTGGCTCGGTTGGCTGATGAATTATGTTGCTAAACCTTTGACAAGCGTCGTATTTCCTGACCAGTTACTTGGCTTCCTGTTTCATTGATGGCCAATAGTACCCTTGCCTTAAAGCTTTAAAAGCAAGGACATCTCCACCTAAATGATTTCCACACAAACCATTGTGTGTTTCAAACAAGACATCAGCTGCTTCTCTTGGTTGGAGGCACCTCTGATAAGGTACATAGAATCCTATTCGGTATAGTTTTCCATCAATCATAGAATAAATAGCAGCTTGTACTCTCAACTGCTTTGCTTTAATTTGGTTTGTTGGTAGAGTACCTTTCGTAAGATAATCCAAGATTGGGTCTATCCACAAAGGTTCATTATTCAATTCCAAGACATCAATTAACAATACCGTGCTAGGCTCACTAAACACTTGAACACTAGCAGTGGCTGGAAGATGTTTGTGATTGGTTGATGCTAACTTGGCAAGAGCATCAGCCCGTTCATTCTCCTTTCTTGGGACCTTTGTAATCTTAAACTTTTGAATTTTTGCTGCAAATCTCTTACTTTCATCAGATAAGCAGCCATGCGGCCATCTTTGGCTTCGTATTCTCCCAAAATTTGCCCAACGACCAATTGCAAGTCGCTGCGAATTTCTACAACTGTCACTCCTAACTGTGTGGCGAGTCCTAGCCCTGTTATGACCGCTTTATATTCTGCATCATTGTTGGTGGTTGGAAATTCAAAGCAAAGTGAGTATTCAAGTTCTTCAGCATCTGGTGAGAGAATTATGACCCCTGCTCCTGAACCATCACTGTTGAAAGATCCATCTACATATATTACCCAGGTTGCTTTGTCACTCATAGGTGGCTCTTCAGGAAGAGTGAGTTCTGCAATAAAATTTGCCAATGCCTGTGCTTTTATAGCTGTGCGTGGTTTAAAATTAATATCAAACTCACTCAGTTCAATAGCCCATTTCAAGAGACGCCCAGATGTCTCAGGATTATGCAATATCTGTTTAATTGGTTGATCAGTCATCACCTGTATCTGATGAGCCTGGAAATATGGTCTTAACTTTCTAGCTGCCACAATCAGAGTTAGAACCAATTTCTCAACTAAGCTGTACCGTGTTTCTGCCCCTCTCAATACTTGGCTTACATAATAAACAAGTTTTTGCCCCTTCAAAAGGTCTTTCACCAATACCGCACTAACCGCGTGAAAAGATCTTTGCTAAGTAGAGGCTTAGCTTGTCACCGGAGTTGGGGCGCCAACACTTTGGTGGTTGTTGTAGTGATTTCTTTAAGCTGTTCAAAAGACTCCTCGCATTCTTTTGTCCATTCAAATTTTGGACCCTTCTCTGACTTGAAGAAATGATGACATTTATCGGTGCTCATGACATAAAAGCGATTGAGAGCGCCACTCTTCCGATCAACTGTTGAACTTCTTTCTTGGTAGTCGGGCTTTTCATGTCTAAGATAGCTTGTATTTTGTCAGGATTTTCTTCAATACCTCGGTGTGTAATCATAAATCCTAAGAATTTTCCGCCTGATGTGCCAAACACGCATTTTTTAGGATTTAACTTCAGTTTAAGTTTTCGAGCAACACTGAAGACTTCCTTGAGATCCGTTACGTGATCTTTCTCTAATCGACTTTTTACCACCATGTCATCCACATAGGCTTCAATATTACGACCAATGAGTCCGTGAAATCCCCAATTTACCATCCTTTGATAAGTAGTCCCTGTATTTTTTAGCCCAAAAGGCATAGCGGTGTAGCAAAAAGTTTCACTATCAGTTATGAAAGAAGTTTTCTCCTGATCACCTTCAGCCATAGAGATCTGATGGTAACCAGAAAAAGCATCCAGGAAGCTTAGCCTTTCATGCTCTGAAGTCGCATCCACCAAATGGTCTATCTTTGGAAGAGGACAAGAATCCTTGGGACAAGCTTTATTCAAGTCTGTGTAATCTACACACATCCGCCATTCTCCATTTAATTTTTTTACTAAAACCACGTTTGCCAACCATTCAGGGTATTGTACTTCTCGAATAAAACCAGCTTCTAACAGTTTTTTTTATCTCTGTGGAAATGGCCAGTTGTTGTTCTGGAGCAAATTGTCTTTTCTTTTGTTTCTATGGCTTTATTCCAAGAGGAATTATGAAGTCATCTTTGGGCAATCATAGGGTCGATCCCATCGATGTCATGGGGTCCCCAAGCAAATACGTCTATGTTGTCGATAAACATGCCACTAGTTTATGCTTTTCCTCGAGGATTCCGCCTCGATTTTCAAAAACGACCTTGACTATCACCACCTCCTCGGTGAGTTCCAAGCGGTTCTATTCGCCCCGCAGGGTCGCTCAACATCAAGCATCATTACCTTATTTTTATAAGTATGTCGTCTACATAACACCTCCTTGATGCTTGCTGATCACCTCTTACATATCCTACTCCCCGACTAGTAGGGAATTTCATCACCTGGTGGTATGTGGAAACCACGGCCCTAGCCGCATTCAAAAGTGGGCGACCATAAATTGCATTGTAGGCCATAGAAGCTTTTACCAACAAAAAGTTAGTCATTATCACCACACTAGTTGACCCAAAGTCACCGGTAATTCAATTGTTCCATCTGGTATAACTGTAGCTCCTCCAAACCCATGGAGGGGAGTGGTGACAGGTTTGATGTTGCTAGGTGATATCTTCAATCCTAGGAGAACTTCCTAGGACATAACGTCAGCTGCACTACCATTATCCACCAACACTCTTTTCACGTCAAAATCTGCAATATCGGAGACTATTACCAGAGCATTATCATGTGGACAGGTAATACCTTCCAAATCCTCATCACTAAAGGTGATATTCTGGCTGAACCTTTTATTTTTATCTAGCGAAGTAGATCTATTGACTCGAGCATAGTTCTTCCGTGATGAATTGGAGTCACCTCCTGCAGCAATACCACCCATGATGATATTTATAACTCCAGCGCGATGAGGTGGTTGTTGTCGATATTCAGCCTCTTTTCCCTTCTCTTTATCTGTTTTTACAAATTTGGACAGGTGTCCTCTTTTTATAAGTCTTTCTATTTCTTCCTTCAGCTGCTGGCAATCCTCCGTATCATGTCCATGATCTCGATAGAATTTACAATACTTAGTCTCATCTCTCTTATGTGGTGGTGCTCATATTTCGGATTTCCAGCAAGACATTAGCCCTGGAGGTATGCAGCGGTGTACTATACGCCTCCTTTCCAGTACTAGGCCTATTAGGGCCTGGATGGATCATTTTTTGCTTGCCTCTATCTTCACGGGGCCTTGGTTCATCTCGGACCTTCATTTTGTTAGACTCCGGCTCTTTTCGATCCTTCATGGCCTTAATAATGAAAAAGGCCTCTTCTGCATCCACATATTTATCACCTCTTCTTAGCAACTCTTGCATCGTATCTGGTGGATTTTTAGAGAGTGACATTTTGAAGGCATGACTGCAGGTTCCATTCATCATAGCAGTAACTACAGCAGACATCTGTAGATCCTTAATTCCCAAAGTGGCTCTATTGAACCAGGCAATAAAATCTTTTAACAACTCATCTTTGTCCTGGGTCAATTGCATCAGGCCAATAGCAGTTTTCTTAGAACGTTTGCTACTTGCAAAGTATTCATCAAACGTACGAATTGACTTTGGGAGAAGAGTGGCTACCCAATCCTTGGCTTCACGTCTAAATGTAGGCTAAAAGGCCCTACACATGATTGCGTCAGGGGTAGCCCTCAACCTCATCAAATCGACAAAAGCTCTGAGGTGATCGACAAGATCGGATGATCCATTGTATTTCTCCATCTTCGGCTGTTCGAAATCCCGTGGCAATGGAACTGCTATCACTTCTGGAGAAAAATGATCTTCTTCCAACACCATATATTGTTGTCTATTGCCTTTTTTAACATAGCCTCAGCTATTTTTTGACTCATCATGTCCTCCAGTCGCTGTTCTAAGGTTAACACAGGTGTCTCAGCCAGAGTAGGCGTTGGTATCCATGACGGTTGTCCCCAAAGTGGATTTGGGCCAGATGCCAGTAAATTGAGATGAGGTGCAGAAAATGGAGCTAATGAAATTGGAACCAACGGTTGAGCTGTTGTTGGTAGTGTTTCTATCACTGGAAAATTATGAGCCAACGGAGGAGCTCCTGGCGGTGTTTCCGTTGCCGGCAAATTATGAGTCTGGGGAGGAACTTCTGGTGGTGAGGGCCCTAAAGGCGAAAGGTTAGGACCCTGGGATGGAACATCCAGCGGTAAAGGTCCTGTCTGCGAAGGACCGGGACCTTGCGGTGACTGAGAAACCGTAGTGTTACGACCTTTGAGCAAAGCCGTTGAGGCCTCCACTTGAGCTTGCAACGCCGTAAGTTGAGCAGCAGAAGCAAACTCTTGCTGTGGATGATTAGTGGCGGCATTGGACTCTGTGTCTGCATCCCTAACAGGGACTGCCGGGGCCGTTGCATTCTTAGTGCTTCTGGTTCGAGCCATGATTTCTTGTACGGGTTCCCACAGACGGCGCCAATTAATGATTATATGTTTTCTTCTCCTCCAAGTGTGACGGCAGCAGTGGTGGAGACCTGCAAAAGGTGGTGGGGCTTTGTCCCCCGTTTCCACTCCGGCGTGATAATTAGTATGTGATAAACTCAAATATGTAAAATAACAATATTGAGTATGTATGTTCTGTCTTTACTTGGAAGGTTGATCTCCTATTTATAGGAATTACCCGCAGCTGTAGCCTTCAATAGTCATTAATGACGGGTGCCTCTTCATCTCCTTCATTAATAAGAATTAATGAGGGACGTTTCGTCTTTCTCAACTGCTGGCTTTTCATATTCCCAATGGACGTGTGTAACTGTTGTTTTATAGATCGCCTGTTTGATTCATTTGATGGCAGCTGGATTATGATTGACTATCTGCTGTAGGCAAGCATATGAGAACAGTGAGGCGGACGGACCGATGAGGCGGACAGACACTTAAGGCAAGCGTCCCAAGGAAAGCAGTAGTCATCTACTAAAGTGTAATCATATTTATCATCCATGAATATTTACTTTATTGAGGGGTTCGGGCAACACATAATTGCCCAACTGCCCGACAAGTGATAACAAGCACATGACAGTCTGCTACCAAAAGTTTGAACCTGAATATTTACTTTATTGAGGGGTTTGGGCAACACATAATTGCCCGACTGCCCGTATAGGGCAATCGGGCAATTGAAACAAATCCTCCCATCTTGACGCACATGTCAGGTCCAACTCCTACCCCCAATCCCCCATTCCCTTTTAAACCCCCCACTCCCGCCATCTCTTTTAAGCCACCTCAACCCAAATTTTTCAACAATTGTGCCTGGGTTATCATCCCCACCCCTTAATTTTTTTAATTCAATACCCTCTATTTTATAAATTGCGACTATTTCCACCCACAATTTTATTGTAATTTCTCACCTTTTTATTGCATATGATCCTCAATTATTGTTTAAAAGTAATAATAACGTATATTAATTTATTTCTCATTATTTATTCAACTATAAATATACATGAACTAAATTCAAGTATATTCCAAACATATTAAACTTATACAAAATGATAATGCAAATAATTTTAAATAATAAATTACAAAGCAAACTTAATATAAGGGAATGTGTACTGGTTGTTGAAAAATCCAGGGATAACTTCGAAGTTGCTATTGCCAATGCTCGTAAACCTATCGTCTGACGTATCATATAAGTACCGTAAGTCTGATGCATCATATGAGTAGTGTAGGTTTGGCGCATCGTATAAGTAGTGTGGGTCCGATTGATAGTACTGTAGGTTCAACACATCGTACTGTGGAGGTTATGTGTTGTCCAATCTAACAATAAAAAAATTATTGAAAATAAAATGCACAACTTATTACTTATGAAAATAATCAATCAAATAACACGTGTAATAATTTACCTATTTTGCAACGTCGGACAAGTTCTTTTGTCGTGCCCACTGATTTGTTTATATTTCTACTCATCCCAATATCGTCTCTATTGTCAATATCTTTTACGCGTATACGCAAACTTTTAAATTCACCCAATAGAAAAGTGCTGCGAACATTTGTTAAAGATGCATCGTCAACCAACTCCGAAACCGCATGAGCCAACATCCCATGTCGGGACATTAAAGATTGACTAGGACTATTATCAACAGTTAAATCAGTCGTCGGATCAAACACTGGGGCCTGCTTTGTAATTTATGGTTTAAGATTATTTGCATTATCGTTTGTATAAATTTAATATGTTTGGAATATTGCAGAATACTATATTTGAATTTAGTTCACTTATATTTTTGGTTGAATAAATAATGAAGAATAAATTAATATACATTATTATTACTTTCAAACAACAATTGGGGCTATCTGCAATAAAAAAGTGAAGAATTTAAAAAGATGTGGATGAAAGTAGCCACAATTCATAAAATAGGGGGTATTAATTAAAAAAAGGAATTAAGGGACCAACCGCAATTCTTGAAAATATTTTGTGGGGTGGGGGTTGGGCAACACATATTCCCTCTTACATTATTATCCATTATAATCCTAAATATTAATTAGACCATTTCCTTGAACTCCTGAACAGTAAACTGATGATGACCACAAAAAACCCTACTGAATATCCCAAACCAAAGGGAATTGTGTACCATGGAGTTTCCGACTCTTCCGCCGTCGGTACTGGCGGTAGTATTTCACCTTGACCTCTGGGGGTTGTTGAAGGGCAATTTCGTTGCAGTACAGATCCACAAAGTTTAGGATTCCCCTCAAATGAAGTGTTTGTGAATGTATCAAACTGACCACCCTTTGGAATCTCTCCTTCTAAATCATTGTTTTTGACGTTGAAAAAAGATAAGAAATGGAGTTTTTTCAATGATTCCGGGATCTCACCGGAGAGATGGTTCCCTGACATGTCCAATTTCTCTAAATTGACGAGATGAGACAATTCACTTGGAATGCTTCCATTGAAATCGTTATCGTTGAGATCCAATTCACGAAGAAGTCTCAAGTTTCCTAATTCTGCCGGAATATTCCCACTCAGACTATTATTCCCAACTTTGATTCCCCGTGGCAAGTTGAACAGTCTATTGTACTGGAGAGTGGTGGATAAGAAAGGCAGTGCTAAATTACTCAAGTTGGAGTCTGTATCGTCTGAAGCCAAAGCTTTTAGGTCTCCAATTTCTCGAGGAAGTTCTCCGGTCAGGTGGTTTCGAGTGAGGTTTAGGACAAACAGGTTTGGCATACTCCCCAACCATTTTGGAATCGTCCCTGTAATTTTATTATAGGACAGATTCAACACTTTAAGTTTCTTCAATTTTCCAATCCAAGAAGGCACTTCACCTGTGAGTTTACATTCACCCATAGAGAGAATTTGCAGATTTTGGAACCCATTTAGATGGAATAAACTGTCATCATTGGACACAGGTTCATCTTGGAAGCATCTTGACAGGAAGAGAACTGAAAGATTTTCGCATCGCATCAGAATCCTTAAAGCTCCAACTACGTTAGACAGGAAATTGTAGGAAATTGAGAGGTGAGACAGAGATTTTATGCCAGCCATGCAAGCGGGAATTTCACCAGTCAACTGGTTATAAGCTAATCGGACTGCAATCAGGGATCTACACAAGCACAGGCTAACTGGAATGGTACCCACAAAGCTATTGTTCCCAAAATCAATGGCTTCCAGTTTCTGGAGTTTGGAGAATTCAAGACTTGAAATTTCTCCTCCTAGATGATTATTTCGCAGAAGCAGCGTTTTCAGGCTTGTGCAGTTCATCAAAGATGGTGGCACAGTGCCATTTAGGCTGTTGGTGTGAAGAATCAGTTGTTTCAAATTTGACAGCAACCCAATATTTTTAGGAACCTCACCAGTCAATTCATTTTGATGAAGATCTAAAATACTAAGATTTGAGAGAAGAGCAATGCTATCATTGACAGGTCCTGAAAACTGATTGTTAGGTAAAGAGATTTCTCTGAGTGTTTTTACAGTGTAAAGTTCATATGGAAGCCATCCTGAAAGAGAGTTGAAACCTGCCCTGAAAATTTCCAGCTTAGAACATCTTCCAATGCCTTTTGACACATTGCCACTGAATTTGTTCGTCGAGAAATCCAACATCTTTACAAATCTGGACGTGATGCAAATTGAGGACGGGAGTGAACCCGTAAAACTGTTGTTACTAACATTGAAACTAATCAAACTCGGGAAAAATGGAGACTCAATCGATCCATTAAACCGATTACTTGACAAATCAAGTGATTCCAAATGATTCAAGGTGTGAAAAAGTGTGGAAGGGAGAGAGCCAGAGAACTGGTTGTCGGATAGATTAAGGTAAGATAGAAATGTAAGGTTCCCAAGAAATGGATCGATGGTTCCAGAAAGATGCTTACCGGGTAACGATAAATGGGTGACATGAGACTCGGGATTGCAGGTGACACCTTCCCATTTGCAGCAGTTGGTGGATGACCAGTTGAGAGGAATGGCTGGTGGAGAGGATGAAATATGTTTATAGAATGATAGAAGTGAATCATGATCAAGTTTATTACAAGAAAGTGCTTGTACACACGAGAGTAAAAGGAAGAGGAAGACAAGGATTGGCATTGAACAAATTCTTCAGAGGTTTTTTTTTTTTTTTTTTTTTTTTTAGAGAGAGAGAGAGACGTCCGTCTTGCATACACAAAATGAGAGGTCGTTTGGTATAATTTATAAATTAGTTTATTTGACTAAGAACAGTAAAAAATATTAGGCTATCAATATAAAAATTTTGGCCAAATAAACTATTTTAGTTAAATAAACTAGATTATAAAGTATACCATTAACTGATGTGGATAAACTACACCATAACTAATATGGATTTTTGGATTTGAATATGATGGACAAAGTGTCTGTTGTGAGCAAAATGCAGACTTGAGTCAACTTGCCCCTAATTACAATTAGAGCATCTCTAATGCAATAATGTAGATTATTGTATATATTGTAAAAAATAGAGATATAAAGAATAGTATTTTCAATAGAAATGTGAATTGGAAAAATTATGTTGTGTACAAGAGATATTGGTAGATAAACTTTAAAAATTAAATATAGAATTATTAACAAATATTTCAATAGAGATAAATTATAAAAAAATTAAAAGGTTAATTACACTAATGACTCCAATTTTTTCAAGTTTGTAACACTATCATCATTATTTATATATATTTTTTTTATCATCTCTATCCTCCTATTTATTCCTATTAATAATTCTCAAATGACTTTTTTGACAATTTTACTTCTGACTTAAATAAATTAAAATGATAAAAAAAAAAACAATTGAAAAATTACAATTGATAACCTAACCTGTTCAAAAGTACCTAAGGGTGTGTTTGATTTGCACATTTTCCATGGAAAATGTCAAATCCATGGAAAATGTTGTCAAATCCAAAAAATTTCTTTTCCACCTTTCTTGTTTGATTGCACATAGAAAATAATTTTGATTTTCAAGGTACAAGCATTTATGCTGTGTTTGATTCCCTTGTTTTTCCCTAGAGAATGAAAAATTTTCACCCATTTTCCAGCTTTGGAGGTGTTTGATTGACAAAATTTTTGAGGTAAAATTTTTTCCATTTTCCCGGCGTGTGATGGTTTTTCCTTGCAAATCGTGAAAATATTTTCTTACCTATCCAGGAGAACCAATTTTCCAGGGAAAATTTGCGAAGCGGCTGTGTCATTTGAGAAGCCCGCCCATTTCACTTCCCAAATTGGAAATCTCAGCCAGGCCTTCATTTTACATCTCGAAAATCTCAGCTACCATTGTCTTTCTCCTTTCCTTTAGCTCAACTCAGCCCCCATTTCAAAATCGCAACAGCAGGAGGTCGATTATTGCAATAGCCATTTTTCCATTAGGCCTCTAATCTTGGCCAATCTCAACTGCTCGGCTGAAATTATCACTTCTTCATCATTCCAGTAAGTTGAATTTGGAGACAAATGATTAACATATACATGCTCCACATCAATTTGTATTTCTATTTGTCATTCTTCAAATTGAATATACTGTGTTATTGCATTTCATGAAGAAACCGATCCTGTTCATGTAGCCATTTTCTTTTATCCATTTGAGCTCTTTAATTTGCTCATCAAATAATAAAATTCGAGCAAGAGAAATTCCAACGACGAAGTATATAAAAGTAGATTGAGATGTAATTAAAAATTTTCAATCTCATTAACCATGTTTATTAGGCTCGACTCCATATTAGACACACAATAAATATTGATAATCGAACCGGCCACTTTCCAGCTTAACCATATAATATGAAAAAATTATTGATTAATTCCAATAGGCTGGTCATATTTCCCTTTTCTAGTATGAATGATTCAAAATTGTGAGTCCATGGGCATGTGGTAGCTGAGCTCGAAAATCCCATTAATTATTTGCAGTCCAATTAGGGAGCCAAAATACTAAAGTTGATTTTCTTGTGGATGTATTATATTGTTAATGGAGTCAAGTGATTTGCTTGCACAATGTGCATGTAGAATATGGGTTCTATAATATGTTTCTGTCTTGGTTATTAGTTGGGGTGGGGACTTAGCAAAATGACATTGTAATGGTATTTTGTCATAACATATGGGGTTCGGTTTGAATGACTCTTGTCCGTTTAACTTGTTATGTTAGACTTTTCTTTAAAATAGAAAGAACCGCTGAGAAAATTGAATTCCCTTCACTTTGTATTTTGTTTATTGACGAACCTGATTTGCATTCACTTAAATTTCTCTATTAATTTCGTCCGGCTTACATAAAGTGAAGATGAATATTGTTCTTGAGTTTAATGGACGAAAAACAAATAATGAAAGAAAATTCCTAACTAGAAATCATATAATGAGTGAGTGGAGATGTATAATGTAAAAGTGAAAATGTAATCTCATGTACTTATACTTGGAAGTTATGCCATGTGAAACATAGATAATGCAACTTTGTGCATTATATCTGGATCAACTTCACACACTCTAGCGTTCTACAATTGTGGTACTTGAAGACAAAATACTATATGAGGTGGATGCCAAAGCAATAGAACCAATTTCGAAATGAACATAGAAAAAAGCAAGTTTGGAGACCGTATTCTGAAACCTTTTACATTTTGTAAATCAAGTCCCATTTTGTTTAGGCACATTCTCATTACAAAACTCACCCTGATTATGCCCGTCCACACATATGTTACTTAATAATCTCGTCTAAACTCAATGTGGGCCGGTATTGATCGTATGAGTTAGATACCACAACTACTGAGTTATTGATTTCTCAAACTATATTAGAGTCCCATGGATACACAAAGGAGGCAACGTCGGTGCCAAATACAACGCGTGGGCTTGTTTTGGACCATGGTCATCCAAGCAATTGTGATATATGATGGTATTAGACATCGTGCCCGACATATTTCTAGGGCTCCTCATAGAAATTGGGTAGTTGAGAGAGAAATGACCTTGACACGAATGTTTGGTACGAGTGACAGAATATGTCGTGACCTTCTTAGGATGAAAATAGGTCCGTTCCAAAGCTTATGTGCTCATCTACGAACCTTCGGATTGGTTGATAGTAAATCAGTTCGAGTTAAGGAACAAGTTGCTATTTTCCTCAACACCGTCGGGCACGACCAACGTACTCGAGCTGGAAGTTTTACTTTCTATAGATCTGGACAAACAGTGAGCTATTATTTTCACAAGATTTTTGTGACGCTTGTCTAGGACTGTATAGAGAAGTTGTGACCAATGCCACTATCAATAACTCACCATACGACAAGGATAATGTGAAGCAGTGGTACTCGTTTTTCCAGGTGAGGTCTTCATAGCTACTTCATTTATAAATTACAAATCACATAATGTACAAACTTTCACATACTTTCCCTTTTTTAATTGTAGGATGCTATAGGGGCTATAGACGGTACAGACATAGCTGCAAATGTCCCTGTAGAGGATCAAGCTAGATACTACAATAGGAAGCAAGTCATTTATCAAAATGTCTTAATGGCTTGCACATTTGATATGAAATTTACATATGTGCTCGCCAGTTGGGAGGGATCGGTACATGATGGTAGGTTGTTAAGAAGTGCAATACTACGTCAAGGACATAAGTTAACAATTCTTGTAGGTTAGTAGTTTCATAGCTTTTTCAATATGGGATTTAATTTTTAGCACAAGTGCTAAATATAAACGTTTCATAGGTAAGTACTACCTTGCTGACGCTGGATTCCCATTGGTTCCGGGTTTTCTTTCACCTTATCGTCAAACTTGTTATCATCGTAGAGATATCGATGGTCAGCGCCCTCAAAATAGTAAGGAACTGTTCAATTTTCGACATTCATCTCTACGCAATGCGGTCGAGAGGACAATATGTCTGCTTAAGAAAAGATTTGCTTATTTGAGGCATCAACCCTTTCATGACATTAGCACACAAGCGAAGATAGTCCTTGCTTGTTGTGCTATTCACAACTTCCTACGAATTGATGATGCAGAGGATGTGTGTGAGGAGGACATCGATAGCAGCGATGATGAGGTTAACCCTACTCATGCTGAAGTGACGGAAGAAGCGACAATAAATGCTCATATATCTTTTTCTGCTGACGTATCGTGGTCTAATAATAGGGATGCAATGGCTCAATCAATGTGGGTTCATCATACTCCCAATGCCGACACTGAAATTGAATTTGATTAAGCCATTGTATTACATTTTCTACACTTTCATCTTATGTAATGGTACAAACATTCTAGCTTGTACTTCAATGAAGTATTCCATCTCTGTACTAAACAACTATTGGCACATTATTTGATGCTATTATTCTATTGTGTAACTGATCGAACATCATTAATGCGTAACCATTTAGAACAATTTATGAAACTTGTACATATGTCGAATTGTATATTTTTTCATATTGATGCGTTTGCACTTTGGAAACCACACAATTTGTCATTGCAGGTTTGATATACATTTCTGGTATTGCTTTTTTTGCAGCTAGATTTGATGGCGCATCAGCGACATAACACTGCAGCCCCATTCCAAGTTCCAAGACCAACAACCGCAACAACCATAGATGAGAATGATACAAACAGTACGTTGGTCAACAACCATGGATGAGAATAATACAAACAGTACCCAGGTTGATCTTAGTACAAAGATTCGTTAGGTACGTTGGAATGACGACATGGATGGGTTCATGATTATCGCCCTAGTTAATCAAGTGTTGGTAGGTCACAAAAGAAGTGACAATGGCTTCACATCCTTTCAAATATCTAAAGCAATGGAAAGCGTGAAACACGGGTGTGGGATAGTAGTGACAGAGAAGAATGTTAGGTCGCGTTTGAAGACTCTAAAGAGAGAATATGCTGAAGTAAGCCAGCTATTAAGTATTAGCAGCTTTGGGTGAGATGTCGAAACAGGATGAATAACTGCCGATTCACTTGCGTGGGATGAACTTGTGAAGGTATTATTTGTCCTCAGTGCATTGTATCTATTACTCCCATTGTCTTCCGAAACTGTAGTGGTCAAAACTATGATCATTTTATATATTTTGGTAGGGAAAACCTGATTTTGAAAAATGGAGGAGCAAATTGTGTCGTCGATATGATGATATGGAGTGTATATTTGGAAACAATACAGCTACTGGAGATCGGGCCGTATTGGGCTTTGACAATTTCTCGCCTATGCAAGGTAGTTCGATTATGTATCACATAAATATATATGATATTAAATCTTGTAGTTTACTTGCAAACCGATTATTTTGTATTTTTCCTATTTCGATTGACGCGGTGTTAACGAGCTTGACACTCAAGCGAGGACACCGATCCAAGCCCAACTCCTCGCGTAAGAGAGGTTAGAAGAAGGAACCAAAGACAGTCGACGTAAACGCACAAAACCTCATGATGATGGCAAATATCGAGCCTTAGCATTAATAGCGAGTCATAAAAAAAAATTGCCGACGCTATACACATGCAAGCAACACTTGATACACTGAATCACGTGAATTGGCAGTTGATTACCGAAAAGCTAGAAGCAATGAACCTATACTTGGTTGACATCATGAAAGTGATGAAAGCATTTCGATCGGATGGTGATTTGGCGAAGGTGTTTATGAGCTTGACAAATACAACAATCATGCGTGCTTTGGTGTTTGAGCAGTTTGGTCGTGATCGGCCTCCGTTGCCGTAGATTACACTTTTTGTATGTCGTACATATGTAATCACTAGTATGTTGTAGGTGTCCTCCGACTTGTGGGAGACTTGTCATTTGTAAATGAGGTTGGGGCTGGTTTTGTAACAGGGATGTATAATTTTTGTCATATACGTCGCTGAAGTTGTGTTGTATGTTTGCAACGATGAATGTAGGGAAGATGACTGATATGTGAACGTTATGATTTGGTACATGCAAGTTTTTGGAAAGTTAATCTTATGTATAAGAGTTGCATGTAAATGATTTGAAGTTGATTCATTATGTCCATTATCGTGGTTGAAAAGTGAAAACATTTCAACGTTGCGAATATGTCCGCTCGACCGGACAGGAAAGCCCGATGAAGAAAATTTCTGTCAGATTCAGCGAACACGTTGAAATTCTCCCAAGGGGTATTGAGCGGACAGAAAAAAACCCCAAAGGGCCTTCCGTCCGCTCGAGAATGCCCCAAAGGGGTTTTGCTGTCTGCTCGAGCGGATAGTGGTAGCCCCATTTGGGGCTTTTCTGTCGCTTCGAGCGGACAGAAGCCCTTCGGGAAGATCACTCGCTCGAGCGCCGATGCGATCTCTGCTCGGCTGGTGAGTGAACGCTGGGGTTTAAAACCCTAGCGGTTCCTCATTTTGAAATTACAAAAACCTTTTCATTTCCCACTCCTCAATTCCCCACATTCTTCACTTCTCGTGGACGGGGAAGCCCCTTTGGGGCGATCGGCTGTCTGCTGAAGTGAGTGAAACACTGGGGTTTAAAACCCTAGCAGTTCCTCATTTTGAAATTACAAAAACCTTTTCATTTCCCACTTCTCAATTCCCCCACATTCTTCACTTCTCCTCCCACATCAAAAAGAACATAGTTTGACTTCAATACGTAATCAATTGAAGGAATCCTTTCAATTCCCATCCGTTGTTCTACGTGACATTCTTCCTCCCTCATTACAAATCAAGGTAACATGGCTTACTTTTATTTAAAATTTCTCCAATTCAAACCTTTCATTGGTTTTTTCTTTGATTGAGGAGGTTGGACAATTAATTGTTCTTGGTTTTAATGGATGATGTGTTGGTGGTGTGTTGTTTCGAACAAAAAAATTTGGGGTTTAATGCATTATCCAATTTATTTTCCTTCACTTGTAATAGCATATGCCCACCAAGTGTTTGATAAATTGATTCACCCAGTGTGTTGAACTTTTCTTGTGTCCTTCCTATAAGAACTCAAATGCTTACTTGGTAGACATGATTTTTCACGGCAATGCCACTCTTAACAAAGCACCGCATGATACACACACATCATCCACTCAAGTCCACATTGATGAACCACTTAGCACACCTAATTTGATGAGTGAATTCGTCTAGATTGTAACCATAATTTTATGTCTCTTCTAAAATGTATAGATACAATGACGAGATCAAAGACACCAACGCAAGTTGCGGGACCGAGCTCGGGAAAGAGAAAGGCTTCATCAAAGAAGACTTCCAAACAACCAATAACTTATGATGATTCGAAATTTGAGTCAGAGGCAGCTTGGATGGTCTACAAGAACGACACCAGCCAATGCAATATTATACCGGAGTGAAGGGTGTTAACATCGGATTTTGCAAATGAATTGCTCGGTCAAGTTATTGCGAGGAATCAGTGGGAAACATTTGTAGCCACTCCGCGGGTTGCCTATGTAGAAATCGTCAAAGAATTCTACGCCAATATCCATGATAACATCGACAACTCCGATCATCCTAAGTATCAGTAAGTATACATGCGAGGGAAATATATTTCATTCTCCCCCTTAGCCATTATCCGCTACTACGAACTTGAAAACACGGAGACCGACAGTTATCAAGCCGCCACTAGTAATCTTTATGAAGTAGTCGTCTCCATTTCTGAGGCAATTGATCATTGGCATGATGGAAGCAGCACCTTATACTATAAATGTCTTAGTCCTCAAGTACGCACATTAGACAAAATGGTGAGCGTCAATCTTCTCCCTACGACACATACTTCTACGATCACTATGGAGCGAGCACGCCTACTTTACTGGCTCCAGAATAAGACCCTCAATATCGGTAACTATATGTTTTGCAATGCTTGCATATTCGAAACAACCGGAGATGTTTGGCGTTCCCATCGCTAATTACAGGACTTTGTGAAATGTACGGTATTGACCTCTCCCATGAAATCACCCAAGTGAAGCGTACAATGCAGATAGACAAAATTGGGATACGTATTTCTGAACTACACATGACTCGCAACCTGGAGCGAAGCACACAGGGTCCCATTAGCGGCCAGGGTAATGTACCGCTTGAAATCGAGCCTGCTCATGATGATCCAATGGCCGAGGACCTCCATGAAACGGTCACTGAACCAACATTGACATCTATTTCTCATGAGCTTCTTCAATGGCGTACCTCGCAGGCGGAACTCGAAGCACAGATTCGGGAGATTCAGGCAGCCCAAGTCCAAGAGGCGAATCCGCCGGCGGAAGCACGACGATCGTTATCTACACGGTGACGCAATGTTAGCTATTTCGATCTCTACCTACCGCCGCCTCTCCAATGATTGGGACTTCTTCGTTTTGTTTGTTGGGGTGGTTGGATCTTCGGTATCAATTAAGTACAAGTAAATTGGGTAGTGCTGTTCAAATTGTAATCAATTCAATGCTTTATGTTAACAAATAACAAAAACACAAATTTCAAATCTAATTCTGTTTTTGCTCGAAATCATGACGCAAATTTAATGTAGTTAGCTAAGTTAGTCCATTGTGTTTAATAAAATTAGTCAGAAATTATTTCATGTTACATGATTATTACAAATCATAGGCCTCGTGGGAATGCTAGTATGTGACTAACTTGTACGTAATTTTTAACGAACTCATATGCTTTTGGGATTTCAACATACAATAGAATATCCTCCAAATTTGTAAAAGTTTTGGATTATATAAAATGTATGGTTGAAAACTGGATAAAAAATGGTAAATTATTATTTCAAAATTCCGAATAGTAAACTATCAATTTTTTCTACCCAATAATTGTCATGGAAAATGATACAATTTTCCTAGAAAATAGTGGCTATCAAACAACAAAAGTTGGAAAAAAATAGATTTTCCATGGAAAATAAAGACAATCAAACACTAAAACAAAGAAAAAGACAACATTTTTTAGGACGAATTTTAATCCAATCAAACACACTACATTTACAATTGCCAGGAAAATATTTTCTTGGCAAATCATTTCCTTAAAGCACAATTTTTCCAACTTTCTTGGAAAACAATTTCTCACCTATTTGGTATATTGTATTTTCTACCTTAAATGGAAAAGATTTTCATTTTCCACCATTTTCCATGTTAACCAATCAAACACACCCTAAAACTTTTTTATCCCTGACCCAAATTGAAATGTCCTCATTGTGATTCGCTCAACAATTTCAGTTGGGATTTCTCCAGAGATTTTGTTGTTTGGAAGGGAGAGTTCTTTAAGCTCAGAGAGTTATCCGATGACCGGAGAAATTCTTTCTTTCAAGTTTTGGGTTTTAAACACCAAACACTTTGAGTACCTATGAATTGTTTGTGAATCTCCATTCACAGAATATTCCAGCAGAGTTGCAGGGACTCCGGCGTTGACCATGGATGCCAAAGTCTTTCTGGATAAGCAAAATGGCCTCATCATTCATGGCCAGAAGAATCAAGACTCAGTTTTGATTGAACAAGAAGGATGAGAATGAAGAGAAGAAAGATGGATTTTTGAGGATCTTAGAGCTACCCCGGTGTCTATAGTTAGGAAGATTAAAACACATGTATACAAAGTTATGTTTTCTTTGTATCCTATTGTTTTGATTAACTTTGAATCTTTAACTATAACTCCTTAGTTTTCATTCCCCTGGGGATACCCAGTGTACATGGTTGTTTGGTTCTTTCCGAGGAATGCCTCGAGTATTTGTTGTAATCTTTTTGACCTATTGACTAGTACTCGTTTAGGGTGCTATCTTTTGTTTTGGTGCCTTTGTACTCTGGGCATGTCTGGAGTACATGTATAGTCTCTTTTGATCTATTATATATTTACATTTCTGATAAAAAAAAAAAAAGATGAAGAGGTGGGATTTTGAAAGGAGTGGAAGCCATTTACAGCTGTTTTCAGCAGCAGCAGACACGAGGGTAGCGTGGGGTAATGGAGTGGAGTGGAGTGGAAGGTCTTTTTCTTTTTCTTATAATTTGAAAAAGAAGATCTATTTTTTGTTAGAGTTCAATTGTAATTTCTTCATTATTTTTTTTTATCATTTTAATGTATTTAAGTTAAGAGTAAAATTGTCAAAAAAATTATTTGAAAACTAACCTATATCAATAAATGGAAGAATAATGATGATATTTGCTAAAAAAATTGAATGGATGTGATATTATTACAAATCTAAAAAAATAGAGACTATTAGTGTAATCAACCCAAAATTAAATAAAAGAGGTTTAATATATATTTAGATAAAAATTAAATAAATATAAGATGTCTAGCCATTGTTCAAATATGAATAGTGTAATAGATATTTTCTATTTTTTTTTTTTTACTATATAAGTAATTTTAAATAACGTGATATATATTTTTTTAGTACAATTCCCATAGGAGATATTCATACGGATGAATTGCCCAGTGAAGAGGGAATTCCTTTCACACCAAAGGTCTTATTAGGGGTCACACTTACCGACCCGTGGACCATAAACTCAATTAATGGGCCCATCATTCAAAAGTTCAAACCCTACAGCAGCAAAGGTGGACTATCTGTATTTTCTGATATTTTAACAATTTTAAAGAGTCGTTACAACTTATGTGTAGATATTGAATTTCAAGTTTTTGGAAGGGAGTGAAGACTCACATTTAAATAAAGTCTAGGCGCCACTTAAACAAATTTTTAGAAAAATGACATTTTCTATTTATTCAAATTTTATTTGTTTTTATTTAAAATACTAATAAAATTTTGATTTAAAATCAATAATTTCGCTTGCGCTTTCAACCCAATTTGATTCAAAATTTTACAACTTCAAATCTTCAAACAATGGACTTTAACTTGTCAAATCTGGTTCTAAACTCCTATTCACTTTTGATTTGCCTGAGCTTTTTCACGTGTTTCCTCATAGTTTTCAGTATCCTCTTTTTATAGACGATGCCAAAATGTTGACCAAAAATCCTAGTTGGATTTCAAATCAACACCAAAATGTTATTCTTCTATCCAGCTGTCTTGATCCTGCACACTAAACACCAAATGGTCAGCTAATATAGGCGGTTGGGGAGGCTACCGTATGTGCTCCGACGCCAAAGTCAGAAATCATGTTTTAGCTGAACTGGTTTAACTTGTAAAATATCATATTCTTGAGTTGGGTTAAAAATATTTACCTTCTCTCTGGCACTCTTCCTCTAGTTATATCTGAAATTCAATTGGTATCAGTGAATTTGCACCCGCGCGTGTGATTGACCAGCGTCCCATCAAGTTGTCGCTGTTGTCGTCACCTTTTGCACCTGACTTTGGGATTTGCAGGCAGTCACTTCACTCCTTTATACTTTATATTTGTGCCAGGTTAACATAGCTGCCCTACTCTTGTTCCATCAACCAGTTGTGGTGGTCCGATATTTATTGTATACCGGACTGCTTGACAAAAGCGGTCCGGCCGAAAGTATCAAAAATTGCCTGTGGCACTCGTTTTATGTGGGATTGAGTTGACAATTACACGTGGATACGCTGTTTAAGGGGTGTAACAATCGTCATTTTCAATTACACTTTGGTCAAGCCAATGTGACCACATAAAAATCAAGTACGATTTTAATGTTGATATAGAGTATTTACATGTTCTATAATAATAATGGTTATCCTGTGGGCAAAGCAATTGCATGCAATTCCAATGACGTTGTTATGCTTACGTCTCTAATACATAATAATTCACGTGTGACCTGGAATCAATTATGAGTAACATAAATAGGCATAACCTTAACCTTAATTAATTAATGTCCGCACCTTATATCGTTAATTCCTCGAAACTTTTCCTAAGACGCTCATTTATTGTTATATTTTTATATGTTTGTATGTAAATAAGTGCTCCGTATATCCTATAAAAATATGTTTATTTTTTTTTATTTTTTTATTTTAAATTATAGTTCAATTTATTTGTGAAAGTATAGTTAATTTCTTAATTTTCTAATATGTCCATATTTAATGTGTCTTTTTATCAACAAATATAAATTATTATTATTCAAATGTAAGGGTATATTAGAAAAAATATAAGTAAGTTTATATTTGTGAGACGGATGAAATACTATGTAACTAGAAACATTTGTAATTTGTATTTGACAACATCACAATTTTATTAATAACCGATGAATTAATTTTCATAAGGGAGATGTGGATAAAAAGATGATGCAAGTTTCAATTATTTTACAATTGAAGTCCACCTATTTGAGGGACTCAAAATTCAAAATATCTTAAAAAATAATTACAAATAGAACAAGTTGAGATTATAGAAATAAGTTACCTCTAGATTGTATCTATAAGCTATGACACTTTGTATTCGATAAAATGGTCGACCTAGCATATGAAACCAAAGAATGGTGATATAGCACTTACGGTGGGCACTAATTATGGTGTCTATTGTGCACGTGACATTACTATATTGATCACTTTTAAAAAGTTGCTGACAATTTTTTTTAAATTTTTTTAAAAAATGACTAATGTGGTGATGATACGTGAGCAGTAGGCACCATAATTATACTCATCATGGATGCTATATCACTAATCTGAAGCCAAATATGCATGAAGACGACTTTGTTGGAAGACTTATCAAATTTGATACTCATAATTAATAACGCGTGAAATTTGGATCATTTCATTCTGCGGTTTTGATCAAATGCCTCCGGTGGGCATTGTTATAATGCATACCGGGACAAGTGTCCCATACTCATTGAATGAGTGTAAAGTGAGCATTTACACTCATCCATTGAGTGCATGACAAGTGTCTCAGTGGACATTATAACAATGCCCACCGAAGACATTAGATCAAAGCCCTTCATTTCGTTAATGCTTTTTATCACAGTACTACCCTCTTTTACTATCCAATCAAATCATGCGTAGCAGGGAATCTTAATGCTGCTTTTTCCCAAGAGGGATCTAATCATAATCAAAGTTAATCAAATATTACAGTACCGATCTAATGCCTACGGTGGGTATTGTTATACTGTCCATGCCCAGCGGAACACTTGTTCTACACTCATTGGATGAGTGTAAGTGGACATTGGATGAGTGTAAATGTTCCACTTACACTCATCCAATAAGTGTAGGACAAGTGTTCCGGTGATCATTATAACAATGCTCACCGTAGACATTAGAATAAAATCGTCAAATATTAACCCATTGGCTCAACTTCTTCTAACAAGTGGGTGTTTACTATCATTTTACTAGCTTTATAAAATGTTTTTAAGTCTTTTTTATTTTTTAAATTCTCTTCTAGCGTTTAACTTTGTAAAGAATAAAACATTTTAAATCCTTCATAAGTTGCTTTACGTTCAAAACATGGGCAGAGGAGGAGTAAGCTTGGACTATAGTCCGGTCGCACTCTGAAAAAAATAATTTTTGAAGTAAATTTTTTTTTTAAGTAATAGTTTAATTTTGAAGTGCAATTTTTACTTTTGTAAATATTAATTCCTCTTTAAAAAAAAGTCTTAGATCCACCTAGGCATGAATGATTTTTGATGTAGTTTATAGATCAAAGGAAGGGAAAATTCATCTTGGACCTGGGGGGCATGGATAGGACACTTGTTATCTTGTGTTAAATGGTTTACTTGTTATGTCACCGTCAAGCAAATGTGTTAAAATTTGTTGTTCAAATATCGTTTTTATGAAAATTTGCTATCAACTTTAGTATAATCTTGTCTTATAATTAAACTATTATTTTTTATTAAATCAACTTGACTCTTCTTCAAGTTATAATAACATTTTGTATGGTCTTGTTTAGAGAGAGACAAATATATTTTTTGTTTTTTAATTTTACCTCAATGCGTGAGATCATAATTCATAAGGAAAAGAATGCTATATGTGAGATTTGCTAAATGTGAATTTTGAAATATGTGTTATAAAGTGTATAATAACTGACTAATTAGTGTGTGTCTGATTATGCTAATTTGTGGAGAAAAATAGATTTTTTCCTGCAAGAATGGGCCCACATTGACTAATTGTAGGCTGTAGCCCACAAATTTTGACTTTTGGCTACTAGTATTATTTTCAATTTACCAATTTGCCCCTCTATTTAATAATTGGGAACACAGGAATGTCAAAAGTAGAATTACAAATCCATTGAACGGAAGGTGGTCCCAGGATTTGTGGGCTGCCATTACAAAAATTCAATCCAACATAGGGTCTATTTTTATTGGAAAAAATCGATTTTTTCCTAAAATAGCATAATCAATCAATCATGCTTGAATAGTCATTGTTTACCAATTCTTTTTTTTGATCGAATTATTTTTTTTTTTGATCGAAAATTGTTTACCAATTCTTATATGTAGCATGCCGTGCTAGGCATGCTACAAGAATGAATTGTCAAAAGATGCGACCATGCCATTGAATGAAAGGTGGTCCCAAGATTTGTGGGCTACCATTACAAAAAAAAATTCAATCCAACGTAGGATCCATTTCTTAAAAAAAAAATCGAATTTTTTCTTAAAATAGCATAATCAATCATACTCGAATAATCATTGTTTACCAATTCTTATATGTAGCATGCCGTGCTACAAGAATGAAACGAAGTAAATTGTCAAAAGATGCAACCTTGGTTGGAAATCTATTTTGCAAAAATGTTAGAAATCTAATTGTAATTTTTTAAGGGATAATTGCATATTTGATTCTCAATCTTTCAAAAACGTTGGAGATATACCTATAATATTTTTTAAAGATCAGACATCTCCAACGTTTGAAAAACTTGATATGGTAAATCTTTTATAACGAAATTGTCATTCTTTTTAAATAAACAAAAAACAAAAAATAAGAAAAAAAAATGATTGAAAAATAACTAAATTTACCAAAATAAAATAAAATAACAAAGCGGCCCTCTTTTTTATCAAACTTCAAAAAAATGGGAGAAAAATCTTCTTCAGAGTAAATCAATCAAGATGCCGATTGCCACCACCCTCTTTGCCACTAGCAGACGACATCGCCACTTGCCGCTTTTCGCTACCACCACTACTACTATAAGTGGTTCACCACCATCATCCTATGACAAAAACAATACTAAATAAGCACTTTTGAAATGCTTCCCTTTGTAGGGCACTACTACTATTTGGGTCATAGAGTCGTACCTGTGCAGCCATGGCTTCAACTTCTTTCTCTAATCTCAACCTTTCTTCATCACAACTTATGACAGCCTCAAGAGAAGACATGTCAGAAGCTTCGATTTCCCGAGTAAGGTAAAAAATATCCACGTGCTCGGGAATGGAAAGTTCTCGGCACCCAATTGCATAAAGAATAGTAGACTTCCCACATCCATTTAGCCCAAGTAAACCACATCATCTAAAAATAAGAAGTATTAAAAATAGACTAATGGAGCATAAAAGTGTTGAGAAGGAAAGGTCAATGATATCGACCATTCATTGACAAATATATTGTATTAGTTGTATATTTATTGAGTTGCCTTTTATACTTAGACTACCTAGAATAGATTAGCATGATTGTAGGAAATCTCTTGTATAAAGCTACGTTTCTTGATTCAATAAAATTCATTCAAAGGCAAAATATTATTTTCCTTACGTACTTGGTATCGAGGCGAGGAACGATACCCCAGCTCTCGCCTCTTTCTTTTTGCCTTTCTCATTTGTTTTCATTATCACGTGAGCGGCAACCTTCGAATGGAGGCAAGCTTGATGTCGCCAATCCATATTTTCTTCACCATTCTGATCATCCAAGAATGGTGCTTGTTTCCAAGCCCCTCAATGGGGATAATTATTCAACATGGTGTAGAGCCATGACAATTTCTTTGAACGCCAAATCCAAGTTAGGTTTCATAGACGGGACCACCACAATGCCATCTGCCACAGCCAAACCATACGAATATGCTTTGTAGAAAAAATGCAACGATATGATCCTCTCTTGGATTCTCAATTCACTCACACAGGACTTTGCAGACAGTGTCATTTTTTCGACCACCGCCCAGGAGGTATGGGAAGACCTCGGGATCGTTTTTCTCAAAGCAATGCCCCTCGTTTTTCAGATTGAGAGGATATTGCTTGTCTTGCTCAAGATCGATATTTCATTGCGACTTATTACACAAGGCTAAAAAATTATGGGATGAACTAGGATCCTATAATGACACCGTTTGCTCTTGTGGGGGGCGAGACCATAAGAGACGCAGATTGATGCAATTTCTCATGGGACTCAATGAGTCCTAGAGTACAATCCGAGGGCAGATTTTGTTGATGAATCCGCTACCTGTTGTTGCCAAGGCTTACTCTTCCATTGTATAAGAGGAGAAGCGGTGAAGCACAGGGGGTGCATGTGTGAGACGATGGAGAATTCAGCCATGGTTGGTGGAAGGGCTGAACCGGTGGCTCTAGCTGTTCGACATGGACAAAGTTCTTCTTCTCGTTCCAACCCATCTAATCGAAAACCTTTGCATTGCTCTTATTGTGACCGTGACCATCATGTACGAGAAACATGCTGGAAGCTGAATGGGTACCCACCAGAACATCTTAAACATGCATCAAACAGGTCTAATCAAGGAAGCACTCATTTCAAGCGCAACAATAGCCATCAATCTTCAGCCAACAATGTCAAGGAAAGTCCAGTAATGTAGGAAGTGCCGTTGGTGACAAATGGGCTCTCTGATTTGCAAATCCAGCAAATCTTATCTATCATCATGAGGTAAAGGGACAACACAATCCACCAATCCTAAAGCTAATGCTGCCGCCTCAGGTTTGTTACAAACATTTTGCGCTTCCATCGATTAATTATCGATAGTGGTGCAACAGACCACATTACTTCATCTCCAACTTTGCTTGTCAACAGCAATAAGAACACCTTTTTGCCACGGTTGCTATGCAGTGGAGAAGCAGCTCTCAATTACATCCATTGGGAATTTACCTTTGATCTTTGTTACTTTAAAAAAGTGCTTGGTGTGCCATCTTTTAAGGTGGATTTAATGTCTGTAAGTCGAGTTACCAGAGATCTCAATTGTTCAGTAACCTTTTTTCCTCATTGGTGTATTTTGCAGGACTTGACGACGAGGGCGACGATTGGTTTGGGTGAACAACGAGACGGACTTTATTACTTGGTTGCGTTAGCATCAGAGAAGCCAAAACCTCAAACTCCATCCGCATCAGCCACTTCATGTCATTCACCAGGTTCTCGTGTCACCTCCTCCACCCTTTGTGGCGACCTCAAAATTTCGCCTAAACTTTTTTTTTTTGTATTCTGCCCAGTAGGGTAATGGTACCCATATTTGAGGATTTTGATACCCTTTTACGCAGAAAGCAATTCTACTTCCTGGTTTGATGAAAAACTGATTTGAAATATGTTTTCTTTATTTTCTTTTGAGGAAAGTAGTTAGAAACTAATCTTAGACAGTATTTGGAGATCACCCTTTCTCATTTTGCTTCGGATTTGCTTTATTCTTTGTTAAGTAAAAACATGTATACTTGATAAAATAAAGAACCATAAGGTAGAGTATGACAACTTAAATATAGCGGAAGTTTAAAACATATAAATCCGTCTTTTAGTTCATTTCACCTTCAATGGCATAAGTTAACACAAAATGTGGGCCCAAGTAAGTAAAAAAAGAAGTACCTCACATACATTTTTGTTTCAAAACGGTTCATGACAAATCATTACGTCTCATGAACACTCCAAAAGCTTGAGCCCATTAGCAAGTACTACTACATACTTTAAGAAAAAGGTGATATGATAAAGACAAGGTTAATCAAAATATTATACTTCATAATAACGAGTAGTAAGATACTCCATGGTCCGAAAATCATATACGTCGTCCGCAAAGGTAGGTGGCTTCATGCTTTTGCAATCCAAAGTTGAAGAGGATTGGAGGACCATATCTCAATCTTTGTGATCAAACGGTATTCATGTTCATCGAAGGCCACTTCCACCCGTTGCCCTCGAGTTCATACATATCTCGATCCATTTCCTACAAGAGTCATAAAACGACTATGAATGGTGACATTCAATGAGTAAAAATATGGTGCTTGTGTGATATTGCACATAATATATCTTTTATCTTTCTTAGGGCCCTTCCCACAAACAATACTTGTACACCGAGCGCTTAAATAAACATTCTTTGTGCATAAGCACATGGCCAAACATTCTTAGGACCTTCATCGTCCTTCTATGAGCTACTTTTG